>OX637342.1:10929698-12184952 GCA_951799405.1 Agapetus fuscipes
TAAGCGAGTGGAATTGGCGCGCCAGATGCTGCCGTCGGCAAACTGAAATTTCAAATAGACCGTTGAATATTTGTGAAAGAGAGCGATGTCAGTCTGCGAGTCGGGCGGCATTCCAGCGACACAAGGAAAACATCCCGAGCCGGCAGGGAGAGCCCACGTGATAACAACGGTAGCGGCGACTGTGCGAGCGCGGCCTGAGGAACTCTGGTTTGCCTGCTCGCCACCCGGCACTACGGGCGGACGCGACGGAACATTTTATTTCATTACAATTACGTCAGAAATCACATAAGTCGACGCATTTCAGAACGGCAATCGAAAGGGAAAAGCGGTTGATCATCTAAATAGGCGCAATTACCTATAGCAATGGCGGAATAGATGTTGTAAAACACACTTGTATAAAAAATAACGATCAACTTCGAAGCGGGACCTCTTCCGACAACTCTCTCCAATAGACTGAGAAAGGAATATATCGCTCGCGCATATTTTGTAATCAAATTCACAACCTAAAAATATATTTCGTCATTCAAAAATACACACAGAATAAACCACAAGATCAATATTCATGCTTTAGTTTTAGATATTTTATAATTCTATTCATTCTTTCATTAATGACCTATAGAGTAATTCAAATATTTACAAGTAGTCAGATTTTATGATTTCCTGTATTTAAAAGACAATAATAAAAAATTAAACAAAAGAAAATATTGCAAAATACATTAATAAAAAGATTACTTCATTTTAAAATTTCTAAAAATAAAAAAGGTTACTGAAATGATACGCTATTTATCGGAAAAAAAAATTCGCGCTTTAACATTTTAAAATAGTATCTGATTTGACGTGAAGTGGACGTCGATTGCGTAGGTACGCTAGATTGTCGTTTCCTCTCTGACGTCATAAAAAAAGCGGAAATACACGCCCTGTACTACATAACAGTGATGAAATGTGATTATACCGTCAATTAAAGTTGAATAACTGCAATTTATAGTTGTGAAATCCTCAAAATATACAAAATGAATTAAATAAAATAAGAAAACAGAAATATGAGTGTATACCACCGACTAAATAAAAAGGTAAATATAGGGCGTGGGCTCTATGAAAGTAGCGTAGTACATACACGTCATGGCTCGCGCATGCGCTTACGATGCAAGTTACAAAACGCGCCATATTCAAATTTCCAGCTGATGGAGTAACAGTAAAAACGAGTCTGGATTTCTGAACATTCATGACAACAAGATGTTGTACAAAGATGTTTTGTTTTTGTCAGAACAGATAAATCAGCTTTATTCATAAAGTAAAAAAGATACGGCACACATGAGACAATGGAGTAGGGACAGTGCCGGTTTTAGCACTACCAGCGCCCTGGGCGAGATTTTTTGAGGCGCCCCCCCCCCCCCCCTATTCGCCATTCGAAAATTCAAATTCATACGAAAAAAAGGAACGTAGTAACCATTGATTAAAAAAATATATGACAATACAGTTGACAGCTAATCAAATGGTAGAAAATGTAAGCTTAGAGAGTAAAAACCAAAAAAGTCCAAAAAAGTATTTTGAAAAATAATAAATTATTTAATAAATTTCATCAAAAATAAAAGATGGACAAAAATGAAAATTTGACGAAAATACAAAAAATGAAACTATAAAAAAATGTACAAATGTAGGATAATTTGAAATTCAATATTTAGAAAGCTCAAATAAAAAAAAATAATGGAAAAGACAGAAATAGTCTTACAACGTAAAAATTGAAGAAAAAAAATTAAATAAAAAATATGAAATCTAAAATTAAACAAAGAATTTTTTTAAAACAAAACAGAAACGAAAACGAAAAAAAGTCTATACAGAAAATTATTAACTGTAAAATAAAAATATAGTAGGAATGTAAAAAAAGAAAATAAGAAATATGAGATTAAAATATTGTAATTAAATTACTTTATTTTTTGCTAACTTAATCCTTTTCAAAATTTGTGTTTTTCAAACTTAGTAAATTTATACTTATTATTATATAAGTGTTCAGCCGTGAGTATTTCCACAAATAAAAATTTGTGGAAATACTCACGGCTGAACACTCAAAATCAATTTGAAAAATATTTTTTTCAACAGTCTTTTTTTTCAACATTGATAATGCATTTATGTAACAGAATTCAATATTGCAAGTATAACAATGAGGTCCGCACATTTGAAGAAGACATTCAACTTATGAGTCCACTCGGCCGAGTTGCTTAGACGAAATCCGTTGTATTTAGTTAGCTGGAACTGTGAATTATGAAGATTTTCGGCAGTAACTTTGTGAAAGTCCATTATAACAGATTAAAATAAAATATCACAGTGAGTTTTATTTATTAAGAAGAACTGTGAAGCTTGCACGCTAAGAAAATGCGAATTCGGATCATCCATCGAAAAATAATTTCCAATATTTTGCTACTGCGAATAAACCTCAACTAACAATGACACATAATGTCATTGTTATTTGACTCTTATCAGCCGAGACCAAAATTGATTTTTGAACTTCCTTTATAACTTGAATTATTTACAATTTTTAAAATGAATAGTGTGAAAATATTTCTTACAATAATATTTAATCTTTAATCTAAGTTGCAATAATATATTTATTTAAAAAGCTCTCGAATGCATGCCCACTCGACTGGTTTTTTTCGATGTATGAAAAAAAAAAATTTTTGTTCGAATGACGATTGCCGCCCCCTAAAATGTGCCAATTGACTAAAAAAAAATATTCACAGAGTTTCAGGATCATAAAATAACGGGCCATTTGATGGTTACTTAGAACTAATAATTTGATGCGACACTTGGCCAATTAAATGCAAAATATTCTTTTTTTCGCTTAGATCGCAAACTTGAACTCTGATAAGCATGGCTTGTCGATGCTTTAGAACAGCGGTCGCCAAACTTTTTGACCTCACGGACCAGTTAATTCATAATTTAAATCCCGCGGACCACTAATAGGATTTTTTAAGTGTTAAATATATTTATAAAAAAAATTGTGATCGAAGAACACATAAAATGTACCTAGTTAATAGTTTTTATAACTTGTCACGTATTGTTATGAATTGAATCATGTTTTAATGCATCTTAAAACATAACTTAACATGATGAGTAAGTATATTCCACATTTTTCTGCGGACCAGCAAAATTTTCTCGCGGACCACCACTTTGGGAACCGCTGCCTTAGAAGACAGATGTTAAATAGAAAACTTTCAAAAACTTTATAATGTCCACTGTTTGGGAATTAGTCGTGAATCTGTTTCCTTTAGCTTACGAGTACATCATCTTTCTTTTTTCAAAGCCTTGGGAAAAAAACAATGTATCCTAGATAAGAATAACAATAGTTTAGAATATTAGGTATTTTTAAAAGGTCAATTTTGTCAAAAATAGACCTTTGGTAATTAAACTATACCTTTTTTGTTCAGAATAATGTTAGTACTACTCAGGTACTCACTTACGCTAAAGGATAAATAAATAAAGGAGACAAAACAAGTTAAAATGGAATTTTAAAATTATCTCTGTTGGTGTTTCATTTTTCTAAGCAGGCCGATGAGGAATGTGTCAAGTCTACATAAAATGACGAATATCTTCAAAACTAAAAGTTCCATACAAATAATTGCAAGAATAAAACGTCAAGATAATCACATTTCCCATTTTATAAAATACAGTGAAGGTTTATAAAATAAATGTTTTTTATTTTATTTGAAAAATCGATGATTTTTTAATTTTTCTCAAATATAACGTCGATGAGCCTCGCTTTCCCGTTATTTTATGATCCTGAAACTCCGTGAATATTTTTTTTAGTCAATTGGCACATTTTACGGGGCGGTAATCGGAAAAATAAAATAAAAAAATCGTTGTAACCATTCAAATGCCCACAAACAAACACTGTAGTTCGCGCTTACAAATGCTGAATGGGTACTTACAAATAAAATCCAAACCTCAAATGAACATAAGCGCTACAACTTTTGCCGACCTTCCCTAACACAGGGGTGACATTGACAAAGTGAACCATTTTTTATAGTATGGGTGGTCAGCCTCATACCAACCTATAAGTCAAGGTATACAAATAATAAATAACGTTTAAGTATAAAAAAAGAACAAAACCTTAAAAAGAAATCTATACAAAAAAGTCAATAATTTTCTATCCAAAAAATGTAACAAATTAATAAACCAACATTACAAATAAAAATTGCAGATTAGCCGCCACTTCTTCCTGTCCTTGCATACTTCTTTCATTTCATCCAGAGTCATAACCTTGTTCATACAAGCCCTCCTTTTATTATGACTCTGGAAATCCCATTCATTCGCTATTTCAAAAATTTGATCCATCTATACTTTTCTCGGTCTTCCTCTACCACTACATCCATCTGTTCTTGCAACATATACTTTCTTCGTCAGTCTTTCATCACTCATTCTCTCCATATACCCGAATCATCTTAGCAAACTTCTTTTATTCTTCAATTTCACACTTTCTCTTACATCACATTCTTCTCTTACAAGACCATTCCTAACCCTGTCACTTCGTTTTTTTTCCAATCATACTTCTCAGATAGTCCATTTCTTAAATCATCTTACTTAAAATAATTTCAGTCATTCATAATCAAAACATTTAACGAAATAAAAAACAAGGTCGTGAAATACATAAGTACCTTTTTTAAGTAAGAAGTAAAAATAAATATACCTAGCAATAACAAAATAAAAATATTATTGTTTTCATTTCTCTTTCTAAGAATGTATCTAACAATTATTTTACCGGTTCAATTTTTACTGTTTCCGAAAAATAAATATTTTTGAGTTTTAATGCCCCAAAAACTTCAAAATTACTAAAAAATATAAAGGGGCGCCTGCGGCGCCCCTTCATACCCGGCGCCCGACCGCGCCCAACCCTAGCGCCGGCACTGAGTAGGGAAGAGTTCTTAATTATTATTTTTTGGCTAGATAATGTTACAAGTCTATATAGTAAATCAATAATAAATACTACCAATAAATATTAGTTAGATTTCTCCCTAGCAACCCTGCTTGGCGACTTTACAATATTTTTGCTGATTTATTGGTATGCGGCTCCTTGGCTTATAGGTTCCTTGACTTAAAGGTTGTTATGCGGCTGACCACCCATACTGTAAAAAATGGTTCACTTTGCCAATGTCACCACTGTTTCAGGGAAGGACGGCAAGAGTTGCAAGGCTTATGTTCATTTGAGATTGGGTTTTATATTGTAGGTCCACATGCGGCATGTGTTAGCGCGAAATTATACATATCTGCTTTTGGGAATGCATTTAATATAAATCTAAAACGATATATATCTTTGCAGCTTAGATTAGATTAGATTAGATGCGGCTGACCACCCATACTGTGAAAAAATGGTTCACTTTGCAAATGTCACCCCTGTCTCAGGGAAGGACGGCAAGAGTTGCAGGGCTTATGTTCATTTGAGATGGGTTCTTATAATGTAGGTCCACATGCGGCATGTGTTAGCGGCTGACCACCCCTGCTGTAAAAAATGGTTCACTTTGTCACCCCTGTTTCAGTGAAGAACGGCAAGAGTTGCAGGGTGTATATCCATTTGAGATTTAGGTTTTTATGTTTTAGGTTCACATGCGGCATGTGCAAGCGTGAACTTGTACGTGTCTGCTTGTGAGAATGCATATAATGTGAATCCCCAATCTAGCATATCTTTGCAACTTAGATTAGCTTAAATTAGATAAGATATTGTGTTGATTTTATTGTTATTTGGCCATCACCTGTTTCTAAGTCATTATATTTATTTTAAGTATTTCTAAAGAAATTAAGAAGAAAAATATGGGCTACTGGGAAAAAATGATTTTTGTATGCAATGGACTCAAATTTGAAAATGAATTAAAGGCAAACTAATCTTTTTTTATCAGTTTCTAAGGACTATAAGTTGTCCCATACAATTGTGACGTTTGCCCGCTGAGAAAAAAGTTCTAAATACAAATTTGCTTGAGTCCATTGTTTTCTCGGAATGTAAATATCACACAACTATTAAATTTTGGTCCTAAGCAATATATATCGAAATATTTATATTTTTTATGGTTTGTGTTAACATTCTGAAAATTCATATTTGATTTCTACTAAATTTTATGGAACCAAAATAATTCTAATTAAACACTGTTTTATTTTCACTCAATTTATTAATTTACTTTAATTAATATACACAAATGTTTCTGATCTCTTGATTATCTTCAGGCACCTTAGACTTTATGTATATTAATTAAAATAAAATAAATAGATGGAGTGAAAATAACACAGTGTTTAATTAGAAAAGTTTTGGTTTAATAAAATTTTGTAAAAATAAACGAAATATTTGTTTGCCTTTTCTTTATCAACCAAACATCACAATTTAACTGTCTGTGGAATTAGTTCCAAGTTCATTCTATACACATATTATATTGTATTGGTTGCCTAGGTATGCCATCCAAATCAACTAGAGACACAACTGAGATGGCTTAGAAAATGTTATGCATATCTATTTGTTGTCCTATATGAGGCTGACCCCCATGCTGCAAAAATTGGTTCACTTTTGCCAATGCTACCCCGGTTTCAGGGAAAGTCGGCAGGAGTTGCAAGGTTTATGTTCATGTGAGGTTTTGTTTATTTGTATGCACACATGCAGAATGTGGCGCAAACCTACATGTGCCTGTCTGGGGGCATGCATTTAATATGAGCCTTATATGTTAATATATTAATATAGATAGATGTGAAACTTCAGTACAATCTTTTGTCATGCAAAGTAAATCATTTTTGTTAGGGATACTTTATAGGGTCTACTTTTCAAATTTAAGTTTCAACAATCAGATAACAGCTATCGTAAATGGAATCGGAACAAATTTCATAGACAACAAAATTGTGATGTAATGCAGCCGGGTTGATATGGAAAAGGTAAACAGATATTTTGTTAGTGGTTGCTAAATACCATTGTCACATAGAAATGTACGGTTTGCCTGTTGAAAAAAAAAACAAATTTGTGCTGAGCTCATTTAGAATCCTCTATAAAAAAAAAAAAACTTTTGACTAAGATGTAATTAATTAAGAAAAAAATGTGGTATTTGTATTTTTATTTGGCATTGTACTTAGCTGTATTTTTTTTTAACAATGGAATAGAGGATAAAAATATTGAATATTGTAGTTAAGTAATGATTACATGTTGATACAAAATATTATGTATAATATTGCTGTACTTATATTAAGCTTGAATGTAGTTTAATTTAAAAAAAAAAACTCAACTAATTTTGAAATTATATCAGGGTCAAAAAATACTGCAATACAAAAATCTAAGCTTACTTTCATCAATAATGGCTGCTTGTGAAATATCTGAATGAAATGCAACAGTTGATCAAAGGAACTAACCTGGATGTTGACATTTCATCAAAATTGTAGAAGATTTCATTGCAAATAACAGACTTGTAAACTCCTGTTTCTCTTGCTGAAGTTCTGACATTTCTGAAATGAAATGAGATTGGCTGTCAAGTGTCAAAATGTACCTATAGGTAAACAACAATTATATTATAAGAGCACCTATAAATTATTATGTCTAACCTATAATTAATTAATTCACTTTTGTTAAAGATTAAAGTAATTTCTGTTGAAAATAAGAATGTGACATATTTTCTTGTCAAATAGCATTTACTGAATATCCTTAATGCACCAGATATCATTTTGAGAGTTTATTATTTCTTGAGGTGAAAAGTATATTTCATCCTTATATTTTTATTGGCCATTCAAGCAACTGTGTAAATGAAGTAACTTCATATTTTCAATCAATTTAAAAGTAAATTAACTTTTTTTTCAAGTTTCTAATGAAAGATTTCAATGTCAATGAATCCTAGCATTTTGGTAGGTACCTCCTGTCTCTGTGAAGAAGCAACAGTTTTTACACAAAAAAAAACAATGGATTAATGGATTTTTTTATTTCTCCTCGTTAAATATGTACGTCATGAAGACTTGGCCGATCAAATAAGTGTTTTTCATTATAAAGCGCTTTCTGACACGGATGGTCGGTCCATGGAGCAGGGCAGAGCAGGGTATCTCTCCTGCAATAGTATATTTTTATGCAAGGAAATATTTTCATAAGTACCTACCTAAATGAATTTAATATATAAGAAACTGAGCTCGTGTGTTGTGTCAGTCAGAGACTTAAAAGTAAAAATACATTTTCTTACCCAGGAGTAGTTCTCAGGAGACCGGATCGTCAACTCCTCACGTCCTGACTTGGCCCGCTTTGCTTGTCACTTTCTTCTTTCAGTTGTCAACTTCTGTCAAAACTTGAAAATAAGACAAATGTTTTAAGAACAGGGTATTTCAGTGTGATGAGTGAATCAATCATCACATCAAGCCCTGCAAAACTTGAGATGAATGTAAATTCTTTTTAATAAGCTCAAAACTAAGATTGTAATATTATAATTTGTTTGAAAAAACTCACGGTAGGCTATTTAAATTATGGGATAGGCTGCACATTAACAAATTTGACAGCTATTCATTTCGCGACTCTATGGTTTACATAAACAAGGAGAAGAAGAGAAAGTAAGTTATTTTGCATGTGTTTGACGTTTGATTTTGGTGCGCGAAGGCTGCCGACGTATATTTTGTTATTTTATTACATAATTAGAAAGATATAAAACTAAAATTGGTGTTACAAGTTAATGGAACAATAATATTGAATTGTGAAGCTGAATTGTCATGGCATTGTTTCCGGCTTATGCTGATACCAAGGCAGTTGAAGCTGACTTAGAGGGTGAGTGGCGTTTGTTTTAGGTTTGCCAATTTGACAAAGATTATCTCATGTTGCAAAATACACAGGCTAATCTTACAAGGGACACCAGAGACGTCGTGCCTATATTTATTTTATACGTTGCCGCCATAGGGATGGCATGTGGGCGTTCCCTTAGTAAATCCGATATGATTAAAACAATCATGGTCGAAAATCCGTATTTTTACGCAAAGCAGTCACGTTTAGACCGCTGTACTAGCAACTGCTCCCGGTTTTTATCAAAATGCCTTATTTTAATGTTTTACCGTGTAAAAATAACAGTCAAAATAAGGAGTATGATATTATTTTTTTCCGTTAAAGTAATGAATTGCACCCGCATTGCACATTTTAAATCGTTTTAAATATTTGAAGCACTTACATATATAACGTTTGTCGTTTATTGCTTCAGTTTTGTTTACGTCATCGCTAGAGATGTGCTGCGCGGTAGTGTTCGTCGAATGTCGATACCTCTGAAATTTGTTTCAAGAAAAGACAAAAACTACTTGATAAAATGATAATTATACTTATTATGTTTTTATTGTAACAATATAATTTGAATCTATCTACAATCAAAGCTGCAAAGATATGCTAACATTTAAGGCTCAATACTAAATGCATGCCCACAGACAGGCACATGTAGGTTCGCGCCTACACATTCTGCATGTGTGCATACAAATAAGCAAAACCTCACATGAACATAAACCATGCAACTCCTGCCGCCGTTCCCTGAACCGGGGTGGCATTGGTAAAAGTGAACCAATTTTTACAGCACGGGTGGTCAGCTTCATACCAACCTATCAGTCAAGGAGAATAGAAGCCGTTATTACGTTATGACTTCCAAAACAATCAATTAAGTGCTACCCACTTTTTGACCAATATATTAATAATTATATGAAGAATAAATATTGTTTTTTTTTTGTGGATGTTTAGCAAATGCAAAACTAAAGAATTCGCGCTTTCTATAGCAACGTTCAAGTTCACAGAAGGCTCTTGGGGTGTGTTTCATACGAAAACAGCGCCCATCAAATAAATCCTCCTAATATAATTATTACTTACACACATAAGCTAAGTATTTATTATATTGAAAGTTAAATTATTGTGTGTTTTGATATGTTCAATTCTTGTATATACAGGAATAATACAATGTTAACACGTATTTCTTCAGAGATTGAATTATCGATATTAACAAGTATCGATCGATAGCTAGCAGAGATTATCAACTTTGTATAACTCTACATATGTTTTTTTTTTTTTTTTTTCATTCCCCCCATTAGTAACCCTAATGGGGGGGAGTTTATTCTTGTGTACCACTTATAACAGTATACCACACTTTAAATAAAATTTTACAAAATAATAATTATACATACATTTTTTTTTTGTTGTACACTACACTCTCATTATCTTTATCTAAGAATTAAATTTATCTAAGAATTAAATTAAAAAATAAATTAAGAATTTGAAGCTATATTTACCCATTTAAAACAACTCTATGTATAAATTTGAAAAATAAATGTCTAAGTTCAATCTGTAAAATTTCATATTTTGGAGGTGGCCAAGGCAATCCTAGTGTTATACATTCTATATAAAATTGTATACGAACATTGTCATAATTTTTGCAAAAAAAAAGTATATGGTCTGAATTTTCAATGATATTATCTTCACAACTACAATTTGGATTATCTACAATTTTGAAGCGATTTAAATACTCCCTAAATTTACCATGGCTGACAAATGCTGTGTAATACTAAAATCCAAACACAAATTTTTCACCCCCCTACGGTTCTCTACAGTCTGGAAGTAGGTTTTAGTATGGGCACCTTTGGTTGTAGTAGCCCATACTTCCTCCCAAGAATGTAGAGATTCTTGTTTTAAAACCCCCTTCATGCAATCCAGTGAAATCTCCCAATAAATGGCAGATCCATCATGGATCTCCGTGGCCTCTTTGGCCAATTGGTCGGCTCTTTCATTGCCTGAGATTCCAATGTGGGCTTTGATCCACGACAGTCTGACCATATTATCTTTTGACAGGTAATTTAGTAAATTTCGAAGTCTACAAATAATGGGTTGCTTATTTTTAATATTATTGAAAGATTCTAAAGTAATTCTACTGTCCGTTTTAATGATAATTTTTTCATTTGATATTCCTTCATGTATTACCCATTCCAACGCCTTTTCAATAGCAATTTGCTCTGCTTGGTTATTAGAGCATATATCATTTAATTTAAATTTACTTGTTTTTATTTCCATTGTTTTTCTAAAAACTACAAAAGCACATCCAACTTTTCCATTCAATTTACTACCATCTGTAAATATTTCGTAAACACATATGTAGAGTAATTACGAATTACTCTACATATGTGTTTTATTCTTAATACGAGTGTGAGTGTATGAGTGCGAGCTCAAAAATTTGTGATCAAAACGTCGTAAGCGATCCTGATTTCATGGCGCTTAGGCTCTTTCTATCCATCGCATTTGGATTTTTTTTAACAAATCAAGCGCTAGCTTCCATTGTAATTGTAATGTTAGTTCCCGCCTACCGAAAATACGGTGACAGCTGGTTTTGATACTGCAATAGAAACATACCATATCTCTTTATATTCCGTGATCTGTGGTTGCCGCTTTGAATATGGATGCGTGCTTTTGGCGTTAGTTCCTGAGCCCTTCTCTCTTCAAAGTCTTTTTGTTGTATAAGATGGAGGAGGTTGATTTTGTAATTTTTGTGTTATGTCCAAGCTCCTTGACCATGCGGTAAGTGCACATGCTACACGTGTAAGCACGAACTTACACGTGTCTGTCTCTAGGCGAGTAACTGTAACTCTCTGTCGCCATTCCGCTAGGGGTGGCCAGAGCCTATGCAGAGTTGCCTCCATTTTTTCCTATCCTGACATACCTCTTTCAATTCCTTCATATCCATCACCTTTTTCATGCGTTTTCTTCTTTTACACTGCAGAGGCTCTGTGGCCAGAGCCTCTGCAGAGTTGCCTCCATTTTTTCCTATCCTTACATACCTCTTTCAATTCATTCACATCCATCACCTTTTTCATGTATTTTCTTCTTTTACGCTCACTTTGTATATCCCATTCTTTCACAATCTCCTCAATCTGATCACTCCATACTTTTCTCGGTCGTCCCTTCCCTCTTTTTTCCTTTCACACTTTCTTTGTACACATACTTTGTCAGTCTATCATCATTCATTCTTTCCACATGCCCAAACCATCTCATCACATTTTTTTGTACCTTAACTTTCACATCCTCTTTCAAATTACATTATTTTTTTACCTATTCATTCCTAACTCCCTCTATCCCTCAGAGTTTTTCCTGTCATGCTTCTCAAATGCTTCATTTCCACCGAACATACCTTACTCATTTTGCTATCGTTCACTGTCCATGCTTCACTTCCATACATCAAAGTCGGTAACAATATGCCATTGTGTACCGCCATTCTCAGATCCATCGTCAATAGCTTGTTCTTTGCTATTCTTCCTATTGCACCGACCACTTGCTTTCCCTTGCACACCCTATTCTCAAGTTCTCTTGTCATCTTTCCATTCTTTTCAAACATACGAGTACTTCCTAAGTATCTGAATTCTTCCACAATTTCAACTTTCGTACCATTCAACATGAATGTGCATTCTTCAGTTTCATCCCTTCTGTCGAAAATCAGTACTTTCGTCTTACTTGCATTAATTTTCAACTTGTTTGCACACAGTGCATGGTTCAAATTAGAGAGCATTGTCTGGAGTTCCGCTGCTGAATTAGCAATTAATACTGCGTCATCAGCATAAAGCAGAACTCCGACTTTTCTCTCTCCAATTTGTATGCCATGTCCTTCCAGATTCGCTTGTTTAACACAATGATCCATGATTATATTGAATAACCATAGGCTCATTATGCAACCCTGTCGCACACCCTTGTACACATTAAAATACTCGCTGTATTCTCCATCCACCCTGACACACGCCCTGCTATTTACATAGATAGCGCGTATCGCATTCAAAAGTGCTTTGTTTGCACCATACCTCTCTAGCACACACCACATCATACTTCTATCCACCGAGTCGAAGGCTTTCTCAAGATCTACGAAAGCCGCGTATACCTTTTTATTTACGGCCAGCTGTTTTTCGACTATCTGTCGAAGTGCGAATATCTGGTCTACGCAACCTCTTTCTGGCATAAAGCCAGATTGTATATCTGAGACCTTCTCCTGGGTGGATAATCTTACCCCATGGATAAGAATCTTGCATAGCACTTTACCTGGCACACTAAGAAGGCTGATCGGTCTGAAGTTACGGCAGTCTTTTTTGTCGCCTTTACCTTTGTAAATTGGCACAATGACCGCCTCTCTCCAGTCCGATGGAACCTCCTTGAAACTAACACACAATTCGCAAAGCTCTTTCATCCATTCAATCACACATTCTCCTCCCGCTTTCATCATCTCAGGTCACACACCATCCACACTTGCAGCTTTCCCATTCTTTAATTCCTTTAAGTATAACCTTTCTTACTTCTTCTTTTGATATTTTCAAAACATTACCCTCATCATATTCTCCTTTCACAGTTGAATCACATTCATCTTCACCAAAAACCTCATTAAAATATTCTTTCCATCTCTTTTTTACATCTTCTTTATTCCACAGAATGTCTCCGCTGACATTTTTGATTCCCGGAGTTGTGGACTTACAACTTCTGTTGTTTCGTCTCACCAGCTCCAAAACATCTTTTTATTGTCAGAAAAGTCATTCTGTGCTCTTTCACTCAATTTCTTTTCCAGTGTTAAATATAAACCAAATGCCAAGAAATCTTTGCGACTTATATAATATATAGAATTTAGATTGTTATCTTTGTTTTGTTGGTTTGAAGAATCTGCAGCTGTGTCTGTTGGGGATGGAGCAGAGCCATCAGATGTGGACGAGGTGGAGATCTTGAAGTCAGATGTGTCCGCAGACAGCCTCGACTCTCCTGAACCAACTTCTCCCATCTCCAAGAAAAGGAAGAAGAGGAAGCGCAGTCGAGAGAGGGAGCGCAATTTTCGTAACCATGAAGAAGGAAAAGAGGCGCCCCCGCAGGCCCCAGAGGCGGAGTATTATGAGGATGTGAAGATGGACTACATGAACCTGAGGGCCAGCTCTCTCTACTATCCTGCCATTCCACAGTGAGCTTTATTACTCTACTTTGCATTTTTTGTCTCATATTTCTCTCGTTTTCGCATTTTGCGAGGGCTCTGGGAGTTAGGGCCCTGGTGCGGTCACACGGCTCGAACCGCCCTTAATCCTAGAGTTACGTCTGGGTATGATCAGATGCTATCACTTTCCAATCATACTCTATTACAAGGAAGAGTGGACACTAACACAGTGTCTCGAGAATAAAATCACTGCATTTAATATGTGGGCATACAGTCCGATACTTAAAATTTCTTGAATGGATAGTCACATATGCCAAGGTTTTTTCCCTCACGAATACCATAGCCGAACTTATAATATCTGTCAAAAGGCAACAATTGCTTCATTTCCGTCACATAATGAGAATTGAGAAATATTCGCTCCTACATCTCATCCTACAGGAAAGAATTGAGAAACAACAAGCTCCAGGTTGAAGGAGAACATCTTGGTTGAAGAATCTGAGACAGGGGTTTGGAACAAGATACCTCTTTCATGCAGCAGTATCAAAAGTGTAAATTGCTATGAAATTTATGGAGTGCATTCGTCCGCACAGATTTATTTGAGAAGTCTCACAATGATAAAGTACACACTACACAGTTTTGTATCTTTCGTCATCTTTGTGTACCCTGTGGCGTCCCCCTGACGTTGGGGATAACCTTAGAAATGTTCCAGACCTTTTCTAATCGAACCAGTCCCTCCACACCTTGGATGCCGGTCCACTTCCTTATAATTCCCAGCCAGGACATCTGTCTCCTACCGGGCACTTGTTGTTTCTCAATTTCCCCCATCAATGTTAATTGAAGAAGGTGATATTTTTCCCCACACAGTACCTACATGCCTCAGATATGAAATCTTCCAAACATTTATATTTGACAACAGCTCCTGGTCAACTCTAGCTCGCAACACAACACAACTAAGCTACACATATAGTGTAACTTCTTGCCGTAGGTTTTCGCATGTGGCGAGTGGAACCGTTTCAGAGAGCTAGCTCGCCTTTTATTATATCCTTAACCAATGTATATTTCGATATTTTTCATTTATTTTTGTTCTTGCATTATTTGTGTAAACCTACTTTAAGTTGTAACTATAGTATTTATGATTTAAATAGCTTTAACCACCATCCTCGAGTGCTGGGTTTGAAAGTCCCCAAGTCGAACCAGCGTAAACGTGAGTCTTCAGTGCGCTACTTTCGCTGGAAGCCCTCGGAGGAGGATCTGCGGGGGCCGAGCCTTACGGGGGCGCGGGACAGGCGGCGCAAGCAGCCCGGGGAGTACATCCCTCTGCAGGAGGCTGCGGGGGCGCTGTGGATGGACTGTGCTCCTGACACACACCTCACCGAGAAGACAACCAACTTCAACAAATACCTCAATAGGAATCCCTACGATGTGGATATGTGGCTGCAGTTTGTGAAGTTTCAGGTAATTTAAAAATGTGTATACTTTCCTGACATTGGCTCTCAATACGTAGTTTTTTATTGACGTTAAGGATTTACCATTTCAAGGTTTATTTCAAACCCAAAATAAAATGCTGACAAGATTTACTCAGCGTGCACAAGAAATGATTACCAGGCCTTTCGGGAGCTGACAAACCCCCATTTCAACTAATGTGGCCCCTTGAAATGTAAAAATAAATAGATTCCACTCGTCACATGCGACTCCATTGGGAAGAACGCGACGAGAAGTTACACTTTGTGTGTAGCTTATTTACGTTTTTTGCTTTGCTTACTCAGCTTTTACAACAAATAAGAACCAGCCTCCTCGGGAGCTGGGAAATAACTTTTTGGCAATGGCAATTGAAAAATTTGAGTTTATGAACTTGTAATAAATTTATCTTCCTTGACGGCCATTTGGAGATAAACCAAAAACTCTTGATGTTTTGAAAGCACCAGGACTTTTCACATAATTGGACGATACAAAAGTAACACCACAAACAGACTAGAAATGAGAAGGGTCATCCCCAACATTATACTAAGGCAATGAGTTGGGACATTGCCAGGGTCGCCCGCGCAAGTAAAACTCTCCGATAAACAGTAGCGTAAACTGCCTGCATTACGTACTGTCCTTTTCTGTCTTTATGTGATGATAATAATAATATTAGGATGATTTATTTGGTGAGCGCTGTTTTTGTGTGTATCGCACTTGAAGAGCTCTCTAAAATGTAGATATTGAGTTTATCAAATCTTCTCTGTCTTTTAAAATGTCTTCAGGAGGAGCTGATGTGGTTCAACGTGAACAGTCATCGGGTCAGCAGTGTGTCGGGGGCTCGGAGTCTCTGCCAGGAGAAGCAGCTGGCAATCCTGGACACGGCGCTGAAGACCAACTACAACAGCCTGTCCCTGCTCAGGTGCAAGGTGCAGTTGGCTGAGCAGCACCTGCCTCATGAGCAGTTCCTCAGCATGCTCAAGACTCTCATCACCTCTCCTGGTAAACCTACATCGTCATCAAGACTCTGAATGATAGGGTCCAAGATGACTATGTTATGAGTGCGTTTTAAACAAGAATATCAGAGTGAGAGTACAATAATAATAATAATATTAGGATGATTTATTTGGTGAGCGCTGTTTTTGTGTGTATCACATCTCAAGAACCCTCTGCGAGCTTGGTCGTCGCTGTAGAAAGTGTCGATTCTCAAACAAGACCCGGTTGCTGTAAGACTGGAGGACCTTTAGTGACCGGTCTTTTGTAAAGGTATATGAATTTTTCCCCCAAAGAAAGAGTATATTTGAAAATATAAATGGTGTATTTTTGTGCTCCGCCGGGATTCAAACCCACAACCTTCCATTTACAAGTTAGAACTGTTAACCACTAGACTACAGACCGTTTAAATGACTATGTTATGAATAAGTGTGGTATAAACAAGAATATGAGAGTGAGAGTACAAAGGAGTACAATGAGATGGTGCAGGCATCTAGGCAGAATGGGTGATGAACAACTGACAAGAAGATTGTACCAAGGGAATTAACACGCTTAACATGCTGGAAGGGGAGCACCGAGGAAAGAATGGATTAATCATGTAACTTAGTTCAAAATGGATCATTTGGCCCCCCACATCATCTAAGTTTGACATATCTGTTCCAGAGCTTCGCAAGTCCCTGCTCCCCCAGGCGTGGTTCTGGTACATCGAGGCTGTGCAGACTTCCATGGCGTTGTGCTCTGTGTCTTCTGTCAAGGAGATGTTCTCAGCCGCCATCCGGGCACTGCAACCAGCGCTGGGACAGGAGTACCAACATACACATAACCGTAAATAATCTTATCACTTAACCTACTTGTGCATCAGGCATGTCCAAAATGCAGCCTTTTGATGGAGATTTTTAGCCTTTGGTCCATTGCGGCCACTAACATAGAGCAAAATGGTGATCTAATCTAATCTAATCTAAGCTGCAAGGATATACACCATTTAAGATTTATATCAAATGCATTCCCACAAACAGATACGTATAATTTCGCGCAAACACATGCCGCATGTGGACCTACATTATAAAAACCCAATCTCAAATGAACATAAGCCCTGCAACTCTTGCCGTCCTTCCCTGAAACAGGGGTGACATTGGCAAAGTGAACCATTTTTTACAGTATGGGTGGTCAGCCGCATACCAACCTATAAGTCAAGGAACATACATGACAAATTACATTTTTAAATCAATAAATAATAATATATACATGGACATCAAAAAAAAAAAAAACTAAAACATTAAACGTATTTCACTTTAATAAACCCTAGCCGCCAACATTACAGATCAACCACCATTTCTTTCTATCCTTACATACTTCTGTCATTTCCTCCAGAGTCATAACCTTCATCATACAAGCTCTTCTTTTATTATGACTCTGGATATTCCATTCATTCGCAATTTTGGATATTTGGTCCATCCATACCTTTCTCGGTCTTCCTCTACCACGACATCCATCTATTCTACCAACATATACTTTCTTCGTCAGTCTTTCCTCATTCATTCTCTCTATATGCCCAAACCATTTTAACAAACTTCTTTCAATCTTCACTTTCACACTTTCTCTTGCACCACATTCTTCTCTTACAAAATCATTCCTCACCCTGTCACTCCGTTTTTTCCCAATCATACTTCTAAGAAAATCCATTTCAACAGTATGGACTTTACTAATTTCACTTTCATTCACCGTCCAGGCTTCGCTTCCATACATCAAGGTGGGTAAAAGTATGCCACTGTGTACCGCCAATCGAGCATTTTTAGATATGTTTTGATTTTTGGCGATACAAGCTGTGGCACCCAGTACACACCTGCCCTTCATTACTCTTCTTTCAAGTTCACCTGTCATTCTTCCATCTTTTTCAAACTTACCTCCCAAGTATACAAACTCATTTACCACATCAACATTCATTCCGTTCAAAAATCAAAACTTTCGTCTTACTTGCATTCAATTTCAAATAATTACCTAGCAGAGCTTCGTTCAATACGTCCTGCAATATCATATGAGTTTGACATGCCTCTCGTACATGATATTCTAATGGATTAAAAACATATTGATTGAAATGAAATAAGTATTTTGTATTACATACTGTGTAAGAGCATCAGGTTACTCCTTGAACAAGATCAAGCACTATCTATTGGGTCATTTGGCAGCAATCAATATCTTTGCAACTCTTGGCCTAATAAAAATTATGTATCAATGTGATAATAAATAAATAATAAATTAGGCTGATTTATTTGGTGAGCGATGTTTTTATGTGTATCATACCTCAAGAGCCCTCTGTGAGCTTGGTTGTTGCTGTAGAAAGCGCCAATTCTCAAGCAAGACCCAGTTGCTGTAAGGTTGGATGGACCTTTTGATGACCAGTCTTTGGTAAAGGTTTATGATTTTTTCAACCCAGCGAAGAGCAAATTTGAAAATATAAATAGTATATTTTTTGTGCTCTGCCGGGATTCGAACCCACAACCTTCCATTTACGAGTCCGAAGTGTTACCACTGGACTACGGACCGGTGATCTATAAACTATTTATTTGTGATGGGAATTGACATGAATTTTCATTGCCTAAAAGTTATACACACGCACACTAGAGATGTCTGGAGAGTTGAGAGGCAAGATAGAATGTAGGGTGGAGGGCACTGATCTTTGTGGGCTGTATTGAATTCTTCTTCTTCATCCGGAAGTTCAATCTATAGAATTCACTTCAGCTTTTATTAAATGTGTTGTTTGTTTTTTTTATAAGGAAATATATTTTTTCCATTTGCCATACCGCTTTAAGAAGAAGAAGATGACGAAAATGAAAACTATGTGGGTGAGAAAACGTTTTTGAATGTTGTAAAATTTTGAGCTACTCGTGTGAAATTCACTCTCAGAGTAAATGTGTCCATTTATACTAGGGGCACTGGTGATTAATTGACACAACCATAGCTCAAGTCACATTGACTGCAATTTGATGGGTCCAGCATGTGCTATGATCCTTAACTCATGGAAAAGAAATGATTTAAGTAAGAATACTGTCCTATTTAAAATCCAAAAGCTCCGGAAGCCGTACGCGAAGAGGTCATATGGGAAAGTTATGAGGAAAGGAACGAAAGGTCACCTTGCTGACTGTTTGCAGATGTGGTGTACCGGCTGGGCCTGTTCCTGCGGCAGGCGGGGCTGTGGGAGCAGCTGTGGCAGCTGCTGAGCATGAGCCTGGACATGAACCTACCCTGCGTCACCAGTTCTACCCAGAGGAACTTCATCCTGCCCGACTCAGCGGCTCACGATGCTGCTCTGCTGCCTGAAGAGAACAAGGTACAATGTCACTGAGCTTAGTTTCAAAACCTGACCATGACCTGGATCCAGTTCTGAAAAGTTTGGTATCACTAGATAAACCACGTGTGAAAGCTTACATATCGCAATAATAAAGAAAAATAACTCGAAAATTGGGAAAATCGAGATTTTGTAATAAAACGCAAGAACAATGCGAGAAGAATAGGTAGAATGCGACAGCCGTTCAATTTGGACGAATATGACCGAGATAAAACATCGGCCGCCTTTTTCATCCCATACAAGTTGTACTGGTTGTCTGAACTTCAAACGTGATTTCCCAACATTCTTGTTTTTTGAGTTATTGCTCTTTATTATTAAACGTGCGATATATCCCCATACCTTACTAAAGTTTGGGATCTAGAACAGGAAAAGGGACTTACAATCCAAAGGGGTTGTCAGCAACAAACTATGGTTTTCTCATCTTGTTCTGCGTTTGTAAGTGCCATCTCTGTTAAGGATGGTGGTCATCTGGGTTATTTTCACCTTGTTGACTGTGGCTTGAACAGCAACGTGGAGCTACTTCTGAACCAATGTCAGAAATTGGGTGGAATAGAGATTCTTTTCCGAACTTCTTTTTCTTCCTGCTTTTTTCCCCTGAATTATATGAATAAAGGAGACAGCTTTTGTTTGGAGCTTTTGTTGTATGGTTGCGAAACCTAGATCATCTAGAAATATGACAGATACCACTTACAGGCATTTGAGATGTGGATTTGGAAGAAGATGACCAAAACTTCATGGGTTGAAAGGAATTCTAATGAAAAGGTGTTACAGGAAGTAGAAGAATGAAGAGAACTTTTTAGTCACATTTTGAAGAAAAAAGCTAAACTAATAGGACACTCGATTATACATAGCATCTTTCTTAGCATCATCATTGAAGGAAAAATCTTAGGAAGGCGAACTAGAGTTTGCCCAAAAACTTCACAGGATTAGAAGCGGCTCATGGATGTCTAGTCCTATTCACACCTCAAGAGGATGGCAACAAACAGAGGCAGTTGGCTGGCACAACAAGGTGCTGCCTTTAAAAAATGATGCTGACTAGTGTTTATTATCTATTGTGTCTCCAGATAGTGAACAGTGGTCTCCCCCTGCACAGCATCTGGAGCCGTGTGGAGCGTTTGCGCAGTCGCCTACACTGGCTTCCCTCCCGCAATGCAGATGATGCTGATGATCCTCAGAGGGTGGTGTTTTCCACCGACCTCATAGACTTCATACATCCTGTCATCAACAAGCAATGCTTCTTCGTGATGATTGTCAATACCATCAGGTAAGCAGTAGCAAACTATAGACAAACAAAGCTTTTCTAGAATTGTGCAAATAAATTTAACACATTGTTTGCGGGAAACTAGTTAACTCGTCATACACCTCTTTATCGTAACGTGCGGGAGACTTGTAAACTCGTTTCGTCGCGCCTAGCAGTAGGGCGCGGGAAACTTGTAAAAACGTGACATCAAACGGGTGGGGGGCCATGCAATACCTACCCTCAGCGGTCCTCGATCTGTCTACCTGCCGATACAATGAGTTTGAGACGGGACAAAAAATAATAACTGTAAAAATAAACAGACAGAATATTGAAATTTTAAACAAAGGATTTTGTTTTTGCACTTTTGTTCGTCTCTCCAGTAACTTCTATATCCTGCTTTCGTTAGGACGTTTTATATTCGTAGACGTTTAAACACTATTAGTTTATAGTTTTTTATAATATGTGTTAAAAATTTCAAAATAATATTGATATTCTGTATGAATAAAATGATTTCGATTGTGAAATAGTGTTTTTTCTATGATTCCCAAGAAAGTAGAATGTTTTTGTACACAAAAAAACAAAAATATAGATATTGTGTTAAATAAATAAACGGAGACGTATTTTTAAAGTAAAAAACTAAAAGTTTCATTGAAAAATATCAAATAGATCGTAAGATATAAATGTTTTACGAAAAGTCTAATGTTGGTGCGAAAATTTCAAAAAACACCCGCTCTACGCCGCCATCTGGCGAAAAAATTCCCGCATACATAGTGTTAATATTATACTCACCATTGCAATGATTTCTTGTCTATCTAGGAGCTCTGTAGACCACAAAAATTACACAACTGAAAGAACCAAACGGAGAATATTGCCAGCTAATCTGCAATGCTGATTTGTAATGTTGGTTTATTGGCTTTCTACATTTTTTGCATAAGACATTTTTTACTTTTTTTGTATAGATTTATTTTTAAGGTTTTGTTGTTTTCTTATACTTAAATGTTATTTATTACTCGTATTCCTTGACTTATAGGTTGGTATGAGGCTGACCACCCATACTGTAAAAAATGGTTCACTTTGCCAATGTCACCCCTGTTTCAGGGAATGTCGGCAAGAGTTGCAGGGCTTATGCTTTCATTTGAGGTTTGGATTTTATTTGTAAGTACACAATCAGCATTTGTAAGCGCGAACTACACGTGTTTGTTTGTGGGCATACATCTGAGAGCTTTGAATGAATATATCCTTGCAACTTAGATTATAGATTATAGATTATAATCGTGCATACTTCAGCCTCATAAGAATATGAATTTTTTGTCTGGGCTTTGTAGACTATGTGGCAGATGGACAGTGGAGAGAGCCTTCTGCCCCTGCTTTATTGTGGGATGTCGTGCCCGATGTCCTACTTCACAATCTCTTGTTATATTTGCAGGTTACTGAAGGTGCCGCTGTTACCACAGCGCCCCCGTGTAGACTTGGCTAGCCCCACATGGCAGATGGACAGTGGGGAGAGCCTTCTGCCGCTGCTGTACTGCGGGCTGACTTGCCTGAGGCCCTGCCCCCCTCACCGCCTGGAAGCCCTCACTCACCTCATCAAAGACTTCTGTGATGAGCCCAACTACCTGGATATGACGGGAGGTACATAACATGTAATTTATTCAATCTCATAATAATAATATTATGATGATTATTTTGGGGATCAATGTTTTTGTGTGAATCACACTTTACAAGCTCTCTAGTCGTTTGCAATTCTCAGGTAATTCCCAGTTGAAGATAGAATGTTGGAAGTGAACAGTCAAAAGTGAAATTAAGAACTATTTAGAGTGAGGAATCTATACCTATTTGTGATGATCCACCTCCATAATTCCTTTCTACTGTCAGTGATTTTTTATTAATTCTTTGATCAATCATTTTTTGTTTGTTATCATGTTGGTATGTTAGGTATGTTGTGTGCCTTGCAGATTACTGGAGGTTTGTGAGCAGCGTGATGGTGCAGTGCAGTGAGTGGCTGCAGGGGCCGCAGAGGACGGCGCTGCTGGTGTGGTGGCTGCGCCTGCAGAGGACGCTCATCTCTGCCTCAGGGTCAGTCACTTCTCTCTATGTGTCCCATGCATCCATTGCAGATTACTGGAGGTTTGTGAGTAGAGGACGGTGCTGCTGGTGTGGTGGCTGCGCCTGCAGAGGACGCTCATCTCTGCCTCAGGGTCAGTCACTTCTCTCTATGTGTCCCATGCATCCATTGCAGATTACTGGAGGATTGTGAGTAGAGGACGGTGCTGCTGGTGTGGTGGCTGCGCCTGCAGAGGACGCTCATCTCTGCCACAGGGTCAGTCACTTCTCTCTATGTGTCCCATGCATCCATTGCAGATTACTGGAGGTTTGTGAGTAGAGGACGGTGCTGCTGGTGTGGTGGCTGCGCCTGCAGAGGACGCTCATCTCTGCCTCAGGGTCAGTCACTTCTCTCTATGTGTACCATGCATCCATTGCATAAATTGTAATTTTGGCTCTTCCGACTCAAAAGATTGCCGACCCCTGGCCTATACAATCAAACTGCATACTAATTGTATTAAGCATAACATTGAATTTTGTGGTATTAAGTGCCATATTTAAATTTATCATTCATATAATTGTCCTGTCATTTCAGTAGTTCTGTGGATAAATCTGTGTCATCTTTGGTGAGAAAGTCGGTGAAGGATGTCCTGAAGTGTTGCCGGGACGACACGGTGCTGTATGCAGAGTTTGGCCTGCTGGAGGTGCAGCTGTGCGGGGCGCAGCGGGGACTGTTTGTGCTGGAGACCACCCTGAGGACGGCTCTCGCTGGGAGGACGCTGGCCAGGACATATCTCACAAGGTAATTTGCTTCTTCTTCTCGCGCCACTTTCAGCAAAGATTAGAGATTATCAAAGAGGAGATTTAGGCTTAGACGGCTGGTAGTTGACATGGGAGATTTGCTTTCCGGGATCAATACCCTGAGTAAACATTACGTACGTTGATTGAGAAATAAAAAAAAAAGTTTGAAAACTAAATCATTGTCTAGGAGTGCCATTGTATATTCCATACATTTTCAATTTACGCAATCGAGGTGAGATATACACATTTTTTATACTATGGGAAGAAGCCCATTGCGGACATTGGTGAAACGCCAGGGAGCTCCAGCTCCGATAGACCACGGCAATAGATCACAGGAAACAACTCTCTATTGAGTATATGATTGTCCTGTGATTTCAGTAGTCCTATTGACAAGGTAGACCACGGCAACAGATCACAGGAAAAACTCTCTATTGAGTACCTATATGATTGTCCTGTGATTTCAGTAGTCCTATTGACAAGGTAGACCACGGCAACAGATCACAGGAACAACTCTCTATTGAGTACCTATATGATTGTCCTGTGATTTCAGTAGTCCTATTGACAAGGTAGACCACGGCAACAGACCACAGGAACAACTCTCTATTGAGTACCTATATGATTGTCCTGTGATTTCAGTAGTCCTATTGACAAGGTAGACTACGGCAACAGATCACAGGAAAAACTCTCTATTGAGTACCTATATGATTGTCCTGTGATTTCAGTAGTCCTATTGACAAGGTAGACCACGGCAACAGATCACAGGAACAACTCTCAATTGAGTATATGACTGTCCTGTGACTTTAGTAGGCCTATTGGCAAGGTAGACAACAGCAACAGATTCCGCAAAGCAACTCTTCAGTGTCGGATATTATTGTTATGTAAATAGTACTTAGTTATGAACAA
Source organism: Agapetus fuscipes (assembly GCA_951799405.1). Classification (NCBI taxonomy): domain Eukaryota; kingdom Metazoa; phylum Arthropoda; class Insecta; order Trichoptera; family Glossosomatidae; genus Agapetus; species Agapetus fuscipes. The sequence goes on from OX637342.1 coordinate 10,954,372, forward strand.
AATGAATAGGGTATGTGTATTTAGACTCTAGCTGTAAGAAGAATTATTTTTAAGTACCTAGAGTAAGCAAATATTATATAAGTAGTATAAGTATTGGAACCTTGTAGAATATGATAGATGTTTCCAGACGAATCTATTACCAGAATGCTCTGATTGTAGTAACTATATAAGGCGAGATTTGCCTGCAAGTAGTTCTATAATCTATAATCTAAGTTGCAAGGATATATTCATTTAAAGCTCTCAGATGTATGCCCACAAACCTGTAGTTCGCGCTTACAAATGCTGAATGCGTACTTACAAATAAAATCCAAACCTCAAATGAACAAAAGCCCCACAACTTTTGCCGACCTTCCCTGAAACAGGGGTGACATTGGCAAAGTGAACCATTTTGTACAGTATGGGTGGTCAGCCTCATACCAACCTATAAGTCAAGGAATAAGTTCAGTCTCGAAATACTCTTGGCCATTACAGACCAACTCAGTGAAAGTCAACCATCCAAGTGAAACTGTGTAAAATAAATTGTGAACTGAAATAAATAAATCTTCGGCTGTTTCAATTAAGAAGACCATCATTCTAAATTTTAAAACATTAGAACCCAAGAACACTACATTAGCAAGGATCATGATTGTTAAAGTGCAAATCAATTATATTTGCTAGGTTATATTATCTAGGTTTTTGGCAGTTACTTCGTGAAAGTTCATTTTAATAGATTAAAATAAAAAACTTCTTTGTTACAATTCACATGAGCTTTTATTATTTTTTAAATTATTTTTTAAACACTACCGGTTTCGGGAGAAGCAATACCTCCCATCTTCAGGTGTAAATATAAACTGACATACAAATACAATACATTATGACGTGAGGATTTGAATTACTGAGGGGGAGGGGGGGGGGAGTGTTATGTGGGCGGGGTGTAGTAGGAAACATAGAAAGTAGGGGAGAAGTGTTAGGAAATATAATACTATTTAAGAGATTACTTACTGAATTAATATTTTTTTTTGGATTTCTAGGTTTTCAAAATTATTCATGATTTTACCTTTGTAGGGAATGGAGTGAAGGAGTTTTAGTTTGTGGGTATGAAAGGAATGGTTAGACTCTATTATATGGTTGGCGAATTCAGAATGACCGTTGCTTGTTAGGCAACGGCGGTGTTCTTGAATTCTAGTTTTAAGGTTTCTTGCAGTTTGACCTATATATTTCAGATCGCAATCTCCACAAGAGATCTCGTAAACTCCACTTTTCATCATGTAGTCTATTTTATCTTTTGAGTTAAAGAGGATAGTTTTTAAGTTCGTATTTGTATAAAACGCGGGCTTAATATTGGTGGGGAGTATTTTTGAAATTTTGGTGGATAATGGGCCTGTGTATACAATTTTTTTTTTTCCAGTATTTATTTTCTGTGATATTATTATTGAGTCCAGAGTACAGATATCTTTTGGTAAGCATTTTATGTTTTTTATTATTAAGTAATTTGTCTATTAGTACATGTGCTGCACCGTGTTGAATGGGAGATACTAGATGATAAAGTACGACATATTACCAGTCTGGAAGGTTTTAAAAAGAAATCACTACTAGACAAAAAACTTAACATCTTACTGTCTAAAAAACAAACTAACACAAGACCTAACCACACAACACATACAGGTTCAAAGCACCAGTTCAGCGAACGAGTGGTTAACTTATCACAACATTTGAGAAGCATGACAGGAAAAACTCTGAGGGATAGAGTTAGGAATGAATGGGTAAAAAAAGAATGTAATTTGAAAGAGGATGTGAAAGTTAAGGTACAAAAGAATGTGATGAGATGGTTTGGGCATGTGGAAAGAATGAACGATGATAGACTGACAAAGTATGTATACAAAGAAAGTGTGAAAGGAAAAAGAGGGAAGGGACGACCGAGAAAAGTATGGAGTGATCAGATTGAGGAGATTGTGAAAGAATGGGATATACAAAGTGAGCGTAAAAGAAGAAAATGCATGAAAAAGGTGATGGATATGAATGAATTGAAAGAGGTATGTAAGGATAGGAAAAAATGGAGGCAACTCTGCAGAGGCTCTGGCCACCCCTAGCGGAATGGCGACAGAGTTACAGTTACAGTTACAGTTACCTTTACTGAAGAAGAAACCAAGCTACTCAACCAGGGACTTAAATATAACATATGCGACAATAGTGAAAAAACTATTATGCAATTAGCAGTAGACATTGACGCAGCAGTAACAAATGAATCCATGGCAGTGAAATACAAGTGCGCAGATGAAATAAAGAAATCAACAACAGGAAGAAAAATGTGTACCAATCGAGAATTGAGAGTAGCTTACAACATTCGACAAACTCTCAAGGACAAACAGCTCACTCTTACAAGATCTGACAAAGGAAATAGCACCGTAATCCTAACAAAGTCTGATTACATAGACAAAGTGGAAGACTTCCTAAAGGACAATAATTTTGTAATGTTAAACAAAAATCCCACAAATAATTACCAAGTGAAAGTGAAACAAGTAATTAAGAACTGCCCTAACATCAACAAAAATGTCGGGATTTCCCTAACATTAATGAACCCCCAAGCACCAAGACTGTATGGACTTCCCAAATTGCATAAAACACATATTCCCATAAGACCTGTTGTATCAAATGTCAGTGCCCCCAACTATAAACTTTGTAAACATCTTAACTACCTTATAAACTCTTCAAAAATTTTCAACCCTACTCACACGATAAAAAATAGCATAGAACTAATTAACTTACTTAAAAATCTAACTGTACCCTCAAACTCAAAACTCATTTCTTTTGACGTTGTTAACCTATTTACCAACGTTCCCGTACCTGATTCAAAAATTATTTTCAACGACCTACTGTATGAATCGGATTTAAGTGATGATACGGTGGAGGAAATGATGAGAATCTTCAATGTTTGCACAACGCAAAATTATTTCCAATTTAATGATAAATTTTACGAACAGAAAGAAGGTAGAGGAGAATAGAGGACTACCTACCGCCGCTGATTAGCGGGCGGTAGAAGCTCTGTTTATTTTTTGTAATTTTTTTCTAATTAAAACTGTGTTCTAGTGATTACAATATTTTTAAAGTTAACCAGCAGCTCAGATGCTTACGCAGTGCAATTAAACACAGTGAATGCGCCTACAAATAAACAATTCAAAATAAAATTAAAAATTCCATAACCTCTAATTTTTGACAAGTGACATCGCGGCAAAGTGCTTGCAGTGGGTAGGTACCTACTTACTCGCCTGCATGACAGAAACAGACGCGCCAGTGCTATGTCCAGTGCAGAGGTACTCCCTGCAAGTACTTAAAGATATAATAACTAACACTGTGCCGCGAGTGCAATGTCGAACAAAAGAGTGGCCAAACATTGTGCTGAGGAGGCGCGTGAGGCGCAGAAAACGAGGAGGGCGACGGCTGAACTACTCAGCCCCGCCAGTGACAACTCCTGCAGTTTGTTCAGTGCATTGTGAGGATCTTGCTTCCACATCCAGATCTTCAGTGGCAACTTCATCGCCGAGCTCCCTGCTGACCAGCGGGAGACATCAGCAAATTCTGGAGAGGAAGATCAATCTTGGATGCTGGAATGCGAGATCTATCGCCAATAAAGTGGATGACATTTGTGAATTATGTAAAAGCCATGACCTTGGCATCCTCGCACTGACAGAGACGTGGCATGAGAGCTACCACTCAAGTGCCATGAAGAGACTGCGTGCACTGGGGTTCGCGACATTTGAGGAAGCACGGGCAAGGCCACGTCATGGAAAAGGGACAGAGAATATTTCCTGGACCAACCATGGCGGAGTTGCGTTGCTAGTGCGCCCAGGATGTCGTGTGGAGAAGATTAACTTTTTTTCTTTCACGACATTTGAGTGCCTTGTATGTCGGGTATCTTCCGGTGCAACGCTCACAATAGCTATTGTATATCGCCCCGGCTCTAAGCCTGTTACGGCGGAGTTTTTTCATGAATTTCGGGAGCTCTTTGAAGTTTTAGTAACTCGTAATGAGATGTTTCTGATAGTGGGGGATGTTAACGTCAGGCTTGAGCGCAGAGATGACACCAATTGTGTTACTCTCACTGCCTTGCTTGCGGACTATGGCTGCAGACAGTGGGTAGATGCTCCCACTCATGCGGGTGGCCTACTGGATGTGGTCATCACTAGACAGGAGGATGCTCCTTTGAAAACAGAGGTAAGAGATGTGGGTTTGTCGGACCACAGGTTGGTGGTGGTACGTTTAGATCTAGGACGACCTGTTCCTGTATACAGGAAAATTACCTCCAGGTCCTGGAACAAATTTAAGATCGATTTCTTCAAAATGGATTTATCTCTATCGCCGATCTGTTGTCCGGAAACCTACGTCTCAATGCACCCAGACACATTAGTTGGGCTGTACAATGACACCATGAAAAGTTTAATAAATCTGCATGCTCCCATTACAATCAAACATGTTAGGGAGCGGAATAGTGCTATCTGGTTTGATAGTGAATGCAGTGCGCTGAAACGCAAAATGCGACAAGCAGAGCGTAATTTCAGGAGCGGCAAGCCAGGTAGCACTAGAGAAATGTGGATAATTGCACAGGGTCTGTACAGGTCAGCTATCCTCCAGAAAAAGTCCCAGCATTATTGTACCATTATTGCTAGTGAAAAATGTCCACAGCGTTTATGGAAACTTCTGGAGAACGTGTCTGGTGGTGCCCGGGCCGGTGCGGGTCCGGTGACGACTGCTGGTGATCTCGCTGCTTACTTTCAAAGTAAAATACCGACCAGATATTCTCCCCTAGGGGTTAGTCCTGGTTCTCTGGGACTTTTGTGTAATTCACAGCTTGAAGTGCTTGGGCTGACCTCTATTGAAGAGGTGACGCGAGTTGTAGCGGGATCGCCAAATAAGCAGTGTGATCTGGATCCTGTGCCGACGTGGGTACTAAAAGAGTGCATTCTTTTAGTGGCTCCATTTATTGTTAGGTTTATCAATGGATGCCTAATGGATGCCACTATCCCCTCCTTTTTAAAGGAAGCGCAAATAACGCCAATATTAAAAAAGCCAAATCTCGATCCTAACGATCTCTCCAATTTCAGGCCGGTGTCAAACTTACCGTTTCTGTCTAAGGTACTGGAGCGCATTGTCTCTGATCGGCTGGTATCTTATCTGAGTGCTAACGATCTGATGCCTAAGAGGCAATCAGCCTATCGAAAATATCATTCGACTGAAACTGGCTTACTGACGGTGGTCTCAGATCTGATATCGGCAGTGGATTGCGGAGATCTTGCTCTCTTAGCGCTTCTGGACATGAGTGCGGCGTTTGACACCGTATGTCATGATATTCTGATAAGGAGGTTGGAGGGTTCGTACGGCTTGAGGGATAAGGCGCTGGCGTGGTTCTCCTCCTACTTGGCGGATCGCAAGCAGGTAGTGCGTACTTGTGACTGTGTCTCACCTTCCTATTCGCTGATCTCCGGGGTGCCGCAGGGGTCTGTACTGGGACCGATCTTGTTTATTTTATACACTGCTGACATTGAGAGTATAGTTGAGAAATGGGGCCTCATTACACATGCATATGCAGATGACTGGCAAATTTACTCTCAGTGTCAGCCACATATGGCACAAACTCTCAGTAACAGGGTGGCAGCTTGCATTGCGGAGATTGGTGAATGGATGACAAGCAATGGCCTAATCCTTAACATGGGTAAGACAGAAGTGATGTGGGCGGCTACAACCAGGCGTGATCATCTTTTGACAAGTCGAGTACCACTCTCTATTGGGGGAGAGCTGATTCAGCCCTCCGACTCAGTCAGACTTCTAGGAGTCACACTGGATCGGAACCTCACAATGGGAGAGCAATTGAACTCGACTGTATCTTCCTCATTTTTTGAACTTCGCCAGATAAAGGCGATCAGGAGATGTTTACCGTCGGGAGCAGTCAAGACCCTGGTGAATGCCTTTGTGATGTCACGAGTTGACTATTGCTCAACGCTGTACATAGGTCAGCCGAAAAAGCAGTTCAACCGTCTTCAGTCTGTGCTGAATTCAGCGGCAAGACTCATATTCGGGATGTCTAAATTTACTCGCATTACTCCATTGTTAGGGAAACTGCATTGGCTTCGTTTTCCGGAGAGGGTGGTCTACCGTGTTTGTCTGATGGTGTATAAGGCTGTAAATGGTACAGCTCCTTCATATTTGGCTGACATGTTTACACCCGTTGAGAGGGATTTGAGGCGCCAAACGCTCAGATCTGCAGGGGATGGCGTGGTGGACTTGGTTCAGCCACACCGTCAGACACGCACTAATTTTGGGGACCGTGCTTTCCGGTTTGCGGGACCAATGGAGTGGAACAGACTGCCACCTAATGTGAGGAAGGCAAAGACTGTTGGTGTCTTTAAAGGAGCACTAAAGACACATCTTTACAAGAAATCTTATCCGTGATTTGAGAGGGCCCTTGAAGTGTGACACACACAAAAACGGCGCTCTTTAGTTATGTGTACATTTAAATAAATTATCCTTATATATATATATATATACCCATGGGTTCACCAATTTCTCCACTATTAGCCGATATGTTCCTCAATAAATTAGAAAAAGACCTACTTAGTTCAAACCATCCCCTAGTTAAACATATTTTTAAATGGTATCGATATGTAGATGACATATTTTGTATATTTAATGGCACCGATAGACAACTTGACACTCTCCTTTCCCACATTAATACTCTACACAACAAGATTAAATTCACACTTGAGAAAAACACCGATAATAACTTAAACTTCCTAGACATCTCTATTAAAATAAAAAATAATAAACTAAATTTCAACATCTATCGTAAACCAACACACACTGACACTGTAATCCCGTTTCACTCCTCCCACCCCACCGCACATAAATTAGCTAGTTTCCACTCAATGATCAACAGACTTCTCACAATCCCACTCAATAATAATGATTACAATCAGGAACTGTCAACCATCAAACTAATAGCCAGCAACAATGGATATGAACACAAACTAATAGACAAATTACTTAATAATAAAAAACATAAAATGCTTACCAAAAGATATCTGTACTCTGGACTCAATAATAATATCACAGAAAATAAATACTGGAAAAAAATTGTATACACAGGCCCATTATCCACCAAAATTTCAAAAATACTCCCCACCAATATTAAGCCCGCGTTTTATACAAATACGAACTTAAAAACTATCCTCTTTAACTCAAAAGATAAAATAGACTACATGATGAAAAGTGGAGTTTACGAGATCTCTTGTGGAGATTGCGATCTGAAATATATAGGTCAAACTGCAAGAAACCTTAAAACTAGAATTCAAGAACACCGCCGTTGCCTAACAAGCAACGGTCATTCTGAATTCGCCAACCATATAATAGAGTCTAACCATTCCTTTCATACCCACAAACTAAAACTCCTTCACTCCATTCCCTACAAAGGTAAAATCATGAATAATTTTGAAAACCTAGAAATCCAAAAAAATATTAATTCAGTAAGTAATCTCTTAAATAGTATTATATTTCCTAACACTTCTCCCCTACTTTCTATGTTTCCTACTACACCCCGCCCACATAACACTCCCCCCCCCTCCCCCTCAGTAATTCAAATCCTCACGTCATAATGTATTGTATTTGTATGTCAGTTTATATTTACACCTGAAGATGGGAGGTATTGCTTCTCCCGAAACCGGTAGTGTTTAAAAAATAATAAAAGCTCATGTGAATTGTAACAAAGAAGTTTTTTATTTTAATCTATATTTGCTAGGGTTTGGTGGTTCACACAGTGAAAGTCCATTGTAATTTTTTTTAAAAATAACACTGTTTTAATTCACTTAATAATTTTTATTTTTTGGCTCGAATACTTTCGCCTCAAAAAGACAATCACTGCTCCTGAGGATGCCTTTTTGAGACAAAAATAATTGAGCCAAAAAGTAAAATAAAATTGTAAGTGAATTAAAACTGTGTTATTTTTAAAAATCAATTGTTAACTTCTTGCATCAGATTCCTGATCTCTAGAAATGTAGGCTTGGAGATTGATCCCTCAAGGTGGTTGTGCTGCATGTGTGTTGATGTTCCAGGATCATAGTGGACCTGCTGGTGCGGGACAGTCTGCGAGGAGAGGATACGGAGGACAAGTGCCTGTGTCTGCTGGTGTCCCTGGTGGAGGAGCAGCCTCTGCCTGTGTCGGGGCAGCTCCCCCGGCCTTCACAGCATCAGATCTCACAAGCAATACAGGCTGTAAGTGCTCTCTTACTCTGCTCACTTCATTAATACTTCTTATTTCTGATGATAAGGAATCATCATGGTGCTTTTTACTTTAGATGCTAAAGCGTTAACATAAGGCTTTCAGTAAACCATAAGTGTCCAAGATAGTTATAATAAAGGTCTTTATTGTTTTAATCAATATGTACATAATAATATTACTATTACAAAAATCTAATTACAATAAATACTCCACAAAGTAAGCATAGCTTGTGTTTCGGGGAGGATTCCAACTTATGTTAACTTAAATTTAATTACTAAATAGATAAACACTTCTTAATATAAACTTAGAATTAATCACTCAATGGATAATCATTTCCTACTAGGTATTTCACAAAAATTATAAGAAAAATTCAATATATACATAAAGCGACCTGTTTTTGTTCTGTTTTTGATAGATGTCTAGAGTTCTCCATTGATTATATTTGTGTTGGAAGACTTTTTGTTGGTTACTTAATCTCGCTACACTTACACTAACTTTAGTTACAGCATTCAAAATTTTCCTCGGTGGGATGACATCACAGGTCTAGGTGACTAGGGTCCATCGCATAGGGTCATAGAGTTATAAGGTATAGAGATGAAGTCCAGACCAAAATAATGTCCCCTATTTTTTGGACTGAAGCGCTGAACCTCGATCCGCGTGCAATTGTAATGCTCGGTATTGGTCTTATTATTTCGTCAGCGCTCGGATCGTAAACATCTCTTTAAAAGTGGTTTGCTGTTTGAAAGGGTGCAAAAATATGTCCGAAAAAAATAAAACAATGGATGAAATCACATTTCACATGTAATTTTATGTTTTTTATACGCTAATTTAACGTTTTATTTATATTTTGTATGAATTATTAACAGGCGCGTGTTAGAGCAGCGCGTCTACTTTAAAGATCTACTTTAAAGCGTCTACTTTAAAGATAGAACACAAAAAGGGCATCAAAAATGTAATGATCAATTCAGAAATAGCGGAACATGCAAGGACAGAAGGCCACTCATTTGATAAAAATAATTTAGAATTAATTTATAGTTGTAAGAAAGGGAAAAAGTTAGACATTTTAGAAGCTTTAGAAATTAATAAACATTTAAAAAATAACAACATTGTAAATATACAGCATCCAAATATAACTTCTCCTCTTTTAAATATAATTTGTAAACCCAGAACCAAACCATAAATCATCCTCCTAGCTCCTCCCACTTCCACTCATTAAAGAACCTAGCTCATTAGACTCCTCCCCTACCCCTTCCTACCACCCCCACACTGTCTGCAATGTCTTTAATTTTAAGTTTTAGTATATTTTCAACTGACGATGGTATAACACCGAAAGTACTCTTGAATTAAAATATGTACTCAAAGTGGTATTACACAAAGTTTTTTGTTTAATTTTTAGAAAATAATTTTTATTGTTTTTTTAAAAATAAATCTTTATAATGGCTTACCACAGTGTTTCACTAAACAAATTTGAACTCTTATTAAAGATAGTGTTCTAGCGTGTGACAGAAAGGGACAACAGCACCCAGGGCTGTACTCGAAATAATCGAGCCTCTTGTAAAAAAAATCCACTGACTACTAAAAAACAAAGTGGCACAAAAATGAAAATTTTAGGAATCCTTTGACTAATAAATGGAATACAAATACAAAAAATGAGGCTTAAAACGGCATACTCTTGCAAAAGTCACTATGATATTTGACAGTTTAAATTATGAAAACTCAAATTATACGTAACTTAGTGAGTTTTGAAATAGTACAATAAAATACAGAATAACATTTTTTTAAATCCAATGCAAAGACAGCCATTGCAAAAAAAAACATTTTTTTTAACTAAGCGTGGTTTGCAAGTGGATTCCTCAAATATTTTATCTAAATTACTGTGATTACAATTTTAAACGAGTCTTATTATTTAAGTTAAATCTTTAATTGATGAGGCATTCGCTTTGTAACCTTTCTACAATCAATATTCTAAGTTGCAAAGATGTATTAACATTTAAAGCCCATATCAAATGCATGCCCACAAACAAACACGTGTAGTTCGCGCTTACAAATTCTGAATGCTGTAACTGTAACTCTGTCGCCATCCCGCTAGGGGTGGCCAGAGCCTCTGCAGAGTTGCCTCCATTTTTTCCTATCCTTACATACCTCTTTCAATTCATTCATATCCATCACCTTTTTCATGCATTTTCTTCTTTTACGCTCACTTTGTATATCCCATTCCTTCACAATCTCCTCAATCTGATCACTCCATACTTTTCTCGGTCGTCCCTTTCCTCTTTTTCCTTTCACACTTTCTTTGTATACATACTTTGTCAGTCTATCATCATTCATTCTTTCCACATGCCCAAACCATCTCATCACATTCTTTTGTACCTTTAATTGTGCTTATAAATAAAATCCAAGCTTCAGATGAACATACACCCTAAAACTTTTGCCGACCTTCCCTGAAACAGGGGTGACATTGGCAAAGTGATCCATTTTTTACAGTTTGGGTGGTCAGCCTCATACCCTATAAGTAGGGACTGGAAAATTTCGCGATCGCGATAAAACGAATTTATTCGCGAATTTTGATGTTTTTACGCGAATAACGCGAAATTTGAGGTTTTACGCAAATATCGCGAATTTTCTTACTTTCGGTAGAAATTGTGCGAAAAAGTTGTTATGTGTCGCTTCTGCAACGCAACTATTTTGTGGGAAAGAAAAGATTCCTGCGAAAACCCTTTGCAAGGTGCAAAGCACAGGAAAAATGGTCGGTGTTATAGCCAAGGGGGCTAAGTGGGCTGATCTTTCAACGTTGAAACACGCTCGAACGCTAGACGCGGGGTTCAATCCCCGCCTGGGTCATTTGACTATAAATTTGACCCTGGTTCAACAAATGTAATTGGGTAATTATAAATTAATAATTAATTAAAATGAACAATACTCGTAATGAATTTTTCATTAATGATATTTATACCTGTTTCTGGCCAGGCAGAGTAGGTTGGTGAATTGCATTCCTATTCACAAATCTATTTTATTAAAAAAATAAATGATAAGCAGAACTGTCCTGGACATCCAAACAGACTTGAATCGTGACATCAATGAAATAGGAAATACATCAAGGAGTGAAGCTGCTGCTGGATTAGCCAAGAGCACAACTTGAGGCTTTCATAAAAGCCAACATCTCTCGAAAAAATTAGATAACCCTCATCTAGAGAGAAATTTAATATTTTAAAAGGATATTGCAGGGTATTCGGAGTGTCATTTAAATATTAATACTTTTTTCAATCAATGGTTTTTTGTAAGTTGTAGCTCGTATTGATTCAGATGTTGTTTATTCATTGTTTTTGAAGGTACATATTGTTGTTTGTATAATAAATTGTAAATATTAGTAAAATTTATAGTTTTTCAATTACATAAACCTTTATTTCGATCAAATCAACCCTAAAAATTACACCGAATCTCCCCGTTTATCATAAAAAATAACGCGAATTTCCCTGTTTTTGATCAAAAATAACGCGAATTTCCCAAAAAAATAACGCGAATTTTGCAAAAAATAACACCACTTTTTTCCAGTCCCTACCTATAAGTCAAGAAAATTTGTTTTTTAAATATTAAAATGAAATCGTATTTTCGAAACCAGTAGTACATCAATAAATTGTACTCGTCCTGTACACATTTACAACATCTATTTTGATTTTTAATAATTAAATTTTAAAATCTTTCTTGTTTACGAGTATATTACTTATTCTTACCCTGAAGCGGCTCTGGTAACCCAATTTTTTGCAAGAGCGATCTATAATCTATCTATAATCTAAGTTGCAAGGATATATTCATTCAAAGCTCTCAGATGTATGCCCACAAACAAACACGTGTAGTTCGCGCTTACAAATGCTGATTGTGTACTTACAAATAAAATCCAAACCTCAAATGAACATAAGCCCTGCAACTCTTGCCGACATTCCCTGAAACAGGGGTGACATTGGCAAAGTGAAATTTTTTTTACAGTATGGGTGGTCAGCCTCATACCAACCTATGAGCGATGAGTTACCATTATTCTAGTAAAAGGTCTGTACATACATATATGATTTTTAAGCGATGTAATCTTATTCCTTTAAAACAATGACGCCAGAAAGACTTTATGCATGGTGCTTTACATTATAAAAAAATAGATCTTTGAAAGCTTCAATTAGTTGCATCATGTCTGCAGAGCGAGACAAAATTATTTTTTCCTCGTTTCTAATGTTTAACACAGATCTTAGATGAACAATAAAGAATCAAACACAAAAGCGCCCGGGTGAGAATGCAAAAAAATATTATTTTTTGTATATCAAGTGTACCACCCTTTTGTGATAAATCTTTTACTATCGTCATTTTACTTTCCTTGAGATGGGTCCATAATTTCATGTTTTTTTTGTACCAAACACGCAGTCTATTCATTAGTATGTCAATGCATAGGGTCCAATATTTTGTTGTTAGCGATCCGGGCAGATGTGGTTGCAGATAGGGCGTGTTGCCTGATTCAATGACCAGAGATGGACCAAGGACGTAGTGGAGTGGAGACCTCCTGAGACAAAAAGATGAAGATGATGGCCAGATGACATAAAAAATATTGCTGGTGACTGGATGCAGAAAGCCCACAGTGTAGATAGATGCCTGGGCTGGAAGTCTCATCACCACGATAATTCTTACCTACCGAATATCGGTAATATTTGTATGAAGACTAATCAGCTGTATACTTGCGGCCATCTTGGATTGACAGGTCTTCATACAAATATTACCGATATTCGGTAGGTAAGAATTACCGTGGTGATGAGACTTTCTGCCCTGAAGAGATATGAAGGAGGCATATGCTCAGTAGTGGGCGAAAATAACTGACTAAGATAAGAAAGAACAATCCGTGCGGGTCATCTCCCAATTTGGTTTTCCTGGCTTATTTGTGAGCTATTTTTGTCATTATTATTTTATCATCGGAAGTTATTGTCTTCATTTCTTCCCACAAAGGGAATCTAACCCATATTTTGTGTTGTCTCCAGTCTGAGGAGCACCTAGACGTCCTGCTGTCGTCTCCTGAGGAGTCCTGCTTTGGGCTGCTGCCCCAGCTGAGCTGTGAGTGGCTGCGCTGCCACGGCCACCTGCTGCGCTTAGCCAGGGGCTCTGGGAGCTTGGGGGCTCTATACCAGAGGCTCAGCAGGACCTTGGAGGTCACGCAGCAAGACAAGGAAGACACCGACACAGAGAGGTACACCAGGGAGCTTACAAATTACTTTTTAGAATATTTACTATAATAATATTATCAGGATAATATATAGTGAGCGCTATTTTTGTGTGAATCACAGAGACCTCTGCGAGCTTGGTTGTCGCTATAGAAAGAGTCAATTCTCAAGCAAGACCAAGTTGCAGTAAGGCTAGCTGGACCTTTGCCTTTGGTGACCAGTCTTTGGTAGTGGAATATGAATGTTTCAATCTAGCCAAGAGCATATTTGAAAATATAAATGATATATATATTTTGTATTGTTTGTGTATTAACACTGTGAAAATTCATAATGTTTAGTTTACAATTTTTTTGAAGGAATTCAAAGAAAACACTGTTTATTTTCACTCTTCTTAAAAAGATTAAAATCTTTAAATAAATTACAAACGCGTTTTCGACCTAGTAGGTCATCATCATCATGTAATTTATTTAAAGATTTTAATCTTTTTAAATATATTTGAGTGAAAATAAACAGTGTTTTCTTTGAATTCCTTCAAAAAAATTGTAAACTAAATAAATGATATATTTTTTGAGCTCTGCTGGGAATCAAACCCATGACCTTCCGATTACGAGTCCGAAGCATTAATCACTAGACTATGGACCTATGGGTCATAAGTGTCATCAAGTAGTCCTCTATGGCATGGTGTAGGTGTGTCTTTGAATGTTAAATCAATCTCTAAATGCCGAGGTACTTTCCCGTGTGATTGCCAGAACTTCTGAACTCTTGGTGAGAACTGTTCCCATGAGCAATCACATCTCAAGAGCTCTCTGCAAGTTTTTGTCATCGCTACAAAGCACGTTCCTACTCTTTGGCGTCAGGTTTTTATCTTAGTCATAGAAAGAACTGGAACACCATGAACCTATTATTAAGTTGTATTGATTTCTGAAGACAATTTTAATTAGTGAAACAAAAACGTAATCAACACGAAAACCACATACAAACAATCAATTGACAGTTAACCTAACCTTAAACATTGACAAACCACCCAGTATTGGCAATAAATCTCTGGGTCGGCTGTCAGTTAGCTGCGTCAGCTAAATTTTATGTATTGTTATAATACAGAAAAGGGGTATCTGTACCAAATTTTGGTTTATTAGATATGGTATTTAATGAATGGATGTTTATAAGATTGGCTCTAAGGGGTTTTGAATAGGAAGTCATCCATATTCTCCCTCTTATACCAAACTCGTTCATCACTCAATCATTGCGGACTCTATCATTCAGTGTCTTTCTAGTCATTGCTCTCAGGTAAGCCATTTCAACCGTACATCTTTACTCAACTCACATTCGTTAACTGTCCATGCCTCACTTCCATACATCAATGTTGGTACCAATATGCCATTGTGTACCGGCAATCTCATATTCTTTGTGAGTTTCCTCCTATCCATAAAACAAATTATCAATTATAATGTTCTGGGTTGTTGTTTGCAGTCGTCTGTATCTGTTTGAGGGTCTGTGTGAGTGGTACATGGACATGCTGGAGCTGCCTCTGCACCATGCTGACGCGCCCCATGAGGAGGAAGTCCCCGCGACTGTGTGCGAGGTGGCCCAGCTCCTGCTACAGAGCTGTGCGGGGAACGTGTGTGCCGTGTGGCGGCTGGGTGGCCTGGGGGGCGCGGGGAGGGCGCCCCTCCCGCGCTGGAGGAGCCTAAGCTGCCTGAAGGAGAGCTCCCAGCCTGACCCCCTGCTGGCGCTGGGCCTGGTGCTCAGCGACTACATTCTCATTTATCTCAAAGAAAGTATGTATATAGATTAATGTACGTAGTCGGTCCCAAAGTTCTGTCACAAATGAAAATAGTGATAAAAACAAAAGTACCAATCAGTTTTTAATAAATTATATACGAACTTAAAGGATATTCAAAAAGAAATTAAAATTCTTTAAAATTATTCAAAATTACCTGCCTTGTTTTTAATACAGGCCCTTTATCGGCGCGGCCAGACGTCTATCGCAGCATGCATCATTTTCAAATCTATTTCAGTGACTGCTTTTCTAAAAATGATTTCAGGCTCTCCAAATTTTTATGGAGTTTAGCACAGACTTTCTCCTCTTAGACCTGCTAAATTTTATAGTCCAAAAGATTAACGCCCGGACTGGAGGATGGCCAATCTTTGTGTCTTATAAAGTCGATTTTTTGACGGTCAAACCAGGCTTGAGTGGTCTTGGCTTTGCGTGCTGGCGCAGAATCCTGCTGGAACACAAAATTATGTCCTGAAAATAGCGTGTTGGGCAGATCTTCGACAATCTTATCCAAAACCGTCTCTTGGTACACTTTCACACTGATTTTGATCCCTTTTCTGCAAAAATTTACCTCAATTGGCCCGTAATAAGATACACCCAACCAGACCATCACTGATGATGGATGATGCCTATGTTGCACCCGCAGAACTCTTTTTCCTGCTTCTTCAGAGCTCCTAGCGTATCACTCTATCATTCTGTTTATTGTATTTCTCTTCCATATTAAAAATATTTTCATCTCTAAAGAGGATATCACGGTCTCGATTTTTCACGTACCGCTTTAACAACTTCTGGGATCTTTTAAGCCTTATCGTTTTTAGACGGGCATTAAGTAAGTGTCCACTCTTTTTTTGTATGCTCGTAGACTAAGATCTTCGTTTAAAACCTTTTTGACGGTTTTTCTACGGACACCCATCTGTAAAGCCATCAACTTCTGTTTCCGGACAGGATTTCATGCTATGAGTGCCTTGATCGCTTTGATCACTGCTGGTGTTCGTACGGAGCAAGGCCGGCCAATTATTTTCTAGTCATCAACACTGGAGATTTAATTGTACCTATCAATAGTACGGTACACAAACCTAAGCGTTATATTAAAATTTTTGAGCAACTTGAAAATGGTACTTGGCTAGTGCCCACAACGGCGCAATACTAAAACAGCTTTTCGGTTTTCTTTCACTGTCCATTCCATCGTGAGAAATTGCAGCGAATGACTGTTTTTTGTTTTAAAATAATTGTCAAACATTCAAAAATGGAATTCAATAAAATTTTCTTAAAATAATGTTCTAAATTTAAAAATAATGTGCTAGTGACAGAACTTTGGGACCGACTACGTATATAATTAATGTGTCGAATATTATTCGACACATCAACACATCTGTGAGACTTAATCTTTCTGAAATAAATTTTTAGAAGCATTTCGGCCGACATGATTTGTTTACTCACAGAACACGGTCGCCATTGCGTATGACGTCAGACGAGTCCGCGGGCATATTTGTGTACGGCAATCCCTAATGCAAAATTCCCTACATGATATTTATTTTCCCTGATCCACAAAAAATATACGGATTAATTTGGCTAATCACTTGTTTTTAAAATTGTTTTTATTATAAATTGCATAAAGTCTGGTCCGGCTTTGTACCCAGACTAAATAGTCGCCAGATAAGCCGACGGCGAAATATGACAAGTAAGAATAACACCGTATGAGTTTCTGCTTGAAATCATATTAATTTTAGAATGCTGGTTCATTTGTTTCCAGTGACAGCAGCCTGTCACAACCATTTACTGATTTATTTTCTCTACCAAGGTAAGTGACAACCAGTGGTGATGTTGTTGTTGCAGACCCGTTGTATGCAGACGTGTGGCAGGAGGGCCACGAGCACCGCCTGCTGAGTGTGCTGCGCGCTCTGTGTGCTGTGCCTGCCCTGGGACGCTGCCCGCTGCTGTGGCTGCTGTTGCAGCGCCTGCTGGGCTGCGAGGCAGTTGCGCGGGAGGTGCTGTACCGCGCGCTGGACGCCTGTCCCTGGCACAAGCCGCTGTACGAGCGCGCCTGCTACCACACACCCGCAGAGTTTGCGGAGCTGGTGGACCTCATGGTGGAGAAGCAGCTGAGGCTGCACGCCATGCCCGAGGAGCTGCATCCTCTCTAGATAAAGTGTTGATAGTGTGGCGGCATTAACCCTTCAACTGCGGGTGACACGCATAGGCGTCAAGTGTAAACTTGCATACAGTGCGGCCGTCAATCATAGACATCATCCAACTTTGAACTTATCCCTGATATCTGTGTTCAATAATTCAAAAGTATGCAAGTGGAAATATGTACAAAACCTTTGTGATTTTTGTTCTTGAACAACTAATGCATGTGACTGTTCACATAGTTTGAAGTGTCGTCATTTAACACATCTCTTGCGGGAAACCAGTTAACTCGTCATACACCTTTTTATAGTAACGTGCGGGAGACGTGTAAACTTGTTTCGTCGCGCCCAGCGGTAGGGCGCGGGAAACTTGTAAAAACGTGGCATCAAACGGGTGGGGGGCCGTGCGATACCTACCCTCAGCGGTCCCCGATCTGTCTACTTGCCGATACAATGAGTTTGAGACGGGACAAAAAATAATAACTGTAAAAATAAACAGACAGAATATTGAAATATTTTATTGCCTTACACCTGATAATTTTAAACAAAGGATTTTGTTTTTGCACTTTCGTTCGTCTCTCCAGTAACTTCTATATCCTGCTTTCATTAGGACGTTTTATATTTGTAGACGTTTATACACCTTTTAGGTTATAGTTTTTTTTATAATATGAGTTAAAATTTCAAAATAATATTGATATTCTGTATGAATAAAATGATTTTGATTGTGAAATAGTGTTTTTCTACTCCCATTTGGTAATTTACTAATTAAAAAACGGCTAACGCAATCACAATGCTATACATTTCCCACACCCGTTGCGTTATGTTACATTACGCAACTGATAACGGTGTTGAAATGAAAATGTGCGCATGCGCATTGTCAGAAATGGAACCATTTTTGAATTTCGAGCATCAACCTTGTATGAGGCTATCCTTCTAAGCGACCGATAACAAACTATTATTGGCCGTTTCCATAGCAACCACGTTTAAACGTCAGCCATTACATGAATATTTTCAATTTATTGATAGTTCCTCCCCACTATGTTCAATCTTTGTTCAAATGAAAATGAATATATTTAATGCGTAGAGTCAAATAAAATTTGTTAATAGTGTAGTAATTCATCAATGTTATTTATCAATATACTCCAAATTGTAGCTTTCTTTTTTTCAAACAGAAGGCTTGAAAGGAAAATAATGCAAGATATTTTCACCGCAAACAAAAACAAACTTAAACAATTACTTGGCTAATAGGTCGGTATGAGGTTGACCATCTATGCTGTAAAAACTTAATTCACTTTGCCAATGACACCCCTGCTTCAGTGGTTGCAGGGCTTATGTTTATTTGAGTTTTAGGTTTGAATGTTCAACCTTATATGCGGCATGTATAAGCGCAACCATATATGTGTCTGCTTGTGGGCATAAATTTAAAATGAATCCCAAATGTAATATATCTTTGCAGATTAGATTAGATAATCGAGGGGAATGATAAATTACACGGTTTGACAAAGGTGGGGTTTTAATTACTTCAAATGGACGAGTACAGTATAATGACTATTATTCACTATTTTGTTATTTATTTCATGGTCGTAGAAAAAGTATTGTATGCCACTGCACGTAATTAGTCTTTGTAACACTCTTGCTGTCTATTGTGCCATTCGGCTGCGCCTCATGGCACAAACTAGCACTCGTGTTACAAAGACTATCATTACTAGGCAGTGGCATAAATAACTATTTTTCTATGATTCCCAAGAAAGTAGAATGTTTTTGTACACAAAAAAAACTAAAATATAGATATTGTGTTAAATAAATAAACGGAGACGTATTTTTAAAGTAAAAAACTATAAGTTTCATTGAAAAATATCAAATATATCGTAAGATATAAATGTTTTACGAAAAGTCTAATGTTGGCGCGAAAATTTCAAAAAACAACCCGCTCTACGCCGCCATCTGGCGGGAAAATGCCCGCATACTGCCCTCCGACTCAGTCAGACTTCTAGGAGTCACACTGGATCGGAACCTCACAATGGGAGAGCAATTCAACTCGACTGTATCTTCCTCATTTTTTGAACTTCGCCAGATAAAGGCGATCAGGAGATGTTTACCGTCGGGAGCAGTCAAGACCCTGGTGAATGCCT
Organism: Agapetus fuscipes; assembly: GCA_951799405.1. Lineage (NCBI taxonomy): Eukaryota > Metazoa > Arthropoda > Insecta > Trichoptera > Glossosomatidae > Agapetus > Agapetus fuscipes. Next base: position 10,973,847 of record OX637342.1, read on the forward strand.
TTGTGATGTCACGAGTTGACTATTGCTCAACGCTGTACATAGGTCAGCCGAAAAAGCAGTTCAACCGTCTTCAGTCTGTGCTGAATTCAGCGGCAAGACTCATATTCGGGATGTCTAAATTTACTCGCATTACTCCATTGTTAGGGAAACTGCATTGGCTTCGTTTTCCGGAGAGGGTGGTCTACCGTGTTTGTCTGATGGTGTATAAGGCTGTAAATGGTACAGCTCCTTCATATTTGGCTGACATGTTTACACCCGTTGAGAGGGATTTGAGGCGCCAAACGCTCAGATCTGCAGGGGATGGCGTGGTGGACTTGGTTCAGCCACACCGTCAGACACGCACTAATTTTGGGGACCGTGCTTTCCGGTTTGCGGGACCAATGGAGTGGAACAGACTGCCACCTAATGTGAGGAAGGTAAAGACTGTTGGTGTCTTTAAAGGAGCACTAAAGACACATCTTTACAAGAAATCTTATCCGTGATTTGAGAGGGCCCTTGAGGTGTGACACACACAAAAACGGCGCTCTTTAGTTATGTGTACATTAAAATAAATTATCCTTATATATATATATATACATAGTGTTAATTAAGGTAGGAAATCAATGAATGTTTTAAAATGTGCTTAAAAAAGCATTCTGCGCTGGGGGTATTCATATTGCCAGAATATTCAGAAGCGAAAAGGTTAAGTGAGACAACCATTTGGTGTTTTGTAAGTTTTCTCAAATCACCCACCCCTTCACCCCTGTAGACATTTTTACATTTGTGGAAGTGGGACATCTTTGAGTAGAAGTTTTAGGCATTAATGACCGTAGTTGAAACTGGAGAGTTGCTTTCTGGGATTTGCAGCTGTGGTCTATCAGATCTGGAGCTTTTGCACGTTTCACCCATATCTGCGATGGGCTTCTTCAGCGTGATGATGATCTTATGATACCCTGGTTACTTGATCACGTTGTAAAAGTTGTTGATGGTCAGCATACTGATGGTGATGTTCTACTTACGTACTTTGTATCAATACTATTGTTAAGCTATTTCTTTGCAATAAAGATTATTTTACCTGATATCAAGTTTCAATGATTTTTGTTGATCTCTTTGGTTTTGATCGAAGTGTTTATCATTTTAATAATAGTAAATTATACATATTCAATAATTTATTTAGTTTAAGGATTTAAATCAAACACTGTTCTATATTTTCACTTTTATAATTTTTATTTTTAAATTTTACTAACGTTTTCGATCTTAGATCATCCTCAGGTAAACAATTTTTTTAAAAAGGTAGTAAAATTTAAAAAAAAAATTAGAAAAGTGAAAATATAGAACAGTGTTTGATTTAAATCCTTAAACTAAATAAATTATTGAATTAGAATTTTCAGTGTTAAAACACAAACCATACAAAATATAATTATACATATTATGTTGCACCATGAATAAAACAATGAATAATAATGACATTAATTTTAATTACAACAATAACTTAAGGCTATTTATTAATTAAATATAACTTTGTATGAAAAAATGTAGTTTTATTTTCTCAGTTTATTGTGTTTAACTACCTAAGCATTATCAGACTTTATCTGTCCATCTTCAGAATAGCCTCTGGCTACACTGACAGTAGCACCGAGGTAAAAACAAACGGTGCTATTCTTAGACTTTTCAGTCGCCCGTTGAGCCCACACTTTGACAAACTAATGATGCATTTGTATGAAGACCTGTCAATCCAAGATGGCCGCAAGCGAACAGCTGATTAGTTTTCATACAAATATTACCGATATTGGGTAGGTAAGAATGACCGTGGTGATGAAACTTTCAGGCCAGGCATCATTAGTTTGTCTAAGCGTGGGCTCAACCGACGACTAAAATGTCTAAGAATAGCCCTGGAAAAGTTTGATCCTAAAGTCATTCCTTTATCTTTTAACTCAGTTAGCCTCTGAAGATGGATGTATAAAATCTGATAGCTCTTAGGCAGTTAAACTTAATAAACTGTGAAAACAAAAAGTATAGTTTTTCATAAAAAGTTATTTTTAATTAAGTAATATTTAAAAATGAATTTTGACTCTGTAAATGTCAGACTTTAGAAAATTTAAATATCTGATGATAATTTGTAGGGAGTACCTAACCTACATGGAAAAGTATTAAAGTAAAATGGCCACTTGTACAAAATAATCTTGAGAACAGTGTAGTCCGTGATTGCTCTCACGTCTATGTCCATTTGTGAGTCTAGTATGCATACTGTTCACTCGATTATTGTATCTCTAAGGGACACTTGCCACAACGCTGCCTCAGTTCTTGTTTACCGTATACGCCATTGAGAAAATTTTACATGAGCAATGTTTGCTTGTGTACTGGACCAATGTGTCTTATGAAAACAAGAAATTTATTTAAAAAATATTTAAAAGACCTCTCACATTATCGAGTTTTACGGTTTGTTTTAGCTCAGATTGTGTAGAATTTGATTCTTAAGACAACTGCATGAAAAAGTCATATTTGACAAGATTGGCGTACACGGTAAACAAGAACTGGGGGAGCGACAAGGTAAATGAGTGCTAGGATAATTTGTCATTGGTAACACGAGCAGGATATTTGAATGCAGTTCTAATATGAATGAGAATGTAAGGAAGTTGTACACAGGAATTTGGTGTATTGCTGAGGTCTCTAGGTGAGCAGGCTGGCGGTGGTGAGCAGGGCCAGCACCACATTGGGTAGCAGGGTGCGCCTGTGGGAGTTGCCCGAGGATGTGATGTTCACCGCAGCTGATGTGGTCACCTCGTCTCCGTCGTCCCTGCCCTCGTAGTCCTCCTTGAAGTCTGTGTCGGGATCTTCAGTGGTGGTTCTGGTCTATATAAACACACAAATAAATATGCTACAATGCTGGGTACACCAAGGGATTTTTCAGCATGAGGTGGGAACATTTTTAAATTTGGAACTTTTTTCTCGGCGAGCAAACGTCAGTCTTGTATGGCACTGCCATCCTTAGCGACTAATAACAAAAGTATTTGTATGCCTTTTCCTTAGCAACTTGGCTGGGTGATGACACAATTTGTCTAGGCCAATTCACCCGCGGACCTCATTGCCACACCATTGAGAAAAACCTGAATCTTATTACTGATCCGATACTTGTGATATACATATAGAGCCTGCATGTAGCGTCTTCTCTACATTGTTTGTAATTTATATATCCATGCTTGTGTATCAGTAGCGAAGGGTGATTTTTCTCAGAAGGTAACTCGATGGAGAAAAAGAAAGCCATCGAACATTAAAATTCCATGGGGAAAAATAAAATATTATTTCTAAAAAAATAGCTCAACTTTTGCAATTTACACTTGAAGTAAATAAAAGTGGCTTTGAAACGGGTATCTTTAAATTTTCATACAAGACGTGAAATCCTGAGAAATTAAGGAAGTCATCAAAAGAGTAACTGAAATAAATGGACAAAAAGCTTATTTCATACTAAATATTCACATTAATAGTTAATCTTTCAAAAAATGTGTATTCATCACATATTTCATTTTATTTTATTAAAAAATATTGTGTATTTCCATAAATATGCAAAGTTTTAAGATTTCTCACTCACGGCGCGCGTCTACAGAGTAACTCGATGTTATACCGGCTTATCTTGATCATTATTACCGCGAGAGCCTGCGCGTCAACCGGCCCCTCCCCGCGCCTCCGACTTGGTTCCCTCTGATACCCTAGTCTGTCGGAACTACAAGCCGGTGATCGCGTCGGGAATCAAGACTCGGAAGCATACTTGGGAGTGTTCGTGAGTCTGCAGCTTTATTTTACACGATTGAAAAAAAATTGCGCGGTTTTTACAAATTTGTTGTTACAAATGAATTAATAAATACTTACAAATGTACATTACTTTTTGCGTAATTTCAAAAGGGAAGCTGATGAGAATCGTGTTATTCGTACTCTTCGCCACTGTTGTGTATTAATATGCATATTTAAAAGACACAATGAGTTGCAATTGTATCAATTGGCCGTATTGATCATGAGCAACTCAGTCCAACTATTTGTAGCCTTGTGCAACTCTCTGCCTTATAGTCGTATGTAGCAAATTCACAGGTACGGGCACCAGCCTTATGCCATCCACTAAAATTGAGGAGGTAGTTTATCTAAGGTTAGGTTAAGTGAATCTTGCCTTCAAGAAACACTGCAATGGGGAATCATGTCTGACACCTAATGAGGTTCTACCCCTAGCCAACTGGCTTGTTGTGATCTGTCGACTGAACATCAGGCATTAGGATTTTGTATGCATGGTAAAGTCTCCTCTGTTACCTTCTTGTGGAACTTCTTGTAGGAGCCTCTGTGTGACACTTGAACAGTCTTGATTGGCGTCTCCTCTGCTGTGGTAGCTGCCGCCTGAGGCTGCACACTGTGCTCATAGCAGACAGCCTTACAGTCTTCGGCGCTAAATCACATACACTCATATTACTGACATTGTTTGCATTTGTTTATCTGCGATGCTGAAACGCAGGCTCTCACAACGAATATTGTCGAAAATTATATACTGCTCAACCCATGGAATTGTCTATGCTTGAAATATCCTTATGAGATAGAATCTGATACAAGGTCATGCACAAAGGCAAATCTATGGTGGTAATGGACTCCATACAAACTTTCCAAATTTGTTTGTTTTTCAGTGCAAACGTCGCAGATTTATGTGAATAGGATTTTCCTTAGTAACCCGGCCATGAGAAGTCACAATAGAATTGAAAATAAGTACCTATACTAAAATGCTGTGGGCAAGAGATGTCTGCAGAAGCAAAGATGTAAGATGGACTATCTTATAACTGCTAGAAGAAACATTTCACCCCTACGCTTGATGACGGATGACAAACAAAGTTGAAATCCCAGAGAATGCCTCATGGCCTGAAATCTCAACTTATCTGTAAATCTTACAGTATCTATTTGAAGATAGAATGTAATAGAACATGGTGGCATTTATATGGTATACACAGTGATCAACTGTTTACACTCCGCCATGTCATATTACGTTCTATCTTCAAATAGATACGGTAAGATCTACCGACGCCCATTGGGAATGCAAGGGCAGGATATAGGAGCAACTGAAACAGACTTTTGCTCAACATTTGTTTAGTCACAGAGTGGATTAGAGGATAATGTGCTAGTGTTGCTCACAAGCTGCAGTCCCCGTGCTGGTGTGCGCAGATGGTGTACATGAGGCGGGTGTGTGTGGCCTGGAAGATGCAGTTGTTGTTGCCGAGTCCCGCCAGCTTGTCGCCACACACCAGCACACTCACCTCGTCCTGCAACACAACACACATTACACATCTCACATCACCATGGACTACCAACATTTCAAATATCCCTCTGATATGTGACGTCACCCATATTAAATAAACAAATGGGTTCTCGATAATCAGGGATTTTTTCTAGTTCACATTATTGCAAGCCCATACAGTTGGTGAGAATGTTAAATGCAGGACGGTGCTCTTTAGTGTCTTTTCAAACTACCTGGATAATATTGTATTAAAATTATGACACTCTTTCCTGCCTGTAACCCGACGTGACATCACATAATATTCCCTAAATTTCAAATACTCTGAATCCTTGGTGATCTTGCTATGAGTTTGCATATTTGACATTTGACTGACCTTGCAGGTTTCTTGCTCGGTGCAGATGTATGTGACTCCGGTGTCGCGCACTTTTTCCATGTACAACTTATTGTGGCACGCCAGATCGTCCATGATTGTGACCGCTGTGGAATGAAGCTAAACAACAAATAGGTTTTCATTAAAACAATCAAATTATATTTCACATAAATAGAATAAAAAATGAACTTCATTCCCACATTTGGATTAAGGGCAGTTTGTGTGGTGCGACCGAACCAGGGCCTCCGCGCCTATGGGGCCTCAAAGACTGAAGGAATACTGATAAGAATACTGAAAAAATATTTTATGGACTAATTTTGATCACTTGACTCAAAAGGTCATATTTTGTACAAAAAGTTTCTTACAGGCAACTTTTATGGGTCCCAAACAACCTGAATTGGACCCCAAAAATGTCAAGAAAAGTCTCCTGTAGTACTACTGTACTGTATCCTGCCGCCATTCCACTAGGGGTGGCCGGTACCTCCGCAGATGCGCCTCCACTTTTTTCTGTCCTTACAAACCATGTTCATTTCCTCAATATTCATCACCTTTTTCATACATACTCTTCTCTTATTCTCACTCTGCAGGTTCCATTCTTTCGCAATCTCACCTATTTGGTCTAACCATTCTTTCCTCGGCCTTCCCCTTCCGCGCTTTCCTCTGACATTTCCTTTGTACACTTTCTTCGTTAGTCGTTCATCACCCATTCTTTCGAGATGTCCGAATCATCTCATCGTACTTTTTTGTACTTTCATTCTCATATTCTCTTTTATACCACACTCGTTCATCACCCAATCATTACGTACTCTATCATTCAGTGTCTTTCCAGCCATTGCTCTCAGGTAAGCCATTTCAACCGTACATACTTTACTCAGCTCACATTCATTAACTGTCCTATGTTTGTGCAATTATTAACTGCACTATGTTTGTGCAAATTCTTACCTAATTAGTGCCATTCTTATTCTACCATTCAACTAATATTTTCTTAGTCTTTTTGCATTGTGAAAAAAGGGTTGGGGAATTTTAGGAGGGGAGGTATGGGGGGGCCCGAGCTTTACTCCGCACCAGGGCCCCTATAAGGGTTGACCTAGGCCTGTTCATTACTCACCATCAATGCTGAGTTTCCAAATGAATTTACTGGAGATTTACTCTGAGCTGAATTATCGGAGGCTTCAGTTTTGTTATCAACTTCTTCTGCTGGCGCAATAGTTTCATTCTGAAATGATTAGGCAAAGGTAAGACGATGAGATGGCTTGTATATGAAGTGGTTGATGTGTTTTCTGTTTTGAATTTGAGTTTGAATGAAGCTAAACAACAAACGGGGCTATTCGTAAACATTTTAGTCGTCGGTTGAGCCCACGCTTTGATAAACTAATGATGAATTTGTATGGAGACCTGTCAATCCAAGATGGCCGCAAGTGAACAGCTGATTAGTTTTCATACAAATATTACCAAAATTCGGTAGGTAAGAATGACCGTGGTGATGAGACTTTTAGACCAGGCACCATTGGTTTGTCAAAGCGTGGGCTCAACCGATGACTAAAATGTTTAAGAATAGCCCTAAAAGAGGTTTTCATTAAAACAATCAGATTATTTTCACTCAAATAGAATAAAAAATGGACTTCATTCCTCACCTTTAATGCTGAGCTTTCAAATGAATTTACTGGAGATTTACTCTGAGCTGAACTATTGGAGGCTTCAGTTGTGTTATCAACTTCATCTGGTGCGATAGTTTTATTTGGTAAGATGTCGAGTTGGCTTGGATATGAAGTGGTTGATGTGTTTTCTGTTGTGAGTACCTGTGGGGGCACTTCGGCAGCTTCTCTCTTGGCTCTCGCATCAGGCAGGATGTTCACCACATAGCAGGAGTCTTCTGACTTGGGAGGTGCATCAGAGAAGGGCAGGGGCTTGATGTTGGGGTTCTTGGAGAAGGGCACGTTCATGTGCAGGAGGGAGACTCCGTCCTTGGAGCTGCCCAGAGAGAGGAACACCTTGTCCACCTTGCGCACCTGCCCGGAACTCCCAAACGACTTGATCTGCAGGTCCAGCGGACTGATGCTACACTTTTCTGTTGTTATCACTTGGTTCAGAGAGACTATGGCGCCAAAACAAGGACGGGATACTCTATCTGTCAAAATCTGAAAACAATGGATGCAAATTTATCATCCTTTATTATATTACCCTTTATCGTCGTCTTTCGTCGTCACTCGCTTTGAGTTTCGATTTTCAAAACTAATGCCGTCACAGCAGATGAAATACATTTGCAAACATAGAGAAGAAAATTTTGTATATATGCTGCAAAACAGGACCATTCATGTATGTGTTTGAGAAACACACTCGAATACACTATAACTTCTTTCAATATTTACAAAAAAAAAATATTTTTTCGTAAAACAGTAGTTTTTAGTAGAAGTAATTATAATTTCTGAAAAAAGTATTTTTTAAAAAGCCGCCACATTTTTTTAAATCTGTTTTTGTTTTGTATTGAAATGTAAGAAAATGTATGCAAAATGGCAAAAAACTAAATAGACATCTAGCGGCAAAATTCGAAAGTTTTTTTTTTTTTAGGATATTTTTTTTTTATTTGATACAAATCAAAAAAACAAACAAAAAAAATAAAAATGGATTTAAATCTATAATCTTAGTTGCAAAGATATATTACAACATTCTCACAAGCAGACACGTATAAGTTCACACTTACACATGTCCCATATGGACCAAAAAACCCAATCTAAGATATTATGTTGAGTTTACAGATACTATAATATAATCTATAATATATAATCTAAGTTGCAAGGATATATTCATTTACAGCTCTCAGATGCATACCCATAAACAAGCACGTGTAGTTCGCGCTTACAAATGCTGAATGTGTACTTACAAATAAAATCCAAACCTCAAATGAACATAAGCCCTACAACTTTTGCCGACCTTCCCTGACACAGAGGTCTATAATCTAAGTTGCAAGGATGTATATAGATTCAAAGCTCATATACGATGCATGCCCACAAACAAACTTTTGCCTGTAACTTTTGCCAACCTTCCCTGGAACAGGGGTCTATTCTTATTTAATCTAAGCTGCAAAGATATATGTCATTTAAGATTTATATTAAATGCATTCCCACAAGCAGACATGTATAATTTCGCGCTTACACATGCCGCATGTGGACCTACAATATAAAAACCCAATCTCAAATGAACATAAGCCCTGCAACTCTTGCCGTCGTTCCCTGAAACAGGGATGACATTGGCAAAGTGAACTATTTTTACAGCATGGGTGGTCAGCCGCATACCAACCTATAAGTCCAGGAACATACACGACAAATTACATTTTTTAAATCAACAAATAATACCTAATATGTCTGGACATCAAAACTAAAAACAAAACCAATTTTATTTTAATTTGGATCTGTTATGTGTATTTGTAATTAAGAATTTTTGTAAATCATTTATATTTTTTTGTGCTTCTTAACTGTTGGTGTGAGGCTGACCCCCCGTGCTGTAAAAATCGGTTCACTTTTGCCAATGCCACCCCGGTTCAGGGAACGGCGGCAGGAGTTGCAAGATTTATGTTCACGTGAGGTTTTGTTTATTTTTATGCACACATGCAAAATGTGTAGGCGCGAACCTACATGTGCCTGTCTGTGGGCATGCATTTAATATGAGTCTTAAATGTTAACATATCTTTGCAGCTTAGATTATAGATAGATAGCCGCCAAAATTACAGATCAACCGCCATTTCTTTCTGTCCTTAAATACTTCTTAAATTTCCTCCAGAGTAATAACCTTCTTCATACAGGCTCTTCTTTTGTTGGGTGACATTGGCAAAGTGCAACATTTTTTAACAGTTTGGGTGGTCAGCCTCATACCAACATATAAGTCAAGGACTATAATGGAGCAAATTAAAACCGGTTTCTTTTTTTTATTTGCTTTTAGTTTTCTTTCTTTTGTTAAAAGACTTAAAAAATTTTTTTTTTACAAAAACTGCATTTTTTTACATGTTTTCTAATGATTGATTCCCTAGATGCAAAACTATGTGCAATATACACATTGCCTAATGTTAAGGGGTTGGGCTGCGTAGCAGCCAGGGGCGGAGCCCCTAGTACTTACAAATTATTTAAGTTCAACCTACTTAGACTTTTTAAAGTTTGTGTATTCACACAGTGAAAATTCATTTTTATAAATAATTATAAAAAATTATAAAAAACACAGAGTTTTATTTTCACAAATTGAGTATTTATTTCCTCTTAGTATCCTCTTGATAATGACGTGAATAAGTCGAAAGTACTTGAGGTTGAAATAAATACTCAATTTGTGAAAATAAAACTCTGTGTTTTTTATAATTTTTTATAATTATTTATCAACCTACTTAAAATATTAGTGATAAATTGGTTACTGTGACTGTAACTCTGTCGCCATTCTTTTAAGGGTGGCCAGAGCCCGTGGAGAGTTGCCTCTACGTCTTATCCTTGCATCCTCTGTTCATCTCATTCATTTCCATCACATTTTCATACACTCCTTTCTTTTGCGTTTACCCTATAAATCCCATAATTTTACATATTCACCAATCTCACCAAGGCAAACTTCTCTTTTTTTTACTTTCTTGTTTTATTTTGCCTTTATATATATACCTACCTACTTTGTAGTCATTCATTATCTATTCTTTCCACTTTTTCAAACTATTTCATCACATTAGATGTTAACAATAAGTATGTAAAATGAAATTATAAAATACGTGAGCCAATGTAAGGAAACATGTGATTCTTACGACATAATTGGACGCGTGGTCTTCTCCTGGATCTGCCCTGGAGCACCCTGAAACAAGTGCCATGAAAACATTAGTAAAAGGAATTGCTTCATGTTAGGGATTCCTATTTTGAATGTTGGCTTTTTAGTTTATAATAAAAAAAAAACAGAAATAGGTAGTAGGTACGTACAAAAAATATTTAATTAAAATTTAGGAATTTTAAGCGCACAGAAGTAAGCAAAATAATACATTTTTTATGTTTATGAAGTCAAATCTATAATCTAAGTTGGAAATACATACTAAGATTTAAATTCATATTAAATGCATGCTCACAAAAAGACACGTGTAAGTTTGCATTTACAAATCTGCATGTGAACTTACAGATTAAAATCCAAACTTCAAATGAACATACACCCTGCAACTTTTGCCGAACTTCCCTGGAACAGGAATGGCATTGGAAAAGTGAACCATTTTTTACCGTACGGGTTGTCAGCCTCATACCAAACTGAAGTCGAAAGAATGATCTAATGAAAATAAACAAGTGTAATTCAGTAAATTACAGGATCGTTATTCAATAAGAAATTCATTTAAAGTGTCATAGATTCATTAATGAGTAAATTTAATAGAAATATTAATGTTTTCAGTCAGCATTCTGAAAAGAGATCAAGGATTGATACTTTTTCTCGATAAGATGATTCAAGTATTGTTTTGCATTCATCTACTTATTTAGTTTTTTGGATGTTATCATGAGAAAACAAATGAAAAAAATATTGAAAAGGTTTTTTATTCGTGTTAATGTTAGTTTTTTGGTTTATATTTTAATATAAATTATTCATACAACAAGGGAAAAGATTCTTATAATTTGAACTTACCAAAAAGTGCAGAAAGAAGCAGTAAAGGAAATAAAATGAAATTTGCCATTTTCAGCCAAAGATTATTTCCCTTTTTTGCAAGAAGATAAACAAATATTTGTTTCTTCAAAAATTTATTCCTTTGTTTTGAAAAAATTCTGCATTCCATTTTTAAGAATTTCAAATGTACAACATTCTTTTATTAAATTTTATACCTACCAACTTTTCTGTATCAAGTACCTATATCCACCTACCGTAATATGGACTTGGCACAAAAATTAAATTCAATTTTTTTCTCAGGGGGCAAACGTCACAGCACAGGTCTAAGTGACAAGGGTCCTTAGCAACCGATAATAAAATATAAGTTGGCCTTTTCCCCTAGGAATCCGGCAATATAACGGGCGATGCCACTGTTTTTTTTTTGTTTATGGGATTTGTGCCGAGCTCATTTGACACAGACGACAAAGTTGTGACATCATACGGCTGTGCTACTAGGGCGAAGGCTAACTTATATTGGATGCTAAAGACCTTATTTAAGTAGACGAGTGATGTTTGCCCGCCGAGAAAAAATATTAGTTTCGAGTCGAAAGAGATGATTCTCTTTTCAAATTTGACAGATGGTTGCATTAAAATTAGCTCCTACGATTTTCTTTAATTTTTTTGTGTATTCGCCTAATTAATTGTGAAATTATTTACTGTGAAATTGACTAAACGTTATTTATGTGTTCCTGCGTTATTTTTTTACTGCAATAGAACTTGATTTTTGGTGTTTTTGATAATTTTTCGTTTTCATTATTTTTCTTCAGGCCATGTTATTTGTTCGGCTTTTGTTTCGTTTACAACATAACCTCAAATTTGGCTTCAATATTTCAAATTGATTAATATTTTTTATTTCGTGTGACGGGAACGTTAAAATTGTGCAGTGATTAGTTTCTAAATTGTGTTTTTGGGATGCTTTTAAAATACTTTGTTTTTTTTTTTTTTTTTTTTTTCTTGGAGGATATCAAATGATAACAATAATACAAATAAAAAAATATAAACAAAACAAAAATATATACAAAAAATATGTCAAAAAATTTTAAATAAATATTTTTTATAATAATCATTATATTGAAATTAAATTTAAATCCTAATCGGGGCAAATATCGGGGAGTCGGCTAGCTCCTTGCCGGAGTAGCTCCTGGCAGGCTGCGTGGGTTCTCGCCCATGCCCGCGTCTCTCCGCTGGACTCCCTTGCCGTGCAGCACCCAGCCTCCTGTGTCGGGCAGAGTTTGACACTGGCGCTCCCTCTCTTCAGCCAGATTCATCTCAAGAAGAGGAAGAAAGTTTGACACTGGCGCTCCTTCTCTTCAGCCAGTTTTTCACAAAAAGTATACACAAATTGACATTTGCAGAGAAGATAAGAGAAGAATTATAAAATTAAAATAGTTTATATATTAAATATTTGTATTTTTAAATAGTCATAGTTTTTAATTAATATATTGTTCATATTATTATATATTTGTAAAATGTATTTAAGTATTGATTTTTCTGTTTATGTCTACCGAAAATGATAGAATTTTTAGATCGCCGCATTATGGAGCGGACGCCATTAATTTTCATCGACAGAATGAATGGGTTTTTGGGACATGGAATGTAAGGAAGATGAATGATTGCAAGGAGAAAGAAATTATGAATGTAATGAAAGAGAAGCGAATAAAAGTGATGGGTGTGACTGAAACAAAAATGAAAGGGAATGGTGAGAAAGTATTAGCGAATGGTGAATTGTATATTTGGTCAGGTGTGGAAGATGGGAATGATAGGCGGTAATTGTAAGTGAGTGTGTGAAAGGATGCATAACAGGATACCAAAGAGTTTCTCCCAGAATTTTAACTATAAAATTTAAAATTAAAAACTTGAGACTTTTCTTGGTGACTTGTTATGCTCCTGTGGATTCAGAGTGTATGGAGGTAAGAATGAGTTTTTGGAATGAATTGAATGCAATTGTACATGAAAGGAAGAAGAATGAAAACATTATAATTTTGGGTGATATGAATGGATGGATAGGTATGCAAAGAGATGAATGTTTGAAAATTATTGGTCCTAGTGGACGAGGTGTAGTCAACGATAATGGGCGACATCTGATTGCTTTGTGTGCACAGCACAGTCTTTTTGCATCAAATACTTGGTTTCGGCATAAGGATGTGCATCTGTACACAAGGCAGATTGTGGGAAGTCGCACAATCATTGACTACATCTGTGTGGATGAAAGATTGAGAGGAGCCGTAAGAGATAGCCGTGTCTACCGCGGGCCTGAAATAGGCAGTGACCACTATCTCTTATGTGCTAAAATAATGATTGGTGAAGTAAGAAAGAAGAAACGTAAGAAGCAAGTAAGAATGCCTAGAATAAAAGTAGAAAGGCTGAATGAAGAAAATGTGAAAGAGAAGTATGTATCAGAGCTCCACAAAATTTTAAGTGTGAATGAACTTGAGAAGAATGTGTGTGGAAAAGATATTGAAAGTATGTGGAAAGATCTGAAAGAAGGAATGACTGAATGCGCTAAAAAAGTATGTGGGGTAACGAAAGGTGGAAGATTGAAAGGAGATGCCTGGTGGAATGATAGAGTGAAAGAAGCTGTGAAAGTTAAGAAAAAGTGTTATGAAAATTGGCTGAATGATAGAAATGATAGAAAGCTAGAAGACGAATATAAGATAGCTAAGAGAATGGCGAAGACTAAAATTTATGAAAGCAAGATGAATGAACAAAGAAAGATTGATGAAAGGATTAACAGAAGTTACACCGACAGTAAGAAGGAATTTTGGAGGTGGATCAATGCGGATAGAAATAAATCTTCTGCATTGACCACTCCGGGAGTCAAAAGTGCTGCCGGTGAGATGGTATGGGAGAATGAAGAAGTATGCAAGAGATGGAAGAACTATTTTCAAGAAATTTTTGGTCAGGGTGAAAGAAGAATTTATGAACAGATAGATGAAGAAAATGAATTGAATATTTTGAAAGAAGAAATGAAAGTGTCTATTTCACGTCTGAAGAATGGGAAGTCTGCTGGGTTTGATGGTATAAATGGTGAAATGTTAAAAGCAGGAGGTGAATGCTTGATAGATTGGATGTACGAATTATGTAAGCTTTGTGTGAATGCAGGAGTAGTACCGATGGATTGGAGGAAGGCAGTCATTGTTCCCATTTACAAAGGTAAAGGGGACAAAAAAGACTGTCAGAACTTCAGACCAATCAGTCTACTCAGTATACCAGGAAAAGTCTTCTGTAAGGTGATTATAAAAAAAGTGATTCTGACAACTAGTGAAAGGATTTCCGATGTACAGTCCGGCTTTATGGCCGGTAGAGGCTGTGTTGATCAGATTTTTACTCTACGACAACTTGTTGAAAAACAATTGTCGGTGAGGCGGAAGCTGTTCACGGCCTTTGTAGATCTGGAAAAGGCTTTTGACTCAGTAGACAGAGGTATGTTATGGGATGTTTTGAAAGCATACGGAGTGAATGGGGCTCTCCTAGGTGCGGTGCATGCAAACTATGAAAATAGTAAGGCATGTGTTCGTATTGATGGTGAGTATAGTGAATGGTTTGAAGTTTATAAGGGTGTGAGGCAAGGATGTGTGATGAGTCCTTGGCTATTTAACATAGTCATGGACAAGTGCGTCAGAGATGCTAGACTTAATGATTGTGGATTGATGATAGGAGAGAGCAAAGTGAGTGTTCTACTGTATGCAGATGATGCAGTTCTTGTATCTGATTCTGCAGTAGAATTGCAAACAATGCTCTCTAGATTGAATGAAGCTTTGTTAGGTAACCATTTGAAGTTGAATGCAAGTAAGACGAAAGTATTGATTTTTGAAAGAGATGATGAAAATATGAATTATGAATTTAAAATTAATGGAATGAATGTTGATGTCGTAAATGAGTTTGTATACCTGGGAAGTAAGTTTGAAAAAGATGGAAGAATGATCGGTGAATTTGAAAGAAGAATAATGAAAGGCAGGTGCGTACTGGGTGCTACCGCTAGCATCGCCAAGAACCAGAATCTTTCAAAAAATGTTCGACTGGCGGTGCACGGTGGTATACTAGTGCCCACTCTGATATATGGAAGTGAAGCCTAGACGGTGAGTGAAAGTGAGATTAGTAAAGTCCATACAGTAGAAATGGACTACTTAAGAAGTATGATTGGGAAAAGACGGAGTGATAGGGTAAGGAATGATTTTGTTAGAGAGGAATGTGGTGTAAGAGAAAGTGTGAAAGTAAAGATTAAAAGAAGTATGCTTAGATGGTTTGGACATTTGGAGAGAATGAATGAGGAAAGACTGACGAAGAAAGTATATGCTGCGAGAATTGATGTATGTCGTGGAAGAGGAAGACCGAGAAAGGTATGGATGGACCAAATTTTCGAAATAGCGAATGAATGGGATATCCAGAGTCATAATAAAAGGAGAGCTTGTATGAAAAAGGTTATGGCTCTGGATGAAATGAAAGAAGTATGCAAGGATCGAAAGAAATGGCGGTTGATCTGTAATGCTGGCGGTTAAAGCTAAGGCTTTTAAATTTAAAAAATATGTGTTGTAGCTTTTTAATTTTTTACTGTTTAATTGCTTAGAATTTATTTGTTTTATATATTTTATTGTATCAATTGCATGTACTCCTTGATTGATAGGTTGGTATGCGGCTGACCACCCATACTGTAAAAAATGGTTCACTTTGCCAATGTCACCCCTGCTTCAGGGAAGGTCGGCAAGAGTTGCAGGGCTTATGTTCATTTGAGATTGGGGTTTTTATATTGTAGGTCCACATGCAGCATGTGTAAGCGCGAAATTATGCATGTCTGCTTGTGGGAATGCATTTAATATGAATCTCAAATGATACATATCTTTGCAGCTTAGATTTAGATTTAGATTTTAGTCCATTTAAGTACCTATTTTATAAAATGAAAAAAAAACGGATTTTAATGACCGCGCAAAAGAGAAGAACGATTTCTCTAAGTTTCGTCGGAGTCATATCCGACGTCCTCAGGAGGCGTGTGTCTTCTACGAAGAAGAACCACGACCTTTTTTCATTTTATAAAATGTCTAATGACCGTAATCATAAGGATAAAAGAAAAACAGCTTTGTTTTATCCTTAATGATGATCGATTAGAAAGTTAATGCCTCTACAATAGATAAAACCGTAATCATAATTTTAAACCTTTGATCCATTTACATACCTACATCTGTAAACTGTAATATTACGTGGAAATTGCTCTGTATTACCATTACCATCGAGTTATAATATTATGCCAACTACTATACCTACATACGCCATCTCATACCAGCTCGATAGCCTGTTGAATACGGCTTCAAATAATGCATTGTTTATTGCTGGAAAATACTTTGTGGTACATAGCTTTGCTTCTTCCTTTAAAATTGAACTAAGTAGAACCTTGGTGCATTCGTGTATTTGAGTTATTACGTATACTGTATAGATACTTTCCTACTTATTCTTCGGTATTTAAAAAAGTTTTTAAGTAGTTGCGGCCTGAGGACATGTGTTGTTTACGGAATTGTGGAGCCTACAAGCTACAGGGATGAGATGTAGAGTCGCAGAGCGCAGGCGCAGTATCGACCCGCCTGCGAGCGCCACAGGGAAAGTGTCCGCTGTCATTGTGGCCGCACATCTGGCAGCTGAGGAGGCAGCAGGCACAGGCACAGGCACAGACGGGCGCTCACCAGCCATCTGTCTCCTTCATCAGCATGTGAGTGGCGTGGCGGGAGAGCGGGAGAGCGGGCCGCGCCATGTGAGAGCGGGCGGCCATGCTGCACTCCGACAAGAACCAGCTCATCATCGCCATCGTGCTCGCGGCGTTCGTCATCTGCGGCGTGCATGTGTTCGTGTTCCCGCTGTACCAGGCGGGGGCTCCGCGCGCTGGCGCCGCGCCCCCCAGGCCGCTGCTGGCGCTGGAGCGCTCGCTCTGCAAGGCTAACCTGCGCCCCGTGCGCGTGCCCGTGGCCTGGAGGTCGCACTGCCCCAGGGACGGCATCGTCACCGTGGCGCAGGGCGGGCGCCTGGGCAACCAGATCTGGGAGTACGCCTCCGTGTGGGCGCTGGCCAGGAGGACGGGCCTGGAGGGCTATGTGCCGCGCTGCATCTCGCGCGCGCTGGGCGACGCCTTCGAGCAGCTGAGCGTGCCGCCGCTGGCCTACGTGGGCCACTGCCCGGCGCCCAAGGGGGAGGTGGTGCGCGGCCCGGACGCCTGGAACCACACGGGGCAGAGCATCCTGCTGCCGCGCTACGCCGCGCTGCCCGACCTGGTGCTGGCCTGGGCGGCGGACGTGCGCCGGGAGCTCACCTTCAAGGCCAGGCTGAGGGAGAGGGCGCAGCGCCTGCTGGCCGAGGTGCGCGACGCTGCAGCTCCCACCCTCGCCTCCTCCTCCGCCCCGGTGACGTATGTGGGCATCCACGTGCGGCGCACGGATTACGGCAGCTACTTGTGGCGCACCCGCACGCAGGCGCTGGCAGAGCCGGAGTACTTCCTGCGCGCCATGCGCTACTTCTCGCGGAAGTTCCCGCCCGTGCTGTTCGTGGTGCTGAGCGACGACCCCGCGTGGTGTGAGCAGCAGCTGGCGCGCGGCAGGGCGGACGTGCGCGTGCTGAGCGGGCTGGGCGGGGCGGGGGGCGGCGCCGCGGCGGACCTGGCGCTCATGGCGGCGTGCAACCACTCCATCATCGACTACGGCACGTTCGGCGTGTGGGGCGCCATCCTGGCGGGCGGGGAGACCGTGCTCTACAACATCTCCCGCCACTCCTCGCTGCGCGTGGGGCAGCTGCTACCGCACTGGCAGGTCATGGCCTAGCTGACACTAAAGGAAGCCACGCCCTGAAGGAATATTGGCCAAAATATTCCCTACTTGTAATCCAGATTGCCTAAATTATATCCCCGTGCGCGTGTCTGCCCAGGCCGTGCCAGCACGTGAGGACTGTAAGTCAGTAGTCGTAAGCTCGTCACAAGACTGATCGACGTAACCTTCTGTTTTGAAGCTTTCCCCACGACGCGTAATGTTGGTGCAGGCTTATGTGTGTCCTGGGACTGCGTGGCGCTCCGTTGCCAAATCATATTTTAGCTCACTTGTATTGACGTCAGCAGATCCTTGTTGGTACCTGCCGTCTATAGTATCAGTGTCAACATTTCCTTCAGAGTCAGTGCATTTATAAGTTCACCCTACATTTGTACAACCCTGACTTTTCTACATTATCACAACTTTGCTTTTCCCTCTACCTTTCATTGTCCAGCTATTTATTTCACAGGTACCTCTATAACAATATTTACAAGCTATTCGTGTCTACATCGTGTTTATTAGAAATATATTTATTTGTATATTTCTAACCAATGTGTCAAAATATGTTAAGCTGTCAGTGGTTGTTTGTGTCAATATAACTTCATGTGTTGTTCTGTCATTGTCTAATACCAATGTGACGTAGGATTAACGGTGCCAGATGACTGTCAAGGTAAAACAATTTACTTTGATGATTTGTAAGCAAAAATATTGGACAAATGTGCAAATTATACATTTTTTTAATGAAATACCATCAAAATACATTTTTAATGAAAAATAAATACTTTTTGCAGTCGTTTGACAATTCGATAAACAAAAATGTAAAATTTCTTGAAAAATGTATTTTGTCACAAAAAAAAAATGCCTTCATCTCGGTATATTGTTCCACCTTAAAAACATATTATTTTCAAATTATGATTGTTTTGTTGTTATGCAAGTATTTCTTGTACTTACAGGTTAGTCCATATGAACACTCACCTCACTGGAATACATCGCACGTGTATGTCAGCGCGTTTACATGATAACAGTATATAGTTGAGATTAGTTTCTGTACCTTTGTTTCCCCTGCACCCTGGTTATCCATAGTTTCGACTTTAACAAATCGTGATGTGATGTGAATGTATTATTTGTGCCAAATTAGAGAACGGCGGTGTTGCTGCAAGTCCCCGTACTTAGTAATGACTAATGACTAATGAGTAATCTATCAGAGTTCAAATGTATGTATTGCTGGTATATATGTATCAGAGTAACTACGTATGTGTTAGAGATCCATACATACGAGGTTTGTTGAGAAAATGTGAAATTTTATATTTCTTGAAATTAATTTATTCATCGACTTCTTATTTCGTCCTCTTCAAAGTAATTCTTCTTAGATATCATGATGGCGGGGTTGTTTTTGGCCAGAAAATTATAAAAAAGCAATGACGTGTGCGCTAGCGCATTATTGCGGCGCAATAGCCGAAACATTGTCGCGAGTTTTTACGCTAACGGCGCATAACTTAAAGTAATATTCCTTATTGACCGTGCGACCTTTTACACAAAAAATTTGAAATCAAATGTAAGCAGTTCGTAGATGATGTCACTTTTTCTTTACAGACCTCTTATGTAAAAGTGTACATGTGTATTAGAGATACATATGTATTAGAGATACATATGTACTGGAGGTACATACGTATTAGAGGTACATACGTATTAGAGGTACATTTGCACTAGAGGTACATATGTATTAGAGGTACATACATATTATGCATTAAAGTTACATATATATTAAATGGTATCTACACAATATTTAATAAAGGTACTTATGTACTAAAGGTACATAAGTATTTAAGGTACATTTGTATTAAAGGTACATTTATATTAAAGGTGCATTATGTATTAAAGCTACATATGTATGTATTAGAAGTACATATGTACGTATTAGAGGTATATTCGTGCATGGAAGTCGCGACTATTTTTTCTACTTCTTGTATTGTGTCTTGGATCAATTGTGATGATATTAATATGTCTGTTTATTTTTTAATGTAATAAAATAATTATATAGGAGTTATAAGTTAAGAGATGAGTGTAGTCTGCCCCCTTATAGTACATACATACATATAACCCGCCGCGTACACAGCGTACAGACAAACACATTACAAAGAAAATAATGTGACTTTCTGTTAGAAGCAAATGAGAAAAATTTATGACTCAAATCGAAGTCTCATTTAATCTTTTAAATTATCATTTGTAAATTGAATACATTTGTTGAATACTTGCTTCTATGCAGTGTTCGTTCCTGCTCTTATAGTGCATAGATATAGCCAGCAGCACACACTCTATAGAGGCCAACAAATGGTGGTCAAATAATCTTGATTTATTTTTGTTATTGGCTAATCTGTGTATGTACATGCATTTCTAATCTAATCTAATCTAAGTTGCAAAGATATGTTAAATTAGAGATTCACATTATATGGATTCTCACAAGCAGACACGTAAAAGTTTGCGCTTGCACATGCCGCATGTGAATCTACAACATAAAAAAACAAATCTCAAATGGATATACACCCTGCAACTCTTGCCATCCTTCCCTGAAACAGGGGTGACACGGGCAAAGTAAACCATTTTTACAGCATGGGTGGTTAGCCGCATACCAACCTATAAGTCAAGGAATATAGACAACAAATAACATTTTAGACAAAAACAAATGGATAAACATTAAAATGAAATACAAAATACAAAATTCCAATGTAAAATTTATAAAAATTTGGAAAACTTGAGAAACCCATGCAAGATCAGTCTTATTCAAATTTGGCTAAGATGGGCTTAAACCAAAAATTAAAACTGACTTTCAATTATGGATAAATTGACTTTAAGCTAGTTAAAAAATAAAAGTTTCTAATATGTGAGCTGCTATATGTATGCGTGAACTTACACGTCACTGTAGCGTTTTATATCAAACATAAACTATTTACTATAGACCCCTATACAAATAAAGCTCTATATCTTACAGAAACTATATTAACATATGTACCTTCACACCCTCTCTATTACCTTGTTGTCTTGAATTTCGTAAATTATGTAAAAGTATAAATATTAATGTTTTGAAAATTTTACAAAAAAATACTTGTCTAAACGGAGTTGAAAACTTACAGCTCCAAATTTTGAAACATGTATCTAAGGTCTAACCAATCTAAAATATTATTTTTGGATTTTGCCAAAGTTTTCTAAAAAAATTTTTTTTTAATTTATCAACACGATGGACTTTGATATAAAAATATATTTTCTTGTAATTGCCAAAAAATGATAATAACTCATATTCAAAAGAGTTCTAAAAAGTCCATTTGAAAAAAAACTCCTTGCGCTTGGGAAATACTCCATAGATAGGGAAGTTTTCGTGATACAAACATCCTGAAATTCTTAAAATTTCGGGTTGAACCTTTGAGGACAAAGAAAGGTCTGTTATTGTTTTAAAGTATTTTTTCTTTAAAAAATAAAAAAATAACCTTTTGACTGTTTTTCTCGTTAAAATAATAAAAAAATTCTTATAAAATATGCATTATACACCTTTGTGTACTATTAAAATAATTAATGACAAAATCATAGAAAATAAAAAAACTTAAATTTGGATTTTCTATAAAATTATTTAATGAATATCTACCAGAAAAGAATAAAAATATTCTTCTTTTATTGTTAAAAAAATATCTTCTATTTTGTAAAAATAATATACTTCAGAAAAAAGTAAAATTGTGTACAAGAGTGCCAAAATATTAAAAATTATTTTGTGAATATAATCTGTAGAGTCCAAACCTTTTATTTTTTAATAAGCTAAAATTACTTAGAGAAAAAAATATTTAAATGAATTTATTACTTATACACTATTCAAAAAGCCTAAAATGGTTATTTTTATTGAAAATTTTGGTTATAAAAATGGCATTTTATGTTGTTTTTAAGATTGAACTAAAGAATAACTATCACGATATGCATTTGATTTAGAAGTTAAGTTTTTATCCAGGTAACCCCTTATATTTAAAATTAATTTTGTGACTTTTTTCAACATTTACTTGTCTTAATAGTAATTAGGTACCTACATAGATCAGTTTTTTTAAAATTATTTCTAGATGTCCCGAATACGTCATGGTAGTGTGCATGACAAATGACTACCTTACTTGTAGACATAAATAAGTTTCTTATAGTTGTCAATGCAAAATAATAAATAATCAATTAATGTATAACTGTTGAATGTTCGTTTCTTCATCTTCTTCGTTGCAGTAAATATGTACTTTCCTTTATGTAACAGTATGACATGTTAAATGTACTTACATCAATGTTTGCTTGTATTTATTGATGCAATAAAAATATCAATAGCCATTCAGGAAAATCATCTTTCATTCTCTAAATTTAAAAAAATATATCTGTGGATGAAATGGAAAAAGTGTGCAAGTATATAGTCGGTGCTATGGCCACGGCGGTCAAGACGCTTGTTCAGCTAGCGTGTTTGGTTCAGATAACGTTGGTTCGAGCCACGGCTGGCCCCTTTGACCATAACATTGACCCTGATTCAGATGTCGTTGCATGCACACAAGCTTCTGCTTTCGCATGAAGACAACTGGCCAGGCAAAATAGGTTGGTGAATTGCATTCCTCTTCACAAATTTATTTAAAAAAAGTGGTATATGTATCATTTGAGATTCATATTAAATGCATTCCCACAAGCAGACATGCATAATTTCGCGCTTACACATGCTGCATGTGGACCTACAATATAAAAACCCCAATCTCAAATGAACATAAGCCCTGCAACTCTTGCCGACCTTCCCTGAAGTAGGGGTGACATTGGCAAAGTGAACCATTTTTTACAGTATGGGTGGTCAGCCGCATGCCAACCTATCAGTCAAGGAGATTCACTTTTTATAATATTGTTTGTTTATTTATATGCCATGGTAAATTAAAGGCTTTCGGTACACAGCAGCTGCAGAACGTAGAGGTAAAATTGAAATTTGTGAAAGTTTCAGTAAAAACATGTGAAGAAAAGTTATTGCGAGAGTTTTCCTGCAGAGAGCGCTAGTGATCGTTTGCTTGTGTTTGTTAGATGAATTTCTGTTTTACCGACGCGCTTCATCTTACACAGATGGCAGTGCAACTTTGAATGATATTCTTATGATTTTCCTAGACAAAAACTATTTCATTTTTTTTTAACATCTTTGGTTAGCCTAAGAAATAGCTGTTTCTTGTGTAAAATTCCAACCGAAAAAATAATCAGAAATTCAAAGGGACTTGATGATGATGATGATGATGATGGATGATTTATTTCTGGTGGCGCCGTTTAATGATCACAGACCATCTCAAGGGCGCCGCGCCGTGGCTCTCCGAAAACAGCAATTTCTTAAGTCCTCTTCTGAAGGCGATGGTGGGCTGGTCAGAGCGAAGGTCGACAGGCAGCTTATTCCAGACAACTGGCCCGGATACCCCAAAGCTCCTGTTCGCAAAATTGGATGTGTTTGCTCTTATTGGTTCTATGATCCTGTTGACAGCAGTAGAGGCAGAGCCTTGATGTACCTCATGCCCAAATACTAGACAGGTCCGTACTCTAGACTTTCAATTACGGACGTATTTGGAAGGTTATGGATTCGAATCCCGGAGGAGCACAACAAAATTATGATTTAAGTTTCACATTTATGCCTTTACTAATCAATGACCGGTCACCAAAAGTTCTTCCAGCCTTAGGTACAGCTACTATACTCGTACCTTCTGGATCTCGCTTGAGAAAAGGCCTTTACATAGGTGGGAAACCAAACAGCACGTCGCAAATAAATCTTCCTAATATTATTGGATATTAGGAAATCTAATCTAATCTAATCTAACCTAAGTTACAAACATATGTAACATTAAGGATTCATATTATGTGTATTTTCACAAACAGTCCGGTCGATAGCTCAGTTGGTAGAGTGCTTACATTCCATGCCGTGAGCTCGGGTTCGAATCCCACCGAGGGTGTCAGAAATGATTTCCCGTTTCGGTGTTTATTTCAAACCTCGAAATAAAATACCGGCAAGGTTTACTCAGCCTTCACAAGAAATGAGTACCTGCCCCCTCGGAAGCTGGGAAACCCCCCACTTCACTGAAGTGGTTGGCGTAAGGCCGGCCCCCTTACCTGTTAAAATAAATAGGTTGAACTCGCCACATGCGACCCCTTCGGAGATAACGCGGCAAGAAGTTACACTATATGTGTAGCTTAGTTGCGTTTTGCGTTTAGACACGTAGGTATAAGTTCGCGCTTAAACATGACGCACGTGGACTTACAATATAAAACCCCAAATCTCCAATGAACGTACACCCTGCCACTCCTGCCGACCTTCCCTGAAACAGGGGTGACATTGGCAAAGTGAACCACTTTCTACAGCATGGGTGGTCAGCCGCATACCAACCTATAAGTCAAGGAACATACACGACAAATTACATTTTTAAAATCAACAAATAATAATATGTATAGACATCAAAACTAAAACATAATACAAAATTATATTTTAAAAAACCCTAGTCTTAGCCGCCAACATTTCAGATCAACCGCCATTTTTTCTGTCCTTACATACTTCTTTCATTTCATCCAGAGTCATAACCTTCTTCAAGCTCTCCTTTTATTATGACTGGATATTCTGGAAATTCCTCTTTCAAATTCGTTACATAACTTTTTCAGTAAATAGTTATTTATGCCACTGCCAAGTAATGATAGTCTTTTTAACACGAGTGCTAGTTTGTGCCATGAGGCGCAGCCGAATGGCACAATAGAAAGCACGAGTGTTACAAAGACTAATTACGTGCAGTGGCATACAATACTTTTTCTACGACCATGAGAGAATTAACAAAATAGTGAATAATAGTCATTATAATGTACTCGTCCATTTGAAGTAATTAAAACCTTACCTTTGTCAAAACGTGTGATTTATCATTCCCTTCGATTATCTAATCTAACCTAAGTTGTAAAAATAAATTATATTTAGGTTTCATATTGAATTCATGCCCACAAGCCGACACATATGTATAAGGTCGCGCTTTTACATCCTGCATATAAGCTTAAACATTCAAACCCAAAACTCAAATAAACATATGCCCTGCAGTTGTATTGGCAGGTGAACCAAATTTGTACAGCATAGGTGATCAACCTCATACTCACCTATTAACCAAGTAACTTTTTGAGTTTGTTTATTTTTTGCGGTGAAATTTTTTGTATTTTTTTTAAACGAACCGCCATTTTTCAGCGTATCGGTTATAGTAACAGCAGCACGGAGATAGCTCCAGGATGGATGTTCTTTATAAAGCGTCCTCAACTGGCACGACCTCCCTCTGCGGACTAAAAAGGCGGGACACTCTTTGTGGAACAATATTTATGTAAATATACACATCCTGACCACATTCTGAGACACTTATAGTTTCAATTTTTCCGGATTTTAATACAACAGTCACATTTGAATTTTTCCAACACTTTCATGGTGGCTGGAGGTAGTGGTGGCGGACTGCCGTGACCCGAAAACTCAGCCTCATACCCGTTCTGTTTATACACTTTCATCCGGGGAAGCGTATCACAGAGCGCTCATGCAATGCTATAATTTGTTGTGGTGTAAGACCTTCCCGATGGTTGTGACCCGACCCAGCAATTATTTTAGATTTGCCTGCTCGTCCAAAAGAGAAAACAGCAAAAACCCGGAGCTACTGACTCGTTGCAATGTTATCGAGATGCGCTTCCTACTACTTCGTGCCAATCACAAAGGATGTGCTGATGGCGTCCTCAATCGACAGGGAGAAGATCCAGTCCGGGGTCCACGTAGAAGGCTCGATAGTTATCCCTTGTGGACACGAAGTGGCATAACGTATCGGGCCTAACCTGTGTCGCAGCGGGCGGTCGCACATCCTGCGTGACCCCGCCGCACGCGCATCCCGCCGTGGACGAGATACGAAGCTTATATAAAGTGGCGTTAAAATTGCCATGCCTGGTAAAAAACTGGCTGCTTAATGAGCAGCAGTGGGTGAGTTGATCTAGGAAGCCAAGAACCCCGGATTGTCGTGCTAATGATGGTGTGGATGTGAAGTTTATTCGCGAAACTTTTACGAGAATGCCCATCTAAATCTAAATCTAAGTTGCAAGGATATGTATCATTTGAGATTCATATTAAATGCATTCCCACAAGCAGATACGCATAATTTCGCGCTCACACATGGCGCATGTGGACCTACAATATAAAAAAACCCAATCTCAAATGAATATAACTGCAACTCTTGCCGACCTTCCCTGAAACAGGGGTGACATTGGCAAAGTGAACCATTTTTTACAATACGGGTGGTCAGCCTCATACCATGAAATGATAAAAATTGGTTTGACAGTTTTTGAAACCGTTTTTTCAATGATTTTACTTGTAAGGTCTGTAGTGGTCTCGTGATGCGTCCCTGGTGTATATTGCGTGGGGTATCTACTCTGGAGCCTCTCTGTATGTATGTAGGCCGCCTTTATGACCGCATTATGTGAGGTGGGGCGCGCTCTGGTGGAAAAAACGCCGCTCATATCTCCGTGGGCTGCTCACTTGGCGGTGACTGAGGAGGCGGAGACTCTCACCCCAGTCACTAGTACCTGCATGCCGGGATAATGACGCTCTTATAAAGTCATCACGGGGACGGGAAGTCTATTGAAAAACTGGATTCAATAAACAGAAAAAAATATTAGATATTTTCCTTTATTTGGGATATCAGCGGTCTTAAACAAATCGTGGAAGATAAAATAAATATGGAGTAATACGAATTAAAATATGCACAAAAGCAAAATTAATAGTAACAAACAAACGGGAGTGTGTTAAGGGTGAGTGAGGGTGTGTAATGCTGGGTAGGACTTAAGTATAATTGAATGTAATTTTATTGTTTAGTTTAAGGAATAACCTCATTAAATAGTTCATTAAATGTAGTCAAAACTTTCATTTTTATTTTTACTGCTAGATGACATTGTGGTAGATGACTTTTTTTTTCGTCTGACGACGCGACGGTTTGTTTTCGCCTTTTACTTCTTTATATATGTACCTTCTCACTTCATGTACCCCGAGTGTAAAACATTACTCGACCATCGCGTAGGTAAAATAATACATGGAAGAATGTTTTAATTTAGAATTTCTGTTCTGTTGAAAATTGTTTATTTACCGCCGAGATTATTGAAACACGATTATAATCTAGTCTTTTCAATTTGACGGGCATTTTTTAAATAAAGAGCGTTTCTACCCTTCCGTCTACAATTTCAATTTTAAGGGAAATATTAGGCCTTCGGTTGTCTGCAGCCCTCAACCTCTATCACGTGTCCCACAATATCATATAAGTTTGACTTGCCTGCTGTACAAAATACACAAAAAACATCTCGACATAATCGTTGTTCTATGTTTACACTTTACGGGCACTACGAGTACAAGTGTGTATGAGAACATAACTATCTCGGCCGTTCTCAGTTTCTGGTGCAGCACTTGAATTAATGCCATACGTTTATTATTCCTGCCTCTCAGCACAATCACTCCGCAGTCCTCAGCTGCTGAAGGAGGACCAGGAGGTGGGGCTGACACACAACACAGTATAACGGAGTCAAGTGACGTCAGATGCTGGAGAGAAGTGTTAGCACTTGTATGGGAATTTATTGTGATAAATTGTGACGAATTTTGTTGTATTCAAATAGAGTTCTTGTAGTTGAGTAAACTTTTTATAAATGACTTGCTGTACCCTGCCACCCCTTGTGGTGGTTTGTCTTGTAACTGTTTCTCTATCATGCCACCATTCTGTTAGAGGTGGCCAGTATCTCAGCAGATGTGTCTCCACTGTGTCGTGTTCTTGCACACTTCTTTTAGTTGGTTATTCGATTTTTTGGCGTCTATTTATTACTCTTGTGATGCAGGCGTGGCTTGGATGATTGGTGTAAAAATACTTCCGATCATACCAAGTCGATAATTCGTTTGAGGCTACAGGGCTCCAAAAACGCTGCGCACAGAAAGGTACTAAGGATAGGTTTAAATTGTGAATTATTTTTGCAGAGTTTACTTAAAAATGTATTACGAAAAGTGTTTCTCTAAATCTAGAGACTTGATCACTCCGAAACCACCTCCTGGATCTGCTGTATCTTATAATGTCCTCTATTTCACAATATTTTTGTAGGTGGACATTGAGGGTGCGATTTCGCAATGTTCTGCCTGTGTTCTTATCTTTTTGTTAGTGTAAATTATAGAACTAAAATATTGAAATGTTGTAATGTCATAAGTTTAGATAGATAGAATTTGTAATGTAAATATTTATTAACCTGAATTACCCAAATTATCAATCTAAAAGTGTTTCGTATTTAGTATAATGTAGTGTAGATATTGCGTGCTGCTAGGCTGCTGAGAAGGGTGGATCATATTTCATGCAGATTTTGCGGTGAGGACACAGGCGTGATATAATATTTTGTAATATTCACTGAAACGCGCCTTGTAACCGCGCGTATGTCGGCTTTCTGAGTCGTAGGCAACGGGTTGCCATGTTTAGGATAAACTGATATTTGTAGCTTTATTATTTATTTATTTATTGGACATTTTTAAGCACCGTACTGTGAAAAATTCCCTGAAGGGCGCTTTGTAACCTTTGGTGAAAATCGTACAACTGTAGGAATATATTCTTTGTAGGAAGAGCTCATGCACACGCGGCTGAGTTCTAATCTAAAATCTAAATCTAAGCTGCAAAGATATGTATCATTTGAGATTCATATTAAATGCATTCCCACAAGCAGACATGCATAATTTCGCGCTTACACATGCTGCATGTGGACCTACAATATAAAAACCCCAATCTCAAATGAACATAAGCCCTGCAACTCTTGCCGACCTTCCCTGAAGCAGGGGTGACATTGGCAAAGTGAACCATTTTTTACAGTATGGGTGGTCAGCCGCATACCAACCTATCAATCAAGGAGTACATGCAATTGATACAATCAAATATATAAAACAAATAAATTCTAAGCAATTAAACAGTAAAAAATTAAAAAGCTACAACACATATTTTTTAAATTTAAAAGCTTTAGCTTTAACCGCCAGCATTACAGATCAACCGCCATTTCTTTCGATCCTTGCATACTTCTTTCATTTCATCCACAGCCATAACCTTTTTCATACAAGCTCTCCTTTTATTATGACTCTGGATATCCCATTCATTCGCTATTTCGAAAATTTGGTCCATCCATACCTTTCTCGGTCTTCCTCTTCGACGACATCCATCAATTCTCGCAGCATATACTTTCTTCGTCAGTCTTTCCTCATTCATTCTCTCCAAATGTCCAAACCATCTAAGCATACTTCTTTTAATCTTTACTTTCACACTTTCTCTTACACCACATTCCTCTCTAACAAAATCATTCCTTACCCTATCACTCCGTCTTTTCCCAATCATACTTCTTAAGTAGTCCATTTCTACTGTATGGACTTTACTAATAATACTATATTTATTAATATTTATTTACTAATATTTAGAGAAAAATAATCGTACGAGTTTTGTTTTTATACAATTGATCTTTGTTTGAAAACAATGTTAACTTTATACCAACTTTGTTATCAAAATGTTATAGACAAAACAAAAAGACAATCAGTTTCTTTTAGTTTTAGTTTCTTTTACTTTTTAGTTTCTTTTAGTGCCACTTCTAAGGGAGACCGGCGATCATTATTGCTATTCTACTTTATACGTTTACAGTTATACGTATATATATATATATATATATAACAGTTATATTTAAGAATTCTTTACTTTTGTCAAACTATTGTTGCAGGTTCTTCGGCAAAGATGTCTCTCAGCGTCCTTGAGTTCTTCTCCCTTTAATCTTTCCTTGTATATGGAGAAGGCAGTATTTTTTATTTCTCTTAACGTGACCGAAGTATATAAGCTTTCTCTGTTTGATGGCTGGCAGAAGTTCTTTAGTAGTATCTTCCCTCATAATTGATAAACTAGAATACAACAATAGAGTTTTAAACACCTCATGTTTGTGAATCAAAGTGTTCTGTTTCAGGTAGCATCTCTGAATGAATTTGAAACGTGCATTTTATTGTTGCCGTCTCCGCCCTTGTAGAAGCACCTCCCTCAGACCCTGCTCTGCATGCTCCTCCAGCTCACCCTTGCCCGCGTGTCCCATGTCCGGCAAACACGCAAATAGAGCGAGGGAAACAGTTCCACGCAAAATAGACCACAGAAAAAGGAATCGAATTATCCTGTCCACAGACCATCACTCCACTTTTATGCAATCTTGCACGTTTATCAGTGGACAACATTAAGGTCCTTTTTTTAAACGGAACGATTTCGTATTGATTGTAGCTCAGAGATTCACTTTGTAATCGTTCATCTTAAAATATACAAATTAAATAAATTTTGTTTTCGATTACGGCAACGATTTCGGTTCAGTTTTTCTATGGTTTCTGTCGCGAAATGCATGAGATCGCCGTGCAAACTGTGTGGAAGCTTTCATACATGTGTAAAGGTTTTGTACACTATTAAATTTTCGATCAGGCAACGGATTGAAGTGTAAAAAGGGTGTAATAGCAACAAATGATAAAAAATACAGATCCTGGATCAGATTGCATGCAAGTTGTTGACGCTGCAGGCTCGTAAGCGAAACTTGTGAGTAAGATTCTCGCGAGAGGACAAAAATTAGATAAATTTTCTCTTCGCTGAGTTGAAAAATTCAATTGGTTTTACTATCGGTCACAAACAGTCTATTGAGCCTGCAGCAATCGGTCTTGCTTGATAATGACTGGCGCTATCTATGCCTAGAGACGACCAAATTTGCAAAGGATCATTGAAGTGTGACTCACACAAAAACAGTGCTAACCAAATAAATTATCCAAATATTAAATAATTAAGAGTCGGTGTTATGGCCGAAGTCGTTATTCTTGACTAGCGTATTTGGAACAGAATAACGCTAGTTCGAATCAAGCTTGGCCCTTTGATCATAGCTTCGACCCTGGTTCAACAAACGCCATTGTATGCACACAAGCTTCTGCTTTCGCAAGACGACATTCAGCCAGGCAAAATAGGTGAATGGCATTCCTCTTGACAGATCTATTAAAAAAAGAAGAAAAACCGCCTCCAGCCAGTGCATGCGTTTGCATTAAACAATTGACTTGTGATGACCAAGGATGTTCAAGCGGGGAGTGGAGAGCATATAGTTGAGAGAAAAAAATGTGTGTGAGTTCTTCATTCAAAAATGCTAGACAAGAATGGTGAGTGATGTTGTGTAGGGGGCATTAGTCCTGCTACATGGTACAGGGGGCTGCTAACGTTTTTATTCAAATTGATTTCGCGGATGATCCGGTCATGCATGGGGAGTGTTGAGGGGTGGGAGGTGGGAGGGGGAGACGGGGGGGGGGGGGGCGCATAATAAATACCAGACCACTGAATAATATATCAGCGGGACAGATTTCTGTGCGAGGGAGATGGGAAGATGAAGAGGGAGCACGCACTGCCAGAGAGGTGTGACAGCATAGTCTGTGCAATTCATCCCAATAACATAAGCACGAGAACCTGGGATGGTCCTTGGTTTCCTTGATCAAGGAATCCTTTTTAAGATAACTTGCATTATTCTCGATGTTACGTGTCTCCAGGAGGCCCCCTAAGGTTTAGATTTTCATATATCATATTTTTTTGAAGTAGAAATTGAAAATTTTGGCAATTTCTGAATATTTTTAATTAGCAACATCCCCTATAATCTAAATTGCAATTTTTTTTTTTTTTGAAATTCATATAAAAGTCATGCCCATAAAAGATACGTGGATGTTCACGATTACAAATGCTGCATGTGAACTTACAAATAAAAATCCAAACCTCAAATGAACATAAGTACTGCAACTTTTGCCGACCTTCCCTGAAACAAGGGTGACATAGGCAAAGTGAATAATTTTTTACACTAAATTGACTGTCAGGAAGGAACGTGTATCTCAATGAAAGCATGAAAGAGCTACGTCGCACATCCAATTGTCAGATCCAGAAGTACCGAGATCGGGAGCTACTGACATAATATGAAGACTAAAAATATTGCCAGATTCAATAAACAAAGTTGAACCAAGAGAACAGTAGAGTGGAGACCTCACGAGGACTAAAGAAGTAGAGGAGGCCTCTAACACGATGGCCACATGACATAAGAGTGATCGTTTGTGCCTGGATGAAGGTCCAGAACAGAGATGTTTTGAAAAATAAAGCGGAAGCGTGTGTTTAGCAATGTACGAAGATGGCTGATTTAGTATGTGTGAAAGGTTTCGGGCTTAGTGGACTGTATTTTAACTTTCTAGCTTCTAAAGAGGGTTCAACTACGAGGATAATCTATCTATTCCCAAAGGGTAGGTTTCTAGTTACGCCAACAAAATCAAAAAGCAACTGCAGGGACTTAACTTGAGCTGCTCCGATTTCCCGAAGGCGAGGTGGATGGTAGTTTCTTCTTATGGTGCGGGGATGAACGATCGAGCTTTTGACGTCGATGTTGCGCAAGTTAGCGGAGGTCGAACAATTATTATCGACCTTCGGCGGCGATGAACCAAATCTAACTGTTGCACTAAATGCACCGGGCCAGTGGGGCCAACGCGCTGCAGCTTGTAAATCCCCAAAATTAACTTAATGATTATTTGGCACAACCAATGTGCGTAAATGTTATCTTCGTATTAAGATGTCTCTGAACAATTTACTCTCAACAGTACCTGAGGGGATGAAAGGTTGAGCGCTTTACGACTGCGGGAGGGGGGGGAGGGAAGGGAAAGGGACGCTCCAGGTGAAGTGAGGGATGGACAGCCGGACAATTCACAGTTGCGACTATTCGTAATATAATACATGCCGGGCGCCCTTTCGCACGCCATTGCTTAAACAGGCGCGTGTGGACCAGCATCACGAGTGTAAAATATCGCGTAAATAGAAAAACGTATGGAATACACAACAGCGCTCACAGTGAGTGATTTAGTTGTCATGCATGTTTTATGTGTACATTTAACACGATCGAGGGACTGGATATGAAATATTTTATACTTGGAAAACCGCAACTTCTGCTTGAAAAAGTATCGTAAGTAAAGTAAGTGGTGTCGGGACTGAGATTGGTGCTGGCGTTTTGAGAAA
Source organism: Agapetus fuscipes (assembly GCA_951799405.1). NCBI lineage: Eukaryota > Metazoa > Arthropoda > Insecta > Trichoptera > Glossosomatidae > Agapetus > Agapetus fuscipes. Next base: position 11,006,979 of record OX637342.1, read on the forward strand.
TCTGTCAACAATAAAAAATATAATCTCAGCAGTTTCATCAGCTGAAAGGCTGAAGTCCATCGAAACTATGGGCAAAACATATGGAAGCTCTAATACACTACGGTACCATAGCTCTGAAAACATATGGAAGCTCTAATACACTACGGTACCATAGCTCTGAAAACATATGGAAGCTCTAATACACTACGGTACCATAGCTCTGAAAACATATGGAAGCTCTAATACACTACGGTACCATAGCTCTGAAAACAAATCTCCACTGTCAACCACCGGCCGTGTAAGCCTAAAACTACTGTTCAATAAAAACACCCCTGATTTCGTTGATAAATTATAAAATAACTAAAAATAATGTGTGTTACTAATTTATGCAAACTTTTACCTTTCTTGAATGATTCTATTTCTTTTTCATTTTATCAGTGTATTTTAGCAACTTTGCAAGATAATGTAATGCTAATGTTTTGGTGTTGAGAACAAAGGCTGAATAAATGTAATGATTAAAAAAATTGTAAGATGAACAGTTGACAAAAGGGTAAAGTGAAGGTGACTCTAGAACGGTGATAAAGTTTTTTTTCAGAGTTTTAAAAGGTTCGCGTTGTTCTAGACTTCACTTTCATCTGACGTCACACCTCACGTACAGTATTGAGAGTTCCCCTCCCCCCCACTTCCCTACACTCCCTGCAGGTGGTCTTACACGGGCAGGTGGCCGAGTCCGTAATGCGCCTATAAAACAATAAACCCTCCTTGGCCGCACTCACGCATCCAGACCCAGCCACCCCGCCGTGTAAACAACAAACCTGGGACTATTTATTCATATGTGGTGGGAATACATCAATCTTGCAGCAGATGGGAGCTCTGGATGGCGTGTTGACTGTATGCCAAAGATGAATTCTTCATTTCTTGTGGCATTGCAGGTAGACCTGTGAAGCTTTGAAAACCATATCAAATTCAGAATCCAATCAGATTTTCTCATACAAATATTTTACTGATTTTCAATAGATCTGGTTAACGACTATGTACGGTAGCTTAAGAACTCCAAAGCAACTTCTTACCGCGTGATTCCCAAAAGGAACCTATTTTTTTCTTAAGGGCCGACCTTACGTCAACCACTTTATTTAATGTTGGGGTTTTCCTGCTTCCGAAGGTTGAGAAAATGTTGTCTGTATTGTATTTCAGGTTTTAAATAAACACTGAAACGTGTAATCACTTCTGACAGGGGATGATAGAACCCTAGCTTTTTTGGCATCGACAACATTTTACCAACTGACTGACCTATCAACCGAAACGAAAGCCTTATCACAGTTTATGCTTTGAGATTTTTGGTTTATTGCTCAGCCTGTGTAGTGTTTGCCGCTGTATTTTCATATTTTATTCAAAACTTTCACAACCCGTAAATGAGCGCGCGCTAAATTGTAAAGTTCAGTGAGCTACAAGCCGTAGACCTGCTGGGGCACTAGCGCATGCAAGAGAGGGCTACGGCGTAGACCCTGTGGTGTAATATTGAAATACGAGGAACTATAATACTATGTACTTGCACTCACCTGGAAACCAACTGCTATACACTTTTCGTCAATACTTATAGTTTTTAATATAAACATATGGTTTTATCAACATTCGAAAAATCGTAATTACTGTAATGCATCCCTTAATCAGACTGGTTAAAATTCGTTTTTACCTATTTACTCAACGGGAACTTACAAAATGAAGAAAAAACTCTAAACTCAAGGGCACACAAACGTTGTAAATTTGCCAAAATACCCGGAAACAGTAATGATTTCGACAAAAGTGAAGAAATTTTTATTGTTCAAAAAACACATGACTATGACTGTTTAAAAAACCAACAATAAATGAATCCAGAAAATACAAGATGAAAAATAAAACAAACTTTGTTTAAGCATACGTACTTTACTTTACCGTTTCGCAAAACAAACCATTTGAAAAGTCAGGTGGCCTGAATCATAATAATGAAATCTAAAATAAAATTTGTTTTGTATTTTATCTTGTAAAATGAAAGATTACAAAGTACATGGATGCCTCGATACAATTAATGAATCCAGAAAATACATTTTAAAAACGAAAAGCAATCTTTTGAATTTATAATCTTAGCTGCCAACATTACAGATCAGTGGTTCTATGACATCTATGACATCTATGTGGTTCTATTTATAGGAAATGTGCTACTTTCCATATCTTTTTTATGACAGTATTTCTGAGAATATTGAATTCCACGTGCAGATTGGATAAGGCTGAAATAATAAAAATAAAATTGTTTTTTTCTAAAACAGTGTTTTTTATTTTGAGTGAGGAAAAAGGGATAAAATATTCGTGATCAGTTTTCCGAGATATTGTGAATTCTTAAACACGCCGGAAATCTATCACGTCAAAAAAAGTCATAGGGGGGGGGGGGGGGGGGAAAGGAGACACCCTCATCCCCCACCCCCCTCCCATCCACCCCAATCTACCCCCAGCGATATTAAATTGTATATATTTGTTTGTTTACCTCGCGGCAGAATAGATTTTGCATAATATTTGTCGTGAGATGAAAGAATGGCGCCCGCAGTTATATTCGAGGAATTTTATTTGGGAATTTAATAAAAGAGTTGTTGGCTTAAATCAGAATTTGTTAAAATAAACAAATTTCTTTTGACTTGTTTGCGATTCAATAAAGTTTCTGAATGAATGTGTATTTTGTTTTTTTTTTCCATTTGTTGGAAAAAATGTCATGGAAAATTGTTTATTGAAAAATATTTCAATATTGTCATTTCTTTTATTAGATAATCGCAAAATGTTTCTGTCAGCTGCCTTACAAACAGCTGACAGAGGAACAGTGAAGAGATGACGGATCCAGTCCACCCGCGCCTGTAGAGCGTCAGCTAAAAAAAAAAAAAAAACGCAACTAAGCTACACATATAGTGTAACTTCTTGCCGCGTTATCCCCGAAGGGGTCGCATGTGGCGAGTTGAACCTATTTATTTTTACAGGTAAGGGAGCCGGCCTTACGCCAACCACTTCAGATGAAGTGGGGGTTTCCCAGCTCCCGAGAGAACTGGTACTCATTTCTTGTGAAGGCTGAGTAAACCTTGCCGGCATTTTTATTTTGGGGTTTGAAACAAACACCGAAACGGGAAATCATTTCTGACACCCTCGCCTCGGCGGGATTCGAACCCGAGCTCACGGCATGGAATGCAAGCACTCTACCAACTGAGCTATCGACCGGTCTTATTAATATATTTACTTATTAATATATTTAGCTACATTATTAATATATTTACTTCTTGAAACAAATGTGAGGTTTCATTACATTTTCAGCATTAAGGATCGAAGTCTTCGTTCAGTCACCCTTGGGACTCGAACCAGCGATGTTTAATGAAGCATACATTAGGCTACATCGCTTTTGACTGCTCGACCGTAACGTCGTTGTATGTTTCATAGATGTAAATACACATTCGTACATATAACTGCCTGTTCTACAAAGAAAAAATGAAACACGGCATTTTGTTATGTGGTGAATTCCCTTTCTCTTCTTCATCATGTCCCCTCATTATTTAGGACATGCTCATGTTACGAGCTCCGCTTTGTGTTGACCCCGTGACCAGGCCGTGACGTCACGAGCCTTACAAACGACGCCATCTGCAGACAAATCCCAGAAACAACGGAAATGTAAAAATAAACGACGTTTTAAACACGCGATGATTTTTTTTCTCTACGCCGAGTAAAAAGCTCTACGTTAAAACCCTACAAAAGTATTTTACCAAAAATAGTTTTGAAAACATAAAAACTCACTAGGGGCAGTGTTTTGGTTTCAATGTTTATTTCGTTATTCGCGATGGTTAAGTTTGAACGAAAAGTTGTAAACTCTGGGTTTTAGGGATCTTTTGGGAGATTGCGGCGAAAATGTACGTAATCTGATGTCGTATGTCAGACACACACACACACACACGCATACATATACACTGGTTTCCACACATCCAGATCCACACAGTATGCGATCAAGAAGGTCCCTTGAAAGAATTTCGGTCTCATTTTGTCGAAAAACGTGATCTTGTAACTTTAAGTAATTTCATTTAAAGGAAAAGTCTGGTAGGATGAAAATGCGTCACGTAAAAGAAAGCTTATTTTCGATTAAACAAAAAAAACGTGGGCTTTTGTTTCGTTAAAATAAAAGGTGGGTGGAAAACTTGCCATTCTAGAAAGAAAAACTTTTTCTTTTGTTGCGCATTGAATATTCCTTAATATTTTAAGTGTTTACGTCACGGTATCTTGCTATGACTCTGCTAGAGATGGCTCGCAGTTCAGCTGTTCTTCTTTGCTTTAATCCATCTTTACTTCTTTTATTGACTTGAAGTTCATTACCTACTCACTTAATGCAGCTCATTCTGTCTTTAACTTCTAGTTTTTTTTTTTTTTTTAAGAAATCCTGTGCGAGAGACTCCCTAGATTCTAGAGACTCTAGGGGTCTATGACACTTGTTGTAGTGCCGCAGAGGTGTACGAGCTTGGTCGTCGCTACAAAGCGCCAATACTCAAGCAAGACCCAGTTGCTGTAAGGCTGGATGGACCTTTGGTGACCGGTCATAGGTAAAGGTTTTATGAATTTTTCAACCCAGCGAAGAGCACATTCGAAATATAAATGGTATATTTTTGTGCTCCGCCGGGATTCGAATCCACAACCTTCCATTTACGAGTCCGAAGGGTTGCCACTACGGACTACGGACCGGTCCAAGAGTTAATCTTATTTATTTCTTTCTTCAAGCTTTTATTCCCTTTCCTTATCTTCTACGCTTACTGATCTAATTAAATGCATGTTTCTTAAATTTATAACTGTTTTACAAAACATAAGTTGGAGAAATTAAGCTTATCTAACGTCAGTTTTATCTAGAGTTTTTTTTATTAAGAACAAAGTATCTCATGATTTTGTAGAATAAAAATATGATGTTGTGGGAAAACTTTAGTCATAATAAATTGTGTGAACTAGATGCTCGTACAATGTTCCCTTTTATTTTTCATTAACTTGACAATCGATCATAATTTCATTATTTATAAAAAATACTATTCTTTACTCCTTAATTTTAGCCTGCGTTGCTTTTAGCCCACCTTATAATAACAGCATCTATGGTCTACGCCGTAGAGGTGTAGTAATGATCCCCAAGTATAAAACTTTGCGTTTAAACTCAACCAAATCGTTTACCCTAAATACATGAAAATAAATAAACTACGCTTCTGGTGAGAGTTTTAGCTTCCATACATTTATAGGTAATAATATGACTGAGTCAATGTTCTACGCTTGGGGTATTGCACGTACAGTGTATGGCGTAGAGAGTTAAAAAGGAACCTCGTGCTACGAGCTAAATAAGTTCGGCAGTAAGTTTTGGTTACGACAAATAAACGATGAAAGTTAAAAGGGACTTACGGGCGCGCTGCACGGTGCGGACGCGAGCTTTACTTCTGATACAGCTGGAAATATCGAGGCAATTTCCAACGTTGTGTGGATGTAAATAATACAACACTGTGGAAAATATATAAACTGAAATTCTCGATTTGACCGGTCTGTAGTCTAGTGATTAGCGCTTCAGACTTGTAAAGCAAATGACCCAATTTCAATTCCCGGCGGAGCACAAAAAAATATCATTCAATTTTCAAAATTTTCCCTTCGCTGGGTTTAAATTCATGAGCCTTTAAAAACACCGGTCACCAAAGATTATAACAACTCTGACAATTTACGATAACGACTTTGAAAATTGAAACCATTAAAGAATTTGCTATTTATATGCAAGATACGTAGCAGAGTAAATACAATACCCACGCATTAGGGTACTTATCCTTTGTTAGAAATCCCAATTCGTTTCTTTCTGTAAGTGGGGATTTTAGAAACAGTCGATCATTTATTTTGATGAACTTCAATAATATTCACTCATAATAAAGTCACAATAAGAACGTGTAGTATGAGGAACTGGACTGCTTTCAGCACTCGGAAATTAAATTTCTAAGTATAATCCAATTTCTCGTCGCCTGTGTCTCAAAGATAAGAAGGAAGAAAATCATAATCGCTTATGACGCTCTGTTGTTTCTGTCCCACCTGTAGCTCTTCCTCTTATTGTTTATCTCTCACTCAACGTTTCTTGTACCTTAAACATAAACTTCACGTTCAAACTCAACTACAGTATTTGTACGAAAAATGTATGAAAACTGAAAGCACTGCTTCTGGTGAATGTTTTGTTTGCATGCATTCAATAATGTTTGAGTTTAAGCGTAAAATTTAGCACTTGAGGTATAACTGTAGGTCTGTGCTCTGCCTGATAATGGTTCCCGCCAGAGGAAGCAGTTAGTCTCGCTAAGGAATGCGCCCAACATCACGCTGAAACGCCAAATCTGGAACGTTAATTGAATTATCATCCAGGGGTGCTCCACCCTCTCCCTACACACTTCTAGGGTAGTGGTAGTTTACCAGTGGTCTGCAGACTACTAGGGGTCCACGAGATTCTTGTGCGGGAGAGAGTTGGCGTAAGTTACAAAGACACATTAACATTCAAAACACATATCAAATGCTTACCCACATGTGTAAGTTATAATCTATAATCTATAATCTAAGTTGCAAAGATATATTCATTTAAAGCTCTCAGATGTATGCCCACAAACCAACAAGTGTAGTTCGCGCTTACAAATGCTGAATGTGTACTTACAAATAAAATCCAAACCTCAAATGAACATAAGCCCCACAACTTTTGCCGACCTTCCCTGAAACAGGGGTGACATTGGCAAAGTGAACCATTTTTTACAGTATGGGTGGTCAGCCTCATACCAACCTATAAGTCAAGGAATATGAATAATAAATTACATTTAAATATAAAAAAGAACAAAACCTTACAAAGAAATCTATACAAAAAAAGTCAAAAATTATTAAAAGTTAAAAATGAAAAGTTCACGCTTACAAATGCTGCATGTGTACTTACAATTCAAAAACCAAATCTCAAATGAATATAAGCCCAGCAACTTTTGCCGTCCTTTTCAGCAACAGGGGTGACATTGACAAAGTAAACCATTTTTACATCGTGGGTAGTCAGCCTCATACCAACCTTTAAGTCAAGGGATAATTCAAGGGACAGCATGCGTAAAATAATTTCCAATTAAGAGGAAATTTAAAAACAATGACTGATCTCCAATTCAACTGAAATAGTTGGCGTGAGGCCAGCCCCCTTACCCGTAAAAATAAATAGGTCCCGAAGTGCCATATGCAATCCCTTCGGGGATAAGGCAAGTAGATACATTATATGTGTATCTTAATTAAGTTCATGTTTTTTTAAATTTTAATTGTAAAAGTGACGAACAACTGCTGTAAGCGGAATAGGAGTACTAGAAATCCGCCCTCCTCCTTCTCCCTTCCCTGCAGAATTGGAGTACTGGGGATCCGCCCTCCTGCAGCCCCGTAACGCACCGCAGGTAATTGGATTAGCAGCAATTACTGGGGGAGAGGAGACGAGGTGCGCCGCCATGGAGTTATTCTGGCTGCGACGTTTTCAGGGAAGTGACCGCCACATAATCTGAATGACTGAATTTGCATAAATGTGGTTTAAGAACAAGCGATACAAATTGCATTCCAGATGTCTGAATAATAGACGAGACCTAACGGGAAAAACAACGATTAAAATAAGACGATGAGTTTAAAATAATAACCAAGTACTTACGTCGTTTTTGTTTCGTACCATGCTTAGAAAAATAAACTTGCTGACATCAGGTGGTTTATTTTATAATAAAGTTTATAAGATACTGAATATTACATACTCGTAAATGTGCATCTCTTTGCAGTGTGGTTTTGGTTCAGAAGATTTTTGGTGTGTAAATCACAAAAACACTAATCTCGTAATTTTCTGTCCCAAAAAGACGTTTCTTGCTGATCATAGAAAAATGCACATTTCACATACCTACTCCACATTATCCTATAAGGAAATTTAGAAGAATATGTAATGAACAACTTTATTCAAATATTTCTTGACTAATAAGTTGGTATGAAAGGCAGCCCCGTGTAGGTTTTTTTTTTGTATTTCCATTTAAGTTTTGACTTTTTATTTTGTAAAGACACATGCAGCATGTATTAGCTTGAAATTATATTTGTCTGCTAGTACATAACATATTCATATTAAATGTTTATCCGTCTTTGCAACTAAGATAATGCAAAAATATAATAAAAGTATTATAGAGGACAAAACAACTCAATAAGAAGCAAAATGATTTCGTGGTTGAAACCTATTAAAATTGTTAACCAGAAACATTAAATTTCTATTTAAAGATGTTACGTTTATACCTACTGAAAGTAAGTAAAATCTGAGTCGGAGTAAAAAAAAATGACAAATTTGTCATGATGACCAATTATTACCGATAAAAGAATCTGAAGAACAGTTGCTGACAGTTGCATGCTGAAGCAGTAAATAACAGAACGAGATCATGACTATGATGATGATGATGATGATGAGTTGGTGATTTTTTTTATAGCATCGACTCGTGACGTAGTCACTCCAAGGCCGCTTGTGCATGTGATGCCAGAAATTTGCTTGTCTTCAGTGCATTTCGGAACTTGCCATGGTCCTCTAGCTCTCTCACAACACGAACAATAACAGAAGAACAGAAGAAGAATAGTAGAAGAACAGAAACAGAACAGCTGTTTATTGACATTTAATTTGTACAAAAATCAATTAAGCACTTCGTGAAGAGAATTTACAACTTTCCTCATGTAAATGTTTCAAGGATGAAATGTAATTCCCGTCTGTAAGTAAGGAGGAAATAAACGCGGGCAAGTCGGCTCCCTCGGGAATATTATTTCAAACTTGGTGTTAAGTAATACAATCAAATAAGTAATTATGAGTTCTTATACAAATGATAAGGCGGCATCTTATCTGAGAATTATTTAAATTTTATCTTCTCTATTACGCTTAACTTTGTTCGTTGTTTCACGTAATGAGCTCTCTACCGTACAGGATATCACAGGTTACTTATTATGGTTACAATTACCTCCTGGTGCTTTGAATATACTATTTATGGTAGTACATATTTTTCCCTTATAGAAGTTTTAGGTTCACTCGGCCGGCCGGCGGTTAACACTAAATAGTTGCTTTCTGTTGCTACGGTCTATCGGAGTTGGAGCTTCTGGATGGTTCGTCTATGTCTGCGATGGGCTTTCGTAGTGTAATGATGAAAGAACTCTTCAGTGTTTCCTTAAATGTATATCTCACTATTTTGACAATGCGAGAACCACGAGATAACGAGAGAAAAAAATGTTTTTTTTTGGTTTTTATTTTTTATTACAAAGTTTTGCCTAAGCATAAAAAAGGCAAGAATATGGAAAACTTGAACGTTACCTACTTGTAAAGAAACTTTGACCTAAAATTAAAATCTGATTCTGATTATATTTATACCTGAATTTTCAAATAAATACATTTTTTCTTGCGTTTATTTTCTTCTTGAAGTGCACTCATCTGTTCAGTTTGCTCGTGAAAAGCAATTTCCTGCCGCTTGCTTTCACGTGGTTTGAGTAGATTCTATCGCACATCTTCAAATGCGTTATACATCCAGGAGTAAGGTCTTTGGTGGATAAGCATGTATTGTGACTTGCTGCATCTCTACACGCGTGTTGTTGTCTTGGTTTGCTCCACCAGGAATGGTTGATGATTTTGCAGACCCACCATCTCGCAGGAAACTTCCCAAAGACGCGCGGCAGCTTCAGGATCTCTGGCTCCTTTCCCAGGTCTCACAGCTGCACAATCACTGTAAACATAACATTTTCTGTAAGAATCTGAAAGGTCGTTGTCTATAGTGTCTGTATATTGTGTAAAGGAACTGTCCTTGAATCTATCAAAGAAGTCGTAAACATTCGATGTATAAAATAAAAACAATTATCGATCGATGAACATTAACTTTTGCTGGTTTTTTTGCTAAGTCTTACAGCTGCACGGTCACTTAAACAACTCACAAGCATCTTAGGAAGGTTGAAATGCTATTAAAGTAGTCATAAAGGTAGAACAGATGGTGAAGATGAAATAATGATTGAAAATGTTTTCGATCTCCTGGATAAGACAAGAACATAAATCTTAACTTTCTAAAATTCTTGACTGACTTCGAACACGTAATGAAATAAATAAGATCTGTGTGTTTTGTCACAAGTCAAGGAAGAATGGAAAGAAGGCAGGTTCTAGTTCCAAGGAAATCATCCTAGCTATAAATCTGACGCCGTGATGTGGTAGAAAAATGAGATCTCTGTTCGTCGAAAGAGTATTGGACTTTAAAACCCAAGAAGAGGAACAAACTAAGATGAGCAATTGAAGATTGATGAAGAGAAAGATTGATGCTGTGCTTAATGCTGTGATTCAGTTCACCTGTAGTAGAGTCCAGTTTCGTTGGCGCACTTCTCGTCCACGGCGCAGTAGATGTTGGTCTGAGCCCCCAGGTGCGGAGACTTGATGAAGAGGCCCAGCAGCTTGTTGAAGCCCAGCCGAGCTCCGGGGAAGATGGCGGAGTCCAGGTGGCGGCCCAGCTCCGTGCGGATCACGCCAGGGTGCAGGGAGTACACGGTCACTCCTGATATGCCGTGCTCCTGCGGGGAACAGTAAAAATTTGAAATATCGTATACTACTTTTATAAAGATCACCAGTTCGTGGACGGAATATGTTTTGATCAAACATATAAGAAAAGAAGCAGTGTATACAAATATCAGAGCTCTTATTGGTTGAAATACCGCAAACTTTTAATATCAGAGGGAAGGCAATTCCATTATACAGATGTTTTCTAATTTTAATTTTAATTCAGTATTCGTTGAAATTTCCAGAATATGCTTGCCTATGTTTGGCAATGCAAAGGTTTGAGGTTCTGTTGCTGAAATCAGTTTAAACTCTTTCTTTTGAGAGGCATCTTGTCCCCAATGTCTAAAGTGTCTTGAAAACGTTGAAAAGTATGACTGACGCATGCAATTTGGCAGCGTGTTATTAAGTCGATGAAATTTTGTTCATGGAGCTTTTGAGCATTCTGTAAATAATGAAGCAAATAAAACATAATTTTCTTATTAAAAACATTTCTGATTAAGAAAATTTGAAAGTTATTCAGATTTTTTTTTACCTGCAATTTTTTGGCAAGTTCTTTGGTGAATAGGATATTGGCAAGTTTACTCTGCGCGTACACAGGGATGGGTTTGTAGGGCTTACGTTCCGTGTTCAGGTCATCGAAATCCATTTTGGACACTGGAACATGGAAGGTTCATCAATAGATAATATCACACGTAGCATGAAAGAGTTCAATGGCTGGACTCAAGCAGAGTCACAGTCTCGGCCTTTTTCTATTGAATCATAAAAAGAAGATGAATCATAATCAAGCTCTTGGATAAAAAAAGACTACCAAGGGGACGGAAAGACAGCCAGACTTCATAATCACAGACCATCCCACCGTTCTAAACAGGTCTTACAGCCTGAAATATGAAGACGTTAAAGAAGTTCCACGCTTCTACTTACATTGATGGGCCAGTGACGAGACATTGACTATCCTGGAAGGAGCGCTGGAGATTATTCGTGGAAGAAGCAGAAGAGTGAATAAGAAGTGACCCAGGTGGTTGGTGCCAAATTGAGTCTCGAATCCATCTTCTGTCTTACCCTGGAAATCACAAAAAATGATATGGAATAAATCTCCTATGTAATTTTAATTAAATGATGTTCATTGTTAAGCGTATCTCGAAGAAGTCTATAGCTGTAATTTTTTGTTATAATGTGAGGTTAGGATATCCCGCAGAAGAATTAAAAAGTGTACTAAATATTGCCAATTTTTTGGTAAAAATTTAATGCTCATTTTGAATGCTTTCTTTATGCTTATATATTTTTTCGTACAAAAAATTAACAAATTGAACAGAGCAACGTTGGTCGGGTTAGTTAGTGACGCAATAACAAAAATAATTACCCTACTTATATTGAAACCAGTGTCTACAAAAATTGATCTTGAAAGAAAGCCATGAAGTTATTATTCATGCGAGCCATCGTTATGGAATGTAAATAAGAAGAAATGTACAATTCAGTGATTGACATAAAGTGCTTGAAGCGAAATTTCCATAATATCTAAAGGCTGAGAATTTCGTGAATGTCAAATAAGAGTATTATGACATAATTCGGTTTAAATTCCTTTTGTGCCTACGTCTTATTTGAAATTGGGCGCTTTCACAAATGTCAATTTAAATCCTCTGTATAATATAATACTTACAAGTACCAGAATGTAGGAGCTTGTTAAGGAGAGTGTCGAATTAGATTTCCATTAGTATAACCATTGACTGATGCCCTGAAGATGACTATATTGGTCGAAAACGTTTGTAATATTTAAAATATTTAAAAATTGATAATTTTAAATATATTAGAGATTTGTGGAAATAAAAATTATGTGTTTTGTGTTTTGTGACTTATCTGTGTTTTAATCTGTGTTTAATCTGTGTTTTGTGTCTTAATCTGTGTTTTGAAACTTAAAAAGTGTTATTTAATTGAATAACAATAAAAAAATATGAATTTTCACAGTGTTAATACACAAACCATAAAAAATATAATTGACTGAAAGGTTGGTATGAGGCTGACCCCCCGTGCTGTAAAAATTGGTTCATTTTGCCAATTTTTTCTTTGCCTGTTTCAGGGCAGGTCAGCAAAAATTGCAAGGTGTACCTATGTTCATTTGAGGTTTTGATTTTATGTTGTAAGTACACATGCAGCATTTGTAAGCGTGAATTAACACGTGTCTGTTTATCAGCATGCATTCAATGTAGATATATCTTTGCAACTTAGATTATAGATTGTAGACAAATCTGGATAGAGAAAGTTCCAAAATATTTGCTGCATGAATTTCCGATAAATGTGTGAATTGTTGTGAGCTGCTCGTAAAAGAAAGCAAGCCTTTGCTTGTTTACCGTATGTTGCAAGTGGAAACCATCTGATGTGAATTACATTTCTGCATCACCGTCAATAAAATTTACAGATAAATAATAAAGCCCAGTGCCAGTTGAGATTAAGTAAACCACTTGATGGTTCTCTACTAGAAAGTGTATAGTTGGACTGACAATTCTAAGACCAATGATTTGCTGAGATTCCCTTGTTCTGTTTTTTATGTTCTAGTGAGGGTCACTCAAAATGACTACAATGCAAACCTAAAGTCTTTTTTTGATCATTTGTCTTCTCTTAGAATACATACATATGTAGTCTCTCTATCTGGAGTATAAAGTAGAGGGATTCTCGCTTTTTCAACGATTATGCGATGTACGATTTTCTGTTTTGTTGTTTATTTCAAATCCAAAATAAAACACCGGAAAGGTTTACTCTACCTCCACAAGAAATGAGTACCACCATTCTCGGGAGCTGAGAAATGCCCATTTCATCTGAAGTGGTTGACGCACCTTTGAAAATAAATAGGTTCCACTCGCCACATTAGATGCCTTCGGGAAGAGCACGACAAGAAGTAAACACTCACCAGCCATCAAATGATGAGAAGATCTCGTGTGATTGAAGTGCGCAGGGTTATAGTTACATTATGAGAAGAACTTTGATGTGCGATATTAGAGAGAATTACATCCAAGGAAAACAAGACATCCAACTTATCCACACTTATGAATCTGCAGAGATTGTGGTGGACTGGACATGTGTAAAAGATGCTCAACGCAAAGCCTCCAAACGCATTACAAATGGGTACCCAGGAGGCAGGCGAAGGATTGGAAGACCAAATTTGAGGTGAGGTGAGGAGAGATGCAAAGCTGGAAGACGCTGGCCGAGGATAGGAGCTGCTGTAGACTCAAAATAGTGGAGTCAAGGTTCAATATGGGCTGTTGTGTAATTGGAGAAGACGTGGAAAACGTCATGATGCATCTTATAATGATGACAAGTGTAGTACCTGTGGACACATCATGACTCCCGCATTGTTGATGAGGATGTTGATATGTTTCTCTGTGTCCAGCAGGTGCTGCGCGCATCTCCTCACGCTGCTGAAGGAACCCAGGTCTAGGGAAGTCACGAGGAGTTCTCCCACCGCCTGGGACTCTGCTGAACACTTTTTTTGAATGTCTTGCTGGGCAGACATGGCCTTGGAAGTGTCGCGACAGGCCATGATGACACGAGCCCCTGGAACAACAACAATTGCTGACATGACCTCTACGAGTACAAGTAAAAACGAGTTGTATTCATCATTTCATGGCTTCATTTTCGGCTGATCTCAGAATCTAACAAAAAGAGATGGCCATTTCCCACTAGACACATTTTGCCCCAATTGTCCATGTTTTTTTTTTTTATCCAGCGGTGGGTCGGTAGCTTATGAAAATGTACATATGAAAGCTTTCACACGGTTTGTCTGGTAATAAATAAACAATCCAAACAGAATGCGCTATGTCTGAAACGGGCCTTAGCAAGTAGGCTTGCGATGCTTCTGCTTGACCATCATACCAAACGCCCGTGTATTTTCGATTAATCCCAACTTTTTCTTCTTCTCTTGAAACTTCTAGTCATCACTAACGATCAACGATCATCATAGCGACTTTCTACGATATTATTTGTTGTCTTGCTCAATTTTAATATATGTTTTTTATGCCTGTTTTCTGCAGCGCTTGCAGTGAATGCAAGAACCAATGTACAAATGAGGGAATTGGTATGTAAAATAAGACTATGGGACCGTACATATAAAAAGATGAACTAATAAATAAGTATGTAAATGGCTTGAATTACACAAGCCTGCTGTGTGCCAGAAGTATTAAACATTGTTTAATTACTCAACAGTCGAGTAAGCACTTAAACATATGGAAGAACAAAAGCGCTTCAGTGAGTGTTATATTAATGCAATGTTTTATACTTACTTGAGATACTGTACGACTGTATTGTGCAGTTAACATATCTCAGCATACATGATTGTATGACAGTGGGGAAAACCTCAATAGGTGAACATGTGCATCTCTTTGTATTATGATCTTTTGTATCTTTGTATTATGATTACCTTTATTCCACCTTAGACCCGTTATTTTCAACGTTAGTATAGCGACTTTATACTGAGTGAAAAGGACGCACGTGTATCGTGTGGGTAGTTTCATCATCAGTTTAAAGTCACCTATTCTAACGCTGAAAATACCGAGCCTTAGTCTTTTAATGGAAAGGTAACCAAATACGGTTTTCCTATGATTTTTTCGTAATGACGCATGAGTATTATGATACTAGTGGAAACATGTCCGTCATTTATTAAGGCATGTGAAGTAGATTAAATGAACAAATTTCAAAATTAATTAAATAAATCGACGGCACGACAAGTTGTTTTGAAATATGAAACGCCTTTGGAATAATTTGGAAATTTGATATAAGTTAGAAATTAATTAGATTTAGTGGAAATCTGATATTGTTATGTTGATTGATTTAATTTCATTATATTTTATCGTTGATGAAATGGACTTATTACTTTAACAATTTGATCGTGACAAAGTAATTGTGATGAGTTTTTTGATCAAATGTAAACAAAAAACAGTATTAATGAAACATGATACTTCAAGGTTTATTAAAAAGAGAAGACAACAAAAGTATCGTTATTGGGAAGAGTAAGAAGATATGTAGGAAAAGAATCATGCAAAATCATTTACAACACAATTATTGAGCCTCACATTAACTATTGCAGCAGCATTCTATTTTTCAGCAAGCAAGAGACAATAAAGAAACTCACTGTAATACAAAACAAAGTAATGAGAGTAATATTGAAAAATAATAATATATATACTTGTGTGAAGGAAATGGTGGAGGAACTGAACATCTTAACATTCAGAAAAAGAATATAATATAATACGATGATGTTTGTGTATAAAGTGATAAATAATGAAAAATCACAGTTCTGGAAGAAAATATCAGCAAGCCAAAGGGAACATGCACATAACACTAGAAACAAACATGAAATGAGAATGCCGTAAAGAAAAAAAGCAAAATCACAGAATTCTATTCTGTGTAAAGCGATGAGAGAATTCAAGGAAATGGGGAAGGAAATAACAGAGGAAAAGACAATAGCTGGGTTCAAGAGTAAATTGAGAAGATATGTAACAGAAAATATATAATATATTAAATGTAAATAATTAGGACATATGTATTTATTAAAATGTATGTATTTACTATTTAAAGAAAAAAAAATAAAAAAAAAATACAAACTTTGAAGAACCTGCGTCAACTAGCTGGGCCATAATTGCTGCACTTGACCTCGTGCATACAAAGTAGAGAATAGTGTTGCAGGGGACGCCTCCTACATTAATCCTTACATTGAGGTTCCCAGTACACGCTTAATGTTATAATTACACATTGTGGATATCGTCAAGTTATGTTTACTATGATGTATAGAGACGTGTCATTGTGTGTACACGCGGCAAAACAACTTACTACCAATATAATTGTTGTTCAATTCATGGATTAAAAAAATAGTTCTATTTATTTAAAATTAAAATGGATAAAACATAGTTTTAATTCACTTTTTTGAGTTTTATTTATTTAAAAAAAAAACATACACAGTTTCAATTCACTATTATTTATTATTTATGCTCGAGCGTTTTCGCCTTAAAAGGCATCATGAGGAGCAGTGACTTACAATAAGAATCAATGACAAATCTGAGTTTTATTTGTTAAATGCACGACCAGTTTCGGGAGAAGCAGTACCTCCCATCTTCAGGTGTAACAAGATTCAAATTATGATTCATTATTGTACTACTTAAGAGGGTTCTTGAGGTGTTATACACACAAAAGCAGTGCTCACCAAAGAAATCATCCTAATATTATTATTATTACTATCACGATACGTCACACGTGGCAATGAAGAAAGTCTAAAAGAAATTACCCGTAGTACGAGTTTTTTCACAATACTCGAAGTATTGAGTATTCGAGAAAAATGTATGTGAACTTAAACTTTTTTTGACAGAGGTGCTTTGCAAGTTCACATACATTTTTCTCGAATACTCAATACTTGAGGAGGAGGAGTTGTGTGCGAACAGTGAGGGAACTGTAAGAGTCAGGATAGAATGAAGAAGAGGAAACTCTGGAAAAGCATGTGGCCACTCATAGAGGTAATAATTTTGTCGATGTGGCCACCCTCAGTGGAATGGTGACAGAGTTACAGAACACATTAAAAACAAAGTAGTTTTAAAAATTCTCTTCATTCAAAATTTGTTCATCCTCTTTCAATTCTGTATTTAAAAAAAAAAGAATTATGATGTTTTATATGTTTTCTTTTTATACGGCGGTCACTAAATCGAAATAATTATCTCTTATATTTTTACTGATAGCTTATTTCGTTCGGTGTTATTCCCACACAGCAAATCCATGGCTCAACCACCACCTAACGTGAATTTTCTGTACAAAAAAAAAACGATGATCCATGAATCAGCTATGGATTTAATGTCTTGTGAATAACCTTGATTGTGTTTATAATTTTTACAACAACAAAAAATAGACACGAATTATTAAAAAAACGGAAAGAGGAAATATTTTATGATATTTTTTGGTATTCAAACTTAATATCTGCATTATGCTAAATAGACCTTCGAGTTGCCTACTTCACTCATTGCTTTCAATTGAGGGAGATTAATTGGTTTTAATTTGAATAATTGATTTGAAAAAAGTTTCATTTATGAGGCTGACCTCTCGAGCTGTAAAAATTGGTTCACTTCGCTAATGTTCCCCCGGTTTCATAGAAGCCCTTCTATTTATGATATGAAAGACTTATGTTTATTAGAGATTCGAGTTTTTATTTTGTAAGTACACATACAGCACGTATAAGCGCGAACTAACCTACACGTGTCTGCTTGAAGGCATGCATTAATAATAATGAATCTTAAAACTTAATAAATCTTTGCAAATTAGATTATAGATTATAGTAAATATTGCAATATTTTTATGATCCTACTGGGAGTGAAGGTTTTAATGAGACGCATATTTTTTTAATAGGAAATACCGCTTTGGCGATTTATGCCAAGGTAATAATAACCAACGTTGTTTTTTTACATTTAAATTGAAAATAACTAAGGCCACATCTTCGAAAATTTCAAATATGAATGTAGTAAAAATTAATTAAAAAATACTACAAATATGCCCTAGCGCCTTCAACCATTACCTACTGATGATATTGGCTTTTGATAAATTAAGAAAACAGTTTTCCAAGCCAAATTTGAAA
This sequence comes from Agapetus fuscipes, assembly GCA_951799405.1. Lineage (NCBI taxonomy): Eukaryota > Metazoa > Arthropoda > Insecta > Trichoptera > Glossosomatidae > Agapetus > Agapetus fuscipes. The sequence continues at coordinate 11,025,143 of OX637342.1, forward strand.
AAAAAAAAAATTATCTTATGCATTTGTGTTACACTTTTGCAGCGTGAATTTGTATGACATTGTCCTTACTAAATAGAGATGAGTTCCTTCAGGAGCTTGTTATTTGTAAGAATCAAAGACTATTTCAATTTTGAAAAACTAAATATGGCTTTTTAAAGTTATGCTGGTTAAAGTTTGTGAGCCATCATAGGACCCACCCTGCAGTTGCGTAAATCTTTCCTCATACTTGTTCCGTTGGTACACTTCCATCCGGGGAGGCGTACCACAAAACGCTCTTGCAATGCTTACCTACCAAATATATTTGTATGAAGACTAACCAGCTGTTCACTTGCGGCCATCTTGGATTGACTTCATACAAATATTACCGATATTCGTTATGTATGAATAACCGTGGTGATGAGACTTCCAGCCCAGGCATCATTAGTTTGTCAAAGCGTGGGCTCAACGGATGACCAAAATGTCTAAAAATAGCACCAATGATAGAATTTGTGGTTGGAATCACCCTGCAGTGTCCCTAGGAATCCTCACCTCTCTTGTACAGGTCCATGGCGGTTTCCTTGCCAATGCCCGTGTTGCTGCCCGTCACCACGGCAGTCTGCCCCTCCAGCCTCCTGGTGCTGCGGCAGCGGCCGCTGAAGACAGGCATCCTCAGGAGACTTCCGAGGTACAGCACCTGGATCACAAGGGAAGTCACACAACTATTACAGCCATTCCGCACTAGAAGCATTCTGACACCATTCTGCCCGGTTCGTCAATATATTTTTTCTATCCTTCGCCTGATCAACAGTCAGAAGTGTACGAGTATGGAGATGTTACGGATCGACACGGTTTAAATTAACCGTGGTGCATATCGGAACTAAAAACGTCAATTTTGATAGTTCAACGTGAATCTAGCTGAAGTGCTAAAATTTAGAAGTACATATTTTAATGGAGAAAACAAAATAATACCCATTGATTTTATTAGTTTGAAGACACTGATATCACAACCGTGCACCCTCTCGTCCTGTCATCTACATAAATATAGTTTAAGCCGTGTACATCTGTATGAAAGCTTTCACAGGTTTGTCTGGTAATCCATAGACAATCCGGGCAGAATGCGTTGTGTCTAAAAAGGCCCTTACATTGTTAAAACTGACTGAAGTCAAGTTTGACAAGAGATCAAGTAAGGAAGAAAGCACGAAAGATAAAGATTTACTGGCGCAACGTGCAGAAGCAAGCAACTCATGCAAAGGTTGATCACAAAGGGTAAAAAATGAATTCAGTGTTAAATTGCTCATTCTACTGTAAGATGAGTTAAGAACGGTTTCACTAAGAACTGACAAATTTTAAGTATAACTTATTAGAATTTGAATGCCAGTTTGAACACAAACACAAATTTGATTTAATGGCTCCATAAAGAAGACTTTAATTTATGGAATCATATTTTTACTTCCGAAACTTGTTCAAAATGCGACTTCAAAAACGCTAATAGGTAATCACTTAAAATTTAAGAGTTTTTGGTGGAATCAGGCATTATCCTCTTTTAATCACATTCATTGAAGTTTAATATTTGGTTTTTAAAAGACAGAGAATGAATTTGGGTTCATATTACAGCGCGACTGCCTCTTTCTTTTTTTAAAAACATAGATTTATCTACACAACTGACTCTGAATACAACTGAAAATATTATTAAATTATTTTTGAAGCAACAAAATTTAAACACAAAATTGGAAATCACTTTTAACTTAAGTAATTAGAATCAAAACAGAACGAAATCATTACAATTTTTTAAAGTATATTGGAATTCAAGAGATGTTGATGAGAGCGCGCAATGCTAGTAACTGACATAAAATGTAACAGACACACTATTCTTATGATGACTAGCCAAACAGAATATTTCATAGACTTTAACCAATTTATTTTTACCAAGCAATAACGGGTTTAGTTTGGAGATTTGGGGCCGGAGAAAGTATTTAAACTCAGAATGCGTGTGTAGAAGTAACTGTGTATGTTTTGAATGGATTGCTAAACGCCGAGTATATAATTTTCTTTAAATACTTATCAATCGCGTTAACATAAACTAGTTTGGAAGATACAACAACGCCTCTAATGGGTATTAAGTTGTCGTAAATTTTACGCGATAATGGAGTGTTAACGCAATGTTTAATACTCGCAGTAGTGACTTTAGAAGGTCAAGAGTGTTGGTCTTGTTTGCGTAAAGGTTCCCGATACTGTGCGGTGTTGAGGACAGAACTGAACTGGCAGAGACATAAGTTTTAATATTTTTGTTTTACTTTAACGTTGTTTTCTGCTGTCACTGACCTGCAGATTATGTTGTGAACTCAGAAGCCGTAGGAATGTATGAGCATCATGATTATTGGATGAAACTTTGTAAATAATCTACTATGCTACCTAAATAAAAACAAAAAAAACAAGAGTCAAGCCATGAACTGTAAAACCTTCTGGTATATACAATAGACACGTCATCTGATTAGGTGTTCTTGCAAAGAAAATAACAGGTTACTATTCACTTGTTTTGGATGATCAATAATCTAAGTTAAGTTCCTTTCAGTGTCTCGAATCAAAGCCAACGCAACACACAACACAACTAACAGCCCTGCTACAAAGGATCAGGACATCAACCGTCACTTCAACCACAATTTTGGGTCTATAGCACAAGTGTTATAGACCCCATAGAGTCTCTGAAATCTAGGGAATCTCCTGCACAGGATTACTTAAAAAAAACGATACTGATGTATAAATATATGCCCACAAGTAAGCACATGTGTTGAAAGCTACATGTCTACTTAAAATAATACCCAAACGTCCAGTGAACATAAAGTCTGCAACTCATGCTGACTTTCCCTTAAACAGAGGACTTTTGCAAAAGTGAACCAATTTTTAAAGTAATCTATTAGCCAAAAAACTACTGATGAATACAGATTTTTTATCTTCCCTTTTTTGACATCGATCATGTTTCTAATAACACCTGCAGAATGTGCTCACGTGTCTGTTTATACGAAGAAGCAACTTTGATTACAGATTGCCTATGCGTGCAGTCCGCCTCTGCCATGCAGATTAGCTCACAATGTTTGCAACGCGCGGTTGTGGAATAAACCTGCGCACATTGTAATCCATTACATAATTACACCAGTACCTTCATAATATGCATCTGCACATACCTGTGTAATTGATATGCTGGATGCAGCACGTGTCCCTCAAGGTCACCTCCTGCCGCCGCTGCAGCTCATTCCACAGTCACTCCAAGTCACCAACTGATGGACAACCTTGTGGTGTACTATTGAACATTTATTTTGTTTTTTAAATAGTCTACTGTTATTTTTTATTTTCTTTGCTAATATTTTTATTTAGTTTTTCAATCCCAGATACTGGTCTCAGTGGACAGAAATTTGAAAAAAGTCATTTTCTTCTCGACTAGCAAACGTTTTTTTTTTTTAAATAAATTCGTGTAGAGTAATTTGATTCACCAACTTATTTTACCTTTAAAAACTGGTTTTTGGCCTGGTTGTATAGGGATAACATAACAAGCCTGTATTAAAAAATGAGTAATTCATCAATTTGTTACACGTTTTTAGGACTAAAGTCCTTAGCAACCAAGAGACAATAACAAAATATTAATTTTTCTTTTCCCTAGCAACCCGGCCGTATGATGTCACAATGTTGATGTCTATAGAATTTGTGATGAGTCTATCCTATATGTTTTAAAGCATTTTATTTATTTTATTTTATTTTTTATTGAAAAAAAAATAGATTTGTGAAGAGGAATGCAATTCACCAACCTATTCTGCCTGGTCAGAAACAGGTATTAATATCATCAATTAATAATTCATTATTGTTTATATTAATGAATTATTTTTTAATAATAACCCAATAACATCTGTTGAACCAGGGTCAAAGTTATGGTCAAGTGACCCAAGCGAGGATCGAACCAACGTTATTCTATTCCAAATACGCTAGAAAGATCGGCCACTTGGCCCCCTCGGCCATAACATCGACCCCACCACATCCAAGTGGATAGTACCTATTCACCACATCCAAGTGGTTAGTACCTATTTGGATATTTTTATTTAGTAAATAGTTTCCAGTGCAGTATTTTTGTGAATCACACCTTAGGGCTACTTTCCGCTTCGTTGTTGTAAGGCTGATGAATATTCATAGCCCGTGATGATAAGGCTACATATTCATAATTTTTAAGTATTTCTGGAGAATGAACCTCAACCTTCCGATGTGTAGGCCGAGGCGCTAACCATAATAATTTGAATGGGTCATAATATCAGGTGTGCACCTCACTGTTACTTGTTCATTATTCCGCTAAGGGTGGCTGGAGTCTTAATGAAATAAAGATGTTAAAAATACACATGAGAGAAAGAGTAGGCCTTGTTAAATGAATTTCCTCCCACTGTCCACAGCGCACACCACAGCACTGCGCAGCTAACGGCCCTGCAACTTGATAAGGACATCAAATGCCACATCACCAACACCTCAGTGGCACTACAACAAGTGTCATAGACCCCTAGAGTCTCTTGAATCTAGGGAGTCTCCCGCACAGGGTTCCTTAAAAAAATACTTGATTTAAAAAAAAAAAGTTAATTTATTTAAATAGTAGTTTTAACAGAGAGGGTGAATTTGGACATGCAATACAGGCACTTAATACAATGCATGGTAAACGACAGATTACACCAAAATGTATGGCGAAGATGAGGACGTCGTGTAAGCTGCACACACAAATTACTTAATTGATTTTTACACAAACATTCATTCAGTGACAAATATTTTTAGCCTTCTTTTACGTTTTCATTTTTTTCTCAGTTTGAACACTATACGTATGGTACGTATTGTACTGTACTGTATCCTGCCGCCGTTCCATTAGCTGCCAGGAGCAGCCGGTACCTCCGCAGATGCGTCTCCACTTTTTTCTGTCCTTGCATACCTCCCTCATCTCTTCAACATTCATCACTTTCTCCATACATACCTACTCTTCTTTTATTCTCACTTGACACTCTGCAGGTTCCTTTCTTTCGCAATCTCCCCTATTTGGTCTATCCATTCCTTTCTCGGTCTTTCCTGTCAACGTTTTCCTCTGAAATTTCCTCTGTACACTTTCTTCGTTGGTCGTTCATCATCCATTCTTTCAAGATGTTCGAACCATCTCATTGAGCTTTTTTGTCAGTTTTATCATATCTATTTTTTTCTTCTTCTTTTACATTCTCTCTGTATAGCCTATACCTCAACAATTTGATAAAGCCATTCCTTTCTCGGTCTTCCCCTTCTCTTTTTGTTTCTTACATTTCCCAGTAGATACTCTTTTTCAAGCGTTCACCGAGGACTTCAAGTTTATGACCATGTAAATTGAACATCTCCTGACGGGCTCATACTTCTCCCAGTCCCCTCCGTCTGTGCCTGCTCCCCGTAGACCACTTTCGCATACATCAGCATTAGCATGCACGGTAATTGTTGTTCTTAGCGCATTATCCTCCCCCCTCCTTGTAGCGGGGAGCGGGGAGCGCAGCAACAGCTGAGCTTATTATTGATACCGGAGCGGGCAGGGGCGGCAATTATTGCGCAGAGATAATGTTCATTTACATTCATGGCCCTGAGACTGTGCGCCCCTGAATGCTGAATACAGAACGCTGGGTAATGGAGCTGTTGTGTTGGGAAAGAGAAGTGGCAAGTGACAGAGGGAAAGGGACAAGTAATTAGTGGCAAGTGAAATGTGGTAAGTAGCAGTTGAATTTTGTCAAGTCACAAATAGAGTGGTATGTGACGAATCACGAAAGGCATGTGGCGTGTGCTAAGTGGCAAAATGCAAGTGACAAAAGACAAGTGGCATGTGATGAAAGACAAGTGGTTTGTGACAAGTGATAAAAGACAAGTGACAAGAGACAAGCGACTTATGATAAGGTAAGTGGTTTGTGACAAGTGGCATGTGATAAAAGGCAAGTGGTTTGTGACAAGTGATAAAATACGAGTGATAAAAGACGAGTGACAAAAGACTATGACAAAATACAAGTGACATGGGACGAATGTCAAAAGACAAGTGGTATGTGACAAATCCCAAAATGCAAGTGTCATGTAATAAGTGACGCAAGGCAAGTGGCACATCCTAAATGATAGTTAAGGATAGTCACACATAAATAAGTAGCAAAGCAGCCATGGACATCAATTTGTCCACAAAAGTAATTTTTGATTTGCTTTGTTTTCACTTATCTTTTTAAATAAGCTTTGTGTATCATTTAAACAGGTTTGAGATGGATTAAGCATGCAGTAATGTATTACGTAAATTCAACACGCACACAACTATTAAATAGCTGGAGTAGAAGAAAACTCCTTTATTTCTTTTTCGTTTGAAATGATTAAATTCGCATTTAGAGCTACATTATATTTGTTGAAAGCTTTGCAAAGAATATTAAAAGCATTCGTACTTTTTCTTTATGTCTGTGTTGTCTTTTTTTTTTTAATATTGTGTAGTACAGGGCTGGGCAACATGGCGGCTGAATTTCCCGCGCTCCTGCAGGCCGGAAACAGAAACGGCCAACACTTCCTTTCTCACAAATCATGGACAAAAGCAATATGGCCGCCGGTCACGTGCACCAACTGCAGTGAGTTAAAACAGGAATACCAAATACATGACAACACTGTTATCGTGATTTACAGCGTGTGGCCACACCGCACACGCGGCCAGCCTGTGCACACTTACCGCATTAGTCACACACGCAAAGAGGGCTCGGTTGTCTTTGATCACCCATAAATAATAGAGGTAGATATTTTTTCAAGACCAGAAGCAAACTTTAACAACTTATATCTCATCTTGAGGGCATTCAAGATGTGGATTTGAAAGAAGATGATCAAGACATCATGGATAGAATGGAAGTCCAACGAAAAGGTGCTAAAAGAAATTAAAGAGAACTTATAATGCTAAGTAACATTCTAAAAGAAAAATCAAACTGATAGGAAACTTGATTAGATGTAGCACCTTCCTTAGCAAACCTTTGAAGAATAGATCTTGGAAAGAGAAATAACAGGCCACCCAAGAACTTCATACTTCCAGGACTTGAAGCGGCTCATGGGTGTCTTTGATTCGCAGCTCAAAAGGGATGGCAACCTATACAGACAGATGACTGGCACAACAAGTGCTGCCTTTAGATATGATGATGATATGAACCGATTTAAAAAAGAAACCTCGAGTAAAGGCTTAACTTTTTCACACAATAGGGTAATTGCAGTGGTAGGGAAAACGGTTTAAAATACTATGGTTGTGCAGAGTAAATTTTAAGGACCACAGCCATATATATATTTTTCAAGTAGTAAAAATAAACATATCCTTGATAATTTTCAAAAATAAAATGCCGAGAATTTGGGTCCCGCCAAAACGCAGCGCGGCCGACTAGCCACGCTATGACGTCAAAATAACGTAGATGGATCCAACGACTACCTAGGCTCAAAGTCGCTATTCTTGACCTAGCGTATTTGGAACGGTACACTACGAAGATCCGAAAATCGATCGACGTTACATCCGCCTAAATAAAAAACGTCTTGTTTTACCGGAAATTAAAATGCGCAAATTTTAAAGAACTACTCGTATAATTTAAAAACTAAGACAGATATTATTTTTTTAAAAACGTACATGCGTTTTTTAAAATCGTAGTCCATCATTTTATGAAATAAAAAAGTGAAGTTACCCTATTATTGAGCCCATTTGTGTCCCCGTAGTTTTAAGATCTGTTAACATTCAAAGTGACCTTTGTGTATTGACCGGAACAATGATCGGAGAGCATGTATAGACCCGCCACAGCAACACAACTTCTCCAATATGCAAACTTGTGTTGTAAATCACAAATTGTAATAAAGATTTTCAATTCTGAGTAAAGTACAAGAGTTACGCGTTCTACTACTGGACAAACACTTGCTCAAATCCAGTAAGTATGACATTTTTCAAAAGACTTTCATTTTGGTGCAAAACCCACAATAATAACTTACGTTCGATCAGTGCGACATACCACTATTGTTAATTCATAATTTTCATATGCAATGAATTTTAATCAAATATTAATAATGTTAAGATCTATTTTGGGTTAACTTTAATAAAATTCCAATTTGATTTATTTTACACAATTTATTTTTACAAGATGGGTTACTGATAACTCTAAAGCACTGCAATCCGTATTTATAGAGTGACTAAAGGCTAGTCTAGCATACACCAGCCTATACTAGAATGATCTCGGACAGACATTTCGAGTAAAAACACGAGTCTCCAAATATACTATATATATAATATATAGTATATCCAAATACTTCTAGCCACACATATACAAGTAAGTCAATACGTAGACAGTCCAGTGACGAAAGGTGCCATACAAGCCGGTTCCCATCGGCTTCCTTTTTAAAATGATGTAACAAAGTAGTTAAAAAATATAGGCACAAAGTAAAAAAATCCATTTAAAACCAAAGAAACAATACGTATTTTTTCCCCATTGAAACCATGCAGTCTACTTTATTATCATTTTTGCCTCATTTTAAACGGGAAACCGATGGGAATCGGCTTTTATGGCACCCTTCACCACTGGTAGACACACAATCATAAGTAAAAATGCAGACATAAACTTATTACTGCTAAATTATAATTCAAATAAAATCAATATCGTGTGTGAAAATAAAACAAAGTTTTAATCAAAAATTTGTTTTTTTAAAAAACATAAATCAATCAACATGAATTTTCACAGTGTTAATACACAAACCATAAAAAATATAAACTTATACATTCGTAACAATGCTATCATAATCCAGATGGTGAAATTAATGTTTTATTTGAAGACAGGAAGAGTTGGAGGCGCCTTCTATGGAGAGTTTCATTAGAGGACATACGATGATGTAATATGAGATATAGCACCATCGTAAAAAGAAAAACAGAGGGAATAATTTGCAAGGTTGTTATTGTGGTATAGCAAGCATTTCAAGGACAAAACTTTCCCTTGCAAGAAAATCTGATAAAAATCCAATCAAACCGCATTACAAGCTAAGTTATTTCTGCAAGCCATGGCGGTGATGGGGGAGTGAGAAAACTATAAGGAGACATATGGGGGAGAAGAGGACAGAGGCGGGAATGCAATAATCAGTTTAGGAATCAATCACCGCCGAGGAACAGTCATCTGGGAGAAGCAAAATCACTGAGGGCGACACTGCAAGTCACTGCCTCCCCATGTAGGGAGCACAAGGAGAGAAAGGAAGATAAGGGTAAAGTCCCAAGTGGTACTTGTGGTCGCATGCCTACAGCACTCATGTGTAGGTACTTTGTCGCGCTTTAGTTTTGGTTTATTTAAGGTAAGTTCTTTTTCTTACATCTTTGTTTTGTTCCTTATTAAAGATATTTTTTTTTAGAAATTGTGTAGGTACATGCTATTTTAGTTGGTTATGTCTAATCTAATCTTATCTAAGTTGCAAAGATATGTAACATTTGGGATTCACATTATATGCATTCTCACAAACAGACACGTATACGTTCGCGCTTACACAATATGCCGCATGTGAACCTACAACATAAAAACCCAAATCTCAAATAAACATACACCCTGCAATTCTTTCTGACTTTCCCTGAAACAGGGTGACATTCGCAAAGTGAACCATTTTTCACAGCATGGCGGGTCAGCCGCATACCAACCTATAATAACGTGTCGTAACTTATACGCGTCTACTTGTGAAAATGCATATAATATTATAATGTGAATCCTTAATGTTACATATTTTTGCAACTTGGATTAGATGAGATTAGATTAGGTGACTCGACTTAATGTATAATAAAATTAATTTACCAGATTCCTTGATTAAGTACGTGAACTGGCCTTATGTGATGTGGGTTAAGTGTGTTGTAACTTGTATATTTCGTAGATCATCTGTTGGTGGTTTTGTAGACGCGATGTCCTGAGTCTTGTGTTGTACGGACGTGGAATCACTGACTGATGACTCCTGCAGGAATGTGGATATTGAGAATCCCTCCTCAAGACGTCATGACAAAGCGGCCGCGCTACTGAAAACATATCATGCGTTTCATTACATGACGGGACAAGAGATATTTCAGTCATGTAACAAATTGTTCATCTTGTGATTGCAACAATAACTAACTGCGTTGATTTATTTTGGGGTTCAACATTATTATTTTAATTAAATTAAAATAATCGTATTTACAAATATATTTCGTAGACGTTATGCTCCTGATGCTCTACTAGCAAGACTACTGAAGAGATGAGCATACTGTAGTAACCCGAGTATAAGTTTAGACGAGCCTTTACAATAAATGCTAGTGATTGGTTATTTAAACGTTGCATTCTTCTTCTTCTCCTTCTTCCTCAGCCTTTCTCAGACGTAGGCCTCCTCCAATCCTCTCTATTCCTGTCTATTGGCTGCTGTGTTCAGCCATCCTCTGCCTGCAGTTCTCTTGATGCCGTCCAGCCACCTTTGTTTGGGTCTCCCTGGTCCCCGCTTGGACATCCTGAGTCACCATTGGACGATCCTTTTCGACCACCTGTCATGATCTTGTCTTGCGACGTGGTCAGCCCAGCTGCAGCGCCAACAGGCCGCGTTGTTTGACATCAGTGACATCAGTGCGTCTACGGATCTCCTGGTTTGGAACTCTGTCTCTGAGGCTGATTCCAAGCATCCTACTTTCTCTTTGGCAGGTCCTCAGTCTTTTGTATTACGTTATTTAAACAAAAAGATGTAGAGGCGCTTTTCAATTTTCACACAAATTTGGATACTCACTTACTGTATGTTATTACAAGTGTTCCTAGGGTTACTAGACTTGTTCATTACAGTACAGCCCAATTGCACCTGTAGCCTCCCAAACCTCCCTAACAATAAGAAGAAATGAGGGCTTTGATGAAAGTAGTCTCAATAGGTGTGTCTACTTACATAATTGTATATGTGTGTGTATGTTGCTTTTAAAAAACTCAATAAGCAAGTATATACGTTTAAACTAAAACATACTGATATTTCAATAAATAAAAACAATAAAAGGAAGCAGAAAAACAGCGTTTCAGTTTCTATACGTGATCGTTGAGTTAAAACGTACATTTGGATATACTCGGGGTGCTTATTTGTCACGTGCTCCCTCTGCCAGTCTACTCATCACGTGCCACGAAGACTGACTCTCAGAATATGAACGCATTCCTGCTCCTCAACTGTAAAACGCCACGTTCAAACTCATCCATAGCGTTTTACTAAAAATGTCTAACTCTATCTAGAGGCCCTGCTTATATCTCGGTAAGATTTCTGGTTAAGAGCTATGCTTGATTTTAAACGGAGATTTTTATACTTGGGGTGGTGTAAGACCTCTACCTCTGTCCTTCATGCGCCCCCTGGGACTGTTTCTGTGGTGGGATGTGCGGGGGTGGATGGAGGAGGGGGTGCATCCTAAGGGGTGCCCCAGGGGAAATCTTCCAGAGGGAGCTGTGTAGGGGAGGAACGGAAAACCAGCGGTATTTGCAAAGAACTCGACGCAGAACCAGAGTGCAGCGGGCAGCAGGGATACTTAAAGGATGATCCACGGATTCAATGAGGTTTGTGAAGTGAATTAAATGGTGCGCAAGCATTGCATACGATTTTATAATAAAAAATATGTGTAAGCTGTTCTAAAATTAAGCAAGAACCAGAAAGGAAAATAAATATTTGATAAATAAACAAAATGGCTTATTTATTCAAAAGCTTTGTTGCTAAAACACTATCAAATAAGTGAAGCTGGAAACACTTTTGTATTAGGTCTTGATAAAGTAAACAGCGTCGTTTTCTGCTCAAAAAAACATTAAGATCTTCTAGGTTTCCAGTTTTGATGCATTTATTTCATATTGATTGATGAGGCCAAGCCATTGGGAGTATCATGGCTTTTTTGGGCGGTGAATTCGAAGTCAGCGGCTGAAAAGATATCCCAGATATACTGCAAGATAAGAACTATGTAAGTAGCCGTTGAATAACTTGAGGAGTACGGCAAGGCGAATCAACGTCTTCTATCTTAATCCTAGGATTGCCTTGCAGCGATGTTCTTAAATCTTTTTCACCATTCTTTCGTATCTGAGGGAATTCTTTTCTCGTCGGAGGAACATCATATTTATGTCAATATATCCTGGTGGAGCTCTCGGCGTGGTCGTTATTATAGGCGTTCATCCTCTCAATCATGCCTTCAACACATGTTGTAATTTTTTTTACTTAATTTAACGATGATTCAACATTCGACTTTCATTTGACTCAACATTATATCGTCAGTTAAGAGCCCCTGCTTGTATTTTTTCTATTGGCCATAGAGAGGTGGCGCACGCGGCCTCCCAATCAGACAAACATTTGAATATTTAAATTTAATCTGCCAGAAGCCCTGAGCCCTCCAAACCTCCTAGAGGAGAAGGTGGTCGATACTTCCTGCTAAACTGTAGTGAGAGGAATTAAAAATATAGTCAGGTCTGAGCACAGTCCTTGTACTTTTGAGATTCCATGAGGTTGTGGCCAGTACCTCTCCAGATGTGTCTCTACTTTGTTCTATCCTTGCAGACTTCTTTCATCTCTCGTTCTAGAATGCTCTTCCCCTTTTCTCAGTCTGTATCGTACAGTCACTTTTGACTAGATATCGGTAAGTAGTGGATTAAAATCCATAAAGGAATAATATAAAATGCTTCATAAGAATTTGGATTGCTCAACAAAGCTAATCAAGGACAAAGACCATCAAAGGACATGAACGTATGTCGAAATAGAAAAAAATGATCGAAAACTAAAACACTACTGCAGGCCATTGTTGTATCTTCCATGTAGTTTTTATTTATTTATGCGGTTGTTGTTTAAGCAATGTTGTATACTCAGGGTAAAGGTATGTACATCAAATGATTCTGTGATAAATAAAATGAAGAATAAAATGATATAAAATAATCGGAGCCCTGCTGAATAAAGAATACATTTTCAGTTGAAATAAAATTAATTAACTCGAAATGTCACAGAATTTAATTATTGCGTGTTAAGAGACAAACAAAACGCGAGAATGCTTGTTCATGATAAATCTATCTGTACACAATATTAAATTATTTATTTTACATTAAACAGAGGTTTAGCAGAAGCACAAGATCCGTTTTGTGTGCGGCATTATGGAAAGTACCTACTAATTGCAATGTTGAAAGAACAATCTTCACCAAGAGGCACAAGAAAAAGAATTTGAAAAGTGTATTCAAAATTATACAAGGAAAATACATCAATCCATGGGAAAGACGAAGGAGAAGGTATTGGCTTGCGCATTTAAGAAGGATAGAAAGTTCCAGAATTCCACATTGCCATGGACAAACCAAAATCTGGCAGACGTCCTCCTGGATAACCTCACAAAAAATAGAAAGATGGCAGGGAGTCAAAATCACAGGAGACAGACAACAAGGAACAAACAGACCAGCAGGACAAACCAAGAAGAAGAAGAAGAATTAAAATGAATATAATGTTGTACGCGTTTATTTCCTATTACATTAATTTAATTGTATATTTATAAAAGCGCTCACATTTGTCTTTATTTTGTGTTTTAATTTAAAAGTAATTAGAGCGTCGTGGACGGCGCGCTCGCAGGAGATTTGTCTGTTTGTTGTATTAATATTAATGATGGGTGTTGTCTCCGTAATGAAACGGCGGTGCGACGTCACAACTCACTGCCCACTCTGATGATTTATTCTCGCGGGACTTTAATTAAACCTCCCCCTCCCCAGGAGAGTCAACACCATTTATTATTTACGCCCAAGGGGGCCCTGGTGCTTCACGGGCCCCACAGCTTAGGGGACCCGTAGGAATATTACAGTGCCGGGTTACATGAGGAGATTACAGCAGTGTAGCCGGCCTGAAATACGCTGGGAGGAAAGATGCGCTGGAAAAAAAAAACAGCATGACAGGTGGCTGAAGAGAATCGCATAAAATATCTAAGTGATAAATGTAGTGATAATTTATTTGGTGAGCGCTGTTTTTGTATGAATCACGTCTCAAAAGCCATCGCTAGGAAGCACCAACTCTCAAGCAAGACCCAATTTAGTAAGGCTGGATGACCGGTATTTGGTAAGGCAAAGGAATTTTTCAACCCAGCGAAAGGCATATTTAAAAAAAAAAAGTGCTGTGCCGGGAATTCAAATCAACACCTTTCAATTACGAGTCCATAGCGTTAACCACTGTATCACACACCGGTTATCATCATCATCTCCAATGACACAAAAACCGAGTGTCGTCTTGGCCTCCTTAATAGAGCGGAGCCACCGCTGCCTATCCAACGCCTACCTCCTCCAGTCCCATACTATACTCTGCTTTAGATTCAATAGTCAACTTGAAGTTTTTAGGGCCCCAGCAATGGCCCCAGCATAATATCACAGTCTGCTTAGGGCCTGAGTAATGCTTAAGTCCAACACTGCCTTCCACTGCCGGGAAATCTACAAACAAACAAACAAACAGCTTATAACAATTAATAACAATATTAAATAAGATAATGGCGGATCTGTCAGCTGTCATAATAGCCCGCAAATTTATTAAATTTCATAATATTACGAGATTATGAAGTAGGTATATAAGGATATGCTAAGCAGGAGGAATAGCGGTACAAACAGATCCTTCGGATATATAAAAGATAGAAGATGATATGCTAGCCGCGATGATAAGTAAAGAACTGTTGGTCATAAAATGTAACTGTAACTAAGCTGCACATCTAATGAAACGCTTATCACGAAATAATAAGAAGTAAAGGCTACGTATCTGTTAAGAGATGCAGAGAATTACTGCTAATAGCCTGGAGAGCTTTTAAAGAGAAAGAGGATAAAAAAAGTGGACGCAAAAGCAAGAGACTAACACATTAAAATATTATGTTAATTAAAACCAAACGCTTAAACTTTTTGAAAGCCATCCCGATATACTTAAAGAAAACGCATTTTCACTTCGTTATTATATCTGGATCCCTATACACCAATACGCGACGTTTTGCAGGAAGGAATGGTACACTATTTTTTTTAAAGAAATCAACATTTTATTTGAATTTTATCGGATTTTCATGACTTAACGAAAGATGCAGAAAGTCATGAAATATTAGTTTCATCAGCAAGATCTGAAACAAAACGATTGATTTATTTCACTGTTCCATTTAAAATTTGAGACACTAACTAAACGTCTGTTTTTTGTGATCCGTCATAGAACTCGTTCAACAGTGCAAAGACATTTCTGCTTATGGACTGGGAAATAATATTTGCACAATGAAGCTAGGAATGGGAGAATATGTAATGAAATATTTTCATTTTAAAATGAGAATACAGAATGTCTGCTATGTTTACGTTATTAAAATGTAACAAAGTTTTACAATTTTGTAGTTTCAACAAAATATGTGCGAAGTAAAACAAGAGAAACAGATCCCGCGGGAGAGAGTGTGAGTGTGATGATGTGTTTGATAAAGAAGCCGCAACTAATGGTAACTTTTATATTAGCAAAGTTTGCAGCGCGAACTTGTGATTATTCCAGCAAACTGTTATTTCATATTAGCATGAAGGGACAGTGCTCCCAGTATCTCCTACTTTATATATAGAGATGAGAATATCAACCCTAGCGGGCAGGGATGGATAAAGGATGTGAATTGTAAAATTACTTAAAACAAATAACCGGATATTCATTTTTTGGAATGAAAAAAAAACGGATGTTACTGACCGTGGAAAGAGAAGAACGATTTTCTCCACGTTTCGTCAGAGTCATATCCGACATCTTCAGGAGGCGTGTGTCTTCTACAGAGAAGAAACACGCACTGTTGAATTTTTGTTGTTTGCTCGAGGTCGAAAGTTGTAGGTACAATTAATAATTTGACCTTCGGTGAAGCATTCGGATATTCATACCAACGAAACGTCAAAGACACTGAAATTCTCTAACTAACGGTTCGTATAAATCTCTGGTTATTTATTTTATTTTAAATCAGTTTACAAAGATGTTTAACGACCGTAAATCTACCCTGCATTCGATTAAATGGTTTGAATTATTCAAAATCTAAAAGTGCGATTCACAAAAATAAGATTCATAGTTGATACACGGATCATCGATTATTTGCATTGAAATTCGCTGCAGGCTGCGGACGAGCTTGACTTGATGTTTGGGAATACACAGTAATGCTTTTGCTTAAATGTCCGTTTTTTTTGTGATTATAGGATCAAAGGGGATTGTTCAATACCAAGATGTCCAAGCGGGTGTGGAAACCACAGCTGATATGGCTGGATGATGTTCAGAGTACTGCAAGGAGGAAGCTTGAAGAGGAATGGAAGAGCGCTCCCTACAAAGTGGATATATACAGGTTGAGAAAAAATGTGAATTTATAAGATGCTTCCTTTAGTGGTGTAGAAAAAGTTTTGTAACATGATGTTAATCTAATTATGGCGGATCATTGACCATTGATCTCTGATCTCAGATGTTTGACAGGCCTTTCTCTTGTGTTATGATCTTTCACGCTTCTGAGGTGGCTGTGCATGCAATGTGCCTACAGAGCTAAATGATTTGTCTTTGACATAATTATGTATAAAGAGTCAATAGACGATCTAAGCCCTCAGCTGCTGTAAGATCAATCCATGTGCCCTTTTAGTCACATTCCATGGCGAGTAAAATACATGTGGAAGTTCGCATCACCATATACGGTCATTGGAGGCGCTGTTAAATCTTCTACACAAAGATTCAACTGCGCCTACAGTGAGCGTAAATGGACACGAAAACTTAGATACATTTTTACTCCATACGACATTTATTTTATCTATATAATCTATAATCTAAGTTGCAAAGATATATTACATTTAATATTAAAACTAAATGCATTCCCACAAGCAGACACGTATAAGTTCGCGCTTAAACATGCCGCATGTAAACCTACAATATCAAACCCAATTTCAAATAAATATAAGCCTTGCAACTCTTGCCGACCTTCCCTGTAACAGGGTTGAAATTGGCCAAGTGACCCTTTTTTTTAACAGTATGCGTGGTCAACCTTATACCAACCTTTAAGTCAAGGAATACAGATTATATTATAATAGGGATATCTATATTGCGGTTAGCTTTGAGTGGCTTTGACCGTGTTTTTTAATACCAATAAATTAACCTTCATTTCAGGCAAGTTTCTGGTCTTAAAACAAAAGCGTGATTTTTTGCTTACGGTTGAAGTCAAACTTTTTAGGGGGTTTCGCTTTAGTGACCATCACTGGTACGAACGTAGTTTTGGCGCCCAGGGCACATTATCAACATGGCGCTAGGGATGTGCCGCCTTGCTGTCTGCTTTACGGGCGGAAAGGGACAGTATACCAACACTAGTCAAACAATAACTTGCAGAGAGACAACTTAATAACCTAATACAACTTTAGCCATTACCGAATGATTAAACTATTAAGTGGGATTTTTAGCAAAGCTGTTCATGGAATAGATGGGTCTTAAATGATTTGTGCAATTAATGGAGAAATTACAATATATTCAAAAATAAAGATAGGAAAGAATTACATTCGCAGGCTGAATTTAAAATAAGGAGATAATGGATAGATTGAAATTGATGTGACTATACGCAGATATGCACTAGCCAGGCTTAGTGAAATGACCACACGGATACAGATACAAATTTTTTAGAAGAAAAGCTGAATGGGATATCCAGAGTCATAATAAAAGGAGAGCTTGTATGTAAAAGGTTATGGCTCTGGATGAAATGAAAGAAGTATGCAAGGATCGAAAGAAATGGCGGTTGATCTGTAATGCTGGCGGTTAAAGCTGAGGCTTTTAAATTTAAAAAATATGTGTTGTAGTTTTTTAATTTTTTACTGTTTAATTGCTTAGAATTTATTTGATTGTATTAATTGCTTGTACTCCTTGACTGATAGGTTGGTATGCGGCTGACCACCCATACTGTAAAAAATGGTTCACTTTGCCAATGTCACCCCTGCTTCAGGGAAGGTCGGCAAGAGTTGCAGGGCTTATGTTCATTTGAGATTGGGGTTTTTATATTGTAGGTCCACATGCAGCATGTGTAAGCGCGAAATTATGCATGTCTGCTTGTGGGAATGCATTTAATATGAATCTCAAATGATACATATCTTTGCAGCTTAGATTTAGATTTAGATTTAGAAAGCGAAACAAACTTTAAATACTAACCTCTTCGCCGTAGAATAATATGTAAATCACGCATCGTGTGTATGAATTTTTAGTATATCTTTGTAAATGCTATATTATACACGTCCCCTCCACCTGTTGTTATATACAGTAAAATGTGTTTGTCCCGGGACACACAAAGAGTTTTGTTTCTTTCAACAAAGGCATCCCACCGCGGGCTAACAGGGCGCATTGTGTACGATGAGCGGCACTTAGTAACAAACGAGGTCATCTGGAGGAGGCCCAGCTCCAGGAGGAACAATCGTAATGATGGAGATCATCTATAGGAGGTCTAGCTGATAATGAGGGAGGGGGATGGTTGCAAGTTTGGTAGGGATAATACTGATGAGGGAAGGAGATGACTGCACTCGCAACTTTTACGTATTCTAGAGACAAACATAAAGTGAAAATTCATTTTATCCGGGGAAAAATATTGCTTTTATTAAAAAAACTGCAAGTAAATATGAAATCATCAGGATATGGCTGTCAGGATATTATATGTAGTTTGTCGACGCTATGGTCGATCGGATAAGGCACTCGCATTAGCGTTTAAAAAAAAAAGCGCAAGTCCAAGTCTTGTATAATATTGACATGTGTTGTGTTACGACCTTTCCCCCAAAAATCGCATTTTTGTCCAGAGGTACACTTATGGGTGTCTACCTGTGGACAGGGGTAAGTGAACCTTGGGACAGCACGTGTACCTCTGGACATCAAAACATTTAAGTAGTTTAAAAATGATTAAACGTAGTATTATTTTATATTTTATTGGTGATAAAATTGCAGAAATTTATTATTATAAAAATGACAACAAAACATTTTGATAGCGATTATTAAAAACACGTATTATATATTGTTAGAAGAACCTACGTTGTAACAACAAATAATATTAAAAATATTTTTTTATTTTCCATGTATAACTCATACATCTCTTCGGAATCGTATGAATTTGATCACAAAACACCTTTATCCAAGGGCTGCATTTTTATAAAGTGTGAGGATGCAAAGTTAATATGAAAACTTTGGATTCTTTTGCTTTTTCAATAACTTGTATATTTATATGGAAATCGTGGTTATCCATGATAAGGAGAATTTGATCACTTTTTTAAGGTATCACATGAGAAATTTTGATTCGTTTGACCAACTAAAAGATGGATTTAAAAAATAATTAGAAAAGTCTAACAAGCATTTTATTTTAAGTTGAGTACCTGTGAACACAAGGCGTGTACCTTTGGACGTCCATAGGTACACGCAAAAATTTGTCCAGAGGTACACAAATGTACTAAATTAAAACATCAACTGACATTTAATTTTGAGGTTCAAAATAAGGCAAATGAATGCTCTATCGTTTTAAACACTCCCTAAACCCTACATTGGTATTATCATTTGACTAAAATATTTCATAATCACACCATGAAAACTGTTTAAAAGATGCATAAAAATTTACTTTTTGTTGTTGAAAACTTGAATTGTAAAAAACAAGCACGTGTTGTAGGTGATGACAAGTTACACACAATAATATTAAAAGCTAACAAAAATGTAATATCCCTGTTTATGCGAGGATTTTTAATCTTCTGTATTTCCAGAGATATGATGGTGTCCAAAGGTACACAGCGTCCAGAGGTACACCACTTGCCCCAAATTATTAATTTATACGAATTCATACAAAATAATAATTGATGATTCATTAATTGATGTTAAAACTTGTTTCTGGCCATTCAAAAAAAGACAGGTGAAAAGCATCAGTCTTCAGTGTGTACAAATATATTGAAAAAGATTCTGGAGAAAAATTGGCAACCATACAAGGTAGGCCAACTACTTAAATTATATAAAACAAACAGAAACTGGAAGAAAATCAATTTAATTTGATATAGCAATTAAAATTAACATAAAAAATCCCGATTTCTGTAAAATTCCAAATCTTCTCTGAATTTTTACCGCCCTGTTAGTTAACCGATTGCTGTCTCAGTAATGAATTACCGCCCAAGTGGCCGCCCCCTCTGCTAATGCTCAAGTTGACAGCTTGTTGGGCGTCTGGTCAGGGTTGTCTCCCTCCTTCCTCCTTCTCCCTCCTCATCACGGCTAATTGAGTTGCAGGGATGTGACGTCATTAAGCGTCTTCATCACGACAGGCGGTTGCCATGACGACGGCTGCAGCCTCAGGCACATGCACCTGATGGAAATGAGAGAAGCATGAAAGGACCGCAAAAGCAGCTCTTGGCCTGCGGGATCAATCTGTGACATTTTGTAAGTGGAGTCTATTATTTTTCACGGTTATTTCTGACTTGATAAAATATTATATCTCTTGAGTTTCCTAAAGTTTTGCTTGAGTTTTCTCTTTCTTCTTTCTCGTTTCACGAAACATTGTATCAAAAAATAAATCACGAATACTTTAGTGGGTTAAAAAAATAGTAGGTGCACAGAGCGCCCTTGGAGTGATTTCATCACGAAACGACGCTATAAAGAAATTACCAACTCATCATCATCAGAGCTACAGGATGTTGATGATCTTGGATGGTGCTCCCTACAATGTAAGACTACTTGGACGTACCAAACAATTTCGAGGTTGACATTGAAGTCCTAGGAGTGAGAAGACCACAGAGGGAAGCGGTACAAGACATAGAGCTCTGGAGGATTAGGGAGCCCTAGGCCATCAAGGATTGGAAGCCAGATTAAGTAAGGAAATATGTAAGTTTGACTTGCTTTTGAAAGAGCATCTGTTTTAAAGGCTGAGTTATCCGCCAGGTACAATTATTTGGACCGTAAATCTATCTGGTACCCTCTGTGGGAATCGAAATTTCTGGTTTTATTTACAAATGTTTTTCTTTTGGTAACTCTTAAAAAAGGGCGTCTGACAGATAGTTTAATTTTGGAACTGTCTATCCTTCTTACATGCAACTTGGATTATAGATGCCCCGTCATTATTTAGCGCTATTTTTTCCTAATCCTCCACTCAGTCTTCCTCCCTATCTGCAGTACTCCAAGTAGAGAACTTTTTGTTTAACCAGAAATGTTTGGAAACTAAAACGCACACTGAAGCTGCTTTACTGGTTTTCGTACATTTGTTTTGCTGACGCTATGGTTGAGTTTACGCTACTGTTGTACACTTGGCGTACATCTCATATCCCTGTAGCGCTTTGAGGATAAGCCAGTTTAGAGTAAGCGCCGCTTTAAGCTCAGTCTGTCTCAGATGCAACGTGTACACTGTACAACTATATAATACAATCCTGAGGGAAGTGATGTGAAACATTTGTAACGAAAAAATGAAGACAATTGCGTTTGAAAATACTGTTTGAGTGTGTATCTGTAGTCGACATCGTAAACTTTTATTAGAAGGTACGAGGCTCGATACTCGGTAAAGAGGTGAAGTGAAAAAACGTCAGCTATAATATGTAGAAAAAATGTTCATAAACTGCATGTAGAAGGAATAGACCTTTGAGAACATAATAGAGGAGTTCTCCTCTTATCAATTGGACGGAAGACTTCGGGTCCTAAATATTATAATACAACGGATGAGGCCAGGAAATGGCTTCATGACTTTAAATTTCCAATCTAGCGTGTTGAGATGATAATTATAATATTAATATTTCCTTGACTTCTAGGTTGGTATAAGGCTGAACAATCATGCTGTAAAAATGGTTCACTTTGCCAATGTCACTTTTGTTTCAGGGAAGGTCGGCAAAAGCTAAAAGGTTTTTGTTCATTTGATGCTTGGATTTTAATTTGTAATTACACATGCAGCTTTTGTAAGCGCGAACTGTTTATGGACATGAATTTAATATTAATTTTTAATGCTACTATATATTTGCAACTTAGATTATTGATAATTATAGAATACGTATCATCTCAGCCCTCACATGTCAACTTCTGGCATCACCACCTTTCCTTCACAGAGACGTTTGAATCGAATCGGCCGTTGGATGATCTATGTAATGCTCTTCTACCTTATTAAGTAGGTATCCATGCACATCAAGTATCTTTAGTTTTGTTGGTTCTTCTTCACTGTTCCAAGGTTCTCATGCGATGTTAGTTGGATATTTGAAAGTGCAGTTTTCACGTCGCCGGCATTTGTCAGTCTCGCGAGATGTCTGCATGAGAGATGACGTCATCAACAGGACATGTGACGTCACATCTATCTGGGAATTGCATTTAAAGTTGGCGCTCCTGCACTGCACGCAGCACATTCATATCAGCGGTTGACAGTTATTTGACAGCAAATGTAATGTAAGGAACTTTACACGAAATTAGTAAATTCTTCTGCTATAGTCCTTTGCTTAAGTACCAAGAATTTTGAACTCCTGTCCTGCCATTCTCTGAATTTTCCACCACAGGATATCAAAGCTCTCGTCATGTAGACTCCTGACATTTTTTCTATGATCAGTCAATGAAGTTTGAGATCTCCGTCTATTTTTTTGTGATAAATTTGTGAATAGAAATGCAATTCAACAGCCTGTTTTTGCCTAGCCAAAAACAGGTCAATAAATAATATTTCAACTTTATTTATAAAACCCATGCATGGACATCATGTCTCCAGAATAAGTCATGAAAGATTCTTACATATTGTGTGTAGCTAATGAGATGTCAATAGGTCAACGTCTAGCTGGAAGACTTCCTAAAGGTAGAAAGATATCTGAGAATGCGCATCTCAATATCAATAAGTCAATATGAAGTTATTTGAGAATCAAAGATCGAATGATTTAAGTCAAGAAAAAAAGTAAGAAGGTGTTAATGTGTGAACTCCATTTAGTTTGTGTCTAGAAAGCTGAACAACCCTGGAAAAGATTGAAAAAAAAAAAACGCAAAAATGTTCGTGTACTTTATTCATGAGAATACTGGCTACGTAGAAGATGCATATTCTATAAAGTGAATACACGTTCTCCGGGTGAAGAATTGATATTCATGCTTCCTCAGGATTCCTTAGCCCACACAGCAGTTGTATAGGATCACGTTGTGCTCCCACTGGTCCAGCGTCTTCACTTGCACACAATGCAGCACAGCATTACGTTACATACTGACAGAACAACTGACACCACCAGATCATGTTGCAGGAACTAAATGCGCAGACAGCAACTGTAAAGGGATGCCATAGCCGACTGTGCTGAGAAGCCGGGACTCACAATTCATCTGGGTTAAACGTATTTTACTTTAAGTGATAAAAAAATAACTGGCCCACTTACATAGCGCCGTTTATTGTTTAGAACGGTCCGTAGTCTAGTTGTAACGCTTCGGACTCGTAAATGGAAGGTTGTGGGTTCGAATCTTTGCAGAGTACAAAAAATACACCATTTATATTTTTAAATATGCTCTTCGCTGGGTTGAAAAATTAATATACCTTTACTAAAGGTCCATCCAGCCTTACAGCAATTGAGTTTTGCTTGAGTTTTGGCGCTTTTTTTAGCGACATAGCAGCGCTTACCAAATAAATCATCCCAATATTATTATTATTATCATTAGTGGCACTAGCTATCCCAAAGTAGCTTCTAATAAACATCAACAACAAATGCTTCTAATAAACAGTATTAATTTATCCACCTGATGATGTGAACGGATGTTTGCGAAACCGGTTGTGGTATTAAATTAAATAAAATACTCATAGTAATCGAATACAAAGTGGTTTTTCTTTTTATCTATAATCTAAGTTGCAAGTATATATTCATTTAAGCTCTCAGATGCATGCCCACAAACAAACACGTGTAGTTCGCGCTTACAAATGCTGAATGTGTCCTTACAAATAAAATCAAATAATAAAAATAGAACATAAGCCCTACAACTTTTGCCGACCTTTCCTGACACAGGGGTGACATTGGCAAAGTGAACCATTTTTTACAGTATGGGTGGTCAGCCTTATACCAACCTATAAGTCATACTCATTTATTGTAAGCATTTTTTTTATGATCAAAAAACTTAAAGGGTACGTATTATTTTCTTCAAACCCTTTGCTCCAAAAAATGTCACGGAACTATAAACTGAAAACCGGCCCAGCTCTCAGGTAGAAATGCTACTTTATAGTGCAATGCTGTGTCTGTTGTCAGAACTTGCAGGGAAATGGACGTGGCATGAGCCGAAGGGTATAATAGATGGCTAATATACAACAGAAAATGTAGTGTAAATGAGATAGGTGTAATTATGAATCATTTAGTTTATTTTCTGAGAGCTGTTTTATTTCAAATTACAACTTAAAAAACCTGTGTGAGCTTGATTGTTCGTTACACTAAAAACCGCCAACCTAAACCAGTCTTTTCCTGTGAAGCTTGGCAAACACTTGCTTTAGACCAGAGGTTCCCAAACTATGGTACGCGTACCACCAGTGGTACGCGACGCTTCTTGAGGTGGTACGCAAGCATAGGACATACAAAATAAAGTCCGGAAAAGCTCACACAATTGGCGAAGAGCGTCAGCTAAAAAGCTAGATCTGATATCACTGTCCAATAATACCGTGCAGCGAAGGATCGAAAGTATGGCATCAGATGTTAAAAATAAAATCATCAATCAAGTCAAACATAGCGATTTCTTTTCGATACAAATCGATGAGAATACAGATGTAACGAACTACGCTCAACTTATAATTTACGTGCGGTATATACATGAAAATAATGCACTCAAGAAAGATTATTTATTCTGTGAGGCGTTATCAACACGAACTACTGCGGATGAAATTTTCAATAAACTGAGTGGATTCTTTGCCGAAAATGGGCTTGATTGGATGAAATGTGTTGGCGTCTGCTCTGATGGCGCTCGAGCTATGACAGGAAGATTCGGAGGTGTAGCCACAAAAGTAAAATCTGTTGCTAAAAATTGCACTTTCATGCATTGCAGTATACACAGACAAGCGCTAGCAACAAAACGTATACCTGAACAATTTAAACATGTTCTCCAAGACGCCATCAAGGTGGTACATTTTATTAAATCTCGGACTCTTAACTCTCGTTTATTTTCTGAACTGTGTTCTGAAATGGGAAGTGAACATATTCAGTTGCTGCTACATACAGAGGGGAGATGGCTTTCGCGAGGAAAATGCTGAGCAGATTATTCGAGTTACGTTGTGAGGTACAGCTATTCCAGATGGGGACCGATTTTGAATTACGCGATCGACTGACTGACGAACACTGGATTATATCATTGGCTTACTTATCAGATATTTTTAATCATATCGTATCAACGACTTAAATCTAAGTTTGCAAGGTAAAACTATAAATCGATTTTCAGTAAATGACAAAATAAAGGCATTAATCAAGAAATTTCAAATGATTAAAAGGAGTGTGTCGAATGAGAACCTGGCATATTTTCCTGATTTGGAAAATTTTGTAACTGAAAATAAACTTACAGTGAGTGAAAATGTAATCAATAACATAAAAAATCACAGCCAAATGATCGTTGAAACATTTGAAGAATACTTTAAAGAAGATTATTCAGAGTTCAGTTGGATAAGGAACCCATTCGTTTCGGATCTGGATAATGTTCGTGCAAATTTAAATGTAAGTGAAAAGGAATAGCTCTGATAGAACTATCTTGCGATGGAGACTTGCAAACGGAATTCAACAATCTGGAGTTGTGTGAATTTTGGCTAAAAGTAAAAAATGAATATCCATCGCTGTCAGGAAAAGCATTACTGTTTTTAATTCCATTTACAACCACGTATCTCTGTGAGAGCGGATTTTCTGCTATGTTGATAATAAAAAACAAATATCGTAGTAAGCTAAACATGGACCCTAATTTGCGCTAAAAATTAAGTACAACTGAGCCAAATATTTCCTCTTTTGTCTCGAAGATGCAGCATCATTTTTCGCACTAAGAGTAGCGCCCTTGGGGTGGCTATAGTGCCACTAAACGGCGCTGTATAAAAAATGACCAATTTTTATTATCATTGTATTATTAATAAATAAACGCAATGTTGTTATTAAGACTGGTTGCAGTTTTTATTACATTACCCTTTTGAAACCCCCACTTCAACTGAAGTGTTTGGCGTAAGGCCAGCCCTCTTACCTGAAAAAATAAATAGGTTCACTCGCCACATGCAACCCTTTCGGGGATAACGCGACTAGAAGTTACACTATGTGTGTAGCTTAGTTGCGTTTTTTTTTCGTGACACTTCAGTGGTACGCCACTGGTTTATAATTTCGTGAGTGGTACGCGAAATTAAAAGTTTGGGAACCACTGTTTTAGAGGAATTCCAAATTGAACCTGGGCGGAATGAAATCTAGAACAGCTCTGTGTTTCTGCCCTTAAGCGGTCTGTCCGCGCTATTTCTACCTCTCTCCGTTCCATCCCATCTCACTCCTTCCTATCCCATCCCACTCCTTCCCCTCCCATCTCACTTCACTCCCTCCCATCCCATCCCAATCCAGAGCAGATGAATGATTTACGCTAGTGGCGGCATCAGAGGGAGGAGGGAAACTCTTTGCAATATAGAGTTGAGACTGTGATGACTGCAGGGAGACAATAAAAAATATCGCATCTAAAATAATCATTCAATAGACAATTTGTATATTTCAGATGCTTATTTTTTCAAAAAAATTGTGTGTTCATCCATTTCTTTCATGGGAAAGTAATTATTTCTGTTTTCTAAGAGGTAGGTTGCAATTTATTATACTCACAATTTTCTTAGAACATGATTTTAATGAAAAGATGATGATCCCATTAAACAGCAATCAAATCGGCTTTATTAAGTTTACTTACTGTTAAGTGAAGAGCACTTACGTATTTTAATAAAATTATAAAAAAGTCCCATATTTACACATCTACTGTAACTGTAACTGTAAAAAAATAATATGGAAATATAGGTACAGCACCTTTAGTACGGGTTGCAAAACTTGAGTAATCTAAAGTTTACGGCAATTATTAAAGAGTGATTTCCCCGAAAATCTGCTCTTTTTGTTTGTTTGAACTTGATTTTCTTCATCACTGTAACTCTTTTTCTAAGACCATAAAGTGTAAGAAACAAAAACGGCAGATTTTGGGAGAAATCACTCTTTCATATTTTCCGTAAATAAACTTTACTTTTCTCAAGTTTTGCAACTCGTACTAAGGGAACTGAACTAGGATCTATAATCTTCCATTTAATTTTCTTAATTTTTTTACACAACAACAAAATCAAAAGCCCACCTGCCTATCTAATCTAATCTAATCTAAGCTGCAAAAATATATATCATTTAAGATTTAAATTAAATGCATTCCCACAAGCAGACATGTATAATTTCGCGCTAACACATGCCGCATGTGGACCTACAATATAAAAACCCAATCTCGAACATAAGCCTTGCAAATCTTGCCGTCCTTCCCTGAAACAGGGGATCTATCCTTTGCCTATCTTTTTTTTTTTTTTTTTAATTCTTTATTGAAATAATATAACAAATTATATTTCCCAGGAGTTACATAAACTCATTTGGGACTTGGGACTTATACTCTTACACAATACTTAAAACTAGCCATACAATATAATTCAACGAATATTAATAAAATAACAATTATCTACTGAAACAAACAAAGACAGTAGAGAATTAGCGTCTCATACCCAATAATAATAATAATATTAGGATGATTTATTTGGTGAGCGCTGTTTTTGTGTGTATCACACCTCATATCTTTAGATATCCAAGATAAGCATTATGTATTTTTTTCATTTCTCAATCAGCTGAACTTCACATCATCAGGTAGAAGTTATTAAAAATCCCTCTTTACCTGCCTGCATCTACCTCGCCGTGTTATCGACTAACCGCTCTAAATTTGCTATTCGGTATTTCCGTGTCTTCCTCTCTCTTGTACCCTCCCCCTCCCCAACCAACCCTCATGTCCTGGAGGCAGATGTAACCTCGTTTACACTCAACCATAGCGTCATAGTCAACCAAAAATAGTGAGCGTTTTCCTTTCCATACAATTTTTGTGAAAAGTCCTGAAAAA
This sequence comes from Agapetus fuscipes, assembly GCA_951799405.1. NCBI lineage: Eukaryota > Metazoa > Arthropoda > Insecta > Trichoptera > Glossosomatidae > Agapetus > Agapetus fuscipes. Next base: position 11,053,163 of record OX637342.1, read on the forward strand.
AGGTCAGCATTCATTTTGTTCACGAAAAACTTTATGAAAATCATCACATTTGATTTAGAAACTTTGAAGAGAGAAAACTGAAGTGTTTATTGATTCATCAGCAGTTGCGAGCTTACTGTTGTTCATAAACCGTCATGAACCTCCTCAAGTTGATTCAGTTTTGAGCCATTTTCTGACAATTTTTGAAGAATATTTGAGTTGTATTTATTCATTAAATTAATCAAAGTACGGGTGGTCACCTTATATTTTTTTCTACACTGAGATAAAAACATGAAATACAGAGTGTTTGAGAAAGATATAAGGTAGTTTTGTCTATGGACACAGGTTACTAAACTCCCTTATCCTTTCGCTTTTAATTTACTGTCTACCGGGGACCTTACTAGCATCAAGCATGAAACATCATGAAGCGCCTGTCTGTTCATCACCTATAGTCATAGCTGAAGAATACTAATTTCAACGTGAAAAGCAGAACAACAGTGAATTTCGTGAGTCTTTTATCATTCAATCCTATACTTAGAGCATTATTACTGGATTGTCTGTAACTGTGGCAGATTTGCCTTAAGCAGTTTGCTCATACAAACGTGGAGAATTTTAGAAGAAACAAATCCAGCATTTTTTATACAAATTTTATAGTGAAAATAAACAGTGTTTTGTTTGAATTCATCCAAAAATTATAAAATTAAACAATACGAATTTTCACAGTGTTAATACACAAACAATACAAAATGTATTTTTTTAATATATTTTGTAGAATTAAATTTGGCAAACTTGACCACAAAGAAAGTCAAAATTGCAGAGAACCCATGTGCGAGCAGCGTTGGTGAGTATTGGTAAGACGCATTGATTCAAGACTAAAGTATTTGCAGTAAACGCCGTGGTTGAGTTGCATGTGATGTTTTATACTCGAGTGAAGGGGGCAGATTTAATCTCGTTTAGTCGCTGTCAGGGCTGCCCCTGCGCCCCCGCCTCCCCCATAACGCTGCAGGGGATGACTCTCGCTATCGACAGCCCTGACACAACCGCGAGCAAAGAAAACCTTCCGTCATACAACGAGTATAGCGTGGTTATACTATAGTTCAGCCAGGGAAAATATGCATTGAAAAATTATATTTTTTTGCGACTTATTTGAGAAAAAACGGTACTTTTTCTGAAAGATTGAGGATATTTGTTTTTTCAATTACAAATAAGAAGGGTATGGGTACGAATGATTTCAAAATGAAATCATTAAGTTTTTTAAGCGACAAATTTAATTTAAATATGAATGTGGATTTTCCTTTGATTTACTCAGTTATTTTGTATGTAAATACAAAAATCCTGCACTTTTCAAAAGTGTTTCTATCACTGTCTTGCACGCCGACAACGATATTTCGTCTAAACGGCGTCAGCAAAGTCTTGTTCTATTCAATTTCCAGATAACCGTCAACGAGTACTGTCAAAAAATGCTTATTTCTCATGTATTTATTAGGCAAAAATCAGTTATACATGTATTCAAATTGGATAAAAACATAATTATGACAATTAAAAGACTAGCAAAAAAGACTGCTTTTATTTGTGCCTTTTGTGACGTATGAAGCTGTTTTCTTACGTCTCTTCTTATCGCACAAATATTAAGTTCGAAGACACATGCATTACTAGTACTATGGGAAATCTGACGTAACCCTTTTATTTCTTTAATATTGGTCGCTGTTTTTTTGTATGTTTTGGTGGATTTATTTGCGTATATTTGTGCGAAGTTCTCTGCCATGTTTTCCTCGCTTTAGCAACATAATAATATATTGATGTATTAGTGTTTATGCGGAGCTCACAACCATTAGGGCGCTGCTTAGTGGAGCAGACTTTATTTGAATAGACTCCGGGAAATTTATCGTGAGGGAATGTGATCAGAGAGTGGCGGGAAGGAACAAGCGTGACCTGAGAAACCGAGAGGTTCCCGCGCACTTAATGTACCGTGATATTCACTATTTACAGTCAAGAAAACTCACTTTTTTTTGGCTTTGCAATGTTTTTCTATAAAATTTTCCATTCAGTTTTGAGTGTTTGGTTCGTTGGTTTTGTTTGCACTTGTAAGTAAATATATTGTCATACAACATCTTTATGTACAAAATGGTATGAGCATGACCATTTACACCGTAAAAATGGTTTATTATTGCTAATGCCTTTCAAGATAAAATTGCAGAGCACATGATCATTTGATGTGCAGTTTTTTATGTCAGTATATATCCTACATGTGTTCTTTTATATGCATTGAAAGTAGGCCTCAAAACTCAATGCATTTTCAAAGGACGAAGGAATTGTTAATTAAATAAATTAAACAATCCCTAGCGAAATAATTTCTAGCTCGCATGTATGAAGCCTTTAATCGGAGAAAATAAATAACAAAAGGAATAATATATATTTTTGAGAAATACGATATTGAGATAAAAACCTTATAATCTTGTTAAACGATTCAACTTAAGAGCTATTGAAAGTTATTCAGAGGAAAAGCGTTTCTTCTTTTGAAATCCATTTCGACTTAAATTGAATGTTTGAGGAGTGAAGTTTCAGAATTACATTATTCTATTGGTTTATTTGTACAAAAGGTAGAAACTCTGCGTGAGTAAACTCGAGTATAACGTTAAAAGTTTTAGCGATTTAATTTTCAAAATTAATTAATTCGTCGTCCTTTATTAACAGACTTGGCTTAAGTCCGCTCGCCTTAAAAATGAGCAGTTCATAGTGAAAGCAAACACAGCTGTTAATTGGCTTTGAATGGACTAACTTTGCTCGGCTGTTGGATATTGGATCTGGGTTGTTTCTCTGGAATCTTGGACTGTTTCCTTTCGGGTCTTTTGGGTCTTCGATAACAATATTCATGATGAAGTAGTTTATTGTTGGAGGTACGGTTACAATTTCCCTGGTCTCGAGTTGGATTCTCGGATATATGATTGTAAGATGAATGGTTTCTTAATGTCTTTTTGAGTTAGTGAATATAAAGTTTATGGCTTTAAATTGGATTTTCGGGAACTATTTACTATATCGGTTGTAGTCTAGTAGGTAACATTTCACCTCGAAATAGTGTAAAGTGAATTCAATTTACAGGGACGCATAAAAAATATTACTATCCAATCTAATCTAATCTAAGTTGCAAAGATATGTTACATTGGAGATTCACATTACATGCATTCTCACAACCAGAAACGTACAAGTTCGCGCTTGCACATGCCTCATGTGAACCTACAACATAAAAACTCAAACTCAAATGGACATACACCCTGCAACTCTTGCCGTCCTTCCCTGAGACAGGGGTGACATTGGCAAAGTGAACCATTTTTACAGCATGGGTGGTCAGCCGCATACCAACCTATAAGTCAAGGACATACAACAACATACAACAGGGAAATAATTGAAAAAAAAATCAACCATAGATAAATAAGGCTTGCACAACTGTTGCCGACATTGCCTAAAAACTAAGAAAGACAATACAAAGTGAACCATTTTTACACCATGGGTGGTCAGCCGCATACCAATCTACGAGTATAAGTCAAGGAACTATGAATTTCAAATAAATTAAGAATTCATCTGTATTGATGGTTGATTCAGCTTTTTGGCAAGTAAGATTTCCTTTACAAATTGGCATTAATTGCTGGTGATGAAAAAAATGGAAGAAAACTCTAGAAGGGTGAATCGCACACAAACAGTTATGGATCAATACATTAACCATAGGTTGTTTGTTTTTCTTTGTTGCTTTTATGGGCTACGATAAGAAGACCCATAGGTTTTATATGGCTTTGTGGGTGTGATAACAATATCCATGCGTTTTCATATTCGCTTTAAGGGTCTAAAATTACAAGGTCAAGGTCTTCGTAGTTGATTTTTTATGCATCTACGATTACAAGAGCCAGACTTCTTAGACACTTTTTGGGCTTACGATTTTAAAATTCGTAACTTCCAAGTAGTTTTCTGGGTAAACGATTAAAAGATCCAGAGCACTTCGTTTTTGGTTCGATAAGAATATTAATTTAATGATTCTGTTGAAGTTTTTCTCAATTTTAACTTTTAAAATTGTGTGCAGAGATTACAGAAATAAAAGATGTCGTCTAGACGCGGTTAAGGGAGGATTAGTGCATGTAAGGGCGGGAGAGCACTGTAAGGGTGTGGACTGAATATTTGAGTAAAAAAAATATCTCAGGCCATTTAAATCATTGAATAATTTAAACATGTAACCAAACTAGAAATATACTTTTTGTTAAACACTAAATCTTTGAAAAAGTGCAAGTATTGTCAGTTAGGAAGAAAAGATTGAAATCTTTAGAGTGAATGTAAAATAAGGAAATGCATGAAAAAGGTGATGGAATGGTTAATGGAGAAAGGTATTCAAGGAAAATAAGAAGTGGATGCAAGTCTACAGGCCCTCATTACGTTTTTTTTTTTGGAAACTTTGGATCATTGAAAGATATTATACAATGACTTCGATCAAAGGCTTACCTTCATCATTATCATCACTGGCGCGACCAACCAACTGTTCTTGGCCTCTTTGATCAATCGCAGTCACCATTACCTGTCTGCCTGTCCAACGCCTTCTTCCTCCTGATAATGACCTTCCTCCCTTCTTCTGCAAAACAGCCTGCCACTTCTATAGCAAGGCATATCGATCTAGGTCTTTCCATTACAGAATTATTTTTCGTGTTAGACGGTCCGTTATTATTTTTAATGCAACCCAGCCAATGCAGTCTGCTGACTGTAGAAGTAAAAAACTAACCACATCAACCAAAGTCTTTGTACAGCAATGACTTGTAGTTAGCAAATATTATATTTTAGATGTTTCGTAAAACGGACGGTTGTACGTCTTGCTTTTCGTAATCTCTAACATGGTGTATACACACAATAAGTGAGTGTACACACACATAAGTGGCTTGCAGGTCGCTAGATGTGAGCGCGCCGTATCTGGGATCAGCGTTTAGCTTTGCTGTAAAAACCAAACTTGTAAATACCCGCCTAGACTGAAACTTCTGAGACCCGGCGCTCACGTGGCGACTGGGGAGCGATTCTAGTATGATATGTGCACCACGCGAGCCGCTCAAAAGTTTCCGACATCCATTAAATGGATAAGTTTGTGCGTGTGTCGACAGTACCGCACATGAAGTGACGCATATTGGAACCAGTTTGATGAAACTCTAGACTCTAGAGTATCTTTAATGGAATGAATATCTGAAATCAACCAAGTCGCAAAGTTCTTCACGTTAATAGACAATCTTTTTGCCTTGACTTTTTCTTCCTTGAACCATCTTTTACGTGTACCTACAATTAATCTAAATATCATTTATTTTCATCTTTTTATTCAATTATGAGAAATCGGCACCGTTTCCAATTTGGATCACTTTAAACATTTCTAGAATTTGACAGTTTCTCAAATGAAAACGAAAATAATACAACATTAAAGCAGTCAAAAAAATAATTAGTTTTATTTTATACGACCATTAGCAACATTTTTAAGATCATTTTGAGACAAGGAGTTCGGGAAATGTCAAGGAGGGGTTTTTGAATCACAGTCGCGTAGATACAATATGAGTTGACACATGTGGTAAGGCTCTACCAGCTACATGCATACATAAACATCTAACCATCCACACAAATACACGTCTTTACATACAATTAGTTATATGCGTGTATGCTGCAGACAGCTCTGGCTCTGCACTTCTATTCATTTTAAAAATAATTGCCTCTCCCCCGGGGTTTCCACTGGTTGACCATTTTCCCCCAGACAGATTTACTTTGAATGTGTTTTTTAAGTATTTCTTTGCGGCCGGCTCTCCACTCTCTCTCTTTTTCTCTGTTTTCATGCTCTGTCGTCTCCGCCATTTGTGAAATTCTCCTCAGTAATTTCGTTTTCGTTTTTTAAGTCGATTTAGAAAAAAGATGTCTGCCCTGAGAATCCAATTGTTCGGAAACTCACTTGGAATTTTATTTTTAATCTCGTCGCCCGTTTGGGATAATAACCCCATAAAAAGGAATTTAAAATAATCTTATTTAAAATTTCAACATTTTTTCCTTTCTTTAAAAAATAAGCAGCGACGTGAATTATTTTTTTCTTCGTACCATTAAAGCTTTATATTTAAAAGGTTGGAATGAGGCTAAGCACCTATACAACCATACCAGATGCGGGCACTTGTTAGAGGCCAATCCGAGTATATACATACATTTCAAAATAAATATTTCTTCCTTCACCCTTTACACATTAGAAATCAATTTGAATTCTAAAAAAATCATTCGATTTGAACAACACATTTATATTTGACGTTTTTAAGACTTTTCTTAGTTTTTAGGCAATGTCGGCAACAGTTGTGCAAGTTGTGCAAGCCTTATTTATCTATGGTTGATTTTCTTTTCAATTATTTCCCTGTTGTATGTTGTTGTATGTCCTTGACTTATAGGTTGGTATGCGGCTGACCACCCATGCTGTAGAAAATGGTTCACTTTGCCAATGTCATCCCTGTTTCAGGAAAGGACGGCAAGAGTTGAAGGGTGTATGTCCATTTGAGATTTGGGTTTTTATATTGTAGGTTCATGCGGCATGTGCAAGCGTGAACTTGTACGTGTATGCTAGTGAGAATGCATTTTATGTGAATCTCCAATGTAGCATATCTTTTCAGCATAGATTAAATTAGATTAGATTCCCCTATTGTAAGTCCTTCAAGCTTTGATAGGAGGACTACCAGCTTGGAAAATAAACACCATTCTCTGGAAATAGTTAGTAGAGGCTGGCCACCCAAACTGTGATAAATGTTGTACTTACAATGCTGCCAATGTCACCCTTGTTTTATTTTCCCAACAACAGCTGCGATGTATTGTATTCCATTTGGGAGATTCATTTATCAGCTAATGGACTCCATCACCTCGGAGCTAATACTGCGCAGTTAGATATTTATGCTCAAACTTATCCCTTAAGGCTGGTTCGGACAAGGCGAGTAATTTAGTCAAGTAACGAGTAATTTAGTGGCTAAACGTGTGCGAACCCCAACAATTTAGTCCAGTAGTTAAGTCAATGGTTTAGTCAAGCCGATCCATTTCATTCTATTTTTTCGGGCAAGTAGCGGCCCCGCCCACCGTCCGTGGGCGAGTGTTGCCGAGAAGCCACGGAAAAGTCCGAGTCCGAAGAGCCACGGAAAAGCCCGAGTCCGAGTCGAGTTTATTAGCGGCCGCGCCATTGGCCGCTAGCTCTTGGCGGGGAAACGGAAATGCAAGAATGGCGGCAATTTAAATTGGCTGCAGTTTGAAAAGATAATGCCCGTTTTCAGCAAGAATATTTAAAGATAAAGTGCTGTTTAAAAATATTTAAGTACTTAAGAACTTCTTATATTTGCGAGCCCGATGTTCCGCTCCCTAAACTTAGCGACCTGTCAGTGAGGTTATGTCATGTTTAAACTGTAAATAAGTGGATATGCACACCGATATCCTTGTTTTTTTAGAAACTCTTGAGAATATAGAAGTTGCTAGGACTTATCTACGTCCAAAAAGTTTTGAGAAAGGTATTTTTTTTTCGATAAGAATAGTATGACATCGATTTTTGGTGCGGATATCAGCTGTCAAAAATACAATCATGTAGCTCCTTGCTGACAATAGAGCTGTACAAATATAGTTTTGGTAAAGATGTTGTGGAAATAACTATTATAGTCCATGAATTTATTACGTAATTAAAAACATCGATCTTTTACATTGATCGATGTTTATAGGTACCTACCATAAATTTGTCCTATCACAGGCCTTATGATATCCTTCAGATGGATTGTTACGTGTTGTTTTGTACAGAAACAATTCAGTGACACACGGGGATAACTAATTAGAGGCATTACAATTTTATGCCACTGTAAGCCATCAGCTGGTATCTGTGACAGACGTGAGAGGCGTATGTAGCAGGATTGAACAAGTTTCTCGCGGTCAGCCTCTGAAAAGTTGAACCATGTTTCTTCTTTAACTTGATAATTGATTGGTGACCGCCGTGTATTTGAAAATGCCGATTTTACATGTCGAATATTGATGGTAATTGTCAACAACGAAAAACGCAACAGAGAAATGCATCTGAATGCAGCTGCAGACTACGAGCCGTATTATAGTGTGTGCATACAAAATATACTTTGTACACATCATTGAAAAGATAAAAATTCAATTAAAAAATAATGTTTGCAGCGTAAATGGTAGATATTATTTTAAACATCAAATAGTCATGTGTTGTTTTTATTTAAAATGTGTATATTATTTTATAAACCATAAAATACATTTCGAATTTACAAAAGTCGAGTTTCGAAGTTGTTTGCTAAACAGGCTCCTAGCTAGGTGGCCGGGCATAAATCAGTTAATATTACCAAACTATAGCCAATTTAAAGGGCTTTATAATAACATGATTTTAATACTCAATTAATATTTTCAAACTGCAGCCAATTCAAATTTTCCGCCATTATAGAAAGGGCTTTCTGCAGCCAACTTCGCACTTGTGTACTGTACTGGACCGTAATGCGAACGCTTCACGGGCGAGTAGCGCCCCGCCCACTACTAAATTACTCGGTACTTGACTAAATCAGTGGCCTCGTGCGAACTAGCCTTTAGGCGCGGTCACACGGAACTACATAGTATTAACGCATAAGTAGGTGGGGTTGTGCGTGAGCTGACTTGTTTTTTAAAATCACATAAAAAATGTTGTGAATGAAATTTAATTTATGAGGGTAAAATGTACGTAATGAAATATAGTTTTCTCGGGTAATGATGGTTGACTAAATCCATATTGGACTGATTATTTTTCATGAAATATAAATGAGGTCTTCATATTTCAAAACATCCCAAAAACATTGACTTTACTCGACTGGGTTTGTAAGGCAAAGACTAGCTAGGAATTTGTAATTGGTTAACACCCTAGTTACATAGGCGTATGCCATTTACCGGACGACCAAAACTCAAATTTTAAACATTCGTGCCAGAAACGTTCCGACTTTATTTTCAAAGATATCGCATTAGTTTTGTAATACTTTACTTTTGTTTAGTTACACACACATTGGCCAAAATCCCTTGTTCACTGTGTGTAACTGAAGATATATATTTGAGGCAATACTATAAAACCAAGTTGCAAAGATATAAGGCTCATATTTAATGCATACCTACAAGCAAGTACATGTAAGTTCGCGCTTCCACATGATGCATCTGTACATACAAATTAAAACGAACCCCGAAACCGGGGTGGCAATGGCAGAAGTGAACCAAGATTGTACACCATAGGGGAGTCAGCCACATTTCAGTCAAGGAAATGTAGGTTATGTCGGCTATTTCTTTGAAGTCTACGCCTGGACACTTTAGCTCACTAGTCATTCACTACTTGGTACTCGATACTCGGTACTCGATACTCGGAATTTGATACTCGGTACTCCATACTCGGAATTTGATACTCGGTACTCGATACTCGATACTCGGTACTCGATACTCGATACTTGGTTTAAAAAATCGTCTCGTCTGAACCAGTCTTTACTCTGATGTATTACTAGTTAATACTCTGGAGTTAGCACTCGCTAGTTAGTACTCGCTAGTTGGTACTCTTGAGTCGTCACTTTGAGTAATTATCTTCAGTGAGCGCTAGGAGAAGTCCTGCTGCGAGCGCTTACGCCAGAGCGCTGAATCCAGATTTTATTAAGTTGGACTTAAGCGGAGTCGACAAGGAGGATTAAATAAAGTTTAATGATGTTACTCGTGGCTGCTCATGATGCCGATGAAGCTAATCTCTCCCCGCCACCCCTCTCGTCCCCCCTTCTCACTTCCCACAAAACCTTATCTATATATTCACAGACGAATTAAGTCGCCTGTCCTTCATGTGTAGAAATTAGCGATTAAGCTCAACTAAAGAGTTTTACTTAAAATAGGTATATAAAACAGCACCTCAAATGAGCGTTGTAGATCCTTTATATTATTATCTGTTTTTGGTTGTATTTAATTTCAAGTTTTATAACTGCGGTCCTCAATCCAATACTGTTACCGACTCTTATGTATGCAAGTGAGACTTACACGGTGAAAAAAAGTGAACAAAGTAAAGAATATACGGGAAAGGCTAATTAGTAAGATTTTGTATTACAGGGTCCGAAATGAATGGGTATGAATCTATAATCTCTATAATCTATAATCTAAGTTGCAAGGATATATTCATTTAAAGCTCTCAGATGTATGCCCACAAACCAACAAGTGTAGTTCGCGCTTACAAATGCTGAATGTGTACTTACAAATAAAATCCAAACCTCAAATGAACATAAGCCCCACAACTTTTGCCGACCTTCCCTGAAACAGGGGTGACATTGGCAAAGTGAACCATTTTTTACAGTATGGGTGGTCAGCCTCATACCAACCTATAAGTCAAGGAATATGAATAATAAATTACATTTAAATATAAAAAAGAACAAAACCTTACAAAGAAATCTATACAAAAAAAGTCAAAAATTTCCTATGCAAAAAATGTAGCAAATGAATACACCAACATTAGAAATCAACATTGCAGATTAGCCGCCACTTCTTCCTGTCCTTGCATACTTCTTTCATTTCATCCAGAGTCATAACCTTTTTCATACAAGTCCTCCTTTTATTATGACTCTGGATATCCCAGTCATTCGCTATTTCAGAGATTTGATCCTTCCATACTTTTCTCGGTCTTCCTCTACCACGACATCCATCTATTCTAGCAACATATACTTTCTTCGTCAATCTTTCATCACTCATTCTCTCCAAATGCCCGAACCATCTTAACATACTTCTTTTAATCTTCACTTTCACACTTTCCCTTACACCACATTCTTCTCTTACAAAATCATTCCTCACCCTGTCACTTCGTTTTTTCCCAATCATGCTTCTTAGATAGTCCATTTCTACTGTATGGACTTTACTAATTTCCCTTTCACTCACCGTCCAGGCTTCACTTCCATACATCAAGGTTGGCACTAGTATACCACCGTGCACCGCCAATCTAACATTTTTTGAGAGATTTTGGTTCCTGGCGATGCAAGCGGTCGCACCCAGTACACACCTGCCTTTCATTATTCTTCTTTCAAATTCACCGGCCATTCTTCCATCTTTTTCAAACTTACTTCCCAAATATACAAACTCATTTACGACATCAACATTCATTCCATTAATTTTAAATTCATAATTCATATTTTCATCATCTCTTTCAAAAATCAAAACTTTCGTCTTTCTTGCATTCAACTTCAATTCATTCTTGTATGAATGATTGCGGTATAAGCGAAAATATGAAAGTGAAAGTACAATAGAGAACAATGAGATGGATTGGGCTTCCAAAAAAATGGACGATGAAAGACTGACAAAAATAATGTACAAGGGAATGTCAAAAGTGAGCGTCGAAATGGAAGACTACTCCGGTAAAAATGGATTAATCAAATATGCGATATTGAAAATGAGGGAAACATACAGAATAAGAAAAAAAGAACATAGATGAAGTGAGTGATGAATGCAGACGAGATGAAAGATAATGTGTAAGGACAGAACAAAGTGAAGACACATCTATGTAGGTTCTGGCCACTCCTAACAGAATGGTGGCTGGATACAAATACGAGAGCAGGACGTAATATCAATGCTTTCTCTCTCTTTCTGAGTTTGTTCCAAATAAAATATGAACTACGAGCGTCTCCTCTGCCTGAGGTTTCCTACATGCGAACATATGATATCGCAGTGAAATATATTTTTAATTTCCGTTCCAGGATTAGGAGGTATTTTTTGTTGAAGCAATGAGAATATCGGGAAAACTTCGAATAGATTTTAACTGAATTAAATTATTCGACTCCATGTCCCTTCCGGAAATACCTACATACATTGCGATTAATTCAGCAGTCTAGAATACCAAATGATGTAAATAATAAAATAAAGGGATTTTTAGAATGACGGTTTTGTCACTAATCCATGATTTGATGGATTCACCACTAATTTAAAAAACTATGTTTTTTTTATTGGCAAACGTCACAAGTCTATGAGACTAGTCTCGTTAGTAGCAAATAACAAAATATTGGTTTTTAGTTTGTACAAAAATTAACTTATCCAATCAATTATTGTAAAAAAATTCACAGTTGAATTTTAAAAAAATGCTGCTCAAGTATTTTTGCCTTAAAACTAGGGATGGGCCGAAATTCGTTTTACATTCGGTGAAGGGAAAAGTAAAACAAAATACCTACTTGCACAATTTTGACGGTTATAATTGGATGTCATAGTATATTTTATAACTGTAAAATAAATTTTAGGACTTTATACACTCACTCATGGTCATTTATTTTAGTAGGAATAAGTGAACATTTACTTTTAAATTGATAACAATTAAATTTTCTTCTACTCCGCTCAGATTAAACCAAATCTAGTATTCTTCTAACAAATAACAGTAACTAGAAACTATAATGCGTAACTTTTTTACCTTTTTTTACCCAACCAAACTTCGGTCAAATTTTTTGTTTGAGAAAATATGATAGAGAAAAAATAACATTGTTAAAACATTTTGGTGATGATATGGGAATTTTTACTTTAAATAAATATGTATAATGGTGGGTAAAAAAGATTATAATCTCAGCGCAGTGAAGCATAAATTCAACCCAGCTCCATGAAGGGAGCCTGCTTAAATCCCGACCATTTTTAATTTAAAAAAAAAGTTCGACCGAAGTTCGTATTCGGTTCAAACCGCATTTGGTCCATCCCTACTTAAAACGCATCTTCAGGAGCATTCTTATATGTGCCTGCTTTTGGGCATAAACTTACAAGTACCTGCTCGTGGGCATGGATAAAATATTTGTTTGCTTTTTCCCTAGCATCCCGGCCATGAAACGTCACAATTTTGTTGTGTATTGAATTTATACGGAGTCAATTGTTTGCAAAATGTTGAATAACTAAGTAAAAATCGTCTGTTAAAGAAGTTGGGTGCCATCATTCTAATGCATTTATGATTTTTTAAATTTTATATAATGCAAATTACAAATAGTGTACAGAAAAACCAAAAAAGAACTTTCATTGAGCATGAAAGATTACATATCATTTGTAAAACGCTACGGTTGGGTTAAAAGTAAATGTTTTACACTCGGGGTAGTGTAGCACCCCCGTCTACGGTCTACGCCTAGTGTCGGACTTCCCGCTACGTGCTACGCGGGGATTTTTAGAAAGTTGCGCTTTATTGATGAACGTGAGCGACATGCTTTAGAGTCAAGCGGAATACAGGAACATGTTGGGCGCTACAGCGTTCAATCGTCCGGTCGATAGCTCAGTTGGTAGAGTGCTTGCATTATATGCCAAGAGCTGGGTTTCGAATCCCACTGAGTGTGTCAGAAATGATTTCCGGTTTCGGTTTTTGTTTCAAACCCAACAATAAAATACTGGCAAGATTTAATCTTCAGCCTTCATAAGAAACTAGTACCAGTCCCTTTGGGAGCTAGGAAACCCCCACTTCAACTGAAATGGTTGCCATGAGGCCGGCTCCCTTACCCATAAAAATGAATTGGTCCCAAATCGCCACATGTGACCCCTTCGGGTTTAACGCAGGCAAGAAGTTACACTGAATGTGTAGTTAAGTTGCGTTATTGCATGATAAAATATATTTATATTAAGCAGACACTTTTTTTTATCAAGTGTATAAGTTGATCGGGACACAAATAAAAGACAATAACAAAATGACGAATGTATTTAAACCCTTCTTAAGATTTTAAGAAATACAATAAATGAAAATGAGCTTTTATTGAATTGCTACCGCTTTGTCTGCCCAGCTATAGAGCCGAGTTCTTGTTTGTTTAGCTTCTTTGTTTATTACCTTGTCGCTCCCCCAGTTTTTGTTTACCGTATACGCCAATCTTGTCAAATATGACTTTTTCATGCAGTTGGCTTATGAATCAAATTCTACACAATCTGAGCTAAGGAAAACCATAAAACTCGATAATGTGAGAGTTCTTTTAAATATTTTTTAAATAAATTTCTTGTTTACATAAGACACATTGGTCCAGTACACATGCAAACATTGCTCATGTAAAATTTTCTCAATGGCGGATACGATAAACAAGAACTAAGGCAGCGTTGTGTGTTCATGCGTGTTGGTTGCGCGTGCGCCGTATTTGCTTAATAGTTAATTAGTTTTAAGTTGTTTGACGGATAAAGATGATGTGAGTGCGCTGTTAATGAAGGCGTGTTCCTCCAGCAGATTCAGCTGAAGTCTCTCCCAGGGCGGCAGCTCCTACAGAACGTGATTAATGATCAGGCTGACGCGTCTTACGTTAATATTAATGTAACGCTCTCTAAACCAGAGATTCATACAACAAAATGTTACTTTAATGCGTGTACGTCATTATTTAACAGAGGTGGAGACTGGGCGAAGAATTCAATGAACTTTATTTCAAGGTTTTCTTTGTCTGGATTCGAATCGGATACACAACAAATTTTGAACCAATTTGGAAGTCATGTTTTTTTTCAATGAAACTCCACATAAAATCACGTAGATTAACGATCTTGAAAGGATAATTTTCGATGAGTCAATATTATGGAGAAATTATGTAAGTCTGTGCAATTAAATCGAACAAAAAAATGTGTAGTCACTTGGGTTGCTGGATACTTGCGAGCGATTGAATGCTTGCTAAGGACCTTAGTTCTAAAAAATCAAAGAAAAAATGTAGTCCAGCTAAGAGATTATTTGAATACACAGATGTGTTTGATTGACTTGAATCATTAGTTAATTGAACGCAAAAATATTAAATTGACGTACATAGGACAGTGTTTGGAACGTATATTTTTTGTCGGGACCTTATCTACGCTTTAATAAGTTCAAAAGCTAATCGCAAACACTTTATTTTATTTTTTATTTATTGTGAATCAACGGCTGAAAGCCTTTTACCTTCAATCGCCAGCTTCATTCATCAGATTTGTTACGACAACTTGTTTTTTGTAGAGAAAAACTGAATTTAATCCAAAATAAACATTGAAACCTTTTTATGAATACGGCGATTTTAAATGAGAGCTGTAGAGTACAAAATTGAAGCATCTTAAATACAACTTGCAACACATTCTGTTGAAGAACAATATGGGACACAATCCCGTAGAAATAGCTGGAACATTTTGTGAATGTTGGTTTACAAAGAAAACCTCTTCCCAGGGGATGATCCTTGACTTGAAAATCCTCGCGGCGGTAAGAAGTCGCGAGTCATTAACCTGGGATTACAACTGCGTACTAGATATTCCCGTCTTATAATTTAAGAGTTTAATGCTTCATAAAACCTCTCAAAGGCTTCAACTTTATCATTAAACAAGTTTTAAAAGATTTGCTGAGAAGAGCGCAACTTTTCTCTTTTGTTTTTTTTTGTATTTCTATGAATTTAAACCACTTGGGTAAACCTTCAACGATGAAATATTTATGAAATGCCAAAGAGTGAGCTCGCTAGAAATTCTTTATTTTGGGTACAGTAATTTATTTTATGATTTTTGAAACAAACGAAGACTTCGACAGTTATTTTAAGTGAACATTTTTATTGACACAATATTAGATTTTCGTGCTTTTTTAACAAATAAATAAATCGTGAATATGAATGAAATTCATCAAGATACTTTTGTTCGGCCATAAACAAGTATTTACTTTATTTGTTTTCTTTAATCATTAATTATAATCATAATTATTTCAAAGCTGTCTCCAAGGCATGTGATGGAACTCAACTCACTTGTCAAAGCCACCCCTGTCTGCTGTGTAGGTACAAATAAAAGGCATTTTATAAATGCTTTACTTTTTAATCATCATACATAGTTATAAAATAAAATTATTTTTTCTTTAACGTAGTTTAATTTTCACAATAATATTTTATATCTTGAGCACTTTCGACCATCAATATTCAGGTCATTATCAAGAGTGATGTATCACTACTACATAAAGATGCAAAGACAGCTGGAAGTCAACATCACAGGGGAAAGGCAAGAGAAACAAACAGATCAGAAGGTTTCAATGAAGGAGAAAAAGTATTTATATACGTCTGCCACCTCTGTCCTACACACACTGTATAAGTGTTTGATATAAAATATTAGTTGGTGAGCACCCTGCGCTCAGCACGTCCTTGCTTGTTAGTTATTTGCCGGCAGTAGTTCCTCTCACCCTCATCCCGCTGGTACATATGTAGCTACTCTCACTATCTACTCGCTCACTTACATAATCTGAATTAGAAACAAGTTAGTAATATGTAATTTCCTGTCTGTCAACTCCTTCACAGAATCCTCTCAAGCCTGTTCCGACCAAGCGTGTGCCTTAAAAGTTGAATAAATGAAACCAACGAAGGAAGAAAGGATATGTTTGATTAAGGATGTGCGAGGAATAAATGATAATTCATATTTTAATAATTTATACTATGAATATTTCATAGATATTTAATTATTATATTTGAGTGACAATCAAGTTTCACACTTCCAGAACTTGAAAAAGCTCATGCATGTCTCTTTCTATTTGTAACTCAAGAGCATGGTGACCAGCATAGACAATTTATGACTAGCACAAGTCACTGCCTTTACAAGAGAATGGCCACCAGCAGCGCTGCTTTTACAAAAGAATGGGGACCAGGGCTGGAAGCCTTATAACCACGTTAATTCTTACCTACCGAATATCGGTAATATTTGTATGAAGATCAGTCAGCTGTTCACTTACGGCCATCTTGGATTGACAGGTCTTCATACAGCTATTAGCGATATTCGGTAGGGAAGAATTACCATGGTGATGAGACTTCCAGCCCAGCAGAGGTAAATGACTAGGGCAACAAGGCACTGGCTTTACAAAAAGATAGCTATCAATAGAGACACAAAAAGGCACTGCCTTTACAAGAGGATGGAGACCAGTAGAGACATATGACTTGAATCATTAGTTAATTGAACGCAAAAATATTAAATTGACGTACATAGGACAGTGTTTGGAACGTATATTTTTTGTCGGGACCTTATCTACGCTTTAATAAGTTCAAAAGCTAATCGCAAACACTTTATTTTATTTTTTATTTATTGTGAATCAACGGCTGAAAGCCTTTTACCTTTAATCGCCAGCTTCATTCATCAGATTTGTTACGACAACTTGTTTTTTGTAGAGAAAAACTGAATTTAATCCAAAATAAACATTGAAACCTTTTTATGAATACGGCGATTTTAAATGAGAGCTGTAGAGTACAAAATTGAAGCATCTTAAATACAACTTGCAACACATTCTGTTGAAGAACAATATGGGACACAATCCCGTAGAAATAGCTGGAACATTTTGTGAATGTTGGTTTACAAAGAAAACCTCTTCCCAGGGGATGATCCTTGACTTGAAAATCCTCGCGGCGGTAAGAAGTCGCGAGTCATTAACCTGGGATTACAACTGCGTACTAGATATTCCCGTCTTATAATTTAAGAGTTTAATGCTTCATAAAACCTCTCAAAGGCTTCAACTTTATCATTAAACAAGTTTTAAAAGATTTGCTGAGAAGAGCGCAACTTTTCTCTTTTGTTTTTTTTTGTATTTCTATGAATTTAAACCACTTGGGTAAACCTTCAACGATGAAATATTTATGAAATGCCAAAGAGTGAGCTCGCTAGAAATTCTTTATTTTGGGTACAGTAATTTATTTTATGATTTTTGAAACAAACGAAGACTTCGACAGTTATTTTAAGTGAACATTTTTATTGACACAATATTAGATTTTCGTGCTTTTTTAACAAATAAATAAATCGTGAATATGAATGAAATTCATCAAGATACTTTTGTTCGGCCATAAACAAGTATTTACTTTATTTGTTTTCTTTAATCATTAATTATAATCATAATTATTTCAAAGCTGTCTCCAAGGCATGTGATGGAACTCAACTCACTTGTCAAAGCCACCCCTGTCTGCTGTGTAGGTACAAATAAAAGGCATTTTATAAATGCTTTACTTTTTAATCATCATACATAGTTATAAAATAAAATTATTTTTTCTTTAACGTAGTTTAATTTTCACAATAATATTTTATATCTTGAGCACTTTCGACCATCAATATTCAGGTCATTATCAAGAGTGATGTATCACTACTACATAAAGATGCAAAGACAGCTGGAAGTCAACATCACAGGGGAAAGGCAAGAGAAACAAACAGATCAGAAGGTTTCAATGAAGGAGAAAAAGTATTTATATACGTCTGCCACCTCTGTCCTACACACACTGTATAAGTGTTTGATATAAAATATTAGTTGGTGAGCACCCTGCGCTCAGCACGTCCTTGCTTGTTAGTTATTTGCCGGCAGTAGTTCCTCTCACCCTCATCCCGCTGGTACATATGTAGCTACTCTCACTATCTACTCGCTCACTTACATAATCTGAATTAGAAACAAGTTAGTAATATGTAATTTCCTGTCTGTCAACTCCTTCACAGAATCCTCTCAAGCCTGTTCCGACCAAGCGTGTGCCTTAAAAGTTGAATAAATGAAACCAACGAAGGAAGAAAGGATATGTTTGATTAAGGATGTGCGAGGAATAAATGATAATTCATATTTTAATAATTTATACTATGAATATTTCATAGATATTTAATTATTATATTTGAGTGACAATCAAGTTTCACACTTCCAGAACTTGAAAAAGCTCATGCATGTCTCTTTCTATTTGTAACTCAAGAGCATGGTGACCAGCATAGACAATTTATGACTAGCACAAGTCACTGCCTTTACAAGAGAATGGCCACCAGCAGCGCTGCTTTTACAAAAGAATGGTGACCAGGGATGGAAGTCTCATCACCACGGTATTTCTTACCTACCGAATATCGGTAATATTTGTATGAAGATCAGTCAGCTGTTTACTTGCGGCCATCTTTGATTGACAGGTCTTCATACAACTTTTACCGATATTCGGTATGTAAGAATTACCATGGTGATGAGACTTCCAGCCCAGCAGAGACAAATGACTAGCGCAACAAGGCACTGGCTTTATAAGAGGATGGAGACCAGTAGAGACATATGGCTGGCACAACAAGGCCTTGCATTTATAGAAGATGAAACTAGAGGTAAGCTACTTGTCTGTGGTCTATACCTAGACACTTTTAACAATTTGCCACACCACCAATCTGTACTTGTTACTAAAGAGCTCAGCCCGTTTGTACACCCTTCCGCTTCAGTTTGTGATGGCTCAGGAGTAACTGATGTATAATATCCAGTATTCAGAGAGGCCGCCCGTCATCGCAACTAAGTCACCCATAGACTACATAATGACGCAATTACACCTGGGATACGACTCAATCACCAATATGCAGCTAATTATGACGTCATCCGGGCACAGCGCACGGATTAGCGTCCGATTAGCCGGCAGCTATAATTAGGCCACATGTAATCTGAGCTTACAGACAAACAGATTACATTAATGCTTTTTTATGAGATATTGATTAACACTTCCTTGATTTAAGCGTTGGTATGAGACTGACCATTCATTCTGTAAAAATGTTTCAGGGAAGGACACCAAGAGTTGCAAAGATCATGCTATTTGGAAATTAGTTTTTTTTACTTTCCACACTAAAGTACGCATTTAAATCAAATATATACGCTATAAAAAAACATCTACTTTACTTTAAGGTGCGGAAAAATTAGTCCACTTGTTAACAATTTTTCTGGAAGATAGCGAAGTTACATTGCTTATCATGGCTACAAAAGAGATCTTTTTACGTCATCAAAAAGGTCGCCACAAAAATCTGCGGCAAGAAGAGAAAAATAACTTTCATAATAATGAAGAATTCATGTTTCTAACGCGTAAAAGGTTAGTCCCAGACAGTGTGTTCACTTTCGTCGAATAAAATCAAAGTCGGAAATCTAAGATTTTTCTAGAAAATAAGATAAATATATGAAAATGATTAGAAAATTATTTCTTGTTTTTCTGTATATTTATCACATGTTTGGGGAAAATCCTAGACTGTCTCTTTTGTTCTCTCATACCCATTTGTACAGGTATGTTGTGGAGTAAATGGACACAAAGGCTTTTATCAAGCTGAATTATTTCACCTTTATGTTGTTAATATTATACAATGTTGCAGTTCACATGAGGTTAGAGAAAAATAAACAAGAGAGAGCATTGCCTTATGAGGTAAACGACCCGAAACTATTTCAACGCAAATAGATGCTAAATCCATTTGAACCTACTTCAACACAAGTCTACTTTAGTAAGAAAGAGAGCGAAGATGCTACCAATGTGACTTCATTGTCAACAGACAATTTTGAGAGATGCTTAAAATATCTTTGCAATGATGGCAGTGCTAAAATGTCATCTTCGCGCGGAAATGCATGCACACGTTTTAATTGATTTGGTCAGTGAATTTTTAAATTTTTAAAGTAAAAAGACGTGAAAAAAAACCCGTTGTTTTTAAAAATATGTTTCTTATACTTTATGGCCTTATTAAACAAGTTACATTAATAATAAATTGCACAGAATCTGCACTCGACTTTCTTGCAAAAATTAACCCACTGTATGACGTATGTAAAGCTATAATCATCTAGCAGCTTATGCAGTTTCAATGAAAATATAATATATCGATAATAAATCAATTTTATTCCACGGCGGTGTGTACCTGCATACCCGTGCGAGTATGGAAATAGCCATATAAATTCTTAAGTGAATAAAAAATATTTGGATGATTTATTTGGTGAGCGCCGTTTTGTGTGAATCACACCTCAAGAGTCCTCTGCGAGGTTGGTCTTCTCTGGAAAAAGCGCCAATTACACAAGAAAGATCCTCGACTCATAGGTTGGTATGAAGCTGATTTCTGTACTGTACTGAACTGTATCCTGCCACCGTTTCATTAGGGGTGGCCGGTACCTCCGCAGATGCGCCTCCACTTTTTGCTGTCATCACCTTTTTCATACATACTCTTCTCTTATTCTCACTCTGCAGGATCCATTCTTTCGCAATCTCACCTATTTGGTCTAACCATTCTTTCCTCAGCCTTCCCCTTCCACGCTTTCCTCTGACATTTCCTTTGTACACTTTCTTCATTAGTTGTTCATCATCCATTCTTTCAAGATGTCTGAACCATCTCATCGTACTTTTTTGTACTTTCATTCTCATATTCTCTTTTATACCACACTCGTTCATCACTCAAGCACTACGTACTCTATCACTCAGTGTCTTTCCAGCCATTGCTCTCAGGTAAGCCATTTCAACCGTACTTACATACTTTACTCAGCTCACATTCATTAAGCCTCACTTCCACCAACCAATATGCCATTGTGGACCGCCAATCTCATATTCTTCGTAAGTTTCCTATTCCTTGTAATGCTTCCAATCGTTTCCATTACACTTCTTCCTCTACTAGCGCGCTTTTCCAATTTTTTCGTCAATTTCGCATTCGACTCAAACTTGCTTCCCAGATAATCAAATTCTTTCACGACCTCCACTCTTTTTTCATTCAGTCTTATCTCAATTTTCTCGCATTTCTCAGTCCTCCTAAAGTGTAAAAAATAATTCACTTTGTTAATGTCACCCCTGTTTCAAGGAAGGTCGGCAAGAGTTGCAGGTTTTATGTTCATTTGAGATTTGGTTTTAATTTGTAAGTACAAATTCAGCATTCGTAAGCGCGAACTTACACGTACCTGTTTGTGGGCATGCATTTCATATTAGTTTTGAATGTTTATATTTCATTGCAACTTATATTCTAGATTATTATAGATGGTCATTGAACCCTTCTGTATGCAAACTAGGACTTTGTATGGTGGGTAAACTTTTTAGTTATATTTTGAAAAAGTAACGACTGATTATTATTGGTATTTATAAAATTTTAAGAATGGCAGCCTTTTATCTATTTTTAACCCTTTGACTACCAAGAAAATTGCTAATACATTTTGTATGGAAATTTTTCACTTTGTATGGCGGCTATACTTTTGATTCACTTTTTGGAAAAAATAATGATGGCAATATATAGGTTATTATTATTGTTTTACATTTGTTTTACATTATTTTTTTATTAACCCTCTAACTGCCGAGAATTTTTCCATTATTTTTTTCTTTTATATGGCAACTCCCTAAACCGAGATTATGATGAAGAAATTATTATAATTATTAGATAGCACTATTATATAAATGGATTCACAAAAAAATTAAGAAAAATCGTCGGAGCCGTTTTTGAGAAAATCGCATTTTAAATTTTCAGCTCTTCGGAAGCCATCTTGAATTTTCAAAAAAGTAAAAAAAAAATGATTAAGAATTAAAGTAATAAGCTTGTTCTTTCTAAAAAATTTAAAACAAATTTAAATATCTTGCATTTTAATAGGTTTTTGTAATATTTTCGATTTAAAATTTCAGGTCGTGTAAACGGTGCTTTATATTTATTTTTTCAAAAAAATTTTTTTGTAAATTTGTAGAAATTTATGTTGTCCATAATATTGTAGAACATTATATTTTTGTTGACCCCTTAACTTTCGAGAAAATCACAATCGTTTGTTTTTTTCATATCGCAGCCCATAGACACAGATTAGTAAGAGTGTTGCTATAACTAATTTATTAAGTTAAAAATTAATTAGTGGCAACTCTGAAAATTTAAGAAAAATTCTTGGAGCCGTTTTTGAGAAAAGTGCTATTTTATGTTTTTTTTGTATGGCAGCCATCTTGAATTTTCAAGTTGGTGTAATGCCATGTTATTCATACTTAATACATGTCCAAAAAAGTTGATGTAGCCAAAATTTGGTATCTCTAGGTCTTATACTTTGGAAAGTGACACACACACATACATACATACATACATACATACATACATACATACATACATACATACATACAGACGGACGTTTTTGAAAGATAGTGTTTTTTGGCATGTCCTGCACCAGGACAACTTATTTCCGTGAAAACCTCGAAATTTTTTTTTCACACCAAATCATAACTTTCTTTTATAGCCTTCGGCTATAGCAAGAAAGTAAAAAAAATCACGCGTGTTTACTTATTTTTTATCTTAATTTTAAAGTTTTTTTTTTTATATAACCCAAAAAATGACGCCACGAAAAAATATTAAAAAAAACTCGTTTTTTTTTTTTTTTTTTTGCTAGCATTTTGTTGTTTTGTATTTTGGAAATATTTTTTTTCTTTGTAATTATAGAATGATACAAATTCTAGTTTGTGGTGTTATTTTTAATAGAATAATGTGAATAGTTTTTGCGATAATAATAATAATAATAAGTTCATTTGTATGGCGCCTTTTCATGACCCTTGGTCATCCCAAAGGCGCCGGTTGTGGAGGTGGGAAGAGGTGGGTCTTCAGCTGCCTCCTGAAAACCGCCTCACTATCTATGGTCCGCAGCCTGTCAGGCAGCGAGTTCCAGGCCGCGGGCGCAGCGACACGGAAGGCGCGCTCCCCGAACACCGTGTTGGGGCTTCGTCTCGGGATCTCCAGAAGGTTGCCGCTTGTTGATGCCGATCTCAGCGTTAGTCCCCTGGTACTGATTGTTACTGGTGTGATGAGCTCTCTGATGTATTGTGGAGCCCCTCCATGAAGAGCTTTATGTACTATCACACACAGTTTAAATTTGATGCGTTCGGGTACGCGAAGCCAGTGAAGCCTCTGAAGAAGTGGTGAAATGTGGCAGAATTTGGAGGAGTTATAGATCAACCTCGCTGCCGCATTTTGTAGGGACTGCAGCCTGTGAAGTTGACTAACTGGCTGACCTGCAAATATCACGTTGCAGTAGTCCATTCTGGACACCACAAAGGCGTTCACCAGACTCCTGGTGGCCTCTATTGGCAGGCATCTCCTAATGGCTTTGATCTGCCGGAGACCAAAGAATCCTGCCCTGATTGTCTTGCCGATGTGGTCTCCAAGATACAGGTGTTGATCTAATTGTACCCCCAAGAGCCTTACGCTTTTTGCTGGGGTCACCTTACTGCCGCAAATGACGATTGGTCCTTGATCGAGGAGTTGTTTTCTTCGCGATGTTGCCAGGTATATTATTTCGGTTTTTTCAGGATTCAGTACCAGCCTGTTTTGTGTCATCCAAAATTGTATATCCTCTATACAACTGACCATGGTTGCTTTCAGCGTGTCAATTTCGAGTGGTTTGCATGATGCATACAGCTGGCAGTCATCTGCGTAGCAGTGTATTCCAATGCTCCATTTATCTGCTATTTTTTCCAGTTCCGCTGTGTAAATCAGAAACAAAAGAGGTCCCAGCACTGATCCCTGAGGCACTCCTGATTCCAGTGCAAACGGCTTGGAGGCGCTTCCACTCAGGCGAACTTTTTGCTGACGGTCACTGAGATATGAGCAAAACCATTTATGAGCTTTGCCCGTGACGCCTAGCATTAAGTTAAATAGTGTCAGTTTTTTCATATTATCGCAAAAACTATTCACATTATTCTATTAAAAATCACAATCACAATCATCATTCTATAATTATAAAGAAAAAAAATATTTCCAAAATACAAAACAACAAAATGCTAGCAAAAAAAAAAAAAAAAACGAGTTTTTTTTATTATTTTTTCGTGGCGTCATTTTTTAAGTTATATAAAAAAAAAAACTTTCAAATTAAGATAAAAAATAATTTAACACGCATGATTTTTTTCATTAATGTCACTCGTTTGCTAAGGCCATAAAGTATAAGAAACATATTTTTAAAAACAACGGGATTTTTTTTTAACACAGCCTTAAGTAACAGCATCGATGTTATTCACAAAAAAGGAATCCTTGGCTCAACCGCCACCTAAAAAAACGATGATCCATGTACATACTAGCTCTCGATCAAATGTGTTGTGAATAACTCTATATGTGCAGTTAAAGGGCGTCGAAATACTATAATCTATAATCTAAGTTGTAAAAATACATAAACATTTAAAATTCATACCAAATGCATGTCCACAAACAGACACGTGTAAGTTTGCGCTTACAAATGCTGAATGTGTACTTACAAATTAAAATCCAAACTTCACAGGAACATAAACCCTTCAACTTTTGCAGACCTTCCCTGAAATAGGGGTGACATTGGCAAAGTCATACCAACCTATAAGTCAAGGAAATAGAGAAACCAATAAAACGTAGGATTTCACATGGGTATTAGGAATTTTGAGGTGTTTGACAGGTTCGGCAGACAGTTATATCTCATAGTATACTTCAATGTCGTAAGCTTCTTTCGGATCCACTTATATTATACCTCAATGAGAAAGAGGGAATCCTTGTTGAAAGGGAGAGCGGACTGTATTGCTCCTTAGGTGTGTATGTATGTTTGTAACAGGTGCTGGAACTCAAGTATAAAACATTACTCAACTAAAGAGTAAAGCGATAAAAATATACGTTAATAGAAACGCTCATCAGGTGTGCTTTTAAGTTTCCTTGTATTTTTTGGTATGGTTGAGCTTAAAGGTAGAGTTATACACTTGTCACGCGTTTCCCTGCTTGGGAAATCCCGTCACGTCTGAGACGAGAAATGTTCCCGCCAGAAGTTGACAGTGTCCGCTCAGAATGCCGCCAACTTTTAGTCTGATGAATCATGAATATAATATCCAGGCGGGAGATCATATTTTATGGCGACGCCATCTTGAAGGCGCAGGAAGAAAAAACTACAAGTATTCAGTACTAGTTCCATTATTTTTTGATGAGATGTTTGGTTGAAAAGGTTTAAAATCAGAATTGCTGTTAATTCAGTGTAACTTATTGCAAGCAAATATTGCACAGTGCAACTTCTTACCGTGTTGTTCCCGAAAGAGTTGTATATATATTTTTTTTTTTTTTATTTATTTATTTATTTATTTATTGAAACAATATAACATGACAGTTGATACCATAAAGTTATAATGCAATACAAGTATTATAAAAATAAACAATATTTTATGCAAAAGAAATCAAAACAATATAAGTGCATTATTCTAACATTCGTCTTTCTAGCAGAACCTTCCATTCACACATCAGTCCATTCATTCTAGTATTAAATATATCCAGATGTGGTGAGGACGACATCAATTCGTTTATGAGCGTTTGCGCTCGCGAAACAAATGAATTGCGAAGAATATTGGTTCGGCTCGCGGTGACATTAAAAAGCCTATGTGACCTGGCTCTGATAAATGAGTCAGGTACATAGAGCGTCAAGAAGCGGTCACTCAACACTACACAATCAACCTCACTCCTAAGAAGTTTGAGGATGAATCTCGCAAGTGCCAGTTGCCTTCTCAGGAGTAAGGAGTCAAATCCGAGGTGTCCCTGTAAGAATGCAGTGGGATATAGGTAGGGATAATATCCATAGACTGATTTGTAATACTTTCTTAAAAACATTTTTTGTACCTGCTCTAGCATAAGAATATATTTACTCTCATGAGGAGCCCAGATTACTGCATTAGTTTCAAGGACACTTCGTACCAGTGCAGTGTATAATGTCCTAATGGCCATGGCCGACATCATTTGAGTATTACGCATGACAAACCCCAACCTCTGGTAGGCTTTGTCCCTTACATTATTGACTTGGGTATGAAAGTTAAGTTGGATGTCAAAGATAACGCCCAAGTCCCTAACGGTACCTACGCGAGTTACAAGTTCATTGGCAATATGATATTCATGGATAAAAGGGCATTTTGCTCTAGTGAAGGACATGACTTGGCACTTTTTAATATTAAATAACAACTTATTCTGTATGCTCCAGTCGTTGACTGAAGTTATGTCGTTCTGTAGAGCAATCGCATCCATGTGATTGTTGACAGTCAGAGAAAGTTTAATGTCATCCGCAAAAATTAAAACTTTCGCCCTCTCTACTACATTAGGTAGATCATTAATAAATATTATAAACAAAAAAGGTCCTAAGTTGGACCCTTGACTAATGCCTGAGCGGGTCGTGTATTTGGGTGACACATACGGGCCATATTGTACGTATTGTGTTCGATTACATAGGTATGAGCAGAAGAGTTTCATCAATTTGGGGACGAATCCCATTGAGGCTAGCTTCTGAAGTAGTACATCATTGTCAACGCTGTCAAAAGCCTTTTGGAAATCGAGATATGCCACGTCAACTTGCCTCTTTCCATCCAATTGCCGTGCCAAAAGATCAACCAGTACACCAAGGTTGGTTGTGACTGATCTGCGTGGCAAGAATGCATGTTGTGCGATGGATAAAAAAGGTTGACATTGGGGTAGCAACTTATCATGGATAATCGTTTCAAAGATTTTTGGGAGCGTTGATAGTATGGCAATAGGTCTATAATTTTCGACATTTTCTTTTGGACCAGCTTTATGAACAGGTATCACTCTAGAGCATTTCCAAATATTTGGATAAATACCCGTGTTAATTATAATATTAAAAATGTGGAGGATTGCTGGAAGCAATAAATCCAGACACCCTTTCACATAGAACGCAGGTATGGCATCAGGTCCGGGGGAGATACCAGGCTTGAGCTTTTTCACAGCTCTTTTCACATCAGACTCACTAATGTTTAGAACATTAACAAGGCGGCTATCAGCAGGTCTGTCAGCATTGGTTGTATTATAGTCCAGTATAGGAGCTTCAGGCAAAAACACGGACTCGAAGTGATTTGCAAACGCAGAAGCCGCATTTGCTCCATCAAATTCGATGCCTCCGTGAGTAACCTTAGTTTTGATTCCTCCTCGGTTGCGCAGTAGATCTATGTGATGCCAGAAGTTTTTGGGGTTCTCAGCTAGATCACCAGATAGTTTATACATATAGTCCCTATGCGCACCCCGTATATCAAGTTTTATCTTAGTCCGTAGTTCCCGAAATTTGTTACGCGAGTTAATATTGCCAGTTCGTTTCCATTTGCGGTGACAATTGGCTTTGAAAGCTATATCTTTAATAATTGTGCGCGTAAAGTATGTAGGATAGGTTCGGCTATTAGATGTGTTACGTATTTTTTTTGGAATACATTCGTTAAAAGCATGATAATTAAGATTACAGAATATTTCTACAGCTGTATTTACATCAGTAGTGTGGAATAAGGTATTCCATTCAATTTCCCTGACGTAATAATAAAGTTTAATAAAATCGGCTTTGGCAAAGTTCCAATCCAATAGATGGTTGATGTTGGAAGGTAACATGGTGACAGCCTTATTTGTGAAGTTGTATTTAACAGAGATATGTAAGGGCGGGTGGTGGCCGTCGATTCTCACCAGTTCCTCTCCCAGCTCAGATGAACGCACACACAATGCATCACTCAGAGTTGGACTCGTCATCACCACATCTAATAAACGATCGTTTTTATTATGTACATCATTAAATTGTTTTAGATCACACAGAGATAAGAAGCAATTAAAATGGTTTTTGATGTTTTCACTGGCACTATATAAATTTAAATCACCGAGAATTATAGTTCTACAACTCCCATGCTTTGAACATACTCTTTCGACTGATTCAAACCACGCCTCGTATGCCTCATCGGGAGTTCTAGGTGGCAGGTATACTACACAGATGAAAATGCTATGACCGTCAACGCAGCATTTGGCCCACAAATCTTCCACATCCTTAGTTTCGTATTCGAGTAGTCTTTCAATTTGAAATGAAGTCTTGGTGCAGAGAATCACGCCTCCTCCCTTTTTTCCCGATTCACGATCTCGCCTTAGTATAGACCAAGTATTATGTACTAATTCAGCATCAAGGACCGAGTCATCGAGAAAGGTCTCCGTTGCCGCTACTAGGGTAGTATCTTCGGCAATCATCAAGTTGGTTCTCCATTCCTCTAGCTTTGTTTTTAGACCTCTTACATTTTGATAATATAAATTTAAAACTTCAGTTTTAGGCAATGTTTTGCTTTTCTTTTTCTTATTTAATCTCGGCACGTGAGGGACGAAAAAACCATTTCTCCACCAATAGCCCTTTGGGCCAAAAAGCAGCGC
Organism: Agapetus fuscipes; assembly: GCA_951799405.1. Taxonomy (NCBI): domain Eukaryota; kingdom Metazoa; phylum Arthropoda; class Insecta; order Trichoptera; family Glossosomatidae; genus Agapetus; species Agapetus fuscipes. The sequence goes on from OX637342.1 coordinate 11,081,960, forward strand.
TCAGGCATTCTTCATACGCCTCAACCGGGATGCCTATTTTAAAAGAAGCGTAATTAACATCTCTCTTTTGAATTATTTTTTCAATTATACAAAGATCAGTATTTTTCAATTTTAATTTGATAAATTTATCCATATCCTCCACTGTGGTGTCCTTGCGAGCCCTCCAGACATGTAGGTACCGCTGGACAGCAGCGGGCTGCAGCGCCTCGCTGGGCTCGCCAGTGCACGGTGTACCGCGTTGCACTCGCGCAGATCGCTTGGCAACTGCACCGGCGCTAATGGTGGCGCTGATGGTGGCGTTGGTGTTGGCGCTAGTGCTGGCGCTGGCGTTTGCGTCGGTGCTAGCGCCGGCGCCAGTGCGGATGCCGGCGCCGGCGCCAGTGCTGGTGTTTGCGCTGGTGTTAGCGCTGGTGTTAGCGCTGGTGTTAGCGCCGGTGTCAGCGCCAGCGTTAGCGGTGGCGCCGGCACCGACGCTGGTGCGGGCGCTGGTTGCATCGCAGCTCAAAGAGGAAGAAGAAGAAGACATCGCTGCTGGCGCTGGGATTTTTTTATTAATATTATTTGCAGCCTTCTGTTTTGCAGCTCTGGTTCTCACAGATGCTGCTGGTGGCGACTTAAGTACATCACTGTAGGTAGTATTGCTTGCCGGTGCAGATGCACTGGCATGTACTTGTGTAGTCCTAGCTCGCAGTTCAGTTGTCCTAGGTACCTCAAGTACCTTCTCGGCGGCGGGTCCACAGCTGCAGGTACATACCAGCGTAGTTTGTTTCAAATGTTGCTGTTCCAACCTTTTTTCAAGGCCATTCACTGTCGTAACAAGGCCAATCAATGTCTTGTTCATCTGGTTCAGCAGTTCTAACACACCTTGCATCGACATTCCACAACAAATATGTTAAAATAAGTTAAAATAAAATAAAATGAGCGGAGCAAAAATAACACGGCACTTCACACTCCGATATTATGAGGTATTATATGGTATTATATTATAGTATATATAATTTATTATGACGATTTAAACCTATTTATTATAACTATTTTTTGATAGAAATAGATTTGTGAAGAGAAGTGCAATTCACCAACTGTTTTGACAGGCCAGAAACAGGTATTCACATATTTAATTCCTAATTCATTAATTGATATTCGAATGAAAAAAATCAACAATCAATTAACCAATGACATCTGTTGAACCAGAGCCAAAGTTATTGTCAATGGGACACGGTGCAGACGGGGTTCAAAATTCGAGTGCCGACGCCTTATCCTATTGACCATACCATTTATTATTTTTACAGGTAAAGAAGCCAGTCTTACGACAATCACATTACTTCAAATGAGGGATACTTCGCTCCCGAGGAGGCAGGTTTTCTTTTTTTGTGAAGGCTGAATACTCGGTTATCCAGCTGGTACTATGATTTTGATTTGAATTATTTGAAATAACTGAAGCAGGGTCTAATTTCTGCCACACTTGGTGGAAATCAAACCCAAGCCCTCTGGCTTTGAAGGCAAGATGAAATATTGACCAGACCATCGTGCTCGGAATGTTGACACAGTAACCTCTCAGATATGAAATGAATACAGCAATATCTGCTTAGGATACATGAGGCAATCAATATTTAAGCGGTAAAATCGTTTCATCTTTCATTTACTCCCTTTCTGAGCACCAACCAGTCAAATATGCACTTCCTCTGATGATCAAAGAGCAGATACACTCTCTCTGACTATGAATTTGAAAAACTCTTTCTTTTCTCTTGTTTTGCTTGCAAGTGCTTTCCTATAGAATCCTTGGTGTGTCATTAATGTGAATCACATTTCCTTGATTAATAAGTTAGTATGAGGCTGACTCCCATAAAAACTTAGTTCACTTTTTCCTCGGTTTCAAGTAAAGGCTTCTGGACTTGCAAAGTTTGTGTTCATGTGAGGTTTGATTCATTTTGCATGTACACATGCAGCAAGCGTAATCGCGAACTTAAACGTGTCTGTTTATGGACATGCATCTAATATGAATTTTAAATGTAAATATATCTTTGCAACATATATTATAGCTTCTAATGACTATAGCGTTCCTACCTCTAACATCACCTTGCCGAGAAAAATTCAGATATTTGTTTAAACTGCATTGGTTTCTCCAGTTTCGAAGGTAATAGACATCTATCTAGTGACGCTTTTCACTAAAAATATTGTGCGATGTCATTGAGCGAAATAGAGCCCCCGTTTTATTTAGTACCTGGGGGGGAGGGGGAGGGTTTATGGCAAGGCATAAAATAACAAATTGATTTATCAAGTTTTATAAAAAGTCTCGCTCCTGGTTTATGGCCCCTTTATCTACGCCGTGCGTGCTCAGGGGTGCTCACGCTCACGGCGTGCCGCACACATATAGGTGCGCGCATCGACATGTGTGTGTATGTGACTATAGGGCAACTCTGCACTGGGTGTAATGGCATCAGAGGTGGATGGAGAAAAAGTTTATATCGTTAAATAAATCAAACGTGAAAATGGCTGATTTTCCAAAACGGAGACTCGTTAAACTAAAAAGGTTACCCATACGATAGAATGTCTCTATACTGTGTAACTCTCTATGCTAACCTATGGATGATCTAACCTACATACATATGTAGAGAAAATTTGAAAGTAAAATACTGAAGAAAGAATGAAAAATCAGTGATATAAATAAATATTTAAAAAACCTAAAATAAATGGCTTGAGGAAAGGAAGCTGCATCAAAGGACTATAATCTAAGTTGCAAAAATATTTTAACATTCAAAACTCATTTGAAATGCATGCCCACGTGACATGTGTAAGCTCGCGCTTACAAATGCTGAATGTGTACTTACAAATTAAAATCCAAACCTCAAATGAATATAATCCCTGTAACTTTTGCCGACCTTCCCTGAAACAGATGTAACATTGGCAAGTGAACCTTTTTTTACAGTATAGGGGGTCAGCTTCATATCAACCTATAAGTCAAGGATTGATGTGTATGACTGATGAATATGTTTAATATGTATCAAGGTACGGAGAAATGGAGGCAGGTCTACGAAGATCGTAGCCACTCTAAGTAAAAAAAATACCAGTTTTGTCACTTTCTCATGTTATTTCTGATGTTAAAATTAAACACAGTTATCTAGGGTTGTCTTTTAAAATACTTACTATTTTTTTTTGATCATTTTAACTCGTTTTTTACATTTCTTTTGTACGGCTCTGCTCTTACCTTCGATTTCCTTAAAGCAAAGGTCTCCAAACTTTACAACCTTGGGGCCGCACTGATTACTCGAGTAAGCGCTAAGGTCCATAACTTGAATGAGCTTATTTGGAAAAGCTTGCTACGCCAAATAGTGCAATCTTATTTTTCTGTGTTTTTTGTACAACTTATTAAAGCATCTGTAAAAACATTGAGCCATTGTTGTTGCAGGCCGCACTGCTGACCTAAGTGGGACAAATTTGTTCTGCGCGCCGTGGTTTGGGGACTTTTGCCTTACAGCATTACCTTCATACTCGACTGAGCCGTTTAGATATTTTAAGGAATAAAATAAAATTGATCCTTCTGTTCGCATTTTCATGTAAGTAAGAAGTACGGATAAAGGAATTCAATTTCCCTGCAACATAAACCTGAAGTAGCGAACATTCTAAACTTACTAACGGGAAAAACTAAACATTTCTTAGTAACCAAAGCACTTCATTCAGGAAAAGCGGCAGGAGATTCAATATTTAAAAGCAGCTTAATTTTTGCTAAACTTGATTCTTTTGGTAATCAGTATTTTTTTATTATTTACGTCGCTTAATTACACATGAGAGAGGACTGTTTGTAAGACTTACATTTAATGTTTTGTAGATTGTTGAAGGTCTCCAAAGTTATGGTAGAGCCAAGTTTGGTTCCATCAAATAAGTAGAAAGAGATGCAATCTAATCTAATCTAAGTTGCAAAGAGATGTAACATTGAGGACTCACATAGCATGCATTCTCACTAGCAGACACGTACAAGTTCGCGCTTGAGCATGCCGCATGTGAACCTACAACATAAAAACCAAATCTCAAATGGATATACACCCTCCAACTCCTGCCGACCTTCCCTGAAACAGGGGTGACATTGATAAAGTGAACCATTTTCTACAGCATGGGTGGTTAGTCGCATACCAACCTATAAGTCAAGGAATATACACAACAAATAACATTTTAGACAAAAACAAATGGATAAACATTAAAATGAAATACAAAATTTATAAAAATTTGGAAAACTTTAGAAACCCATGCAAGATTAAAAATATTTTTTCACTGCGTTAAAGAGCTAGCTGCTCAAGGCAAATTTGTCGCAGTCTCAGACCATCCAGGAATAAACGTTGAAGTTTGACTTAGCAGTCTAGAATACTATGTAAAGGACTCACCAATTTTTCTGATGTGGTCTGCTTAAAAGCCCTTTATTTCACGAATTTCTACCACCACCGATCGTGCGCGTTTTGGTTCGCAAGAGATTCGGAATAGAAATAAGCATCTTTCAGCTGTCACTGTTGGTGATGAACTGACAGGTACATACATAAATTGTTTTTTTTAAGTAATCCTGTGCTGGAGACTCCCAGATTGCAGAGACCTTAGGGGTCTATGACACTTGTTATAGTGTCGCAGAGGTGTTGATGTCCTGATCCTTCGTAGCAGGGCTGTTAACTGCGTAGTGTTGTGTCGTGTGTTGCATTTACTTTGTTTTGAGACACTAAAAAGAAGTGGCGATTGATATTGGTTTGAATAAGATAAGATTGGTTGAGAATACAGATACCGGTAACTCGTTCCATAAGCGGACATTTTGGCAAAGGAATTGCCAATGTCACCCCTGTGTCAGGGAAGGTCGGCAAAAGTTGTGGGGCTTATGTTCATTTGAGGTTTGGATTTTATTTGTAAGTACACATTCAGCATTTGTAAGTGCGAACTACACGTGTTTGTTTGTGCGCATACATTTGAGAGCTTTAAATAAATATATCCTTGCAACTTAGATTATAGATTTCACGAATTGCTGTCACCGCCGAACGTGCGCGTTCACAAGAGCTTTGGAATTATAATAATAATTAGTATACTTCAGCTGTCGTCACTGTTGGTGATGAACAGTCAGTTACTTCGTGATGCATATTTCCTAGTAAAAAAACGTGATTTTTTAGTCGGTACAGGTGTATGAACATTTCTGTAAAGATAACGATTTGTGTACGTATGATAAACTCCTGCAACTTAGATAGCAGATTAGAGATGTTAGTGAGCTGGCAGCCATCTCCCGGCTAATGTGCTTGTTTTGGTTCCGCGTTCTCACACATCAGCACGTTTCTCTTTGACCACACATTACATTATTAACGTCATGGAAACCAGGCGAGCATTTTACGTCGCTTACATTAAATTATTCTGTTTACATCACATGTTAGAAATTACATACCAGTATGATGTAAAGTTCGGCACTCATCACATTTCGCAAAATAAACTAAAATTTGGGTCATCGGAGTAATAAATGTAAATGAAGGGGTTGTCAAACAAAAGCGATTGAAATTTACACCCATATTATAATTTATAGAACACCACTAATCTATAATCTAAGTTGCAAGGATATATTCATTAAAAACTCTCAACCAACACGCGTAGTTCGCGCTTATAAATGCTGAATGTATACTTACAAATACCATCTAAACCTCAAATGAACATAAGCCCCACAACTTTTGCCGACCTTCCCTGACAAAGTGAACCATTTTTTACAGTATGGGTGGTCAGCCTCATACCAACCTATAAGTCAGGGAATACGAATAATAAATTACATTTAAATATAAAAAAGAAAAAAACCTTAAAAATAAATCTATACAAAAAAAGTCAAAAATTTCCTATGCAAAAAATGTAGCAAATTAATAAACCAACATTAGAAATCAACATTGCAGATGAGCCGCCACTTCTTCCTGTCCTTGCATCATCACTCATTGCACTAATCATAATCTAATTTTGTGCGATAAAGTTATGCACAGCCATCTTCACAATTTATTTGAATTGCTCAAAGAAAGCTGGAAATTAGATTTAATAAAACGGATTGTGTTTTGTCACAATATCTTTTTTATTCTGAAATTTCCACGGACATTCTAGAAAAGCTTTATTTTTCATTATTGAAAAACCGGCTACTTCTTACAAATTACAACCATCCCTTGTTGTGGGGTCTCACATTTATCAAAGATAATCTGACTGGCTGACCACCCATACTGTAAAAAATGGTTCACTTTGCCAATGTCACCCCTGTTTCAGGGAAGGACGGCAAGAGTTGCAGGGCTTATGTTCATTTGAGATTGGGTTTTTATATTGTAGGTCCACATGCGGCATGTGTTAGCGCGAAATTATACATGTCTGCTTGTGGGAATGCATTTAATGTAAATCTTAAATGATATATATCTTTGCAGCTTAGATTAGATTAGATTAGATCTCACATTTATAAAAAAAGTATTGACGTCACATGGCTGGGTTGCAAGGGACATACCTTTGGTTTTTCTAGTTACAAATATGTGCTACGCTTTCCTGCCGATTGTGTGATTGAAAATATTTTGTTTTCATTAAGGTATATTAAAATCGAATTAATTCGATAGCGTTTGACTTCGTTCAAGCAAAGAAATGTATACAAGTGATTTCATTTTTATAATCAGTTTTTAGTATAAGCTTCATGTTAAGAAAAGTTTGTTATACTTACTGATAGTAATGCACATACTTCCTTGAAGAAAATGAGTTGTAGGACCGCTCAAGTTGTAGTTTTCAGCATTTGTGTATGTGTGTAGTTAATGTGCAGAAACATTCAGTGTCTAATCTTATCTAATCTAAGCTGCAAAGATATATATCATTTAAGATTTATATTAAATGCATTCCCACAAGCAGACATGTATAATTTCGCGCGAACACATGCCGCATGTGGACCTACAATATAAAAACCCAATCTCAAATGAGCATAAGCCCTGCAACTCTTGCCGTCCTTCCCTGAAACAGGGGTGACATAGGCAAAGTGAACCATTTTTTACAGTATGGGTGGTCAGCCGCATACCAACCTATAAGCCAAGGAACATACATCACAAATTACATTTTTAAATCAATAAATAATAATATAAACATGGACATTAAAAAAAACTAAATCATAAAACAAATTTCACTTTAATAAACCCTAGCCGCCAACATTACAGATCAACCGCCATTTCTTTCTATCCTTACATACTTCTTTCATTTTCTCCAGAGTGTAAGTTTGAAGTTTGCAACTTAGAGTTAAGGGATAAGTCGGAGCACACAATAACTATTTGCGTATTGCTACTGACAGCTACTGGCAGTGAAGCAGACACGAACACGGGGCTCTCAAATCTGGGGAAGGAATAAGAAAAATCAGTTCAACTTTTAGTTTGCTGACTTAAATTCCTAAAGTAATCCTGAACGGCTTTGTTTGTTTTTATTTATTACAGTCAATAGCTCAGAAGGTAGGATGTTTGCGTTCCATGCCAGAGAGGTAGAGTTAGATCCTTACCAAGAGTGTAAGAAATGATTTTACGTTTTTATGTTTCAAAAATAAAATCGAAATACCTGCAAAATTTTCTCAGACTTCACTTGAAGTGAGATTTTCCCAGCTTACGAGGAGGCTGGATCTCACTTCTTAGAGTAAGAACCGGCCTTCTTACTTGTAAAAATAAAAAGGTTCTACACACTGACACTACATGCAACCCTTGGCGGACAAAACAGTAAGAAGTCGCACTATATGTGCAGCTTAGTTGCGGTATCAAAAACAATAAGCTCCTTTATAAATGACGAGGAGTAGAACCTATTTATTTTTACAGGTAAGAGAGAAACCCCTTCAGTTGAAGTAGAGGTTTCCCAGCTCTCAAGGGGGCTGGTACTCATTTCTTGTGAAGGCTGAGTAAGCCTTACCGGTGGGTTTGAAATAAACACCAAAACGGGAATTCAGTTTTGACACCCTTGGTGGGATTCCAACTCGAACTCTCAGCATAGAATGCATGCACTCTTCCAACTGAGCTATTGACTATCAATAGCAGTTTTTTTTTCTTTGGCAAAACTACTAGTTACGTTTCAGTTGACAACCACTGAACGCTAACAAACCAAAATAAAAAGTTTTCTCAAGTCCAAAGTCTCTGTGACCCCAATCACTCGTCATATTCCCCAAGGTCGTCTTGCTTCTTGCTACTTCTGGAAAATCCTGCAGAATCTTCATGACGAAGCATGGATACGGAAGGGAAATGGAAAGGCAGATTGAGAGCTTTTTTTTTCCAAAAACCCAAAGCCGTTTAATGAAACCGTTATCTGCTTTAATTTGAATTCCAAATTACCAACGACGCAGAGACGGAGGATCTTGGAGTGTTTACTGGGATAAGCCGCCATCTCCCTCTGCCTCCTCCCTCTCTCTCACACATAGCGACTTGTAATAATGCTAAGTCCCGAAAGCGCCACACACAAGTGCTCCGCAAGCGCTCTTATATCATTACGAGGAAAAATTACATCGCGTTATGTAATGTAACGTAATATAAATTTGTAATAATGAATTCACGGCTGAGCGTGTTTGTGCAGAAAGGGTTATTATGGGATTATACAGGCAAAGTAAATACTCTCCACGCGGTCCCAGCCAGTTATAAAAACATACTGATGCATGGTTTATATTGTAGTTTTGTTAAGCACGGTTCAAAATTCTAAGATAAAGTGGATAATTTTGTCGCTGGGATGGTTGAGGGGACAGGGCGTTGGCATTCGAATTTGCGTTAATAATGAGCGCCCTTGATGTGGCTGGTGCTACTAAACGGCGCTATATACAATTATCCAATTATTATTATCGACACTAGCGCTGGTTTACACCCCGCCTGCACCGTGTCCTGTCGAAAATAACTTCGACCTTGGTTCAACAGATGTAATTATTTATTCATAATTTATTAAAAGTATTAAATAATGAATTATTCATTGATAACGTTAATACCTGTTTCAGGCCACCGTAAAATAGGTTGTTGAATTGAATGCCTCTTCGCAAATCTCTTTAAAAAAAAAATTGTTACATAAGAACAGCATACTTTGGAAAAATAGAAGTGAAACCAGATTTAGCGAGAGAATAAACGGTTTTGTTTAGATTGGGCTTATTTCGGCCATGTTTGCGTTGCTTGTTATGTTTACGATAAAATGTTAAATATAATGTAAAAAAAGAAATCCCATAGATAACATAATTAATATCTTTGAACGTGAGCTATGCTTTTCTATTCAGAAATATGTGAAAAGGTGTGTTTTTTCTCGGTTAATAATGATGTTTATGTATTTTCCTTGCTTGAAAAAAATACATTGCATTGATCCTGTTTCTTTCTAATACATATTCAAATACATAATTAACACATTTGAATATAGTTAGGTGTACGTTGGAATTACGGTCGTTTGACGTATTTACAATAATAATAATTACACAGTTATTTTTTTTATTCGGATATTAGACAAATAGTTAGTTATAAGAGAATTTACGTTATTCTCCCGGTTCATACTCAGTCGTCGTGCAGAGATGGTGTCTCCTGAAGATGTTAGCTACGTCGCTAACGAAACGTTAAGATTAATATTACTTCTTTTATAACGGTATAAGCTTTAATATCCGAATATATTTTATAACTATGTAGTTATTATAATTGTCAAAATTTTAATAAAGTTCATGGGTAGCAATATTTTGCACAATAGGATACTCCAAAAAAATGAGAGTCTGAGTTTATTACAAAATTCCAAACTATGGTTAAAATTAAGATTCGTTTTTCACAAGCATAAACATAGCACAGATTTAGCATATATACCATGTGTGTATGGAGAAACAAATGCTTTACAAAGAGAGGCGTAATTTTTTAATCCCCTTATTGTGGTGTTGCCTGCAGGGGACAATCCGCGGCGACTAAACCTTCAATTGAATTCACACAAAAGGAATTCAGTTAAATGAGGCAACTCGCTCTTATAGCAATGCCATCAATGGTTTTGTTAGGATGAATTATGTGGCTTACTGAATACTTATATCATAAAGTTAGCGCCTTTGCCTGAAAATTACGCTGGGAAATTTTTGTAATCTGTTTGAAGCGAAGCTCTCAAGATGAACGAGCATAGAGCGAACGATACCCCCAAATTTGATACATTTTTATTCCTGGAAGTCCTGATTTTCTATGGATTTTGAAATAAAAGTTGTACATCTGAAATATTAAGATGAAATATAAAAATTAACAGGTATCCAATTGTATTGCAAAAAAAATATTATTCTGGTTAATGTTCTTCTTGTTGATTTATCTAATCTAATCTAATCTAAGCTGCAAAGATATATATCATTTAAGATTTATACTAAATGCATTCCCACAAGCAGATATGTATAATTTCGCGCTAACACATGCCGCATGTGGACCTACAATATAAAAACCCAATCTCAAATGAACATAAGCCTTGCAACTCTTGCCGTCCTTCCCTGAAACAGGGGTGACATTGGCAAAGTGAACCAATTTTTATATTATGGGTGGTCAGCCGCATAACAACCTATAAGTCAAGGAACATACATGACAAATTACATTTTTTAAAATCAAAGAATAAAAATAACAATATATACATGGACATAAAAAACTAAATCATAAAACCAAATTCACTTTAACAAACCCTAGCCGCCAACATCACAGATCAACCGCCATTTCTTTCTTTAATTTGTTAATTCTTTAATTTGTGTTCACAAAGAAATAAGGATGTCCAGTTAGACTTTACCCTTTTAGGAGGTCTTCCAGCTTGGGCGTTGACTTATTGGTATCTCATAAGCTACGATGTGTGTGAGTCTATCATGTTTTTTTTGTAGACTTTTTAAAAATAATTTTGAAGCTGATCAAAATTTTCATATACCTACGTAACCTTTATTTTTTCTTCTCTTCCTCAGCTTTTCTCAGTCCACTCCTGGACGAAGCCTCCTCCAATCCTCTCCATTTATGTCTATCCGCCGCCGCTGTGTTAAGCCATCTTCAGCCTGCAGTTCCCTTGATGTCGCCAGTCACCTCAGTTAGGGTCTCCCCACTCCCCGCTTGGACATCCTGGGCCGCTACTGGACGATCCTTTTCGGCCACCTGTCATGGTCTTGCCTTGCGACGTGACTAGCGTAGCGCCACTTGAAGCAGGCCACTCGCTGTATGACATCAGTGCGTCAAAGGATCTCCTGGTTTAAAACCCTGTCTATCCTTCTTTAAATGGTCCTCAGTCTGTTGGCGCTATACTCAGTGATCCTTTTTGTTCACAAGCCATAGGTGGATACTGGAAGCACGCATCACTCAAAGTCCCTAGGTTTCACTTTTCTTTTACTGTACAGTAATTTTGAGCTTACTGTCCGCCTCATACCCCTATTTCATAACTTTGCTTTGCTCAAAAAACCGTTCAGTTTGGGGTATCCATGTTATTTCATCACTGTTTATGATGTGGAGGTAACAAAGTAAATGCTAAATGAATATTCACTGAGCTGGTTTGAGCGGGAGGGATGAGGGAGGTGGGGAGCAGGGAGGAGCTGAGATTGAGGGTTGATGAGAAGGCAGTGATCAGAAGGCAGCCCATGACGTCACAGCCCACAGGAAATCGATCCCTCCTGTTCCGCCCCCAGGGAGCCGTTACCACTACTCTACACTGCTTTAGTTTTTCTTTTTGTAACCCCAATATAAACTTCAACGCGTTTAAACTAGACCAAAAAATGTATTGTGTGCAAAACATCGCCTGCAGTGAAGGTTTTCTGTTTCATATATTTATGGTTGAGTGCTGTGGTTGAGTTTAGACGTGAGGTTCTATGCTAGGGGTGTTGTAAAATGTAAATGGAGAAGGGTCGGTCTGGACATTGGGTTGAAGGGAACAGAACGGGATGTGAGCTCGATATACAACCAGAACATGGAAGAGGAAGCGTTGTTTTAAATAAATGACCTGATTTAGATAATCAATAAAGCCTAATTGTTGTTGCCTCTGAAATAATAATTGGAATGGAATTTGTTTTCTGTTTGTTGTCCATAGATATTATTATTTAGTGATGTATAAAATGTAATTTTTCGTGTATGTTCCTTGACTTATAGGTTGGTATGCGGCTGACCACCCATGCTGTAAAAATGGTTCACTTTACCAATGTCACCCTTTACCTGTCTTTACCTGTCTCAGGGAAGGACGGCAAGAGTTGCAGGGTGTATGTCCATTTGAGATTTGGTTTTTATGTTGTCGGTTCACATGAGGCATGTGCAAGCGCGAACTTGTACGTGTCTGGTTGTGAGAATGCATGTAATGTGAATCTCCAATGTAACATATCTTTGCAACTCAGATTAGATTAGATAGTAATTTGGTTTGAATAACAAGCAGAGTTTAAAAATATTGCTGTGATCATTTGTAAACTTTTATAAAACCGGTGACAAAGCATATAATCTATAATCTAAGTTGCAAAAAAACATATTAAATTCATCCCCACAAACAGACGCATGTACGAGATGCTGCATGTGTATGTACTACTTACACATTAAAACCAAAACCTCAAAAGAACATAGACTCTGCAACTTTTGCCGACTTTCCCTTAAACAGAGGTGTTAAATTGGCAAAGTGAACCATTTTTACAGTATGGATGGTCAGCGTCATACTAACCTACTGTTGCGGACGCAGCGAGCCTCAGAGATTTCATGTTAAGGTCCTTCTTAGGGCAACCACAAAAAGTGCGATAATTGCGGCGACCTCGGTATGTGTAATGTGAAATGTGGACCCTTAATAAAGAAACACTTCAACTTCAGGGTCCACTATCACAAATACCGAGGGAGCTCTCAGTTTAGCAATTATTTGATAAAGACGTAAATTTGTCTCGTTTGGGCCGACACTCCCACGCCCCATCCCTAGTTTTCGTTCCCATCCCTATTTGTGAGAATTTCCGTTATCCTGTGTCCCGTTATTCCTATTGTTTCCTAGAATATAAATATGTGTATGTTCTTCGAAATAAATCACTTGTTCTCCGACTTCCGACTTCTTACTACAACTCTTCGCTTTCTTCAGAACTTCGACCTGCTACTCTTCCTGACCATCTCTTCAGATCTTCGATACAACGACCCGCCGCTTTGCCCCCGGACATCGAGATTTGAATTAGTGGAAAGGCAGCTGCCTTACAACCAGCTGACAGAGGAACAGTGTGAGAAGACGGATCCAGTCCACCCGCGCCTGTAGAGCGTCAGCTACACCTACTACAAAGTCAATCTTATAATAGCAATTAGCAAGATAGTAAAGTGCTTTGAGAGTGCGAGTTAGGAGTTTTTAAAGTGCTTTGTGCTTTTTAAATAAACCATTTCTGTTTGATAGATTGCAATGCAACGCTTGATGCATTTTTATGAAATGGGGATAGATTTGGTAAAAGCAACTTATTTTGCAGTGCAGATAATTGACCAGCTTTTTTTTCGGTTGAGAGACAAAAATTAAAAAGAAAAAAATACAAATCATAATAGATGCATTTTACTTGACACCTAAATGTATATAAAATCTTGAAATGATGATTGACGTGAGAAACTATCTCAATTTTCCTTTACCAGGAATTTGTCTCACTGAGTTGAATATTGTTTTTTTATACGTGAGAAGTGTAGAATGAAATGGGATTGAAAACGAAGTGTATGTAGTCCCCTGAAGGGAAGAGGGATGTGAATATTTGAAAGAAGGAGAAATATCGAGTGATAACACTAACAAGGAATACCCAGGAGAAAAATAAATGGCAAAGGATGTCATTCTCCCTTTCTCTCCATGCTACCTCCCTCTCCCTACTCCTTCTATCTCCATTTTTTCTCTCTCATTGTATGATATTTCTTACTTCATACTACCTTTCTCTATAAGCTTAATCTTTTACTATGCTTCCTCTCTCTCTCTCCATACCACATTTTTCTTTCTCCATGCTCGCTACTTAAAAATTCTCTCTAAATCTTAATTCACTCTTCCTACTTCTCCATGATTCAACTTTCCCTATTTGATTTTTCCGTGCTATCTTTGTCGACAAGATTTTCCTCTCACCTAAAACTCTCTTTTTCTCTCTATGCTCCCTTTTTTCTCAGCCCATGCTACCCTCTCTCCTTTCCTATTTATGCTCTCTCTAATTGTTAACATATGTGATAAGTTGCAAACATATGTGAAAAAAGGGATTCATATTATATGCATTCTCACAAGCAGACACGTTTATACGAACTTATGTTCACGCTTGCATATGCCGCATGTGAACCGACAACACAAAAACCCAAATCTCAAATGAACAAACATCCAGTAAATCTAGTCGACTTTCCCTCAAACAGGCCGCATACCAAGCTCCATCTTTACAATATTTCTCTTTTCTTCACTATTTTTTTCCTCTCCATACTACTTCGTTCTCGATGATCTTTCTAACTCTGCATATTCCCACTCTGCTTCCTCTTTTTCCATGCACCTTTTCTCTCTCCAAGCTCCCTTCCTCTATTTTTACGCTCCCTCTCTCTATATTATCATCTGTCTGGTCTGGTTTGTAGTTTGTCTTCAGTCGAGGTCTCTGGAGAGAGCAGAGTGTAGAGAAGTTAGGACAGCGTAGAGGAGAACAGGGCTACGAGAGAAGCGTAGCAAACAAGATCTACGCTATGAAACAAACATAATATTTCTCCTCTAAGGAAGGCTAATCGTTTCGGTCAGAAAGAAGCACCATTTTTACTGAATTACAGTTATTGGGACAAATTTACATTTGTCATATCAATTTATAACGTATCTATGAAGACTTTCACAAAAACAAAGTTCCGCAAAATCAAAAGGTAAACTTTCAATCCCTCCTGACTGGCAAGGCTATACGAGTATATTAGCTGCGGATTTAAACCAGTGTTTTAACCTTGTTACGATAATTACCTGCATTAAAAACGCAACTAAATTTCATATGAAGAGCTACTTCTTGTTGTTTTGTCACTGAACAGTTTGCATGCGACGGGTAGACCCTATATATTTTCACAGGTACGGAGACCAGCCATACCCAAACCACTTAATTTGAGGGGTTTCTTTACTCCCAACAAGACTGGTTCCCATTTTTTTGTGAAAACTGAATGAACCAAAACGGGATTATAATTTTTGATTTAAGCACACAAAACAATTTTTACACAAAAACGAAAAAAATATTTCTGTCGTATCAAACCCCGGACCTCTGGATTGGAAAGCAAGCGTTGGCGCAACAAAACATTTATTCAAAGTTTATTTGTCATTCCCTTACATTTTCATACACTGGAATATTTTGTAACATAACAATAAATATGTCCTAAAGTATGTATCTCCAAAAGTGCACAGAAACCCCAACACACACACAGTCTTATACTTTTCACAGAGTCTCTGATATGATGATGATGAAACTAATATTGAAAGAGGCGCTCGCGGAGCTTACTCCAGAAACTTCCGACCGATAAAATTTCTGAAATAATATTTACTCGAGTCTCAGTGCAGCTTGTTTTTTTTTTCAAAAAAGTTTTTCCTCTTTGCAGAACTTGCTCTTTTTCTGCGATTGCAAAAATGGTCTCCTCTAGTAAATTAAAATGATATGCTTTTAAATGAAAATTATTACACGATTAAATCTGAAAATATTGTTATATTTTTTCTTTCGCTGAAAATCTAGATTATATATTGTAATGTAAATAGTAGATTAATATAGGTGTACATCGTAGATAGTAATAGTTATTATAATGTTATGTAAAAAGTAGATTAATATAGGTGTACACCGTAGGTAGCAATAATTATAGGCCTAAGAAATCTAGAAATAAAATAATCCTTGTATAGTCTTGAACTTGATAGAATGTTCGCGAATGTGCTGGCAAAATTAGTCACTGGAGAGTTCTGTCTGTGAAGTATTTAAGGCGTAGAATTGAGTGCGCTAAGCCAGTGAGATAGTTGCCTTTGATTTGAAGAAGTGTAAGCGATACTGAACTGTGAAAATAAATTTATGTTCCCAAAAGTGTTAAAAATAAATGTAAATTTGTAAAATTAATTAAGTGCAAATAAAGATCCTGAAAGACGATCTGTATGTTTTAATTTAGAGACTTTTCGAACTCAAAAACATTACAATATATTCACTCGGGACTGGTACAGCGTGGATTTGAGTGCACGGCAAATGAATAAATTCTTCATGTTTTGAGAGGAAGAGTGAGAAGAAGGATGAATTTGTTGCTTAATCCAAACCATTTTTGAAGGACCTTCGATGTTCTACAGTCCTTCTTATCTCAATATTTATTTTTATGATAAGAGGGAAAAGGTGGCAACCTTATGTCCTAATAATGTGTCTTCTTAGAAAGATCAGCATTCTCTTTTTGATGGTACGCAGAAGTTATTTCCAGGTATTCATGTCTTGGTGGATTTTCTCGTTGATAATCTAATCACACCATGATATCACAAGCACTTGTTTCAAATGCTTCTATCCTGCTTTCCAGTGCTCATTTTGTGTTCAGCCTGATATCAGTTTCATGCATTATAATCTATAATCTAAACTGCAAATATATGTTAACATTTAAGGCTCATATTAATTGCATGCCCACAGACAGGCACATGTAAGTTCGCGCCTACACATTCTGCATACAGATAAACGAAACCTCACATGAACATAAACCTTGCAACTCCTGCCGTCTTTCCCTGAAACCGGGGTGGCATTGGCAAAAGTGAAACATTTTTTACAGCACGGGGGGTCAGCCTCATACCAACATAGTTTCTGGAAACAGAAACTGATATCAAAAAGGTTTCATATCAAAATACAATCCTACAATTAACTCTACGATTGTTTAACACTATTTATGTGGCTTACGTGAACCCCAGATTACAAAACCAATACATAATAGTTATGCATTATGTGCATGTATGTATATTATGTGGTCCAGGTATAATCATAGTAAGAGCTAAGCGAAGACCTGAGGGGGGAGGGCTTGGGAAACATTAAGGGGGGAGGGGAGGGGGATGTCCCTGAGGAGGACAAGAACAACTCACATAACACACTAAGCACAAGAGGGTCAGTGTGTGGTATCCCCCTTACGCGCAAACTCAATCGAAGCGTTTTACAAAAAAATACATGGAAAAATAAACAGCGCTTCTAACGAGCGTTTTACATTCACACGTTTTTGTTAAAACTCTGTGGTTGAGTTTACTGATAATATTTTGTACTCGGGATGCAGGCTTAGGGTAGGAATTGGAGAGCTACGGTCAATACAATAAAACAACAAACAGGTATTATTCGTAAATGTATAAAAAAATGAATGTTTGAAAAGGAAATGTATGAAAAAAAATCGGGAAATAAAATGGAAACCCGGAAAAGCATTTGAAAATAAAATGTTCACAGATATTTTGTGTAGTTTCAGTTATTTAGTGAAATAACGCAGCGAAAATGCTTACAAAGAAAAATATTTCATTTGTTGTGGAATTTCATGTGAAATTGGTTTAATGAAAAAATCCCGGAACAAACATTCCTTACAAACATGTAGGTGGATCAATGTAGAATATTTTTAATCTACGAGGAAAGCACATGAAATATATATGTATATGAAAATATCGTTTTTCCTTTTATTAAATGAAATAATGTTTTAAAACTGTCTCATAACACAAATCGGTACAAAAAATATCAACCTAAAATACGTATATATAAATTTATAATAATTTCCTTTTGTCAATTATAAACTAATAATTGATTTAAAGATTAACTTACATGATTGAACAGAATAATAAAGTTTATTTGCTACTGTGATGCCTTACATTTTCTTTCTTCATTTCTGATGCGCATCTTTCAGATTTATTAATATATTTTTCAAATATTTCCTCCTTTCATAGTCACTCTGTGTGCCACATTCTTTCGCAATTTCATTCCATCTGATCTGATACATAACTAATAATACATTTATTACATATAGTTTTAATCTAAGCCTGTCGTTGGGAGGTATTGCCGCTTTCGAAACTAGTAAAACTTAAAAACCTGGTAAGGTTTATGTCACATTTAGCTCTAATATATGTAAATCCTTGTCTTGAATAAACGATTAAAAAAAAAAGTAGTGTTGTTAAATAAAAACTCAAAGTGAATTTCAACAAAGCGATTTATGTTTTTATGAATATTTATTATCCTGTCATGATGATGCTGAGAAACTGTAGTTGTGTCACCAGCTGAAGAACGTTGGTTTGCTGGGCCTGCTCTTGGTAGAATTGGTGTTTCCAAGGCGGGACTGCAAAAGACTGGAGGACCCTGCACTGATGACGTCAGCGTATGGAGAAGGACCAGGAGCTACAAGACAAAGCGAAAAAATGTGAAAAAATAAAACCTTGATTTAAATGTAACTCTGCTGTAATTCCACTAAAATAAGCTTAAAACTCTGCAGAGTTGCTTTCTCTTGTGACGCATTTTTGACCGTCAAAATTATTGGTTATTAGCTGTACCCTGCCACCCCTTGTGGTGGCTCGTCTAACTCGTCATACTGGATCATACCGTCATTCTGTTACGGGTGACCAGTATCTCTGCATATGTGCCTCTACTGTGTTGTATCTTTGTACACTTCTTTTAGTCTAATGAATTCCCTGTCATATGGTAAAAATCGTTTAAGCGTATTTCTGCTTTCATTTCCTTTATTGCTCCAGTTTTTTATACAAAAGCCTAAGTTGGTATGTAAAAAAAAATACTCATGTAAATTTCATCGCAATCGGTTCAATAGTTAAGGAGTCCATACAGGACAAACATACATACATCCGTTTGATTGTATATATTCGATTTGGGATAACTTCGGTCGTATTTTTAGTCCCTTATATTATTGGCGTTGGTCAACAAAATCAACGTCTTCGCAACGTTTTGTCTTTTCAAATTACAAATCAACTAAATCTTCTTCACAATTTTTTTATTTGTGATGTGAATCGGCATTGCCAAAAAGTAGCACGCACCCTCATAAGAGATCTGGGAAAAGTTAGGATACGATGCAGGATGGGAGCCAGTTTGACTGCAAATTAAAGGTTCCAGCGTGCGTTTTTGTACCCAGTGAATTAAAGTAATTAAAATAAAGTCCTCTTTCAATATTCTAAGCAGAAAAAGCGTCACAATAAATGTGTTTTTACATTCGATTTGGTAACAAATGGTTGAGAGCCAAGATCTTGTACAACTATCAAATTGTAAGAAAGGGAAAGTCAGTTCACACTTACTGGCGCTTTCTCCATTGACTGATGCTGTCAAGATTTCCTCCTGAGGACGGTACGTCTTGGGGAAGTACTCCTCTCCTGTCAGATATGCTGAAGTCACATTCACGAGCAGTGGCAACGGGATCTCATCAATGCTGAATGTGGAAAACAGAAAAAGACCATAACTGATAACTGATTAAATAATTGCAAGGCTTCTCCAGCTGGTAGAGAATTATATGAAAAGTGTATCAAGTTCCAGTGATGTGATCAAGGAAGACGGTGTCAAAATAATCAAATGCCAAACGGCAGTTTGATTTATTGGGACTATTTTTTGATTGACGTCAGGATGCTATGGTCTCTTGGTCGTGGACAATGCATTGTGTTCAATAGCAAACAAACTTTGTATGGTTCTATCTGACCATCTGATGATCTTACTAACATAAAATGGACCAGCTGTTGATACGCCGCCATATTTTATTACGTCATATCTTCAAATATATACGGTAAGGCCCATCGACGGTCCACCCCTCTACTTCCACTAAGTACAAAAACTATTGAGAGGAAAATAAGTTATGGATGGTATGAAGAAGTCTAAATCTAAGTTGCAAATATATGTATCATTTGAGATACATATTAAATGCATTCCCACAAGCAGACACGCATAATTTCACGCTCACACATGCCGCATGTGGACCTACAATAAAATAAAAACCCAATCTCAAATGAACATAAGCCCTGAAACTCTTGCCGACCTTCTCTGAAATAGGGGTGACATTGGAAAGTACTATAGGAAGAAATATCGAAAATAAATTGGAGTAGTTACTTGTTACTATTCGTATGTTGGTTTTCCTGTTGTCTTGCTTCCTCTGTTGTTGCGTTGTACATCTCTAGGAACATTGCGTCCGCATCATTAGTAGCATTGGTGCCGTTAACACTGCCGCTTAACTTGTATTCAAATTCTTCCAAAATGTTGTCCAGGTAATTGTACTCCTTGATCTGAAAAGTATTAAATTTACTTCATGTTGTTATATTTTTTTCGAATAATGGAAGAAATTTCTTAAAAAGAATAACGAAAGTTTTCTTCATTCATGTTTGTAAAACATGGACACTAATTATTTGGTTCAATGCTCACTTAACTTACAATGGAGAGTCCTATACGCAACAAAACATTAAAAAACACGACTTTTGTAAGTGTTTTTAATGATTCAACAATACGTTGAGAAATTTAACATTCTCCAAATACGCAACACTGCACAAGTCAGACAGATTTTCCATGGTAGCTCAATACTGGCAAAAGATAAAACTTATACTAATATTAGGGGAATTTATTTGGTAAGCGCTGTTTTTGTGTGAAATAACACCTCAAGATCCCTGTAAAGTTGTTCGTCGTCGCTACAAAGCGCCAGACTAGACCCAATTGCTGGCACCGAAGAGGAAGCCCTTGATGTAACTGATACGCAATATAACGTAAAACAGACACGACTCCAGAAAGTTTAGGTTACGACTTCTACTACACGTTGAGAAAAAAATCCCATCTCGTAAAATCTCTTCTTTACCTTCTCCAAGTGTATGGTGGCTATGGGCGGAAGCTCCTTGAGGTGAGGATAGTAGAAAGCGGCTGCAGGGTGAGCGGGCTTCCTGGGCGCGTGAACAGTCACACGCTGCAGGGGGCGGGAAAACCAGCGCGGAGAAGTGAAGGTGAGGCCCTCGTCCACTCCGGCGTCCAGCGGTGGCAGGGGCAGCTGGAGGGAGGGAGACCAGGATCCTGAGGGGCAAAGCTCCAAGTCAGACACTCCCACAAACCAGTCAGGGGATGGCACCAGGCGACTCAGAAGGGAAATCTGAAGGAAGAGAAACATAAAATGTCACAACCATTACAGCGGGGGCAAAGACAACTGTAAGAAGGGGTCCAGGACCCTGAAAGGCAGATCTCCAAGCAAAACATTCCCACTAACCAATTGGGGGACTGGATCGGCGACTTACCTGGGAAATCTGAGGAAAAGAGAGCAGAACGCAATGTGTGAAAGAAAGTCAGAGCTCGACATCTACGAGTATTGTTGTAAATTGTGAACCAAATTGTGCAAAATAAATTCTGTTAAAATAGATAATTGCAGTTTAATTAAAAGAGAACCCAGTAAAAACGTAACATTATTATGACCAATATTGAGTTACCCTTGAGTGTCTGGCGTCGAGGAGCACCTGTGCAGTGGTGTTGCCCCTCCCCTTGGTGACTGCAGCTGCCGTGAGCTGGTCGTACACGTGCTCCAGGCTGCGGCGACCTTGGAGCGAGGACACAGAGTCTCTGGAGCTAGTCACCATCTGGTGCAGAGCGGCGGGGGGAAGCTTGCCCACGGAGAACAAAGCAGGACCTGGGGAGTGAGACTCCACTGGAAACATGAAGAAAAACATAAGAGACGGTTGCGCAAACTCATCCTCATACCTGTTCCGTTTGTACACTTCCATCCGGGGAAGCATATCACAGAACGCTCTTGAAATGCTGTATTTTTTTTAGTGGCGGAAGCCCTTCCTTTCGGTCGTGACCCGGCTGGAATTCGATAACATTAACGTAGGTAAGACTTTTCTCTCTTCTTGAAGTGTCACTTACTTGTAAGTCGAAAATCTTTGATATAATTATGGCTATTCTCAAATGCTACATCTGTTAAAAGTTTTTTTTATGTTATAAAGTTTAAAAGTTTAGTTATTTTTCGTTTAACATTCTCGAGTCTTTCTCTCCTTATTTTTTTATTTATTTCCTTGACTTATAAGTTGGTATGAGGCTGACCACTCATACAATAAAAAGATCTTTTACTTTGCAAATGTCACCTTTGTTTCAGGAAAGGTCGGCATGAGTTGCAGGGCTTATATTCATTTGAGGTTGGAGTTTTATATTGTAGATCCACGTGCGGCATGTGTTAGCGCGAACTTATACGTTTCTGCTTGTGGGAATGCATTTAATATGAATCTCAAATGATACATATATTTGCAACTTAGATTAGGTCAATTTAGATCCGCAACGGGTTACAAAATAAATGATTTCTGTGACATGCGACGTCAACCAGCTGGATTGCTTAGAAGAAAGGTAACTTACTTGTTCCCTTTACGTGGCTAGGTGGTGGTGATCTGGTGTTTGGAAAGATTGGCCGACTTAGTCGTTTCCAGGAGATGCCTGAGTGCGCTCAAGCTTTTCATCGCGTTTGAATGAGATGTTGTGTTTTTGTGATTTATAAAGCGCAGTTATTCGTGGAGGCTGTCGAAATTATTGAAAATGTTTTTTGTGAATCTGGGCTGAGATTCTTTATTGGAAGTTCCCTTCAACCTTTCTTCAGGTTTTCAGTGATTGAGCAGCGCGCCCTGTTCCCAGCCGCTAATGTGACTGTCACCCGTGTTTGTCACTTTAAATAATATTTATGCGCGAGTTCCCGCCAAGCTGACACACGTGAGCAAAGCACCTGCTGGGAAATCTCGCTCTCTTAATATTAAAATGTGGTAGATATAAACATTACGTACCCAAAACATTCAGGGTAAACTCAAGCACAGCAAAAAGTGTATGGAAACCAAAGCAGCTCCTCTGAGGATCGTTCCAATTTTGATATATTTTTAGTAAAACGCTGTGATTGAGATTAAACGCAATGTTTTATACTTGGGGCTCTGAAGGTTTATTACAGCGCACATTGTAAGAAGTTATAAAATAGGTCCATAAATGATAATTTTAAGATACTGTATATCATAATCATATCATAATCATAAGGTCTTTATTGTTTTTTATCAATATGTACAAAGTATTACAATAAAAATAAATTTTAAAAATCTAATTACAATAAATACTCCCCAAAGTAAGCATAGCTTGTGTTTTGGGGAGGATTCCAACTTATCTTAACTTAAAATTAATCACTTAATAGATAAAAATCATAAAAAACAAAAATAATATATACACTATTTAGTCATTTACTCAGCAAAAACAGAAAGACAAAAAATAAAGGAAAATAACATAAAGAGGTAACATGTTTAAATAGAAAATACAGAAATAGGAATTATACATATATACACACATGTAGATATATGAAAAAAATAACAAAAATAATAATGATAAGAATAATATACAAAAAACCAATCAAATATAAACACTCAACTATTTACACCTCTTTCAAATATTTGCTGATCATGTACTTAATGGCCCTAGGATCTGCGTGCTTATCATGCTTATACCTGGAAAAAAGTGCATTGTACCACCTTACACCCAAATAATCGTAGTGATGTTGGCCGGTTGCTGTATTCTTTCTAGGAACTTTGATTAGAAGCGACTCTCTACGCGATCTACCACTCGGGATTACAATATCCCCCGGATTATATCCGTGGATAAAGTAATCCTTATGAACTTGGTAGAGAGCCGCTCTCTTATACAATTGGTCAATTGTTAGCACCGGAAAGTCATGATATAATTGCAATGTGGAATAGTCGAAAGGCTTCTTTAACATTATTTTGATAACCATTCTCTGCACCACCCTAAGAGGCTCGAGTGTTGTTTTAAATGTGCCGCCCCATCCGACCATTCCATACTGCATCAATGACTGTCCAAGCGCAAAATAGGTAGACTTCAAAGTTTTTACCTCTAGAATATCTCTAATTTTGCGGAATACATAGTAAATTTTCCTTAGTCTTTCAATAGTTGTTTCTACATGCTCCTTCCATCTAATTCTGGAATCTATTTTAATACCCAGATATTTAACACTTTCCGCTTGAGAAATTAGGGGGCATGAGCAGGAGCACGCAGTTCCACTGACCAAGAAGTTAGTACAGCTATGTATTGCTATACTAAGTGAAAAAGGAAGACCCCTATTGTAGAGAGAGAATGGAATAAAATTTGTTTTTTCGGTATTCAGAGACAGGAAATTTTTGTCGAACCAATTTTTAAGTATGGTTAATTCCACGTTCGTTCTGCGAACCACCTCTACCCATGACCCTCCCCTCACAATCATAGCCGTATCATCAGCAAAGGACAGGATTGAGGATGTGATCGGCAGAGAGAATATCTCATTGACATAAATAATGAACAATATTGGTCCAAGGACGGTGCCTTGCGGAATTCCGAATCGCGTTATTTTTCTAGAGCTTACTATCTTATTAATGCGTACCTGCTGAGTTCTATACTGCATGAAACTGCAAATCCATTTCCTCACACTGCCACATATTCCAATCCTGTTTAATTTGTTCAATAGGCCAGTATGGCTAACGCTATCAAATGCCTTCCTTAGGTCGATAAATACACCCAGACATTTCTCTCCGGCATCTAGTGCCCCGTACACTATGGAAGTCAACCTTGATATGGCGTCGTCCGTGCCAACACCCGTTCTAAAACCGAACTGATTTTTATTAAGTAAACCCTCTCTATTAATAAAATATATGAGCTGTTTTTTCACTATTTTTTCGAAGATTTTCGAGATATTGGACGTGAGAGTTATAGGTCTATAATTCGATATATTACATGCATCCCCCGACTTGAAAATTGGTGTCACCACACCAACTTTGTACACCTCAGGAAATACACCATTATTCAGGCTGACATTTACTATGTGCGTGATGGGCCCCGACAGAGATGTTGAATTCTGCTTCAAAATATCCACAGATATTCTATCATAGCCAGGAGAGGATCCTCCTTTCATATCCTTTATAATATTTAATACCGTCTCGGAATTTATTGGCTGAAATATGTTGAACCCTGGATCGATGAGAGAATCGGGTTCTATTTCCCCGTAAGTGAAATTTGGATCTATCTGTCGAGCCAGATTTTCACCTACATCTGCAAAAAACTCATTAAAGCTATTAGCCATTTCAATTGGATGTTGTGTGAGTTCCATTGTTTTACCATCAACAATTATCCTTTTTATCTGTGATTTCTTCTTTTTCTTATTAATAATCTCATTTATGGATTGCCATACATGTTTTATATTACTGCCAGCTTGTTCAACCTTCCTAGAGAAGTAATCAATCTTGACCCTTCTTATTAACAGTGTCAGCATGTTTCGATACCTTTTGTACCTGTCACTGACATTAGTGTCGCCAGGATGTCTCCGCATAATCTTATACAGCTTTTCTTTGTTTCGTATTGAAGCCACCAAACCATGTGTGATCCATGGCTTCAGTCTATTATATTTGGAGGATTTGTTGCTTTGTCTCCGCACAGATATTTGCTCAACACTCGCCAAATAATCTTCAACAATATCGTGAAAATTCTTAGCACATATATTTGCATCAAAAGAATCATAAACAGACTTCCAACTTTCATTCATCAGTCTCATTTTCAAATCCTCCAAATTAATCTTTTTTATTGGTTCATCATGTCGTACAGTATCATTTAATGCATTATTACTATTCATCAATCTCTGTATGAACAAAGACGTGTGATGATCCGTAATGTCACTCTTCCAAACAACAGTACATATGTCCTCCAGTTTGCTCAGTGGCGTATTGGACCAGAAATGGTCCAGACAGGACGGAGTTTGCCCATCCACCTCTCTGCTATATAAATTTGTACACAATTTAAAATTTAGTTCTGCTAGTGCGTTCATATATTCATTCTTTACAGTACTTATGCAAGTTTTTGCCACATTTACATTAAAATCGCCCACAATAATCACATTCATACTTCGACATTCATTTAGTAGCATCCTAAGTTCGTTAATAAATTCATTAACATTTGATTGGTGTGTTCTATATACAGAGATTATGCGATACAAAACGTTATTCTTATAATAATCAATCTGTAGACAATTAACATTATTCATGATAATCTCTTTAACTCTTATATTATCATTATTACCGCGCACAAACACAACAATTCCACTATTTTTATTTATATAATAATTACTACGGAAATATGAGTAATTTGGAATATCAAACGGTTCACTCCACTCATTTAGATGCGCTTCACAGAGTACAATCAAATCAGGCAATCTATTAAGACAACTCAAATTTACTAGAAAACAATCCAGATTCTTTCGTATACTCCTAATATTTTGTTGTAATATAAATAGAGCATCATCTTCACATTTAGAATTTATAACATCATTACACTCCAATGCCGTGTGACACTCGTATTGAGCTATATTATACTGATTATCCACCTCATGCAAAAAGTCTGGATTCATGATTCGTGATAAAATAGTTCACTAGTAAGTACATCATTATTACAGGGTATCCCATAATACCACAAATAACTATCGCACATAAAAATCATCATTATTTCAAACAGTACAGATGTCACAGCATCTTCAAGCAGCACAAAACATATAATGTTATGTATGATATTATGAAATAATAGTAAACAATGAAATAGTACCGACCCAATGCTACGCTCACGGCGCACAACAAATATGCAGCGCGTGGCGGTATCCGCACACGGCGTATATCACAGTACACACACGGGACCATTGCAATTTACAGATCGGCCCATTGTACTAAAATGTCGATCACGCGCTTTACATAAAAATACCTTAAAAACAAAACAACATAACGAAAGTAAGTCTAAAAAGCAGAAATACACTATATTAAATATTAGTCAATAATCAATCTTCTCTTTTGCAATTTGCAATACCCTAGCGTATGATGGGCAAGATTTTTTGTCCATAGCATTGTGGCAATGGTCAATATTTATCCCCCTTTTTTCCGATTCAATCTTACAATTGATGCACTCTGCTTGTTTAGAACGTTTGTCGCAATTTATAAATTTGTGATTTCCCCCACAATGAGAGCACTTCGCCGGTTCTGCCTTTTTTGTGCAGTAGTTGGCGGAGTGCATGAAATTCAGACAGTGGTAGCATTGTGTAACTGGGTTGGCATCCACAACTGTGATTCTTTGATATCCCAGAAATATCTTCTGTTTCTCCGTGAGGTGTTTTCTCACTTCAGTAGACGTCTCTACCAATAGATGCGCTAGCCCCGGGCTACCTCTCACCTTGATCACCCTCTTAATAACAAAGTCTTTGTGGTCCTTCAAAATATCCTGCAATTCTAATGTAAGTAAGAATGTAAGTAGTCAATCTTATACTAAAACAAAAAACATAAACAAAACATTTGCTTCACCGAAAAATTACATTAACACTATCCCCCGAGAATAAAATCATTGTTTTTGAAATGCGGGTATACTGTCGGATGTTATAAATTTCGTAGATGGGTACGTTACGCTACAAAGCTACGCATAAAGTGTAACTTTTGCCACGTTTCTCCCGAAGGGGTCGCACGTGGCGAGTGGAATCTATTTATTTTTACAGGTCAGAGGGCCAGCCTCACGCCGACCATTTCAGTTGAAGTGATGATTCCCAGGGCCCGATGGGGCTGGTACTTATTTCTTTTGAAGACTGAGTGAACCTTGCTGGTATTTTATTTGTCTTTTAGAAATTTAGAAATCATTTTGGACACCCTCCATGAGATTTGAACCTTGCCTGTCGGCATGGAATGCAAGCGCTCTACCAATTGAGCTATTGATCGAACGTAAACATTATTAACGATAAAGCAGATGGTTATTCTTATTTATTTTTATTATTAGTTATTCTTAAAGTACTAATCAAATAATTAAAGTAATTAACGTAATGTTTGTGATATGTAATTAAGACAAATGGTGTAATTCATGTATTGACTTTATTGGAGGGAACAGCAAAAACAGAGGTTATCTGGGAGTCGGCATCTGCTATAGTACATATATGAGGAAGCCCACACCCGGGAGCTCTCATTACAGTACTGGTGACCCACATTAAGGGTCTGTACCACGCTGGGTTATTGGTAATTACAGAAGTTTCCTTATTGAGCTCTGCCATACTGTTTGTCCAATATTAATTACGCAAGTCCAGTTAGTACTGAAGTTTATTAGCAACAATTGAGTTAGATGGAGTCAAAGCCGGCAACCTAGGATTTATGTATTGTTGAAGTTGTCAATCAAATAATTTATCTAACTTTAAAAATCTCTGATAATCCCTGTCTAAATTGATTCTACATGCCTCAATTAAATCGTGTATACAAGTCAATATAATAACTTTTCTACAAATTAAATTTGAAAGATTTGTACTAACAAAAATACTATATCGACAAATCTCTTATATTTCTTAATTTCACCTTAATACAACGAAAATGCTAAGTTTATTTTTTACAAAAAAAAACCGCTAACAAC
The DNA here is from genome assembly GCA_951799405.1 of Agapetus fuscipes. Lineage (NCBI taxonomy): Eukaryota > Metazoa > Arthropoda > Insecta > Trichoptera > Glossosomatidae > Agapetus > Agapetus fuscipes. Next base: position 11,110,242 of record OX637342.1, read on the forward strand.
CGTAAAGAACTGAAAATTTCTACGTAATATATAATTTTATTCCTTCTTCCTTCGACCTTCCCTGAAGCAGGGGTGACATTGACAAAGTGAACCATTTTGTACAGTAAGGGTGGTCAGCCTCATACCAACCTAAAAGTCAAAGAACTCTTACTCCATTTTATCATACAAGGAAGTAATGAGTGGAGAAGGACGCTGAAAGATTTTTAATAGAGTAACAAAAGCATCAAAACCTCATTTAGATTTGCTGCATTTAAAGTAAGAAAAATCATGATTATCCATTTTTGATAGATATGGTACTATTAGAAAAATAAGGGGTAGCACAAGAAGAAGAAGAAGAATACACGAGGCAGATTAAATCTGTCAGAGTTTCAGGATGAGATGTGTATTCATCATCATGTCTACGCACGCACATACACGTGGGCTGTGGCTCAAGTTGTCAGTTTTATTATTTTGCGGGTTAAGGCTTTGTTTCAGCATTGTGCCCTTAGGGAGGGAGGAGCGAGGGAGACGGAGTAATTAGCAACGCTTGGGGTGAGACAGGGATCGAGAGAGAGCGTAACAAGTAGACATACTAAATGTATGGAGTGAGCAGACCTCGTTATTATAATTATAGCAGAAGAAGGGAAGAGACAACGCTGTATTATTAATATCATAAAATGTTTTATTAGAGATAAAGGAACAACCGCTTTTCTATTTTACCTTTTGCTTTATTTCATATTTACGAGGGCCTTCTGAGTAAATAAATTGTTGATACTGTTGCGATTGTATAGGTTTTATGCCTGTGCGTTGTTGTGATTGTGTGCGTAGGCGTGTATACTTGCTTATGTATATATGTGTGTAGACGTGAGTGTTGATACTGTTACGAAATTAGGGTTCAAAAGTCTTTCAAATTAAAATACACAGGTCTTCTTATATAGTTGTTTATTTTACACTTTTAAATAATTTATTTTCACAAAGCTTTCTCGACTATTCCACTTGGTTTCTGTTCACTGATCAAGTTAGTTCTATGTGTTTGTAAATCTCGTATGATACTGCTGGCCCTGCAAGCCACTGGCACCCTCCTTATACTCTTTAAAACTGTACAATCTAGACCTATAGTTGCTAGACAGTTCCAGAAAGGCATAGTAATTATTATTTCTCGATGCTTCAAGTATCTTATTCAATGATTCCTACCCACACATACAATACACAATTCCTATACCTACTTATTTTAATATTTATATTTCATATTTACTTAACAATACTTTGAACTATTGGTACTTCTCGCATTTTTTGGTAAAATCTTTTCTAGAGGCGTCTCGAACGCGCGAGAATAGGCCTTAGCTATATATAAATATAGGCTGCGATTTTGTGTAGCTTCAGTGATCCATTAACGGCCAAGACATGAAACCGACAAGACAGAAGTTACAGAGTAAACCATATTATATTATGTAATCGACTTGTTATAAAATAAACGCTGTGAAATAAATTCAACTCTAATTTTATGAAAAGTGAGTCCGAAATAAATCAAAACAATACTGTTCCGTTGACCATAAAATGTTCATCTGTATAGCAGTTTTTCATGGCTTAGTAGGTTCGTGAGATAGCTCAGCTGGAAAAGCGTCTGTTTTTAGTAATGAAAGCTTGGGAGTTCGTTCATCCACTATTGAAACATCAGCAGTGGATGATTTTATAGATTGATGATCAATATCAGCTTAAAACGTTTTAATTTAATTTATATGGATTTATTTAATTAATTTTATAATTAAAATAGGTTTCAATACAGTTGCTATTATATTGTATTTCGTATTTATATCTGCTAGGGCTTAGGTAGCCGAGTAAGTTTTGATAGAGGACAAAGTTGGTGGCTTGCGTTGGCGTCATTGATACATAAGAATTACTAACTCCATAGTTGGAGTTTATACAAAAATGAGAAATTATAAAAATCACGGTGTCCCAATACGAAGATAATTTTATCGATTACAAGTTGGATTACAATGTAAAGAAAGTGTTTTTGTCCGAAAATATCTTCAATATTACCCCCAACATTCGTCATTACTGATTGTGATAATAAATGTAGTAAATATTCGGTGTATTTTCAATTGTAACATTTACTTTATTTGAAAATCTTGTTTGAAATTCAGGAAGAAAGTATCCAGGTGAAGCTTTGATGGTTGACGATCCAGAGGTCAGTGAACCCCCTCCGACACTTTGTCTTCTTTTACTGTCGAAGATAAAAATCTGTTCCCCGAGTATAAACTTGTAGTTTTTTTACGACGTAACGTAATATGTGAGTATTTAAAATTTTGTATGAAAGCTGTAGAGGTGCTTTCTCATTTTTATACTTTTACTGGCTTGCGTAGTAAAAGTGTGTAGTTAAGTTTATACGGCGTATTCTGAATGGGCGCTTGTTTATGACGGACGTAAAGGGAAATGTGAAATCTGCAACAAACAACAACCAGGAGCAGAGGAATCAAAGAAACATGGACACTTAGAGCGTTACTGCTCTACAGGGAACAGGAAAAGGGGAGGTTTGTACAGGGAGACAGGTGTGGAGGTGATCATCAAAAACAAGCGAGGATTACAGGTATAAACTTGGTGCGGTAAAAATGCTTAAAAGGAAAATGTTGCTTCTTTCAATTTGGTTTAAATTGATCCTTAAAAATGAGGGGATCAAAAGTAAAGGTGATAAAAGGAAGTAATTAAAGTGTAATAACTCGCCAGCCACAGCAGTCTCGACGTATAAATAGATATCAAATGATAACTGAGCGATCCAGCATGGCTGCTCGTGGAAAACTGACCGATCAGCTGTTTATGAACCATCATGTTGGATAGCTATGATAAGATTCATCGACGTTGTCAAAACGGTGCTCTCTTCCATATGATGGTTTACGATGGTTTAGGAGGATTGAAAGGCACAGGAAAACCCCCTGATTAAGGGATTAAAAATAAAACATCGCAGAAAATCTATGGTGACAAAATTAGAGGGAAAATTATGCGATGTAAGTCAATATTGGTAACTCGAAAATTAAGAAAAAACCTAAAATAAGCGATTTTTCTCGTTAGCAGCATTGTGAAACGTTTTATTTAACCCAGTTTACGTTTATGTTAAATGCAGTACATAGCGCTAGTGTTTTCAAACTATCTACATAATATTGTTTAAAGTTATGACCTCTGTCCTGTCTTGTGTCCGGTCAAGTGACATTTTATCCGTTTTCCACATTTCAAATATTCTGAAATCAATGTTTCTAAAGAATATGGCACATATAATAGAAGCCTTAATACAATTTTGTGTTTCATAAGATAGTGAGTAAGAAAATATGTTTTTTTGAGTTTACCATTAAAATTAAGAATCCAAGGTGAAGCACAGGTCACACGAAAAAGGGCGCGTTGAAATACTGGTGGAGGATATTTGAGAGACAATGAATAAAGGGTCAGCTGTGTGAGAATAACTCACAGAAGAAGCGGGCTGCCGTAACGAGGTAATCTAATGAGAAGAATAAACGTCTGGCTGGTAATTTATTGGTCTGCGTGTTCCGTGATGGACATTAATGCCTTATGGCCACAAAATAATTATCAACCTGGCCTGGGAGCAGCACCAGCTGCTCAAGAAGAAGAAGAAGAAACATTTAATAACGAGTGGCTGGAACACAATGGGAGGAAGGGGCAGGAAAACAAACCATACTTATGTATTTGTCATCTTTTATTTGACATATCCTAACCTACCCTTACCTATTCCTCTACCATAAGCAATCTAAGCTACAGGGATTACATTAAAAATTTAAACCACATGCATGCCCACAAATAAACTAGTGTTTTATAGAACCGGCAGGCCTTCACAATAAATGAGAACTTGAAATACCCATTTTTCGATTGAAGAGGTTGGTGGTTGGTGGAACCTGTGAAAATAAATAGGTTTTTATCCTCACATGTGTCTCCTTCGTGGACTACGTGGCAAGTAGTTGCATTTTATATACAACTAAGATGCGTTGTATAATTATCAAATATTAGTATAATTTATTTTGTGAGCGCTATTTTGTATGAATTGCACATCAAGAGCCGTCTGCAAGCTTCATCGTCAAGAAAACGCCAATAACAAAAGCAAAATCCAGTTGCTGTAAGGCTAGACGAACCATTGGTGACCGGGCATTCATAATGAATTTCAGCTCAGCGATGAAAATAAGTATTGTTATGTTATTAAAAATAACATATTATAAAAAAACAATCCCGAAGTGTGCAGTGTCTGTTTGTGGGCCGAACGGTCACGGAAACGGCCGAACTGCGCCGTGCGAATCAATCGGCCCACGCTCGTGAGTTCATCGTTAGTTCCCGGCGAGATGTGAAGTGAGTCAGACGTTAGCGACCAAGCACCAAGCGGTGCAGGAGGGGGCACTACGATGGAGCTCCCTTCCCCCCCATCTACTTGGATTTCCTGCCAGCATGGCAGGTATGTCTTGTATGAAAAAGGTTATGACTCTGGATGAAATGAAAGAAGTATGCAAGGACAGGAAGAAGTGGCGGCTAATCTGCAATGTTGATTTCTAATGTTGGTGTATTCATTTGCTACATTTTTTGCATAGGAAATTTTTGACTTTTTTTGTATAGATTTCTTTGTAAGGTTTTGTTCTTTTTTATATTTAAATGTAATTTATTATTCATATTCCTTGACTTATAGGTTGGTATGAGGCTGACCACCCATACTGTAAAAAATGGTTCACTTTGCCAATGTCACCCCTGTTTCAGGGAAGGTCGGCAAAAGTTGTGGGGCTTATGTTCATTTGAGGTTTGGATTTTATTTGTAAGTACACATTCAGCATTTGTAAGCGCGAACTACACTTGTTGGTTTGTGGGCATACATCTGAGAGCTTTAAATGAATATATCCTTGCAACTTAGATTATAGATTATAGATGGCACCCGCCTTGTGGACCAGAGGCATAGGAGCGCCCACCCAGAGGCTCTCACGTGTGGAGGCGTCCACCTTGTGAACCGCCGCTAGCCTGGGGCGCTGCCCCAGGCCTTCCGTTTAGAACTCCAGCCAACGGAATGGGGAGTGTTCTAGTGAAAACCTGTAGGTCTGGCCAATCCCTTATTTCCCCTTTTCCCCCCTCATATTAGTACAGTAATAAACCCTTATTTGTTCATGTTAACTTTATCTTTTAATTATAAAACCCTTCCCAAGTGATACAAGTAAGCAATGCCAAAGAAAGAACCCCACGCCCTGAGAGTGATGTTCTAGTGACAACCTGTAGGTCTGGCCAATCCCTTATTTCCCCTTTTCCCCCCTCATATTAGTACAGTAATAAACCCTTATTTGTTCATGTCAAACTTATCTTTTAATTATAAAACCCTTCCCAAGATACAAGTAAGCAATGCCAAAGAAAGAACCCCACGCCCTGAGAGTGATGCTGATGAGAGCTAGCCGATGTAAGTATCCTGGAGATACCTTTCAATCAAAACATAACACTGGCGCATCCAACTGGGATTCTTTCGATATTGCGAACTTTTATTTTGGGAATTGTTTTGTTAAGCTCTGTTTTTTTTGTGTGTAATTTTTTTTTTTGCTTTCATTATGACGTCATATGTTTTCTTGCTTTGATTTTAGAATGAATTGTTTTTGTTTTGATTGCTTTTGCATTTTGCTGTAATGTCCTTTTGACGATTAAAAATTATGAAAGAATTTTTATATCAATATAAATTGACATGCAATCTTTGAGAAGCCTGAAAAATAGATCATTAAATCTTTTATTATTTGCTTAGAAACCTCGTCATATTTTAATTTTTTATGCCAAATTTCATTTTTTCTTCAACATTTAGTATTTCTGTCTATTTTGATTCTAACACTATTTTGGTCGCTTCCTTTTTGTATTTTGCATTTGCGTAAATGTGCTTTGACGATTTAAAATTCTGTGAAATTTTAATATCAATAAAATGTACATGCATTTTTGAGAATTCATTTGAGAAAGCATCATTATTTTGTTTTATTTTTTTCACAGAAATTTAGCTTTGTTTATTTTACATAAGTACCTACCTTGAAATTGATGCATTATTTGTTGCTAGGCAAATAAACTTTCACTTTATGTTTTTTTTCATAAAAGCTTTTAACAAACTTTTTTCCACATTAAAGGATTCTCAGAAGTATTTTATTTAATGTGAGGATTAAGTGTTTGGTAATTCATGATGTTTTTTCCCCCATTTGGTTTTTTTAATGTGCTATTCTCAAAAACATTTTAAAATAATTTTTTTTTTTGGGGGTAAACTGGTGATTAGGTCCATTCAGAAATTTACTACGAACTATGGCTATTCTGTTGGCTGCCATTGTAAATAATTTTATAGATTAGCTTTAGGTACTTTTGTGTGTTGTCAGGGAACATTGAAATCGTTCCAAGAACCCTCAAAAAACGATAGAGGATTGTAATTTTTGTAAAAAGGTAGCTTAGGATTCATTTTAGTTTAATATTTACGATGGTTTTATTTCTTGCAAGCAATAGCATATCACTTTTGTGCGATGTTTGACTGATATACGGGTCACTTGGAGAAATGTAAACTTGAACGGTTCTCAAAAAAACATCGGAGAAATTTTGTTTTATAGTGTACAAATAGGTAATTTAGTTAGAATTAGGATTTCTTGACTACATTTGTTTTTATGTATGTAAATATCTTCAACAGTTTTTTTTTGTGGAAGATTTCAATGGTTTTCCGAATTAACCCTTTGGAAAAAGATTGAATTATGAAGTTTCTTTATTCTTCTAAAAAATGAAGTGGCGCCATTGAGAAAGAGTGGGAAGATGTGGTCCTTTGGGCAAGGGAAGCCGTTTTCCGGGATTCTACTTTCGTAGGTCCGTGTGTGGATTTTCCACGGTATGTTGATGTAGGGATGAAATTATCACTGCTTTGAGTGGAAATTGATGTAAGGGGAAGAAATGCTGGCCTTTTTCTTGGAAAAGGGAGCGCATTTTCTTGAGATGTTACGTTTCGTAAATCTGGGATCTGATATGCACTTTTGTGTATAAGATGACACTTAAAGCCTTGTTCATTTTGTCGAAGGGGGAAAATGTCTGTGAGAACAGACGTGTTTGAGGCTCGAAAGAGCTGGTGTATTTGTAATATTTTGTTTGTGTATTCCATTATCACTTTAAGATGTTTTATATGGAATGTTCCACTCTTTTTTCGAGTGAGTTCGTAGTGGATTTTACGCACTAACATATTAAATATTTTGAACGAGTCTTGGATGTTGTCTCTATATGTATTTTTTTGTATTCAGCTCAGAACTTATTGTTATATAATAGTCGACTCCTGTAACGAGTTATGACTTGGTTAATATAAGTACCAGTGTAAAATATGTTTTGATTGCTGTGATTATTATTTATTGTTTAGAGTTTTCGACATGTTTTGGTGAAGAAAAAAGGCCTTGTTACAAGATCGCTTTTAATCCGCGTCTTGTCGGTTATTGGAACCACCTTGAAATTTCCCAAACCAAATCGATAATTCTCACAGCCACCAGTTTTCTTCTTCCTTCTTTCTGGTGTGTTGATAGGACAGAAGGATGTTCCTGTAAATCCCCTTTTCCTTTTTGTGTTCCCATAATTTTTTCAATTTTCTTAATGGCCAAGGACCTGGTGTTGTGTGTGAAGACTGTTGTGTTGCTCCTGGTTTTTTTTCTTAATTTTTGTGAGAAAGGGGAATGTTATGTTATTTAAAATAACATATTATAAAAAAACAATCCCGAAGTGTGCAGTGTCTGTTTGTGGGCCGAACGGTCACGGAAACGGCCGAACTGCGCCGTGCGAATCAATCGGCCCACGCTCGTGAGTTCATCGTTAGTTCCCGGCGAGATGTGAAGTGAGTCAGACGTTAGCGACCAAGCACCAAGCGGTGCAGGAGGGGGCACTACGATGGAGCTCCCTTCCCCCCCATCTACTTGGATTTCCTGCCAGCATGGCACCCGCCTTGTGGACCAGAGGCATAGGAGCGCCCACCCAGAGGCTCTCACGTGTGGAGGCGTCCACCTTGTGAACCGCCGCTAGCCTGGGGCGCTGCCCCAGGCCTTCCGTTTAGAACTCCAGCCAACGGAATAGGGAGTGTTCTAGTGACAACCTGTAGGTCTGGCCAATCCCTTATTTCCCCTTTTCCCCCCTCATATTAGTACAGTAATAAACCCTTATTTGTTCATGTTAACTTTATCTTTTAATTATAAAACCCTTCCCAAGATACAAGTAAGCAATGCCAAAGAAAGAACCCCACGCCCTGAGAGTGATGCTGATGAGAGCTAGCCGTATGTAAGTATCCTGAAGATACCTTTCAATCTAAACATAACAGTATTTTGAAAATTAAATGATTATTATTTTGTGCTCCAACAGAAATCCATGAAAAACCCACAACTTTCTGATTGTGATTCCTGAGCGTTAACCACTAGACTACAGAACGGTCTAATAAGGAGAACTGGAAGAAAAATAATTGTTTTAATTACCCTTGACGGGCGCAATGAGAGGGAGAAGGGGGGTGGGTGGGTGGAGGGTCTGAAGTGCTCCAATTAGGTGGAGTCCTGTTATGTCGTGGTCGCCGCTTTGTGATTCAAATGTTCTGTAAAAAAATGTTGAGCGAATTAAATTTCACGAGTGTCGACTCCGAGCTAAAGAGGCGCTCTGCTAAAGTAAGTGAGGCTTTATTACTGGATGAATGAAACAAGCTGTACACGAAGAGCTCTGTTACTTGTAGCTGTAACTGAGGGAAGTTCATGTTTAACCCATTATTTGTCACTCTGGATTAGCAAGGATTTATTTGTGGAGGCATCAAAACGTCATTTAATTAAAGTAGAAAATGAATTAGTAAAAATTGTGCTTAAATATTTTAAAAAAGTGTGATGTCGTTTGGCCGGGCTAGATGCAATACAGGGAGTCATAGCTTCAATAAAAAAATTAGTACGTAGTTTGAAATAACACGAAAGCATATTGCATTTTAAGCATTCCCATCAACCAACTGCATACGTTTCGCAATGCTGTTAACTAGAGAAATTCCCTGATTAGCGGGAATTCATTAATTATTTCTCAAGGTGACGTCATATAACCAAAGGATTTTTTAATGTCCCGAGTCCGTTTTGTTAAGAGATCTTTTCTCATATACATAAGGTGAATGTTATTCGGATAATTTTCTTCCGCGTATAAAGCTACAAGTCATGATCCATCGTTTTGCTCGTAAAGGCTTACTTTTCGTAACAAATTTGTGTATAACATATTTGGAGTGATTGGATTTGCATCGTTGTCGTATTTATTTTAGTTTTTTGAGCCGCAATACGTCATGGAAGGGGAGGTTTTGGAATCATTATGAATGAAAGAATAGCTTCATCCTAGATTCCACATATAACAATGAATAGACAGAAAAACAGGATGGCGTCTGCCTGGTAGAACCAAACAAAAGCTGCGAATGTGCTTTGTAAGATAAAAATAATCCTGCGAAGGCAGAAAAATACAACATAGCATAATATACATTTATAATAAGAAATTTCTTCACTGAAATCATATAGAAGTAGTGTAGACTGAGTTGGATATCACTTAGAGAGATTTGCCATTGTTAAAGGAATGAATTTTTGAAGATAGCTTACTAGTGGAATAAAAATAAAAGTTTTCGAGCTTACTTCGGCAACAATTTTTCGAAGTTTGTGAATAACAATCAGATTTTTGTCTTGTTAGTGACGAAAGTGGAGAAAACCATATAAGATAGCTTGGTCGTAGCGCAGACAAAATTATAGTGTAGTAAAACATCAATTGGGTAGTGTTTATATTTTGTATACCTTTATAGATTAGTTGGGTACATTGAGATTCGTTGTGGTAAAATTGAGTGTGTTAGTTAAGGAATGATTAATGCTAAAACTTTTTTTTTTGTTTAAATGTATAACTGAAATTTTAGCCTTTACACTGCACCATTTTAAATTCATGAACATTGGACAGTTCGGCGACTTTATTTAAGTTCATTTGCAGAATAAACACAGTATCCTGAGTATAAAACATTACGTTTACTTTCTCGTCTTCGATTGCGTAAATAAAATAATCTGATCTGAACGAAATCACTCACTAGGAGTGCTATCGTATCTTTCATACATTTTAGATTTACGCGATCGAGAAAACTTTGTGTAAATATTTTATACTCAGGATTCTGTCCCCGTATAACATTACGTAAAAATCCCCACGATTGCGTAAATCAAAAATGTAAGGAATATACGTTGACACTCATGTAGAGTGATTTAGTTTTCAATAGTTTTTTCGATTTACGCAATTTATGAAAATGTTTTATACTCGGGGTACAGGCCACGCTTAAAAAGGAACAAACGTAAATTAACATTCAATGGAATAAAAAGTAATCTAACGAAGAGCGTGTTTGCTTTGTGAGGGGAGTGGGGGGGTGAGGGGTGGCTCCCACCCCCTGCAGAGGACGTGCTAGGAATATGGCAGCGAGGAGAAACCTGTGCTGGAGACACCCAGCCAGCAGTGTGGCTGACAGCGACCAGGAACAAAGGTAATGAAATGGCGATGCGGTGCGCGGCGGAAAAATGAGCTAGAATATGAAAGGAAAGACGACTTTAAGGTGAATCTATTTTTTTCCTGAATAAAAAAATAAACAGGCTTTTTTTCACTTAAATTAAACTATCTTGAGCGCTTTCAATCACTAAACTATGGTTAAACTACGTTCTTATTTTATTTTTTTACATCGACAACGAGTCATCACATTGTGAATACACAAACCCTAAAATTAAAATACTTAGTCTTATCAGTGATCGAAGAGGGCTTTTAAGGTGTGACACACACAAAAACAGCGTCCTGTTTAAGTGTACTATAAAATAAATTATCTTTGAATAATAATAATAATAATTGCTCGTAGAGGCGTAAATAAGGCTCCTGATAGGCTTAGAAGGATAGAAGGAGTTGGTGAAGGCAATCACGGCTCAGGACATGGAATGATGACAAGAGATCGTTTGATTCGAAGTTAAGATTCTCAGAACTACAGGAAAAAACCCGTGAAGAATACTTACATGTGTATTCCATAGATACAAATCTATTTTTTGTTGCTTTCTTATTTTTTTACGTTCTGCGAATGCTAGAAATAAAACAAGCTCAACCGGGAAACCTTTTAATGTACATGTTATCAATTGACTCTGAAGTGGCCTTAATACATGAACGTATCGTAATAACATGTTCAAAGGAAAAATAAATATAGAACAGAATGGGAGCGTAAAGTGATTTGCTGAAAATATTTGTTGAGTAGGTAGATAGATTTTAGTTGAGAGCGTATATGAAAATAATTCTTCTATTCTTGGATACAAAAATATTGTTTTCTGTATCCAACCGCTGTTTCGCTAGAGGTGGCCAGATCTAGAAACGTTTCCACTTAGTCCCCTTGCAAATTTCTTTCATCTCCTCCACATTCATCCATCTCTTATATCGCCACCTTAAAGGTTAAACCGAAAAAGAGGCGATTCACTGATTTGAGAAATCATGGATTCAACGTTACATTTTGTGTAACTTCTCATATTAAGTAAACTAATTACAAGAAAGGGCTCATGACAAACATCTAAGCTACAGGACTACGCACTTTTATAGTGTTTTATCTCGCAGAAACTAGAAAAAAATATGCATTTACCCGAGAAACCCTTGTACCTTCATGCGTCACTTATTCAGTTTTACCTTTAAGGTATTGATATATACCTACCATTTCATTGTACACTTTTTCTCTCACATTATCTTTTAAATCGCCTTAATTTCCTTTCATTACTGACCCTATCATTCAGAGTTTTACCAGTCTTGCGAGTAGGTACTTAAAATAATATCTAGATTATCTATCAGAGCTCTAAATAGTGTTATTATTCAATGTAATCTGAGCATTTGTGGGATACACTTGTTCTATAGACTTGTATAGACTTAAGATTAATTCTGAGAAGGTTAAAATCTTGTAATTTGATACATAGATTATTCGGAAACAGAAACAATTATGAAATCAGTGCAGCATTTACTTTATAATCTAGATTTTCGGTAGTAACTTTGTGAAAGTTAATTTTATTAGATTAAAATAAAAATTACTTTGTTTGAATTCACTTGAGTTTTATTTGTTTATTGCACGACCAGTTTCGGGAGAAGCAGTAACTCCCATCTTCATTTTTCTATTTACACCTGAAGATGAGAGTTACTGCTTCTCCCGACATAGGTCGTGCATTAAACAAATAAAACTAATGTGACTGAAAACGAAGTAATTTTTTATTTTAATGCAGTATTTATTTCGTTGTGATTTTTAAAGATTTGCCAACTATCTATTCACGAAACCATGAAAAAAATGTTAATTCAAGAATGAAGCTTTTGTAAATAGTAAAAACAAAGATGTCGATAAAAAAGAGGTAAAGAAGAAATAAAAACAAACACAGCGACAGTTCACCGTGAAGTGGGACACATAAAGGAGCTGTGAGCTGGGAGGCTCTGGGAGGGGAGGGGGTTGCTTAGAAGGGAGGAACTGTAAACGGAACTAACTGACGTGTTTGACTGTAAATCGAAACACGGATCATTTTATTTCAACTGTAAAAGCGAAGACTTAAGCTGTACTAAACAGAAAGACAACAAAGTAACGAATTCTTTCACTATTTACTCGACTACTCAATGTAAAATCTGTGTGGGTGTGGTGTTTATATTTATTTTTACAGGTAAAGTAAACATAATGAAATTAAACACTATAGCCATTCATTTTTCTATCATTGAAAATTTAAGATGAACAATGAAGTCACTAAACTTATCTTCTTTATCATTATTTGCTAAAAACCTTAGCTACATAGATATCTAACGTTTGCCAACCAAGAAAAATTTGGAAAAAACAAAGCAAAAACTTTCCGAGTCTATTTTGATATTATTGATACTAATCAGTGATTTTCAGTGGTTTTCAGTCAACGTTATACAAATACTATTTTGATTGAAATATGCTTAGATTAATTCACTTGCAACAGTGGTTTCTTATGGAGCACGTAAAAAAATATTTCTTCTTCATTTTGATATCAGTAATACTAATCAACGATGTTCATTTAAGCGTTATATTTATTGAAATATGCTCGAATTCATTCACTTGCAACCGTGTATTCTTATAAAGCATGTAGAAAAATATTTCAAAACATTTTCCAACGTAAAGATAAAAGATGAAAGAATCAATGGGAGAGCAGGAACTTTATATTCAAGCGCACTCTCCCATCGTGCATTTCTTTTAGTTTCCCTCCCTTTCCCGGTGTGTCCGGTGTTTTGCCGCCATTATCAGTCTGTTCCCGCGCTTTCCTCTGATATTCCCGCTTCCTGTAATCCCGCATCAGGATTCAAATCACGGCCGCGCAGAGACACAAAGCGGAGACCCTTTTTAAAAAAAGCTGCCCCCTCACAGGGAGCCAGTACCCCAAGTAGAAAACATTTACATAAACTTCCTTCTATTCCGTAAATCAAAAACGTAAATAATATTTTCAGGGGCTTCTAGTGAGTGAATCACTTTTCATTATTTTCGTTGTTTACGCGATAAATGGGAGTTTACGCTGTGCTTTATACTTGAGGTACGGAGGTCTTGCTTTCCCTTTCAGCAGCGCATAAAGCCTCGGCCGTAATGGACCCGGGCACTTGGACTTCACGCGTCATAGCCCCGAAATTTCCAAGCTGGCCAATAGCACTCAGTGAACCTTATTTGGTTTGGCAATAAAGACATACTCAACGCACGTATTTATTAAATAAAGCCTTAAGGTTTTATAATGGCTTTTATGTGTAGGATTTCTGAAGTCATAAAAGAAAAATTGAAATCGATGTTTCCTATGCCAGTTTAAGCCGCTCAACAGATTTAGAGGAAATTTCCGAAAATCGCGCAACTTACCATATTCACATACTGGTATGTATTACATAGATCGTTTTGAATCAAATATTATTTTGATAAAACACAAAAACTATTTGAATTTTCTTCTATATTTTTTCCCGTTGCGGCGTAAAGCCTGAAAAGATTCCGCCTCCTCACTTAAATCCGGAGGAAAATGAAGGGATCCATGGTCACGGTCCAACTGAAATGAAACCGACCTATGGAAAAACTCCCTTCGAAAAAGGAACAATCCTTCTTCATGGTTCAACTGGAGTGAACCGGTCAATTCACTCTTAGGTGAAAATTATAAGATTATGGCCAATAATCTTGATGCATTTGTGTGATCGTCTATTTTACGGTTATGACCCCTCGATGTGAGATAGGTAGAAACAGAACGTTGTGTCATTTTTTTGTTTTACTGTCTCAGACCTACCTTCGTAGTGGACCCAAATTCTTTCATGATGGTGAGGATGAAATACAGATGTGCCTAGCTTAATAATATTTTAATGAATTTAATTAACTAACCCAAAGGATACGATGCCGAATTATGCAAGATTTTGCATTCGCGTAGTAGCGCGTTCGATTTTATTTCTGACAAAATTTCCGCGAGATTCGTTTATTTAATTTTGACGCCAGTTAATGCAGATGAATTTATTTCAAAGACAAGTACAATAATAACAGCTCAATTAAACAGGAGATAATCAAACATCAATTGAATAATAGTTATTTGGTTAGTATTGTTTTAGCAAAATTAAAGAGAATATGGTTTGATCTTTTCTTCTTCCTCTCTCTCCCTGCGCCGTAGATCCAACCAGCGGTTGTAAACATTTCTCGCTCCAAGATCACTTACTTTTTGTAGATTCTCTTTGCTGTGGAAGAAATTTCATTAGTGTGTTTTAGGAAGGGATTGATTTTAATAACTGGTACGACAAACCGGCCCAGTAGAAGATGACTCCCTTCACCCCAGCTTCCTTGTAAATGGGATTCCTCATTTGCTCGTAAGCAAGAGAGACCCAAAATCGAAGAAAGCTCATCTTTCTCTTTCCTCCAAGAATTTAACAGGTTGGCTCCACGGCCTGGTCCTTTCAGACCACGGGAAGGATATTTTAGAAGGGACTGGCCCTAACCTTACTCCGCGTCATGAAATAACCGAACGCCAAAAGACAATGAATGGAGACTTTTTAAAACTCGATCGTCATGTCGAGGCTCGCATCGTATTTTTGGTGTCAGAATCCAGCAGGAACTAGGTGTTGTGATGTTGGAATGACGTCAGTTGACTCCAGCCCATAACAGAGGAACAATGGAAGCTATATCCAAGTCATGATATAAGTCTGGTAGTAACCTCGTCCCTCGTTCAGTGATGATGTTGAGGACGCAGATAACCATGGCCGAAGGAGAGGTCAAGCTATGAACCAAAGGAAACATAGGACGTGCTCCGGAGCATGGCTCCTTGTCAGTCAACATTGGATTTATAGTTTTGATGGAAAGTTGTGGAAGCCGAAAGCTTTCACCTCCAACACAACGCGAACTCCTTCATAGCAGCAAAAAGAACCGTTAGGTTCCGGTATTTCAGATATTAAGCAAACAGCGTTCAATTCTTTCTGACACAGGTGTTTTGTGAGAGAGAAGGTGTGTTTGTTAGTAACTGCAAGGCTGTGGAAAAAGACAACAATTTATAAGCATTTCAGGACATTTGCGCCCCTTGATTGAAAGCTATGTTGAATTCACCCCTTTTGACCTGAAAGAAAACATTTTATTTACAATAGGTACGAAATGTAATTTTTTAAGATCGGAGTATTCAGCAACAGCAGCCCCTCGGACTGAAACATAGGCAACAAATCATTTCAAAATATGAAGATTGAATACATTTTAGAACGCAAGTTAATTAGGTTAGTTTAGTGTGTTAGAAAATAATTTGAAATTTCTCATCCTTCTGCGAAGCAGCTCAGCGAACTATGTGTTTACGCGGATTAATGAATTTGATTATTAAATAATTAAATGCGCTATCGTATCTTTCATACATTTTAGATTTACGCGATCGAGAAAACTTTGTGTAAATATTTTATACTCAGGATTCTGTCCCCGTATAACATTACGTAAAAATCCCCACGATTGCGTAAATCAAAAATGTAAGGAATATACGTTGACACTCATGTAGAGTGATTTAGTTTTCAATAGTTTTTTCGATTTACGCAATTTATGAAAATGTTTTATACTCGGGGTACAGGCCACGCTTAAAAAGGAACAAACGTAAATTAACATTCAATGGAATAAAAAGTAATCTAACGAAGAGCGTGTTTGCTTTGTGAGGGGAGTGGGGGGGTGAGGGGTGGCTCCCACCCCCTGCAGAGGACGTGCTAGGAATATGGCAGCGAGGAGAAACCTGTGCTGGAGACACCCAGCCAGCAGTGTGGCTGACAGCGACCAGGAACAAAGGTAATGAAATGGCGATGCGGTGCGCGGCGGAAAAATGAGCTAGAATATGAAAGGAAAGACGACTTTAAGGTGAATCTATTTTTTTCCTGAATAAAAAAATAAACAGGCTTTTTTTCACTTAAATTAAACTATCTTGAGCGCTTTCAATCACTAAACTATGGTTAAACTACGTTCTTATTTTATTTTTTTACATCGACAACGAGTCATCACATTGTGAATACACAAACCCTAAAATTGACACAGGTGTTTTGTGAGAGAGAAGGTGTGTTTGTTAGTAACTGCAAGGCTGTGGAAAAAGACAACAATTTATAAGCATTTCAGGACATTTGCGCCCCTTGATTGAAAGCTATGTTGAATTCACCCCTTTTGACCTGAAAGAAAACATTTTATTTACAATAGGTACGAAATGTAATTTTTTAAGATCGGAGTATTCAGCAACAGCAGCCCCTCGGACTGAAACATAGGCAACAAATCATTTCAAAATATGAAGATTGAATACATTTTAGAACGCAAGTTAATTAGGTTAGTTTAGTGTGTTAGAAAATAATTTGAAATTTCTCATCCTTCTGCGAAGCAGCTCAGCGAACTATGTGTTTACGCGGATTAATGAATTTGATTATTAAATAATTAAATGCGCCTTCCCGTTCAGCAACCACTGGTTTAATTTTATTTTATTCAAAATTTCAATCGGAAGTTATTTTTATGTTCAAAAGTTTGAGAATTACTGCGATTTACGGAATTACATATTTTGCGTACTTTTAGTTTTAGACATCACACATGAAAAAAACCACTCCCGGAATATTATATCGGCAAATATTTTATTATTATTAAAACCACGTAAATACTTATTCTCCCTTAAATTCCGAACGAACGATTCGCGGCGTCTTTATTAAGAGAAAAATCTTTTTAGTCTATTTAAATTTTCTTCCGAATTAAAACCCGATTTTAATTTTAATATTTTGTTTCGAATTTGTTTAGCTCAGATTTAAGATACAGTCTCGACCCGAATCCCATTCCTTTCTCCCGGTGGTTCAGGGCTGACTTGCATCCCCCTTCCAGAACTTAAATAGTCCCATAGAAAAAAAATACGTATGGACAAGAAAAATCTTCCTACACATGTTTGATACGCCCACATGTATAGGAACTTCAATTATTTTATTTTATTTTTGATGAAAAGCTTGATTCATCACAAGCCTTACCTGTAGAAATAAATAGGTTCTACATTTAGAAATTAAGTTGTGAACCACGCCGGGTACTGCAGGTATTTAAGGAATATTAATGTACATAAGGAAAGTATTTTTAAGCAGAAAATTGAAAGAATTACCTTTGTACAGATGTTTTTCTTTTTATTTCAAAAATGGAAACGTTGCTGCAAAATATGCTGTAATCCCCTCTAGGTGACAGCAAGTTGAGAAAACGCATTCAGTTTAATTTTTAATTTTTTGCTGAATACCCTAGTCACAAACTTGTGATGTTTACCCGCCGAGAACAAAAAAAAAAGATTTTAAATGTTGTGCCAACTCCATTGCTTATATCATATTTCGATTTCAAAGGTAATCCTAGTCGTCTATTTGAATTTACTCTTTTAAAGTATATTCAATATAGGCAATGAATCTTTTTTTTTCTTACCGAACACTTTTATTTGTCCACATTTCATTTCATATTATTTTCGTCGTATAACTTGAATGCGAATTCAATTAAAATCGTAAGATTATTGAAGCATTTCTGAGAAAGAAACTGAGAAGCAGCAATTCAAAGTTACTTCCCAACTTTGTAAGCATTTACTTCCCAGTACAGCGTTTCCTTCCTGCAGAGTCACCTCTCTTCCTGAGAACTTTCTCCCAGGCTTTCTTTCAGCTTTTTGATCCCCGCACTGAAAAAAAATGTAGCATTGACTTTTTTATGAGAATTGACAATAAAAGGCGGGAATTCCAGTCCCGCAGGGCGCGCAGTAATAAAGGGCTAATGTTGGCGAGAGGTTAGGTTGGCGAAGGCTGGGTTGTACGTATGGCTGCTATAAACTTAATGAAGTGCTCTCTAGTCCGGTGATTACTGACTGAAATGACGCCATGCATTATTCCGTCGCCATGACAACCCGAATTGTGTTATTTAATTTTTCATCCCGTATAACGCTGGTGTGATGAAGTGGGGAGGGAGGATGAGGCAGGAGGGAGGAGGGAGGAGGAAATTTGTTTATTAAAGCCGTGGACAAATTTCAAATTTTCATTTTTAAATTTTCACTGACTTCAGCTTCCTTTTGAAATATCTGAAAAGCAATTTTTGTAAACTAAATAAATTACGGAACAATATGAAGAGATTTATGCTGCATCATTTTCTGTGTATCTTAAGAGTTAAACTCGTACCGCAACGCAACGCAACTAAGCTACACATATAGTTTAACTCCTTGCCGCGTTATCCCCGAAGTGGTCGCATATGGCGAGTAAACCTATTTATTTTTAATTTAAAGATGTAGCAGATTCTATCTTCCGACACAAAGAGGTATGCAAGAACAGGAAAAACTGGAGGCAAATCGGCAGAGGCTCTGGCTTTCCCTAGCGGAATTACAGACAGAGTTACAGTTACAGTCACAGACAATAAAAGTGATGTGAGAGTGAATTTAGCTTGCTGCAGTATTGAAAAAAAATTACTATGATAATATGAAAATCAATGCTGAAGATTGTACCATTGTAGGAACCTACTGTCCGTAACATTGGAACCAGATGGACATCTGTAAAATTTCTGTCTTCATATCTGTACTGGAATAGCTTTGTTAATAATCTAACTACTCGCTTCTTTTTTATTTTTTCCTATTATTTTCATATCAATGCTATGTCTTAGTAGATAATTATTCCTTGTGCATCTCTGCTATTAATATAAAAAAAGAACCTCGCTGTTATTGGTTCGCTTCCCTTCACGGCGTAGTTTGTATCAGATACTGTATCTGCTCCTTCATTTGTTACTTGTGCTCGATAAGAAGAGAATGAATCGGTACTCCCAAGTGTAAAACTGCACATTTAAAGTCAATAATAGCGTTTTCCAAAAAATAAATGTAAAAAGAAACAAAGCCTCTATGTAGAGTTTTAGTTAAAATATATTTTTGGTAAAACGCTATGGTTGAGTTTTATACTTGGAATAATGGACGGTGATCACGTAGCGCTGTCTGTGTGAGGGGAATATAAAAACAAATGAAATGACATGTAATATTGGAATACAAAAATACACCAATCAGTGATCAATATGCAAGAACTCACAGACTGAAATTTGAAAAGATAAAAATAAATCCAATTTGGTTTTTAGATTACAAAATGGCTTTAATTTTTTTTCAAGAATAACAAGTCAATGAAACAATAAAAAAAATGTATTCGATTTTGATCGATAGCATGTTGTTTGTGTCCGTCCACTCTAAAGAATCCGAGTATATGTTTGTAGTTAAAAATATTGTAAGTACAACAAAATCAGGTTAATGTACGACCCCTTTGTATTTGAAGCTCTTAATGAAGTTATAATCTAGTACTTTGGTTATGAACGCAAGATTTCTACCTACTGGGCTATAGTTTTCATAAAGAAAAACAAGCTGAAAACCTTATACCAAATTTTTAATTAAGATTTTTTTTTTACTGTCGTATATTATTCTTTATTTCTTTTGTAGTGCA
Organism: Agapetus fuscipes; assembly: GCA_951799405.1. Classification (NCBI taxonomy): domain Eukaryota; kingdom Metazoa; phylum Arthropoda; class Insecta; order Trichoptera; family Glossosomatidae; genus Agapetus; species Agapetus fuscipes. Next base: position 11,130,162 of record OX637342.1, read on the forward strand.
GTTAAAGCTTTAATAACAGCTCTCACCTTAGGAGAAGATGCTCTACTTATTTATATGTATTTCATACCGAGTGAAGTTGCTAGCAGATCATTAGTCGAGTAGTTAGTGCAGACACACAACGGGGAGGAAACGTCTTCGAGTCTGTTGTGTCATTATTGTGTGACGTCACATTGTCTGTTAATTGGAGAGCGACGGCAACAAACTCACAACTCCTGCAATTATTGAATGTTGGCGATAGTTAAGGAGGGAGGTGAAGAGACATTGATTTTGAGGTGGTGAACAGCGTAAAGGTGACGACGAGGAAATAATGAAAATGTACATATATTGTAGTTCTTTTTGTGCTAAGAATGCTCTAATGACTGTCACTATGTTGTCCTTTTTTGTAGTACATAAGTGGCGATTTTTTTTATTAATTAGTTTAGTCTTTATAATCTTTTGTTTGCTGATTTCTTTCAGTATAATCAAAATTTCGTTTACTTCTTATTTATTTTTACACTTCAATCTTATAAATCTAAATATGCAAAGGGAAGCATGTTAATGAAAGCCTACGTGAAACACTTAGTAAACATTTATAAGCTCTCACGTCAACAATAAAAAATTATGTGTGTTTTCAATCCCAGGAAGATTCGTTCCTTATTTATTTAGATTAATAGGGTTGTATTGCCAGAGTATAATTTATTAAAGAACGAATTAATAAACTAGAAAATCATTTCAGACACAATTCTGATTTGAAAATGACTCTTTTTGCAAGATGAACGTATGCTCTAACCATTGATCTATTATCTGGACTCTTTTTACAGCTCCTCTAAAGCTGTCTAGAATTTAATTATTTATTATTCATTAACGCTGCAAACTTTGTTCTGAGATTTATGAAACAATAAAAAGTCTTACTCTTCGCTGAAAAAAAAAACTAATTAAAATTTCGTTTCGGGAGTTTTTGTTTTGGCTTTATTGCCTAATCAAGTTTTCACAATGAAAACAAAGCAAGAGCGCCCGTTGTTGTATAATCATAAGTTGCTTATCTCACAAATACCAGAGGAACGCCTTAAAATTGTTATTTTAAATACTTCCGCTCAGTTTTAAAACTTTGTAAAAGTCTTTTCTCTCTTCCTAGTTGAGTTATTTCTGCGTTTGTTTGTTTCCTCTTCCAACGAAATATTTCTAAACAAACTTTGCAGAGCAACTTTGCAGGCTGCGTGACCTCATGAAATATTATAACCCAAAAATGCCATTAATTAATTGGATAATTTATTTATTGTTGGTAATCCATTGTTTTAAGAATCTCTGGTTTTAAGGATATTTATTTGAAACAGCAAAGTGGTCTACGTATTTGATAAATTCTTGGAATTTTGTTTTGTATGAAGATATTGAGAGAAATAAACTGTTTCAAATTCAAATTAACCAATTTAAATTCATTTGGAAAATTGTAAGGGCTCAATTAACTTTCTTGAATTAAATATTAAAAAAAAAACCTTAGCTTACCTCACAGTTTAAAAGGTGTTTTCCTGGTTGATATAATGTTTTATTAGTGAATTTCTTCATTTTTTTTCAATTTGTTTACTCAAAAACCATATTAATTAATTCATGATTTTTTTGTTTCCGAGTTGTTGAAGTGTAATGTCGTTCGGCAAAAACTTAGCATTGTATCTATTGCGGTTAATTATGTTTAAAAATCATCGGTTTTGAGAATACATATTTATTCAAAAGTATCTAAATCAAATCGATCCTCTTTTGGACTCTTGAATATTATTTTCATATATTTTAAAGCATCAAACTCGGTAATAATAATAATAATAATAAATTGACAATATTTTTAGTGCCGTTTTGTGAATTCACTGCAAGGGCACTCCTGAACAAGCATGTCTTTAATCCTGATTTAAATGCATTTGTACTCTCCACAGCTCTCAGCTCGTGTGGTAAGGCATTCCACAGCAGAGGGCCAGCAATGCAAAAGGCACGATCTAAATAATTGGCCATGTTGCTTCTGCAGGGAACCCTGAATCTATTCACAGCAGTACTGCATGCAGATCTCAGAGTACCCCGCCTACCCTCTACTGTGTCCCCCACACATAGCTCTGAGACATACAGTGGCGCAATGTTCTGCGAGGACTTAAATACAGTTAAGCAGACCTTGTACTCCACCCTCTCCTTTATTTTCAGCCAATGAAGCTGATCCCTGAGTGAGGGTGTGATGTGCTCAGTAATTTTTAAATTACAGATCAAACGTGCCGCAGCATTAAGCACAGTAAGTAAACAGTTGATACTTTATAAGTTTGTGTATACATATTCGGGCATCTAGTTGGAAAGTTAGTATCGCACATCAACAACTTCTCTATTATCTCAGTGGCGATCATTCACCCTCAAGTTTTCCCATATTTCTCAGGAGGTACCACAAGGATAAAATATTACGCTTAAACTCGATGAAAGCGTTCAGCAAAAAATGTATGGAAAAAATAAATGAACGGTTTAGTTTTCATACGTTTTTTGTTAAACGCCATTGTTGCGTTAAGGAGGAAGGGGTACAGTTCTAGCGTTCTCGATAGAGATAGCGTAACTCGATGAAAGCGTTCAGCAAAAAATGTATGGAAAAAATAAATGAACGGTTTAGTTTTCATACGTTTTTTGTTAAACGCCATTGTTGCGTTAAGGAGGAAGGGGTACAGTTCTAGCGTTCATCTCACTTGCGCGTTGAATATTGCTGAAAACTCCACAAACATGAAATATCATTTCATTTATAGCGCCACTAAAGAAACAACGAAAGGCACTCAAATTACAGCAAACCTTTAATTTAACAAAAAAGCAATACATTCAAGTCTCAGTGATTCAAATAAAATAATACGATAACTATATAAAGATAACATATAAACAGTTGAGAAAAACGCAAAACAAATCTTTTTGTATGTATGTATCTTGTGATTCCTAACGGTGTTATTCTTAAACATCAAAGCATGGCATGTGGAAGGGCGAGATGGGGTAGGCATGCATTTTACAAAATAATATTTCATCCCAAAAAAACTTGAACGGGGGGTGGGGGGGGAGGGGGGGGGGGGGGTGATAGGCACAAATTTCAGATGACTATCACGCCCTACATAATTTTCTCCCACCAAGAGCCGAAATCACCCCCCAAGGGGACGATCAGGTTGGGAACGATTGGTCTACACTAAAAGTTTTCTCGTCGACATATCAAATAAATTGCACAGAATCTGTACTCGACTTTCTTGCAAAAATTAACCCACTGTATGACGTATGTATAGCTAGAATCATCTACCAGCTTATGCCGTTTCAATAAAAATATAATATATCAATAATAAATCAATTTTATTCGACCGCGGTGTGTACCTGCATACTCGTACAATATGGATATAGCCATATAAATACTTAAATGAATATAAATATTTGGTTGATTTATTTGTTGAGCACCGTTTTGTGTGAATCACACCTCAAGAGCCCTCTGCGAGGTTGGTCTTCTCTGGAAAATGCGCCAATTACACAAGAAAGATCCTTGACTTATAGGTTGGTATAAAGCTGACCACCCATAGTGTAAAAAATGATTCACTTTGCCAATGCCACCCCTGTTTCAAGGAAGGTCGGCAAGAGTTGTAGGTTTTAAGTTCATTTGAGATTTGGTTTTAATTTTTAAGTACACATTCAGCGTTTTTAAGCGCGAATTTACACGTGTCTGTTTGTGGGCATGCATTTGATATGAGTTTTTCATTTTAATATATCTTTGCAACTCAGATTTTAGAATCTAGAATCTAGATTATTATAGATGGTCATTGAACCCTTTTGTATGCAAACTAGGACTTTGTATGGTGGGTAAACTTTTTAGTTATATTTTGAAATAGTAACGACTGATTATTATTGGTATTTATAAAATTTTAAGAATCGCAGCATTTTATCTAATTTTAACCCTTTGACTACCAAGAAAATTGCTAATACATTTTGTATGGAAAATTTTCACTTTGTATGGCGGCTATACTTCTGATTCACTTTTAGGAAAAAATAATGATGATAATATATAGGTTATTATTATTGTTTTACATTTGTGGTACATTATTTTTTTATTAACCCTCTAACTGCCGAGAATTTTTCCATTATTTTTTTCTTTTATATGGCAACTCCCTAAACCGAGATTATGATAAAGAAATGATTATAATTATTAGATAGCACTATTATATAAATGGATTCACACAAAATTTAAGAAAAATCGTCGGAGCCGTTTTTGAGAAAATCGCATTTTAAATTTTCAGCTCTTCGGAAGCCATCTTGAATTTTCAAAAAAGTAAAAAAAAAAGATTCAGAATTAAAGTGATAAGCTTGTTCTTTCTATCAAATCTAAAACAAATTTAAATATCTTGCATTTTAATAGGTTTTTGTAATATTTTCGATTTAAAATTTCAGGTCGTGTAAACGGTGCTTTATATTTGTTTTTTCAAAAAATTTTTTTTGTCAGTTTGTAGAAATTTATGTTGTCCATAATATTGTAGAACATTATATTTTTGTTGATCCCTTAACTTTCGAGAAAATCACAATCGTTTGTTTTTTTCATATGGCAGCCCATAGACACAGATTAGTAAGAGTGTTGCCATAACTAATTTATTAAGTTAAAAATTAATTAGTGGCAACTCTGAAAATTTAAGAAAAATTCTTGGAGCCGTTTTTGAGAAAAGTGCAATTTTATGTTTTTTTTGTATGGCAGCCATCTTGATTTTTCAAGTTGGTGTAATGCCATGTTATTCATACTTAATATATGTCCAAAAAAGCTGATGTAGCCAAAATTTGGTATCTCTAGGTCTTATACTTTGGAAAGTGACACACACACATACATACATACATACATACATACATACATACATACATACATACATACATACAGACGGACGTTTTTGAAAGATAGTGTTTTTTGGCATGTCCTGCACCAGGACAACTCATTTCCGTGAAAACCTCGAATTTTTTTTTTCACACCAAATCATAACTTTCTTTATAGCCTTCGGCTATAGCAAGAAAGTAAAAATCATATAACCTGTTAATTTGGCAGACGCTTATTGGTATATAACAGGTCTGTTGGTACATACTTCTGTATTTGCATGTGCCGGTGGATTGTTCAATTTATCGGAACGTAATTTATTCATTAAACCGGCTGGTTTGTAGTTTGGGGGGAAAATAAAAATGGCGGCCGGCACATCATATAATTATCACCTCCCCCTGGGGGGGGGAGGGGGAGGGGATGAGGGGAAGGGTTGTTTCACTTCGTTAGTGACGTCACGAGGAGGGGGGGGCTCGTTAGCTCTACAAAAATAATGTGCAGCTTTTCTTCTTTTTTTTTGTCCCGAATGCTATCAAACGAATTTTTACTTAATTTAGCAACCCGGTCACATCTCTGTTTGTCTACCGTTCATCGTTATTTGTAGAGTTGTCTGTGTTTTTAGTCTGTCTGTTCATTTCATATAACGTAAATACAACTTTATACTTTTTTCAACATTTGTAATCTTTTTAGATCCGGTCAAACAAAAAAACCTTTTTTTATTTCTTTGAATCGTTTAAAAAGCATTGTATTTTTGTCACAAATCAATGATAACTAATCTGGGAGACAAAACACGAAAGGTTTATTTTCTTTTCAACTTTTACAAGTCCAATGTACATTTTTTTGTAATTTAATTTGTGTCATGTTAATCACAATTAATTTAATATTTTAGCAAGAAATAGGAAGCGCTCAAGAAGCGGAAATAGGATGATGACACTTGGCCAGACGAAAGATATTTTTTTTTAAGTACAACCACAAGAGAATTCAAATAAGACTACCTAAAAAATGAAAGGATAGCCAGACTTCATCATCACAGGACATCCTATCATCCTAAACAGGTCAGCCGACTTAGATTAAGAAGAGGGACACGTACGATGGGTAGGTACAAAACATTCCGGAAATTTCCCTTGATTGCGTACCTAAACATACAAACGTATGGAAATATACAAATGAATGAAAATATGGCCGAGAAGTCAAAGCGCTATTCTTGACTAGCGTATTTGGAACAGAATAACTCTAGTTCGGATCCTGTCTTACCCATTTGATCATAACTTCGACCCTGGTTCAACAGATGCCATTGCATGCACACAAGCTTTTGCATGAAGACAACTGGCCAGGCAAAATAGGTTGCTGAATTGTATTCCTCTTCACAAATCTATTTAAAAAAAATGTATACACCTTTACTTCTAGTGAGCGATTTACTTTTCCTACATTTTTTCTATTTATATGGATTTATATGGTCGAGGGAAATTTTAGCATTTATACCTGGGGTACAAAAGATGTACTTACAATAATCGTATCGGCTGTTTTAAAACTAAGCCTAGTTACTACAATTACTTGGAATTTTCACCAGTACAAAAGTTAGGTACGTGTAGCTTACTGGGCTGGTAGTCTCATCACCACGATAATTCTCACCTACCGAATATCGGTAATATTTGTATGAATATGTACCAGCTGTTCACTTGCGGCCATCTTGGATTGACAGGTCTCCATGCAAATATTATTGATATTCGGTAGGTGAGAATTATCGTTGTGATGAGACTTTGAAGGTAAAGCTGAAGAGAAAGTTATTTGATCGAAGTGAAGTTTTGATATGTAGACGCTGTTGATCCCTCTCTGCCCGCTTAGCAATCACCTGCCCATGTAGTTCATGTAGTTGGCCTGTAGTTTTGGTTTCCCCATGACTGCCCATGTTTATCCTGACCGCCCTGTACTCTATATACACAGGTAGGCTCAGCGCAGACACAACAAGGTAGCCTGTAGTCTACGCAAACCGCAGCCCATTATCCAAACAAGCCGTGACGTTATAGATATGGCAATATTGTAGACATATCCGTCAAACATCGTCGCTGATGACGATTTCATCTGACTGAAACGTTCGGATTATTGTTACGAGCGTATGGTAGTATTAATGTATCCGTGATTCTAATCACGCTGATGGAACAACGCTCTGGTATGGAATCACCCACTATGTTCGAGAAATCGAGAACAGTCGAGAAACGTCCGTATGAACGTATATAAATGTAAGCCGCAATTGTGTGCAAGCGAGAGTCGATTGAAACATTGAGCAGATCACATGAAAAACCATAGTGTGTAGGTATAAGATTTTATTATACTCAGAGCGGGTAAAAACATTTTTTTAAGATCTCATTGCAGCTGGCATTAAAAAGTACCCGTTAATAATGAATCACTTATATTTTTCTCTAAATACGAGTACAAAATTCTACATAATACATTTCCTTTTAGTGTCTGCAACACCTATAGTAAAAGCAACGAATTTTGTCTGCATCACTCTTCAATATTTGATTGACTTATTTTTTTTCATACGGAGGGGTTTCTTGTACAAGTTTTTTTTAATGCATTTATTTTCTGGTTGATAATTAACAAAATTCATTATTGGACTACTTGCCACGTTGCCATTTCTTTATCCACTCGGCTTAATGTATATGCAGCTGTTCACGTGTGTTATGTGGTATAGTGGTGTATACGTGCATGGCAGTGGTTAATACTGACTACACCAATAATACCAGTGACCTGCGTACCTGTTACACTATACCAGTGACTGCACACGAGTACTTGTTGTTATTGTTAGTGATATCCAATAACCTCACTAATAGTTTCCCATAAATAACAATAGCCAGGTCAACAGAGTTTATTAAAAAAGCAATCGCGTGTTCATGTAGGCAAAACGCAATATCTGCCGGTGTATACACACGGGTCAAATTTGTATAAATGAATACGGGTATTTGGCCATTTTATAGTCTATTAGTAATCATCTACAACTACTGATCAAGAAATTTGCCAATTGATCCCCAGGAGGGACCAAAAATATATTAAAGGCACTAAGATTGGTTAGAAATCTGTCAAACACTTCAAAGAATTAGTTACTTGTCCTTGGAGGTGAAACAGAACATTTAACACATGCTTGGAGCCTCCCATAGAATTATGAAAGAAGTTTTTATCGAGAATTAAACAAAATGTCTGATAAATGAGAAATTCATGCCCATTAAAAAGTTTTTCAGATATAGTGAGCTCACCATAAAGAGGCGACCATTGTGCAGGAGGTCGCACCTTGGGATAGTTGTTGGGGAAACGCTCCTCGGTCCAGTCTGTCTGCATGGTCACCCTGTAGACTACAAATACGTCCTCAGGACACGAAGAAGAAGAAGAACTTGTAGGTGCAGCATCAGGTAGAGGCAGAGCAGCAGCGAGAGGTGAAAGGTTCCTTAAAGTAGGTTTCGCTGGAGCACCTAAAGTGTTTGTTGGTTTCTTGTTGCTTGAAGATTTGGCTGCAGCGATTGGTGAAATCGCAGGTTTGGATAAAGAAATGCTTTTAGTGGCTGATGGAACAGTATTTATAACTTCTGAACCTATTTTTGGATTGGGTTTGTAAGTTGAAGTGTCAGGACGATTTTCCGTTGGAGGAGATGGATCCGATATTGAAGCTGTTACAATGGGATGCTTGCTTGATTTGGTGATTGGTGTTGTTTGATTAACAGGAAAAGAATGTAGGACGTTAGGTTGTGCTGGTTTTGTTTCGACTCCATTTGTGATATTTAGTACAGGAGTAGTTGTGGCTGAACTAAAGGAAGAGCTGATTTGCTTGGTAAACAAAATAGCTTTAAGGAAGAACAAACTAGCTCCATTGTTTTCTTCATCAGATTGTGGGGCATCAGGATCAGGTGGATCATCAATGAGAGCCGTGTATCCTACATGGATGGTCACAGCCAGCAGCACTGCAACCAGAGCAACAGCTGTCACACGCACCGCCATCTTGTAAATCACTTTAATCTTTTACTTGTTGTCAACCTGTTTATGTCACTAAACTACTTGCGTTTGTTTCACAGATTTCTTCAACAGCTGTACATCAGGTGTTCATTGCATTACTCACTTTCTGTTTTATTCAGAGACAGTCGTAACTAAACTCTTATCAACTTATTTGAAAATAAACACACACCAAATTGAGACAGATAAATGTGCGGAGTTTCCTTTGTGACTTGACTTGCACCTTTTGTAAGCTCAAACAAGCAATGTTAAATGCCTGAATTAGATTGAGAAGCTACATTTGATGAAGGGAGTGAGTGCTTAGTGTTTGTTGACTATGAATACCAGTGTGTTAGTGCCCGGGCATCGCAAGTAAAGCTGAGCTTCTACTGAGCCAGAATAAACACCAAACTTCACTTTCCGCGAATCAGTTTTATTTTTGAATCACAATAAAAATCCACGCCCGGCATTTGCACAGAAAACAGCTGCTCTGTAATGCTGAGCTAATAATAGATGCTGCTGCTCTGTTGTGATGGAGCCAGAGCACAGACAAGTTCTTTAGGGCAGCTGGTAACTTGAATACAGCGTTCAGACATTAATTAGACGCATCTTATCTATTTTGACCATGTAGTAAGTACATATAATCACCTGAAGAAAATGAAACCAGCTTGAGAAGGAATATTTTCTCTAAGAACTACGAGTGAATAGATTTTTTTATTTTAGTGTTACGAATGTGTGATTGTGTGCCTGTGTGTTTTTACTTGTGTGAGTGTGTCTGTGTCAGAGCCGTCGATCTGAACAGTTAATAAGCCATTCGGTATTCGAACTAAATGTAAACGGAATCTTAAAATAAATTGGGTGAAATAAATTAACCAAGGTTTTTATCAAATTAAGCCCGTAAATCATAACAACAGTTAAAAATTTACCGGTGAAAAGAGCTTTTTTGGTTTTCTTTTCCCATCTCAAAAACAATAACACATTCCTTTTAAAGCAAAGTAACTGAAACTACAAAACATACCAGAAAATAAAATTACTACCTACATTGTTTTTTTTATTAAAATGACACTTTGCATTTTCCCGTTTCCCTTTTATGTATGTTTTGTATTAATTATAAAGTTTCACACGCTTTGAGCAATTAGTACAATTTAATCTTCATGTGTTGGTTCGATAATGTAATGACAGTGCGAATGTATATTTTGATTTTTGAGACTCTAACATTCAATGACCATCGTGATTTTTATTTAATCCGATTTAACGTAGTGGGAAAATCTATCAAGACGGCAACAGCGAACAATTACTATATCTTTTCTTAAAGATTTTTTAACTTTATTAGAAAAACTTACTCACAACTTCCCAGCTGACCTCGTCTGTATGGCCTGTAATAATTTATTGTTACTGTGATTGTGCGAGGAAGAAAGTATATTGTTTTCGAATACTTGGTAGTGAGTCAGATTGTGTCCCACGTATAAATATAGTTCCTTACTTTGGTTGACTGTCCCGCATCGTGTACACTCCTCTGAGGCCACGTGGGTAGACCAGTATTCTAAGTAAAACCTTTAACGAAATTTTCAAGTATTTCAAATATCCTCCAAAAATAGTTAGAGGCGTTTTCCCATTTTCAAACAAATTTTGGCTTTCTCGATGATTTCGTTACTGAGTAAATATTCTTACAAATTTACAAGGTTGTATGGAACACCAACTCGCTCCAGCAGTACTCTAAGTATAAAGCTTTAGGCTTACACTCAATCACAGCGTTTTATTATAAATGCGTGGAAACTCAAATACTAACGAGGTGCTGTTTAAATTTCCTTACATTTTTGGTATTACGTTATGGTTGAGTTTTAACGTAGTATAGTGTTGTATAAGTATTTGGGTACAGATCTCTTCCCAACAAACAAACAAGTCATTGACTCGCACAACTTTGGGAAATTCAGATACATAAACATAAGTACCTATATACATAATATGAACCTACATACTCATGTACCTACTACGCTCGTACAGTATTCTGCCAATTTGAGATCTCCCTCTCGAAAATATGTTTTTATTCTGAATATAGATTGCTTATTGGGAGAGTAATATTTTCACCCACATGTGTACATTTACTTTATCATTTTATTTTATAGAATAAGAGTTCCTTAACTTATATAATATGTATTGTCATGAGAATGACCGCCTATGCTGTATAAATAGTGTACTGTTATGTAAATATAAATATTGAAATAAGTATGGGTAGTTATAGTGTTATGTAAATATAAATATTGAAATAAGTATGGATAGTTATAGTTATAAGAATCCTCAAAAGTATTGGTAGGTAAGATCGATAATTATGTATAAGTGTAGAATTCTCTAGGCTAAGTAGGTATTTGTTATAATTATAGGAATACTGTATTGCATTGGTAGGTAGGATTTTGGTTGTGTCTAGGTAGTACGTGAAACATCGAGAAGTAATAATTACTCTGGAACCTTCTAGCAACTATAGGTCTAGATTATACTGCTCTAAAGAGTATAAAGGGTGCAAATGGCCTGCAGAGCGGCCAGTATCATAGAGACTTACAAACACATCGAAGTCATCTGATCAGTGAACCAAAACCAAGTGGAATAATCGAGAAAGTAGTGTGAAAATAAATTTTGTAACTGTGTAAAATAAATAACTATTGAAGGAGACCTGTGTATTTTTAATTTGAAGACAATTGAACCCTAATTTCGTAACAATTGGCGTCAGGTGCGGAATTGTCAAGAAAAATTAAGATCTTCTATCTAAAAATAAATAAAATAAATTAAATAGTGTTAAAATGAACTTTAGTCAAATTGAACTTTGTGTGAACTGACTTTTGTGAAAACAAGTGTTTAAATAAATTTTTGTTAAAAGAAAAGACGCAAAAGCAAGTTGCTTATAAATTCTGGAACATCATATGGAACATAATTCTGGACATAATTCTGGACATAACATAATGACTATTTTACCGCATTAAGAAAGTCATCAAATTGGACCATAGTTTTTTTTTTATTATTGTGTGTGATTAAAAAAATAAAATAAATAAATAAAAATCTTGAAAAATATTACAAAAGAACGTTCCAGATTCATCGAGAAAAAGTTTTTGAATAACTATCCTTTGTTTACAAGTGTGTGAATGTACATTGAGTACCTACCTGTGTGTTTGAAAGACTTGAGACGAAATAAATAATTATGTACTATCAGACATTATTATGTAAAAAAATATTGGTGAATTAAAAATAAATATTAAAAGACAGTACCTACCAATCAGTGTAATCAGATAAATTATTATTTTTGCTAAAGTACGTATTCAAAACAGCTATATATATAAAACTCAAAACTTGTATTAAATAAATTTGAAAATATTTTTGTTTTGACGTAAATTTTGAAAAAAAATGGCAACGAAAGTGAACGTCAAGGACCTCAAAGTCACTGAGCTTAAAAATGAGCTTCTGGAGAGGGACCTGGAGACCTCAGGAGGAAAGGCAGCCTTACAAGCACGCCTCATAGAGGCCTTGGAACGGTCAGGTGAAGACCCGGCATACTTTGTCATGGCATCTGGAGGAGACCGCGCCCTTGAGGAGCTGAACATCAGCATCACAAAATCCATGAAGGAGGAGCTCACGGGAAACTTCACTGCCATGGAGGAGAAGATGGCTGACAACGCCAGGACCCTGGAGGAGAAAATGGCTGATAATTCCAAGACCCTGAGGGAAGACCTGAAGGCGGAGATGGCTGACAACGCCAGGACCCTGAAGGCGGAGATAGCGGATAGTCTCACAACCCTGAAAGGAGAAATAGAGGAGAAGATGACAACCAACCTCTCGGCCCTGAAGGGGGAAATGGAGACTCGGATGTCAAACCTGGAAGACCGTCTGCGTGCCGAGCTGGCTGACAAGTGCCAGATGGAGTCCACCAGAATCTCCCCCAAAGGCGGCCTTCACGACGAGACCGACCAGGGATGCTCAACTCCAACCAGGATCACAAGAGGGGATGATGACCCTTCCCTAGCCAAGCACAACCTCCCAACCTTCGACGGGAAGACGTCGTGGGAGGAATACTTGACCCTCTTTGAGACGGCTGCCATGATGGGAGCCTGGAGCCAGCAGAAGAAGGCTTCGGTTCTCAGCCTGTCGCTCCGAGGAGACGCTCTCAGGGTTCTGCAGGCCATACCCCTGGACAACCGTGGTGACTTTGGGCAGCTGAAGCAGCGCTTGGATATGCGCTATGGCCACAAGTGCCTGGAGCAGCTGTACAAGTCGCAGCTGAACACAAGGGTGCAGAAGCCCAACGAGAGCCTCCAGGAGTTTGAAATGGACATCGCCCGCCTGGTACGAGACGCTTACCCGACAGCCTCCGACGACATCTGTGAGAGCTTGGCAGTGGACAAGTTCCTAAATGGATTGCGGGAATGGGAGACGCAACAAGCCGTAAAACTGTCCCATCCCAAGGCTTTGAACGAGGCGCTCAGCCAAGCTCTCGAGTTTGAGGCTGTCAAACAGTCCATCAGGGGCCACGCCAGGGTTCGTGCAGTCGAGGCAGAGGAGGTCAAGCTACCTACAACCGAGGAGCTAATTGAAAAAGTGCTGGAACGTCTGAGACCTCGAAGACGAGACCCACGCTGCTGGAACTGCGGACAGCTGGGCCACCTTAGCACCAAGTGTCCCAAGCCTCAGAAACCCAGAAAACAGGCTGCGGAAAACTAGAAAGGGTTAATGGGAAGGGGCAACCGTTGACCCACGCTGGAGAGGCCCTGAAATCTGCTGCTACTGTCGCAACCGTGAGAGGAAAAGCCAGCAGCATTTTTATCAATGGCATAATAGATGGAGTAACTCGTGAACTACTGGTGGACACGGGAGCAACCAGGACAATTCTGAGACGCGACATAGTGGCACGAGGTAAGCAGATTGCACCAACAAAGTGGTCTCTGCACACCGCCACGGGAGAGTCAGCACAGGTGTATGGGGAGACGATTGCCACCTTCCAAATTGGCAGCACCACTTTTGATCATCGGACGTTGGTGGCCAACATTGAAGAAGACGTTATATTGGGAATGGACATACTGGACAGATTTGGGTGCAGTTTAAATTTAAAGAAAGGGTCCATTAAAATTGGAAATGAAGAAGTCATCCTGCAAAGACGGAAAGAACTGGCTGCACGTGTTATCCTAGCCAAGAATACCGAAGTGAAGGGGCGATCCGAGATGATAGTGAGTGCCCGCCTGGATTCCAGTAGTACAAATGACCAAATCTGTATGATAGAACCGGAGAACATGGACAATGTTAACAAAGGAGTCATGGTGGCAAGAACAGTGATTCGCGCAAAGGAGACCATTCCTGTCAAGATCATGAATGTGAACAGCTACCCAGTTAAAATGAATGAAGGTTTTGTTTTGGGCAGATGTGAGAGGATAACTTCCATTGTGCAACAGATGACAAACATGTCATGCGAAGGAAACAAATTGTCAACACAATTGGAAGCCCTGGTCCACGACGCTTCCCAAGGTCTAACCGAGGAAAACAAACGGAGAGTGAGGAGTTTGATCTGCCGCTACCAGAACATTTTCGAGGACTCTAATGGCCGTCTGGGAAGAACCAAGGTAGTGCGACATAGCATAGACACCGGAGAAGCGAGACCAATAAAACAGGCTCCAAGAAGACTACCCTTTGCAAAGCGGGAAGAAGCTGACAAGATCATCAAAGACATGAGCAAGGATGGCATCATAGAACCATCAAGTAGCCCTTGGACATCCCCGGTGGTACTGGTGAAAAAGAAGGATGGTACCACGAGATTTTGTGTGGACTACAGACTGCTCAACGATGTTACGAAAAAGGATAGTTACCCTCTGCCAAGGATTGACGACACCTTGGACACATTGGCAGGATGCACCATTTTTTCCACATTGGACCTGAAAAGTGGCTACTGGCAAGTTGAATTGGATGCCAAAGATAAGGAGAAAACTGCATTCTCGACTGGATCTGGACTTTGGCAGTTCACCGTGATGCCATTTGGCTTATGCAATGCCCCCGCCACGTTTGAAAGGCTGATGGAGAATGTGCTGCGAGGACTATCATGGGAAACCTGCCTGGTATACTTGGATGACATAATCATCCTGGGAAAGGACTTCAACCATCAGTTGAGAAATCTGGAGCAAGTTTTCGGGCGACTACAAGACGCTGGACTGAAGCTCAACCCGAAAAAGTGTAACCTGTTCAAGAAACAAGTAAATTACCTGGGACACATAGTTTCTCAACGTGGAGTTGAAGTTGACCCTGCCAAAATCAAGGCAGTAAGAGACTGGCCCGTGCTGAAGGACAAACATGAAACTAGGAGTTTCCTGGGGCTGTGCACTTATTACAGGAGGTTTGTGCCAAGATTTGCGGACATTGCAAAACCGCTCACCAAGCTTACGGAAGAAAACACTCGCTTCCATTGGAGTGATTCCTGCGCACAAGCATTTGAAGAGCTTAAGGGAAGATTAACAAGTGCCCCCATCTTGAGCTACCCACGAAAAGATGGAAAGTTCATCCTGGATACCGACGCTAGTAATGTGGGGATAGGAGGCGTCCTTTCCCAAATACAGGATGGGCATGAGACTGTTCTGGGTTACTTCAGTAAAGTGCTTTCCAAGCCAGAACGAAATTATTGCGTGACCAGACGAGAGCTTCTTGCCGTGATAAAATCAGTGGAACACTTCCGCAAATACTTGTACGGGAGAAAATTCACACTACGGACTGATCATGCTGCACTGGTTTGGCTTCTGAAATTCAAAAACCCAGAAGGGCAAGTGGCTAGATGGATTGAAAGGCTCCAGGAGTATGATTATGACTCCGAACATAGACCTGGCACGCTTCATCGAAATGCGGATGCATTATCCAGACGACCATGCGCCAGTGACTGCAAACATTGCAGCAAGATGGAGGACAAGGTAGCAATTGTCCAAAGGACGACCACCGAAGATGAGGACTGGCAAGATGAAAAATTGGCGCAAGACCAACTGAATGATCCGGACTTGAAGTATGTGATGGAATGGGCGCGAGAAGGAGAAAGGCCAACCTGGGAAAAACTCGCCCCCTTATCACCAACTGTCAAGGCTTATTGGGCTCAATGGGGATCCATAGTGATAGAAGGAGGGTTTCTGAAACGAAAGATCGAGAAGGAAGACGGCACACTTAGAAGAAAGCAAACCCTCGTTCCGAGGAGCCGAGTACCGGAAATCCTTGGACTGCTGCATGGAGGAACTTCTGGAGGACATCTAGGCGTTAAGAAGACGCTGGAGAAAGTGAAAGAGCGATTTTACTGGATCAACTGCAGCGAAGACGTCAAAGATTGGTGTCGAAAATGTGTAACCTGTGCAACGGCCAATGGACCGCAAAGGAAAAGGCGAGCACCAATGCGTCAGTACAATGTTGGCAGCCCCTTTGAAAGAATTGCCATCGACATAGCTGGCCCATTTCCTACAACTGAGAAGGGTAACAAGTACATCATGGTGGTGATGGATTACTTCAGCAAGTGGGTGGAAGCTTACTCAATCCCTAACCAAGAGGCCGTAACCGTGACTGAAGTTCTAGTTACCGAATTTATCAGCAGGTTTGGCGTACCCCTGGAATTACATTCTGATCAGGGAAGGAACTTTGAAGCTGCTATCTTCCAGCAAATGTGTGAGCGGCTAGGGATCTACAAGACCAGGACCACTGCGCTACATCCACAGTCTGATGGAATGGTGGAAAGGATGAACCGTACCGTGGGGAGGTACTTAGCCAAAGTAGTGTCCAGCCATCAGCGGGACTGGGACCGACATCTGCCTTTGTTCTTATTGGCTTACCGGTCGGCTGTTCAGGAAACGACGAAGAAGACTCCCAGCAGCATACTGTTTGGGCGAGAAATGCGACTTCCTTGTGATCTCAAATTTGGCTGCAAACCAGGTGAAGACCTAGCCGGAGAAGACTATGTGACAGACCTTCGCAGGAGGCTGGATGACATCCATGATCAGGTCCGCATGAACATCGGGGAAGCCAGCGATCAAATGAAGGAGCGCTATGACACCAGAGCTGACAGCATGGGGTACAAAGCTGGTGACTGGGTGTGGCTTTTTGACCCCAAGAGGCGCCAAGGATACTGTCCGAAACTTCAGCGTTCCTGGGACGGGCCGTACGAGATCTTGGAGCGCATCAACGATGTGGTCTACCGCATAAAAAAGAGACCAAACGGAAAACCAAGGGTCGTGCACTACAATCGCCTCTCACCATACCTAGGCGATAATGATGACCAACCAGCCCAAAAAGTACGACAGTGCGTCGCATCCGAAAGATCACCAGCCTTTGAGACGTTTTGGGAGAACGCGAAGGCAGGGCAGAAGTTTCGCCATGGAGTGACCACAGAAGTCCACAAGGACTTATTTGAGGTCACTAGGGACCACACACTGGCATGCAGTGTACCGGAAGATCTAGATATGTCTAGAGGAATTGCACGGGTCTTCCGATACAAATTCGGAGAACCGCAACCCTCGAGCAGCCCGCAAGGAAGAGCTCTGAGACTACCGAAGGGGCGTCAACAAGCATACTGCCTGGTTGTCCCGGATTCCAGCAACCTGGAAGAGGACTACAAGGCATTGTGGGACGGCCTTGTTGAGCTGCGTGACTACATGTTGGAGGATCAGCAGGCGCGTCTGGCAATACCGAAGATGGGTGGCGGCCGCGCTAATCGAGACTGGCGGATAATCCGGAGTATGATTGAAGCAGTGTTCTCGGGAGTCGGCATCAGCGTCATGGTGTGCTGCGAGCAAGCGCAGCCGAGAGCCAGTGGGGAGAAATCCGTGGACTGCCACTTCTTCCTGACCACAGGGTGTCGACGTGGATCAGCATGCCCCTACCTACACAGAGTCAAGACTGTTCCGGGACGAAACAGTCTAGGTGGGGGGTAGTGTTATGTAAATATAAATATTGAAATAAGTATGGGTAGTTATAGTGTTATGTAAATATAAATATTGAAATAAGTATGGATAGTTATAGTTATAAGAATCCTCAAAAGTATTGGTAGGTAAGATCGATAATTATGTATAAGTGTAGAATTCTCTAGGCTAAGTAGGTATTTGTTATAATTATAGGAATACTGTATTGCATTGGTAGGTAGGATTTTGGTTGTGTCTAGGTAGTACGTGAAACATCGAGAAGTAATAATTACTCTGGAACCTTCTAGCAACTATAGGTCTAGATTATACTGCTCTAAAGAGTATAAAGGGTGCAAATGGCCTGCAGAGCGGCCAGTATCATAGAGACTTACAAACACATCGAAGTCATCTGATCAGTGAACCAAAACCAAGTGGAATAATCGAGAAAGTAGTGTGAAAATAAATTTTGTAACTGTGTAAAATAAATAACTATTGAAGGAGACCTGTGTATTTTTAATTTGAAGACAATTGAACCCTAATTTCGTAACAGTACTTTTATCAACGCCAAATTGAAACCCTCTTATAGCGTCAATGTTCATTTGTACCTCAAATATTCTTATATAAATACTAGGGATGGGCCGAAGTTCGGTTCACATTCGATGTGAGAAAAAGTAAAATAAAATACATGCACTTGCACCATGTTGACTATTATAATTGGATGCCATAGTATATTTTCTAACACTAAAATACAAATTAGGCTTTTACATCCTCTCTGTACGGCGACTGAGGATGAACTCACAGTTTATCCTCAGTCGCCGTACAGAGAGGATGTTCTCCTGAAGACGTCGGCTACGTCGCTGACGAAACGTCGAGAATGATGTAAGTTCTCTCTAAACGGTTCGTTAAATATCCGATTTAATTTAAGTTTTAAAATTGTTCAGTTTTGAAAAAAATTATATAATTGTCAAAGTGAACATTAACTTACAATTTGAAAAAAAAAAAATCTTCTTCTACTCCGTTTTATAGATAGCAGTTTGAAACAAAAATGAAATTAATTTAGTATTTTTCTAACAAATAACAGTGACTATAATGCGTAACTTTTTGACCTTTTTTTACCGAACCGAAGTTCGGCCGAATTTTTATTTTAACCGAATGTTCGGCCGAAGTTCGTATTCGGTTGAAACCACATTCGGCCCATCACTAATAAATACACATGATGTGTTGGCATGGATATAAGCTAGCTTGTTGGTGCATGTGCATAAATAGTTAGTTATAGCACATACATATATTTTTTTGTAAACGAAAACTTAAATATATCGGCCGGAGCTTAAAAAATGTGAAGAATGTGTTCAAAGAATGCAGAGGTTTGAAAACTGAGGTTCTTCAAATATTTGGAGAAGGATATAATACACAATACGGCGAGAAGGAATCTCTTGAATACAAGCATTGAATGGATGATCGAGGATACAAACACCAGCAAACGACCACAACGAGAGCTTTTGCTGGGTGTATACATAAGTATGGGATGTTCCTCTAACGAGGAGCTCAAGAGGATTGCCACAGATTGGAAAGAATGGTGAAAAAGATTGATACACATTGCTGCAAGACAATCTTAGGATTGAGAAAGATTTTCGAGGCTTCTGTCCGGTTGTTCGGTCGATAGCTCAGTTGATAGCTTAGTGGTACAATGTTTGCATTCCATGCCAAGTACTCGGGTTCGAATCCCACCAAGGGTGTCAGAAATGATTTCCCGTTTCGGTGTTTATTTCAAAGGTTAAGGTTACCTCAGCTTTTCACAAGAATTGTGTACCAGCCCCCTCGGGAGCTGGGAAACTTACACTTTAACTGAAGTGGTTAGTGTTAGGCCGGTTCCCCTTATCTGTAAAAATAAAAAGGTTCCACATGCCAACTGCGACCCATTCGGAGAAAATGCGGCAAGAAGGTACGCTATGTGTGTTCACCCCATCTACGCTCTGCAACAATATTTAGGCGTAGATAATAAGTCCTGAGATGAATACATTCTCCCTCAGGGGTTAATTACAGATCTAACCGCGTGTTGTGGTAATGGGAACGAAACATCATATTATTTTTCACTTCTACTTGATACACAGCTTTCTACTTCTTACGCACCACAATATTAGGTACATCATTTCGTGAATTATATTCCAAATATTTAATAATGAACATCAATGCAAGAACACAATCCTGGTCTGAAAGACCACCATGAGCAGTGAAGTG
Source organism: Agapetus fuscipes (assembly GCA_951799405.1). Taxonomy (NCBI): domain Eukaryota; kingdom Metazoa; phylum Arthropoda; class Insecta; order Trichoptera; family Glossosomatidae; genus Agapetus; species Agapetus fuscipes. Next base: position 11,150,076 of record OX637342.1, read on the forward strand.
GAGGACACGGCGCAATGGCCAAAAAACGTTTTTTGTATCAACCAAAAAAACGCAACCAAATTACACATACAGTGTAATTTTTTGCCGCGTTCTTCCCGAAGCGGTGGCATGTGGCGAGTGAACCTATTTATTTTTACAGGTAAGGGGCCCAACAAAGTAAAGTAAGCCATTTTTCCGAAGCTTCTACGTATGAACTAAGCCTGCTGACTACAAGAGACTTATTTTGAAAAAAAACATATTATATAAGTGATATTTCCCACTCCGTTATCAGATCAACTATATTCAACTTTATCAACTATATTCCTTTTTTCCTAATATTTAAAAATGATCATTATTTGTTGTACCTGTTTAATTTTTGAGATAACTCATAGGTTATATACCCATACTGTAAAAAATGGTTGACTTGGCCAATGTCACCCATTTTCAGGAAAGCTAGGAAAGAGTTACAAGGCTTATATTCATTTAAGATTTTGGTTTTTATTTTGTAAATTTACATGTGGTATGCGCAAGCGTGAGCCGTGAAGTGTTTTCTTATGGGCATGCATTTAATGTAAATGCTAAATTTTATACTAAATGCTTAGTCAACGACGTTACCATTTTGAAAGCACCGGTTCCCATAGATCACCGAAGTTAAGCAACATTGGGCGCGGACAGTACTTGGATGGGTGACCGCTTAGGTACACCGCGTGTCGTTGGCATTTCTTGGACCGGTCCGTAGTCCAGTGGCAACACTTCGGACTCGTAAATGGAAGGTTGTGGATTCGGATCCCGGCGGAGCACAAAAAAATCTCGAATGTGCTCTTCGCTGAGTTGAAAAATTCATAAACCTTTACCAAAGACCGGTCACTGAAAGGTCCATCCAACCTTACAACAGCTGGGTCTTGCTTGAGAATTGGCGCTTTCTACAGCGACGACCAAGCTCGCAGAGGGCTCTTGAGGTGTGATACACACAAAAACAGCGCTCACCAAATAAATCATCCTAATATTATTATACCTACACCTTTACCTACTTAGATTATACTTAGATTTTATACTACGACTGGTTGAGTGAGACTGTTGGTAAGGGTGACCTTCCATTTTCATCTGTGTTTAATGTAATAATGGCAGCTTATTATAGTCCATTATAATCTGCGAAGTTTAAGGTTATATGTGTGTGTGTGTGTGTGTGTGTGTGTGTGTGTGTGTGTGTGTACGTCTAGTTGTCTATACACATTCTGTGTGAGTGTGCAGCGGTGCTGTATAAGACAAATGTGTCTGGAGTTATCTCGGTGCGATAAGCCCGGCAATAACTCTGTATGAAGTGAGCTCTCACATACTCTGTAGTAGAGTTAGAGATCAGTACTAGGGGACGTAGAGAGAGCAACTGGGAGCAAGAGTAGAGCAACTAAACTACTTTTAGGTGAGGAGAGGGTGAAGGAAAGAAAACGGTACGATATTCATTGATATGATTCTACAGTGTAATAATTTTTATGGATATAAGTGCAACTCCATTATAGAGTACAAATACGTATTAATATAAAAAAAAAGAATGGGACATACAGAGTGAATCATAAAAGGAAAATGTATGTAAAAAGGGAACTATTTGAATACGTTAAAAGATGTTTAAAACATCAACCAGACGTAGAACTGACTTTTATAAATATTTGTCTAGTCCTAGTGAAATATCGACAGAAATACAGGTACAGCTACTTTTCATCGCTTTTATTGCAGACGAGTTTTCTATCTCGCGATGGAATTTCACTGCTGAAATTTTAGAAAAAAGGTTTCAAGTTATTTGAAATCGCTGCTAGACGTTACACATAGGGAGGGCTCGGGCATGTCTGGCCGTGCACCGCGTGGCGGCACTGCGTCTACGTAAATTCGGTCACAGACAGCTCGACCGTGGACGAATCGGTCACACGACAGTTCGTAGAAAAACGCAACAAAGCTATATATATAGTGTAACGCCTTGCCGCGTTATCTCCTGGCCTGAAAGACCTCCATAAGCAGTGATGTGGATGTTATGATCGCCTGCTAGAAAACCCAACTAAGGTACACATATAGTGAAACTCCTTGCCGAATTATCCCCGAAGGGTTTCGAATGTGGTGAGTGGAAACTATTTATTTAACTGGTAAGGGGGCCGGCAGTACACCAACCACTTCAGTAGAAGAGGGAGCTTCCCAGCTCCCGGGGTAGCTGTTACTTATTTCTTGTGGAGGCTGAGAACATTGCCGGTATTTCATTTGGGATTTGAAATAAACACCGAAACGGGATATCATTTCTGACACCCTCGGTGGGATTCGCACCCGAGCTCACGGCATGGAATGCAAGCACTGTACCACTAAGCTATCGAACGACGATCAAATTTTCGATATCAGACAACTTGGTCACATATAACTTTAACTAACACATCGGTCACACGGTTCATCACATGACTTTGCGGTCAACGATATTTCAGTCACATACAATAAATAAACCACAGATAGCTGCACAACAGAAAACTACAATTAATCAGAGTTACAGTATGAGGCTGACCGCCCATACTGTAAGCAATAGTTCAATTTGCCAATGTCACCACTGTTTCAGGGAAAGTCGGCAAGAGTTGCGGGGCTTTGCGGGAAATGTTCATTTGAGATTGTCCGTGACCGATGTGTTTGTGGACGATGTGTCTGTAACTGAAATTTCGTTGAACGAAAAATCGCGTGAACGAGCTGTCGTGTGACCAATTTGTCTGTCACCGATTTGCCGAGATGCGCTGGCAGGTCACGCACGCCGGCGATAGAAAATCTATTATCTCTGCCATCTGCCGGGAATACCAATGCGGGGGGAGGGGAGAATCTCTGCTAGAAGGCCTCGCAGTGTAGCAGCCCTTAAAATATTAGCGAGTAAAATACGATACGCGGGCACACTCCTGACATGGAAATATACTTCATGAGTCGCGCGTGCGTGCGTGCGTGGGGGAGATTTATGGGGGGTGGGGGTGGAGAAACCTGTGAGAATATCAAGTTGAAGGGTAATGTACAGTTATTATGTAAATATAAATTAAGATAGACGTAGACAATATGAGGTTAAGTTAAACACGCGTAGAGGTTAAAGTTAAAGGTCTACGCCTAACATTAATGGCCTGTTGCACCAAACTCCAATCAGACAAAAATCAAAATTAAGTGTGATTTCTCCCATCAAATAAAAAAGTTAAGGTTTTATGTGGGATGACATAAGGATGGTTTTCGAAACATAGTGAACTGGAACATGTGAGATTTTGCCAGAACATTTGAGCAAACATTAGGAAAATTACCCAAACACCTACATCTGGAGGCACAATCACACAAGTAAATAAAATACACAATCACTAGTAAATACACACAGACACACATTCGTAAAAATATTTAATACAAGTTCAAAAAGTATGTATTATATCATTTAAGATTCGACATAAATAAATGCATGCCTTCAAGAAGAAACGTGTAAGTAATTTTAGAAGTCTCATCTAACATGAGACGTGAGTTGACAATTAAATGTTATAGCTATCCAAGTTTCAACCTTAAATAACAAAAAACAAAAATATGCAATTCGTCATTACTCCTACGGAACTAGAATTGCAAAGGAAAAAGTTCATAAATTCATGAATTTAGTAACCATAAATTGCAGGTGGGTAGCTGCATCTTTTTCTTGTGTATTGGTGGTAGCAGATTTCGGAAAAAAATAGAAATACAAATAAAAATCACACTAGGAAAGAATGTGTAGAAATATGTTTTCCTTATTTCTGTATAGCGAGCACATATTTCACGTTGCAGCGCCGCTTGTTGAAATTGTCGTGGCGGGATTTCTAAAGTGAAAGGCGTCGCAATAAAAATGAGTTCACTTTCAGTGCGAGCTCTCAGGATTGTAAATGAGACGTCGCTGTACCTGTGGCAGCTGCGCCCTTTCCTCTAGGGCGGCTCTCATTGTGTGCGTGCCATGAACTAGGGCCCTCATTGTGCGCCTTCAATGAGCCAGATGGCATTTGCCTACCTGGGGACTTTTAAAGAGATTCCTAGAAAAAAGGGAGTGGAGGGGACTTCCCTTTACGTCTTTCCCCTCTTCCAACATCCACGATCGCGACAGAAAAACTTTTGTCAATGAAAGAAACCCTTCCCCCCATTTCTTCTTTCAGCACCCCTCCATGCCGAAACCCTTCCTGAATGCTCTTACAGGATGATCTTAAAATGCTGAAATAAAATAAAATAACCTATTTATAATGCGCTAACCATTCAAACTGTAGATAATGCTTCATTTTGCCGATGCAGCCACTGTTTCAGGGAAGGTAAGCAAGAGTTGCAGGGTGTATGTTCATCTGAGATTTGTGTTTTTATGTGCTAACTTATACGTGTCTGTTTGTCTGTAAAACTACTTCTATGCGTAAAATGTGAATCTCTAATATTATCAAATCTTTGCAACTAAGATTGGACTAAATTTGAAAATGCGTGCATGGTTTTTGAGTTGAACGAATGGGATGTAAAGATGGACATCATGCGTGGAGCTTTGTTCAAAAATGGATTTTCAAGATTACCTGGACACATATAAGATGCTTACTCATCTCTATGGCCTGCACATTTGAAAACGTCAAGAATGTTGTGACGTATCACGGCTTGATTGTTGTTGAACAATGTGTAACTTAAAATTGGTTATCGCTTTCAAAAACATATGATGATTGCAAGCAGAGATATATATTTTTTTAATGTTTCTGCAAAAACGTTCTCCATTGTTCACAAAATAGTTATGCGAAAAGCTGGAAAACCATTCGCAAGTAGTAACTGTGGTTAAATGAGAAAACATGGAAAATGTTTGGAAGAGGCCTATGTTCAGAAGTGGATTCCTATGATAAGGCAGGAGAAAAATAATAACGCCTTTTGGCTTAATTTGTTTCTGATTTGATTGTGTTACTATATTGTAGGTTATTTTAATTTTATATGCATCTTATTTATTTTGCACATGGCTTTCAAATCGAAGTTTTAAAAAAAAAAAACACAACTAAGCTACACATATAGTGTAACTTCTTGTCGCGTTATCCCCGAAGGGATCGCATGTGGCGAGTTGAACCTATTTATTTTTACAGATAAGGGGGCCGGCCTTACGCCAACCACTTCAGTTGAAGTGGAGGTTTCCCAGCTCCCGAGAGTGCTGGTACTCATTTCTTGTGAAGGCTGAGTAAACCTTGCCGGTATTTTATTTTGGGGTTTGAAATATATTAAATAAATCATAGACTACGGTGTTTTATGTAGACCCTGTAGCAGGTTGAATGGAGAAGAAAGTCCTGGAGGGTGCATGAAGAAGAAGAACGATGTGAGGGGTGGGAGTCAGTGAAAGTAATGTTTTATGTTCCTCGAGCTGGCAGACCAACATGTAGGAACGTGTGTGCGCGCGCGTGTACATGCTGCACGCGCGTGGGAGGATTCAATCAAACGTTATTGGTATTCAGTCTGGCACAAACCCTCAGTCGAAGATATCCCTTACCTAAGTTAAAATACAAATCTGCCCGGGTAATAAACTTACTGCAGATGTGAGAATATCCAAAATATTTATTTCTTGAAAAAGTAAGGCGAATAAAAAAGACGTAAAAAATAGGTCTTTGAAAGCAAGTCCTCAAGATTTGGTGAAATGACGATTTTATACGAGTTGAGTTTCAGAATTGATATTGTAAAACTTTTTTTGTGGAATAGCAGGCACAAGTCCAGTTTTACTTGAATTTTTTTGGAAAGTACAAACTTTTAAACAAAAATACGAGTTAATAGAAAAATAAATGAATATGAATGATATGGAAGCATTGAAAGAAACGGAAATTCTGCCTACCTAGCATTGATGGAATGGTGACACTTATTACAGTGAATAGAGTCCTTATCAACAAGGCAGACTGATGTCTCAACATCAGACTTTTTCAGAAGCTGTGTTCTACTTGTGAATAAGCCTTTCAGTATTTTTGACGTATTTTTCGTTATCTATAAGAGCGTACACTTCCCCAAATAGCAGATGTATTCATGAAATATAGAGAGTGTCAGGCCGTAATGAGCCGCTAAGGGCGGAGATATTGGAATACAGTCACTCCATTGACTGCATCATGATCATCGTCATCACCAACACCACAAGGGGAGCTGAAAGAAGGGAAGGGGGGGCTGGGTAATGAAGACCCTTGTCAATTTGAAAGACCCTTCATCATGTTGGGGAGATAAAAAATGTTACAAATAAGATGATTCGTTTTTCAAGTGACAAGTAGTGTTTCAATCTACTTGTAGGCAGGAAATATAGTTTCTAATACACCATGATTTTTAATATTTCAAAAAGTTTAAAATATGTTCGTTTCAGAAAAACATAACACTCAAACATTGGCGATAATTATGGAAATATATCTGTAAAAAACCTTTTTTTACGCGGCATATCCATATTTTCCTTGTGAATTAGGTTAAAACAATAAATAATTTTTAATCTGCAATTTTTCTAAACAAAAATCTTGGGTGAAAAAAGGCTCAGAATGTCACGACGCCAATAAGTATTGCTTTGGTACAATTTTAGAAAACTTTATTGTGTACTTAGATTTTCTGATCATTATGTGCTTTCGGGGAGAGTTCCTTGATTAATAGGTTGGTATGAGGCTGACTCCCCATGCTGACAAACTTGGTTCACTTTTGCTAAAGCTACCACTTGCAGAGTGAGAATAAGAGAAGAGCATGTATGAAGAAAGTGATGAATGCTGAAGAGATGAAAGAGATATGCAAGGACAGGGAAAAGTTGAGACGTATCTGCGGAGGTACCGGCCACCTCTAGTTTAACGGCGGCAGGATACAGCAACAGTAACCATGGTTTCAGAAACATTGCAAAGTCCGGTCGATAGCTCAGGTGGTAGAGTGCTTGCATTCCATGCCGAAAGCTCGGGTTCGAATCCCACCGAGGGTGTCAGAAATGATTTTTCGTTTCGGTGTTTATTTCAAACCCCAAAATAAAATACCGGCAAGGTCTACTCAGCCTTCACAAGAAATGAGTACCAGCACTTTCGGGAGCTGGGAAACCTCCACTTACCTGTAAAAATAAATAGGTTCAACTCGCCACATGCGACAGCTTCGGGGATAACGCGGCAAGAAGTTACACTATATGTGTAGCTTGGTGGCGTTTTTTATGTTCATGTGAAGTTTGGTTTATTTTGGATGTACAATGCAGCATGTGTAAACACAAACTTATATTTTCCTACTTTAGAGCATGCATTAAGTATGAGCCTTTAATGTCAATTTATCTTTGCAACTTAGATTATAGATTGTAAGATGCAGTTTAGACGATCTGATCTTAAATAAAATTCTTTAAAAAATGTTTCCGATAGATCTCTTATTACCACTTATTCTTCCCCTGCTTGGAATCTTATTTCATTGAGCAGTCTCCTGGAGGCAGATTAATGGCGCCAATAACTCGGCGGTTCAGCAGGTGAATGCTGCAGCACATACCTGCTCCACACCTCCCTCATACTTCTCCTTCTCATCTTACCTCCCTCCCTCTCACTGAAGAGTCCATCACTCTTAACGACGGTTCACATTTTGCTTGATCGTCTTCTGCTGCGACTTCCTTTATCCCAGGTAATGGGGCTGCAGCTGCAAGTGCAAGAGAAAGGCCTCTCTCTCATTTCAACATGTATTCTAATGGCTCCCAACCTATTTGAGATCAAGGTCCTGTTTGATTGTTTTGTTGTTGTCAGGAACTTACGAGTATCTTAATGTAAATCCTTTTTTTTATTTTTTTAAAATAGATTTGTGAAGAGGAATGCAATTCACCAACCTAGTCTGCCTGGCCAGAAACAGTTATTATTATCATCAATTAATAATTCAGTATTGTTATTATTTATTTATTTATTTATTATATATTTAGGGGAATAAAATACTATAACATATTGCCAAATGAAATCAAAATAATTAAGGATGTTAAAAAATTAAGTTTAAAATAAAAAAATATATATATTCATAGTTCTACTTATTGATTGGTTGTTTCTAATTTTTGTTTTTTTTCATTTTTTATATTGTTAATTTATTTTTTGATTTATTCTTGTGTATTACCTATATTTTTTTCCTTTAAGTATTATATTAAGTTTTTATCTCATTATATTATATAGAATATAATTTAAGAACATAATTTATTTAAGATAGCTGCGATTCCCTCACCAAGCACAAGAGCTTGGCTCTTCAATTGGTGAGGAAATAACAATTAAGTTCTTATTATTATTTAGAAATATTACTTGTTTTAAAATAAAATTTGTATTTATATTTTGTTAATAAAAAAAAAAAAAAAAAAAAAAAAATTTAAACATTCTTAATTTGATGAATTTTTTATTTTTTGAATACCTATTGACTTTTTTTCGGGTAGATTTATTTTGTTTATTATTTGCATTCCTTGACTTAAAGGTTGGTATGAGGCTGACTACCCATACTGTAAAAATAGTTCACTTTGCCAATGTCGCCCCTGTTCCAGGAAAGGTCGGCAAAAGTTGTGGGGCTTATGTTCATTTGAGGTTTGGATTTTATTTGTAAGTACACATTCAGCATTTGTAAGCGCGAACTACACTTGTTGGTTTGTGGGCATACATCTGAGAGCTTTAAATGAATATATCCTTGCAACTTAGATTATAGATTATTATTATAGATTAATTAACCGGTGAATGTTAATTAAAAATATTTAATACATATTCAGCATTTGTAACCGCGAACTTACACGTGTCTGTTTGTGGACATGCATTTGATATGAGCTTTGAATGTAAATATATCTTTGCAACTAAGATTATAGATTATAATACAGTTTTTTTGTTGTTGTTGTAAATACTTTAAACAGGTTCTTATTAACTAACTTTCCTTTATTTACATTTACTTGACTAGTTTTGAGTTACATTTTCAAAGTGTCGCTTTTACACCAAAAGCTTTTTCAAGTACCGCTATCTCGTATGGATGTCATGGCACCATATGCCTCAACTCTGATTCTAACTCTTTTCAACTTCGCTGGCATAGATATATTTCACATTAATTTAGAATCTTTCCAAAATCTGGTCAAAGAGTTCCACCCAGCTTGTTAATGACTGTGTGAGGGTTCACTGTTATAAGGGAAAACAAAAAAAAACATATATATCTATCATCTTTAATTCATCTATGCATTCTGTATGCTCTTTTTGCAGACTAATCCCAAAGCTCTCACGCACCCTCAGTTTGCAACCACTGCTCCCTGTGTTGTGCTCCTTGCTCCTTTACTGCCATCGCTCACAGACTTGCTGAACTTCCGTATTAAGGGATCAAGGTAATGGCGGACATTTGACAAACTAAAATGGGGAAAAAAACTTATTTGATGGCTGCGCGGCACCTGCAGAGAACAATGTGTTGGATATAAATAACGGGAAGTGTTGCGACAAATGGGGACACAAAACTACTTATTGGGGCCTCAATATACTGCCTTCTTATCAATGGATAGTTTAGATGGCTAGTAATATATTATGCCCATTTTTTTGGTCCACATTTGAGTAGGCGCTACAAAAAACGCAACGCAACTAAGCTACACATATAGTGTAACTTCTTGCCGCGTTATCCCCGAAGGGGTCGCATGTGGCGAGTTGAGCCTATTTATTTTTACAGGTAAGGGGGCCGGCCTTACGCCAACCACTTCAGTTGAAGTGGAGGTTTCCCAGCTCCCGAGAGTGCTGGTACTCATTTCTTGTGAAGGCTGAGTAAACCTTGCCGGTGTTTTATTTTGGGGTTTGAAATAAACACCGAAACGGGAAATCATTTCTGACACCCTCGGTGGGATTCGAACCCGAGCTTTCGGCATGGAATGCAAGCACTCTACCACCTGAGCTATCGACCGGACACTGCTACATCTCCTTATAATAACTTGACTTAAATATTATTGACGCATAGACCTCCAGAGAAATGATCAAATTCTGTCATTTTAGATTGTCCATTAGATTAATGAGAAAGTATTTAATTTTTAACATAAAACATAGATTTATTTTCACAAATTAAGCATTTATTTAAGTACTCTCGACTTGCTTTCATCATTTTCAAGATGGTTTACATGAGTCTATTAGATTAGTATTTTCTTTCTAATTACACTTGATTTTCAGTCACTTTTGGTGTAATTCTCAAACAGAACAGTCATGTCAAATCCGCAGCCTACAGAGAATTCTATATAAAATATCCGTAGATCAGCTATGGATCGAATGGTATGTGAATAACGCTGTTTAAGATTATTGTTTCATGCCAATTTATTTGCCCTCTACGCCCTTTTTTTGGCACAATATCTATTAATTGTTTCATATTCATCATCTGTTCGTATCGTTTCTTCTTCTTTAGTGCCATGACAGATCTCTCCAACGTCAACCATCACTTGCGAGAATTTTTCCCAACCTCTTTAGGCTGGTTTTAGTGTCGCGCTGACAACGCGCTGACCGTCAGCGCTGACCGTTCAAAATATATGAACTTGTAGGAAGCGTTTTAGAATGGCGCGTAGCTGTCAGCGCGACAAGTTCATATATTTGGCTGTCAGCGCTGACGGTCAGCGTGTAGTCAGCGCGACACTAAAACCAGCCTAAGCTCGAAATAGGTTCTTCACTTCTTTAACGTTGTCGTCACCTTACTTAAGGTTTCAAAATACTTCTTCCTTCTGTTTTAGGCGGCTACTTGAGAAACTCTTCAGAATACTTTATGTTTTTACGGAGGACGGAGACTTTAGAATCTTTCGTTCTCTGATTCCCTGGAAAGTTTTCATAAATCTCTACAAAATATTTCATTTTATTCCACCTCGTGCAGAGAAGAGTTTTTGCAAGCGACAGTTTTATTGATATTTGCTTGAAAACTCAATGCAAACATAAATATGAGAAAACTTGAGATATTTTCCAATAAGACTAAAATGAGTTTACTCAAGCAAAGTGAGCGGAATATTGGCGGGCAGAATAATCCAATAGGACGGCTGAGGTCAACCTGGACGTATATTTGAAATTTCAGCCCGCGCCAAACTCCAATAAAGTTTTATTAAGACTGTGACAGTCTTATTGCGGTCAAACGCCAGCTGTCAGCTGTCAGCTGTCAGATGTAACTCACTGACAGTTGAGTCAGCCAGAAGAAGTTGTCTCTGGTCCGGTGGCTGAGGCAGCTTCCGCCCTGAACTGCGGATATTGGTAAAGTTGGTCCGCGGGAAAGTTTTTATGGTTCTCCCCCCCACTCCTCCATCCCCCAGGACAAGTATTTTATTGCCCACCCCCTCCCTTCACCCCCCCTTGCTCCTAGAGGTCTCAGTGTTTGAATGTTTAGTGTATTTACTGCCGATCGGAGTTTATTGCAACACTGGCTTCCCTGTTTATGGCGCCGCTTTACAATTATTATTGAACTTGAAGCGATTTTACACTTTATTGTTATTGGCTTTTAGTGACGTCATAAAACACTCCTCCACTCTCACCGAATCCACGCGATTGTTTTGAAACTTTTCTATTACTGAAACAACAAAAACAATAGACTCACGAGATGCTTTTTTACATTAAAATAACGATTGCAATAGTTTTTCCTCGCGTTCATAAAATAAAATTATTGAATGAAAAACGCCTAGAAATCGCATAATTTTCAATGGGTGTTGATGGGTATATGGGTATTGATACGGTTTTTCTTCGTTCGATTATCTTTATTTAAGCAGTTGTAGAGTATTTTTTACTTTACTTCTACAAAAAATATATAATATTTCTAGTGTCACAAAAAGAGCTTATTTTTTTTCTCTATTCGATGTGAATATCAGCCATCTCTGGTAGTTTACTTTTCACAGAGTGCGCTTCTTCCAGGAAGTCAGATTTTCTGCGGCTCTGGTTTATTTTCCATCAGTTTACATGCAGGAGTCTGCTCGCTTGCTCAAGAATGTATAATGGACAAAAGCATGGCCTTCTAGACAACAAAAGCTAAAACATGAGATTTGGCAACAGTGCTCTGCAAAAATCATGTCTGTTTATAGTCTGTTGAAATCAGATATCATTCGTAAAGAGTATCAATGAAGATATTGGAAGACAATGTAGAAAATATTATTCTATGTTTATGCAAATAGATGAATTCAGAGAAAATCAGAAAACATTTAAACAGTAAATGAGGAAAAAAAATGTTTTTTCCGCATTTAATTCTAATTTCGAGACTGACATATGTTTGAGTGTTATGTTGAAAGCATTAAAAAAAACAAAGATTTCTTGAAATATAAATCAAAGAAAACTACTACACTTAGGAAATGTTTATCCCATGTTATCTTAAAATTTATCCCTTAAGAAATTGAATTGAACGTTTCAATATAATGGAAATTCTTATGAAAAAATCGCACATTGCGGCCTTTAGAAATATCAAAATCAAATAAATTTTGTATTATTTTTTTATCTTATTCCTTCGAACAGTTTCACAAGCTCGCGTAGCCCTTTCAAATGGCTGAAAAAGAAAGCACTTAATATTTTTATGGGTGACTTTTATAGTTCTGATCACTAAAGTGAAACGTTTGAAGCAAACAGGCAATCTTGTTTGGCTACGTTGCCACCTAGCTTCCACACAGGGTGTCGTGTCTGGTTAAGTTGCAACGTAGCCTCGGTAGAAGCAACCTGTCTTGTTACGTACCGCGTTGCCTCGATATAAGCAGTCTTGTCTAGCTACTTTATAGGGTTTCCTCGGTACTGGCTACGTTACCGCGTTGCCTTGGTACAGGCAGTCTTGTCTGGCTAAGTTCTCGCGTAGCCTCGGTATGCTTACGCTGCTGCGTTGCCTCGGTACAGGTAGTTTTGTCTATGTACGTTGCCGGGTAGCCTCCAAATAGGTAGTTTTTTATCTACGTTGCCGCGTAGCCTCCATACAAGCAGCCTTATCTGTCTACGCTGTTGCGTAGTCTCCTTACAGGCATCTTGTCTGGCTACGTTGCCGCGTTGACTCGGTACAGGCAACTTGTCTTGTTACGTAACCACGTAGCCTCGGTACAGGCAGTCTTGTCTGGGTATGTTCTCGCGTAGCCTCGGTACAATAAGTCTTGTCTTCTCTAGCTACGGTACAGGCAGTCTTGTCTGGGTATGTTCTCGCGTAGCCTCGGTAGAATAAGTCTTGTCTAGCTACGTTACCACTTTGCCTCGGTACAGGCAGTCTTGTCTGAGTATGTTCTTGCGTAGCCTCGGTACAATAAGTCTTGTCTTCTCTAGTTACGTTACCATTTTGCCTCGGTACAGGCTACCTGCCTTGTTACGTAACCACGTAGCCTCGGTACAGGCAGTCTTGTCTGGGTATGTTCTCGCGTAGTCTCGGTACAATAAGTATTCTCTAGCTACGTTACCACTTTGCCTCGGTACAGGCAGTCTTGTCTGGCTACGTTGCCGTTTTGCCTCGGTACGAGCAGTCTTGCTTGGCACGCGCGCTTTCAGAAATCCGGAGCTCTATAAACCTTGCTGAGTTAAGGCCGCACCATCGGAAGCCATTAACAAAAACTGCTAAAGTTCCCAACTAATGTGACTTCTGCTTTATATAAACTACAGTCTGAACTTTAAACAAATCGATGTTTCATTGAGTCTCCCTACGGCTCGCCGGGTTGATCCGGGTCTAACTTCCAAGCTCGCTATGTCACACAATAGACAACTCACTAAGGCGGATCTATTCCACATCATGCTTCAGGAAAATATTGTTATTTTTTTACTGAAGTATTGAGAACCAAGTTTGAATGCTTCAATCTTTCAGCAATTCGAACATCAATTCACAAAGTAAAGATTATGATTGGAATATAAACACATTCAACTATTTTTTCTAAATGCTATTTGTTATTTGGATTCTTAAATGTATGAATGACAGATGTGTGGTGGCGTCAGATTTGTAAAATTTTGAATAATGGGATATTCTGAGTGAATGTTAAAGCAGATAATGTATTTAAAATCAAATATATAAAAAATGAAAAAAAGAAGTGGACACAATTCTGCAGAGGCTCTGATTACTTCAAGCAAAATGATTTGAGAGTTCCTCTTACAGTTTGCCTTATTAATTAAAGTAATAAGGTGAAATATACTATTATGATAATGTAAATGTGTTTCATAAATTTTGAGAAAAGCGTTATTTACTAGCACATTATGAATTCCACATGAGTAGGTGTTATGAAATTCGCTACAAAATTACATTATCTTAACCGAAGCGAAGTAACGCCGAAATCTTGCCGTACTAACACGTGCTACACTGAATATGTAAGTGTGTGTGTGCTTATTTAGATGAGCGTGTTTGTTTGTGTGCGTGGCTTGGTTAGCTGCAGGCGGGGAAAAACAAGTCAAAATCCCGCGTAAATAATATAACAAACTGAATAAAATTTACTAAGATATTGGTACACGCTCCACCCTCTACGGACTACGGCGTAGGGCCTATATGGCGGTAAGGGGGGTGAGGGGAGTTGGGTCTACGCTAGGAATGTTATTTGTCGGGCTGGGAGTGTTTAACAGGCTGCGGGCCTGCGGGGTCTACGCCAAACATGTGAGTACTTAGCCGCTACGCCAGGGACTCGCTGAGTGTGGGAGGAAATGAGATCAATGCAAGCAGTTACAAGTAGACCATGACAAGACGAGTTGTACAACTTGCAGATTTTTTCAAGAAACATAACCTTGACCTTGATCTTGTTTATTATTTTTTCTAAAACTATGTCAGAAAATTGACTTAAAAAATCAAAGAATCTTTATAAAAGTCTTAAATAATACTTTATTAAAAGCTGATTATAGATTCATTCGCAAAGATTGAAAGCACTCGTACGCAGATAATAATGATATTAGGATTATTTATCTGGTGAGCGCCCTTTTTGTGTGAATCACATTTCAATAACGTCAATTGGAGCCAAGTAGAATAAAGAAATTCTCAGGAGTCCCAGTAAGGCTTTTTCTTCTTATTTTTGTGCCACTTCTATCGAAGATCGGCGATTATCATGGCTATTTTAGCTTAAGATATAAGTAACTATCATCTATAATCAAAGTTGCAAAGCTATATTAACATTCAAAACGCATATCAAATGCATGCCGTTGAAGTTCGCGTTTACAAATGCTGAATGTGTACTTACAAATAAAATCCAAACCTCAAATAGACATAAACCCTGCAACTTTTGCCGACTTTACCTGACATAGGGATGACATTGGCAAAGTGAACCATTTTTTACAGTATGGTTGGTCAGCCTCATACTAACCTATAAGTCAAGGAATAACCGGTCGTAAAAATAAATGATTTTATCAATCCAGAAAATGAGCATTTTAAAATTTTATGTTTTTTTTATGCCAACAACATTGTTAAAAGCTGCGTCCCTAAGGTATCATGAAGTGAGAGTATTTTCGCTCCCTGGTCCCCACACAGTGGCGTACCCCTCACCTCCCCCACAGGCTGTGACCCGCTAAACAAAGGCCGCACTAAAACTGCCTAATTTGTAAACTTTACAGAATGGTGTTTGGACGTCTTCCAAGCTCTCCCAGCCCTCCCACGCTCCCCGCCTCTGTGTCCGGATAGCCCGTCTCGGCTGCAACTGTTCCCTAAGGAGCAGTCTGTGTATGATGCCGGTGTTATTGCAATTAAAGTGCTCTTGTACACAACGCGCTTTGTTGCGGAGCGCGGACTTAAGTAGGGCGAGATAATAAGGGAAATGCGACTGTATACAACAAAAAATAGTTGAAGAAAAACCTCTTTACTAATCGATCTCAACTAGCAATAGATATCAAGGAGAACTGAATAACAGAAGAAAGGTGAACCATCATCGACGAAGAATGAGAAAAAATTGATAGTAATTTAATACATAATATGGTGTTGAAAAGGGATTGAAATGTGAACATACATAATTTGTAATCTACGTTGTAAGGGAGTATTAAAAAAAAACATTTATGCATTTGCTGCATGTTAACTTACAAAAATAAAAACAAACCTCAAATGAATATTTACCCTGACAACTGCTGTCAATTATTCCTGAAACAATGGGAAATGTGAACCATTTATTGCAGTTTGGGTGTTAAGCCTCAAGGAAACTTATGAAACAAGAAACAAACGATTTAAAAGTAACCCATTGAGTAGTTGACACTGTAACTTAACGACTGTAATTCCTACTGACTATACTTGATGATCGCGATACATAAAATCATATTGTTGTAACAATGGGGAGAAGATCTTGGATGACAGATATTATTAATCAGTAACACGAGAAGAGAAATTTTAAGGATTGCAAGGATTCAAGTTGCACGACGTGGTCTTTGGCGTTCGAACAGTGGTCATAAATACTGACAGTACAAAAATTGTCAGTATCCGTATTTCCCCACGCATATGATGAAGTTTTCAAGTGGGAAATACATTAAACAGTCTGAATTCCTCCCCCAGGTAGTCACATGTTGTCCCGCACATTTAGATCATGTATTTCTCAGTATAAGTGCAAAGAGTTGTCGGCTCAGGCAGTTAGCTGCGTGTTCCAGCCTGGAAGATTTATCGGCTGTTCCCTTTGAGCTGGTGCTTTGCTGTGCCTGTGTATGTGCCACTGCGTGCCAGTATGTGCCAGTGTGTGCCAATGTGTGTCAGTGTGTGAACCATTGTGCCAGTGCATTCCAGAGTGTTTCAGTGTGTGCCAGTGCAAACAAGAGTGTTCCAGTGCATTCCAGAGTGTTCCGATGTGTGTTAATGTATGACAGAGTGTTTCAGTGTAAGCCAGTACATACCAAAGTGCTATATTGTGTTCCAGTAAATACCAGAGTATTCCTATGTATGCCACTGCATTCCAGAGAAAACCAGTGTATTCCAGAGTGTTCCGGTATGTGCTAGTGTATGCTAGAGTGTTTCAGTATAAGCCAGTGCATGCCAAAGTGCTCCATTGTGTGCCAGTGAATACTTGAGTGTTTCAGTGCATTTCAGAGTCTTTAAGTGTGTGCTAGTGCATGTCAGAAGAAGGCCATTGCATTCCAGAGTGTACCAGTGTGTGCCAGTGCATGCCAATGTGTGCTAGAGTATGCTAAAAAACGCAAATTGTATGCCAGGGTGTGCCAGTGTGTAAGACCACCTGGAAGATTTATTTGATGTTCCCTTTGCTATGTTGCCTTGGTAGTGAGTGTGCCAGTGTGTGCAAGTGTGTGCGCCAATGTGTACCAGTGTGTGTGTGTGTGCGTAACTCCTTGCCTGTAAGAGTCATTAAGACGTCAGTGAATAATTAGCCGTCCATTACGGCTGTAGGGCGGCGGAGCGTGTCCCCTTAAGGCGCCCCGAGAACTCCATACATTCTGCACACTTCTCCACACTCAAACCCATAGTCTCTACACACCATTCACCATACATACAGTATACAGTGAACACACACGCGCGCTAGAAGGGGCACCACCCTTATATCAAAACTGTAGACAGAGCTGCTTAATAACCATGCAATCGTAAACTTCGCATTTAACGCACCTTCATGCATAACAATATATTACAGTACAGCCTTTGCTATTATGTATTTAAGTTGGTTCATACTTTCTCAATAATATGTTTAAAGGAGCGCTTGCATTTTCATCATCATCATCGTTTATGCGGCTGTCTTCCTTTTTAGCTGTGAGTACGAGGAGATCCAAGACAAGCTTCAGATTTAGAAGATTGACATCCTTTATTTGATCATGTTAAGTTTTTCATTACCTTTACACGGTGAATCGTTTTATTTTATTTCACTTACTACAATGAAAATATTATCACTTAAGTAACTTTAGAGTAAATGTTGAGCTTATTCTGCATTGTGTACGCGATACGTTTCATGACAACTCACTTCGTTCTTCATACTGTTCTAATTTTTAACCTTGTAACAGTCTTCTGATTGAGATTCTTTACAAAACCAATAAAGTAGTTATTAAAGCAAAAATAAAAATAATGTTTTTCTTCACAAGTTGAGTCTAGTATTTTGAGTGCTTCTCGAGTGTAAACACACTGTTTGCAAAAGAACAACTGACAAAAAACGTATTAATATGTAAAAACTATCATAGTGTGTTCAAGAGATAACATTGGGGGCGGAGCTATGACGGGATGGTTAATGCAATTCCTCGTAATGAATCAGTAATTGTTCGTGTTTCCCGGTATTCGTTAATCAGCATAATCAGCGAGCCGGGATTCCCCGTCCAGCATTCATTAGCTGGTATTCCCTCCCCTAATGAGCGAGCAACCCTCCCAGGACAGTGTCCATGTCCCAGAGGCCCATCAGCATCAGCAGCATTCCACATGCCCTGCATACCAACAGGCCATTAGTCAACAACTTTTAAGACACGGACGATTAATTCCTAAAGTTTCACATAAGATGGACGGCTCTCAGAGCGGGTAATGTGTTGTTTTCAGTGCAGATATTTTGTTTAACGAAAATACAGAAATACACATAACTTTAATACAATAATTTGAATGTAAAAAAGTAAACTAAATTCCTGACGACCTTAAGGCGACGAGATAGCGATCCATGTCCAAAAATTAGGTGTACTGTGACTTGTTATCTATGGAGTTATTTCGTAAGCTCCGACTTGGATTGATATCCAAAGAGTAAGGAATTTAGCATGATAGCACTTCTGATATCCTACTTAAGACTCTAACAATAGATAAATGACCGAAATGTGATATATTTACTAATTAAAATTCTTGTAAATTCGGATATAAGAGGAAAACGAAAAAACCGAAGTTTTTTTGGTATCGTTAACAACGAATTTTAAATAGGAGAGCCATTTTTGCGATATATTTAACCTTTTTTGAGGCGTTAAGTTTCCCCAGCATATACTTACAGCTAAAGTTTCTTTGAACTGAACAGAACTACAACATCAGTTTGTCCCTTTAGTTGTTTAAAGTCGCTTAACTGCTCGCATTTCTGAAACTGCATACGTGAGCTTAATGTGAGACGTGAAGTGAGCTAGTTATTTGATACTGAGGAAGTGCTGAAGAACAAAGGCTGCTGAAGACTTCTGCGTAAGTACATGGTGGTGACGATGACGACGATGTGTAGGTACATGGTGGTGATGATGACGATGTGTAGGTACATGGTGGTGATGATGACGATGTGAAGGTGCGGTAGGGGGGGGGGGGAGGCTCGCGCTTGAAGAGATTCCGATTGTGCAGGATTAGAGTCACAAATTTCTGTGTGAGAGGGCATTAGGGTGTGGGAGAGGAGCTCGCAAGATTAACTCCGCATTATCACCCCCACCCCTGTTCCCCCCCCCCCCCACACGCCCTGAAGCATCACACATCGCATCGGGACACCGCCGATCCCAAAACTCTAAAGGGAATTTATGCGAGGGGAAGAATGGAAAGAAATGAAGAGGAAACAGATCTAAATGATAATGAAGATTGATAGATGGAACGTAAAAATGATAAAAGTGCATGGATTATCATCTTGAAGTGTTGAGCAGAAAGTAACTGATTCTTTCGGGCACTCAATGTTAGGGGATGATTTTTTTTAAATGAAGAAGTACATTTCATGGACGCAAAGAACCAAACACGAGAAAGTTCAAGTTCTGCGTGTGTGCATAAAAAAATAGCACTACCCTTAAATGTCTCTTGTTTCTTTGTTTTGAAATAGAGGGAGTATTGGTAAAATTGTTACAAGTTTTACTGTATCAGCGGTCAGTCTCATATCAACCTCAAATCAATCAGTAAGCGGAAAGAGACAAAGTATAAGTTCTCAGCTCTCTAAAGCTTTTTTTCATTTTAATATGACTGGAATATAAAAGTTTTTATATTGAAATTAAAATGTACACAAAAGAGGCACCTATACTATGCTTACATTCCTCCGACTAGTTGCAGGATTATCATCTATCATGGGTGTAGAATTCTTTGTTTTTACTTTGGAAATTACATACTAAAGGGGAAACTTGGAATGTATTCTAACATTACAATTTAAAAAAAAAAAAACTTTGTTTTAATTCACTTGTGAGTTTATTTTGTAATGCACTACTAGTTTCGGTAGTGCAATATAATTGTAAAGATGAACTTTCACGAAGTTACTGCTAAAAACCTAGATAGTATCCTAACATTATTTAAATTCGACAGAATCTTAAATTAACAGAGTAGCTTAGGAACAAAAAAAACCATGAGGAAATGAAAATATATGCTTAGGATTTTTTCACAGGTAAAATGAGGTTAGAATTGAGGAGTATTGTTTGATACTTAACCCTTCAGTCTCCCTCCACCCCCCTAAGCCCCTCACACCCCTGCTGCTAGGTATCTCCCAGTAATGGTTCTGGCCCCCTATAAGCTTCCATAACGAGAACCCTTTTTGTAACAACTTACTTTATTTAAATTAATAATCTCCTCTGCTGGACCACTGAGCTGATCGTGTGTGGGTGTGTAAGTACCGCCTATATACCGCATTAAAGCTTATATCATTATCTCTGGACTTACATGGGATGAACCTCTAGTGATGGCGCTCAAATAATTAACTGTTATCGATTAAAACAAAGAGCACAAACAGAACCCACACTGTTACGAACGTATGGATACGTGAACTTATGCACGCTGGTTGGTGTGTGTGACGTTTCTGGTATAGTGTGGAACATTGCTCTAGTACCATCTACTATGAAGTATCTACCATGTTCTCGAACATGCAAGAATCGTCTCTGCTGCACATATAAATACGAGCAAAGATTCTGTGCGACAGACAAAGTCGCTTTGACCATTGTAATGCGAAGACCTGCAAGTAGAGAATGAAGAGTGAACGGTATATTGTAACCTACATCGTGAAAAATAAATATTGTGAAATAAATTTAAATCGCAATTTAATTAAAAGAACCCCAAGTCAAATCATAACAATGCTTATAAAATGACGCATTGATTAAATATGTATGTACATGGCCTGGAACGACTGGTTGTGATCGGTGGCTTGGAGGTGAGGGAAAAGGAAGATCCCCACACGATGGACCGATCAAGTGAATACAACAATCACCTCGATGGTTGGAGTGCTGCGGGCAGAGCAGTCAAGAGAGAACTGGAGAAGAGTAGCTGCTTCCACACGGGTCACAACCCTCAGCTATAATAAACAAGATTAAAATGACATAAGTTCTGTTGTAATTGATTATGATCCACAAAACAAGGAAATGGGGTTCGATAGAGGAGAATTTTAAAAATCTTTTGAAATTTGTATCATTCACTTTTATAAATAATCTCGTGTTTCAGCCATTTCAGGAACATCCGATTTTTTTTAGATTACGTTAGTCAAGTGTATTGTTGCATGTGCGTAGTCCTTAAACAGCTGATTTACAATAGTTAAATTTTACAGAACCACCCTGAAGTCTCCTTTATTTTTTAGTGTCTATTGCACCAAACTCTAATCAGACAAAAATAATAAATTAAGTGTGATTTCTCCCATCAAATCAAAAAATTAGTTGCATATACGTAGATCAGCTTATGTATTTTTAAATAGATTTTCCTTAAAATATGAAGTATCAGATACAAGATCAGCACACACATTCGTAATAAAATAGATGTTTGTCGCCCCTACCGTTAAGGGCAGTCTATGGGATTTGCATGAGACTGTGTAATAAGCTCTACATGCTGCAGTATAGGAACAGACCCTGGAGGTGATTACACTGACTCAGCTGAGGACTCACACAACGCTTATTATCATCATATCCAGGCAATCAAACAGATGAAAAAGCTATAGTCTCCCTGTTTGATTGCTTCTTCTTCTTGTTGTTGTTGTAGATCTAGGATCTGTTTATTGTGGAACTCCATCCTGTGATACACAGAAGACCAGCTGTTCTTCCATATTTTGGAAGGGCGATGTGGTAGACGCTGACCGTCCGGTATCTCCTGTGCAAGGAGATACCGGATAACTGGTTAAATAACATTGACTCGGACTATCCTTCCTTCGTTCATGCGGTCTATATGGTCCCTCCAGAACCGTCTCTTCTTCCTGCTCCTATTGCCATTAGCCGTATAGCCTTTACATTAATTAGGATGAAAGATGCAAGACGCAATTGAGCTACACATATAGTGTAAATTCTTGCCAGCGTAAGGGGGCCGCCCTCACGCTAACCACTTCAGTTGAAGTGGGGTATTCCAGCTCTCGAGAGGGCTGGTCTTCAATTCTTGTGAAGGCTGAGTAAACTTTGTCGGTATCATTTTGGGGGGTTGAAATAAACACCGAAACGGGAAATCATTTCTGACACCCTCAGTGAGAATCGAACCCTTGCTCTCGGTATGGAATGCAAGTATTCTACCAACTGAGCTATTCACCGGACATTGACAGATTAAGACAAAAATAGGGTGGTCTATCTATCTGGTGCGTTACTGTTCAAGAGAATGCCAGTAATTGAGACAGAAGTGGTCAATCTATCTTAAATCGAAGTTGCAAAGATATATTGAAATTTAAGGCTCATATTTAATGCATGACCACAAACAGTAACGTGTAAATTTGCGCTTACACACGCTGAATTGTACATACAAAATAAACCAAACCAATTAACTTTGAATTGACTTTTAGGGCATTTCTTTAAATAACATTGGTTGGGAAGGCCATTAAATTTATTTTCATATCTATTTGCCTATTAATAATACATTCATGTGGTATTCTTAAAAAAAAACAAAATACATTACATTACTGAGTATTACAGTTTACATGTACAGGATGCGAAAGTATTGTGTCGGCATTCAGCATTACCTTCATGAAAGTTGACTTTCCATATTTGTTGTTGTAGTGTTGAATTTCATTTCAGTTTAAATACGAAGCTCGTGTTATGACGTCATTTCCTTTGCTTTCATGTGAGAATAAGGTGACACTCAGCCCTGTATCACAGAGCCACACTCGCTGAGGAAACTGGCAGAGGAAGGTGAGCTGAAGTCTCCCCCAGGAGAGCTGCTGGTGGTGGGTGAGGAGATGAGACAGGAGGGGCCTGTGACGTCACGCCTGCTGTATGGGGAAGATGTCAGGGCGGATGACGTCATGAACTACACTTCGCCACACGCACATAAGGGGAGATCAAGAACCTTATCAAGATTTTTTTAATACTCTCGTAGACATTTTCAGCTGCTTCGAGAACGCGTGATGTTTACTTCAACACTTTGTACCCTTTGTTTTTTTTGGCACAATAAATCAAATATCATTAAAAAATATGAGAAACCGATAAATAACCAAAAACTTCATTGTACAAAGAGCAGCGATGGCCAGTATAAAGATAAATGAATGATTAATTTACAAAAAGGCAGTGACATTGGGATCAAATTGAGAAAAAGAGGAAAACTTACAAGTAAATGAATCAGTTTTTTTTACAAAAAGCAGAGTTGGTACCTACTTTGTATTTGATACCAACTCGGTATGAATATTTTTTACGTTGAAATACATTTTTTCCTGTTTTTCTCAATTTTATCACATACATCTGAGAGCTTTGAATGAATATATCCTTGCAACTTAGATTATTATTATTATTATTATCACAATGGCACTTAGTGCTTTTTTTAATCAAGTATTCAAATAATGTGCCAGTGGATTTTTTTTTTGATAAAACTTAACTTACGTAACATTGTGGTCACAGCTTTGTTAAAATAACAAACTTGGTGTGTAAATCATAATTGAATCTAAATTCATTTTTTTTATTAAAATAATTATTTATGTTGTAGACAATTGGCCGCACCTCTTGCTCGCATTGCGCGCCACTTCTTGTTCATGGATGGTGCTCACCCTCAAGTGAACTCTCAACAGGCAGCCAGGAGGAGCATGTGAAGAGTCGTGAAGGAGCTGTGAGGAGTTATCAAGGGCCTCATGCTCCTCAGCTCATGAAGCAGGAACCTGGATGACTCCTGACATGTGGAGCACTCCACTTTCAAGCACAATAACTTCACTTCAAATTGAAATAATATGTGCCTGCCTGCTTAGTATCACCTCAATATTGTCAAGAGCTTAATGTGTAGAGTCTTCCTCTTCTTTATCTGATAGCACTTTGGCAAATATATTCAGCGCAGACATGTATTATCCTTCTGCCCCCAAGTCACTTTTCTATGAATGAGAAGTCAGTATGTTTGACGTTGTGAGCCATTTCACTTTTTCTTCTTCTTTCGGTGATACGTTTATCAAAGATTGGCAGTCACTATGGTTATTTGCACCTTGAATGTTACGGCTCGAAATAGGGACTTGGTGCTTTTGTTGACTTATTGTGGCAGGTTTTTCAGCCACAATGTTCTTTGGCGTCCAGTTTTTTTCTTCCCATTTCACTTTACGGAACGAAAAATCAAACACTTTTCGATGATTTTACGGTTGATGTAAATCTTGCTGATAAAAGTTTATAAAATCAGAAAAAAATACTATACATATGTTACTCGCGCGCAAGGCAATACTATAAAAAATTTCGAGTGAATTTTTGCAGTGCGACAAATTATCTGCTCTTCTTTTCTTTAAAAATTGTTATAATTTGATCTGAACTAAACGTAACCTATCTTTCAGTCAAAAGTATGTCTAAGTTATCAAGTTTTACTTATTTATTAAACACTGTATTCTATTGCCTTGCCTTGTTATCTTTTGGCTTGACATAATCTGTTTCAGGTTGGCTGGGTCGTAGCTTGTAGCAGTATCTAGTATGGCGTAGACCCTGTGCGGCGCACTACAGAATATCTCTCACTTCCTGTAGCGTATCTGTTCCTGCCGAGCTACTCCTCTACGCCATCGTAGCAGCTTATGCCTCAGCTCAGGCGTAGACCCTGTGCTTCAAGCATAGAACTTCAAATACTCAACCATAGCGTATACCAATGGAATATTGGAAACTGAAACGTCCACTTGAAGTACTGCTTTTGTTTTTATATGTATATTTGGTAAACGGTTCGATTGCGTTTTAACAAAGTGTTCAGTATTTGGGTTACAGGCTCTACAGGCTTTACGGAGAAGCGTAGATGTCAGCCAGTCGAGCGAGAAGATGTCACACACAAACTATGTAGGAATTATAAACCATATACCGTTGCTTTATGTACATACAGTTACAACTAAAATATTAAACTTAAGTGACCGCTGACAAATATTTCGTAACAAGAAATAAGCAAAACTTAGCAAACAAGTTTGTAGACTTGTGGTCTGAATTTAGGAACCTAGCATGTTATATTATACTATTAATTATACGTGAATTATATTATACGTCATATTTTTGCACAAGTATCAAAGCTACACAGTATTAAAGATCATGTTTTATTTTCGTTGTAAGAGTATCTAAGTGTTATTGGCAAGAGCCTTTATAATTAGAATCGCCGTTTTATAGTTTTAATGTATATATATTTTTTTTTTGTATAAAGGATCGCACGTACCTACAAATTTTGTATGTAGACTCGCCTGTAGATATTTTGTATGTAGAATTGCCCATACATATTTTTTGTATGTTTTTGTACCTGTTTATACAAATTTTACATGTAAAATTGTCTGTTTATATTTTGTATGTAGAATTGCATGTTCATATTTCGTATGTAGAATCGCCTTTACATAATATTTTCTTTCATCTTTGAATACCTCATTAGATTTTCTCAGCTGAATACTTTTCACATCCCTTTTTTTGCTGCCGCATTTCTACTATAAATACCTTTACCTACATAGCCGTTGATTCTATGTTTTATACGTCCAATCTACCTCATCTTCTTTTTGTCCCTTTACTTCCACATCATAGCGCTTATATAAAATATTATTTATTATCTGTTACTTTGAATGTTTTTCAGTTTATGTACTTTTAAATGAAACTTACTAACTTAATGTTCATACTTGTAACAAAATTCGAAATGATTACCACAAATTTTCTGTATATCGTTTGTTTAAAGTTCACAATAATTTATTTGTCAATATGGTTTTACTACCCTACGGAAACAAACGATACATAAACATAAGATACATCAATATGTTATGATTTTAATTGGGTTCTTTTTAATTTAAACACGATTTATTTTTTCAAGATTTATTTAACTCATTGTCGGTTTACAATGTACTGAGTACTTTTTCTGGCTCTTTCTATATCGACTTCGCGGCTCAATGTTTCTAACGTTCTGCCCTCCGCACCATTGTAGCTCGTTTATATAGGTACGAAAGAGACGATTCTTGCATGTTCTAAATTATTCCACATACTTCTGTATTGGGTTTTTCTAAACACTTCCAGATTGTTCGACATACTAGCGTGCTTAGGAACATGCTCACACAAACTCATAGTAGATTATGCTAGAGGCAAACACACACATACCAGCAAACTACGTGCATGTACACACAAACTCATAGTTCGTAACAATATCTAAGTTGCATTTTCATAGAAATCGTTTTCTTGTGAATATTGGAGCGCACTATGATTGTTGTGCGCTCGTGAAAGCGCATTATTCATCACACCAGGAGTGCGCACTCTTTTATTACGTCATAAAGTATTCCGTTATATCCGCTGTCGCCGTTGCATGCAGCCGTTACTCTGTTACTTTCTAACGGCGACCTCCTCCCCTGCTACGAGTATCTCCCTGTAGCGCCCAAGTGCAGGTAGTTCGCTTCTATGCGCGCACATCTCTGATATTGCAGGTTTCTTTCATGAAGGACAACAAACACTTATCGTGCCTAGCGCACACAACTGTAGCACTTTAGATGGGACATTTTGATATTTTTATGAAATAAATAATTCAATAGATTATTACATATTACACCTATACTGTAAAAAAAATGTTCACTTTACCAATGTCACCAATGTTTCAGGGAAGGTCGGCAAAATTTGCAGGTTTTATGTTCATTTGAGATTGGGTTTCCACAGGGAATTTGGGAACATTGGAAGTCCACATGCGGCATGTTTAAGCACGATCTTATACGTGTCTGTTTGTGGGAATGCATTTAATATGAATATAAACTTAGATTATGGATAACTACAGGAGAGACTGTTTGTGAAACCTAGCTATGTTTTTTTTTCAATCCAACTTTTTGGATTGGTTTTAATATACATATCTTCATTAATTGATGAGTTATTCACTTTGTAACCTTTCATTTAAAAAAAATAAAAAACAAATTGTATAAGGTTACGGGGCGAGTAAAATTTAATAATGTACGACCGGTTTCTGTAAACATTGTTTCCGAAACCGGTCGTACATTATTAAATTTTACTCGCCCCGTAACCTTATACAATTTGTTTTTTATTTTCAATTTAATTTTTTTAATACATCTTCTTTATTTTTGGAGAGTTTCTTTCCAGGATCTGTTGCAATGGTCTATAGGAACTGGAGCATCCCAACGTTTTGCCAATATCTACGATGGGCATCATGGGCATCTTCAGCGGGATGACGATGTGATTTATGTTAACGAAGCAGTTAATGACATAAGAAAAAGCGTAGGTGCATATATTTTATTATTTGTTTTATTTTAACAAATACCATTCAGTATTGAAAAAAATTCACACAAATCAATGAGCACATACAATCATTGGCTATTTATTTGTGGCAAATACTTTAAGTGTGTTGACGCATTGAATTCCCTTCAGCATCAAATAGAGTGGAGCTTCTACAGTCACCCATTCCTGTAGTTACAATGCACATCGCTTGCCTGCAGGGAACTCATAGCACGAGCAGATATTGTGATCTTCAATACAGAATATACGAGCACATATATAAATACCACATGAACATTTTCTCAAGCGATATCAATCTAGTGGGGGAAGGCTACTCTGTGATCCCTCTTCAACATGATGACGTGATAGCGGGAAGGTGATTGATTCTCCTAAAGGTAATGTACGAGTATGTATGGACTGTTTGATGTTTGGTAAATTATTCATTATCGGGTCAGCCCTCTGATAAAGAAGCAAATTTTCCTGTCAAGGCATACATAATAATATGTATGTAGGTCGTTTGAGAGGTAAATTTCCTATTTACCGGTTGAATTTACTGAGAGAACTATTACTTAGTTGATGTGATGACTTTTGAAATACTGCAGTGGAATGATATTTACAATTTCTAAAGGAACAAGTGCAGAGGTGGATGAAGTCAGTATGAAGTAAGAGGAAAAAACGAATATTTAAAGTGGTATTTCATAAACCAATTGGAATTGAAGTGTGAAGTAAAATACAGAAAAGTATATATTTCCATACTCTAATATGATCCAAAAAGTGGTGTACAACCTCTAAGGCTCTAAGTGAATATGTAAATTGGATGCCAAACGAATGCAGTCTACGTTGTGGTTTTCTGATCTCAGTATATTCTAAGTTGTGATTTATTACAAAGTGGAATTGTGAAGAGATGCGTTTTCTAAGAGATCTGTCTGGCGGAATGCTGCACATAGATACTAGGAATGAATGGCTTCATTTTCCTCCAGAGCATGTGAGCGGCAGGGGAGCAGG
Organism: Agapetus fuscipes; assembly: GCA_951799405.1. Classification (NCBI taxonomy): domain Eukaryota; kingdom Metazoa; phylum Arthropoda; class Insecta; order Trichoptera; family Glossosomatidae; genus Agapetus; species Agapetus fuscipes. Next base: position 11,178,332 of record OX637342.1, read on the forward strand.
AGGAGCTTGCTTGGGTTATGGCGCTTCGGTGCAGATTACCTGCAGGGAGCGGGATGTGACTCTGGGGAGGGGGGAGGAGGGAGGGGGAGAGCCAATCACATTACCTGGAAAAACTCCTCCCCCAGTCATAACACTTGATAATATCATATTTCATGAATAAATTATTGAGACCTCGCGCTGCAGGGGCCGCCAATAACCGACACTCTCTACCTACATGAGGAAGTATGTACGTGGATACGCATTACATACTGAATGGTGTAGATACTTCTTCATCTTCTTTAATAACAGTCAACAATTGCTTTCGTAAGAAATTTGTATCAATTGCCTTGTATCGACCGGTCCGTAGCTCAGTGGTAGCACTGCGGACTCTGAATGGGAAGGTTGTGGGTTCGATTCCTGGCGGAGCACAAAAAAATATACCATTAATATTTTCAAATTTGCTCTTCGCTGGGTTGAAAAATGATTAAAACCTTTACCAATGACCGGTCACCAAAGGTCCATCCAGCCTTACACTAACTGGGTCTTGCTTGCGAATTGGCGCTTTGCTTTATTCTAGCTACTGGGATGTAGTTGAATTGAAATCAAGTGATAAAAATAAAAATACCGGCAAGGTTTACTCAGCCTTCACAAGAAATGAGTACCAGTCCCCTCGGGAGCTGGAAAACCCCCACTTCAACTGAAGTGGTTGGCGTAAGGCCGGCCCCCTTACCTGTAAAAATAAATAGGTTCAACTCGCCACATGCGACCCCTTCGGGAATAACGCGGCAAGAAGTTACACTATATGTGTAGCTTAGTTGCGTTTTTAGTTGCGTTGCGTTGCGAAACGTAAAGGTAAAATGTTTCTTGACCCAAATAACCTGTCACAAAAACTAAAGAATCTGTAAGATACAAGTATTTACAGAGACCAAATGTTGAGGAGTACAGACTACACATACATATTTTCGTACATATTATGACCTGTTTCCCAAGTGTGAGACACAAAAATGTGAAATATTTCTGGGAGCAGTCTGTCTCGAGCCCAACACCTTATGGAATTTTAGTGAGTGATCTGTCGACAATACTTTAATTTTATCAACTTGCAGTGTAGTTAAAGATTTTAAATTATGATTACGGTCGTAAGACATTTTAAAGAATGAAGAAAATGGATTTTACTGACCGTGCAAAAGAGAAGAACGATTTTCTCTACGTTTCGTCGATGTCATATCCGACGTCTTCAGGAGACGTGTGTCCTAAGGAGGAACCACGAACTGTTGAATTATTGTTGTTTGATCGAGGCCGAAGGTTGTAGGTATTTTTATTTTTATTAACCTTCGGAGATACATCCATAGATGTCGCTATAGCCCCAGTTGTACAGAAGGACGATATTATGTCTTCTTGTGAAATCGTCCGATTAATGAAAGGGTGGATCATTGAAGTTAGTACTGGCCTCCATATACTGGCGAATGCGGAGCCTTTTATATTGGACAAACCAAACGCACCATCAACACCCGGTTGAAGGAACATATTGGTGCAGTTAAGAAGAATAACCCGAACAAGTCTGCTATTTGTGAACATTCACAGAAAGGGGTGAATCATCTTACCAGATTTGATAAAACAAAGATTCTATCTTAAGAAAGATTTCTCATCCCCCGACTCGTGAAGGAAGTAATCGAAATACACAGGCACCCCAACTTCAACAGAGATTGCAGTGTAGGTCCAAATTGATACAATTTGCCCTCAAGTCAGTTGCATCCAGCCCGCATGCTCAATTGATCTGAATCAGTACGTAAAACGATAATAGGCACTGTCGTCAGACGTCATTAACAGACATCATTCTGCCAATTGACACGACAGAGTGTAAACAGTACAGTCTCGCAGTCGCAAGGTCCGCAAGAGAAAGAAACACTTGTTCAATTTTAACGTTCAGAAAAATGAATCACATAAACCGGTTTTAAGATCACAACACGCTGTAACTGTAACTGTAACTCTATCGCCATTCCGCTAGGGGTGGCCAGAGCCTCTGCAGAGCTGTCTCCATTTTTTCCTATCCTTACATACCTCTTTCAATTCATTCATATCCATCACCTTTTTCATGCATTTTCTTCTTTTACGCTCACTTTGTATATCCCATTATTTCACAATCTCCTCAATCTGATCACTCCATACTTTTCTCGGTCGTCCCTTCCCTCTTTTTCCTTTCACACTTTCTTTGTATAAATACTTTGTCAGTATCGTCTCAACTATTTTTTCCTATTAATTTTTAGGTCAACAACTGTTAAAAAAAATAACTACGTATAGAATCTGAATAAAGAATCGGAATCTCTGGACGCATAGGCTGACATAAACCGTTTTTTTCCACACGGTAAAAAATGGTTAACTTTGATAATGTCTTCACGGTTTTAGGGAAGGTCGGCAAATAGTTGCAGGGCTTATAATTATGTTCATTTGAGGTTTGATTTTTAAAGCAAGTTTACATGCAGCATTATTTTGTAAGCGCGAACTAACCAACACGTGCCGGTTTGTGGGCTTGCATTTAATATAACTTTGAATTGTTAATTTCGCAACCTAGATTTAAGATAGATTATCTGCTTTTTATGTTGCCTATAGTTCCACATTACAACAATTTTGTAATATACGGATAATGCTTTTAAATAGTCAATTACGACCTAAGTACTTTGGTTTGGGAGTAATTTTATGTTCACTGCTTGGTAATATTTCAGAATCGAAAGTCATTTTTGGAATTCCCACTTTTATGACCTTTCTGGTTATGATTGTATGGAGGCAAACACACACAACATACAAATGTTAATTTTAAATTTAGCTGCACTGATCCGTGACATTAACTATTAGTTAATTACTTATTATAGCATGAACCATGAATATGCATGCCGCCATGCTGGACGCATATTTCACTTCAAACTGTGAACTAATGGACCGAAAGAATAATGCTGACTGTTCGTTCCCTTTGGGCTTGTTTGTCTTATGTCCATCAGAAGTTTTATTTATTTTTAAAAGTAGATTTGTGGAAAGGAATGCCATTCACCAACCTAATTTGCCTGGCCAGTTGTCTTCATGCGGAAGCAGAAGCTTGTGTGCATACAACGGAATCTGTTGAACCAGGGTCGAAGTTATCGTCGCGGGATTCGAACCAGCGTTATCCGGTTACCTGTTTTGATTCCCGCGGCAATAACACCGTAATTTCACATGAGCAATGTTTGCATGTGTACTGGACCAATTTGTCTTATAAACGCAACTAAGCTACACATATAGTGTAACCTCATGCCGCGTTATCCCCGAAGGGTTTCGCATGTGGTGAGTGAAACCTATTTATTTTTACATATAAGAGACCGGCCTTATTTCAACCACTCCAGTTGAAGTGGAGGTTTCAAGCTCCCTAGGGGGCTGGTACTAATTTCTCGTGAAGGCTGAGTAAACCTTGCCAGTATTTTATTTTGGAGTGTTTGAAATAAACACCGCAACGGGAAATCATTTCTGACATCCTCGGTGAGATTCGAACCCGAGCTCACGGCATGGAATGGAAGCACTCTACCAACTGAGCTATCGGCCGGACTATGAAAACTGGATATTGATTTAAAAAATATTTCAAACAACTCTCTCATTATCTTGTTTTTCTTAGCTCAGATTGTGTAGAATGTGATTTGTAAGACAATTTCATTGAGATGTCATCTTTGAATCAAATGGTATATAAGCTAAACAAGCACTGGGGGATGTGTTGACTGTTGATGCACTGCAGTGCCTGACAAACAAACATCACTGGTTGATAATCACTGATGTTATGATGCGACTGCCATTTAACATAAATGTGTATGTGGGAATCTATTCAACTCAATATTAGAATACTAAATAATGGTCCATTTGCATCAGAGAATCTCAATAATATGATAATTAGGTATTTTGAACCACTTTAGCTCTATTTAGATTTGATTTGATCAGCATCGACCGCTCCGTAGTCTAGTGGCTAGCGTTTTGAACTCGTTAATGTAAGGTTCTGGGTTAGAATCCCGGTGGTGCACAAAAAATATATCATTTTATATTATCAAATATGCTCTTCGCTGAGTTGAAAAATTGCTATACCTTTACCAGAGACTGGTCACCAAAGGTCCCTCCAGCATTACAGTAACTGGGTCTTGCTTAAAAATTTGCACTTCTATAGCGGCAACCAAGCTCGCACAGGGCTCTTCAGGTGTGATTCACACAAAAATATCGCTCAAAAAATAAATAAAAATGTGTAGCTTTGCATGAGCGTCCATGTGCTGTGGGTCCTTCTGACACATACATACAGAACGGGTATGAGGAGGGTTTGAGCATACGGTAAGAACTACCGACGGCCGTAGAAGTCTCATCTATAACCTATAATCTAAGTTGCAAAGATATATTAACATTTAAAGCTCATATCAAATGCATGCCCACAAACAAACACGTGTAGTTCATTAAAGCTCAGCAAACAAATGCTGAATGTGTACTTACAAATAAAATCGAATATCGGTAATATTTGTATGAAGACTAATCAGCTGTTCACTTGCGGCCATCTTCGATTGACAGGGCTTCATACAAATATTACCGATATTCGGTAGGTAAGATGAGACTTCCAGCCCAGCATGGATAGTGAAGTGATGTTCGATGAGAATCTCAGCGAGGTGTTCCTGTAAGCTCGGTGAGTTCCGTGACTGATGGTTGGGATTAGCGGGAGCGCGCTGAAGCAGGAAGACAAAAAACATCAGCAACCCGGCTCAGATGGACGTGGCAGATTGCGAACAAGACGGATGGAGCTCGAGTCCGCGTGGAGGCAATTACAGGAGATTTATACGGGGCTGATAACACGTCACGGTGCCGAAACTTACATAAAAAAAACTCTAAATTCTTACGATTTGTGAAAAACGAAAAATAGTGAGAAAAAAATTAGAGACAATGGTAGAGACAAGGAAAATCAAGAGTTACTTTCAGCAAAATATTTCAGTACGGTTTGATTTCCTTGATTTTGAATAAAATCGGATTTTTTTAGTCAAACTCGAAGTTAGTGATCATCATTTAGCCTACAGAACAGAAAACTAATTATTGTAGAGATTCAAAGTAGTTTTCTATTTTCCTAGAATAAAATGATGAGAATAATTGAGGACCTACTTTGAGACCGGTTAAAAAGTTTCATCTTGTTTGATATTAACTTATAGATTGACCAAGCTCATAGAAGACCCTTGAGGAGTGATTCTTGAATGAACACAAAAAAATGTTAAATTTTTGTAGTATTTTATATTCATATTAAAACTGCAAAGTGAAAAGCAAACCAAAGATATTTATTTCAAGTGAAAAGTGATACGTACTTGGCACAATTTTTATCGGAATATATTTTACGGAAATCACTCAACACGTGTAGGTGCGTGGACCAGCTACGTGCATTAATAACACTGTTTGCGAGTCATCAATACAGATGAGGGAATTGTTTGAACCAATGGCTGCACGAGAGAGTGGAGAATATTCTTTGCAGAGTCTACAGGAGTAGATGCAGGTAACAGCTGACGCATGCTCTGGAAATATATATGACATCTAGGTCCGGTCGATAGCTCAGTTGGTAGAGTGCTTGCATTCCATGAATCCACGAATCCCACCGAAGGTGTGAGAAATAATTTCCCGTTTCAGTGTTTATTTCAAACAAAAAAAAAAACGGTAAGGTGTAATCAATAATCATCCTTCACAGAAAATAAGTACCAGCCCTCTCGTAAGCTGGAAAACTCCCACTTCAACTAAAGTGGTTGGCGTAAGGTTACATGCAAAAATAAATAGGTTCCACTCGCCACATGTGAATCTTTGGGGGAAAACGCGACAAGAAAATACACTACCTGTGTAGCTTAGTAACGTTATTCACTCTGAAAAAATTGTGTATAATAAAATATTGATTGGATCCGTAGGCGTTTTATGGGCACTTCCGAGAGGCGTTATTCCTGTAAACGTAATAAGTTTTTTATGGTTCTTATTTTGAATACGAGTGTGAGTGCTGTGACGTCATAAAACTTTGAACTGTGAACTTCTGGTTTGACGACTAAATATTTAATCGAGGCTGTTTCCCCGCAGCCTTGTATCATAAACGTAGATATAGCCTCATGTATTTGTAAAGAGAAATAAAGCAGTTCTGGGTTTGAATTCACTCCATGTCAAAAATGATATCGCTTATTGTTTTTTTTAAATTAAGATTCTGTCCGGTCAAAAGCTCAGTTAGTAGAGTGCTTGCATTTCAGGGGTGTCAGAAATGATTTCCCGTTTTGGTGTTTATTTCAAATCCCAAAATAAAATATCGACAAGGTTTATTCAGCCTTCACAAGAATTGAGTGCCAGCCCTCTCGGGAGCTGGGAAGCCCCCACTTCAACTGAAGTGCTTGGCGTAAGGCCGGGCCCTTACCTGTAAAAATAAATAGGTTTAACTCGCCACATGCGACCCCTTCGGGGATAAAGCGGCAAGAAGTTACACTATGTGTGTAGCTTAGTTGCGTTTTTTGCGTTAGGTTCTATTCTTTCGCAATTTCACCTATTTGGTCTATCCATTCCTTCCTCGGCCTTCCCTTCCACGTTTTCCTCTGACATTTCCTCTATACACTCTTTTCATTAGTCGTTCATCGTGTCGACCTCCCAGCATGTTGATAGCTGTGAGGGTGCACTGTAATTAAGGTATCCTGTTGTGCACCAAAAAAAATCTAAAAAATCATCCATTCTTTCAAGATATCCGATAAATTAAACAAAACGAGTAAAATGGTGTTTGATTTGTGTGTTTCCCGCGTTGTCTAGTTTGAGCTATGTTGCGCCATATTGTGGTATTGATGTGAGTGGTGTCGGCCATCACTTTCATCAGTGCTGATGTAGTTTCTGCGCTTCTTCCTCCTCCATACTCCACTGTAAACTGTTACATGTGGCCCCATCTCATCTCATCATCACGTGTTTGGTTTATGGTGACCCCATGTGGTGACACATGTGTGTGTGAATGTAATACATGTACGTGTCCATGTGTGTGTGAGGGTCTGTGGATGGAATTTAGGGAATAATTTAAGAGACAGCAGAGCGGGAAATATGCAGCACGCAGGATTGTCTAACAAGGTTACACATGGCCGGTCCTCTATCTTGTAGGGCCTGTATTATGTTATGTGGACCCTACAAGCGTGATCATAATAACGATGTGTGCCGAAATGAAATAAACAGGGCAAGCTTGTAACAAAATTGCCACAAGCGAAAGAAAAGTAAAGATATTGTAAAAATCTTTTATTGCTTTTCCTTTTTGTTTCTCATCGGTTATCGTTTAGTGAATTTTATTTTCCTTCTTCTAAAAGAACTTCACGTGATCAAGTTTATCACAGGGTCAATTTTTTTTTACATTATTGGAAACAATAAAAAGTTTTTAATTGTCATAAACGTTGAACAGCTTTGTAAAAGAAAGAAACTGAAATCTCTCAAAAATACAAATATATGTAAAGAAGTGCTTTTTTGTCTTTTCTTTTCTTGGACCAAATTGTACGAATAATCTTTTAATAATTGGTGAAAAGAAGCAGTGTTTTCATTTTGATAGAATTTTCATAGTGTTAATACACAAACAATACATAATAGAATAATCTTTACTTTGAAGTCGTTGTATAGATTGGTGGGTGAAATGTGTAGGTGATAGAATATATTCAGACACAATGCGCTCTAGCCAGCAGTCCATTATTTCTGCCGTGTCTCCGTGTCGATATCTCTCCGTGATAGATATGAACATCTGACCGTGAAGTACTGCGCGAGCGTCTACTGCAGGCGGCGCGCACGCTATACGTGCTCTACTCGTACATGCCGTGTCACGACAAAATGTCCATTGACAGAATGTCCACGCGACAAAATGTCTACCCAACAAAATGTCCAAGGACAGAATGTCAACCGACAAAATGTCCTAGCGAGAAAATGTCCACGCGACAAAATATCCACCCAAAAAAATGTCCAAGGACAGAATGTCCACGCGACAAAATGTCCACCCAACAAAATGTCCAAGGACAGAATGTTCACTGACAACGTTCTAGCGAGAAAATGTCCACGTGACAAAATGCCCACCCAACAAAATGTCTAGCGACAAAATGCCCACCGACATTATGTCCACCGAAAAATGTACAAAATCACATCATATATAAATCGTATAATATATTCTAATCGAATCTAAGTTGCAAGGATATGTAACATTGGAGATTCACATTATATGCATTTTTATTATATGCGCTTGTTTATGCCGCATGTGGACCTACAACATAAAAACCCAAATCTCAAATTAACATATACCTTGCAACTATTGCCAATCTTCCCAGAAACAGGGGTGACATTGGCAATGCAATGAAAAAATAAATTTTCGGTAGCCATTTTGGCGTGTGGACATTTTGTCGCGTGGATATTTTGTCGCGTGGATGCTTTGCCACATGAAAAATTTGTCGCGTGGACATTTTGTTGATGAACATTGTGTCGGTGGACATTCTGTCAATGGACATTTTGTCGTAGTACTCGCCTAGTACATGTTCATCCTTCCACCAGCGCAGCGCGCAGCTAACAAATTAATTAAGGCCGCGCGAGCTTTCGGCGCTTTTGTGCAAATCCTGCCCCTCCCCTCTCTCCTTCATCCCTTCCTCTCCCTCCCACCCTCCCCTGGGATCATACTGTAGACTAGTCACAGGTTGTTGCAGCTGAAATTATAATAACGTTTCATTATGAAAACAAATTCTCTTTCACAGCCAGTCTCAATCCGCAGCTGGGTGTAGCCTGTGCGCCTCTCGCGAGTGTTTATTTTTTTATGAGCAATTCCGCAGATCCAATATTATGTTGTTTCGGTTTTCAAAATTGAAAAAGGGTTCGTGCTTTTTAATTGAGTAGGGACTTGCATTCAACAGCTTATTAATGAAGATGTTGACGATTGACACTATTTAGAATTTTATTGGGTAACTATGTGTCGGTGTTATGGTCTAAGGACTCTAAGGAGTCAATTGTTGTTCTTGACTAGCGTATTTGGAACAGAAAAACGTTGGTTTGAATCATGTCTGCTCCATTTGAGCATAACTTCGAACCTGGTTCAACAGATGCCATTGCACGCACACAAGCTTCTGTTTTCGTATAAAGACAACTGACCAGGCAAAATAGGTTGGCGCATTGCATTTCTCTTTACAAATCTACTGAAACAAAAATTTCAAGCTAACAAGGACAAATAGTTATCGGATAGAATAAAAAAATCTTATACCTTCTGTAAATTTATGATCTGCAAATACAAAGTACACATTTTTAATTTTCTCATCTACCAATAATTTGAATCCATCTGCTGATTGTAAAATAAGTCGTTATTGCTAAATAATGTAAAAATGCATACTGTAAAAAATGGTTCACTTTACCAATGTCACCCCTGTTTCAGGGAAGGTCGGCAAGAGTTGCAGGGCTTGTCCATTTGAGAATTGGGTTTTTATATTGTAGATCCACATGCGGCATGTGTGAGCGCGAAATTATGCATGTCTGCTTGTGGGAATGCATTTAATATGAATCTCAAATGATACATATCTTTGCAGCTTAGATTTAGATTTAGATTGCTAAGAAAAGTACTGAGTCTCACGTTACACGTGTTAACAATACCACACCCCTGACTTATTCTGCTAATGCAGAGACTAAATTTCTTTGGATTGTTTTTACTTTGAAAAAGTGCATTAACCTCAAACTGGGGGAAAAGTTGAAATTCAAAAGCTTCAGAAGAGTTTACCGCAGCTACATTTATCACTATGAAGAGAGTAAGAAGTTGAACTGTTGTTCACAGTTTCCATTGTTTTCGCTCGCATACATCTGCCCGCATGAAGCACAAGTGATTGTAATAAATATAGTGTGGCGGTGAGTCAGTGTGCGAGCATTCCTTCACCGCAATGCAGGAGCTGGCACATAAATATCCGAGTAGATGACAATCGCTTGTGAAGAAACACTCACAATGTAGCGCTGCACCCGCTCACAATAAATTTATGTTCTGTTTCAGTTGACAAGCAATGGCGATAAATATGCTAACAAGTGGAGCACCCTGTAATTGAAAATACTCGCAGATGCGAAATGAAAACTTATTTAAGATTTCCTCAATCTTATACTATTTCAATACATCGCTTCCATATTATGTTTTTCAAACGTATCTTTCACACAATCTTAAGACAGTTTCTGCCCACATTTAAAAAAAATAAAATATGATTTTTCAAGAGACATGCAGTTCACCAACCTATTTTGCCTGACTACTTGTCTTTATGCGAAAGCAGAAGCTTGTGTGCATGCAATGGCATCTGTTGAACCATGGTCGAAGCTATGGTCAAATGGGCCAGACGTGATTCGAGCCAGCGTTATTCTGTTCCAAATACGTTAGTCAAGAATAGCGACTTGTCCCCTTTGGCCATAACCATAACACCTACCAAAGTATATATTATATCATCAAATACATATCATCACATATAATATTTACGTATATTTTCTTGCTTATAGGTATTTTTGTGAGGATTTAAAACACTGATCATCTTTGACGAAATAAATAGGTGTCTTTGGCGCTCTTTTTTATTTCTGGTAATTTCGTATGATATCTAAATGAACAAAGTCATTTTCATATTATGTTATATTTTTTATTATATTTCATATTTCATTTTCATATATTTGTGCGGCCCACAACTTTTGTTGAAGAAACATTTTGTTTTCTTTTGTAAGATAAACTTACTTCCAATGGAATTTCTGTTATTTTATAAGTAACCAGCATCGCTACAAACTCGCTGTCTGTTGTCTAACTGGCTGTTATTAGCCGCATCTGCTGCTTGTGTGAAGTTTGCCGCCTTTCATTAAAGCAATGAGACTAACATAAAGTGAATGACACATGCATACAGTTCTGCCTTAACAACCAACATACAGAGAGATAATATATGTATGTATAGCAAAGCTCTTAAATTTCCTCCTGGGAAATAATTTTAATAAAAACTGTCTCACGGTCCGTATATGTGTGTGTATAATATGTATACACTCAGGGCCGGCGCTAGGGTTGGGCGCGGTCGGGCGACCGCCCAGGGCGCCAGGTGTGAAGGGGCGCCGCAGGCGCCCCTTTATATTTTGTAGTAATTTTGAAATTTTTGTGGCATTAAAACTCGAAAATATTTATTTTTCGTAAATAGTAAAAATTGAACCTGTAAAATAATTTTTTCATTCTTAGAAAGAGAAATGAAAACAATTATAATTTTTTTTTTATTTTGTTATTGCTAGGTATATTTCTTTTTACTTTTTACTTTACAAAGGTACATATTTATTTCGCGACCTTGTTTTTTATTTCGTTAAATGTTGTAATTATGAATGACTGAAATTATATAATCACAAATCACTATGGTAACGGTTTTTGTTACGAGTGTTGTTGAAAGTATGAAAATATCTGATAAATTCCCAATTCAAAAATGTTTCCACCACATTGCGTACGGGATGATTTTCACAAGTATCTATTACCGCGAGCATAGAAGTTACATACTTGAAGAAACAAGTACCTATATACCTATTTGACAGGGGCGTGCATCCCATACAGGCACATGCGCCTAATACGTAGGCAAAATATGGTAAAAACGCGATTGAGGTTGATATTGAGATTTAAAATTCAAGATTTAAGTTTGATTGGAGCCATCGTTACCACTTCAGCCAAATTCAAATGAGTTATTTTGAAGGAATGTGAGCAAATATTTATTCTGAAATGTATTTGCCTACACCCTATGCACGCGCCTGCTATTTGAATATCACTAGTTCTAGAAATGGCCTTCACTTTCGCGAACAAAATATTTCGACAAACGAAAAATAAATTGTATCAACGTAATCATATAGAATAGTGATTAAAGTGAAATATTATTCTATATTCTATAACACATTTATTCTCTTTTGTTGGCACGTTTAGAAATTACCCAGTTTGGCATTTACATGGATTTTTTTTCCAATTAGGTAACACACTGTTGACAGTTAAAAGGTTACCAATAGACTGAATTTGGATTTTTGTATGATGAGTGGGGTAGCGTATTTCTAATTCTCAAAGGATTGATTTCCTAGCCCATCCAGTTCTATAAATCGATGTGCGGAACGATGTAAGTTTTTGGTTTGTATTTCGGGTATGCGAAATATACACTCGGCGTGATTGTCCTCTTACATATCATTACATTGTACAAAATTAGACCTCAAGTTAAGCATGAAGACAGTTGATTTTTATATTTATGCAGCTGACTTTTGTATGGAAATCAGTTATTCATAATTTGTTTTTTTTATAAATGTACACGTTTTTTAATTTTATATTCTTTCCATTTTCTTTTTTTTCAAATTTTATATTTTATTTTTGTTCTGTAATTCTAAGTTTTCAATTTTTTGTTGATAAATTATTTCTTAACTAGCAGTACCCGGCGTGTTTCACTACGCCATTTGGGCATGTGGTATCAATTTTTTTCTACAGATAAAAGAGGAAACAACAGGATCAAAAAAAAAAGTGTGCTAATCGGAATCAAGCTTTACACAATTTATCTCTAGGTTAATCTTCACGTTTTCTAAAAAAAAAGGTCTAGGTACAACTGTTAAGCAGCAGAGCCAAGCATAGGGAAAATCGATTGCGGTGCTCCATTTATATTTAAGATAAAAAAATCGGCTATGTAACGTCACTCATCTAATCTATTCTAAGTTGCATGGATATAATTGTTACATTTGGAATTCACATTAAGTGCATGCCCACAAGCAGACACGTATAAGTTCACACTTGCACATTCTGCGTGTGAACCTACAACATAAAAACCCAAATCTCAAATGAACATACACCCTGCAACTCTTTGCTGACCTTCCCTGAAACAGGGGTGACATTGGCAGAGTGAACCATTTTCTATTTATAGTTGGTCAGATGCATATTGACCTATACTAATCTAATCTAATCTAATCTAAGCTGCAAAGATATATATCATTTAAGATTTATACTAAATGCATTCCCACAAGCAGATATGTATAATTTCGCGCTAACACATGCCGCATGTGGACCTACAATATAAAAACCCAATCTCAAATGAACATAAGCCTTGCAACTCTTGCCGTCCTTCCCTGAAACAGGGGTGACATTGGCAAAGTGAACCAATTTTTATATTATGGGTGGTCAGCCGCATAACAACCTATAAGTCAAGGAACGAGAAAAGAATATAAAGAAAAGAATATAAACAATACATTAAATTTTATAATCATACAATTAAAGAACTAATCTATAAAATTCACTATACTCTTTGAGCAAAGTGAAGAAATAAATGTATTCCAAACAATCAGGAATATTTTTCAATGTAACCGCACTGTGAAACGTATGCAGTTGGGGAAAATGCTTCATACAATATGATGCACTTAAGTGTTTTTTCAACTATCTCCATGAAAGTGTTTAATTTATGTGGAATTTTTGACTCCCTGTCCTGTCTTTATCCCGGCCAAGTGAATTCACATTTTTTCCCCACATTTAAAATGTGCTCTATCCATTATTTCAATAAGTGAAAGTTTTAGGTAGTGCACACGGAACATTTTCTATTGACAACAAAATTGTAAGTCGCACGGCCGGGTTAGGTAAAAGGCAAACATTTTGTTTATCTTGGTTGCTTTGGACCATTGTCACATAGAAGAAAGACGTTTAACCGCCGAGAAAAAAACGATCTTTAAATTTGTGGTGAGTATATAATTTTACAGAAATGCGTTTTTTGAAAAAACAACTATATTATGTATATTTTAATTAAAAGTATGTTTCAATAAAAGGTTTTCATAATAATAATATATTTCAATATAGTCTTCTAGTTGTGACCTACGAACTTTTGTTTATCGTATTTTTTATAAGTGCGGGATATAAAAGCTTTCTTACATTTCTAAAATTCAACTTGGAATACTTGAATAACATTTTTTAATTTGGAACTTTTGTCTAGGCCAGGGGTCGGCAACCTTTTGAGTCGGAAGAGCCAAAAATTACAATTTACAAATTTCAAAGTTTTTCCTTGACTTATAGGTTGGTATGAGGCTGACCACCCATACTGTAAAAAATGGTTCACTTTGCCAATGTCACCCCTGTTTCAGGGAAGGTCGGCAAGAGTTGCAGGGCTTATGTTCATTGAAGATTGGGTTTTTATATTGTAGTTGGGGGGAGGGTGGGGGGTGAAAAGCGAGTACAAGTAGCGGAGAGATCGTTAATCGATTCAGAACGATTTAGTTTTTTTCGATCAGAAGTATAATTCTGTGTTTTTTTTATATTTGCGTATGAAGCTAAAGAGCCGTAACTTCACACCCAAAGAGCCGCATGTGGCTGGTGAGCCGCAGGTTGCTTACCCCTAACCAAACCGATATCGATCCACCATATTTGTAAAAAGTCCGGTCTATAGCTTAGTTGGTAGAGTAACTGCATTCCATGCCGAGATTTCGAGTTAGAATCCCACTGAAGTTGTCAGAAATTATTTCTCGTTTCAGTGTTTATTTCTAACCCAAAATAAAATACCGGCAAGGCTTACTCAGCCTTCATAAGAAATGAGTGTCAAGCCACTCAGGAGCTGAATAACATCCATTTCAAGTTGGCGTAAAGTAAAAGTTACTGGGTTGTTCATTTTAGATTTGGATTTTAAATTATGAGTAGGTACACATGCAGCATTTGTAAGCGTGAACTTACATGTGTCTACTTGTGAGCATGCATTTTATATGAATCTTTAATTTAAATGTATATTTGCAACTAAGATTATGTATTGTAGTTGAATATAATGGTCTTCTTCTATTGGGTGGTTTCAAAATTTACCGACCTCGTTGCTGAAATATTGAGAATTGAGAACCATTGTTTATTTGATCACCATCAAACTTCACACGATTCATTCTAAAAATATGTTACATGTTTCCTGAAAATTTCGTCAAAATCGGATGAGCGGTTTATGAGTATAGGGAACATACATACATACATACATACATACATACATACATACATACATACATACATACATACATACATACATACATACATACATACATACATACATACATACATACATACATACATACATACATACATACATACATACATACATACATACATACATACATACATACATACATACATACATACATACATACATACATACATACATACATACATACATACATACATACATACATACATACATACATACATACATACACACATCCTTCTTTATAGATTGCATTCCATGCCGAGATCTCGAGTTAGAATCCCACCGAAGTTGTCAGAAATTATTTCCCGTTTCAGTGTTTATTTTAAACCCAAAATAAAATACCGGCAAGGCTTACTCAGCCTTCATAAGAAATGAGTGTCAAGCCACTCAGGAGCTGAATAACATCCATTTCAAGTTAAGTAAAGTGGGTAAAGTTAAGTAAAATTTTCCCAACTTTTTTTTTTTCCCCATTTTTAGGTTAGGTTAGGTTTTTCCCGACTTTTGGGGAAAAAAAAAATTCCCCACTTTTGGGGAAATTTTCCCAACTTTTTTTTTTTCCCCCATTTTTAGGTTAGGTTAGGTTTTTCCCGACTTTTGGGGAAAAAAAAATTTCCCAACTTTTTTTTTTTTTCCCAGATTTGAAAGTGGGAACCATGCGCAGGGGGATAAGTGGGAACAATGCGCAGGGGGAAATTTCCCAACTTTTTTTTTTTTCCCATTTTTAGGTTAGGTTAGGTTAGGTTTTTCCCGACTTTTGGGGAAAAAAAAATTTCCCCACTTTTGGGGAAATTTCCCAACTTTTTTTTTTTCCCATTTTTAGGTTAGGTTAGGTTAGGTTTTTCCCGACTTTTGGGGAAAAAATAATTTCCCCACTTTTGGGGAAATTTCCCAACTTTTTTATTTTGTTCCCATTTTTAGGTTAGGTTAGGTTAGGTTTTTCCCGACTTTTGGGGAAAAAATAATTTCCCCACTTTTGGGGAAATTTCCCAACTTTTTTTTTTTTTCCCCATTTTTAGGTTAGGTTAGGTTTTTCCCGACTTTTGGGGAAAAAAAATTTTCCCCACTTTTGGGGAAATTTTCCCAACTTTATTTTTTTTTCCCCATTTTTAGGTTAGGTTAGGTTTTTCCCGACTTTTGGGGAAAAAAAATTTTCCCAACTTTTTTTTTTTTTTCCCAGATTTGAAAGTGGGAACCTTGCGCAGGGGGATAAGTGGGAACAATGCGCAGGGGGAAATTTCCCAACTTTTTTTTTTTTCCCATTCTTAGGTTAGGTTAGGTTAGGTTAGGTTTTTCCCGACTTTTGGGGAAAAAAAAAATTCCCCACTTTTGGGGAAATTTCCCAACTTTTTTTTTTTTTTCCCATTTTTAGGCGTAAAGTAAAAGTTACTGGGTTGTTCATTTTAGATTTGGATTTTAAATTATGAGTGGGTACACATGCAGCATTTGTAAGCGTGAACTTACATGTGTCTACTTGTGAGCATGCATTTTATATGAATCTTTAATGTAAATGTATATTTGCAACTAAGATTATGTATTGTAGTTGAATATAATGGTCTTCTTCTATTGGGTGGTTTCAAAATTTACCGACCTCGTTGCTGAAATATCGAGAATTGAGAACCACTGTTTATTTGATCACCATCAAACTTCACAGGATTCGTTCTAAGAATATGTTACATGTTTCCTGAAAATTTCGTCAAAATCGGATGAGCGGTTTATGAGTCTATAGGGGACATACATACATACATACATACATACATACATACATACATACATACATACATACATACATACATACATACATACATACACACATCCTTCTTTATAGATATAGATATGTTTTTTTTCAGTTTTTGATTTCATGGTTTGTTCTATGCAATAGTTTTTAATTTTTAAATGTGTTTTTTTTTTGTCTTTCCATTTTTTTCTTCCATTTTTATGTTTTAATTTTGTTCTGTCATTCTAAGTTTTCAAATTTTTGTTGTTTGATTAGTTTTTAATATGTTTTTTTCAATTTTTGATTTCATGGTTTGTTTTATGTAATAGTTTTTAATTTTTATATGCGTTATTTTTTTCTGTCATTCTATGTTTTAAAATTTTTGTTGATTTCATGGTTTGTTCTATGCAATAGTTGTTAATTTTTATGTGTAATTTTTTATTGCCTTTTGAATTTTTTTTTTCATTTTTGAATGCTTGTTTTAAATTATTAAATTCTTTCTATTTTATTTTTTTTTCATATTTTTTTTAAAGTTAATACTTTTTTGTCTAGACTTTTTTCCGTTTCGTTTTTGTTTTCTTTTTTAATTTTTCTTTGTTTAATTTTAGATTTCATATTTTTTATTTAATTTTTTTTCTTCAATTTTTATGTTGTAAGACTATTTCTGTCTTTTCCATTATTTTTTTAATTTGTGCTTTCTAAATATTGAATTTCAAATTATTCTACATTCGTACATTTTTTTATAGTTTAATTTTTTGTACTCTTGTCAAATTTTCATTTTTGTCCATTTTTTATTTTTTATGAAATTTATTAACAAATGTATTATTTTTCAAAAAAATTTTTTGGACATGTATCCCTTCTCTAAGTTTATATTTTCCACCATTTGATTAGCTGTCAACTGTATTGTCATATATTTTTTTTAATAAATGGTTACTACGTTCCTTTTTTTCGTATGAATTTGAATTTTCGAATGGCGAATAGGGGGGGGGGGGGGGCGCCTTAAAAAATCTCGCCCAGGGCGCTGGTAGTGCTAAAACCGGCACTGTAATACACTAGCTGTACCCGGCGTGTTTCACAACGCCATTTAGGTATATGGAATAAATTATTTCCATGCGGAGAAGAAGCAGCCTTTACGCAACAACAGAGCCAAAACAAAAATCCAATTGGAACCAAACTTCACACTATTAATCTCTAGGTAATTTTTCACTTTTTCTGAAAACGGTCTAAAACTGTTAAGCGGCAAAGCCAATAGGAAACATCGAGTGCGATTTTTCCATTGATATTTTTAATTTAAAACTAAGGTCCTTTCTAAAATGCTAAATTTCATTAAAAAACGGTGAAGCCATTTCGGGGGTGTGAAGCCTAATGGATGAAAAAATTGTGATTTAAACTTGAAAATTGAGAGTAGGAATTTTTCGATCGTATGTATGAAAATTTTCGATCGTATGTATGTTTAGATGAAAAATAATAAAATGGTACGAAAAAAATATTTGGTCGAAAAAGAAATCTGTGTACGCTCTTTTCATATAGCTGTATGAAATATACTTGTTGGCCAATTCTCATACCTATCAAAAATATTTCCAAAATTTCATAAGAATCCGTCGAGCCATTTCGGAGGAGTGTGACCACAAACACTGTGACACGAGAATTATATACATGAGAAGATGTATCTACTACTACTGCAGGAGACACGCTGTCTGTAGCCTCAAACAGAATCGCCTCCCCTCCCCCACCCTCAATGCTGTTCCCCTCTCTCCTCTCCCTCCCCACCAACTCTTTACTTTGGTGTATTTGCGACAGAACTTCACAGGGCAGATGAAGACAAATTTCATTACGTCTGGCAAATAGAAACGGATTTCCCTGATAGTCTAAAATTTCCCAAACACACAATTCAACGCAAATTATTTCGTAACGGTTGCTATTACTGGAACTAAGTTTAGTATAAATGCATTAAAAAGATATGGGGAAAAAGTACAATTTTGAGAATATAATCGCTTGATTTTGTTAGTGATCGTATGAGAGAGAGCAAATGTAAGGGCCTGTTGCACCAACCTCCAATCAATATTTGCAAATTTGATTGCCTGTTTCTAGTAAGGACCTCGGTTAAATATTTGTCAGAAGTGGGTTATAATATGATGAAATTTGAACAGGAAAGGTGATGTACATCAGCTGGTTTATATATATGCAACCAAATTTTTGATTTGTAGGGAGAAATCACACTTAATTTTGATTTTTGTCTGATCGGAGTTTGGTGTAACAGGCCCTAAGAAAAACAGATGTACTATGGAAAAAATATGAATGTGAATGAACTGAGGTAAGTACCTATGTTTATATGGGATGAAGTGGAGGCAGCTTTGCGTTGGCTTTGACTAGCTTTTAACAGCAATGTGAAATAATTATTGTTTCTTTTCACCTTGCTTATGTTTTACAATTTTAATAAGTGCAACTTAAGTACACTTAATTTGTTTGCCATCATTCGTTGTTAGTAGGTATACAATATTTTTGATATTTCTGGACTTCAATCATGGCATTGTTTGTTTGAAGTTTTAAAATAGGCGCATGGTAGCTTTTAGACTAGTCCTAAAATTACAAAATAATGGATCAGAAAGAGATGAACTTTTAAAAAAACCTGTTTGTTTATTTCCTGTGAATTGTGACAAGTTCTTTAAAACCGTGTTATTCCTTATGAGAGCATGAGCTGTTTCCTGTCACATTAGTGCCGAGCATTGCACACACTACATTATATATGAGGAGTTATGCTTGATGCATTTTATTTCATCGCTTGGAGTTTAGTGATGTGTGCAGAGCGCACAATTTACCTGAAAGCCTTTCAGACGGAAACGCGACCACACATATACAAACAAACACACACACACACACACACACACACACACACACACACACACACACACACACACACACACACACACACACACACACACACACACACACACACACACACACAAACACACACACACACACACACACACACATGCACAAGCGCTTGTGTTGTACTTCAAAGATTATACAAGTTTTGAGAAATACGAGTGTGTTGAGTTTTCCTCTCAAAAATGGTGTTTAGTGTATACTCGTCTGTAGCTAGGAATGCATTTATTTGCAACGCGCCCAAGAGGAAAATGTATGGAGGATCAAAGGAAAGGTTTATATCTAACAATGGATTCAAAATGACTGAAAAATACAGAAATAAATACTGTTAAAGTAAAGAAAATGTCTGCAAACTCTATATAAATGAATTGATCTATGAAATTTTGTCGGCCATCTACGCAAGAAGGTCGCTGGGAATGATTAATTGGATCCACGACAAATCAGTCAAAGACAACTCGGCGATGGAAAAATCGGTAACACGACAATTTGTTAATACGACTTTTCTGTCAATGACATTTCAGTCAAATACAATATAGGTCCACAGACAACTCCAACACAAAAAAAACAACAATTAATTACAGCTACAGTAATTGTAAGGTTTTTTGAAGAGCTGTTTTCTGTTATTAAAATTTTGAAAAGATTTTTGTGAAACACTGTGGAAATTCATTTTAAAAAATTGATTATTTTTCAATAAAAAATAAAAAAAAATAAAAAAAATTAAAAACTTTGTTTTATTCCACTTTTATTGTTTTTGAGTATGTTACAAATATTTTCGGAATTGCTTCCATCTTCGGGTAACTAACAATTACTAATTGTTAGTATTATTGTTATTACTAATTACTAATTGTTTAAAGGGAAACACTCTACTAACTGAGCTATCTACCGGACTTTTTTTCAAACCGGATTAAGGTCCTTTTAAAAAATAAAATCTTATGTACCGAGTATTATTTGCTTCGCGAGTAGGTACATGCTTAAGTGATTTTGAGTTGCAGATTTAATGGCGTGATGTTTAGGAGCACAGTCAGCAGAGAAGTTGCTCTGCTCGGCAGTTTATTAAGATTGTGTCGCACCCTGCACTAAGTGGTGTAATATGTACTGCAAGCACAACTCTCTGCACAGAACAATTAGGTGGAACCAAGCATCAGCATGCCGAGATAGCGTTTGTACAATCTAACACTAGACATTACCACGAGAAGACTCTCATTGCTTTGTTCAAATCCAACAATATTACAGAAAAATAGTTCATCATCAAAACTGTTGACTGATGTTAAAAAAAAAATGAAATGAATAAAGTAAGCACAGAAAGTAAACAAACCAGATTTTTTGAAAATGCAGGGGAGCTGAAATAACTCTACATTCTGTTGCACCAATCTCCAATCAGACAAAAATCTAAATTAAGTGTGATTTCCCCCATCAAATACCAAATTTGCTTGCATATACGTAAACCAGCTGACGTACATCATCTTTCCTGTTCAAATTCCATCATATTATTACCCACTTCCGAGAAATATTTAACCGAGGTCCTTACCAGAATTAAGCAATCAAATTTGATGTGTCAATCAAATATTGATTGGAGGTTGGTGTAACAGCCTCTTAGAAAGTATTGTATTCAACTCTTAGAAATATGTGGAGTATCGTAATCTCTGAGGAGAGTTAATTTGCACGTAGCGCGTACTCTATATGGTTGTAGCATTATTGGGTGAGACTAAATTTTGAGCATGAACTGCGCGCAAGCATAATATGCAAGCATATATTAGATACCTACAGAACATGAACCTGCTGTATACAATAGTTACAGAAGAGGAACTCACCGCAGGGAAACTTTAGTGAGGATGTGTGAGACTGAACACCTCACGTAGGCTGAGAGGAACATCACATAATTGCTGGAAACAATTACCCGCCAACTCAGGGATTGTCTCCTCCAGATGCTGACGTCACACCGAGGATCATGACTTCCTACCTGGCTCTTGAAATTACGCAATATGAAGGTTATAATCTCCTTAATAAGCAAAGTAAAAAGAATCGAGTTTGCTTACAAAATGTATCTTCAATATTCATACTCAACACTCAACAGGTAATCTACAACCTGCAATTGCTGCGTGATTGTTTCCCCTTGCCCATAAATTGTTCAATATTTTGCAACCTTTTCGTGATAAAGAAAATGTGGGTAGAATTGCGTCATATTGAGAGCATCTAATCTAATCTAATCTAATCTGCAAAGATATATATCATTTAAGATTTATACTAAATGCATTCCCACAAGCAGATATGTATAATTTCGCGCTAACACATGCCACATGTGGACCTACAATGTAAAAACCCAATCTCAAATGAAATTATTTGAAATTGAATGCAAGTAAGACGAAAGTTTTGATTTTTGAAAGAAATGAAGAAAATACGAACTACGAATTTAGAATAAACGGAATGAATGTTGATGTGGTAAATGAGTTTGTATACTTGGGAAGTAAGTTTGAAAAAGATGGAAGAATGACAGGTGAACTTGAAAGAAGAGTAATAAAGGGCAGGTGTGTACTGGGTGCCACAGCTTGTATCGCCAAAAATCAAAACATATCTAAAAATGCTCGATTGGCGGTACGCAGTGGCATACTTTTACCCACCTTGATGTATGGAAGCGAGGCCTGGACGGTGAATGAAAGTGAAATTAGTAAAGTCCACACTGTTGAAATGGACTTTCAAGTATGATTGGGAAAAAACGGAGTGACAGGGTGAGGAATGATTTTGTAAGAAAAGAATGTGGTGCAAAAGAAAGTGTGAAAGTGAAGATTAAAAGAAGTTTGTTAAGATGGTTTGGGCATATGGAGAGAATGAATGAGGAAAGACTGACGAAGAAAGTATATGTTGGTAGAATAGATGGATGTCGTGGTAGAGGAAGACCGAGAAAGGTATGGATGGACCAAATATCCGAAATTGCGAATGAATGGAATATCCAGAGTCATAATAAAAGAAGAGCTTGTATGAAGAAGGTTATGACTCTGGAGAGCATAGAATGAAGTATTCAAATAGCTTAATAAGCAAATGGATGATTTATTTGTAAGCGATGTTTTTGTGAGAACCACAGCTCAAGAGCCCTCTGCGAGCTGTGAAAGTGTCAATTCATAACAAGACCCAATTACTGTAAAGCTGGATGAACCTACGCAGATGTTTTTTACCACCTAGCGAGAGCATGCTTGAAAAAAATATCAAATCCACTACCTTCCAGTTACGAGTCAGAAGTGTACACCACTAGACTACGGGCCGGTCCAAAAAATGAAGTACTTATGTTCAACCTGCAGTTGCTGCAAGTTTGTGTCTCTCGCCCATTGGTTTTCCGTGAAAAACATAATGTGGGTAATATCGTATAATTTTTAGCTTGCATGGAATGAAGTATTTGTAAGCTAGGTTATCATTGTGTGATAGACTTTTTGCTTGCCCTTTGGATTAGTTTCTCTTCCACATATTCCAAAATCGTCCCTTGCAGACAGCATCCTTGTTCCCACGGCTTATGTTGTCCCTCTACTGCTGAAGTTCGCGGAAGTCATTTCAACCACTTTTTCACACTCCATGCCCTCCAAGCCAACGTGTTTTTGCACAGCTCTCATTCTGGGTTTTTTTTTTTTTTTTTTTTTTTTTTTTTTTTTTTTTTTTTTTAACGGCACATTGTGCCTTTTACATGTATACATAAATAGAAATAAAAAACATTACAAACATAATAGTATCAAAATAAAACAGATTACTACAAAATAAAGCTTACTACAAGATTACTACAGAATAAAAGTAGAAGATCTTTATGCAAAAAGTAAGAAGACGAAGAGAAAAACATATGAGAGAAAAGATAGAAGAAAAACATAAGAGCAATGAGCATATAGCATATAGAGCAATAAGAGCATAATCAAGTAATAATAATAAAACTTAGGTAAAATAGAAGAAAGCACAGATGAGGGTAAATAAAAATTGAAATACACTGCAAAAAAGTTAACAAAATAAGTAGAAAAAAAAAAAAACAAAGATAAAACAAAAGACAAAAGCAAGGTCCTATATTAAAGTAACAAAAATAAACTAGAAATTGGATAAAACTAGAGTAAAACAATAGTACAGTACAATATTATATGAGATGCAACTCTACAATAATTATTATGCACTTATTGTGTACCATGGGAGTTGAAGTACTTGATTAAATTATATTTGTATCTATTAGGATTAGTATGAGTGTCAGAATCTATTTCATTGTATATATTACCCAAACGTTGAATACGTATTAGTGGGCTGTAGAAGTGTGTAGATGTATGTGTGGATACAGTGCGATAAGGAACTAAATTGCGGGTAATAAATGAAGGGATGGAGAAATTCAATACGGAAAGTAGGATTGGTGAATCAATTAAGGAGTGTTTAATTTTAAAAAGCACAATGAGGTCATTGATTAAACGCCTATCAGCGAGACTATTAAGATTCAAAATACTAAGTAAATATTGTGCATTAAATTCAGAGACAGGTATTCTTAATTTGAAATTAATAATTTTTAAAAATTTAAGTTGAATGCGCTCAATGGCTTTTATATGACAGGCATAATAGGGTGACCATACGGGGGAACAATATTCCATGGAACTTCTAACTAGTGACATGTAAAGCGTTTTGATACTATGAATATTATTGAAGTCCTTGGTTGTTCTTGCTACAAAGCCCAACATTTTCATTCCCTTACCCGCAACATAGTTTATATGATTTATAAACGATAATTTGTGATCAAATAAAACACCTAAGTCAGAAATAACCAAGACACTATTTAACTTTTGTTGACCTATGAAATAATCATGCAAACAGGGATTTTTAATTTTATAAAATCTCATTATTTGGCATTTAGAAATGTTAAGGTTTAGGTTATTGAAGTGACACCAGTCAACTAGTTTATCCAATGATGATTGAAGTTTAAGATTATCATCATTTGATTCTATCACTCTAAAAAATTTGACATCATCCGCAAAAAGAAGAACATGACAGTCAAGGAAAATATTAGCAATATCATCTAAAAATAAGAGAAACAAATAGGGACCTAAATGGGAGCCTTGCGGAACACCACTCTTTTGGCAGAATGTGAAGGATTTGCAGTTATTGATCTTTACCGATAACTGTCTATTAGAAAGATAGCACGTCAACCAGGAGAGAAAGTGGCCACTTATTCCCATTTTCTCAAGTTTAAAGAGGAGTAATTTGTGAGATACAGAGTCAAATGCTTTACTGAAATCCGTATAGATGACGTCAACTTGTTTGCGCCTAGATAGGGCATCAGATATATAATTTTCGTAGACCAACAGATTAGATAGAGTGGACCTATTTGGTAGGAACCCATGTTGGAAGGGGGAGACGGATTTGGTTATAATAAAAGATAATTTACTAAGGATGAGTTTTTCAAAAAGTTTTGGTATCGCAGATAAGATGCTTATTGGTCTATAGTTTAAAACATTATGTTTGTCACCATTCTTGAAAACAGGAGTTAGATAGCTTGCTTTCCATAAGTCAGGGAAGATACCAGAAGAGAGGGATAAGTTAAATAAACTACAAAGTGGTTCTGATAGAGTATTAACACAGTGTTTGAGTAATATAGAGGGGATATTATCAGGGCCAGGATTTGTTGTGCCTTTCATGAGTTGAATGTGAACAGTTACATCAGAAGTTTTAAACGATAAATTGGATACATGGAGATCAATGTTGGAAGAGAAGTTGCACAAATTGTTAGTGGAATCATCCGTAAAGACACTATTAAAGAATATAGCAAATAGATCAGCTATGCCCTGAGCATTGTCAGCAGTATTGTGATCCATGTAGACATTTGAGGGTATACCAGAGTCACCTTTACGGAGAGAGTTAGTAAACGACCAGAACTTTTTTATATCCGATTGGACAGAGCTCTCAACTGCAATTATAAAGCTTTTATAACATTTGCCAGAAAGGGTTTTGCAGTGAGTACGCAAAATTTTAAAATCATTGTAATTTTGTGGGGAGTGTGATGTTATATAATTTATATGAGCGAGTTTTTTACGACGAATAGCATTAATAAGTTCAGCACTAAACCAAACTGGATAGGTAGAAAAACGAGTATTAGAATGGTAATTTGGAATAGATTGAGTAACGGCATCATTAAGTTTAGAATAAAACAGAGATGTAATGTTGTTTATGTTGCAAGATCTGTTGGAAGTGTCGTTTAAATTAACATGTTTTAGGAAAGACCAATCCACCTGATCCAAAAGTGTGTTCAATTTATCAAAGTCAGCATTGTGCAGATTGGGTTTGGTGTTTATGAATTGAAGGTTAGGATCAGAGCGATAGGGGACTGTAATGGAAAGAGGGGGATGATATCCATCAACCGGAACAAGAACTTCGCAAGATTTACCAACCACAATTTGGGAAATGTTACTGAAAACCAGGTCAAGAGTACGCTGGTGATCGTTCAATATATAGTTTACTTGAGAAAAGTTAAGATAATTACAAAAATCAATTATTATACCATCAGCTTCAGAAAAGTTCAACAAATGGGGCTGTGGCGAAGGCGAATCGCATAGATTCCAATTTATGTTTGGGAGGTTAAAGTCCCCCATGAGTATGAACTTAGAAGAGGGAAATTTAGATTTGATTAGTTCCATTTCGTTGACTAAGGTATTATATAAATCAATACTTGAGTTTGGAGGCAAATAAAGACAACCTATGATGGTTGACACTGGCTTAGTGTAAGCCATCACAAACAATAGTTCGATTGATTTTGAAAAACAAGGAATTATTTTAGATTTAATATTTTTCGAGATAGCAACTAGAACCCCCCCTCCACGAGACTTGGAGCTAGTCAATGGAGATCTATCACAGCGATAGACAGAGTGATTTATAAATCCAAGCTCCGAAGAGAAAATATCATTATTTAACCAAGTCTCAGTGAGAGCATAAATGTCAACGGTACCTATGGAGGCTTGAACATACAGATCTCCAATCTTACTACGCAGTCCACGTACATTTTGGTAGTATAATGTTAATTGTCAGTTTTTTGGTTTGAATTTAACGATCTTAGGTTGTTGGTTGAAGTATTTGATAGTGAGGTCGTTCTCACCATCATTTTTTCTCTGTTCCAATTCCGTTCTGAGGTTAATCAGGTTTTTATGTTGAAGTGGCGTTAGATCCTGGTATAGTCTTACGTTATTCTTCAATTGGTATCGTTTAGTCAGTATCTGTTTTGAAGCTTCTTTATGTGTAAATTCTATTTTTATGGGCCTCGGTTTGTCAGGATTTATTCTACCAATTCTGTAAACTTTCAATATTTCTTGTTGTGCTGAGCTATCCAATTCATTTATTATTTTGGAAATGGTTTTCTGGTCGTCAGTAAGCTTGTTTATCTGCGTGGATTCTTTGCTTTCCGGAACGTTTCTGACAATAATGTTTCTGGACCTCAAGTTGCGTTCCTCTATTTCTGCTATTGTGTCTAATATGGATGTGGAATTTTCAGGTGGCAGATTCTCTTGTGGTGTAGATGTCTTAAATTTGTTGAGTACGGCAACTTTTGCATAAATATCAACAAATCGCTTCCTTAGTGCTTGTTTGTAAAAGGCCCATCAGAGGTAATTTCACATGAGCAATGTTTGTATGTGTTCTGGACCAATGTGTCTTATGAAAACTGGAAAGAACTCTCGCATTATCGTGTTTTCTCGGAATTGTGTAGAATGCAATTCTTAGGACAAATTCATTTAAAAGTCATCTTCGAATTAAATGGTAGATAAGCCAAACAAGCATTGTCTTGAGAAAATAAAGTTCTCGTTTTTCGGTAAAAAGTAGGCTTAAAAAATACCAGTGCCAACACCTCTAGAATACTCGCATAAGTATCACGAGTTTCCTTGAAATCTAGGTAAGAAGAATTAAGACAATTATTTTTAATCTAGGTGGTTCTTGAAGTGGACAATAGAGAAAATTTAAACATGAACACTGAAAATTCTACATTTGTTTCTACAATAAAATCGTGTTTTTTTCATGGTTCAATTTTCGTAAATGGAGTTCTACAAAGTTTCCGATGAAATATTTTTCTTTATTTGATTTAAATTGAAACAAAACAATATTATAAATATTTAAAAATATAAATGGTTAAACATTGTTTTAATTCACTTTATTTTATTTGTTTATGCTCGAATATTTTCGCCTAATGAAGCATCTTCAAGAGCAGAATGGTTAACCATTAATTTTAATTAAACAATATTAATTTTCCTTTATATCGTAAGTTGTACAATACTTGATCCTATCTTTGTAGCTGTGTTTCCTTAATTTCATGGCTTAGCTGTGAGACCCCACTGGCTTACTGCCTTGATGTTCTCCCTGCAACAGTCGGTACATGCTAGTTACATATATTACATACTAACCCTTAACTTGCGACCAGTCCCTGCAGCTAGTGGCTGCTACATGTGAGAGATGAAGTGGCTAGCGATAGTAGCTAGTGATAGTGACTAGTGATAGTGGCTAGTCAAGTGCCTCTCTGCACTCACAGCCAGAATGTAACGAGCGCTCGTAGTCCACTGGTTATCGCCCTGACTACTGATTAGATCCCAAACATAGTCCGAACATTACTGCACAATTTCAAAAATTGCTCTGCAGTAAATCCTCAACAGTCTTTCCAAAGAGTGGTCATAAAAGTTCAACCAAATAGTTGGACTGGACTTTACCACAAATATTCTGATTCACAAAACAAGAATTAAAAAATAAAAAATCAACCAAAGTTCCTGAAACAGTGTTCTTTCTCGTTACTTGGAGGTTTATTTTAGGAAAATGTAATGTATTTTAAAGCCGTTTGGTTTTTGTTCGGATTTGTGTGTTTTGTATAATGTATGACTTTATCAAGGAAGTGTGCGGGGATCAAACAGCTGCCTGTGTAGCTGTTCACCTGCCGGGCTGGAGCCTGCCCTGCACACACACACACACACACACACACGCACCCACACACATACATGCGTACAGACCTGAAAGCGGATTCATAATTTAAAACTTCCCCCGGGTGAGACGTGAACAAAGCACGGAGGAGAAAATAAAAAGAAGGAGAATTAAAATATGTCAGAAGATTAAAAATAAACCTCCTTCAGATCGTGAATAATGGAGAGAGCGGTAGAACCTTTTGTATTTACTGTACTTTTACTTACTCCATCCTTTACCTACTGTATATTGTGACGTATGTATAGGTTCATGCCTGCGTGTTTTTGTGATTGTGTGCCTAGGCGTGTTTACTTGCTGTTCATGTGTGTAGACGTGAGTGTTCGACGCTTTGAACTGTTGGTACTTCTGGTACTCTCTGGAAATATCCATTCTAGAGGCGTCTCGTCTGGTCAGGAATATGCGAGAATAGGTCACATAAGGCTGCGGTCTTGTGATGCGCAAGTGATCCATTAACACCCAAGCCATGTAACCGACAATAAAGAAGTTACAGAGTGAACCATATTATGTAATCAACTTGTTAAAAAATGAATACTGTGAAATAAATTCAACTGCATTGTCATTAAAACTGAACCCGAGATAAATCATAACAATACACATACTTGTATTATAATATGTCATTTTCTTACTAACAATAAAATGAAAAATCCACTATAAATATTGGTTCTCGGAATCGTTTTACAATATCATATCGACGGTTAAAAGGAAGTAGGGCATAAGCGACAAAAACTTAATTGTTCAGGAGAGCAGTTTAAAGTTTGAGATCGCAGAAAACTGGCATAAAGTTTTTATTTTTATCATATCGTTAAAATCAAAACAGCTCTAGAAGCCCAAAATCTTGTCGGTTACTCCAAAACCATACCTCAAAAACGCAGTTGTTTGCTTGAGCATAAACAACAAAAAATCATCGTAGAGCTGTGGGAGCGCATTAGAAAGAACGGAAAATTTTAAGTAGGATAGCATTCATAGCGCATTTTTGACCAAAACGTCGCTTATACTTCCCTACTTCCTTTTAACCGTCGATATCATATTATCTCCGCCGTAGGGAAACTGAAAGCGCACTCATTACTTGGTGTTTACTGGAATAGAACTCAGCAATATGTAAATATGCCTGCCCCTGTAGGGGATCTGCAAGGCAGTGGAGCGTTACAGATATGTAAAACATCATATCGGGAATAATCAATACAATTCATTCTACAGCTGAAATTTTAAGAAGCAGAATATAATGATAAACAAACATTCGAGTCTCCATCCCATCACATCGTACATACTCGTATTACAAAAAAAACATTGAATTTTATTTTTAAACGTGTTAAAAATAATACTATAAAAGAAAAGGATTTTTGTGCAAATGCATTTTTTTAGGTAAGTACAGTTTAGATTTCTTGGAACCAAATCCAAGTTTTCTAGAGAAGTTTTTGTTCTGCCACCCGAACGTCTGAATATTCTGTAATTTACAAATGAAGTCATTAAAATTTGCAGGATTCACTCAATTAGCAGGATTGAGATGTTAATTAT
The DNA here is from genome assembly GCA_951799405.1 of Agapetus fuscipes. Lineage (NCBI taxonomy): Eukaryota > Metazoa > Arthropoda > Insecta > Trichoptera > Glossosomatidae > Agapetus > Agapetus fuscipes. The sequence continues at coordinate 11,208,350 of OX637342.1, forward strand.
AAATTGTATTTTAATTTGATAAAATTAATGGCTTAGCTCAGTGTTTTTCAACCTTTTTCATAACACGACCCCCCTTGTATCAAAAAATATTTCGCGACCCCCAACCCTTTTGTTAATATATTTAATTTAATATAATAATTTTAACTCTTATTGACTTTTTATTTAAGTCTCACAAATTATATGTTGTATAAAAAAACTGAAGTTTTCTCGACCTCTCGCGACCCCCCTACAGAGGCTCCGCGACCCCCCAGGGGGTCGCGACCCACAGGTTGAAAAACGCTGGCTTAGCTTATTTTCCTGAATATTTTGTTATATAATAATGTAAAGAACGACTTGTTTGCTGGTTAAAGTGGTGATATTAGACAATGAAGGGCTTGGGGCAGAGTCAAGAGTAAGGTGATAGATTATACCGGTCTGTAGTCTAGTGGTTAATACTCCTGACTCGTAAATGGAAGGTTGTGGGCTCGAATCCCGGCGGAGCACAAAAAATGTACCATTTATATTTTAAAATATGCTCTTCGCCGGGTGAAAAGTTTCATATACCTTTACCAAAGATCAGCCACTGAAAGATCTATTCAGCCTTACAGCAACTGGATCTTGCTTGAGAGTTGGCGCTTTCTATAGCGACGACCAAGCTGATTAAATATATATTAATTATTATGGAGTAATGGCAGACTGCCGTGTGATGAGACTGTGGAAATCAATTGATAGACAGAGTTGGCAGCAGTTGATGAATGAGGCTAGAACCGATGTTGATTTTTTGTACCAAAATAGATGATGATTTGTCATTTTCTAATCAGCTGACTTGTGTACATAGATTGGGGACTTATGGTGTTATTCTCAAATTGGCTTTCATCTAACATCTTCAATGGCTTTACTACAGTGCATTTTACGTACAAAATATCAGCTAGATCAGCTATGCATCAAATGTTTTGTGAATAGAATTTTTCTTTAAGACTTTGTTCTCTTCTTGCGTCTCTGCAACTGATACGAATATACGAGTATGTGTGGGCACGTACACTGTACAGCTCATACAAAAGGATCTCCGAGTGTTTGAAATGTTTCAAATTATCCACCAGTTAGGACGAGGGGTGGAGGAGGGGAGGGGAGGGGAGGGAAAGCCCATTACGTCACTCACACCCGCTGTATTTATTTTATCTGCGGGAACATCCCTCAAAATACATCTCGGCACTTTAACTTTTTATACCGAGCCATTTAAATGTTTCAAATTTTCCCCAAACATGCGAGATTTTCATTCAAATTTGCGACATTAGATGAGAAAAAGCAAAGTATGGCGGCAGATGAATCCTACTGAAGTGCGACATAATATGAGCAAGAGCTTTTGGAATGATCAGCATCATGAAAAGGCGCTGTATAAATTCAGCATTTTATTTTAACATAATATACATTCTTTAAATCCATTAACATAATTTAAAAGCAGTGCGTTTTAGTGTGTGTGTGTGTGTGTGTGTGTGTTCCTTGACTTATAGGTTGGTATGCGGCTGACCACCCATGCTGTAAAAATGGTTCACTTTGCCAATGTCACCCCTGTCTCAGGGAAGGACGGCAAGAGTTGCAGGGTGTATGTCCATTTGAGAATTTGGTTTTTATGTTGTAGGTTCACATGAGGCATGTGCAAGCGCGAACTTGTACGTGTCTGGTTGTGAGAATGCATGTAATGTGAATCTCCAATGTAACATATCTTTGCAACTTAGATTAGATTAGAGATTAGATTAGTGCGTTTTAGTGCTAACCATTTAAAAAAAAATAGGCTGATTTATTTGGTGAGCGCTGTTTTTGTGTGAATCACACTTCAAGAGCCCTCTGCGAGCTTGGTCGTCGCTGTAGAAAGCGCCAATTCTCAAGCAAGACTCAGTTGCTGTAAGGCTAGATGGACCTTTTGATGACCGGTCTTTGGTAAAGAATTATGAATTTTTCAACCCAGCAACGAGCAAATTTGAAAATATAGATGGTACATTTTTTGTGCTCCGCCGGGATTCGAACCCACAACCTTCCATTTATGAGTCCGAAATGTTACCACTGGACTACGGACCGGTCCATTTGTCTCTCTTGGTCACTATCTCTTGATAGTGTCAGTTGTTCAGTTCAACGGCTCTGATACAAGTGTCTCTTCAAAGCAGCTCAATCTCTATTTATAGGTACGTATAAGGGCTATTCTGGCACACGTGAGACCACGCTAGAATATTATGTTATGTAGAGTCGAGCAAATGCTCACACCATCGAACAAATGCAAGTATAATTATTTAGAAACCTACATCTAGAGATAAACTCACTCACACAAGTAAAACACACAGATACACATTCGTAACAATAGTTATTAGAGAAAGACGTTTATAAGCTGTTTCATATCCCGGAGGAGTTCTCTCTCATACTAGTAGCTTTTCGTCCAAGGTGTTACTTGTAAGGGGGCTAAATTTTGATTTTTATAATTTTGAACTCCTTCTACAATCATTTATAACTTTTATTCGTTATTTTTCAAACACAAATTATAACACCATTAATACAATTAATAAATTTATCGATATGTACAATAAACACCAATATTCAAATGTACAGATTATGTTTGTTTAGTTTGGTATTATTATTCATGCCAGAGGGGTTCAGTGATGGCCAAATTATGAGTAATGTTCATTAGTGGCTCTGAGGGGGAAGAGGGACCAGCAGTTCTCCAGCACTGTCCCACCATGGGCTTCGCGGAATCAAGGGATTTGCATATTTCCTTCATAAAGAGTTCCTCGCCTCTGCAATAATCCCACCGGGGACAACCAATGCGGGTATAACCAATACCTCATCACAACATTGCCAACTTCAGCACCGATATTCCCAAATAAAATATTATGTGATACCCACGGGGTATAGAAGGAATATTAAAAGCAATTTTAATGAATTTATTACAGGGGGATTGAGTGTGGTGAGCGTTTAATACCCTTGGTTGTAAAGAAAAATTAACGCAGAAGGGAAACTTTGAGAAAATTGAGAAAACATTATTCATTAAATTTTTACATTTAAGTGGTAGTATGGTTATACATTTTTTTTTATATTTATACACAATAAGGTTATTTCAAATTCTTTTTTATCTCATAAAATGATAAACTACATTTTTAAAAGTGCATTTGCGTTTTAAAAAAAGTATATATCTGGCATAGTTTTTAAATTATAGTTCCTTAAAATTTGTGCATATTCGATTTTCGGTAAAACACGGTATTTTTAATTAGGCGGATGTGACATCACTGTATCTTCGGATATTATATATTTCATAAAAATGCACCGACCTCAGGTAGCCTGGCGGATCCATCGACGTCACGGCTTGGCTACCCGACCTCGCTGTGTTTCAGCGGGACTCAAACTCTCGGCATATTGTTGTAGAAAATAATCAATGAAATCTTTATCTCTACTACTTAAATAATATATGGTTGTAGTCCTTGAAATGTACTCTACACAACCATAGTGTTTTAAACCGTATACCCACCACTGCAATTACCCTTTTTCAGTTTTACACGGTGAGCTAACTCAAATATAAAAAAAAAATGCTTACATGACCATGAAATGCAAATGTATTTTTTCAATATTTTTCAGGGTTTGGTGGTTTACACAGTGAAAGTCCATTGTAGAATTAATCAAATAAATATACTGTTTTAATTCACTTTTTTTTTTTTTTTTTTTTTTTCAGTTTTCAACAATGTTTCCGTAGATTTTCAATGGACCTTTTTAGAATAAAATTGCCTTGTAACAGTCAACACGAAAATGTAGATTAATCGAATATTAATAATTCACATTGATCGCTCAGTATTTGGCATTTTTACCAATTTGTTGCTCAGAGCGACGAGCGAGAGTGCGCGAGTTCATCGCCCCTGAAAGATGAGATGAAATCTTTATTTTTTATTTGGGCGGGGGGGAGGAGGGGGTGTGGGAGGGGCGAGTCATCATCAATCCTATACACGTCACAGCGGGGGAAAATGTGAGGAGGGAGGTAATGTGTGTATAATGATGGTGATGATGCTGATGAGTGCTGGGAGAAGGAAAGAGAATGAGGAAGAGTAGCACAGCTGATTAACCAGGGGGAGAAGACAAAGAAAACTGAGGGGGGAGGGGAGATTGTGTTCATGTTATGAAAGCAGAAACTGTACAGAATGTAAGCAAGGGGTGAACGAATGCCAGAGTGAGTTGTTTCAGCGTTAGCTTACGTGACTTTAAACTGAAGACAATGTTTGTTGTAAAATTCGATTATGCTTTATTGGTTTTAAAAATCCAGTTTAATCACATTGTGGTACAAACTACTTTTACCCTTTTTCATGTACTTTTCATTCTTGTTCTTAAACGTTCATAAAAACGTTCTTCTTCAAGGACTTCTTTGCAATTAAAATTTGCGTTTAAAAAAAACTTCTCCATAAAAATTAATTTTCGCTGTGTAAATACACAAATTTTTACAGGGTTTCATACATTCGTATATTCAGTATTTTCAATCTAAGCATATGCGACTTTACACTAATAAAAAAATAACACCCACACGATTAACATAAGTCAATCAATCAATAACGTCCATATATCATTCAGCATAAAGTTGCTATGCTAATTTTGAAAATACCGGCTCTAAGTGTACGGAAACGTTAATAAGTTGCTACAAATGAGATATTTCCTTGGAATACAGATTGAAGGCTTTGAAGAGAATGATTTGCGTGCAAGTGTTCCCCTCCGCTTACCGTTTACCACTGTGAGTTGTTGGGAGGGATCAGCTGTAACGAGGATATAACACCGTGCAGGGGTCCGCCCATGCTAATGACGTCACATGTAATCTGTACCTACATGCTCAGGGAGAGGAGGTGCAGACGCAGGACGCGTTTGAGGTTTCTGAGGAAGCTCCAAGAGACCAAGAGGGAGCAAGGAAACAAGAAGGGGGGCTGGGATTAAGACTGTCTGTAAGAGTCTGTGCTTATTTATCGTCATACACATTACTATTGCATTTTATTTGAATATTAATAAACAATAACTTATTTTTATGAAAATAAAAACAAAGTTTACTGTTCATTGTGTACTTTGTTTTTTTTGGATTGGTTTAAATTGGATTCGTAAGCTTACTCGTTTGAATAAAATAAATAGTGCAATTGTACTGATTGTATGATTGGCATTCACTTTGTAAAGCGAATTCTTAAAAGATAAAAATAAGAATAATATTGTTTCGGAATTATAATACACTCGCCATAATCGAAAATCAAACTGTTTTAATTTTTATCTGTCAAATAGTTTAATTTTGAGCGTAGGAAATGGAAATCACTCGGTTTGTAAGAAAATTGAGGGAGAGAAGAACTATAGGAAAAAAGTTTTTTGTAGCATATTAGTTAACTATAACTTTAACTATTACTAAAAATACTCTAGTTTGAGCCAACTAAAAACTGAGAATTCCCGAGGTGACACACCCCGCCCCAAAATCTTGATTGCAATGCCATTCCAAGCTTTGAAACAAGCAACTCGTCTACACTTTTAATCAAATGTCTAAGCTTCATTAAGCTGGAAAACGACACAAAAGTTCTGTTTACGGCAATCTCGATGTATCGTTTCATAAAAAAAACAGCTGCTGTTACTGAAGACGAAATTTATTAAAATTGTATTTTAGTCCATTTTAGTAAACTTGAAAATACCGGGCCTTAATGACACATTGGCTAGAGAATTGACACCAATATAAGGTTCAATAAAAGTAGTTGAATTGGTCGTTACGTCTATATACGAGTACATTTAGTTAATCTCAGTTGTACGAAATTTGATGTGTTTCCAGATGCCCTCACTTGCCTTGTACGGATAAAGGTGGTGGTCTGGTTTTGTTGGTGAGTGATTAGCCATAACGAGTGAGTGAGCGGCCGCATGACGTCACGATGCTGGCTGAGGGCTCCCTGGGCAGCGCTCAGGAAGCTGCTCCTCCTACAGCTCCTCGCAGGGTCTCGGGGGAAGGGAACCTCACCAAACAAGAAGTGGGGAAGGAAACCTACCTAAACAAGGAGGGGTTGGGCTCAAGGGAGAACTTACTTAACTAGCTGTAGTGGGAGTTGCGAAAATTTGTAGTGCAAAACTCACGATCATATTCAAGTAGAATCATTCAGGTTAACTATTGTAATTTTTATTTGAATAATATATGAAGATTACAGGAGAAAACAAGGAATGTCAGCAAAAATAATTTACTAATGCTATCTAGTGGCATCTGTGTATATCTACTGCTCTGTATTTTTTTTAATGCAACAACAGTCGCTATCACTGTATATGGAAGTATTTCCGATTCTTTGTGACAGTCAATAACCATAAGAAATACAGACTTTCAAATTTATAATTTTGATTTACTCATGTCCTTCAACTGACATTCCTTGTCCTTCCCTGTAGTCTTCATATTGGGTTGAGGCTGACCGCTCATACTGTAAAAAACGATGATCAACTGGTGTATACTTCATGTAAACAAATATTGTAAACTCTAATGTTGGGTGGCAAGCTTGAGGGTAGCAGCCAAGGATAAAGACGGATGGAGGCTGAGGATAACGGAAGTCACGGCTCGATATAAGCTGTAGAGCCATTGGAGATTTATTTATTGAAAAAAAACATTATGTATTTCCATTCAGGCATCAGTCCATTCATTCTAGTATTAAATATATTATAGACATCAATTCGTTTATAAGCGTGTGTGCTCGCGAAACAAATAAATTTCGAATAATATTGGTTTGACTCGAGGTGACATTAAAAAGCCTAGGTGACCGGGGTCTGATAAAGGAGTCGGGCACATACAGCGTCAAGAAGCGGTCACTCAACATTACACAGTCAACCTCACTCCTGAGAAGTTTGAGAATGAATAATCGCAAGTGGCAATTTCCTTCTCAGGATGAAGAAGAAGAAGCAATTTTGCGTGAGTAACAAAAATTCCGGGAATATTTTGATTAAAATAAAATCCTGGAACAGCTGACCCTGCGCAGTTCCCGGAAACTCAATCTGGGCAAGAAACAATTATCACATAATGCCCACTTAACGAACAGCGACAAATAATCACAATCAGAGCGATCATTATAATATAGCGGCGCTCATTCCTTACAGAGAGTTTCATTAGCGGGGGCTGGTCCTGTAAGAATAACAGGCTGGGGGGAGTGCGGGGGGCAGGAGGGGGGGAGGCCAATAAGTCTCAATAAATACAAGTAATTAAGTTTAGCCTTTTCCTGCTCCCCCCCTACTCCCTCCCTTAAGGGCTCGTTATCCACTGAACAACTTTATTGGCAACTGATTGGGAACACAAACATGGCTGTATCAATACTTAGTGGGGGGGGGGGGGGAGAGGAGGGGAAACCTGTGTCCACTAGAGAACAAGTAGGACACCAGACTATCACTGCTGATTACAGGTAAATAATACAAAAAGAATGACGACAAAGTCAATGGGAAGATTTTGGGATTTTTCACATTTTTTTTTTTTTTTTTTTTTTTTTTTTTTTTTTTTTTTTTTTTTTTATTTATTTAACAAAATATAAATACAAATTTATTTTAAAACAAGTAATATTTCTAAACAATAATAAAAACTTAATTGTTATTTCCTCACCAATTGAAGAGCCAAGCTCTTGTGCTTGGTGAGGGAATCGCAGCTATCTTAAATAAATTATGTTCTTAATTTATATTCTATATAATATAATGAGATAAAAACTTAATATAATACTTAAAGGAAAAAAATATAGGTAATACACAAGAATAAATCAAAAAATAAACTAACAATATAAAAAATGAAAAAAACCAAAAATTAGAAACAACCAATCAATAAGTAGAACTATGAATATATATATTTTTTTATTTTAAACTTAATTTTTTTAACATCCTTAATTATTTTGATTTCATTTGGCAAAATGTTATAGTATTTTATTCCCCTACAGATAAATTTATTCTCGAATTGTTTTGTTTTAAATTTAGGAATTGTTATAAAATTTTGTCTTCTCCTTGATATAGCTCTTTCAAATTGTTTTGCTTTGTCAATTTTTATTATTTCCAGAACAGAGTACAGTTTGAAAATTTGTTCTATAGTTGGTACCTTAAAAATTTTGAATAAAGATTCTGTTGAAAATGTTGGTGGCTTTTTTAGAATTACTTTAATAATTAATCTCTGAGCTATTTTGACTGAATTTAAAATATTATCATATGATCCCCCCCATCCAATTATGCCATATTGTAGCATTGATTGTACAATTGAGTAGTATACCATTTTTAATTGTTCGATTTTAAGAATGTTTCTGAGTCTTATGAATATGTATATACATTTTCGTATTCGTTTGACCAGTTCCATTATGTGATTTTTCCACTTCATATTTTGATCTATAATAATGCCTAGGTATTTTATATTTTTAGTTGAAGTTAGTGTTGAACATGTGTTTTCACAGTTTTTAGTTTCATTGCAATTCTGACTGTGTATGATGATTTTAATTGGCGGCTCTGAATTAAATTTATTTATTGCGAAAGAAATGAATTGAGTTTTTTCAATATTTAGTGATAATATATTACTATCGAACCACCCCTTCAGTATATTCATGTCAAGATTTGCTCGTTCATTAATAGAGCGCCAATCTTGTCCCTCCAATATAATGGCAGTATCATCTGCATAAGATATTATTTTTCCATTGAGTTTTAGAGTGAAAATATCATTTGTGTATAAAATGAATAGTAATGGACCCAGTACAGTACCTTGTGGGATACCAAATTCACCGGTTGATGGTTGACTTTAAGAACTATTAATTTTAACTATTTGAGATCTCTGATATAAGTAACTTTTTATCCATTGTAACGCTTTTAATTTTATCCCAATTGAATTCAGTTTTACAATTAGTTTTTCGTGAGAGATGCTATCAAATGCTTTTTTTAAATCAATGAAAATTCCGATACATTTAAAAGATTGGTCAAGTGTGCTATGAATTAAGTTCGTTATTTTCGCGATGGCATCTTGAGTACTTCTGTTTTCCATGAATCCGAATTGGTTATCGTGTATTATATTGTTGGCTTTTATAAATTTAATTAACCTAATTTTTGCTAATTTTTCAAAAATTTTTGCTATGTTAGATATAACAGAAATGGGTCGGTAATTGTTTACTTTTTCCCGATTTCCTGTCTTAAATATGGGTGTTATTATTGTTTTTTTGTAATTTGAAGGAAACGTTCCACTTTCAAAACTCAAATTAATTATATGTTGTAGTGGTTTCGATATTTGTTCTTTAATATGTTTTAAAGTTTCAGCAGAAAGAGCATCATATCCAGGCGCCGTACCGTTTTTCAGATTGCTAATTACTGTCTCTATTTCTTCCCTTGTTGTGGGTTGAAATATATATATCATGTGTTTCTCTTCTATATTGCACTTTAATTCGGGAGAAGTACTTTTTCCAGGTATTTGCTGAGCTAAATTTTTTCCAACACTTGAAAAGAAATTGTTGAAAATATTAGCAGCTTTTGAGGGATTTTCTCTACAGCACGTGGTTTCGTTTTCATGATTAATGGCTATTATTTCATTTTTCATGTTTTTGTTTTTTTCAAGAAAATCGTTTATAACAGACCATACATTTTTAGGGTTATTTTTGGTTTGTTCCAATTTATGTTTGTAATAATTTTCTTTTGTGGATTTTATTAAATATGTAAGCTTTTTTTTTAATTTTTTAAAATATTTGAGCAATTTTAGATTGTTCGGTTGTTGACGGGTTTGTTTATACAGAGTTTCTTTATGTCGGATTGATACTACTAGCCCATGTGTGATCCATGGTTTAATCGGCTTATATTTGTGTTTTATGTTATGTTGCACACTTGTTGATTGTTCAACAAGTTTTTTCATTGTATTTTCAAACATTATACAACATTCATTTACATTATTCATTAGATATAAATCGGACCAGTTCACAACATTTAATTTATCTTTTAAACCATCTAGGTTTATTTTATTATATTTTGATACTTTATTTGTTTTTTTTTGTCTCTATCTGTGGAGTATTATATTTATAGTTAAATATACATGAGAAGTGATCTGTTATAGATGTGTGAATGACTGCGGAAGTAATATTATGAAAGTCGGGGATGTTTGTAAATATATGATCCAAACATGATGGCTGTTGTCCTCTAATATTTCTTGTAAATGAATTAATGCAGGAGAAATAATTCAATTCTGCCAGCATATTTAGGTAGATATCTTTATCGTTTGTGTAATTATTATCAGCAATATTTAAATTCATGTCACCAACCAAAATGTTTTTTTTACTTGTGCAAGTTACGAGTATATTTTTTAATCCTTCTATAAATTGTGATATAATTGATGTATGAGTACGATAGATTGCAAATATATTATAATTTTTATTGTTATTATTAATTTCAAGATTTAATATATTTACGTAAGGTACAGTGTTAATTTCATTTACGTTTATCATAATATTACGATCCGAAATAAATATAGCCACACCGCTATTCTTGTTAATTTTGGTACTTGCAGCTTTTTGATAGATAATTTCTAAGCTTCAACTTATCTTTTTTTGTTGAGCTGTGTGGGTACTGTTATTATGAAAAAATCAGGCATGTCAAAGGAATGATTGAATTTGATAGAAGTGAAAGTCTCAAGGGACAAGCGAAAGGTGAGGGAATAACAGGAATGGAAACACAACTAAGCTAAACGTATAGTGTAACTTCTTGCCTGCGTTATCCCCGAAAGGGGTCGCAGTGGCGATTTGGGACCTATTGATTTTTGCGGGTAAGCGGGCTGGCCTTAAACTTACGACTTGAGTTGAAGTGGGGGTTTCCCAATTCTCGAGGGGATAATTTTCATTTCTTGTGAGGGCTGAGTACACCTTGCATTTTGGGTTTGAAATAAACATCGAAACCGGAAATCATTTCTGCCACCATCAGTGGGTATAAATCCCTTGCTCTCGGTTATGGAATGCCAGTATTCTACTAACTGAGCTATTAACCGGACTTTTTACGAGCTTGGTCATCGCTGCTAAGCGTCAATTCTCAAGTAACACCCAGTTGCTGTAAGGTTGGATGGATCTTGGTGACCGGAACCAACTTTCGAAACCAATTTCCAGTTTCCATAAGACACATTGGTTCAGTTCCTATACGCTTACATAGGTATAAACATTGCCATATGATATATTTTTTAGTGTTGATCTGTTAACACAGTGAAAGTCCATTTTTTTTAAATATTTAAAAATTGAAATGGTAAAACATGGTTTTAATTCACTTTATTCTTTTTGCTATATGAAATTACCTCTGTTGGAGATAAGACAAACAAGCTAGAGTTTCGGAGGTGTTTTCCCACGTATTGTAAGAATATATAACATGTAGGTTCCCCCACACATGAGCTGCACATGCACCTCTCTTTTCCTCCGTGACTTCCTGTCTCCCTCGCGCGGTCACTCGGCTTCCGGTTCCGGTCATTACTTACATTGTGCGCGTGCGCCTGCCCGGCAGCGTGTTCCCATTCCACGACCTAAAAGGAATGTTTACTCAGACAAGCACACGGAAAAAATTTAATTCATCAAGTAGTTTCAGTTTTTCCATATTTACTCAAAAACTATTGACATTATAAAAAAACGGTTTCGATACTACACTAGACAATGTATAGTTCTATAAATAGAATGAAAAAAAATATTTCCAAAACATAGCACACACGAGAAAGTAGCTACAGAAGTGAAAAAAACGTATTTTTTTAAATATTTTTTTGTGGTCGCAATTTTTAAGTTATATATTTTGTTTAAACTTTATAATTAAGATAAAAAATTAATAAACATGCTTGATTTTTTTCATTACTGTCACTTTTTTGCTTAGACCATAAAGTGTAAGAAACAATAACGGCAGATTTAGGGTATGATACTTCCGTGTGCATTTCTGAGTGAACATTCCTTTTAGGTCGTGGAATGGGAACACGCTGCCCGGCAATGCAAGGAACTGCGAGGTCCGGGTGGCGTGTTCCCATTCCACGACCTAAAAGGAATGTTTACTCAGACAAGCACACGGAAAAAATTTAATTCATCAAGTAGTTTCAGTTTTTCCATATTTACTCAAAAACTATTGACATTATAAAAAAACGGTTTCGATACTACACTAGACAATGTATAGTTCTATAAATAGAATGAAAAAAAATATTTCCAAAACATAGCACACACGAGAAAGTAGCTACAGAAGTGAAAAAAACGTATTTTTTTTAAATATTTTTTTGTGGTCGCAATTTTTAAGTTATATATTTTGTTTAAACTTTATAATTAAGATAAAAAATTAATAAACATGCTTGATTTTTTTCATTACTGTCACTTTTTTGCTAAGACCATAAAAGTTAAGAAACAATAACGGCAGACTTAGGGTATGATACTTCCGTGTGCATTTCTGAGTGAACATTCCTTTTAGGTCGTGGAATGGGAACACGCGTCCGGGTGAACCTCGCCGGTCCGGGGATTTGCTATCTGCTGATTACATTCACAGAGCAGCGGATGTGGTAACGCTAGCTGCACGAGGGAAATTATCAGGTTTTCACAAAGTTACAGGAGATTCTGAGAAAAGCATTTAAGTCAATATTGTAGCGGAAACTTATTTTCTACAAATCGTTCATATTTGTAATAAGAAGCAACAACTTTTGTAATACTCAAACCTACAACCCACAGTCACAATACAATATCACCCGTTGATTATATATTTATCTAGAACATCTACCTACTCCCTTCAATAATAATCAGACATAAGGTGGCCAGTGTGACATTATTCCACATGAACAAAATCAATGACTCACAACAAATGTACAACCATACCTAAGTATTCAAAGAGCTTTATTGACTAGCGGGTCATATTCATAATATTAGAGCACAAAATATACCATTTATATTTTCAAATATGCTCTTCGCTGGGTTGAACAATTCATACAACTTTATCAAAGACCGGTCACCAAAGTCCACCCTTTCTTACAGCAACTGGTTCTTGTTTGAGAATTGGCGCTATATATAACGAAGAACACGCTCGCAGAGGGCTCTTTAAGTGTGATTCACACAAAAACAATTCTCACCAAATAAATCATCCTAATATTATTTGTGAGGCATGTAGATTAGAAAACTGATTTATGATTTTCAAGATTATATCTTTATGTCGGACTTAAACGTGATCTCGAATGGTAATGCACTCCATTGGAAAAAAAAATAATTACGGGTCCGAAGTGCTGACCACTAGACTACGGTCCGGCCATTAATGCAAGCTTTAAGTACCTACGTCCTACAGATTTCTAGCATGTATAGCATTTCTGTTACAAAGTCACGATTGGGTCTTCCATTCTCTATACTTGAGGTCACATGGAGCTGAGTTCCAGGTTTGTGTTGTTACTCGTTCTTATATGTACGTATATATCGCCTCTGCCATCTCCTCTACCCCAAGTAAGACTCACTTCGAATGCGTCAATCGAAAAATACTTAAAAACTAAATCACTCTCTTGGAGTGCCGTCGTGTATTTTATACATTTTCGATTTACGCAATCGAGGTGAGTTTGCACAATGTTTTATACTCTGTGCACTGTGCTATGCCCGGCTGCCTGACCAGGTAAAGTCTTTAATGGAGTATTTATGTAACTGAGGAAGCTCCGACAAACAACAAACAACAACATACATGCCAAGTATACAGCTATACAATAGCGTTTACAAAAAAGTGTAGGGAAACTGAAACAGCGCCTCTACGGAAAGTTTTACTTACCATGTTAAAACGCGCAGTTTTCTACATAGGACAGTTAGCGCAGGCATGCCAGGCACCGCTGACTTGTAAAGACGCAAACTGTAACTTGCTTCGGTACTGTTGTCGTTTGACCAAACTACTGGAATACTTGCTCGACTACTAAACCCAAAATACTTGTCAACTTATTGAGTTATCATATTAAGTATTTAGTTGTACTTCCGCAGAGGTATGCAAGTAGAGGAAGTGAAGCCAACACTGCAAAGGCTTTGACCACCCTTAGCGGAATATGAACAGTGTTGTGGTTGCAACTTTTTTCCAACACACATAGTTACCCAAGAAAGGCTAAGACCATAAGTTATGTGCAATGTTCCAGTGGGATATCCAGATTCATAAAAAAAGGAGAGCTTGTATGAAAAAGGTAAGAACTCTGAAGGAAAAGAAAGAAGTATGTAATGACCTAAAAAAAGGCAGTTGATTTGTCATATTGGCGGCTAAGACTAAATCTTTTAAATTTTCAATTCTCAATTTTTATAGATGCTTTCTACATTTCAATTTTACTTAGATTGTTTGTTTTATACAGTAAAATGTAATTAATTATTTGTGTTCCTTGACTTATAGGTTGGTGTGAAGCTGACCACCCATACTGTAAAAAAATTGTTTACTTTTCCAATATCACTCCTTTTTCAGGAAAGATTAGCAAGAGTTGTAGGACTTATTTTCATTTGCGATTAGGGTTTTATGTTATAAGTACACATGCGGCATGTGTAATCGGAAACTTATACGTATTTGCTTGTGGTAATAGCTAATTACAACTTAGATTATATATTAGATTTTAGATTCTCTACTGCCATACTGCATACGCCATATGTACTACCAGCACTTAGAGGTGATGATCCCTTCATGTCAAGTTACGATAAGCCTTATTCGATGTTATTCAATTTAGAGTTTTAAACAAAAGTTGTTGATTAAGTTACGGTTTTAGCCCATCGCTCATCCCTCACCTTACTCGTTTATCTGACACATAGAAATATATTGACAGGTAATCAATACGAGCGTCGTGAAACCCCCACCAGTTTCTGATCTGCAGTACATAACATTGTTTGTTACAAGTGTGTGTATCCTAAAGGCACCTGCATTTGGGGGACAGAACTTCTGAAGGGCGCCGCGTCACAACAAAATGTCAATTGACCGAATATTCACAATCAAAATGTCCATACATAATGCCCACCGGAATATGTGTGCCAAATCATATAATATAGTAATTTTTTCAGTGTTTTTTGCCCGGTGGACATTTTGTTGGGGGGCATTTTTTAGGTGGACATTTTGTCGGTATATATTTTGTCGGTAGACATTTTGTCGGTAGACATTTTGTCGGTAGACATTTTGCCGGTAGACATTTTGTCGGTAGACATTTTGTCGGTAGACATTTTGTCGGTAGACATTTTGTCGGTAGACATTTTGTCGGTGAACATTATTTCTAATCTAATCTAAGTTGCAAAGATATGTCACATTGAGAATTCACATTATATGCATTTTCACAAGCAGACACGTATAAGTTCGCGCTTGTACATGCCGCATGTGAACCTACAACATAAAACCCAAATCTCAAATGCATATACACCCTGCAACTCTTCCCGACCTTCCCTCAAACAGGGGTAAAATTGGTAAATTGAAACATTTTCAACAATATGGGTGATCAGCCGCATTCCAACCTATAAGTTAAGGAACATACACAATAAATAAATTGGTGGACATTTTGTCGCGTGGACATTTTGTCGGTGGACATTATGTTAATCGATATTGTATCGTTGGACATTCTGTCAATGGATATCTTGTCGTGAAACTGAAGGGTGCGTGTGGGCTCTCATCTCTCTACTTAACAGTAAAAGTGGGGTTGGATCCTCCTGCTTGCTGAGAGATCACCTAAAAAAAGGGTTGCGTGTATACCACCCCTTTAACTGCAACCACAACTCTTGTTTATTGTTCTGCACCAACCATTGTACTGGTACTCGTAGAGGGTAAAGAAATACACACACTTCGTATTGTTTTAACATAAGCAATAAAGCCTGGAGAATAGGAAGTTTATGGAATTTTTCGATACCTTAAAGGTAAACTGAATAAGTGACATACTAAGCTTACGTGAATTTCTCAGATAAATGCACCCATTTTCCTATTTTCTACGAGAGAAAACACAAAAAAAATGAGATAATCCCGTAGTTCACAAGATTTTCATGAGCGCTTCATTATTATTAGTTCACTTACTACTGTGAGAAGTTACTCGCAATAAATTGCTATATCCACGATTTCTCAAATCAATGAATCAGCACTTATTTAGTTTTACCTTTAAGGTGGCGATTTACTTGTACTTACAAAGAGACCAGGTCCTAAACAGTGATGTTCTATGATGTATGCGGGAGCATGCAGACTAGATGGATACTGAATACTTCCAAGGAAATAGATCTAGACTTGGTGAAAAGTTTGTAAAAAGGATTGACCGATCCGCAGTCTAGTGGTTACGCTTCAGACTCGTAAATGGATGGTTGCGGGCTTGGAGCACAAAAAATATTTCATTTATATTTTCAAATAATGTGCTCTACGCTGGGTTGAAAAAAATATAAACCTTCACAAAAGGCTCATCCAGCCTTACTGGGTTTTGCTTGGAATTTGGCGCTTTCTATAGCGACGACCAAACTCGTAGAGTGCTTTTGAGGTGTGATTCACAGAAAAACAGCGCTTACCAAATACATCATCTTAAGATTATTATTATGATTATTGTAGGATGTCATGGCTGGGGAACATGCGTAACTGGTTTCATTACATCACCAAGCCTCTGTTTTTTAGTTCCTGTATGCAGAGCTTAATTCATTTTTGGATTTCATTGTCAGCACGAGGCATGTGTTTACAGTACTGTATCAACATCGTCGCCCAAACACATCTCATTCATGCCCGAGCTCGTAAAGAGCAACAGATGAATAGAGCTTTGTGGGGTGGGTGAGGGGGAGGCCTATACCCACCCCGGCTGTAGGCACACAAGCAGGGAGGGGGCTGGGAGAGGGGTGACTGCCTGCCCGTCATTAGCTACACAATACAGAGATGAATAGGAAATGTGTTTTATTCAAAAGCTTACACTGCCTGTGAAAAGTTTACACTGCCTGTGAAAAGTTTACATTGCCTGTGAAAAGTTTACAGTCCATGGGCACACAGGGGCAGACCCACACGCTGGCATACATGGTGACCCTTAAATCACGTCCATGTAATCTTACTTCTCTTTTGCTGACATTTTTTCATTCATGGACATACCTGTACTTCCGCTTTAGTCTTATGTTGGACATACCGCGTGTAACTCTCTCACATCATCTCCCTTTTTTACCTAAAGTCTTCCTAAGCTTCACCTGGTTGCTTCTGCAACCAAAATGATGACGTCTTCGTCCATTATCAGAGTATCTAGTAACTAGTCCTACTTAGTTACATTCGCAGGTAGTTGTATCTACTATAATCTTGGTTGCAAATATATTATTACGAATTATACATATCTTTGCAGCTTAGATTTAGATTAGATGGATTCAAAGCACGTGCGCCTAAGCACGCTGGTGTGTGTCGAACAATCTGAAAGTGTTTCGAAAAATCCATCATGGAAGTGTGTGGAATATTCTCGAATACGCGAAAAGCAATGGTATGCGCTGTATAAATAGAGGCGGTGGTTATGTGAGAGCCAGAGTCTCTTTCAACATTGTGCCGCGAAGTCATTATATGTAGAGCGAGAAGAGTAAACAGTACTGTGGAACCAATATTGTGCAAAATAAATCTTGTTAACTAAATAAATTGCAGTTTAATTAAAAAGTACCTCAAGCGAAATCATCCCAATATATTCATTTTAGATTCATATTAAATGCATTACCATAAGCAGACATGTATAAGTTCGCGCATACACATGCCGTATGCGGACCTACAATATAAAAACCCAAATCTTAAATGAACGCACACGCTGCAACTCTTGCCGACCTTCCCTGAAACAGTGGTGACATCGGCAAAGTGAACCATTCTTTTACAGTATAGGTGATCAGTTTCATACCAACCTATAAGTCAAGGAACTTTTTAATATAGTTGAAAGCTTTGATTGATCTATTTTACAACGAATTATTTATCTTCTCAAAACATTTCTCCGTGGCTTTTTGTTTACCGAAAGCGTTATCTGTCCAACCCTCAGTTAACGTTTTTATTCTGAAATTGCTTCTTAGAACTCTGACTTGTTGTCTATATGCAGTATTATATTGTCTTCTGTTTGTATTTGGAGTTTCATTTAATTTGCTGTGAGTTTTCTTTTGGAGCTAAAGCGATTGAAATCTGAACGGAAATTACTGAAATCGATTCTAATGAGAAAGAGAGGGAGGCAGAGAGGGATGCTGCGAGAGGGAGGGAGAGGGGGAGCACAAAACAATATTTGGGAATAAAATAGAAATGTTGGGGAATACAAACAGATATCCTGCTATGTATACTCGTATAACTAGAGCTCTATACTTGCGGATTCTCATTCTTCTTTGTACACTTTTTCAGTGAAGATTGACGATTATGTTTTCCTTTTGATCTGCAGTCCCTCTATTCTTTCTTGTATTTTAAGATGCAGAAGCTAATATTACTTTTTCTTTACTTTGGATCCCAACATTCTTTTGTTCACTCTTTCGTGTAGAGCTTTTCCTGATGGTCTATCCAGGGCAGGAAGTCTCATCACCACGGTAATTCTAACCTACCGAATATCGGAAATATTTGGATGAAAACTAATCATCTGTTCACTTGCGGCCATCTTAGATTCACAGGTCTTCATACAAGTATTACCGATATTCGGTAGGTAAGAATAACCATGGTGATGAGACCTCCAGCCTAGGAGATTTCCCTTGTTGGCCTTACACCCACGTCTCGAAGCCGTAAATTTATTTCCACCAGATAGTGTCAGCACCACGGTGGAATTGGATTTGGTGGTAGATTTTACACTTTTATTTTCGGCGATTTAATTTATTTTCAACAAGGGTTGTTGGTAGTTGTAACGTCATTGAATATAATAGGTAAAGTAGGACTGGTCCGTGGTCTGGTAGTTAGTGGTAAGACTTCGGACTCGTAAATGGAAGGTTGTGGGTTGGAATCCCGGCAGAGCACAAACATACGGTTCATATTTTCAAATATGCTTTTCGCTGGGTTGAAAAATTGAAATAACTTTACCAAAAACCGGTCACCAAAGGTCCATCCGGCATTACAGCAATTGGATCTTGCTGGAGAATTGGCGCTTTCTATAGAGACGGAAAAGCTCGAAGAGGGTTCTTGAGATGTGATTCACACAAAAACAGCGCTCACCAAATAAATCATCCTAGTATTATTGTTATTAAGCTTAGTAAATCATGTAATAGCTGGAATTTTTCGTTCAATTTTTTATCAGGCATAGATATTCCATTGCTTAAAAAGTAGGAAAAAAATATGCATATATAACATTTGATAAATAGCTGATCTACGGATATCATTGAGTTCACTGTATGCTACGGATGAGCATTGGCTTTGCTGTTGAGAATAATACCGTTTGGTACTGTGCTTTTATCCATTTTTTAAAGTGCTGTTTTTAACTTCACATAAAATCTAAGCCGACATTCTGCAGCACTTGGTCATTATCCTCGAGGCGTGTTTCTCCCAATAAAGAGCATTTGCAGGATTGTTGGTATTGTCGGTTTTGTTTTGTGTGTTTTATAGGGGGGACGAGTTGGGAGGACGTGGGGGGAAAGGGAGGGAAGACGGAGGGGGAGATTTAAAAAGATTATTTTTTAAAAGCCCGACTCGCTGACTGTGAAGCCGAGCAGCAGGAACATCAGGGAGTAATGGAACATTCCAGATTGTTACGTGCCCCGGGGGAGGGGGGGGAAGGGGGGGGGGGGAAACCAATCTGGAGATGCTGAAAGGGGGAGGGAGGGGGGGGGGATGATGTGAAAATAAGAAAAAAAAAGTAAATCAGAATGTCATTGTCAATATGCCGAAATCTCTCCGTGATGGAGCAGCTGCGACTACAAGGGGAGATGTTTACCTTTAGTCGGCAAGATTATGAAGTATAAAATAAAAAAGAAATACGCTGAAAGTAGAAAGAACATTGATGCTTTTGCCTGAAATACTCCTGTACAATATACTGAGAGTTGTAACAATTTTCTGAAGTATTGGTGTCACTGATGTCATAAAGCGAGTGGCCTGCTTAAAGTGGCGCTGGGCTGGTCACGTCGTAAGGTAGGATCATGACAGGTGGCCGAAAAGGATCGTACAGTGGCGGCCCAGGATGTCCAAAAAGGAAGTGAGGAGATCCCAACTGAGGTGGCTGGATGACATCAAGGGAACTGCAGGCAGAGGATGGCTGAACACAGCAGCCGATATACAGGAATGGAGAGGATTGGAGGAGGCTTACGTCAAGGAGTGGACTAAGAAAGGCTGAAGAAGAAATGCGTGGATCATTGTTGTTTTTTTTTGCATACATACCTTTCTTTCTTCAATTCAATACTAATCGTCATCTCTTTTGTAACAACTGCAATTTCACAAAAAAAAAAACTTTCTTGAAATCGAAATTTGCATGCTCCATAAGTCACTCGCAGTTTTAAAGTGAAACCAGGTTGATGATGGGAGAGTGTGCGTGTGTAATGCGCTGTTCTCATACGAGCACATTAATCATCATTCTGCGTCTCCATCTAATATCTGTGCGAGGGTGAACTTTAAAGAGCGGCACAAATAAAGATGGCGGGGGGCGCGTCTCTCAGATGATTACAATTCACGCTGTGAGGGAGGGAGGGGGGTGCAGGTGCTGCTCACTAATAAATGAAAAGTTAGAGCCCAGATCATATCCATTACGGGCATGTAGCCCGATAGGGGAGAGAAGGTACTGTTACACAGTGCAAGTAGGTACATGTTTCGCACAAAATACTCACATTTCTTCAATATAGTATTTTGTGTTCGAGTTCATAAAACGCAACGCAAATGGTCTTCTGCATCACAGGAGGGAGTTCCGCAATAAACAGATCCTAGATGTTCAACAAGAGGAGGAAGAAGAAGAAGCAATGCAACTGAGCTACACATATAGTGTTACTCCTTGCCGCGTTCTCCCCGAAGTGATCGTTTGTGACGAATGGAACCTATTTATTTTTACCGGTGAGAGGGCCGGCCTTACGATAACCATTTCAGTTAAAGTGGGGGTTCCCATCTCCCGAGGAGGCTGGTACTCATTATTTGTGAAGGCGAATTTGGGTTTGAAATAAACACCAAAACGGAGAATCATTTCTGACACTCTCGGTGGGATTCGAACCCGAGCTTTCGGCATGGAGTGCGAGCACTATACCAACTGAGCTATCGATCAGCCTATCTAATCTAATCTAAGTTGCAAAGATATGTTACATTGGAGATTCACATTACATGCATTCTCACAACCAGATACGTACAAGTTTGCGCTTGCACATGCCTCATGTGAACCTACAACATAAAAACCAAATCTCAAATGGACATACACCCTGCAACTCTTGCCGTCCTTCCCTGAGACAGGGGTGACATTGGCAAAGTGAACCATTTTTACAGCATGGGTGGTCAGCCGCATACCAACCTATAAGTTAAGGAACTAGACTAGACTAGACTAGACTAGACGTCGAGAAAATGAAAGTAGTATGTAAAGACAGCACAAAGTAATTACCACCTTTAGAATAATGGCGGCTGGATACAGTTAAACTTCAGGAACAGGTTTTGAAAATAGATGTGAGTTCCTTTCTCCCTCTACTCCTGAAATAAGTCTCGTAATTTCCTATACTTTTTCATGGTTAAAGAAAATTATGTAAATATAGATTTTTTACAGCTCCTGTTTTTCCCATTGTGTTTGCATATATATATATAAAAAATCCTGTGCGGGAGACTACCTAGATTCTAAAGACTCTAGGGGTCTATGACACTTGTTGTAGTGCCGCAGAGGTGTACGAGCTTGGTCGTTGCTACAAAGCGCCAATACTCAAGCAAGACCCAGTTGAGGTAAGGCTGGATGGACCTTTGGTGACCGGTCATTGGTAAAGGTTTATGAATTTTTCAACCCAGCGAAAAGCATATTTGAAAATATAAATGGTACCTATATTTTTCTCCGCCGGGATCCGAATCCACAACCCTCCATTTTAATCTATTTGAAAGATATTAATATATTAATCTATTTGAAAGAAAATTAGACATTGAAAGAGACCTGTTAATGAAATATATTTCTAATCATTTTCTGACGGAGAATAAAGCCCTTCAAAAGTAATCAAGGCTTCAAGAATACGCATAAACGGTCAATAAACATCAATATATACCCACATAGTATACTATTTGCATTTCTATTGGATGCCTTTGCACGTTCTATGTAATCTACGAGTATATACCTACACTCTTTCTTTACTTATTTTATTTTACTTCTCGAATCTCCGTTTACTTTTCCTTTATGGTAAATTAAAAATGTAAATTCCTTCACGCGCGTAAACGGGAGGAGCAACGGAAGAGCGGGAAATGAAGGGAAGGAAAGAAATGTAAAGAAAAGCGCATACCTGGGGGGGGGGAAGAGGGGGCCTCCTCCTCTCCCCCCTCCCCCCCAGAGCATGACCGCAACAGCTGTAAGCTTACTCGAGTTGGCTTTCCATGCTTTTTGTTTTATTTGATCAGCAGAGAAACCGCTCGAGCGACTTGCTCATTTGTAATTAGTCGCTGAAATTTCAGGTAAAGTGCTCATACAATTATTGTTATGATTTGACTTGGGGTTCGTTTCATTAAATTGCGATTTAAATTTATTTCACAATATTTATTTTTCACAATAAAGGTTACAATGTACTGTTAACTCTTCACTCTCTACTTACAGGTCTTCGCGTTACAATGGTCAAAGCGACTCTTTCCGTCCCACAAAATCTTTGCTCGTATTTCTATGGGAAGCAGAGACGATGCTTGCATGTTCTGGAACATGGTACATATGTTCGACACTATACCAGAGACATCAAAAATACCAATCAGCGTGCCTAGACTCACGAGTCACGTCCACACGAACTCATACGTTCGTAACATTATTAAAAAGTTAAAATGGAAAAGCAAATTCAAATTAGATTATCAAGACTCTGGAGGAAATGAAAGAAGTATGTAAGGACAGAAAGAAATGGCGGTTGATCTGTAATGTTGGCGGCTAGGGTTTATTAAATTGGAATTTGTTTTCTGTTTCTTGTCCATAGATATTATTATTTAGTGATGTATAAAATGTAATTTGTCGTGTATGTTCCTTGACTTATAGTTTGGTATGCGGCTGACCACCCATGCTGTAAAAATGGTTCACTTTGCCAATGTCACCCCTGTCTCAGGGAAGGACGGCAAGAGTTGCAGGGTGTATGTCCATTTGAGATTTGGTTTTTATGTTGTAGGTTCACATGAGGCATGTGCAAGCGCGAACTTGTATGTGTCTGGTTGTGAGAATGCATGTAATGTGAATCTCCAATGTAACATATCTTTGCAACTTAGATTAGATTAGATTAGATTGGAATATTAAACTGACGTTTACTTAATATTTGAATAACAAATTAGTTTTAATATGAGTGTTTGGATAGATTTAAGATGATTAATAACTTACACAGAGTATCTTTTAATTAGGAAGGGAAAAGTCGGGAAAAATTAAAATAAGCTCAGATTGAGATATCTAAAGGGTAGTAAAAAAGAGAGGTGAAAGAAAACTGCAAGAATATTCCTGGTGTAAGGTCGGTGAGGGTTTTATTCTGAAAGAAAAACATTCACAAAAAAAGTAAATAAATTTGTGGGGAGTTTTGACTCTCAGACTCCCGTTCTGTTTCCATGTCGTCACGTGCTGTAGTGTGTTATGCGTGCGGCACGTGCGTAGGCTTTCCTAATGACGTTGTCATGTTGTACAAATGATAACAGAGCATGCTGGACTACGGTGGCTTACACAGCAACTGATGTAGGGTCAGCAGAGAGAGAGAGTACTCTGCTCTCTCCCTCTACTCCGGACATCTGTTCTGATTTGTCTGCTGCTTACAGGAGCTGCCTTTCTTTCCTTACAGACTAATGAGAGGGATTAAGTAACAAATAAATAACAGACAGATGAACAATACGGCCCAGTAACTCACTCTGCTGCTATTGTTGTGGTATCCTACGATTATTTCTTTGTAACTGCTAAGTTTGGATAAGAAAAAATAACGTCAATAACCACAGTAAACGTCACTTACCTAAATATGGATAATTACAGAGAAACACTTCATGTGAAAGGGTAGTTAACCCGTTTCATGAAATGTTTCAGCGGGATTCAACCTTTAGATTGAAGTGAAGTTGTCACCTCGCCGTTATGATCAATCTGCTGCCGACCGCGTTGGAACATTGGTTCGCGGATTACACGTAGATGCTCTGGTGGGAACTCTGATCACATTGCGCAAAACAAAATTTGACATATTTACAATAATAATAACTACACAGTTAAAATGTATTACTCGGATATTAGACGAACCGTTATAAGAGAACTTACATTATTTTCGACGTTTCCTTAGCGACGCAGCCAACTTTTTTGCACTCTCTGCACGACGACCGAGGATGAACTGTTTTTTTTTAACAAAGATTGTCAAACCTTGGAGGAAGGTAGTATAATTATGATTAGATTCACTTCAAGGTATGCCGCGATTTGTGAAAATTGTTATAAAAAAAAAAAACAGTTCACCCTCAGTCGTCGTGCAGAGAGGACGTCTCTTGGAGACGTCAGTTACGTCAGCTACGCCGCTAAGGAAACGTCGATAATAATAATGTAAGTTCTCTAATACCGGCTCGTCTAAAATCCATGTAATAATTTTTAACTGTGTAGTTATTGTTATTGTGAATATGTCCAACGACCGTAACTCCAACCTAAGCCTAACAACATTTGACATCTTTGAGAGGCTTGTGAAAACTGGATCCTTGGAATAAATCAATACAATTTCAAACAAGTTTTACCATCTCTTCAGTAAAATCAATGGAAAAACCCAGTTCTAAAAGTGTAGTAGCCAACAGCACAGCACCATACGCCTGCCACCACACCTGATGACTGGGTAACCAGGGCTGAGGAGCGTGTACATGCACATCTCTATTATGTAAGGGGAACACGTGCAGGCAGCTACCACAAGCTGATGTGACTTCTACAAATTGAGTTGAGAGTTGAGCAGATAAGCCGCGAACATACATACACGTACGCATGGTATGTATGTTGTTAGTCTCCTTCTTATTTCCTCGTCTCTGTACCGATCTTACGTATTTCCCAAAATAAATAATCACAGCTTTGAAGTGGTACACGCGCGGGAATCGACGCAGATTTATCCCCGAAGGAGCAGCAATGCTGTGTGGCACTTTAAGCGTTAGCAGGTGAGGCGATGGGGCAATGCCAACGTGTATTTAGGGAGAAATTTTAATGCATGGAAAGGAAGACGAAAATATAAAATAATGGCTGGATGAAATAAGTTCAGTTTATATTTAAAAGGCATAATTAACCTCATGGGTATTTTTACAAGTAAAGATACTAGTATTTGACGCGGAAGTTTATCTCTGTATAATTTTTACAATTATCATTTAGGAACTGGGAACGGAATCTGTTAACCTGAAACGCAAGGTATTTGAGTCATGCGTGCTTCCGATATCCACCTATGGCTTGGAAACAAAAGGGCTCACTCAGTATAGCGCCAACAGACTGAGGACGTGCCAAGGAGCCATTGAAAGGAGGATGCTGGGAATCAACCTCAGAGACAGGGTTCCAAACCAGGAGATTCGTAGACGCACTGGTGTCAGTGATGTCATACCTACAGCGAGTGGCCTGCTTAAAGTGGCGCTGGGCTGGTCACGTCGCAAGGCAAGATCACGACAGGTGGCCGAAAAGAATCGTCCAGTGGCGGCTCAGGATGTCCAAGTGGGGAGCGGAGAGACCCCAACTGAGGTGGCTGGACGACATCAAGAGAACTGCAGGAAGAAGATGGATGAACACAGCAGCCGATAGACAGGAATGAAGAGGATTGGAGGAGGCCTACGTTCAGGAGTGGGCTGAGAAAGGCTGAGGAAGAAGAAGAAGAAGATCATATCGGAAGAAAAATATAATTCTAGCAAATTATTTGCGCGACATTTTTTCTCAGATCACTTTCCCTTCGTCTCCTCAGCTCCCACTTTGCGGCTCTCAGCTCAGTGTAAAGACTTGCACAGCGTGTATATTTTTCGCGCCTTTTTATGTTTTTCCAAAAGAAAAAACTTGAGCGATAAATGTGAAATGAAAAGTCTGTACAGGTGTGAGGGAGAGGGGAGAGGCGCTAATGAAGCTTGCGGGGGGATGAAGGAGACAGAGAGAGAGTTTTTATTTGTTTTGATCTCCAGTTGTCTCTAGGGGGAGGAGGGGGGATGGTGAACACCCCGCAGAGTTATAAACGAAAGGATTAATAAACATCACACACAAATTTAGTAAAGTAGACCAGACTGGATACTGCAGGAAATATTGCACAGCGCATTTATCAGTGTTGTTTCAGCCCCACAAACAACTATTACCTCCCTCACCACTTCAGAAGCTTCTGCGTCTTACAGTTTCTCTGTTTTGCTGGTAGAAATATGTTAAATGGTGCTGCCTTCATTCTGATGATGATGATGATTTCTTTATAGCGCCGTTTCGTGATGTAGTCACTCCAAGGGCGCTGGTGCAAACGATGCCAGAAATTTGCTTGTTTTCAGTGCGTTCCGGAACTTTCCATGGTCCTCTAGCTCTCTCACATGATGTGGCAAGTGGTTCCAAGCTATATAAGATTGCAGAACTAAAGTAGGTAGTTTATATTGCGTTGGTATATGTTTTCTTCCCCTGTTTTTTCTTTGGAAGTTTCGTTGCATTGCACCGTTCCCTGTCTAGAGTCACTTATAGAGTTGGGGATTTTCTTTTTCCTGGACGACCATCCAGATCTACCTCTTGTATTGCTGCTTTAATCACCGGCTTGCAAAGTTACTGTGCAATATGATTCTCCAATGAGCTAATATAAATGGTGTATTTTTTGTGCTCCGCCGAGATTTGAACCCACAATCTTCCATTTACGAGCCCAAACGTTAACTAACGAGCGTTACCACTAGACTACGGACCGGTCTAGTATACTCATACCTTGATTTCATGAATTGAAAAAGTGCATAAAAATTAAATCACTTTCTAGAAGTGCCTTCGTATATTCCATACATTTTCAATTTAAGCAATCGAGGTGAGATTTACTTGGGGTACAGTACCTCCTTATGGAGCTAATAAACAGTTTATAGTGACGTCACTAGAGAGGGAGGGAGCATGCCAACTAGTGTGCGATAGACGGAGAGGGAAGGCGTAATTAAATAACAAGACGCGGACAAAGTTCAAATGAAAAATTAAAAAGTTTTTTAATATCAAAATAATTAAAATTTTAAGTCCGAAGGCGAGCGCTGCCCCGCGGAGGTCTGAGGTAGAGAGGAGAAGGAGGGGGGGGAGCCTTATTTAAGCATTTATTATTTACAAAAAGAGGGGAGGATCAACACAACATACAACAACACGGAAATTTAGTTTATAAAAACACGCAGTGTCTAAACACACAAGGGCATTCACACCTTTACAATCTTTACATTAGAAACATTTTTTTTTTTCATAGGTCTGTGTGAAGTCTTCTGATTAACTTGGAAATTGTTGGTATACTCGTGCCTATGACTATCAATATCACCACGGGATTTGGGAAACATATAGGGCCTGTTGCACCAGCCTACAATCAATATCTAATTGACACATCAAATTTGATTGCTTAATTCTGGTAAGCACCTCGGTTAAATATTTCTTGGAAATGGGTAATAATCTGATGGAATTCGATCAGGAAAGATGATGTGTATTAATTGATTTACGGATATGCAACAAAAAAATTGATTTGATGGGAGAAATCACACTTAATTTTCATTTTTGTCTGATTGGAGTTTGGTGCAACAGGCCCTAGGTATCACCAAAGGATTTGGAAAACATATAGAGGTTGTTTAAGTCCTCAACTCGATGACTGTTTGAGGTGGTAACCGCGAGTGTGTTTGCATACATTCAATTTGTGCTTTTTAAAATGACATAAAAAAAACAAACTTTATCATAACTTACAATTTTCTTCTGAATACAAAAAATCTAATATTATTTATTTTAGAAGCATTCACTTTGTAATCATTCACCTGAAAAGATAAAAATAAAAATAGTTTTTGATTCTTCTCTCATACCCTTCACGACACTCTCAGCGATTGATTCCGTATCTGAACCATTTAGTATTTATTTAGCCACCTGAAGATGCCAACAGATTGTTTTCGAAACCGGTCGTAGAATTATAATTTACTCGCCGTAATCGAAAACAAAATTGAAAATAAAAATGAATTTTCACTGTGTGAAACAAAATTGCTTTTATTTTTATCTTCTAAAAAGATTCCGGTTTATCTCGGATAATGTTATGTAGTTGTTTGTGATGTTTATTTTGACAGATTATCAGTAATACGAGCTAAGTGAAGAGAACATTTCAGGAATTGTTTCTGTGATGTGATGAATGCCCCTCAGTGTTCCCTCAGTGATTGCTTGGCTAAGTAATGGCGCGCATAAGTAAAGCTCCCAATAACTGTCTATGACGTCACGGTGATACATCGTGATTGATAAATGACGTCATATTGCAGCAGACTCTGAAGCTGTTGAGATGGATGAGGAGGTGAGAGTGGTATAAGAGAAGTAGAACTCGGAAAAGAAGAGCAGGCAAACAAAAGCAAAAATCTCATCAGCAAGTCAATGCACCAATTCATATACGAAACGAGGTTATACTCTGATGTATGAAAACAATATACAATACAGCTTATCCGGATGTTTTATTCAGATCCTCAAATAGTATTAGAAAGAAAAATACTGAAAATACAATGGAACAGATTTCAGGGACCATTAAATTAAATAAAAAAACATTCAATCACCAAATTAGATTTAAACGACAACAAAACTATAATTAAATAAAAAATGAGTTAAAAAAAATATTGGTCCGTAGTGTATTGGACTGGTCCGTAGTCTAGTGGTAATACTTTAGAATCGTGAAAGGAAGGTTGTGTGTTCGAATCCCGGCGTAGCTGAAAAATATGCCATTTATATTTTCAAATAGGCTCTAAATCTAAATCTAAATCTAAGCTGCAAAGATATGTATCATTTGAGATTCATATTAAATGCATTCCCACAAGCAGACATGCATAATTGTATGTGGACCTACAATATAAAAAACCCAATCTCAAATGAACATAAGCCCTGCAACTCTTGCCGACCTTCCCTGAACCAGGGGTGACATTGGCAAAGTGAACCATTTTTTACAGTATGGGTGTATGGGTGGTCAGCCGCATACCAACCTCTGCTGGGTTAAAAAAATCATAAACCTTTACCAAAGACCGGTCATCAAAGGTCCATCGTAAGTTCGTAAAAAGTCCGGTCAATAGCTCAGTTGTTAGAATGCTTGGATTCTATGCCGAGAGCAAGAGTTCGATCCCCCCCGAGGGTGTCAGAAATGATTTCCCGTTTCGGTGTTTATTTCAAACCCAAAATAAATCCCGGCAAGGTGTACTCAGCCTTAACAAGAAATGATAACCAGTCCCCTCGGGTGCTGGGAAGCTCCCACTTCCATTGAAAGTGGTTGGTGTAAGGCTATCCCCTAACCCGTACAAATACATAGGTACCGAATCGCCACATGCGACCCCTTTGGGGATAACGCAGGCAAGCAGTTATACTATATGTGTAGCTTAGTTGCGTTGCGGTAACAATGTAATGTGATATCAGGGGTAATTATTTTACAAAGCCATTAATGATGACGTCAGCTGCGGCTGCGTCAGATACGCTGAAGTTCCGCTTTCCTCTGGTTTATGAGCAGGAGTAGGGAGCTGCAGGGAGAGGAGGGTGGTCACGCTCCTTCCTGTGCTGATAACCTGCCCAGCTGATGGACTGGCGAGCAATCTGTGATCTAAGCTACATAAACAGTGTGCCTGCTTCCTGCCTGAATTGCTAATGAGCATAAACCAAGTCTTGTTGCTTTTCCCTGCAACTGAAGAAACGAAGGCAAAACTTAACATTTTTGGCGGTATGGGTAAAATTTATTGTCTATGTTCCTTAACTTACAGGTATGCGGCTGACGACCCACGCTGTATAAAATAGTTCACTTGGTCAATGGCACCCCTGTTTCAGGGAAGGTCGGTAAGAGTTGCAGGGTGTATGTTCATTTGAGATTTGAGTTTTTATGTTGTAGGTTCACATGAGAAATGTGCAAACGCGAACTTATACGTGTCTGCTTGTGAGAATGCATGTGTGAATACCTAGTGTTACATATATTTTCAACTTAGATTACATAAGATAGGTCATCAATTGCATACTAGAATATTAGCTGAAGGGAAAATAAATTGTATAACAAGAAAATACAATTTAATAATAATTCAGCATAGGAACCAGAAGGTCCGGTCCGTAGACGCACTGGTGTCACTGATGTTGTACAAAGAGTGGTAGACCTTGACAGGTGGCTGAAAAGAGTCATCTATTGGCTTCCCAGGATGTCCAAGAGAGATCCTAACTGAATGGGTGGATGAGATCAAGGAAACTGCAGGCAGAGGATGGCTGAACACAGAAACCTATAGAGCAACGTAAAAACGCAACCGAGCTACACATATAGTGGAACTCCTTGCCACGTTCTCTCCGAAGAGGTCGCATGTGGCGAGTGAACCTATTTATTTTTACAGTCAAGGGGGGCAGCCTTAAGCCAACCACTTCAGGCCAGCCTTACATCAACCTCCCAGCTCCTGAGGGGACTGGTCCTTATTTTTTGTGAAGGCTGAGTATTTTTATTTTAGGTTTGAAATAAATACTGAAACGGAAAATCATTTCTGACAGCTTTGGTGGGATTCGAACCCGAGCTCTCGGCGTGGAATGCAAGCACTCTACCAACTGAGCTATTGACCGGTAATTGTAGAAGATTGGAAGAGGCCTACGCTTTAGAGTGGAGTGAAAAAAGCTGCAAAAGAGAGGAAAATTAAACATATCTACATAATATTATACGTTTATAAAAGGGACCCTATCACTTCATTCATTACTGTTATTTTTACGTATATTTTTAACGTACCATCGTAATAATACACAGGTATATTTTCTACACAAAATGGGCAAGTTTCAAAAATAGTGATGTAACTTTTCTTCTCCCGCAAATAAACAATGTTTTGTTTGCGGTGGGGCGGGGAAGGGGTAGGGGGGAGGGCGCGCTAAGTAAAACATATTTTTTCCGAAAATGACTTTGAGAGAAAAAAGAAAAATAATCAAAGATGTAAAACTTTTCAAATTTTGTTCCAGAAAGTGAAAGTGAAAGTGGAAGTGTGATGAGACAAAGTTAGTGCGAGACAAAGGGAGGAAGAGAGAAGGAGAGAGCTGAACATGAAAATGTGAGGTGTACAATACTTGTTGGACTAAAAATGCTTTTTGTTTTTGTTTTGAGACAATGGGAAAACTGAGACCTCTTTTGTTCACGATGTAATAGAACTTCAGATAATAAAGTGGTTTTTTTTTAAGAATCATGTGCGGGAGACTCCCTAGATTTCAGAGACTCCAGAGGTCTATGACACTTGTAATACTGCAGATGCATTGGTGATCTAGCGACTGATATCCTGATCCTTTGTAGCAGGACTATAAGCTGCGTTGTGTTGTGTTACCTTTATTTTGGGACACTGAAATGAAGTGTCGATTGATATGGATTTTAAATAGGACAGGATTAAATTGGGTTAGGAATACAGATACCGGTAACTCGTTTCATAAAAGGAGAGTTTGGCAAAGGAATGAGTCGTGAAAACACCAAGTTCTCATAGTTTTGATATCGACTGCAAAGGGATGAATGTGAGTCGTTCTACGAGTTGCCCTTGTTGAGACGAGATAAGGAGATATAAGTGGTATAAGTTATCACGTAAATGCCAAAGACACATTATGTAATAATTTACAAAACCGGAGGGTAGGTTGAAACATAGCGCCTTGAGTAGCGGCAACCCGCAATCCAATATTTAAAAGTGCACTAGAACTTTTATATTTAAAAAAAAACCGTTGTAGGAAGTTGACATTTTAAACGTAATCCTTCTTTAATGTAAGTTTGTACAACCTTTATGTTAACCTTACACATAACGCATTATAATAAGAGGAGAATAACCCCTTAGTTTATGCAGTAAATCCTTGATATTTTGACCGTGTAGCAAATGCCTTCAATGTCGTTGCTAAGTTTCAGTGTCGTAAATTGAAACGCAGATCTTCAGTTGGTAGACTGACGAGATGAAGGAGGTCAAAGGAAAGTCAGCAAGGGATAACGGTCTAAGTGATAAGGCAGAGGAAGATGTTGTAAAGGGTTGCCAGGTTGACTTGTTTCTAGAAAGCCTGGTGGATTCTGTAGGTAGTGGAGTAAGGTGTGTGCATGTATTGATCCCCTACGCGCCTTTTTCCATGGCATGGCGGCCAAACAAAATGTTCCCGCCTTGTTGACTCGCTACAGATTATTATTATTTGTGTCCCCCTTTCCCCCCTCCCATCCCACACGGCTTATTGGCTCCAATTTATAAAACGGAATTTGAAATCCCTCCCGCTCGTTATTGATGGCCGCGCAAGACTCCGGCCTGTGTGTGATGCTGATGATGCTGATGACGTAATGAATTACTTTTTATGCTTCATTCGCATTTCGAGCTCGTACCCCAAAACCAATAAATACCTAAAGCTTTGCAACAGGGGTGGCTCGCGACGACAAAATTTAAAAGGTAATTTATTTTTTCTTATAAGTTATTTAATCCAAGCATGATATTTTTTCTATGAAATGTGTTTGTTTTTTATTATAACAAATATAAGCAGGTACGGCTATGTTCATAGTTATTCTATGGACTCAATAAATTATTACTGATTGTGAACTTTTAAAAATAAAAACACCATATTGCATGTAGATATGTATACATGAAAAGAACCAAAAATGGACGTCCAAAGAACAGGTGTAACTTGAAGAGGCAAATAAAAAGTACCAAACAGTGAGAGGCAAATAGGACAATGGAATATCATTATTAGCACTCATGCATAGAAGTGAAGTATTGACAGTAAAATATAGCTAAATGAAAGTGTGCACAGGAAGAAAGAAAGCTCAGATGAGAAACTACAAAAGGAGCAGAAATAACCGGGGCACAATTAAGTTAGTGCCATAAAATTAATACTGGCCTTAACAGCTGAGAAAAGTCGTAAACTTTCCTAATGAAAGGGATTGTCAGCTTTGTTATTTTTTAGCACTTTATATAAACAGCATCATGGACTTGTACAATACACAGGATTTTATTTTTATTTTGATGAAAGCACGTGTCCCCTTTGCTTTCCCCCAGTTTTACGTACTTAGGTAAGTGGGCCGCGGGCGTGTACCTCAATAACTACCTCTACATAACCTGCATGTACCTGCATGTGTACATACACACGTCATGTACTGGAAACATTTAATGAGCAGATCATGCCTGATGTAATACTGATCTTATTATGGCCCCGGAAATGCGTGGCTTTTTTATATTGACTGGACCCTACAGGCCTTGATGGTGAGGTTAAACTGAGCAATAATATCATAAATGAATTACCGAGTAGTGGTTTGGGACTAAACCTTCAGCTATAGGCTCCCGATGTTTCTCTTTTTTTTTAAAGTAGATTTTTGAAGAGGAATGCCTTATAGGTTGACTTATAGGTTGGTATGAGGCTGACCACCCATACTGTAAAAAATGGTTCACTTTGCCAATGTCACCCCTGTTTCAGGGAATGTCGGCAAGAGTTGCAGGGCTTATGTTCATTTGAGGTTTGGATTTTATTTGTAAGTACACAATCAGCATTTGTAAGCGCGAACTACACGTGTTTGTTTGTGGGCATACATCTGAGAGCTTTGAATGAATATATCCTTGCAACTTACGCAACTAAGCTACACATATAGTGTAACTTCTTGCCTGCGTTATCCCCGAAGGGGTCGCATGTGGCGCTTCGGGACCTATTTATTTTTACAGGTTAGGGGGCCGGCCTCACACCAACCACTTTCAGTTGAAGTGGGGGTTTCCCAGCTCCCGGGGGGGCTGGTTCTCATTTCTTGTAAAGGCTGAGTAAACCTTTAAGATCGAACCCTTGCTCTCGGCATGGAATGCAAGCATTCTACCAATTGAGCTATCGACCTTTTTACGAGCTTGATCGTCGTCGCTACAGAGCGCCAATTCTCAAGCAAGACCCAGTTGCTGTAAGGCTGGATGAACCTGTGGTGACCGGTCATTGGTAAAGGTTTTATGAATTTTTCAACCCGGCGAAGAGCAAATTTGAAAATATAAATGATATAATTTTTTTGCTCCGCCGGGAATCGAACCCACAACCTTCCCATTCAGAGTCCGCAGTGTTACCACTGAGCTACGGACCGGTCAAAACTTAGATTATTATTATTTATTTATTAATGCAATTCACCAACCTATTCTGCCTGACCAGAAAAAGGTATTAATATAATCAATTAAAAATTCAATATTGTATATTTGAATGAATTATTAATAAATAATAACTCAGTGACATCTGTTGAACCATGGCCAAAGTTATGGTCAATGGACACAGGCGGGGATCGAACCAGCGTTATTCTATTCCAACTACGCAAGAAAGACCGGCCACCTGACTCCATCGGCCATAACACTGACGAGAACTTTTCTCATCTTCATTATGCCCTCCACTTATTTCAGATGGAAGTCTCATCACCACGATAATTCCTACCTACCGAATATCGGTAACATTTGTATGAAGACCTGTCAATGCAAGTGAACAGCTGATTAGTCTTCATGCAAATATTAGCGATATTCGTTAGGTAAGAATTACCGTGGTGGGGATGAGACTTCCAGTTAATATAATATGAAAATGACAGACATTTTATTTCCAAAAGTCGCTCGCGTGGTAAACAGTGAGTCGCCCAGCTGTGAGAGATACGGCGCATTACAGTATGGAGGGATGACGGCCACAAGTAAGACACTTGAGCCAATTTGCACATCCTTATTCTGCTCCATAAAGCTCGCGGGGCAGGGAGAGGAGAGAGCGGGGCAGGAAGAGGAAGACGGAGGAGGCGTGGGAGAGCGGGGAGAGCTCCGGAAACACAAGAGCTGCCGAGGATAATATTTTATGATTTTTTGCGCTGCGAGATGTCAATACAAGCCGCGCTTGTTTAGGGAACAAGTTTTGGGTGGACTGCGGGGCGGGGGAGCGAGGGGAGGGGAGGGGGAGCACTATATTTCACCATTTAGTAATAACATAGAGGAGCAGAAACTAACATACTGCATTGATAACATACCCATACTGTAAAAAATGGTTCACTTTGCCAATGTCACCCCTGTTTCAGGGAAGGTCGGCAAAAGTTGTGGGTTTGGATTTTATTTGTAAGTACACATTCAGCATTTGTAACCGCGAACTACACTTGTTGGTTTGTGAGCATACGTCTGAGAGCTTTAAATGAATATATCCTTGCAACTTAGATTATAGATTATAGATACATACTATCTACCACTTTTGTCTCAGTCCTGTCAAACGTTGCAGTTGTGTAGTCGTACAAAACATGTTTTTAAGTGTCACATTTTATGTTTTCTTGTTTTCTCAATTTCGTGTTTTGACACCCAATTACAACGAATGCTATGCATTTTCCATTTAAAATTCGTCAATTTCCTCGATCACAAGATGTATACCACATGCGTACTATGTTCGGACTGCTCCGTTTATAGTATGCACGCGGCCATGCTGCCACCTTTCTAGAAACATCTTTACATTCACCCGAGTTTTTTTGTACACATGGAAATGCAACTATGAAAATCTTTCTTCTCCTGCTTACTAATGACCATTTTCGTAAGTACGTTGAAGCAGATATTAAGTATTGTCTATTTTCGTTAAAACAATTTTTAGCCCACAAATATCATATGTCAATGGGGAGCACTATATTTCACAGTGCAGTGGACAAGGCGAGGAGGAGGAGGTTATATTATGTAGATGTATTATACAGAAGGGAGACTTTACGTGATAACTAGCGGGGTCACATAAACTATCATCTTTAAATTGTTGGATAATCTTGTTGAAAACTAGACTCCTAAATTGAGTATAAGTTTGTCATGCAGAGACTGTAAAAGACAATACATTGGGTATATTCGTTATTGTCAATTAATTTTTGTCAATGACCCCACATCTTCAGGAAAAGGTTTCATAATAAGTTGCTGTTTGGATATATATTTTTTTGGTACATTCATGTAGCAGTGAGTGAAAAACGTAGATATTAGATATTACTCTTGTTTGCTTATGTAGGAATAGTTATTTCCTTCCTTCAAGATACTGGAAGTGGCTTATGAAATAATCCATGTGACCAACAAGATGGATTAAAAAAATACGTATCAAGTGTAGCAAATTTCAAATTTCAAATTTCAAAAAAAAAAAAACTTCAAAAATTTATTGATTGATGAACAACATGGCTTCCGATCTTCTAGATCTACTATTACTAATTTGCTTTCCTACACTGACACTATTGTCAGGGCCCTTGAAAATAATATTCAGGTTGATGTTCTATACACTGACTTCTCTAAGGCCTTCGATAAGGTTAACCATCAACTCCTTGTAGCTAAACTAAGAGCTATTGGTATAAGAGATCCCTTTCTAACCTTTCTCAAGTCTTACTTAACTGGAAGAAAACAAAGAGTGAGAATAAATGATTCTATTTCTGATAAAATTGACGTTACGTCTGGTGTACCTCAAGGAGCACACCTTGCTCCTCTTCTTTTCAATATATTTATTAATGACCTGAATGTTTTTTCTAATACTCAATTTTGGCTTTTTGCGGATGACAACAAAATGCTGAAATCCATTAACTCTTACAATGATTGCTCTCTGTTTCAATCAGATATTGATTCATTCAATGATTGGTGCAAGGCCAACTGCATGGAGCTGAATATCGATAAATGTAAAATTATGTCCTTTTATAAAACAAAAAAACCTGTAAATTTTGTCTACAAACTAAATGGTGTTGACCTGGCAACGGTCACACTTATTAAGGACCTTGGCTTAACATTGGATATCAAACTTTCCTTTCGCGAACACATTGATAATATTGTTAATAAGTCACTTAAGATTCTAGGTTTCATCCTTAGAATCACTTCTGATTTCAATAATGTACAAACTTTAAAAATCCTTTACTGTTCATTGGTTCGCCCACACCTTGAGTATGCCAGTGTTATCTGGTCTCCATTCTATGCTACCCACATTGACCGTCTTGAATCAGTACAGCATCGCTTTCTAAGACGAGTTGCTTGGAAACTGGGTCTAAGTAGAGATGAGTATGACTATAAAGACATAGAGATCACCCTAGGCATTTCATCTTTGGTAACACGCCGACAACATGCTCAACTCATATGTATTTATAAAATCATTAATAGTATTTTCGACTCACCTTATCTTTTACAATGTATCAAATTAAATGTTCCAACGCGAAGATTTAGAATAAATGAATTGCTCTCTCTCAACTTTCACACTTCAAATTTAGGATACTATTCTCCTATTAACAGAATGTGTCGTCTTTTAAATTCTTCCTCTCATCTAGATTTATGCGGCATGAGCCTATCTGAATTCCGTAGAGCTTTGTTTTGCTGAGGAAAGTATAAGTATTTATTTGTCTATGCTATTATGAAATATTAATTCTTGTATTATATTATTTTCTTTGTCATTTTCTGTAATTACTTTTTCATATAATTATGTAATTGGACTATTATGTCCGTAAGTAAAATAAATAAAAAAAAAAATAGTCATAGGGGAGAAGCCTGAAGTATGAAGGAGGTGCTACCACGATCACTTGTAATCCAGACGCAATTCAAAACCAATTACGTGTTTGATTCCAAATGTCCCGCAGTCCTCGGGGGACACTTTTAGTTTTACGTTTACGTTATATACCGGTACGCAGTACATGCATACATATACAGAGAGTTCCAGAATCTCGCTCGATATGTGGAACACTCGTTGAGCGAAACTAATTTTCCCGTATAAATCAAGGTAAAACACGAAAATGCGTGCAATGCAAAATATATTTTTTATTTATTCAAAAATTCAAATGGGTAAAACATAGTTTTACTTCACTTATTTATTTATTTTTTGTGCTCGAACATTTTCGCCTAATGAGGCATCTTCAGGAGCAGAATGGTTCAAATAAATAAGTAAATTAAAACTATGTTTTACCCATTTGAATTTTTAAATAAGTAAAAATGGACTTTCACTGTGTTAATAGATCAAGACTAAAAAATATATTTTTTACGTTTATTCAAATAAATTTACATGCTTTTAAATTGTTAATGATCGTAACAACCTGGATAAAAAAAAATGAAACTAGATTATTATTTATTAATGTATGACAAATAATTAATTCTTTTTTACTAAAAAGCTATCAAGAGAAAATTGTTTTTTGTTACATATTTAGAATTTTGTGAAAATGTGACACAGCGTTCTCATCGAATAAATTTCTAATACGTATAGCCACCTCGTTAATAGGATGATGCTTCTCAATGTACCATAAAACAGTTTCCCATGCTTTCAGCTTTCATTTTGCAAGTGCGTCGTACGTCATGTGACTTTCCTTTCTGCGTCACTCGTTATGCGAAATGTCGCTCGTTAAGGGAGCAATTTTTTCACATTTTGTTTTTCTCGTTGTGCGAATGAGAGGGGCTCGCTATGAGAGGTTCCACTGTACATGTGAATGTGTATCTCGTAATGTCCGCCCTGGGCCGCTCCGGGAAGGGATGCTCCCTGTGGGTACCTGCGGGAGTGGTGAGGGGGGGGAGACAGATAAAAAGTCAGGAGCCTGATTTCACCGGGAAATTTATTCGGGTTGGAGCGTGTGGGGGAGT
Organism: Agapetus fuscipes; assembly: GCA_951799405.1. Taxonomy (NCBI): domain Eukaryota; kingdom Metazoa; phylum Arthropoda; class Insecta; order Trichoptera; family Glossosomatidae; genus Agapetus; species Agapetus fuscipes. Next base: position 11,246,993 of record OX637342.1, read on the forward strand.
GGGGGAGGGGGAGATTGATTTCCTGGTCAGGTCACGTGGTCAGCTTGGGGGAGTGGGTGGGTGGGTGGAGTAGGGGGGCGCGCGTGCCGCTGACAGGCAGGAGGGACTCGTGACCATAAATACAAGATGTGACAAACAGCCAAGATAACTCAGCGCGCGGAGTGGGAGGTGGTGCAGGAAATGCTGCTGAGAAGCATCACGACTTCTCACCACAGCCCAGTCCAGTCGGTAGTTTAGTTGGTGAAGTGCTTGCATTCCATGCAGTTAGTCCGGGTTCGAATCCCGCCGAGGGTATCAGAAATGATATCCCGTTTCGGTATTTATTTCAAAGCCAAAAATAAAATACTGGCACGGTTCACTCAGCCTTCACAAAAAATGAGTACTAGCCACCTTCAACTGAAGTGGTTGGCGCAGGGCCGGCCACCTTAACTGTAAAAATATAGAGGTTACACTCAGGAGGCTAAGTTGGCATGTAAAGAATTGCTCATGTAAGTTTCATCGCAATCTGTTAAGTAGCTTAGGAGTCCGTACAGGACAAACATTCATCCATATATACATACATCTGTTCGCTTTTATATATTAGAAGAAGATAGAAGAAGAAGATGAAAGGAGACCACTGATAGTACCGTGCTGCTCCTGCTTTTGGAGGAGAGCAGAGAGGAGCGGCAGGGGGGCCACGTGTCCTCAGGGACTCCGGGGAAGTAAGACAATGGGAGTAAATCACCACCAGGAGTGGGGGGGAGGGAGGGGGGCGCTGCTCAATGAGGTGTGGAGAGGTTTAAACTTCGTCCGCAACTTAAAACTCCTATCAGGGGACACACACGAACATACACACATATAAACATACACTTAGATAAACATACACACACTGGCTAATGTACATAGACTAGGGGCGTTGCCCCTGGCTGCTACGCAGCCCAACCACTTAACATTTGGGGAATGTGTATATTGCACATACTCGTAGTTTCCTCGCGTTTAAATTCGGAAAACATGTAAAATAAAAACATGCAGTCTTTGTAAAAGAAAATCGACCACCCATACCTTAAGAAATGGTTCACATTGCAGATTTCAGCTGTGTTTCAGGGAAGGTTGGCAAAAGTTGCAGGGCTTATGTTAATTTGGAATGGGTTTTTAGGTTGTAAGTACACATGCAGCATGTGTAAGCGCGAACTCATAAATGTCTGCTTGTAGAAATGCATGCAATATGAATCTCAAATGTAATATACATACTTTGCAACTTAGATTATAGAACTAAAAAAAAATATTTCCTTGACTTATAGGTTAGTATGTGGCTGACCAGTGACCACTCATACTGTAAGAAATGGTTCACCATGCAAATTTCATCTCTTTTTTCGGATAAGTCGGCAAGAGTTGCAAGGCTTATGTTCATTTGAGATAAGGTTTTTTTGTTGTAAGTCCACATGGGGTATTTGTAAGCCCGAACTTATACCTGTCTGCTTGTGGGAATGCATTTAATATTAATCTCAAATGGTATGTATCTTTGCAACTTAGATTATGTAAAGAAATACACAAAATAATTTCCTTAACTTATAGGTTGGTATGAGGCTGACCACCCATACTTTAAAAATTGTTCACTTTGCAAATTTCACCTTTGTTTCAGGGAAGGTTGGCAAGAGTTGCAGGGCTTATGTTCATTTGAGATTGAGTTTTTATGTTGTAAGTCAACATGCATTATGTGTAAGCGTGAACTTACAAATGTCTGCTTGTGGGAATTCATGTAATATAAATCTCAAATGTAATATATCTTTGCAACTTAGATTACAGATTTAAATCCATTTTTATTTTGTTTGTTTTTTATTTTTAATTTGCATGAAATAAAAGAAAATATAAGAATAACTTTCCAATTTTGCCGCTAGATGTCAATTTATTTTCATACGTTTTTCGATACAAACACAAAAGGGTCTATAATGGTTTATGAGTGTATTTTAGTAGGCGATCAAACACATGCGCGAAAGCTCGCAGCATTGCAGCATATATACAAAATTTGATTTTCCATACGTCGAGAATATATTTCATCTGCTGTGATGGCATTAATTTTGAAAATCGAATTCCAAGCGATGGACGACCACGAAGGGTAATATAATAAAGGATAAGTGTTACTAAAGGATAAAGCAGGAAAAGAAAAACAAAATGTATTTTATCAGAGGAAAATAAATTTTGTTGGTAAAGATAAGTAGTGTAAATAGTAATAATAATATTAGGATGATTTATTTGGTGAGCGCTGTTTTTATGTGTATCACACCTCAATTACCCTCTGCGAGCTTGTTCGTCGCTGTAAAAAGCACCAATTCTCAAGCAAGACCCAGTAGTGGCTGTAAGGCTGAATGGACCTTTGGTGACTGGTCTTTGGTAAAGGTTTATAAATGTTTCACCCTGTGAAGACCAAATTTGAAAATATAAATGGTATTTTTTTGTGCTCCGCCAGGATTTGAGCCCGCAACTATAAATTTACGAGTCAGAAGTGTTAACCACTAGATTGCCGAACGGTAACGACCGGAAAAGGATTACAGAGGACTATACATTTAAAACATTTTTTTCTGCGAATTTTTAGCCCGTTGAAGAACATGGTAGCCTTTTCTTAGTCCTCCCTCACATCTATCTTCATCCAAATTTTTTTAAAGTTATTCCATGTCTTCTTGTTGTTGGCTGGCACTCTAAAGTCGAGAGCTTAGTTCTTCCACCTCTAATCAAAGATCTGGCGACATGTGGTAGCTATATTTTCAGACAGCTGACCTCTAAACCACATCAGTATTTTTTCCCCTTATTCCCTGAATATTTCTCTCCAATATTATATTATTACTGTTTCAACTTGTGAAATTATTAAAGAGGTCTCTCATGAGATTACACGCCCTCACCACGCTACTGACCACAGCGCCATATAAGTTTACAGGGAGCGTTATGAAAAGCGATGAATGTTCAGGTTTAAAGCTTCCATACCGAAGCGTAAAGCGAGTTGTGATGAACAGGAACAGCGAGTGGCTGCGAAGTGAAGGAATAAATAAATAAAAATGCAATGAAAGTGAGAAAATGTGAAGTGAGGGAGAGAGTGATATAGAGCAGCAGGGAGTGGGACGGAGAGGTAATTATGCTAAACGGAAGAACATTACTGAAATAAAAACGGAAGAGAGCATTTGTAGTGGAAGAGCAGCTGACAGATTTATCACGCTTTTATTATATTTTGCGTTTACCGCCCTCCCTTTCTTGTTCTTCCTCTCCCCCCTCTTTCCGCTCTCACTTTTCCGTTTTACGAGCGGAATTTAATATGATAATATTGTGTGACGTCACGGGCCTCACGTGTCATAAATAAAAGTTAATATTTCAGAGACTGCTTCATATTTCAAAGCGAGAAACTGAGCGCGCCGCCATGCCAGCAGCTGTCAAGGAAGATCTAACAGTAAATATTATCGCACTGTCATACAAATATTCATTGGTTCTGAATATTCATGAAAAATTATAAATTAGTAAACACATCGGTGTCTGGAAGTGTCTCATTAATAAACTCAAATAAACTGTTTTTAAGGGTTTGGTGGTTTACACAGTGAAAGTCCATTGTATATTAATTAAATAAACAAAGTTTTGATGATGCCTTGTAGGCGAAATGCTAGACAAAAATAAAAAAAATACAAAAGTGAATTAAAACGTTGTTTATTTAATTAATATCAAATAAACTGTGTTGTCCTCGAGACAACATGATCCATCTCCTTCCAGCCACCTGAAGCGCTATTTTGCTAAATTCCTTAGGCGAGACATAGACCTTAAGGTGACGAGATAGCGATTCGTGTCCAAAAATAAGGTGCACTGTGATTTTTTATCTATAAAGTTCTTTCGCAAGCGCTAGCAAGCTCCGACTTGGATTGATACCCAAAATGTAAGGAATTCAGAAAAATAGCGCTTCTAGTGTGCTCTCTTTCTCAAGGCTGATTCATCTAGCTGCTTCTTCCTCCCACTCTCTGACCAAACAGATTTCCAGTCATCCTTAGCTGACTCAAAACATAATACAAATCCTGCAGTATTTAGTCACAGGCCGTTGTTTTATAATTTCCAACCCTTCCCATTCATTCCGATTCAATTTACGCAACCTTGTATTTTTTGCCATCCAGGGTTGTTATTAATGTCTTCCCTCTCCTTCCTAAGCCACCACCTTGAGGCATGTTGGACTGCGGATCATCATCTGCTGCACGAAGGAGCTGCAGCTACAAATGACGTCATTTGTCTTCACCTCCAGCAGTGCAGGACTATACAGAGTTAACCCCCCCAGCAATAGCAGGCGTATGTATGAATGATGCTTGTTAGTCGAGGGGTTAGTGAAACGATATCTTCATACGTTTTTTATAAAGTGAAAGAAAATGACGTCAAGGGAGTATATTATACTATAATATTTACTATTACCCTCTTGCTTTTAAAAATCTATATCCTTTAGTTCTTGAATTATTTAATCAAGAAAATTTAAAGTAAACTTTAGCACAGGCCTGGCCAACTCAAATTGCACCCCGGGCCGCATTGATGGCCTAAAATTTCCCCAAGGGCCACACAAACCTGTCGCTATCCCCCCCTCCCTCCACGATAATGTTTTTGCGGGAAAAATTCGATATTTTTTCAAAATTGCACCCCCATATTACGCATTAGCTTAAATGTGTTGCCGCTGCAACTCAAATCGCTGAAAAATATCTCTAGTCCAGTCAAATAGTGTTTTTACTAGGAAAGTTCTGGGGTAGTTTTGATTTCAAAATTGTACAAATTTAACGGCAATAAAGATCTTAAATAAAAATATATACAAATACATATTTAAAAAAAATCATTACACATTACCGCGGGCCGCACGTAAAGGCGTCGCGGGCCGCGGGTTGGCCAGGCCTGATTTAGCACCAAATTTTTTTGAAAACTTTTTGATAATAGGTACATTTTTGGTAGCTTTTGTTTTTCTGTTACAATCAAGTCTGACCACAACTCCCACACCTCTTCCCCCCCCCCCCTACATCTCCCTGTCTGCCTAATGTGAGTGATGACTGCGTTGAGAAGATATTATATAACGCAAGTATTTACATGTATTATCTATGTATGAATATGTATGTGTATATTTGTACATATCTTGTGACTTTCAGTGATTAATTATTGTCATTGTGTGACTTTGGCTCTGATATCATAATAATATTAGCAGACGTAACAACAACCACGTCTGACCAGCCCTAAGGGGAGGGGAGGGGGATGATTTATTACAAATAACCGCTGTCCGCTAAGGGGGGGAGTGATGTATTGTATCGTTTTCAGATTCCCTGTCAGAGTCCATGGCCTGACGTCTATGAGAGGTGAGCAGCGGTGTAGCCTCATGGCCTGACGTCACTGTGAGAGGTGAGCAGTGGTGTAGCCTCATGGCCTGACGTCACTAAGAGGTGAGCAGTGGTGTAGCCTCTTGGCCTGACGTCACTGTGAGAGGTGAGCAGGGGTGTAGCCTCATGACCTGACGTCACTGTGAGAGGTGAGCAGTGGTGAAGCCTCTTGGCCTGACGTCACTGTGAGAGGTGAGCAGTGGTGTAGCCTCATGGCCTGACGTCATTGTAAGAGGTGAGCAATGGTGAAGCCTCACAGTCATGAGGCTACTGCTGCGGGAGGAGGCAAGCATGTAGACATATTTTGTCTAAATTGTAACAATTTAATAACATTTTTGCATTAATTTTGCATTGTATATATAAAGATTTATTTTTAAAAAAACAATAAAAATTATTTTCTAAAAATTAAACAAAAAACTTTGTGTAATACCACTTTGGTATTACACAAAGTTTTTTGTTTAATTTTTAGAAAATAATTTTTATTGTTTTTTTAAAAATAAATCTTTATAATGGCTTACCACAGTGTTTCACTAAACAAATTTGAACTCTTATTGTATATATTATACATTTATTGAATATCCAAAATATGTAGTTTATATTGAAAAGTATCAATTTTTTCTAGACTTAGCTACATGCCACCATAAACTAAAGCGCTTCCGTCTACATGAATCAATTTATCAATGTTTGAGCTCTTTGAATTTTCCAGTCCGGATTTTTTTCTTGAACTCTCTTTTAACGGATTCTTACACTTTATGGTCTTAGCAAAAGCGTTACAGTGATGAAGAAAGTCAAGTTCAAACAAACATAAACGGCAAATTTGGGGGGAAACCACTTTTTAATACTTTCCGTACAATATATACTCAAGTTTTGCAACTCGTACCTACTCAGGGTACAGTGCAAATTTGAATTTTTTCACGTGACGTCAATATTTTTCTATTTTAAAAAGAGAAAAGTAATCCTTATAGTGTACAGGCTTAGACCAATTGACTTAATTACTCAAGGCTTAAACTGATATTAATTTTTAATAATATTATTTTCAATAATCTGTTCGTAGCATGTCGCGTGTAGCAGAGCTGTACCCAGGAGGTCCTCCAGTATCGTAAACTGGGAAATAAATACAATTTTAATAATGTGGCGTCGTGTGGAGGGAGGCTCCGTTATTTATAGAGATTGTATCTGCTGGGGAGGGGGGAGTAAAGGGGTGAGGGGATAGGGGCATCAACACTCTGAAATATAACGATATCATTACTTTGTGGTCACACCGCACAACTTAGCGGGAATAGAGCCATCGTACATTTTGTACTACGTAGTCTAAAATCTAAGTTGCAAAGATATACTATTATCATTTAAAATTCATATCAAATGTAAGCCCACAAACAGACCCGTGCAAGTTCGCGCTTACAAATGCTGCATGTGTACATAAAAATTAAAATCCTAACCTCAAATGAACATAAGCCAGGCAACTTTTGCCAACCTTCCCTGAAACAGCGGTGACATTGGAAAAGTGAGCCATTTTTTACAGTATGAGAGGCCAGACTCATACCAAACTACAAGTCTAGGAATTTCCCCCAAAACAGTAATCGAGTTGCAGGGGTTAAACAACTGCTAAAATATGTTATTCAAATCCTTTAGAGACACCGATAGTCGATTATACCATTAAATTTCAAAGCCGTTTAGAAGACTTCATACAGGCTATGGAAAATGTATATTAGAAAATGTATATAGGCACGGCACCCCCATGTGTCGCTGAGCTATGCTCTGTCGATGGGACTTCAAAAATACCACTACGCTCTGCCCTTACTGCTGTCAACAAGGTTATAGTGCCCAATAGAGCAAACACATCAAATTTTGCAGACAGAAGCTTTGCGGTGGCCGGGCCGGTGGCCTGGAACAATTTGCCCATCGGTGTTCGCGCGAACCAGCCTACCACCACCTTCAGAAAGGAACTGAAGACACTACTTTTCTCCAGAAGCCATGGCGCCCTTGAGATGGTCCTGGACCATTAAATGGCGCCACAGGAAAGAAATCATCCATCATCATCATCATCATCATTTGTGTATAATGTAAATAATGAAAAGGTATTGCTACGAACTATGGATTCGTTCGTATGTGAGCAGCCTAGGCACGCTGGTTTGTGTGTGTGACGTCTCGGGTATAGTGTAGAACAATGCTCTAGTACCATCTATGATGGAAGTTTCCACTATGTTCTCGAATATGCAAAAATTGTCTCTGCCGCACCATATAAATACGAGCAAAGATTCTGTTGAGTCTCTCTAGAATCCCACGTTAAATCATAACAGGATAAATGCCCGTGTGTGCTTAGACACAGAGACCTTTATTCATTAGATTGGTTGAACCCAAAACCAAAGTCATTGATAGTAATAAACTTTTCCAGTTACCAAAGCATTAAAGTTTAAATTCTTAAACTAATACCTATAAACTCTTTGCTCATATTCCATGTGATGATGTGTTTTGCTTCTCTTCCTGCGTCGTTGTGTCGACCAGTTGTTGCGCCTCCTTACATCAGCGTCTGTTTCTATTCCTGTCCCGCATGTCGCCTGTCTGTCGCCGGCCACACATGTGACATCTCCCGGCCGGCTCTCCACCACTACACGGAGTTGATGTGTGGGGGATATAAGCACTTTTATTCACCTACAACAGAAAATCCTTTCACCAGGAGATGGACTACACTAGGTGCTTGAGAGCCAAGCCAATAATGCCCATTTAGTGTTTAGTATTTTTTTCAATGAGATTCCTTAGATTTCAGAGACTTTGGCAGTACTATTCTTAGACATTTTGGTCGTCCGTTGATCCCACGCTTTGACAAACTAATAATGCCTGGGCTGGTCTCATCACCACGGTCATTCTTACCTACCGAATTTTGTAATATTTTTATGAAGACTAATCAGCTGTTCACTTGCGGCCATCTTGGATTGACAGGTCTTCATACAAATGCATCATTAGTTTGTCAAAGCGTGGGCTCAACGGACGATTAAAATGTCTAAGAATAGCACCGTAGGAGTCTATGGCACTTGTTGATATGGCGGTTGATGTCCTGATCCTTTGATGCAGGGTTGTAAGCTGCGTATTGTTGCGGTGTGTGTTACTTTGTGTCGGCTTTTTTTTAAACACTGAAAGTAAGTGGTGATTGATGTTGGTTTTGAATAGGACAAGATTAAATTAGACTGGAAACACAGATACCGGTAACTCGTTCCATAAGCGGGTAGTTTGGTAAAGGAATGAGTCGTGAAAACACCAAGCTCTCATAGTTTTGATATCGACTGCAGAGGGATGAATGTGAGCCGTTCTTCGAATTACCCTTGTTGTGACGAGAGGAGGAGGTATAAGTAAGGGTATTTCATCAGAACATACACCATAATAGTACCTATAGAAGTGCTTGTATATTGAGATTGACCGACTTCTTCATCTTCCCACTCAGCCAAAAAGGCTTAGACGTGACTGTGAACTGAACAAGAGGTGTTTGTTTATCTTCCCCGATTTGCAAAATATTTGAATTTGAATTACAGTTATTGTGAATGTATATTCCGGCTACCTAGTAAGTGATAGTAAGGAATGCGCTACATTTCTCTCCAACTGAAATAGAGGTGTTCCACTTTCCTGTGCTGGCGCAGCGCCAACATGTCCACGCGCTCTTAGTCACTTTACAGGAACAACACTAGCGGAGCCAATGACTCCACTCACCGAGCACGCACCCTCGGTAACAGTACCCTGAGGACGAGTTTTATCACTTTACTTGAAGTATTGAGTATTCGAGAAAAATGTATATGAACTTGTAAAGCACCTCTGGCAAGAAAAGTTTCAAAACTTGTTTTGACAGAGGTGAGTTCACATACATTTTTCTCGAATACTCAATACTTCGAGTAAAGTGAAAAAATCGTACTACGGGTACAGGTGAACCCCCAGTAAAACACCCTAGCCCTCTCTGCCTTACTCTTCTTTGTCCTGTGCCATCTCGTCCCTCACCTATACTAACTAAGCTACACATATAGTGTAACATCTTGCCGCGTTATCCCCGAAGGGTTTCGCATGTGGAGAGTGGAATCTTTTTATTTTTACAGGTAAGGGGGCTAACCACTTGATTTGAAGGGGGGATTTCCCAGCTCCCGAGGGGGCTGGTCCTCATTTCTTGTGAAGGCTGAGTAAACCTTGCCGGTATTTTATAATGGGGTTTCAACATACATTTTTCTCGAATACTCAATACTTCGAGTAAAGTGAAAAAATCGTACTACGGGTACAGGTGAACCCCCAGTAAAACACCCTAGCCCTCTCTGCCTTACTCTTCTTTGTCCTGTGCCATCTCGTCCCTCACCTATACTAACTAAGCTACACATATAGTGTAACATCTTGCCGCGTTATCCCCGAAGGGTTTCGCATGTGGAGAGTGGAATCTTTTTATTTTTACAGGTAAGGGGGCTAACCACTTGATTTGAAGGGGGGATTTCCCAGCTCCCGAGGGGGCTGGTCCTCATTTCTTGTGAAGGCTGAGTAAACCTTGCCGGTATTTTATAATGGGGTTTCAAATAAACACCGAAACGGGTAATCATTTCTGACACCCTCGGTGGGATTCGAACCCGAGCTTACGGCATGGAATTCAAGCACTCTACCAACTGAGCTATCGACCGGACAGGAATCAAAATTTTAGTAAATTGAGCCCAAGTAGATCGTAGCATTATTGACGTTTCACATCTTCATGAGCGTCTGCCATGTTTTGTAAACACACATGCCCTTTAATTATACATAGTTTATAATATAAAGCATTGTGAAGTTGCACACCGCGTGTATATATTTTTTATGAGCAAGGAGTGATCCACGAACACAACAAAATGGTTCCTCTTCTTCTGCTATTAACTAATCGAGTCTTGTGCTGGTACATTCTGATAAATTCATCTCCAGTAAAGGCGGCATTGATAATCTAAATCATGCATGTATCTGCTTACGTATGAAGTGTAAATTTGCATATTCATAACGTGTGTCTACAACTTAAAATATGATAAATAATTAATAAGTCGTCCATTCGGGGATAACGCGGCAAGAAGCTACACTATATGTGTAGCTTAGTTGTGTTTTATAAGTTTAATATCATCTATTACTTTGATAGGAAACTTCTCCACATGTTGTCTACTTAATGGTCCATAGTTCAGTGGTAACACTTCGGACTCGCAACTGGAAGATTGTGAGCTCGAATCCCGGGGGAGCACAACAAATAAACCATTTATATTTTCAAATTTGCTCTTCGCTGGGTTGAACAATTCATAACCCTTTACCAAAGACCGGTCATCAAAAGGTCCATCCAGCCTTACAACAACTGGGTCTTGATTGAGAATTGGCGCTTTCTACAGCGATGACCAAGCTCGCAGAGGGCTCTTGAGGTGTGATACACACAAAAACAGCGCTCACCAAATGAATCAGCCTATTTTTTTTTATTTTTTTTAATAAGCTAGTGACGTCATGATCAATAGTTGATGCGAGTTGATAGACGCTGAGGAGCCGCTGATGACAAGGTCAAGTGGGCCAATACATTATTTTGGCAACTCGACTATTGAGGGAGTACACGCAGGCTTATTAAGACTAATGGGAGATGTCACGAGAACTTGCTTAGGTACTGCTGAGCATCTATCATCTTTAATAAGTGATGTCTCGTCAACCACATGGAAAGCAAATATTGAAATGAACTTGGAAGCTATTTCATCCTTGGAGAGACAACTACCACAATCTGCGAAACGGCGCTCGGTTATACATTTTATATGTTCAGGTCGTCAATGGTTTTAATAGACAGTCTCACCCTGTTGGAGGGTTGCACCAAACTATTACAATCGGGTGGCGCGGTCATGATTTATTTCATACACCAATGAGCTGCACCGATGTCTTGGCACAGCATCCTTTAACTGGGAGTGTCAAACTCATTAGCGAGTCAAAAATTGACATTCTTTAGACACCTGTAAAAGTATGATGCAAGAGTTCTTTGCAGCTTGTTGATGGCTGTGAGGGTGCACTGTAATAAGGGTAACCTGTTGTGCACCAAAACAAACGTATGTCAAGATTTTTCAACCAGTCTCGGATACCGGAAAGAATAAATTACTATTTCCAATCGAAAATTACAGTCAGTTGCAAGTTGTATATTTAAGATTGTATTACGAAAATCTTTGAAAGGCATTGGAATAGATTGCATTTAAATAGCACACATTTGAAGTATTTTTCTTGAAGATTCAGATAACTTGTTAAAACGAATAAGTATGGCACGCCAATGCTGCTCCTTAGATCTTAGAAGATAAGGTTCCTAAGGTAAGAAGTGGAATACTACAGGGTACGTAGCCTGCAGCCTCTCATGTTGCTGACCGTCACGTCATATGTGGCAGGGAGCAGAGTCTACAGATGTTCCATGAATAGCTCGCCTCCTGCGATGACGTTGTGCCCCCCCCCCACCCTCCCTCCCACCTGCCTCTATTGAGGTTGTAATGAGTTCCTTTGAGAACAGCTCTCTGCTTGTTGAGCTGGCAGCGCCCAGAGCTCTCAGGGACCTTATGTCCCCTTAGTACTTGTTTGTCTTATATCCATCAGAGGTAATTTCACATGAGCAATGTTTACACATTTGTGTACTGGACCAATGTGTCTAATGCAAACTGGACATTGATTTAAAAAACTCTCATATTATCGGGTATTACGTTTTTTTCTTAGCTCAGATTGTGTAGAATGTTATTCATTGAAAGGTTATCTTTGAGTCAAATTATTGATAAGCTAAACAAGCGCTGGAGGGACGTTACAGACGCTGTAGCCTGTAGGCACCACTGTCCTGAGTATACAACATTCTGTAAGCTCCCCTCGATCGTCTAAATCTAAAAAAGGTACCAAAACTAAATCACTCCATAGGAGTACCGAGGTTTATTCAATACATTTTAGATTTACGAGATCGAGGGAATTTCTGTAAACGTCTTAGGTATACCCAGAGTAGAGGAGATATCAAGTATGCGCATCTCTGTGGAGCTATGTGAGTAGGTAAATTGTAAATATTTAAAATCTGCGATGGAAGTTCTACCTGTAAGTATTATGCCGTGTATTATTTATGGACACAAATAGACCATGGATGAATGATGACGAGACAGCTTAATGACCGGGAGAGTCCTCGATCACGATCATGATGATCAGTAGGTAATAATCAGTAGACCATGCATCTCATGCCACACCCATTTTTAGCATGGTGTCCTGAGAGGAACTTCAAAGGGAATGCTGATACAAAGAAGAATAATTATGAAAATGTTTCATTACAATGTCACATTACCATCGACATTAAATGTTACATTGCGTTACATTACCTGTTACATTTTTCAGACTCCATAAACCTGAACATTTCACAGATAAAAATATAAATCCTCAATTTGTGAAAATAAAACACTTTTAATTACTCTTACTTTTATTTAACTCCTTGACTTATAGGTTGGTATAAGGCTGACCACCGTAATAAATGGTTCACTTTGCCAATGTCGCCCGTGTTTCAGGAAAGGTCGGCAAAAGTTGCAGAGTTTAGGTATATTCATTTGAGGTTTGGATTTTTAATTTGTAATTACACATTCAGCATTTGTAAGCGCGAACTTACACGTGTTTGTTTGTTGGCAGGCATTTGATAACGAGTTTTGAATGTTAATATATCTTCTTATTATCTCTCATAAAAATATATTATACGGAGTGCAGTCAGATGCCGAAAACTTTATGTCAACTTTTGTCAGTTATTCCACTCTGTCTGATGTTGAGAATAATTTTGAATTGTTGATTTGAGCATCCTGAGAGGACTTTCTACCAATTAAAGAATAAAACTTCATACATGAACCTCCGGATGTGTAAGCTTGTAGGTACATATAGGATATAACATCAAGTCGACTCAGTGACTTCTTCTTTCACTTTCGTTTTCTCCCGTCTGTGCTGGGATGCTGCATTCATTCACCCACACACATGCAGCATGCTCCGTAAGCGTGTGCGCATGTGTGTGCGTGGTCACCTGCTGAAGGTGGTGACAGGCTAGAACGGCACAGTGACAAAACAACACATGACATAACAACACATGACAGAACGACACATGACAGAATGACACATGACAGAACGACACATGCCATAACGATACATGACAGAACATCACAATGACAGTCCATCACATGAAAAAACATCACTATAAAAAACAACACTACGACAAAACATCATACCTAAAACGAAAATACCATAAACGGCACATCAAAACTGTTTTGTTTTGTCATTGTGATGTACTTTCCTCTGATTTTCTGTCATGTGTCGTTCTGTCTTATGTCGTTATATCATGTGCCGTTCTGTCAAGTATGGTGTGTCGCTATGTCTATATATTATAATCTAAGCTGCAAAAATATTTTAACATTTAAGGCTTATAATAATAATAATAATAAATTGGACAATTTTTCTAGCGCTGTACTGTGATCAATCACCTCAAGGGCGCTTTACATAGTTGTAAAAACAGAAAAAATAATTATAACTCATATTAAATGCATGCCCACAGACAGGCACATGTAGGTTCGCGCCTACACATTCTGCATGTGTGCATACAAATAAACAAAACCTCACATGAAAATAAACCTTGCCACTTCTGCCGCCTTTCCCTGAAATCGGAGTTGCTGATGATGATGAGTTGATGATTTTTTTATAGCGCCGTTTCGTGATGTAGTCACTCCAAGGGCGCTGGTGCAAACGATGCCAAAAATTTGCTTGTCTTCAGTGCATTCCGGAACTTTTCATGGTCCTCTAGCTCTCTCACATGATGTGGCAGGTGGTTCTAGGCCAGAGGGCCAGCAACTGCAAATGCACGCTCTCCAAATATTGTGTTAACTCTTCTTATAGGTTCTTCAATCCTTGATTTGGCAAAAGTGAACCAATTTAACAGCACGGGGGATCAGCCTTATACCAACCCATCAGTCAAGTTTTGTCACTGTGTCGTTCTAACATGGAACCGCTGCAGGCGCATTGTTAGTTCCACGTTGCGATGTTTTTTGCGTTTGTCTGCACAAGGCGAGCCCGGAGTCCCGTTATTCCCCCCTCCCTCACCCCTACCCCCTTAGGACCTCCACTAATAAAATACAATTTAGAATGTATAAACTATACAGCAGCGAATTCAACTCAGGAGAGATTATATCAATGCGGGCTGAGCCAACAGCGCCCTCTTTCTATTATCTACCGTGCAATAAAAAACTAACACCGTGCTGGATGCAGTACTGCACCTTTGTGTACCTTTATGATCAAGTAAGTGTCAAGGTTCAGTGATGATTCTCTTTTGTCTAAAACTATCAGTTCCTTGTTATATTCGGAAACATTAAGGTTACCTACTGTAGAAGTCATCGGAGTATTTAAAACACACTGCAAGTCGAGCAGTTGTTATTTTACAACAAAAAAGCAATGCACTTAGGTAGTTTCATAATCAGCAAATTAAATATTATATTTTTTTCTATAATCACCTCGGTAACGAGCTGTAAGCGGGCATTGGATAACATTAATTATTTGAATGGGCTTTTCTGTTTCACTTCATTATAATGCATTTTTTTGTATCTTCCGTTCCAGAGCCTGTAGAATGTTCATGTTATGTGGGTGGGTGGGGTGGTGAGGGGGAGGGGGTGCGCTGAGTGACCGCCTGACGACCAACTCAAGGACAAGAACATCAACATGTGAAGTATTCCATTCAGCTGGAAGACATCCGCCGATTGAATTAAGTATCCCGCAAAACAAAGGATGCCCCTCCCCCTCGCCCCGCCCCCCGCTACCCCTGAGGGCGGCCGGCAGTCTGCGGTCCTCGCTAGCTCTATCTCTGTCCCTCCCCCCCTACCCCGCGCCCTCTCCCCCTCTCACCCCCGTTACAGTTTCCTTTTGGCAGCTTTCAGCAGTTGTGTTTCAGTCCGCTGCCAACAGCGTGCGCGCGCGGGTGTGTTGCGTGCCGTGCTCTCTCTATTTGCTCTGCGCTTTTAAACACGACCGCTCTTGAACTTGTGCAGTTCCTGTCTGCTAGTGATAGTGATGTCCTGACAGTGATAAGCGCTTCCTGTTACGCTATCAGCGCTGCCGCTGGGAGCGCCGGTCCAGTCCCAGCTCTCTCCTATAAATAAACAGTCGGTGCGCCAGTGCAGCAGCTCTAGAGGTGAACGCAGTGCGGAGCAGGGATGTGCGTCCCCTGATGACGTCACGCGCCATGTTGCTGATGATTTTGTTGTTGTTGTTGGGGGTGAGCGTGTCCCCCTCCCCCTCGCCCTCCCCCGCCCCCAGCAGGGCGCTCTGCCCCCCGGATAAGCTGGCCGTGTACAGGATGCTGCTGCAGACCTACTGGACCAGAGACAACTTCCCCAAGCACTACCCTGACTGGCGGCCCAGCGCGCAGTGGTCACAGGTCACAGGTACACATGCACAGATACAATCAGAGGCTCTTCCCTCGTAGAGATGCGCTGAGGGCGACTAGCCTCACAGCAGACTATTCAAAATACACAAGTTGTATCAATATTCATATTCGTGAATGTTTTTTTAAAGATCGGATAACTTTCTCTTCTAAAGTTTAGAAGTGTAGTACTACAGTTCCTTCATTTTCCTAGAAAAATAAAACAAACTGAATAAAAGGAAATTCAACAACTTTCAAATGCAGATTCACGTATAATCGTATGTAGTGTACGTACATTTGTTTAAAAAAATGAAAACAAATATTTTTACGAACTGTAGCTGTAGGATTTCAGCTTTTATTGTCTCCATGTTTCCTGGATTGTTCTAAACAATAGCTAATCTACGATCCGTGCTGAGCTGTGATTGATACAACATGAAGTTGAAGCGTCTTTTATTTTTATGAACATGTCAGTCGACCATAATGTAAACAATGTAAGTTATTTAATATGACATGGGATTGACAATCAGCACTGCAAAATTGTGTTTTCTTTTACTGAAACGAAAGAGTAAATATTCATACACGCAACGCAACTAAGCTACACATACAGTGCAACTTCTTGCCTGCGTTATCCTCGAAGGGTTTACATGTGGTGGTTCGGGACTTATTTATTTTTACGGGTAAGGACGCCTGCCTCACGCCAACCACTTCAGCTGAAATAGGGTTTTCCTGCTCCCGAGGGGGCTGGTTATCATTTCTTGTGAAGGCTGAGTACACCTTGCAAGTATTTATTTTGGGTTTGAAATAGACACATAAACAGGACCGTTTGAATACACAGTAAATAAGAAGCTGAATTTTTCACAGTTCTCGAGAGCCTTGGTTCATGAACTGAAGCTTTAAAATAAATATTGAACTGTCCAGTCCAGTTTGCCCCAAGCTCAAGAAGGAGGTATCTACTGCTTCTTCTTCTTTCTCAGCCTTTCTCAGTCAACTTCTAGACTAAGGCTTTCTCCAATCCTCTCCATGTTTGTCTATCGGCTGCTGTGTTCAGCCATCCTCTGCTTGCAGTTCTCTTGATGTCGTCCAGCCACCTCAGTTGGGGTCTCCCCACTCCCCGCTTGGACATCCTGGGTCGTCACTTGACGATACTTTTCAGCCACCTGTCATGGTCTTGCCTTGCAACGTGACCAGCCCAGCACCACTTTAAGCAGGCCTCTCGCTGTATGACATCAGTGACACCAGTGCGTCTACGGATCTCCTGGCTTGGAATCCTGTCTCAGAGACTGATTCCCAGCATCCCCTTTCAATGGCTCTTTGGCACGTCCTCAGTCTGTTGGCGCTGTACTAAGTGAATCCTTTCGTTTTCAAGCCATAGGTGGATACTGGAGGCACGCATGACTATCGATTTAAAAATCTAGCAATAGGTAGAGTTCCTCCCAGCGTGTTGATAGCTGTGAGGGTGCACTGTAATTAGGGTAACTTGTTGTGCCCAATAAAAAAGAATAAAACTATCTACTACTTGGTAGAGTGCTTGCATTCCATGTCGTGAGCTCGGGTTCGAATCCCACTGAGGGTGTCAGAAATGATGTCCTCTTTCGGTGTTTATTTCAAACCCCAAAATAAAATTCCGGCAAGGCTTACTCAGCCTTCACAAGAAATGAGTATTTACCAGCCCCCTCGGGAGTTGGGAAACCTCCACTTCAAATGTAGTGGTTGGCGTAAGGTTACCTGTAAAAATAAATAGGTTCCACTCGCCATATGCGAAAACCTTCGGGGATAACGGAAGCTACACTATATGTGCAGCTTAGTTGCGTTGCGTACTGCTTACGCGTGGAAATCCTTTAGTTGCTTGGAGACCAGAGGGAGCTCCGAGGATGGTGGCTTAAGAGAGAAACTGCTGTGCAATGGCTGACGGGGCAGGAGTCTGTGGTCTCGGAGCTGTCCGGATAAAATAGCGTCGCGAGAATGCGCGCGGGCAAAAAGTGCTCAGTAGCGAAAAGTGTTTCCTACATTCCACCACAGGCGAGCGAATTCTAATAAGCGACTCCACTCGTACACACATGAGTAGGAAACAGTGTGTTGCAATGCAGGTAACCGTTTTAGGAAAATTATTTTCCATACAACTCAAACTGACGAATTTCTTATGAGAAAGTATAAAAATGTTTAAAAAACACAGAGTTTTATTTTTACATGTTGAGTATTTATTTCAACTTCAATTTCTTCATCAAAAAGCACATTTGCCGCTATGTCACAGTGGCATATCGTTTACGACATCGATGTATGGAAGTGAAGTATGGATTATGAGTTAAACAGTAAAATGAGAAACACTTGAGAAGTATGAAAGAAACAAAATTAAATGATAATATTGGGGCTGAATAGGGAATGGGTAGAAAAGAAATGCAATAACAACAGGTGATTGATAAGAATGAATTGAAAGAGCAAGGATAGAAAACTATACCTAGAGGCAACTTTTCAGAGGCTCTGGTTCCTCCTAATGGAATGGCGACAGAGTTACAGTTAGAGAAATCTAACCCATGTTTATAACATAAATAAAAAGCTCGGCAAAAAGAGAATCAAGGTTCCTGTAACCGGTCTTTGACAAAAGCAGATAAATATTTCAAACCAACAAAAAACATTTTAGAAAATAAAATTGCATTTTTTGTACCCCGCCGGGAGTCTCACTCACGAACTTCTGTTAAGAATCCGTAGAGTTAATTCCTAGACTACGGACCGGTCTGTTAAACTTTTTCCCTTCTACCTCTGCATGATAGATTGCCAACATCAAGGTATGAGATTCTGATGCCTACAGCCGCATGAGAGACCTTTTACATCTGACTTTCTTACAATTGCCTCATGTTCTTCAGCCAGCCTCTTCTTCTCACTTCCTGAGTCTGCTACTCTTCCAATCTTTGTTGTATCCTATAAATAATTTATTTCGGCCACATCATGAAAATAAAAAAAAATATTCACTTCTGTATTTCATCATACATGGCAGAAGTGATGGAAGACCAGCACGAAGAGACAACCGAAAACCAGGACGAAGGAGAATATTTCGGTTGAAAAACCTGAGATAATGGTTTGGCAGAAACACAGGATCGCTCTTTCGTGCGGCAGTATCGAATCATTAAAAGTCCTAGGAGGTGATTAACTCTTTTAAATTTAACTAATAAAAAAATACTATTCTTGCTGTTCTTACATATTTTGTATTATTATTAATTTTTTTTATTGAAAACTCTTGCCGCCTTTCTCTGAAACCGAGGTGGCATTGGCAAAAGTGAATCAATTTTTACAGCATGGGGGTCAGCCTCATACTAACCTATCAGTCAAAGAGTTCCGTGTAAATATTCTTAAAATCGATCGTAGTCCGGTCGACACCTTAGTTGGTAGAGTGCTTGCATTCCATGCCGAGATCTCGGGTTCGAGTCCCACTAAGGGTGTCAGAAACGATTTCCCGATTTGGTGTTTATTTCAAACCCAAAAGAAAACTACTGGCGAGACTTACTCAGTTCTCAACAAGTTTACCTCGGGAGAGGGAAAACCCCATGCTTCAACTGAAGTGGTTGGCGTAAGGCCAACCCCATTACATGTAAAATATTAAATGGGTTCCACTCATTGCATGCAACCCTTCGGGAAGACCGCAACAGAAGTATTACTATATTGTAGCTTAGTTGCGTTTTAAGCAATTATGAGCACAGATGCAAAAGGACTTGGTGATCCGTGTGTCCAAAACCCGGGAAGTCTACCAGCCCTGTGAATTGTGGTTGGGATGATTATGCAGAGGATGTTAAGGACAACAGCAGGTGAATGGGCACTCACACACGCGCACTGCTTCGTGATCACGTAGGGATGATGAGCCACAGCTGGCAGATACAGGTAGTAGGTGCACCATGCACCATGCAGCCTCGCCTGCCAGATGTCGGCCGCTCAAGACGTTTCAGCAATTAAATATACCTGCGTTGGTTGGATGGTACCACCATAGTTTGTACATATTTTAGAAAGAGTCACCTTTCCCCAATCCAACAGTATAACAGCAAGGTCGTTTCAATAAACAATTTATTTTTCATTAGTTCTTGTTATTGAAGAGGGCTTTTACCAAAAGTTGTCCGATGTTTTTAAAAATATGTTTCTTAAGAATGATGAAAGATGGTTTGGGCATATGGAGAGAATGAATGAGGAAAGACTGACGAAGAAAGTATATGTTGGTAGAATAGATGGATGTCATGGTAGAGGAAGACCGAGAAAGGTATGGATGGACCAAAATATATCCGAAATTGCGAATGAATGGAATATCCAGAGTCATAATAAAAGAAGAACCTGTATGAAGAAGGTTATGACTCTGGAGGAAATGAAAGAAGTATGTAAGGACAGAAAGAAATGGCGGTTGATCTGTAATGTTGGCGGCTAGGGTTTATTAAATTGGAATTTGTTTTCTGTTTGTTGTCCATAGATATTATTATGTAGTAATGTATAAAATGTAATTTGTCGTGTATGTTCCTTGACTTATAGGTTGGTATGCGGCTGACCACCCATGCTGTAAAAAGGGTTCACTTTGCCAATGTTACCCCTGTCTCAGGGAAGGACGGCAAGAGTTGCAGGGTGTATGTCCATTGGAGATTTGGTTTTCTAATCTAATCTAATCTAAGCTGCAAAGATATATATCATTTAAGATTATATTAAATGCATTCCCACAAGCAGATATGTATAATTTCGCGCTAACACATGCCGCATGTGGACCTACAATATAAAAACCCAATCTCAAATGAACATAAGCCTTGCAACTCTTGCCGTCCTTCCCTGAAACAGGGGTGACATTGGCAAAGTGAACCAATTTTTTACAGTATGGGTGGTCAGCCGCATAACAACCTATAAGTCAAGGAACATACATGACAAATTACATTTTTTACAAATTTGGTTTTTATGCTGTAAATTCACATGAGGCATGTGCAAGCGCGAACTTGTACGTGTCTGGTTGTGAGAATGCATGTAATGTGAATCTCCAATGTAACATATCTTTGCAACTTAGATTAGATTAGATTTCTTATACTTTATGATCTTAGTAAAAATATGACATTATGGAAAAAAAATCACGCGTGTTTATTGATTCTTTATCTAAATTATAAAGCTAAAATTCTTTAAGTATATGGCTTAAAAAATGATACCACAAGAAATACTTCCAAAAAAGCACGTTTTTAAAAATATATGTTTATAAATATATTTTGTCGCTTTTTATTTTGTAAATATTGTTTTTCTTTATAATTATAGAATGATACAATGTCTAGAATTCAGCGGTTCCCAAAGTGGTGGTCCGCGAGAAAATATCGCTGGTCCGCAGCAAAATGTGGAATATACTCGTACTTACTACAATTACAATTTTAGTTTATTTTGTTTTTTTATTATGGTTTATTAATAAAGCTTTCATAACTTGGTTACTATTAATAGTTTAATTTTGTAAACTAGGTACATTTTATGTGTTCTTTGATCACAATTTTTTTTATAAATATATTTAACACTTAAAAAATCCTATTAGTGGTCCGCGGGATTTTTAAATTTTGAATTAACTGGTCCGTGAGGTCAAAAAGTTTGGCGACCGCTGGTCTAGATAACGATGTTATTAAGTTTAGGTAATTTGAAAGTTTTCGAGATATACTGAAATTAATTAATTAATTTAATTCTTGAAAACAGTTTTTTCATCGTAAGGTTCTTGGTAGTTTAAAGGTTAATTTAAAATATAAGCAATCATTACTTTTTCCAAAATACTAATGTAAAGTTAACTTACCAAAAATACTCAACCAGATTATCTTCATTACTAATACAAACTAAATATTTTTTTACAAAAATTAAATATGACCAGAACATAACCTTATTTTATGCTATAAAGTCATGTGCAGTCTTACAGTGCAGTTTTACCCCCCTGCCCCGTCGACGGTTTTTTGAAAGCCAAATTTTGGCTTTGTAAATTGCGTGCCTACCCCGCCACGAAATTTTGAGACGTTATAAATACCGATATTTTGAAATACCGATAATTTTCCTGCACGTATTTCCTAATATTTTCAAATATGCTTTTCGTTGGGTTGAATAATTTATCTGCCTTCACCAAAAACCTATCACCTTAGGTCCGTCCAGCCCTGGAGAATTGGCGTTTCCTAAAGCGACGTCCAAGCTTGCAGAGGGGCACTTGAGGTGTGATTTGAACAAAAGCAGCGCTCACCGAATAAACTATCCTTATATTGATTACTTTAAATTCTCTGGATAGATTTATGTTTTTAAAAAAAAAAAAAATGATTAAAACATTGCTTTATTTTTACACTTTTTATTTATTTGAATTATAATTTAGAAACGTTTTCGAACTATATGGTCATCTTCAGGTAGGATTACAATCTCTGGATAGCTTCATGCCCATGGAGCAAGGGAGGTGTGCGAAAACTCAGCCTCATACCCGTTGAAACACTTCCATCCGGGAAAGCGTATCACAGAGTGCTCATGCAACGCTTTATTTTTTTTGGCGGAAGGTTTTCCGGATGGTCGTAATCTAGTGATTCTAGATTTACCTGTTCGTCCACTAGAGAAAACCGCGAAAACCCGAAGTTACTAGGCTAGGTTACGAAGTTAGGTGAGTTTGCGAAAGAATGGAACCTGCAGAGTGAGAATAAGAGAAGAGGATGCATGAAGAAAGCGATGAATGTTGAAGAGATGAAAGAGGTACCTATGCAAGGACAGTAAAAAGTGGAGACGCATCTGCGGAGGTACCGGCCATCTCTAATGGAACGACGCGACGGTAGGATACAGTTACAGTACCTACTGACTCGGTGCAATGTCATCCAGATGCGCTTTTACTGCTTCGTGCCAATCACCAACTCGAGTCCACGTAGGAGGGGTCCTCTCTACTCCATCGCCTGAAGGCTCGATACTTTTACCTTTTTGCTTGTTTCCTCATGTCATTTTGATCGGTCCGTAGTCTAGTGGTAAACACTTCTGACACGTAATGGAAGATTGTGGGCTCGAATCCCGGCGAAGCACAAAAAAAATCCATTTATATTTTCAAATACGCTCTTCCCTGGATGAAAAATTCATATACTTTTACCAAAGGTCCATCCAGCCTTACAGCAACTGGGTCTTGCTTGAGAATTGGCGCTTTCTACAGTGACGAACAAGCTCGCAGAGGGCTCTTGAGGTGTGATTCACACAAAAACAGCGCTCACCTAATAAATCATCCTAATATTATTATTATGTCTCTGGTGCTTACAGGCCGCACGCACGACTCCTCCTTCGTGCTATTCCGTGAGGGCTCGCCCGTGTCCGCCGGCGTGCGCGCCCTGGCGGAGGGGCACGCGCCCCAGGAGGAGGTGATGAGCGTGCAGGGCGTGCCCGCGCTGCCCGGCGTGCCCGGCGTGCAGGGCGCGCGCGGCGTGCTGGACACCTTCACAGCGCCCGCCATCGCGCAGGGCAGGGGGCGCAGCGAGGGCAGCTTCTTCGTGGACGGAAACCACTCCAAGGTGAGGTGACGCTCCGCCCCAGGCTTGCACTAAACACCTTCATCCCAAGCTATACATCAGTTGAGCTCTGCCTCTTTAGTCTCAAGAACAGGCGTCGTAAGATTGTATTGTATCTATTTGAAGATAAAACACGTCAGCCTGTCAACATCTGATATATCTAGTATGGTACAGCCAGGCCCGGATTAAGGGCGGTTCGAGCGGTGCGGCTGAACCAGGGCCCCCGCCTTACTAGGGAGCCCCAAGACGTTTAAAAAAAATATACTGCAAAGAAAATAAAAGGCGGAGCGGATTCAGTATTCAGTTCTCAAATATGGTTTAGTTAGCAATAAGTATATATTATTTTTATTAGGTGAAGATGAAGGGGGAAGACGAAGGAAGGTGAGAAAGGAGTTGGGGCCCCCATGACTTTCCCCGCACCAGGTCCCCCAGTGGTCTTAATCTAGGTCTGAGTATAGCGATTAACTGCTTCCAAACTGCTATGTTTTATTACATTATATCTTTCCTTAGATACGGTAAGATCTCCCAATGCTTGTTGAGACAGCAGCTAGGCCCTGGAGAATGTGTTATGCCAGGGTGGGACCAAACAGTTTTTTTCCCAAATATGCTGACTCTCATTTGTTGTCATCCCTGAGTGAATCTTGCCATAACTTCCCAAATTATACTGCTTAGGCGTGGGTAAGAATACAATTTCAACATAGGAAACCACATCTGTACCTTCTCTCAATTCTGAATGCAGGTGCCTTGCTTATGGAGGAAGGCTTGAAGACCCTCAATCCATGGAGACTAGACTAAAAGAACATTTGTGATAATAAAAAAAAACATCAATGGTTCATCATCATCACAAGCTCAACAGTCCTGGGGGGACCTTGACTAAATCTAGGACTCTCCTCCACTTTCGCTTTTCCATCGTCTTATCGCTCCATCTATGTACGTCAAATCAAGAGTTTCTTTCCTTGAATCGACGGACTTTTATTTTTATTTCAATAAATACATTTGTACCACAATAGATAAGTTGGAATGAGATTACTATACTGTAAGTATTCTGTTGGAACTAGGAACACTTCCTACTATTAATGTCATCTGAGTTTCGTGGAAAGTGACGACAGTCGTAGAGTTTTACATTTTTCTATGCTAGTGTATATGTTGCATGTGGACAGGAAACTGCACACATGTCTGTGTGAGGGAACTTCATATGTGAGCTTACTCCGCACTTCAGGCTGTGTAAGACAATGTGTGTGTCTGTTGCAGGTGTCGCTGATGTGTCGCATGGTGCCCTCCCCGGACTGGTTTGTTGGTGTAGACAGCTTTGATCTCTGCCTCAGCGGCAACTGGCTGGACAGCATCACCATAGAGGTAGCGCTGATACGCACAAACCATTATAGGCCATAGCTCAGAAGGCACTACATGAGGACGAGGGAACCAATCTATTGAACCAATAAAAGCTCAACTGAGCACATATAATAGCAAATTGTTACCCGTTTGTGCCATCAATGGTCTCTATGGAGTATTCATTCCTGTTTTAATGACGCTCCTCGAACACGATCGTCCTTTATATCAACAGGCAAAGTATGATAAAACAAGAATCTACATTCGAACCGGCATTTGAATTAGCGCTTTTTAAACAAGAGCAAGTTCGAGTCCCACCAAGTCCGATAGACAATTGACCCTGGTTCAACAAATGTTATTAAGTAGTTATTTATCAACAATTTATTAAAAATACAATTTAATAAATTATTAATTGATGACGTAAATACCTGTTTCTGGCCAGGTTGGTGAATTGCATTCCTCTGCACAAATTTATTGTAAATAAAATGTAAATCTTTGTTTAATTTTTACATTTTTATTTTTAAAATGAATCTTCACAATGTCAATACACAAACCCTTGAACTTTTAAATAATATATATTAAGTTGCCTGCATGCTGTGTGTGTTGCAGGTAGACCCCATAGATGCTGGCACGGACAATGGCTTCACCTTCACGGCGCCTAACTGGCCCACGTCCCCGCAGGGTGTGGCGGCGCGCATGAGTGCCCGCTTCCCCGCGCACCCTGCCGGCAGCTTCTACTACCCACACGCCAAGCGCCTGCCACCCATCGCCACCTTCCAGTTCATCAAGGTGCCCTCAACGCATCAGACCTTACAGAATTATTATTATTCATTATATAAACACCAGCAGCTAAGGCTGATGCGTACATATCACAGCACTTGAATGTTTTTTTTTTGTTAAAACAATATTTAAACATTTAAAACCCATTATTGATTGTGTCTTCAGTACTCAGTAGTATACTCTAAAGTACTCAGTAACAGAAAAATAAACTAAAATAAATTAAGATGAATTAGAGGATAAGATAGATTTTAATGAATTCCTATAAATACCGATGGGCATATCAAAAATATCTATGCGATCATCAGTTAGAATGAAGGAATTCATGAAGTAGATGTTTCTTAGTTCTGGTGCATTGTAATGCCTGCTTAATATTTTGAATGTTTCGATCAGGTCTCCACGTTGTCTGCACTGTTCCAGTGTAGTCAAGCCGAGATCTTTCAGTCACTGTTCATATGTCTTGCCTTGCTAGTCTAGTCTTGCATCCCAAAAAATCTCTTGCGTGGTTGAGCGACCTGCTCAAAGAAAATCATCCAGATTTGTGGTCCATCCAGGAATAAGGATTGGAGATAAGGGTTATTATAAAGGACTCCCCGAATCCCAGTGTTGATCTGCTTCAATTATTTTGTATAACCGATTTCCCGTTGATCATGCGCATCGTGGATGACAAAGCTTTGATATAATTTGTGTACACCCAATGTCACTGTTGATGTTGAACTGCAGGGAATTTATATTGTTGCATACTAGTTGGGTGATAATTAGGGACAAGGCTAATCAAAGGTGGAAGGATATAGGAATTGAATAGCGCGTGACCCATGGACAAATTTACTCGCTCAAACAGACATTCTTCATAAAAATAATATGTATTTATCTTAAACTTCAAGAATTTTGCAACAGATGGCAGCGATACTCATATAAGATTAATGATTTACTAAATATGGCATCACATTTAAACCT
Organism: Agapetus fuscipes; assembly: GCA_951799405.1. NCBI lineage: Eukaryota > Metazoa > Arthropoda > Insecta > Trichoptera > Glossosomatidae > Agapetus > Agapetus fuscipes. The sequence goes on from OX637342.1 coordinate 11,273,281, forward strand.
AAATGATGATAATTTGAACATATCAAGTGGAAATTCTCTCAAAACATTAAAAGCACAGCTGGTTTTTATGATAGCAGTTTTAATTTAACCAAGTATACATAAAAACTTTGACAGGTACACTTAATACATTTGAGTTACTTAATGATAAATCAAGATTTGTTACATGTTTACAGGTGAAGGAGTATGAAGTCACAGAAGTGTTCCAGCAGCCGACTGTTGAGATGCAGCACTCAGTGGCTGAGCCCGCGGTGCCTGCGGAGGAAGAGAACTCCATCGCAGTGCTGGACGGGAACCTGTCCCTGGAGAGAGCCATCCAGGAGGAGCGCGAGGAGCAGGAGCCCCACCCTCTTGCTGTACCGGGGCCCCGGGTCAGGTCTCAGAGCGGGGCAAGGCTCAACACACCCAGCAACAGATATTACATCAGGTGAGGCGCAAGGCAGCTCGGAAGACTGTGATGACTATGATGAAGATCTTTTTGATCTGATGTGGAGAAGGTCAAATTTCTCAATGTAAGGACCGTAATTTTAATCACTTTTATCTTGAGCAGCCCTCAGGTCATAACTATCATTATTTATATCAATAACTTTTTGACCTACTTAAGATCTCATGTCATAAGTATTTGCTTTGTGCGTTTTCCAGCATGTACCTTAGACTCTTAAGGTGTGACACACCAAAAAGTCACTTTTTTATCATGTTTAAAACTAAATTTATCCTCATATTTATAAATACCTCAATTTTCTGATGTTGGTATATAAACACATGTTACAGTTCATCAACGGAGAATGTGACCAACACGACCAGCGAGGAAAAGAGGCAGAAGCAGAAGCAAGGACAGCAGCAGCAGCAGCAGCTGGAGGAGAGGCAGCTGAACCAGGTGCCCCGCGGGGACAAGGGAGCCATCCTGAGTAGTATCGCCAGGTCTTACAGGAGCAAGGCCATACACCACCACAAGCACAGTGAGTAGCACTAGCATCATATTGTGCTCTGTCCCAGAGCATAAAGCATTTACATAAACTTTCCTCCATCGGGAAAAATGTACGGAGGATATGACAGCACTTCTAAGGGGTGATTTAGTTTTCATACATTTTTCAATGTAGGTACGCAATTAAAGGGAGTATTTAAATGCTTTATACTCAGGTTACCTTGCTAAATGCAGAGCTGGTAGACAACAACCTATGGGAGTTGCAATACTATTTGGGAGCTCAAAGAAAATGAACATGTGGAAATGCGGATAATTAAAATAAATAGGAAAATGTTAAAAGATCAACTTTTTTGTATCATAGAAAATGGATAACATTGGAAATTTATAACTTACTGTGGTATATAGTAATAACAAACATGAAAGCAAAGGCCAGTTCTCTCTCTGCACCATCTGTTGAATAGACCATGTTTAATAATGTGTGTGTTGTGTGCAGGAGTATCGCGTGACTGCCGCGTGTCGGGCTGGAGTGAGTGGTCGTCCTGCTCGCGCACGTGCGGCGTGGGGGAGGCGCGGCGGCAGCGGAGAGTGCTGCGCGCAGCGAGGAGGGCGGGCAGGGCCTGCCCCCCCCTGATGCAGACCAGGTGGTGCGGCAACCCCACCGACTGCCACACACCATTCTCATGGTAAACAGCGACACACAACAAGGACAACAATAGAAATGCTACTCAGTGAACTCATGTGGCACGACATATAGTGGAACATGTAAATACACAACAGGATTGTTTTGTAAAAATATACATAGTTGAAGATCTTGTATTCTTTCTAGCAGATTGATTCTGAAAACATTTACTTTTCCACATATTCATTAATTAGTTGAGCTAAATTTCAGTGATTTTGGAGCAAGTAAGTTTTTAATTAAAAAAACTAACTTGCTAAGTTTTAATTTTTTCTCATGGCGGTCAGTGATTGTGGGAGTTATAAACTTTCAGTTGAAACAGAGAACTAACTTCCGAAAAGTGTTTAAACTATTTTTTGTACTAGCTTAAAGTTGAATGAACTATTATTGACACAACTGGCTCTCTAAGCATTTAACAAGTTAAGTGTAATAAAATACATCAGTATATTTGATCTACATGTAGGTGAAAGCCAGCTGTAATATTCTGTAAAAAGTAAAATATCTACAAGTTAATGTTGAATAGGATTACAAAACTTTTAAATAAATACTTCCAGTTGATAATGAGTGCAGAATACCTCCTATATTTAACCATTGTATGTAGTTAACATATATCTCATAAAAACAAGGAGGGATATCCGAACTTTGGTTACCAAGTAACATTAGATATCTGGCGATGGGTGTGCTTGCTTAGTGAACTCATGTCACTGACAACATTACACCCTGCTAGTGCTGGGTAAAAAAAATTCTGTCTTAGCTTTTGGAACAGAGCGTATTAATTAATCGATAATGACATTGTCAATACTTTGCAACAACTTTATGAATGTGCTAGCCAAGCCCACCCAAAGTAAATCTTCTTCCATTACAATGTTAATAAGACCCTCCGTACACTAGACGACTTGTCGCCGCAACAGTCGCCGCGACTAGTCGCCACGACTAGACGTCTAGTGTGCGGCTGTGTCGGTAGAGTATAAAGATAGGTATACTGTATAGCCAAGCGACTGTCGTCTAGTGTGCGCGTGGGTGGTGCGACTGTCGCGGCAACAAGTAGCGAGCGGGCACGACTCCCGCAGCTAGTCGCCGAGTCTCGGCGAATCAGACGCCAAGTGTGCAGAGCTTTGAACAAAATGTATGAAAACTGTCGGCCGCAGCCTGTCGCCACAACAAGTCGTCGTGCTGTCGCTGTCGCCTGTCGTCTAGTGTGCGCCTAGACTAAGAGTGCTGCATGTGAGTGCAGGGCATTGTTCACATTCACTTGGAGATGTGAGGAAAGTTTTGCTCAGAGGGCAGTCTTAAAAATTTCATTTGTACTTACATAATATGTAGTTTGTATGTAATTAAACTTATGTATTATAATTATGTCAGTACAAAACAAGTGCAACTTACTTAAATTATAAAAACAATCAATTAACAAACAAAAAACGTCAATAATGCTGTAACTATCATAAGATAACTTAAATCCACATGTACATAGAACATTATGGCAAAACACATTATTATGTAAGAATGTAGAAAATAATTTATGCATTCTCTTGACACATGGAAATCTTGCTGCTGACAGGCTTGAACTTCATATTCAACAATAAAAACATAGATATAAGAAAGGCACCTACCTTATTATGTACCTGTAGCCTATAACAGAAGCTACAGTATAGCAGAAACACATTGATGTATCAAGACCAGCCCCTGCAGTCTTGTACCAATATGATTACAAGATAAGTCGAAATATCTCATTCAGAAATTTTATTGAATCACTGAATATTATAGCATGCCGCAACCAGCTCACCTTAAATGTGTTTAAAAAAAGTTAAAATACTGCAAGAAGTCAATAACAATATTACCTACTCGGCTCCTAGATTAGAAAATAAAATATATAGTAAAATGTGACATTGTGACAGTGTTTCTGTTGCTTCCCATTCAGGGCTGTAGCTAGAGTCGAATTTGAGGTAGGGCAGCATTGGTTACAGGTAGGGCGGAAGTAAAAAAAAAATATCATTATATCTGCTCTCGACAATGGAACTTCGTACTGCTTGAAGCACAGATCGCTTGAAACATTGCTTGAATTATTTGATTTTGAATTTCAGGTGAACGATATGTTGCGTTTTGTGGTATATGAGTGAGAACGTCGTTCAAATTTGGATCTTTCATACACGTGTATTCAAATAAATTCTGAAATAATCCTTGCTCTTTTTCTTCTTCCAAAATATAATTTCCACGCAGAGCTAATTCGTTGACAATTAGAAATTGTATTAGGTACTTCAACGATACACTTCACGTAATACCTATATTTTTTTCATACTTTTTGATTTATTAACGTTTCAACACTGCTAGATGTAGATATTCATTGTAATTTCTCCTGCCACATCGACATAGCTTGAATATGCGAAATTGATTTTTCATGTTTTGAAAAACAGGGGCATTTTTCCAATTTCTAAATCCTGTGGAAGTGTACGAAGTCTGTTTTTTTTCCATGAGGTAAAAATTGCTGGCATGGATAGCAAAAAGCAGCATCTTTCTCGACAGAATACTGTAACCATTTATAACGCTTGAACCAATCGGAAACAAAGGCTCTGTTATGTTGTTTTGGATATGTGTTTAAAACAACTTGTTTATTGGTTCTCCGATTTGTGCAACATTAGAAGGAATACCAAAGCCAACATTACCAACATGTGCTGACCAACCTGTTGCCATGGAACTAGGAGTAGCGATTGTATTTTGAACTACAACCTGTTTTGAGCAGTGAGGTTCTTCGTGGTCAATTTTCTCTTCAACTCTTCGTTTTTTTCCAAAGAAACCTCGTATATCCATCGCGAAATCATCAATTAGGTACCAATAATTAGGTACCAACTCTTTGTGTTTAGGTACCCATTTCTTTTCCTACTGCGTAAAGTTTGGTTAATTTCTACATTTTTTTTTATCTCAAACTATGAACAAACAATTTTTACAATAATTTGTCTTAGTTTTTGGTATTTTTAAGGTAGGGCATTGTGATTTCAAGGTAGGGCATTGCCCCACAATGCCCCCCCCCTAGCTACGGCCATGTTCCCATTGCTGAAGCAGAGCATTCTCTATCATGGTTGCAAATATACATATTATATGTCTACCTACACACTTGCAAATGGAGAGGACAGCATTCCCAAGTGGCCCCTCTGATCTCTCACATAGCTCCCACAGTGGTGACTTGTCTTGGCTAGCAGTGATTTGTCAGGAGCTGGCCTCTCCGCTCCTAACTGGACAACACATATTAATATTCTATTACAATACTGAAATATATTTTGATTTCTTTTAACCCGTACAACAATGTTCAACTTGATTTTTCCAAATGAGAATGTTCAGGACCTGGCACATGGCAGAATATGAATCTGTGTAGCCCAATCAACCAGCAATTGCCATACCAACCTGGCACTAAAGACACTTACTAAGAAGGTAGACAGTGTGACTGGCTTATGATTGAGCATCTATAAAAACACTGGTTGCAGCTGTTGTAGGTGATATTGTATTCTGTTAATTATGTCTGTAATAAAGAAATAGTATAGCGTTTTATGTCAATTTGCATTTATAAAACAATTTTGTGTACATCAGGATCATCTAATGGTTGTGGGATTAAAAGTTGAAATCAAAGCCATGTTCTCTTCAACCATTTTCAACTTTACGATGGTCCCAAGGCCCATATGGAACTCAAATGTATTAAATTAATATTTTTAAAATTACATAACTAAGATTATCACGTTATCATTGAAATAAATATGGTAAATGGCCCTTCATTTCCTAAAGTAACAATGATCATAAGAATGTGAATTTCATACAATAGTAATATGTGAATACCTATCATAGTGTGACTGGTTAAGATGGACATTAATAATAATGTAAATTTGAAACTTAAATAATTACTTCCTGTTTAGTTTGAGTATTTTTTACCATGTAAAAAACAACCTGACAAATAAAATAATATTGTCTTTTTGTAATGTTTTATTTTAGTGTAAATGCAAGTGCAAGCATAAGTGAGCCTCTGTGTGTGCCTACCTACCATTATCGGTGTTATGGTCGAGGGGGCCAAGCGGGCTGATCTTTCTAGTGTATTTGGAATAGAATAACATTGGTTCCATCCCCGCCTTGGTCATTTGATCATAACTTTGACCCTGGTTCAACAGATGTTGTTGGGTAATTATTAATTAATAATTCATTAAAAATAAACAACAATGAATTATTAATTGATGATATAAATACCAGTTTCTGGCCAAGCTGAATAGGTTGGTGAATTGTATTCCTCTTCACAAATGTATTTCAAAAAAATAATTAAATAAATGCCCATCCCTCTGACTCAAAAAATACAAAAAGCACTAAGTTCTAAATTTTTAGATTTTTTCTCGACAGGCAAATTTTATTCGCCTATGTCGGATGATATAAGGAGGCTTGCTGGAGACTGGATTAAAAAAGCACCAGACAGAGATGGATGGAGAGATATGGGGGAGGCCTATGTCCAGCAGTGGATGGAGATGGCTGTATAAGAAGAAGAAGAGGACTAGTACTTAATTTTTGTGAAGGTTGAGTAAACCTAGTCGGTATTTTATTTTTCCGGAAATCATTTCTGGAACCCTCAGTGAGATTCGGCCCCGAGCTCTCGTTATAGAATGCAAGCACTCTACGAACTGAGCTACTGACAGGACCAAGGTCAAGACAAAAGTCCTGATCTAAAATATAAGTTGCAAAGATATACTTAACCATTTAAAATTCATATTAAATCCATGACTACAGACACATGTAAGTTTGCACTTACAAATGTTGTATGTGTACTCACAATTCAAAAACCAAACCTCAAATGAACATGAGCTCTGCAACTTTTGCCAACTGTCCCTAAAAAAGGGGTGGCATTGCCAAAGTTAACCATTTTTTACAGTACCTATAGGCGGTCAGCCTCATAACAACCTATAGGTATGTCAAGGAGCATCTTCTTCAATATTGTGACAATTGCCCAGTTTGAAAATAAATATCACAAGTGCTTTCTCTGTAACTTGCTAAAAATGAAACGTAAAAGTAAACCAAAGCGACCATTACGTTTCATAAAAAGCAAGCGAAGCATTATGTCGTACTTACTTTGGTTAAGTATTGATATTAAAAATCATTTGGGAAACTTGTCGTTTGAAGGTAAAGGGAATATTTATCGTCATCTTGTAATGATACAAAATTAAATTAAATTCTGATGGACGATAATACAAAAACTATAGATACTTAATAAAGTACTAAATTGCTTAGATTTTTATTTAAATAAAGTTACTATTTGTTCCACTTTTATAAAGGCCTTAGTTTACAAAATTGTACAAAATCGACTCAAGTCCTTTATAAAATGAATCAAAAAAACCAAGTCACAATATAAAAAAAATTAAGAAGAGGTAAAAAAGCAAGCAGTGTTATTGCAAGTAAATTATTATTTTTTTTTGTTAAAAGAATTGATGATTATATTATTTTGGATTGAAAAAACAATGCTTTCTTTTTTTTTTTAAAAAAAAGATAATGAAACAGACTCACCATTTCGAGGAGCGCACCCCCGGAACACACAATTAATTTATCGCGGTTTTGAAAAAATTTAAATAAATTACATGGTTCAGCTCAAGCTCCCGGCTGCTTCTCCGATCTTAGCTTTCCCATGACACAATATTTTATTTGTTACTTTCATAAGAAAATCGACACTTTTCCGATAATCACACGTCTTGTCGAGCACTCACTCGGATTAAAAAAATTGTAAAAGTAAAAAAAAAAATTAAGTTAATTTAGAACAAATAGTCTTTTTAGTGCACTTTATGTTAATTGATACAAATAATTTAACTTATTTTAAAACACAAAGCACTAATTTCACTTTTTTTTTATTTAATTTTTATTCAAGAAAAAATATGAACAATATTTTTACACTTTTGCACCATTTACGAGAATTAATTGATTTATTATAAGAAAGAAAAAAGTTTTTGGAATACATTTCATTTTATTTAAATGACTTTCACTCTGCATATTAAATTTGCAAACAAAAATCTACATAATTATTTTCAAAAAAACTCAGCAAAATATATGAAAACAAAAATCGAATTTATTAGTCACACTTCACACCAATTTATGAGAATTATTTGATTATTAAAAAAAAAAACAAATTGTATTAAAATCACTTTCACTTGGCACGCAAAATTTATAAAAAAATCTAAAAAAGTATTTTCAAACCCACTGAATTTAAGTAATAGGTACTGACTTCAAAATTACCCATGATGCTCACCGGTGGAAAGTCGCGCACAGTCTGATTTCACAGAGTCTGATTTCTCTAGGTACATCGGGTATTTATATACCTGCGGGCCGCCAAGAATATTTTTTCTTTTGGTGGGAGGCGGAGTGGGATCCATACGTGGCCCTATCAAAAAAAGATTTCTAGAAAATTTCAACTTGACACTGGCGCCCTACTCTCCGCAGGAATTCGCTTTGAGGAAGAAGAAAAAGACATTTTCAAAAATGTTTCGCACGATTTATTTTCACATGATTTTATATTACACAGGTAAAATTAATTATTAATAATATGAAAATATGCATTTGTTTTACTTCAATGATGTATAAAAATAAACTGTTACCTACTTATTTAACACTTTATGTTATCTACATCTATGATGTTATCTTTAGTTAGGTACCTACACGATTGACTCCCGCCAGTAGGCTCTTGGCTGGAGAACCGAAAATACATGAATGGTGGTAAATTTAAATTGGCTGCAAGGCGGTAAATTTAAATTGGCTGCAGTTTGAAAATATTCATCTGAGTATTAAAATCATGTTATTATAATATAGCCGTTATTATAATATCACCGTTATTATAATGGCGGCAAATTTAAATTGTGGCAGTTTGAAAATATAAATCTTAGTATTAAAATTATGTAATTAGGTATTACTGCAAAAATGTGTTTCAAATTTAAATAAAATTGAAAATTATTTTCGATCCGTCAACGAAATTTGTAACCCCCGTGACGTCATTTTCTTGTATCGACAACGCTGCTGGTATTGCGATAGCTATAAAAAGTCAAAGAAAATGACGTCACAGCCGAAAATTCAATCGAAAGAGCGTTTTGGCGCGTAAATTCAAACTTCAGTTTTTGAACATGAATAACTTTGTAAAAAAAGCAAGTAAAAATAAAATTCAAGAAGTTTTATGATAAGCAAATATAAAGGAATTTAAATCCACAAGATTTTTTTTTTTTGTGAAATTTCCCTATTGTCATTGTCCTGAAGATGCCTTGTAGGCGAAAGTGCTAGACAGAAATAAAATTATAAAAGTGAATTAAAAGTTTGTTTATTTAATTACCATACAATGGACTTTTACTGTGTAAACCACCAGCCCTTAAAAATGATTATTTTACTAAATTTAGTATTTTTTTAGCTATTTAATATATATCACTATAGGGTATTTTCACATTTTTCTTTTTTTTGTGATTTAAATTCGTTTATGCTTTATTAGCCCAAAACTTCTTGAATTTTAATTTTAGTTGTATTTTTAGCAAAGTTATAAGCATTTTAAAATCGATTTTTTAATTTTCGCGCCTAAACGCTACTAGATGAAATTTTCTCGCGTGACGTCACGGTCTTGTACACAACGCCGTGTCAACTGACAGACCTCACATTTATGTAATTCAAACATCGCTTTTTAATGTTTACACCGTTGAGGCTGTTATTTTTCAACAAGTTTGTGTGTTTCTTTAAAAACATTTCATTTGTTTCTGTTGTTTTCATTTGTTTCTGTTGTCAACAACACATGTCAACAGAGTATGGAATGTCAATAAAAGAAAGTGACGTCAACATATGACGTCACAGCACCGGAAATAGAAAAAGCAGATCTCATATCCGTTTAAAAACTTGTCCAAATTTCTATATTTTCTTTTTTAAATATAAAATCGAAAAAAAATATTTTCGACTTCAGATCAACATATTATTATTTGATTTTTCGAAATCTATCAAAATAATATACTTTTTATCATATTCCTCACTATTGCAAATACCCTATTGTGAGTAAATGGTGTGTGTGTGTGTGGGTTTCTGCAATCTATTTACTGTACAGGTAAATGTGCACAACTATTTTAACCTATTTTAATTTTATTAATACTTCACTTATTTATATAAGTGTAACTAATTTTATTATTTTAGAATTTTGGTATCTTTTAATACGTTATTTTTTTTATTTTTATCTTTTTTTATGTTCTGAAGTATCCTATTTATTGTGTTGTTTTAAATAAATAAATAAAAATGTGATAATATGGCCCATATATAACGGCGGCCAATTTAAATTGGTGTCAGTTTCAAAATATAAATCAGTATTCTCTAAATTTTAGTTTTATAATCCCGTGATTCAATAGCCCTTATTTCAAATGTTAAACTTAAGCGTGTCTTTTTTTTAATTAATATTAATTTTACAAGCTTAGATAAAATAATTAAAGTGTATGTTGTCACTGTAAAAAAAAAAAAAAAACGCAACTAAGCTACACATATAGTGTAACTTCTTGCCGCGTTATCCCCGAAGGGGTCGCATGTGGCGAGTTGAACCTATTTATACTGTCATAATATTGTTTTGACAAACGTGAGGTTAATTAATGTAAACTATCGTGTGTTAGGTGCGTGCAGTTTTTTTTTGTTTTCAGTGTCAGCCGCTGAGCATGAGATATAATAATTTGTTTGAGAACTGAAATCTTTGACATGGAGGAAAATAATATTATTTGCGGGGAATGTAATACAAAATTTACCTTAAAAAATAATCTCTATGCCCACGTACGAAGTAAGCACGACAAGGATTCAGTTGCACATAACCCTAAAACGACAAAAAGAAATGTGTGAGACATGTGGAGTACATTTCGTAAAGATGGCAAATTATTATCGCCATGTAAATACTTATCATGGAACACCAGCTACCAAGAGGAATACTAGAATTTTTTGTCCGATTGAACTTTGTGACGTGTCTTTTCTTAATTATCAATCCCTGAGAATTCATCTGACAGAAAAACACAATATAGAGTTGGAGTTGAGCAATTTAAAGTTTGAATGTTTTTCAGGTACTTGAAATTTTATAAAAATACTTGTCTTAGAATATTTTCTTATGTATTTTAATACTCAGATTAATATTTTTAAACTGCAGCCAATTTTAATTTATCGCCTTGCAGCCAATATAATTTTACCACCATTCATGTATTTCCGGTTCCCCAGCCAAGAGCCTACTGGCGGGAGTCAATCGTCTCTTCCCATCATTCAAAATAGGTACTTGACACTGGCGCCCCTGCTCTCCGGGGGATTGGGATTCGCCATACAGAAGAAAAAGAAAAATAAATCAATGGCTGACAGCAGCTGTCAAAAAATGTGTCACCATTTTTATTACTAATCGATTATAATAGTTTAAATAGAACCTGCAAAGCCGTTGAGAAGTGCCAGTTTATTTGCGATGGATGTGAGGGACTGTTACTGTTTGTTGGTGTTGTTGTCGCTGAGTGTGTCCGGCACCAACAGCGTAGGTAAGTGTGATGTTCGGTGTCCCTCCCTCCCCTCAATGCTCCCTCCGCTATCTCATTGCTCAGAGTCGTGACATCAACAAGATTTTATCAAAAAAGATCTAATTTATTTAATTTTTGCATCCTCTTCAGATGTCTTTTTACACGATCATCTTTTCGCCGGATCAGAAGTCGCGCAGTGTATGGGATTTTTTATCTTTCACACGCTCCGGTGTGATTTGCTCGGCGATCCCATACACCTCGTGACTGAGTAGACGCTAATGGATCGCTGAAGCTGGTCGTCTAAAAGGCACTTACGATAACTTAAAACCAATTAATGGACTCCGCACTAATTTAAATTTATAACTTTTTCTCGGCGGGCAAATGTCACACTTCTTGTAGGGGACTACAGTCCTTAGCAGACAATAACAAAGTACGAGCTTGCCTTTTCCCTGGCAACCCGGCATAGTGATGTCACAAATTTGTCTAATATGTCAATTCATGTGCTATCACTTAGTATCATGTGTAATTATAATAATATCAGGCTAATTTATTTTAAATTACAAATGATAAGAGAGCGCCGTTTTTGTGTGTGTCACACCTCAAGGGCCCTCTCCGATCATGGATAAGACTTTCTAAAAAGGTGTGTCTTGAGTGCTCCGCGAAATACATCCACAGATTTGGAGTTCTTCACTCCGGGTGGCAGTCTGTTTCACTCCACCGGACCCGCAACACGGAAAGCGCGGTCTCCGAAATTTGTACGAATCTGACGGCGTGGCTGAACCAAATTGACTACTCCGTCGCCCGCGGATCTGAGTGTCTGAATTATATATATATATTAAATATAGTGTCTTAATTATGTTTGTGTTGTCGAGCTTAGCTGTTAACTGTCAGGGAAGAAGTATGCAAGCTTCTGCTACTCTACCTTGGTAGATAAAGCGACGTTAAGAGTGACGCCCCTGCCTGGGATGTTCACCAAACAAGGGTGAGCGCTGTAAGTGCTTGTAGTGTGCTCTCCAGCACATTCCTTGTGCAATAAAGGCAGGGTAACAGTTACAGAAACTAGCCATGTGGGAGGGGGACCCCCACTGTGCCAGAGTCTGCTAAGCCTGTGCATCTCATGTGTGCGTGTGTGTGTTTTTACCTCCCATGAATTAGCGTAGTAACCCTAATGGAATTTATTATATTGAAAATCTGCGGGATGTTGTCACTCATGGTAATTTACTGTGTGTGTGTGTGCAGCCAGCAACCTGCACGTTATGGACGGCGCCTCGTCAGCTGACCTGGTGGGCGAGGACTTCTTCTTTGAGATTGTGGAGCCCGAGGAGCTGCAGTTCACCTACAGGGTGCGCCCCGCCAAGGACTTTGGGGCCGTATTTGTAAGTGACAGACATTCTATTTAGCATATTACTGTTATGTTGTTACTGGGTTCTTCTTTCAATTAAATTGCAATTATTTATTTTCACAGAATTTATTTTGCACAATTTACTTACTTAGTAGGTATACAAATTACAACAATTGATTTCCAGCTCTGGCTTTCAAACTTCACAGCTCAATGTTTTATCGACACTCTGCCCTGCACACGATTGCCGCCCATATTTATACTCGTTCATACGGATGGTTCTCGACTGTTCTCAAACATAGTGGATGATTCTAATACCAGAACGTTCCACCAGCGTCATAATGATTATGCACTAATACTACCAACATGGATCATACTCCCAGATGGTTCTACCCACACTATCGTACATTTATAGGTGCGTATATGTACTTTTATTTCATACTTCGTAACACTATCATCATCACAATAGTGCCAGACTGTTCTGTGTATGCATGTACAGTCACTGTAGGACACATAGGTAAGTTTGTAACATTATTGAATCGCATTTGTTGATTGTTTATCATGACGTTGTCAACTGAGAGCTAATTTTTGCGTGTGTTGCGTGCCAGGAGCCCAACACGTGTATGCGGCACACGCGCCTGGTGCCGCTAGTGCCGCTGGACGCGTGTAACGTGCCGCTCAATGCAGCGCTCGTCAAGGGACACGTGGCCTTCGCTCAGAGAGGGTGAGCAACTCAGCACATTCACTTACAGCACTCCAGTACCCTTAGTACAAGTTGCAAAACTTGAGAAAAGTTAAGTGTACGGAAAATATTAAAGCGTGATTTCTCCCAAAATCTGCTGTTTTTGTTTCTTACACTTTGTGTTCTTAGCAAAAGAGTTACAGTGATGAAGAAAATCAAGTTCAAACAAACAAAAACGGCAAATTTTGGGGGAAATCACTCTTTAATAATTGTCGTAAACTTTACATTACTCAAGTTTTGCAACTCGTACTAAGGGTACTGCTCCCTGAAACATGGGTGGTGACATTATTGTTACATTACTAATAATAACCACTACCGCTAGTCTTCATCTCTCCACTGGATAAAGGCCTCTTCAAAACTTTTCTACATTCGAGCAACACGATACCCACTGTCTTCCCATCAGTTGGACAATATCCTCAACCCATCTTTTTTGGGATCTTCTCACACTTCTTTAGTAACAACAGTTACACCTCCAATAGTAACACCAATATAAAAATTCCGCTGAAGTTGCTGATGGTTTGTATAGTTGTACAAGTTTGTATGAGATACTCTGGGCAGCCACATCTAGGCGCGACCATCTATTGGTTAATGGGGTAGCACTCTCCATAGGAGGTAAGCTGATCCAGCCTTCCGATTCGGTGAGACTTGTGTGAGATTGGAAAGGCAAATAGATGCCACAATAGCTTCCTCCTTTTTTTCACTGCGCCAAATAAAGGCGATTAGAAAGTGTCTTCCGTCAGATGCGGTTAAGACCCTGGTGAGTGCGTTTGTGATGTCTCGGATTGATTATTGCTCAACGCTTTATAGTGGTCAACCAAAGAAGCATTTCAACCGCTTTCAATCTGTGCTGAATTCATCAGCAAGGCTCATATTCGGGATATCAAAATTTGCTCACATCACTCCGCTGTTAAAAAAACTACATTGACTTCGTTTCCCGGAGAGGGTGGTCTACCGTGTTTGTCTGATGGTATATACAGCCATCAATCTAGATTGAATGAAGCTTTGTTAGGTAAGCATTTGAAGTTGAATGCAAGTAAGACGAAAGTATTGAATTTTTAAAGAGATGATGAAAATATGAATTTAAAATTAATGGAATGAATGTTGATGTCGTAAATGAGTTTGTATACCTGGGAAGTAAGTTTGAAAAAGATGGAAGAATGACCGGTGAATTTGAAAGAAGAATAATGAAAGGCAGGTGCGTACTGGGTGCTACCGCTAGCATCGCCAAGAACCAGAATCTTTCAAAAAATGTTTGACTCACGGTGCACGGTGGTATACTAGTGCCCACTCTGATGTATGGAAGTGAAGCCTGGACGGTGAGTGAAAGTGAGATTAGTAAAGTCCATACAGTGGAAATGGACTACTTACGAAGTATGATTGGAAAAAGATGGAGTGATAGGGTGAGGAATGATTTTGTTAGAGAGGAATGTGGTGTAAGAGAAAGTGTGAAAGTAAAGATTAAAAGAAGTATACTTAGATGGTTTGGAAATTTGGAGAGAATGATTGAGGAAAGACTGACGAAGAAAGTGTATGCTGCAAGAAACGATGGATGTCGTGGAAAAGGAAGACCGAGAAAGGTATGGATGGACCAAATTTTCGAAATGGCGAGTGAATGGGATATCCAGAGTCATAATGAAAGGAGAGCTTGTATGAAAAAGGTTATGACTCTGGATGAAATGAAAGAAGTATGCAAAGACAGGAAGAAGTGGCGGCTAATCTGCAATGCTGGTTTGTAATGTTGGTTTATTAGTTTGCTACATTTTTTGCATAGGAAATTTTTGACTTTTTTTGTATAGATTTCTTTTTAAGGTTTTGTGGTTTTTATACTTAAATGTTATTTATTACTCGTATTCCTTGACTTATAGGTTGGTGTGAGGCTGACCACCCATGCTGTAAAAAATGGTTCACTTTGCCAATGTCACCCCTGTTTCAGGGAATGTCGGCAAGAGTTGCAGGGCTTATGTTCATTTGAGGTTTGGATTTTATTTGTAAATACACAATCAGCATTTGTGATTATTTATTGTATCATTACGTTGTGGAGTGAAACAGACTGCCACCCGGAGTGAAGAACTCCAAATCTATAGGTATATTATTTTGCGGAGCTCTCAAGACGCACCATTTCAAAAAGTCTTATCCGTGATCGGAGAGGGCCCTTGAGGTGTGACACACACAAAAACGGAGCTCTCTTATCGTGTGCAATTTAAAATAAATAAACCTGACATATGTTGGAATCCTCCCCACAACACAAGCACAAGTTGGAATCCTCCCCAAAACACAAGCTATGCTTACTTTGGGGAGTATTTATTGTAATTAGATTTTTAAAATTGATTTTTATTGTAATACTTTGTACATATTGATAAAAACAATAAAGACCTTATGAATTATGAATGAATATGAATATATGTATATATACAAGTATTATATATACAAGCATTCTCCTACAGTATAACAGAACATCGGAGAACAAGGATTAGATTCAGGATGGAATGTAAAAGAATATCACTGCAATGTCCTTCTGGAACATGAAGTCACATCCCTGTTGTTTTTTTGATATTTTTCTGTTCACAAATTTATTTACGACAATGTTTATATTTCATCCTCCTTCTGTTATATGTTTTTTACCGGGAATTGGAATATCTTGAGAAAATAACCGACGCCCTCTCTCTTACTAAACTGAAGTATCACATGCAAAGTTGGAACAATTATTTTTCTCTTGACATAAATATTATTTATGGGTTGCGAAAAAGATAGACTTTTTTAAGGATAAAGAGAGATAAGAGAAGCTGTTGACAGTCTGTGACAGTGTGACCCATCGCCAAATAAATGTGTAAAAAGTTGCAGAAATTGCTGAAATAAAGCTACATTATTACTATTATTATATGATGCTGGAGAGTTACTTTCCAGGGATCTGTTGCCATGGTCTGTGAGAGCTGGAGCTAACAAATGTTTCGCCCATGTCAACGATGGGCTTCTTCAGCGTGAAATTGAAATGAAGAAGATGATCTTGATAAAAGTGTAATAAATGATTACATGTGTGAGGTGCTTGCTTGGTTACAGGGAGTGCTCTTTTGTGCACAAGACGCTGGTGGCGCAGCACGCCGGGGCGCGCGCTATCATCATCACTGAGGGCGCCGGGGAAGACTCCGCTCACCTGGACCAGTTCATCGAGATGGTGGACGACAGGTAGCTCCCTCTGTGCCTAGCAAACCTGTAAAGAATTGCGTTGTTTGAGTAGTTATATATTTTTTCTCCTGAGTAGGTATATATTTTTTGTTCCTTTTACTAATAGGTTAGGATAAGGCTGACCTCATGCTGTAAAAACTTGGTTCACTTTTGCCAATGCCGTTCCGGTGCCAGGGAAAAGCAGCAGGAGTTGCAAGGTTTATGTTGTCATAATTTTTTGTAAGTACACATGCAGCACATTTGTCTGTGGGCGTGCATTCAATATAAGCTAAAATTGTCAATGTATCTTTGCAACTTAGATTATAGATTATGGAAGTGTATCTTGCAAGCATCCTTGGAGTGACTACATTACGAAACGGCGTTATAAAGAAATTATATTATATATTAACTCATCATCATGTTAGCAGCCCGCATGAGCCGTGTTCTCCCTGTGCAGGTCCTCCCGCCCCGCCTCCATCCCCGCTGCCTTCCTGCTGGGGCGCAGTGGGGCGCATATCCTGCAGGCGCTGCAGCGGAGACACATGAGCTACGCCCTCATCAACCTGCCCGTTAACATGAGCTACGTGCCTGTCCACAAGATGAACCAGCCGCCCTGGGTCAGCTGGTGATGCGGCACCTCGCAGCAAGCATGCCAGTCCTCCACGGTACAACTCACGAGGAGCACCTGCTGAACCGACAGGCTGCACTCCTACAGCAGGAGCAGCCTTGAAGACTACAGGGGAAAAATAAGGAATTGTTAGGCTTAGTTTGGAATTGCGGTCGTTTGACATATTTACATTAATTATAACTGCACAGTTAAAATTTATTATAAGATATTACATGAACCGTCATAAGAGAACTTAGATTATTCTCTATGTTTTGTTGGTGACGTAGCTTACGTCTTCTGGAGACACCCTCTCTGCACGATGACTGAGGATGAACTTTATTATTATTTATATCCAGACCCCAAAATTCATTGTGGTAAGTAGTTCCTGTACAAAAAGCTCTGTTATTTAGATTAAGGATTAATAAGTGCACTTTTCATGATGAAATGTGGTTCTAGAAGCAAATATATGAACATTAAGTTTGTAAATGAAATTTTCAACTGTTGAACTCCTCCATTCAATTAGGATTGTAATCATAAATAAACCAATTTTGAACTGATTTTTTTCTTCTATAACAATTGTCACAAATCACTGCATACCTTCGAGCGAAGGTAGTAATTATGATTAGGCTACGAATAATGTGAGTTCTCTTAAAGCGGTTTGTGTAATATCTGATAAAGAAATTTGAACTGTGTAGGTAGTTATAATTATTGTAAAAAAAGAGTAAGGAATGTCAGTTGAAGAACATTTTGAGGAAATAAAAATGATAAATCTGAAAGTCTGTATTTCTCATGGTTATTGCTTGTCACAAAGAACCAGAAATATCGCCATAAACTATGATAAAGACTGTTGTTGTGTTACAAATTTTGCAGAGCTTTAGATTCACACAGATGCCACTATGTAGATAGCATTAGTAGATTATTTTTGCTGATATTCCTTGTTTTTCTCCTGTAGTCTTATTGGTGCGCCACTATTTATTTATTACTAGCCTGCCTACTCGTGCTGCGCACAATTACGGCATTCTGGTTTAAAGCCTGGCTTCGCCAGCACACTTTACCCCTGCTCTGATTTATCTGATGTTCCTTGTAAGATAGGTAATACTAGATCATTGAACTTGTACTTAATTTAATGTTCTCAGATTATTTGATTCCAGTAAAACCAGACCTTCTCAAACTCTGTGTTGTTCTCCGATTGAAATTAACTATAGACTCTACATCAGATATAGATCGTTGTATGCATGTTGAACTCGTAAGTCTAAAATCTTTTTTGCCTGATCAGAATGTAACTCCTGTCTTTATTTTAAATTTTATCAAAGATCGCAACTCACAGAACTGTATCGAAATGCATGGATAGCATTACGAATTTTGATCACTATACCTGTAAAAAAAAATGTTTTCTATGGGAAAAGGAGTTTTTCTTAGCTTAAACTAATAAAAACTTATCTGTGATCGACTATATCTTAATCTAGACCAACGAACTTGGCAACTTTGTCAATTGAAAATAAAATTGCTGAAAATGTAGACTTTTGTTGATTAATAAAAGAGTTCGCGGATAGAAAGGCTAATAAACTAAAATTTGATTAGTTTTTAAAAAAAATGGTTATTACATTAAATCCCTTGCCTTTTTTGTATGGGTTTGAATGGTGGATAGGCCTTAGAAATCTCGCCCAGGGCGCTGGTAGTTCTAAAACCGGTACTGTTTACAGCAGTACTATTTGCAGATTTTAATGCCAGCCGTTTAGTTTAGTTCAAGTTATGACATATACCGCGTGGCAACACACTGTCAATTCTATAGTAAAAGAGACCTAATACTAAATGATTTCTCCAATTTTAAGCCAGTGAAGCTGATCTCTTAATGTAGGGGTAATGGGAGCACTAAATTTTTCAATTATATATTAGACGTGCTCCCATATTGAGCACAGATTGAAGTCTGTTCAACTGCACACACGGTAGGCCACTGTATATTCCATTATAATAATCAAGCCGTGGGAGTACAAGCGCAGTCACAAGGGATTTGGTTTCCTCTGTTGGCGATTTGATTTGATTTGATGTGTGCACACTTTGGTGGTGTTGCACACTTGACCAGTGCTGCCACAATGGCTAGGGGGGCCCATATCTTTCTGGTATCTTTTCAACAGGGCCCCTGGTGAGCTGAATTTAGGCCAGTACCTGTAGTACGAGTTTTTCACTTTACTCGAAATATTGAGTATTCAACAAACAAGTTTCAAAACTTTTTTTGCCAGAAGTGCTTTACAAGTTCACATACATTTTTCTCGAATCCTCAATACTTTGAGTAAAGTGAAAAAACTCGTACTACGGGTACTCATGCTAAGTGATGATGTTGAATGCTTGTTTTTTGATTCCGGGTTTTGACGGTGGCCCATCTTTTTGCTTCTTTTTTTTTTCTTCTTTCTTGCTACTTCTTCAGCTGACGTTTCGTCTCCTCTGTGGGTGACTTCTTCGGAG
Organism: Agapetus fuscipes; assembly: GCA_951799405.1. Taxonomy (NCBI): domain Eukaryota; kingdom Metazoa; phylum Arthropoda; class Insecta; order Trichoptera; family Glossosomatidae; genus Agapetus; species Agapetus fuscipes. Next base: position 11,292,683 of record OX637342.1, read on the forward strand.
CTCTGCTCATTTCTGAGGTCTGAACGAAAGGCGGCGTCCTTTTATTTGGGGGGGCGTGGCTTAATTTTTAAGTATTAAACTACCCTCTGTCACAGCTTCAATTGTACTCAACTAGGTTTTGTTAAATTTTAAGCATTCTTCCTTTCTGTTAAAAATTTTATTTGTATAAATTTCAATAGCTTCTCTATAAAGCCGTGCATAATACCCACAAGCCTTTGCAATAATTTTAGTGTCATTGAAATTTAGTAACAGAAAGATTTTTCTGTTTGTCCTAGTCTGCAGTTCCTTTTGTGCTCCTTAACCCGTGTGATATAGTAAACTGCTCACAGCTTCTCTGTATGGTATATTAACCATCTCCTTCTTTAATTCTTCCGTCGTAGGACACATGTCCATCGTCAACTTTTGTTGTGGGTCGTTCGGTGTAGCAATGGGCTTACTTTCTTTCATATTAAACTTATTTATGATAGCCTCAATGAATTTGCTCTGATCTAATGCGATCCCATCATCATCATATGTTAAGTTTATTCCTAAGCAACATTTTGCTTTGCCTAGATCCTTCATTTTAAATGTATCGCTCAGTTTTCTTTTAAATTTTTCCTTTTCAATTTTATTTTTCCAGAAAATAAGCAGATCATCAACATAAATAGCGATAATTAAGGTTCTCGTTTTGTTAAAATATATACATGGATCCAGCATTGATTTCATCAATCCGGAATTCTTCATTTCTGCTTCTAATCTTTTATTCCATTGTCTGCTGCTTTGCTTTAGTCCATATATACTCTTTTTCAGTAAGCACACTTTGTTATGCTCATTCTTGCATCCTTCTGGCATTTCCATATAAATTTCCTCATCCAGATCTCCTTGTAAAAAAGCTTTGACCGCATCCATTTGGTCAATTTGCATGCCATTTTTCACAGCTAATGCAATGAGTAATTTGATGGATGTATTTCTTACTACAGGTGAGAAAACCTCATTATAGTCTACTCCCTCTCGTTGAGAGCATCCTTTTGCTACTAGCCTAGCTTTGTAGCGGGTGATATTTCCATCTTTGTCTGTTTTATTTGTAAAAACCCATTTAGATTTTATAGCTTTTCTCCCGTTCGGAAGCATCACTTCATCCCAAGTATTGTTTTCCTTTAGCGATTGCATTTCTTCTTCAATTGCCCTTTTCCAATGCTCCTTTTTATCTCCATTTGTAGCCTCATAAAAGTTATCAGGTATATTTGAAGATACTGCCGCAGTATATAAAACATAATCATCATATAACTTTGGTTTCACAATTCGTTTAAGCGTCTTGGTTCAGTGACAGATTCCTCATCATCTTCATCAAGTATCTCTACAGATTCAATGTTTCTAGATTCCTCATTGACATTGTCCATCTCTTTTGTCTCTTCTCGTCTCTCCTCATTGACATTGTCCGATGACAGTTCATCTTCATCACTGATCCATCCTCCCTTGGTTGATTTGCATTGTGTAGATTCTTTTATGATGAATTTAACATCTCTCGATATAGTAACTGTTCCATCCTTAGGATTTACACACCTATATCCTTTTTGATTCTCTGAGTATCCCACGAAGATCATCTCTTCGGCCTTTTTGTCTAATTTTCGTCTTTTTTCCTTTGGAATATGCACCATTACTGTAGTGCCGAAAATTCGTAATATCCTCAGATCAGTCTTCCGCCCTGTCCAGATCTAATCAGGAGATTTGTTTCCCAATAGGGTAATTGCAGTGGTGGGGAAAACGGTTAAAAGTACTATGGTTGAGTAGAGTACATTTCAAGGATCACAACCATATATTTTTTGTATGGTAAAAATAAAGATATCATTTTTAATTTTCAAAAATAAAATGTCGAGAATTTGAATACTGCCAAAACGCAGTGGGGCCGAAGAAACACGCTGTGACGTCAAAATTACGTAGATGGATCTATCAGTCTTAGAAGACCTAACGGTACACTCCATACATCGTAAGATTCATTGACGTCACATCCGCCTAAATAAAAAAATGAGCTGTTTTAGCGGAAACCGAAAATGGGTGAATTTTACAGAGCTGCAGTTTAAAAACTAAGCCAGATATTATTTTTTTACAAACGCAGATGCATTTTTTAAAAGGTAGTCCGTCATTTTATGAAATAATAAAAATATGTGAAATTACCCTATTGAACTTTTGGCACTCTGTTTAATATATAACATGCCGTGTTTACTGCCTCGGCCCAAAAAATTTTACCCAATCCAGCGTCGAACATTAGGCATTTAGCCTTTTCCATCAACGTTCTGTTCATCCTCTCAGCCACACCATTTTGCTGAGGAGTATAAGGGATTGTTGTTTGATGTGTTATCCCCTCACTTAAACAGAAAATTTTAAAATCTGAATTTACAAACTCTCTTCCGTTGTCTGTTCTTATTATTTTTATTTTTCTTTCAGTCATTTTCTGCGCCCTTTTTGTGTATTCTTTGAAACTTTGGAATGCATCCGACTTGGTTTTTAGAAAAACTACTTCAGTGTATTTTGTAAAGTCGTCGATCAACGTAAGCACATACCTTGCTCCGCCAAAGGATGGTTCCTCCATAGGACCGCATATATCCATATGGACTAATTGCAGACATTCCTTTGTTTTATTATCTGACAACTTGAATGGTCTTCGAGACATCTTGCCCATGCAGCATACCTCGCAGTTTTGGATATCATCCAGCGATGAAAATTTCATATAAGCACAAACTTTCTTGAGTGCTTCCATATTCTCGTTTACAACAGTGTCCTAATTTTCGGTGCCATTTTACTGCATCACTTGAATTTGTTATGCTACTAAAGGCTTTCACTGACTTGGTGTCAATTGTATACGTTCCTTCAGTCTCCTTTGTTGAAATGAACTCTCTTCCGTCGGGTTCTGTTATGTGGCAACCTTCATTGTCAAAAGTCACTTTGCACCCATTTTTAACAGCTTGGCTGACAGAAATGAGATTAGCTTTCAAACCTGGCACAATTAGCACATTATTCAGCTCCGTGATTGAGCCATTGTTATTTATTGATAGTTTGCCTTGTGCCGATACTGGCATGATTTTACCATCGGCCACTGTAATATCACTTATCACCGGATCATCTCGGGTGTCCAACCATTCGTCGTGTGACGTCATGTGCCTTGAGGCACCACTGTCTATGTACCATTTCGAGTCTTTAAATCTTGTTAGCATTGCCGTCATGGCATTTTTCTTTGACTCTTGAAAATACTTTGGCTTTGCACTGCGACATACCGAGGCTTTATGTCCTATCTTTCCGCATTTGAAGCATCTGATTGTTTTTTTTTACCATCGCGCCGACGTCTCCGGTTTTGTGTTGGTCTCACCAACATCCAAAAGCTTGGCCGTCACAGCAGCCATGGTCGTCGCCATCCCGCTTCCTTCGAATCCCATTACGAGTGGTTTGTACTCGTCCGTCAAGCCAGCGAGAGTGATGGCTCCCATGAGTTCAGTGTCAAGTTTCATTCCCATACTGTTGAGTTTGTTAGAAATTTCCGAGATTGCTGCGATATAATCGTTGCTATTCGCAAATTTTTCTAATCTTGTGTTGATCAATTTTCTGATTAAACTAATTTTGTGGGTTGCTCCAGTGTTTTGAAACATGTCATGGAGCTTGTTCCACATTTGAAGCGCCGTCTGGCATTCCTCGATGTAGGGAAATAACTTTTCGTCGATGCTCAAGAGCATCCTAGCTCGAGCGCGCTTGTGTGCCGCGATCTTGGTGCCGTCCAGGGGCTACGTAGGATCCTGCTGCTCGATGGCGTTTTCCAGCCCGTTCACCTCCAGACACGCCCGCATGGACATTGCCCAGGAGCTGAAGTTGTCGGCTCCACGCAGCTTCGTGATTCCACACCATGTGTCAACCATTTTTAGGTTAGGTCGAGTCAACAGAGTAAGGTCGAGTCGCTTTCCGCGAGTCTTTTAAAGTCTCGCAAGTCCTGATGTCAAGCACTACAATATGCCTGCGTCTGCCTACGCCTGCCCCGCGTGTCCTGGGCCCATAACATGTTAAGATTTGGTGATTGGCAGAATAAAGAAATACGTCTTGACAGTTCAGCGTTTATTGAGAGCAGTGATGTTAATACTTTTATGAAATAATCCCTACAACCTTTTAAAAAAATCCCCACATTTCCCTACGCCAAGAAAAAAAATCCTTACATAATTCCCCACACGTTTTTGGCAGTTCAAGGTTTTTTATATCCCAATAGATGGCAGTAGCATCTGAAATCAACCTATGGAAAAAATGTGGGCTGTTTACTTTTACTGACCATACATAAAACACAATGTAAATGTTGTATACTTGATTATTTGAGGTTTGGTATTACAAATATACAATAAGAATACTTTGGTGTATTTGTTGGTTTATTATCACTCTGGACTGTAACTATTCACATGTGAGATATAGCAAAGGTGAATTCTCTCTGGGCAGTGCTGCCAACACTCTTATATTAATAGTGCTGCCAACATCTCCCTCTTTTAAGAGTTTTTCTATGTGAACTTAAATAATGAGTTACATTTTTTATTTCAGACTTATTTCTAATTATATATTTTGTGATGAAATAAAATATATGATATTTATTTCATCACACTTATATATTTTATTATAATAAGCATGAAAATAGTTTTATTGAAAAGTAATAAACTAAATGTAATCTTCAAATTTCCTTGGCTTTTTTGTATGCCTGTTCGACCTTCTCGGTAGGCTGGCATTTTGGATTGGTTGATCCGGGCAGCGGGAACTAGCTTGAGCCTGCTGATCCTCCATCTGGCTTGTACTCAGCTGTGGTCCCTGGTTGAATTCTTGTATCAGCTCTTCATCCAACTGGTCCATGGGGCTGGGTTCCACATCCTGCTGTTTAAATTCATCGAAGATTGTTATTTTGCTTCTTTCCCGAATCTGGTTTATGTGTGACCTTATTATTTTCAGGCCCTTTGGTGTGTCCACATATATGTTGTATACAACTTTCCCTCTTCTTTCAATGATTTTGCCTGGGGTCCATGCCCATGCATTGTTCCTGTATATTTTGGCATATACATTGTCCCCATTATTGAATGATCTTACAGGTTGCTCCGTTAATAGTGCAGTTGTAGTTTTTGCTGGCGGCTTTAGGGTGTCTAATACTGTCCTCATTTTCCTTCCTAGCATCAATTCTGCTGGTGATTTTTGTTTAATCTGTTTATTTGGAGTATACCTATATGTATGCAGGAAAGTGTTGATTGCTGTTTCAATCTGTTCTCCATTTTGTATTTTTTTTATACCTCGTTTAAAGGTGTCCACAAAGATTTCAGCTTGTCCATTTGACTGTGGATGATAAGGTGGTGACTTGATATGTTGTATTCCATTTTCTGTGCAGAAGTGTTCAAACTTCTCACTGGTGAATTGCGTACCATTGTCAGTGACTATTACTTTTGGTATTCCATATCTCGCACAAGTCTCTTCTAAATATCTTAATGTGGCTGACGCTGAAATAGTTTGAGTTGTGAAAATTTCAGGCCATTTTGAATATGAATCAATGATGAGGAGAAAATATTTTCCCTCAATTGGTCCGGCATAGTCCATATGTATTCTTTCTAAAGGTTCTGATGACGGTGTCCATCGTTGTGGTGCCTCTTTAGGTGGAGACTTCCGTGCAACCTGACACGCATTGCAGTTTCTCACATATTCTTCGATTTCTTTATCAATCAAGGGCCAAAACACATAGCTTCTAGCTACTGCTTTCATCCTCTCTATGCCTGGATGTCCTTTGTGTAATTGCTTTAGTACAGATTGTTGGTGTTTCTTAGGAACTATAACTCGGTCCCCGAACATCAAACAATCTTTTACTTCTGATATCATCTCTTTTCTATAATAATATGATTTGAGCTCGTCCTTAATGACTTTTGGCCATCCTTCTTTTAGGTATATAGTAATTTGCTTCAGTATGGTATCCTTTTTTGTTTCTTCTTGTATTTCTTTATATGAAATTGAAGTGTGTTGAACCGACTCTATAATAAATAATAATAATCTATAATCTCCTAATCTAATGACTCCATCAGTGTTATTTGTTCTGTTGTTTCTAGTGTTACTGCTGCTATTACTATTTCTTCCTCTGGTCTGCTTTGACTATCTATCAGTCTTGACAGTACATCTGCATATCCAAATGCATTAGTATTTATGTATTTGATATCAAAATTGTACGCCAGAAGAGTACATGCCCACCTCTGAATTCGGTTGGCTGTGTGTAACGGAATCCCTTTCTTTGAACCGAAAATGTGTACAAGTGGTTGATGATCCGTTTCCAAGATGAATTTTCTACCATGAATCATTTTGTGGAATTTTGTTACCGCAAAGATTAAGCCCAAAGCTTCTTTTTCGATTTGGCTATATTTTTTTTCTGTTTCAGTCAGTGTTCTGGATGCATGCTGTATAGCTTTTTGGCTTCCATCTGGAAACTCGTGTCTTATAACAGCTCCAATTCCAGTACTGCTTGCGTCTGCTGCCACGATTATTGTTTTTGAAGGGTCATAGTGAGTGAGTAGCATGTCGCTTTTGATGGTTGTTTTGATGTTCTCAAATGCCTTCTTACATGCATTTGTCCACTTCCACTCTTTATCTTTCTTTAAAAGCTCGTCTAAAGGTTGGCGAATTCGTTGTAGTTTATACACAAATTTCCCATAATAGTTAACTGCTCCCAAGAACGACCGTAGCTCGCTGACGTTTGTTGGAGGTGGCATCTGTTCTATGCATTTGATGCTTTCAGGGTTTGGTTTGATCCCCTCCTCACTGATGATGTGTCCTAAGAATTTGACACTGCGCAGGAAAAGCTGACACTTTTCATTTCTAATTGTGAAACCATATTCCTTGATTTGTTGAAACAGACTTCTCAAATGTAAGTGATGCTCTTGTATGTCCCTGCTTGCGATGATGATGTCATCTAGGTATGCTGTTGCGTTCTCCTGTCCGGCGACCATTGCATCAATGATCTTTTGAAATTCAGCCGGTGCTGACTTGACTCCAAACGGGAGTCTGCTGAACTCGTACAGCCCCTTGTGAGTGTTGATTGTGAGTAACTTCCTAGATTGTCTTTCCACTTTGACTTGAAAATACGCATCGCTCAAGTCAATGACGCTGAAGATGGCATTTCCGGCAAGTTTTGCAAAAATATCTTCTGGCAGCGGCAATGGGTGTTTATTTTCTTCCAAAGAATTGTTGAGGCCCGTGGAGTAGTCGGCACAAACCCTCAGTTTGCCGTTTGGTTTTTTTACCACCACGATTGGAGCTGCCCATGCTGAGAAATCAACTGGTGTGATGATACCCAGTGTTTCCAGCCTGTGCAGTTCTTCTTCAATCTTCTCCTTTGCCGCGTAAGATACTGGCCTTTTATGTTTGAAGACTGGCTTTGCTCCTTCTTTTAAGTGTAGCTTGACTTTGGTTTTTGTGCAACAGCCCAGTTCCTTTTCAAACACTTCGGGAAATTCAGCTGTTATTGCTTGCTTTGTTCCCTCAGTAATTTTGGTTTTGACAGCACGACAAATGCTATTGATGGGTTTATCCCAAATTTTGAACGCGTTTATCCATTGGATACCAAATAAATTTAAATTTGGTACACTGGTGATGTACACTGTGAGCTGCTTTCTTTCCCCTTTTAGATTCACTTCCACGGTGCTCTCAGCTTTCAGACACAAGCTGTCACCTGATGCGTTTTTGGCTTTTGCGCTGGTTTTCTGCATCTTCGGAGCGCCAATTGTTTTGTAAGTTTCCTCTGAAATGATGGATATGTCTGATGCTGTATCAATTTGAAGACATACCTCTTTTCCATTTAGGAAAACATCTACATATTTGCGGCTACCAGTGGTGTTTATTCCTAGCACTGCAAATACTCCTTTTGAAGTAAACTTATACTCCTTGGTGTTAGGTTTTAGTGTTTTGGCTCCGCTTCCGCAGTATCCATCTTTATGTCCAACTTTAGAGCATACTTTGCACTGATGCTTTGTATAGGTGCAGTCCTTGGCAAAATGCATTGCGCCACAGTACCAGCAAGGATATCTAGGAATAGTTGACTTTTCTGTAGAGGTCGTTTTTCCTGATGTGAATTTTCCTTTTGATTTTGGTTTTGGTTTTGACTTTGACTCCACTTTGTAGACAGCTGTTGTTGCTTGATGTTGCTGCACAAGGTCTGTGTCTCGTTTTAGTGATGTGTACCTCGTACACTCTTCTACGAGACTCTGTATCGTTACAGGTTTTTCTACGCAGTGTTTTTCTAGGATCTGCAGTAGACGGCTGCGTACGTCTGTCTCCACTAAATTGCTGAGTCCGCTTATAAAAATAAGGCACTTGAATTGCTCGATGCCTAAATTTTCATACTCAATGTCCTCGCACAGTTTGTTTACTGTTCCTGCGAACGTCGAAATGTCTTCTTGCGGCTTCTTTTTGTGTTGCAGGCAATTGAACCGCCTGCTGAAAAGTGATTTTGTGGGACTCAGAATTGATTTTAATGTGTTTATCGTGGTTTGAAAATCAATATCCTTTACCCTTTTTGGAAGAATGAAGTTCGCATACTTTTCGTATGACGAATTATCGAGCTTCCGTAGCAATAGTCGAACTTTGGCTGCATCATCCAGACGTGCCGCTTCTGTCTCAAATGTCTCTTGATGTCTAGAGTACCATTTGTCAAACGTTTGGCCATTATCTGGATCATACTTGAACTCCGAAATACTTCGCGCTATTGTATCCGCGATGTATTCGTGCCCTTCTGTTACGGCCGGTGTGTTGATGTCCCCGGCTGCAGGCTCTTTTCGTTGTCCCAAAATGACATTTTCCAATACCCCCATCCTTTCATGTGAAGCCATCACCATTTCTGTCAACTTTTGCAGAAGTTCCTGTGTCATGATGATGTCGTGCACATGCGTTTTTTTTTTAGGTTAGGATCGCGATGTTTTGCCGTTTGTCGCGTGCAATCCGTAAATCCTCGTCGCCACTGTTGTATACTTGATTATTTGAGGTTTGGTATTACAAATATACAATAAGAATACTTTGGTGTATTTGTTGGTTTATTATCACTCTGGACTGTAACTATTCACATGTGAGATATAGCAAAGGTGAATTCTCTCTGGGCAGTGCTGCCAACACTCTTATATTAATAGTGCTGCCAACAGTAAATGTGACACAGTTGTTTGTTTTCTTTTTCTATATACTAAGGCGGGTTCTTAATGTAGCAGCAAGGTGGCGTATGCCTGACTTTTACAGTAGTCCTCTATAGTTCCTGAAAAACCTTATCTAAAAAAAATTTTGTGGTATATATCGCTGCCCTAGTTCAATACTCAGACATCTTACACAAAGCTAGTTTCGAGAAAATCGAAAAAGAAGGTTTGTAATCGCCATGATAATTACAATTAACTTTGTTTTAAAGTCACTTAAGTTGTTTTTAACGTAATCAGGGATGCTCTAGTACCGTGTATATATAGATCTACGAAAACATTATGTTAAGGCTTCAAATTTCAACATAACCTCATATAGCACCAGGATATATGCATGTAATATAAAATATCCCCGAAACTTTTCTTTGGCCATCTGTTAAACCATTTCATTAAATTTAAACATCAAACATGGTTAGAAGTTGTGTAATTTTTATATACAATTTATCTGATAACACATCAAGGGCTGAAACCATATATAAAGACTTTACTTTCATGATGTCCTGGTATTGAACTGAATTGAGGTGGGTTCTTGAAGATGTCCAAAATAACATTATATTTATTTTAAATGAAAGAAGTACACAGTTTTATTTTTTACATGCTTATGCAATTATAAATTATTAAATTATTATTATTAAATTATTACATTATTCTAAAATTATTAAATTATTCACTATTTCAATTAGTCGCTACTGATTTGCTGTATTTCCTATTTGTTTATGCACTTATACATTATTACATTTATTAAATTATGACATTACTCCAATATTATTAAATTATTCTAATAAAATATAGCTGACCACCCATACTGTAAAAAATGGTTCACTTTGCCAATGTCACCCCTGCTTCAGGGAAGGTCGGCAAGAGTTGCAGGGCTTATGTTCATTTGAGATTGGGTTTTTTATATTGTAGGTCCACATGCGGCATGTGTAAGCGCGAAATTATGCATGTCTGCTTGTGGGAATGCATTTAATATGAATCTCAAATGATACATATCTTTGCAGCTTAGATTTAGATTTAGATTCACTATTCAATCCGAGTCACTACTGTTTTGCTGTATTTCCCCGGTCTCATTCAATGAAACAGGAAGGCTTTCGAAGAAAGCATGGTGGCATTTGGGTATTCAATTTGATGCGCAAAGGGACAGCAAGTCACGTTTTTTGTGGACACCTATTTTTGGTGGAATTAAATATGCCTTCTGTAATTCCAATCCTGTACTTCTTCCCCTCTGCTTTCTCTTAACATTGACGGTACCTGTGTATGCATTTTCATTTATAAATGAAGTTTTGTATTCAAATACAAACGGTTTATGTTTTTCTACACTGACAGATTTTATTTCGCCCCAGGCTACTTTCTTTCCCTCTTCATCAGTGTTAGTTTAGTAGTTTAGTAGTAGTTAGTAGTAGTTTTTACCAATATTAGAGCTTAGCTCTTTCCAATTGTAAAAGTGGTCTGTGCTCATTTCGTATACGGTGTATGGTTCGCCACTTTTTTCGCAGATTTCAATACCATAGCCATTTGAGCAGGGGTGTAAATTGGACTTTTTTTTGTCAGTCTCTTCTTCTCTCTTTCTATGACCGAATGTATATTGTCTGCGTCATTTTGTGTGTGGCCTGTGATTAAAAAGTTGTGGGTGATTTTATCAATTGGCAGGTTTTGCACTGCAAACAAGTACATACTTAAAAATAAATTTGTTTTTATTTTGCCCTGCACAATTATCTGAGTAGAAAATGACTTTTGTTTTCACTCGCTCTTGCATTTGCTACATTGATTTGTTTTTGATCGTGATGCTGTCTTTTCTAGTAGGTACAACCACCTACTAGAAAAGACAGCATCACGATCACATCACATCTTGACTTTGTTTGAGGCTATCTTTCTCTTCTGGGGATGCATTTGTAAATGCCGCACACTTTTGGCACACATTGGTCTTTTTTTGGTTTATAGAAGGACAAGTTATATTCCGTGTTCAAAATATGTGAATACATGGAATGTTTAGCTGGAATTATTTGGTGTTCTGTGCAGTATGTGAGATACAGTCTGTACATTACTGCAATAGATAGATCGCCTTCTAACTGCCGCATTGTGTCTGCTCTACAATAGTGGGACTCCACGCGAGGGAATTCGTAAATATGATTTCGTACTGATTGTTTTGTCACTTCAGGCAATGTCTTATGATTGCTGTGACGACCTCTGAGATCTTTTTTAGTTGTGCCCTCAGGTTCCATTTTTTTCTGGGTAGTCGTAATTGCAGTATTGGTGATAGCAATGGTGCTCTTGAAGAATGCCTTGCATACGCGAACCCTTTTTTCATCTAAATATAAGTAATAAGAATAATTGAGCTTTCTTGACGAATTATGCATGCGGTATTTACGAGGAGCTGTTATTACCATGCACTTAGACAAGAAGTCACGTTGTCTATTGCAGTCAGAAAGGGCATAAAATTTCATGAATATGGATTGTCGCTGCTCGTTATTAAACTTTTACGAACGTTTTAACTTACATTTCTCTCCACAAGCTCTTCCTATGTGTTTTCCTTGTCTCTGAAGTCCACCCTCTGTTGTATAACCCAGTCCAGAGTTCAAAAGTCTCTTCTTTTTATTTTTGGACCAGTTTGCTTCATTTCGAATTCTTTTTTTAGTTTTTGTTCTACTCATTGCCACAATTAAAATGATCAAACACAGTTATTTGTTTTATGAACTTAAATATAATAAATATTATAGATCTGTACAAAGACATTTTAAAATTCCTTCATATGGAACTGTTGATTTCTTGTTTAAATCTGGTTCAATAGTACCTTCCTTATAGTATATTCCTTAGTATATTCCTTATATTCCAATAGTTCCTTGACTTATAGGTTGGTATGCGGCTGACCACCCATACTGTAAAAAATGGTTCACTTTGCCAATGTCACCCCTGTTTCAGGGAAGGACGGCAAGAGTTGCAGGGCTTATGTTCATTTGACATTGGGTTTTTATATTGCAGGTCCACATGCGGCATGTGTTAGCGCCAAATTATACATGTCTGCTTGTGGGAATGCATTTAATATAAATCTTAAATGATATATATCTTTGCAGCTTAGATTAGATTAGATTAGATTAGATTAGATAGTAAGACATTTTAAAATGTCCGTGTATAGAAATAATAATCCCAAAATAAGCTGGTTCAATACAAGGACATTTCGAAATGTCTGCATATATAAATGACAAATAAGAAACATTTTAGTTTTGTGGTCAGACATGTTAAGTTGTCTGAGTATTGAATTAAGTTTGAGATTGAAACTACTATAATTCCATAGAAGGATATCGTTTATATCTCATGAATAATATTTTTTCCTAAATGTTTGCATACAGAACCAGTTAAAGTACTTATATGGGGACCAGAATCTCAAATAACCTCATTTTTGTTTTTTTTAAGATGTCTGAGTATTGAACTAGGGCAGCGATATATTTGGTTCTATGCTTCTATGCATGTAGTTAAAAAAATAATAATATATATAATATATTGATTATTATATATAATATATATAATAATCAATAAAAATAAGTATCAACTTCACATGTGACATATCACTTTTCTTAAAATTTAAAATAAAATAACAAAAAAACAACTTACATTCAAAGTATAAAAATAACAAAAAATAAACTTAATATCTAATGCTTCTTTAAATGATCATATACTTCACTAGAGTTGGATAGTTTTTTAAAATGATTTTCTTGACATATAAAAGATATACAATTTTTTTGAGAGTTTTGAAGTGCCGATCTAATGATACATATTGCGCTTAAATTTTCGTGGCTTAATTTGTTGCGTTTTTTTGTCCGCACATCAGTAACAATTGAAAATATCCTTTCAGCTTCAGCGTTTGCGTGGGGTAGTGCCAGCACAAAATGGGCCAAATTTGATATTTTTGGAAATACCAATTCATCATTGAAATTTTTTGACCCACTTATTGTTTTCCAGAATTGTTCTACGTTGTTATCATCAATTAATTTTTTCTTTTCGATTTCAGTAAAATGATATTGTATGGTTCGCCATTCTGTTATTAAATCAGTTTCACTAATTTTAAACCTCTCGCAAATTTTTTTGAACTGAATGTGACCCCTATCTTCTGCTCCTAGCGCTACTCTTGGGCTCAAAAATGCCATTTCTGAATAAATAGAGTCAGTTTTTAATGGCAGTCTATTTTGAATTTCTTCTAAGGCTGTTATGTAAAATTTCAAACAATCAAGTATAATTCTCTCTGAAGCTTGCAAAGGCATTTCATTGAGTAGTTCAGCACATTCTGGCCCCAAGAATATTTCCTTATTTGGTAAGTATATTGATGGTGTTCTCAAGATAACGCCAGTCTTTAGGTGTTCTTTTTTGATGAAATTTTGCCCCAATTTAAAAAATATCTTTAACGACTCATCATGCAGTTGGTGTATCAATGGTTTTTTCGATTGAAAAAGCGCGTTTAATTGATTAAAATAGACTAAGACATATTTTAAGAAAAACAAATACGCCCTATTGCATTGATTGTTGAGCTTGGCTAAAATAATTTCTGCAGACTTCAGTTTGTCAGTTGCAACTGCATGTTTAAAATATTCTTGTAGAACATTCCAGTTTTCCAATATTCTGGTAACGCATTTTTGATGTGAGAGCCATCTTGTCGCCGATGTCCGAAGAATTTTTCTTTTCTCTTGCTGCAACAAATCTTGAAATTCTGCAATTTGTGAACATCTTTTAGAACTTCCCGAAACATATGTTCCTATTTGCCTCAACAGTTCCTCAGGAGCTCTTGGCAAGGCCAAGCAAGCTTTGCTGGCTATAATAGCCGACGAATGGCATATGCATTTAACAATAATAGCGCCTGGATTGTCCTCAATTAATCGGGAGGCAAATGAGTTTCTCACTCCCACCATTACGCTGGCGCCATCACTACACATACCTGGAAAACAAGTTATAACACAATACACATACATACTTGAAAAAACAGTTACTTAAGTTCATTTTGTAATATGAATACATACCTATTATATTTTGATAAGGTATTTTATGATTAAAAATAACTTCCTTAAAACTGCTATACAAAGCTTCAGCGGAACAATTAGATTTTACTGGAATCATATCCAGCAAATTAACATTAATGTTACCAGTTTCCTTGTCGACGTACCTCACAAGACAGCACATACTTTTATTGATCCCAATATCGGTACTCTCATCAATCATAACTGAAAATTTGTTGATTTTCAATTTTGATACTAGGTCTGATTTTTCTTGTTCAGCCAAAACATTTTTTATAATATTCGTACATTTGCCTCTGCCTAACTTCGATTTTTGTATTATTTCTGAATCGGTAACAGTTTCCTTTAACAACGGCAATAAATGTTCAACAATTTGAATCGCTACATTATGCTCTGCAAAAAACATGCATAGCTTAATTTCAAAATTTTGTACTTTTGAGCTGGTTGATGTTGAAGCTGACATGAAAAAAATTGGAATGGCCTTGGAATTTTTAATTGCAAGCACATTTTTCATGTGAAGTTTTGTTTGGCTATGTTTAATTAGATCAGATTTTCCACAATTTAAAACTTTATTGCAAGCTGAGCATTTGCACTTAAACTGGTCGTTTTTTATAATTTGAAGCCAGCCTTTGAATATATCTATATCAAGCCAAGAGCTATTAAATTTTTGTTGGTGATATTTCCTTTTTAAGCTTGAGTTGGTGTTTTCTCTGCCTCCATTCGAATCTGCATCAGACGATTCACTGCTCATTTTGGATGATATGATCTGTAATGTATTAGTAATTGTAATTAGTTTACAATAAAACGTTGCAGAATTATTTTCAAAAGAATGTTCATTACCTCGTATTCAATGTGAACCCAGCATTTGCCACAATTTTACCTACACCACACTTCGGCTGCCGAACAGAACTCTTTTTGTATTGCAACGCACTGTAACGTACTATTAGTTTTTAAAATATATTTGATTTATTCAAACTGTCAATATTTTCTAAACAATTGACATTCAGCGTCACCCCTATTGACAATTTTCAGACAAACTTCGCGATCCACTACAAAATCCAAATTACCCTAAAAACATTTCTGAGACAATCAACAATCCAAATTACTCAAAGAATATTTATGAGAAATAATTTTCCAATTTAATCGACTTAGAATATAAATAAATATTGTTCAAACTATTTCTTCTGGTTTCTATAAATTTAATAAGTTTAATAATCGTATTCATTGAAAATCCTTACATTTGGCTTGAAAAACGAAATCTGTCTTTTTTTCCCTACAGCCGATTTTGAAGGCAAAAATTCCCTACATTCGGGATTTTTCCCTACTTTTGACATCACTGGTCTTGACAGTTCAGCGTTTATTGAGAGAGAGAAAAACATAGACAATATAGGAGCTGCCAATATGGCTATTACAACAGTAAATAGATAATCAGGTAGGTAGAAAATATAATTTCATTACAGTACTCTTTGGAATTGGATGTACTCTTTCTGATCTAGTGAGATTTGTCCATTTTTCTGTGTGATTTGAATGCCAAGGTAAGTACTAGGTTCATTGACCTTTACCTTAAATGTATTTTGCAGTTTTCTTACAAAGTCGTTGATATCTTCTTGACAAGAACCTGCTATTAGACCATCATCAACATATTATGTAATGACAAACAGTTAATTTTTGTTTTGATTTCTAAAAAAAAGACATGGGTCAGCTTCGCTCACAACTAAGCCTTCTTTCACCATGAAGTCATTCAATGTTTTATTCCAGCATCTAGGACTCTGCTTCAGACCGTACAGGCCTTTTTGTAATTTCCACACTTTGCTTGAACCATCAGCATATCCATCAGGTTGATCCAGATAAACTTCCTCCTGCAAATATCCATTAAAAAATGCAGTAGATACATCAAATTGTTTAAGTTTTTCCACAGCGGCAACAGCCAGCACCGACCGGACTGTGTCAAACTGCGCCACTGGACTGAATGTTTCATCATAGTCCAGGCCGTACCTTTGCGAGTACCCTTTTGCTACTAAAGGGGCTTTGTGACGTTTCCCACCATCTTCATTTTTAACTTTGAAGACACAGCGACTGCCTAAAACTTTGCAGTTTGGAGGCCGCTTGACAAGTTTGTAAACTTCGTATTCTTGCAGGGCTGCAATTTCTTGATCCATTGCATGCTTCCATTTATCAGAGTCATCACTGGATATAGCTTCTTTGTATGATATTGGACCACCTTTTGGCCTTGTGTCATCTTCCGTTTCTATGCTGCCTTCTTCCTCTTCAACACTGCCATGTTCTTCTTTGTCATCTTCTACGCCCCCTGTCGTAGGTTTTACAATGAAGTCATCTTCTTCAAATTGAGTATCTTTCTCTGGATCTTCAACTTGAGAGAGAAACAGTGTGCGGCTTATCATATTGAGTAGGTATGAACACAACATCCCGACTAGTAGTGATTTTATTCCCAGCTTCCAGCACTCTGTAGCCGTCTTTCTCATCACAGTAGCCAACTAGCCGTCCTTTGACAGACTTCTGTGACTATTTTTGTCGTTTGACCTTGGGCACATGCACATAGCACTCACTTCCAAATGCACGGAAATGGTCAATATTTACAGCATCTTTGTTCAACCAGAGCTGGATGGGCGTTTTTTAGGCACTGTTGTTGGGCCAGTCCTATTGATTATGGGGCAAGCTGTGTGCACAGCCTCAGCCCACAAATTCTTATCGAGCCCTTTGGCATGTAACATAGTACGTGCACTTTCTTCAAGAGTTCTGTTTTCCCTCTCTGCGACACCATTTTGTTCTGGCGTGTAGGGCATTACAGTGCGCAAATTAATGCCGTATTTCTCAAACAGTCTCTTCACTTTAAAGTTAATAAACTCTCTTCCTCCGTCACACAGGAATGTCTTAACAGTATGTACTGCAGTATGCACTTCAGCCAGAAATACATGCACACAGTCAGGCACTTCAGACTTTTCTTTTAAGAAAAATACTCGTCTGTATCTCGTAAAATCATCTTTGAAGACCACAAAATATCGAGACTCTCCTATTGATTTTATTTTCATTGGTCCACAGACATCTGCGTGTATAATTTCTCCAGGCTCACATGAACGTTCCCGAGGATGAAACAACTCCCGATGCTGTTTTCCAAGCACACAGCCATGGCAAAAGTCATCCTTTCCAGACACTGCAATGTGCCTTTCCTTAAGCACGCGAGCAACATGCTTTTTATTTTGATGTGCCAGTCGCTCATGCCACTCCTGCAAGCTGGCAAACTTTTGGGCAACTGCACACATACTGGGTTTTGGTCCTTTTACAGTGAGATCCAAAATATACAGTCCATCTTGTTGCTTTCCATAACACACAGGTTTGTTGTTATCAAGAAAAACACATTTCTTCACATCAGCCATGAATTTATAACCTTTTTCCGCTGTTTAGGAAACTGAAGTTCTTTCCAAGTCCAGGAACAAACCAAACATCTTCCAGAGTCTTAACTATATCATTTTCATTCACTCTCATTTTTGTGATAAAGTTTCCTTCACCGATTGCTTGTAATTTTTCATTGTTTCCAACAAGAACATCAATTGGCCTTGAAAAATCCAAATAGTTGACAAAGTTGCTCTTGGAATGAGTCATATGGTGTAAAGCTCCACTATCAGCGATCCAACAATATGACTCGGTACTTGCTGCTGAATAGCACAGCCAGGACTTAGCTCCTTTCTTAACGGGTGGTTTCTTTGGACATTTCTTTGAGAAGTGTCCTGTCTCCCCACATGTGAAACACTTTAAATCCTTTTTTTTTATAGCATTCCTTCCAGCCTTATGCTTCGCTGACAATGCTGCGAATCTTAAATATTTATTTTGTATTCGTTCGATGCTGTAAATGTGGATGTCATAGTTTGGGGACCAGATTGAAGAGTTGTATTCCAACTGGCTACGCATTAAACTATCATATAGAATTGTAATGTTGTGAATATTATTAAAATCCGTAACTGTGCGCAGCACAAATCCTAGGGCTCGCGACGCTTTAGTTGCGATTTCTTGAATGTGAGGAACGAATGATAAGTTATCATCGAATAAGACTCCCAGATCTCGCATCTTGTCCACTACCTCAAGCTTATAACCACTCAGTTGATACTCGTATTCAAGTTTACTTAAAATACCTTGCACTTACTACAATTCACATAAAGGCGATTACTGTGACACCAGTGGTTTAATCTATCAAGGTTATCTTGTATTATCATGCTATCACTCACCTCGAATACTCAACTGTATATTTTCATGTCATCCGCGAATAAGATAATGTTGACACCATCAAATATCTGAGTTACATCATGAATAAATAAAGTAAACAGAACTGGACCAAAATGACTACCCTGTGATAGACCACTTTTTGCCTCGAATTTATCGGAATAAACTTTACTCATACAGACAGACAATTTTCGATCACGCAAATAAGTAGAGAACCACTCCAATAACGAGCCTGCTACCCCTATTGCAAACATTTTTTTCAGGAGTATTTTATGCAAAACTTTAACAAATGCCGTACTGAAATCAGTGTACACCGAGTCTACTTGTTTTCCAATGCTCAGATTTTCTGCAATGGATTGTGCATACACTGCAAGATTGCTTAAAGTTGACCTCCTAGGTATAAATCCATGTTGATGTTCATCTAATATAGTAGTGAGGTCGGGCATTATTATGTTAAGCACGAGAGATTAAAATATTTTGGCCAATGTAGATTGTAAACATATCAGTCTGTAATTTTCTAAATTGCATCTTTTCCCCTTTTTAAAAATTGGAATAATACTGCCGTCTTTCCAAATTGATGGATAATGACCGATTTTCAATGATTTATTAAAAATCACTGTCAAGTTTTAAAAAAAAAATGGGTAGGGTTTTATCGGGACCAGCTGTCTTGCTGGTATCCAGTTTAGATATTTTTTGGTGCACTTTAGCTGGATCGATAATAACATGTGAAAAATCTACAGTTCTAGCATAAGAGAAATCAGATACAATATCATCTTCCACGTCGTCTTCATACACTTGTTTCTGTTTGAAGAATGTGGTTTGGAGGTCTCCTTGTGTGGTGTATTGAAAGCCCATTTATCAAATTTATATTTTTAATGCAGTAAGTAATGTTTAATCAAAGTTAGTTCAATCTGTTAAAATCTTGGTTGAAGTCTTCCGGTCTTCAAGCTTCCACTGCGTCCAGACGTGTTGAAATCTTGCGGTCTTCAAGCTTCCACTGCGTCCAGGCGGGAGTCCTCCTCAAACCGCCGTGGTTGTGAGGCGAGCAGGATGCTTGATGCTTGCAGTGGGGCAAGGAAAGGAAATATGGAAGTTGAGATAAGGAAGAAACACTTAACTTCTGAGTAAATTCTGATTGGCCCTAACAAGGACTTTGTGTTGTGAGCAGGAGAAAAACAATTAACTCTCGAGGAAACGTAAGAATGGTCCTAAGAAGGACCTTTGTGTTGTGTCGTGAGCGTGTACTACTGGAGACTGTTGCCTCAAGTCCGTTCCAGGCGGGAAGGTCTCGAAGTCTTCCAGGTGAAGATAAAACTGTGGAGATGTCCAGGCGAAGGCGCAAGGTAAGTTGTACGTCTCGGCTTGGAATTTGGCGGGAGCTGTTGTCCGCTCGGTGGTCTAGGCGTCTCTCTGCGGGATTGCGAATCGTGCGCAGTTTTTATAGCGGCCGTTTTGGCACACGGGCCCACTAATAGGGGTGGGCACGCACGATTTTTGGTCTATCTTATCTTTTTTTTCCCAGTTTGCCTTGGAAGTGGCGTAGAATTTTGTTTGTTTTCTTGTTGCTGTTCGTTCGGTTGTAGGAGTCAATTTAAAAGTTATCATTTGATGGTCGGAGAAACTATCAATTGAAGTGTCAACTCGCCACATAGTTATAAGATCAACAACTCCAACACTACAAAGCGTTACGTCGATCCAGGACACTAGCCTGCGGTTGCCTCTTATTGTATCGAATGTGGGTGTAGAGCCCTCGTTAAGGACACTCCAGTTGAGTTCGGCATACAAATCCATGACCGCAGCACCCCTGGGGTCTGTTCTGGGACTGCCCCACCATGGACTTTTGGCATTAAAGTCTCCCCCAATGATGAATTGGTGATCCCCAAATTCATCAGCCAACCTAGCCAAACTGGCAAGAATCGAATCCAGGTCCGCGCGCGGCTCTTCATGAACAGACCCCAGGATGACACGGAGCCCCCTGACGTGCACCGACACAAACACCGAGTTTGCATTTGTGTACTCCGAGATCATGACTCCCCTGAGGTCATTAGACCTCAAGAGCACTGCAGCTTTGCATGGGTTGTTGGTGTCCAATGAACTCGCCTGGTAGACAGTTCCATGCATACCCCTGACGGTACAGGTCAAACTCGTATATGGTTCCTGCAGCAGCAGCACATCAAATGTCCTCAAGTTGCCATGTCCAAGGCCAGTGAAGATCTCTGTAGGTTGGCCTGGCAAACCACAACTGGATCAAGCTCTGTACTTGTGTTATCCATAATTGATACTTTCCCTGGTACGCTCTTCTAATTTTTGCAAGTACGGACATAGATGGCTATTAGCTCGGTGTCCGACTGAGGTCTTTGCGCTGGTCCTTCTGTTGGCCTTGATGTAATTGAGACACGTCTCTTTGTCTTTATTGTCCTTTTCGGGGCATTCCGAGAAACGGTGCTCTCCCGCACAGTTCATACATCTCTGTTTTTCGGTACATTTAGAAGCAAAATAACTAAAACCAAGGCACTTGTAGCATTGTACGATTGGAGAGCAGTCCTCGACGTGCAAAATCGATTTCATTACTGAAGTTGTTTCATCATTCACAATAACCAGGTCCAACAGGCGACCTCAAGAGTTGAGAATGTAATTGCATTGAGTGAGGTGAAGAAAGTTTATAACCTCTAAAAGTTCTCTGGCACCTTCATGGTTGTCCAGAATCAATGGAACATTGCCTGAATCGGTTTTACAGGATATGTTTGGTATGTTGTAATCTCCTAAAAGATCAATTTTTGCTGATGGGTACTATGAATTGATAGTCTCCAGATCATCGCAATACTATTTTTAAACATCAGTTGAAGAATTAGGAGGTATATAGACATTCCCTATGATTATTCTTTCCGAGTTAGCCTTCAGCATGACATAAACCTGTTCCAAGCCATTGCTTATAATATAAACCGGAGTCGAAACGATACACTTATCCACCGCAATCAGTACACCACCACCTCTGGATTTGGAGGTTCTTACAGAGTTTCGATCATTTCTATAAATATTAAATTTGGTTAATCCAAGTTCTGAATCTAGAATATCCCTATCCAGCCATGTTTCAGATAAAGCCAATACAAGATGTGAAAGCGGGGGTGCATTTGTACGTACAGATTGCAGTTTGGTCGTCAGCCCTCTTACATCTTGATAATATATATTAATGTTCAAATTTAATTTTTTGAAACACCCTTGATGATCTTTAGCAGTAGCGGCTCTAGCTAAATCCTGGGAGAGGGGATGACCTTGTAAGATAGTCTGGTGCTCGCCTGGCCATGCACTCCACCAGTGCACCAGCCCACACCTGGTCACCACCATACAGCACACAGGCACAGACACTACATACATATCACCAGGCTGGGCACTGTGCAGGTCCTCGCCTCTTACCAACTACTTTTTCTACATTTCTTACAGATATTAAATCACGGCATTTATAGACAAAAATATGAATCACAACACAATACGAAATCAGAACATTATCACCCCTGTTTCAGGGCATGTCGGCAAGAGTTGCAGGGCTTATGTTCATTTGAGGTTTGGATTTTGTTTGTAAGTACACAATCAGCATTTGTAAGCGCGAACTACACGTGTTTGTTTGTGAGCATACATCTGAGAGCTTTGAATGAATATATCCTTGCAACTTAGATAATAGATTATAGATCAACATAGGCGAAACTGTACGCAATCAATAATAACTGGCATTTGTTTGCGAAACCGGTTGTGGTATTAATTAAATAAAATACTCACAGTATTTGAATACAAAGTGGTTTTTCTTTTTATCACTTAAAAACATTTCATTCAACAAGAATCTAAAGAAAACGAGATGTTTTCTCCTAAATTAGCTACCTATTTGGTAAGGAATTTCTGACAAATCGGACTTACGATGCGTGGAAACGCGTCAGACTGAAAAAATATTATAAATTTTAGTGTAATATCACGTCACGTGTAGCCATCCGAGAATCCCAGTAACACACAACAATAATATTACTTCTGATTTGTACCAAAGTGTTATAAGTATGTTGGTACGTACCTCGGTGACACTGGGCTCTTTCCCAGCCGGTCTGTGAAGGCAGTTAAAGTGCGCATGCGCCATCGTATGTACTTGCTATGGACCCAACTCACAGATAAGCTCTGCTCACTCATACATACAAAAAAAACCATAGGGAACACGTTCCGTATCCCCGACTTTACGAACCATCAGCTCGTGTATGTCCGGCGCGGGCGCAGAAGGAACGGGAAGAGGTCCCCCCCCATCGTACGTACATCTCATTACATAGCGAAGACCCGAACTTTAAAATATAATCGCGCTATGTAGAAATTTCACACTAAAGATGAATGATTTAGAAAATATTCCAGTTTATTTCTCGGATTCCATTTTCAATAAGTAAGCATTGACATTGTGAAGATTTATTATAAACTGATAAAGTAAAAATAAAGCACAAAAATGCATTTTATTTTTACTTTGTTATTTTAGTGGATAGGTACTTATTTTCCCTATTTCATACATAGGGATAATCCCCTTCGTCCCCTAATGACGCACCGCCACTGATCTTTAGCATCCCGTTTATATACCTTATTGATATGTTGCGCTCTCCACCTTCTCTTCTTGTTCCAGCTCCTTCCAGATTGCTTTATTTATATTGCGCTGCATCAATTTAAGGTAACGCAATGCAATGCAAGGACTTTAATGTGTCGTGGAAGTTGGTGTTTATTATACATAAGTTCATTCGCATCATCACTGTTTTTTAAAATGACCTTAACTGGTCTTGCTTTATCGATTTTGGGCATACCAAGTCTTTGGATTCTTACCATTTTGACATCTTTTAGCGGTTTGATTCCGTTTATCAATTCGAATTGTAAGTGTAGCATGAAAATAGCCAATTTTTATACTTGTACACTTGACTTTTTTTGTTAAAATCGGGTTTTTCAAAATTTTGTTTGAAAAAATTTGTCATTGAAAAAAGTTTTGTTTAAAAAAATGTTGGCAATAGTAAGACAAACTCGATCATTGAGAATAAACCTTCAGAATTGTAAATTGAATGCCAGGAGAATGTTAAATATTGAAGAAACCAACAAAAAAAGTATGGCAGCTACTCTTAAAGCTTCATGGATTTTGTTGTACTTTTAAAAATATTTAAGTCTATTTATTTTTAGGTGGCATGTCTAATTTTAATGTTCCAACTTAGTGCATGCGCCCGTTGTGCCACTTGAAAGTTATATATATATTTTTCTATGTACATAGGTATTTACAAATTTTGTTTGAGGGATTTACTTTTTGAGAAAAAAATCTTCCAACAGTTGTTTGAATTACTGAGAGGCATGACCATATATATATATATATATTTTTTTTAAAAAGCCTATGCGGGAGACTCCCTAGATTCGAGAGACTCTAAGGGTCTATGACACTTGTTATAGTGCCGCAGAGGTATTGGTGATGTGGCAGTTGTCCATGTCCGGTTGCAGGGCCGTTAGCTGCGCAGTGCTGTGGTGTGTGTGGCGTTGCTTTGTTTTGAGACACTGAGAGGAAATGGCGATTGATATTGGATTTGAAAAGGGCAAGGTTAAATTGGGATGGAACACAGATATTGGTAACTCATTCCATAAGCGGGCAGTTTGGCAAAGGAATGAGTTGTGAAAACACCCAAGTTCTCATAGTTTTGATATCGACTGCAAATGGTTGAATGTGAGCTGTTCTACAAGTTGCCCTTGTTGTGACGAGAGGAGGGGGTATAAGTGAGGATATTTCATCAGAGCAGACGCCATTGTAGTACCTATAGAAGAGACTGATCATTCCAACTTTCCTTCTGTGCTCAAGAGAATGTAGGTTGGCTGTGAGAATGGGATCATCAATCAGCTTCACCGCTCTTCTTTGCACAGAATCAAGTTGGTCACACAGCCTCTTTGGTATAACGGACCAGAGATGGCTGTTATACTCTATATTAGGACGGATTTGAGATTTATGTAGAGTCAGCAGTTGAGCTGAAGTAAAAAATCTATTGCAATTCATTTATTTAACATGATTTATTTTGAACAATATTGGTTCCACAGTACCGTTCTCTCTTCTCGCTCTATGTAAAATGACTTCGCGGCACAATGTTGAAAGAGACTCTAGCTCTCACATAACCACCGCCTCTATTTATACAGCTCATACCATTGCTTTTCGCGTATTCGAAAATATTCCACAAACTTCCATGATAGATTTTTCGAAACACTTTTAGATTGTTTGACACACACAAACGTGCTTTGAATCCATCTATAATCTAAGTTGCAAGGATATATTCATTCAAAGCTCTCAGATGTATGCCCACAAACAAACACGTGTAGTTCGCGCTTACAAATGCTGATTGTGTACTTACAAATAAAATCCAAACCTCAAATGAACATAACCCCTGCAACTCTTGCCGACATTCCCTGAAACAGGGGTGACATTGGCAAAGTGAACCATTTTTTACAGTATGGGTGGTCAGCCTCATACCAACCTATAAGTCAAGGAATACGAGCAATAAATAACATTTAAGTATAAACAACAAAACCTTAAAAAGAAATCTATACAAAAAAAGTCAAAAATTTCTTATGCAAAAAATGTAGCAAACTAATAAACCAACATTACAAATCAGCATTGCAGATTAGCCACCACTTCTTCCTGTCCTTGCATACTTCTTTCATTTCATCCAGAGTCATAACCTTTTTCATACAAGCTCTCCTTTTATTATGACTCTGGATATCCCATTCACTCGCTATTTCGAAAATTTGGTCCATCCATACCTTTCTCGGTCTTCCTCTTCCACGACATCCATGTCCATGAATATGAATGTCTGTAAATTTAAAATGGTCGCCAGCGGCATGATTTTAATTTTCAGTTTGTATGGCAGGTATGCGAAATATGCATGTGACGTCATCCAGACCATGACATTTGTTTAGCCACTACCACTTTCTGGGGGTATGCAAAATTTCAGCATCGTTCTGCGACGGTCTGGGTGCCCATAATGGTACAAATATACAAATACACAAACAAACAAAAACCAGGTACAAATATACAAACACACAAACAAACAAACACCGAAAATTCTGGAACACAGCGTTAGTTCAGTTTGTCAATAGAAAAACTTTATAAAAAAACTTTATTTTAGACCGGTCCGTAGTCCAGGTGGTCACACTTCGGACTCGTAACTGGAAGGTCGTGGGTTTGAATCCCGGCGGAGCACAAAAAATATACCATTTATATTTTCAAATTTGCTCTTCGCTGGGATGAAAAATTCATAAACCTTTACCAAAGACCGGTCATCAAAAGGTCCATCCAGCCTTACAACAACTGGGTCTTGCTTGAGAATTGGCGCTTTCTACAGCGACGACCAAGCTCGCGGAGGGCTCTTGAGGTGTGATACACACAAAAACAGCGCTCACCAAATAAATCAGCCTAATTTATTATTATTATTAAAAACATTTTTGCAAATTCGAATAAAACAAACGCAAATACCCTGTCCTTTTTTGTACGTAGTCGGTCCTGTTCAAGTTCTGTCACAAATGAAAATAATGATAAAAACAAAAGTACCAATCAGTTTTTAATAAATTATATACCAACTTAAAGGACATTAAATAAGAAATTAAAATTCCTTAAAATTATTCAAAATGACCTGCCTTGTTTTTAATACAGGCCCTTTATCGGCGTCTTATATTATTTAAAAATGATTTCAGGCTCTCCAAATTTTTATGGAGTTTAGCACAGACCTTCTCCTTTTAGACCTGCTAATTTTTATAGTCCAAAAGATTAAGGTCCGGACTGGAGGATGGCCAATCTTCGTGTCTTATAAAGTAAATTTTTTGACGGTAAAACCAGGCTTGTGTGGTCTTGGCTTTGCGTGCTGGCGCAGAATCCTGTTGGAACACAAAATTATGTGCGGAAAATAGCGTGTTGGACAGATCTTTGACAATCTTATCCAAAACCGTTTCTTGGTACCCTTTCACAATGATTTTGATCCATTTTTTGCAAAAAAATACCTCAATTGGCCTGTAATAAGATACACCCAACCAGACCATCACTGATGATGGATGATGCCCATGTTGCACCCGCAGAACTCTTTTTCCTTCTTCTTCAGAGCTCCTAGCGTACACTCTATCATTCTGTTTATTGTATTTCTCTTCCATATTAAAAATATTTTTGTCTCTAAAGAGGATATCACGGTCTTGATGTTTCGCGTACCGCTTAAACAACTTCCGGTATCTTTTAAGCCTTATCGTTTTAAGACGGGCATTAAGTAAGTGTCCACTCTTTTTTTGTATGCTCGTAGACTAAGATCTTCGTTTAAAACTTTTTTGATGGTTTTTCTACTGACACTCATCTGTAAAGCCATCAACTTCTGTTTCCGGACAGGATTTCATGCTATAAGCGCCTTGATCGCTTTGATCACTGCTGGTGTTCGTACGGAGCGAGGCCGGCCAATTATTTTCTTGTCCTCAACACTGGAGATTTAATTGTACCTATCAATAGTACGGTACACAAACCTAAGCGTTATATTTAAATTTTTGAGCAACTTGAAAATGGTACTTGGCGAGTGCCCACAACGGCGCAATACTAAAACAGCTTTTCGGTTCTCTTTCAATGTCCATTCCATCGTGAGAAATTGCAGCGAATGACTGTTTTTTTGTTGTAAAATAATTGTCAAACATTCAAAAATGGAATTCAGTAAAAATTTCTTAAAATAATGTTCTAAATTTAAAAGTAATGTGCTAGTGACAGAACTTTGGGACCGACTACGTAGGTATATATGATGAGAGAATCTGTAGGGAAGATATACTTTAGTGGGTTTAGCACATTCCTATATCATGTACAAACTGCAGGTAAAGTATATGAAGTGTGTCATACATACAGATGAATTGTGTATCATAGGAAGTTATTGGGGGCGGGGCACAGGAGGAGGATCTAGTGTTAGTGATCATCATAGACTGAACTAATGAACAAAACTAATCAAAGCAATGTCAAGAGCTACTACCACAGGGAGACACCATTACCTGATATGATATCTTACTAAAGATTCAACCAATTCCTGCTGCTCTAACTATATCTGGAGACACAGGTAGTGATGATGTGATGAACTGCTAGCGACTAAATCCACACTTATATAGTCACTTCCCTGTGGAGGTAGTTCCTTTGTGCGTAGCGCTTATTCTTCTTCATTTTGTAAATATTTATAATTGTGTATTGTTATTTAAATAAACATTAAATGAAATGAATTGTTTTATTGTAAGTTTATACGCTTTTATAGTCTTCCTGAATTCACATGGAATGTGTCCTATTTGTGTTATTGAATTTAAATAATGGAATAAATTTTTAAAGGTTGGTGTTATGACCGTCGCTTGTTCGACTAGCGTATTTTGATCAGTACCCTTAGTATGAGTTGCAAAACTTGAGAAAAGTAAAGTTTAAGGAAAATATTAAAGCGTGATTTCTCCCAAAATCTGCCGTTTTAGTTTCTTACACTTTGTGGTCTTAGCAAAAGAGTTACAGTGATGAAGAAAATCAAGTTCAAACAAAAACGGCAGATTTTGGGGGAAATCACTCTTTAATAATTGCCGTAAACTTTACATTACTCAAGTTTTGCAACTCGTACTAAGGGTACAGAATAAAGTGGATTCAAATCATGGCTGGCCCATTTTGACCATAACTTTGACTCTGGTTCAACAGATGTCATTGCATGCACACAAGTTCTGCTTTCACATGAAGACAACTGGCCAGCCAAATTGGTTGGTGAATTGCATTCCTCTTCACAAATCTATTTAAAAATCATGCCATGATCTATCACTCAACTTGTTTATTTTATGGAAAACAGCTTGTATTACATCTTTAATGAAGTAAACAACATTGAATTTGACATGAAATCTTATAACATGGTTCATGAGTAACAGAACAGCATGGGTAGACCTGTATGTGGAGATTAAGTGAAATGTCCACCCAGGAGCAGGTCAAGTGCAAATTAAGCTGTCTCATCCAAGCAGGGAAGACATCATAAAAGTGAAAGGTAAGATGAAAGGCTTTCTCAACCTCTGAGAAAGAAAACCTTTCTTTAACCAGTCCCCGGCAGCTCCCTCAGCTGCTGCGTGCTTCCTGTCCGGGGCTGGAAGTCTCATCACCACAGTAATTCTTACCTAACGAATATCGGTAATATTTGTATGAAGACCTGCCAATCCAATATGGCCGCAAGTGAACAGCTGATTAGTCTTAATACAAATATTACCGATATTCGGTAGGTAAGAATTACCATGGTGATGAGATTTCCAGCCCTGGTAGTGTTGGTGGAACTCAGGGCTCAGCACAGCTGTTGCAGGAGGTGGGGACATCTTATAGCTGAAGGTGCAGCACCACCACCTTGGATCATCTTGCTCCTGTTACTCATAAAGGTTTGTAGATATAGACCGGGAGGCTGATGCTCGAGAGACAGCTTTAAAAATGTTGGGTCACATCTCTCTCCAATGGTGGTATAGTCTAAATCGAACCTTGGTCTCCTAAATGCTGCGTCTTCAACCCTTGTCTCCTGCAGTTCTTCTCCAATTTATCGTCTGAAGAATCTGTGAGGCACCTTTCCTCGCGCCACTCTCTCCCCCCTCAACCTGGACCTCCCCCCCAGTCTCCACCCTCCATTCAGTTTTTTGGGACCCACATTCTCTGCACATTTCAGACATGGCAACTTTATTTTTGGGGCTTTGAAGATGCTGTGTCACGCTATGCAGATCCTTATTGTTCCAGATGCGCCTAATGAAAACTATTATTGACTTTTTTTCATTTAGCACTCTGCACTTCCTTAATATTTAAATTACGAAAATATCGACATTACTATGAAGGTACCTAAGGAATAAAATGGGATACACAAAGCTATGAAATTGTTTTAATTATATAGTTACAAAAATATTACGTGTTCATTCCATTTTACCTTTTTGCATTAGTATAGGTACCTACTAACTCGCTTAAAAAGTAACTCTTACTTAATTATAAAAAATATATTTTGATTTTTGTTTATCATTTCATGGAAAGTGTAACGTTATGTCATCTCTATAGTCAACTGATTAGTTCACTCAATTAATTGTGAGACTGTATACTGCATTTTTACGAGATTCCTAAGTAAGTACCTAAGTACTATGAAAATAATCATAATAATATTGTCAACCGAAAGTACGAAATACAATGTTATAATCATGTGGGTATTGAGTGTGTCACTTGAGATGTTGTCTGCGGACCTCTCCCCCCCCCCCCCCCATGTCTTGTTGGCGCCGCCCTCACCCCCAGGTCTGCAGCTTCCTCCCCCCCCTGCAGCCAGGCTGGCGCCTACACACCCCCTACCCTCCCCCTCCGCCTCCCCCATATCCTCAGTTGTGTAAGATTTCCCTGCAAGCACCAGCAACCAGCAGGAACTTCCTATACTTGCATTTTTCTGCTCAGTGCTCCTTGTCAGTGATCAGTAGGGCAAGTCATGCCTTATAAGAGTTATGAGGGATAATTATTTGTGATAATGCTCATTTTCACTTCCACCCCATAATGTTTTCTGGAAATTTATAAAGTTTTTCTCTTTGCTAGAAATCATAAAACTATATTTTAAGTGTTTCTTTTCAAAGCCTTAGGTTACAAGTACCTACCTAGATGAAAAACTTAGGAAAGGAAGTACTTGGGCCTTCTCTTAGATAAATGTTCCATACGTACATACTTAGGTACTCAAAGAAATCTAGAGGAAGTTAAGAAAAGTATTGTTTATGAAGGAAGTGTTAAAAAGGAAGTTACTAGTTCACACAGTTTAGTTGTTTGTAGTTGTGGAGCCCGGGCCCCCGCCACCTCCTGATGCTGTGGCGCCGCCCAAGGTTGTGGTTGTGGTGGTGTTGCGTAGTGGCCGCGTGCTGCCTCCCCATGGTCAGCTGCTACGGCACCAGAACTCGTTCTCGCTTCCATCAGCCTCACCTGCAGCTGCCTGATGGACTCTCCCTGCATGATATGTAAGATGCACATGCTCTGCTTCCATGCCTTGTCTCGTTGAGCTTCTGCTCTCTGAGTTGCAGGCCTCAAATCTGCGAAGTCTGAAATGACTACTTGTTTTGATTTTATAAACCCCGAGAACCCCATAAGATTATCTCTCTTCTTGTATAAATAAACATATAACACATCTTTGATTCACAATTATGGTTTTCTCACCCTTCCTGGGTGTACCAAGGCTAGTAATACATAGAAGTATACAATAGTCGAGCAGTAAGTGTTGTGTTTGCTGTGCAGTGTGCTGGAGTGGGCGGAGCGGCTGGGAGCTCAGCTGTGGCGCGCGGCCGACAGACTCACACGCAGGAAACAATTCAAGGAGGTGAGACACAACATGGGCAGTTCCCTGGAAGAGAAGAGGATACAACATGCGCAGAATCCTGGGGTAGAGGGGGACAAAGCATGGACAGGACACTGGGGGAGAGAGGGACACAACATGGATAGGACACTGTGGGAGAGGAGGACACAATATGGGCAGAGTTGATACAGTAACTGCATTTTTCACGATTTCATAAAGAATAGAAATCTTGTTTAGAAAAAAAGTTACAAATTTGTAAATATAAATATTTGTTATGTTTAAAGAGTGTAAAAAGCTCAATCAGAGCTGTGGGCGACAAGGCGAGCTTAGACAAAGCTCGGGAGGCAAGTATCACGGTTTGGGGCTTCCCTCCCGAAAGCGGCTATGCCCGGGGCTACCACCTCTACAGTTATCGAGCCTCAGTGTGGAAGCTCCTCTGCACCAGGTCTGGTCCACAAGGCGGGTGCCTTTGATGACAGGAAACCAAAATGGGAGGGTGGAACCTCCATTGATATGCCGCACATAAGTTTTTCCGCGGCAAATATGTCGGCGGGGTCACCGCGTCACTCTTATACCCGGCTTCTTCAAGATCTTGCCCAGGACTAGCGTCTGAAAGCTATGACAATCTTCTGGAGACTTGGAGCTTCAGGAAAACTTGGCTGTGTCTGGAATCCTTTGGTTCCTATGACTGTGTAGGCAAACACTTAATCCACTACATTATTTTATGTTGTACTTTATAACATAACAACTCACATGTGTGTGTGTGTGTCCCACAGAGCTACCGCTCCCTTGGCCTACAGCAGCGTGATGGAGACATGCTGGTGTCCCGCTTGTCTGAGGAGCTGCACGGCTTGTTTGCTGCTCGCACGGCTGCCAGCATGCGCCTGGCCAAGGCAGCGGAGCGCGCCGCCCGCGCACCCGATGTGGGGCAGCTGGTGCCGCAGGAGTTTGAGTATCTGAACAGCGCTGCACTGTATAATCTGAGTGAATCGGTGTTGGCCCCCCCCCTGCCCAATTGCGCCCCCCGCCAGGTGGTGATGCCTCCCCTGCGTCCGCCTGACATGGACAGATGTGCCGTGCTCTACCCTCAAGAGATCCTGCTGCTGCCGCATCACAACTTCCCGGATCCCGTCAACCTCAGCCTGTCCAGCGTGCACGTGCCTGGAGATGTGCTGGACTGGGGTGAGTGTGTGCACAGCTGCAGCTGCTGCTGTTTGTAATGTGTAGTCTCACATCCTGCTTTGTAAATGCCTTGTTCCTTCTAGATAATCAAACCACCACCGACACCATCCGAGATATCAAATGGTCAGAAAATATGGAATCAACTTTTATAGAGAACATGGAGGCAGATCCTTCTCTATCTTGGCAATATTATGGGAGCTCCAGCGGCTTCATGAGGCAGTACCCAGGTACAGATATGACATGTATTGTCGCGTTGTAAAGCATATGTGGACATCCCATGAGCATTTGCCGTGTTTGATGTTTCAGCCTCTGCCTGGCACACGGTGACTCCAGACGTAGACTTTTATACCTCACGCAGTCGCAACTGGTACATGCAGTCCGCTGCGCCTAACAAGGACATGTTGGTGCTCGTAGACTCTTCCGGGTCCATGAAGGGGGAATCCAGCAAGATCGCGCAAGCCGTGGTCTCCAGCCTGCTGGACACCCTCACCCCAGATGACTTCATCAATGTCTTCACCTTCAACAAAACATTGCTCCCAATTGTGCCTTGCTTTGAAGATGAACTGGTTCAGGTAAGGTCCTTGAAGAATTTTTACTGCTAACGTATCACCATGTGAGAGATAAAATGTCATAAAATAAAACTGGGCATTGGATGGCGAGTCTTTGAACAGAAACATCATTTACATTTTTTATAAAAGTGATGACACAAGGACAGTCAAGAGACAAAGGAAGAGTTTTCCTCTGGGGAAAATTCCTGGGGATCTTGAGTGTTGCACATTGTCTTTCAATATCACAGACTCCTCTATCTATAATCTATAATCTAAGTTGCAAAAATATATTAACATTTAAAGCTCATATCAAATGTATGCCCACAAACAGACACGTGTAGTTCGCGCTTCCAAGTGCTGAATGTGTACTTACAAATTAAATCCAAACCTCAAATTAACATAAACCCTGCAACTCTTGCTTACCTGCCCTGAAACAGGGGTGACATTGGCAAAGTGAACTATTTTTTACAGTATTTTCTCCAACCTCTGATATGCTGTGTTGTAGGCCACAGCGGGGAATGTACGCGCGCTGCTGCTGGGCGTGAAAACTGTGGTGCCTGTAGGCCCCACAGACATCGGGGAGGCACTGCTGAGCGCCTTCTCGCTGCTGCAGAACGCACGGCACCGTGAGCCCGCGCACACGGCCGCCTGCCACCAGCTACTCATGCTGATCACAGACAATGTGCCCTACAATTACGAGAACATCTTCCGGGAGTTCAACTGGCCCGACATGCCCGTCAGGGTCTTCACTTACCTCATAGGACGAGAGGTGAGCACCTCACACTCATCTTACACAAGTTCCAGCCCACAATAGGGAAATTTAATTTTTTAATTTTTTTTTATTTGTTTATCATAAAACTTCCTGAATTTTATTTTTATTTGCTTTTTTTACAAAGTTATTCATGATCAAAAAATGAAGTTTGAATTTACGCGCCAAAACGCTCTTTGGAAAGAATTTTCGGCTGTGATGTCATTTTTTTTATTCATACTATAGCCATCATAATACCAGCAGCGTCATCGATACAAGAAAATGATGTCACGGGGACTACATATTCCGTTGACGGATTGCATATCCGTTTCGAAACCGGTCAAAATTTCCAAAAGTTCATTTTCAAATGTAAGATCATAGAATTTTATTTTGGACTTGAAATCAGGGCCTCCTTAATATGCTTATCGTAATCTATCAAAATTACATGCCTTTTACCAAATTCCTCACTATTGCAAATACCCTATTTGCTATTTGTTGCTCGGTGAGTCCATAGGAGGAAAGCATCAGCTTTCAAAGCATCAGGAAACCAAGAACAAAAATATACAACGCAAGATGAATAAATAATGATACCTACAGCCAAAGGAAGTCTGCAGCTAAGTAATTAATCTTAACTAATTTTTGAGAAATGGAAAAATGAAATCGTGGATTCCATTTCCAGCGTAGCACAAAAAAAAAAAAAAATTGTAAATAATTATGCTCTTCCCTAATTGAAATATTCAAAACCAATCCCAAACAATCATTCAATCAGCAAATGGGTCTTGTCTGCAAAACTGACTAGCGACAAACAAGCATGCACTGGGCTCTTGAGGTGTGTTTTACATACAAATAGAGTTCCGCAAATAAGTCATTGTATAATTTATTTTGTTCATTTCACATAAATCACATAAATATCATTGTCCATTTTTCTTAAATTATATTTATTTTTGCTTGTCAGGTTACAGGTTTCAATCTTGCCCACAAGGCACATAAAAAGCTGTAATTCTTTTCCTGTTATATTCTTTCACTCCAAAAAAACAGGGCAAGGCTGTTACATAAAATGTTGTCTAGGGAATAGTACCTAAGGGCCTGTTTCACCAAACTCCAATCTGACAAAAATCAAAATTAGGTGTGATTTCTCCCATCAAATCAAACATTTGGTTGCATATACCAGTGATATACATAAGTCAGCTGATGTACATCACATTTCCTGTTCAAATGCCATCATATCGACGATTAAAAGGAAGTAATAAGCGACATTTTGGTCAAAAAATGAGTTATGAAAGCTATTCTACTTAAAATTTTCCGCTCTTTCTAATGCCCTAACTTCCATAGTTCTACAATGATTTTTTTGTTGTTTATGCCTTGTGTTTATGTTTAAGTAAACAACTGAATTTTCAAAGTATGGTTTTGGTGTAATCAACAAGATTTTGGCCTTTTTTGTCCTAAAGGCGCTTTTGACATAAAAAAATCGTAATACATCGCAAAACCACATTAATAGGAATGCCAATAAATGCCTTTATTTTTTTTTAATTTTAGAGCTGTTTTGATTTTAACGATATGATAAAAAATAAAAAAGTTATGCCATTTTTCTGCAATCATAAACTTTAAACTGCTCTCCTTAACAATTTAGTCTTTGTCGCTTATGCCCTATTACCTTTTTACCATTGATATTACTACCCACTTCCGAAAAATATTTCACCGATGTCCTTACCAAAATTTGCAATCAAATATTGATTGGAGGTTGATGCAACAGGCCCTAAACAGTGTTGGTGTGTCAGGTGGAGAGTCCCCGCGAGGCGCGCTGGATGGCGTGTGCTAATGGCGGATACTTTGTGCACCTCATCAGCTCCTCCGAGGCGCGCGCCCACGCCCTGCGCTACCTGCCCGTGCTGGCGCGCCCCCTAGCCCTTGCGCGCCCCGAGAGGCTGCCCAGCTGGACACCCCTGTATGCCGACACCCAGGTCACTCTCTGCCATTGAGTTATAATATAGAGGAGTAGAAACTAGCTTACGGCGTTGATACATACTATGGAGCACAGTTGTCCCCAGCCCTGTCAAAAACCACAATTAAAAAATTACATTCCTACATGTGAAATACTTTTTTTCTTGATTCCTCCATTATGTTTTTCGACACCCAAAAATTACACATGCCATAAGTAATGTCTTAATATAATGCCTTTTACGTTTCAAAATTTTCAAAATTACCTACCGATCAAAAGATTTATAACGCGTGCGCACAATGTTCTTGCAAGGAAAGAATATCAATGCTACCAACATTCTGGAAATATTTCTTAGTTTCATCCAAGTTTTTTTGTAAAGAACTAAATGACACAGTGAAGATCTTTGTTCTCTTTCTTGGTAAGGACCATTTTCATAAGTAAGTTGGCACAGTTTTTTAATGTCTATTTTTGTTTAAATAATTTCTAGTCCACAGATATCATAAGTCAATGCTCTCAGCACATACAAGCACTAGAATTTAAAATATAGCGAGCACTCATTACTTAGTTAACTGCTGAACTTACACAAAAAAAGTGCTTTAGTAGGACAAAATTATAGTAAGAAAAACTGCGTGAAAATAACACTATTGTACTTAGGGTAAATATTATTGTGCATGAAGATCAGTTCCTGAGGTCCACTCTGCCTTACAGCCACTCGCTGAGTAGTGAGCTATGTAGTTGACAGTTGTGGTGACATTCGTCCAGTACACATACATAGAAACATTACTCATGTGAAAGTACCTCTGATGACAAGCACTTGGGGGACGTTTGGTCTGGGCGTCCCTTCACCTTGTGCAAGACAAGCTGGGTCATCTCAATACTGGCATATTCATTCCTCCTCATGTAGAGACTACATAACCTGCCTAATCCTGATCTGTGCTGACTTCCAGATTCCTCTGATAGCAGATTATCTTTGGGAACTAAAGCAGCAAGAATATCAGAAGATCATTGTGCACAGCCATCGCAAGAAGAAGAAGCTGCGCGAGCCGCGGTGGGAGCACCCTGCCCCAACTCCTGATGAGGTGAGGGAGAGAACAGGCAATCAGCCGTGATGTACTTCCATACACAAAGAGTTAGTAGCAGAACTTAGCATGAAGTGATTACACCCACCATAGATATACATACATATTTCTTCATGAGGAATAGCAAAATGCACCACCATTGCATTTAGGTGTTACATCTAATATATAAAATCAAATGGATGTATGTATGTTTGTCCTATATGGACTCCTTAAGTATTGAACAGGTTGCAATGAAACTTACATGAGTTATTGTGTACATGCCAACTTAGGCTTCTGTATAAAAAAACTGAAGCAATAAAGGAAATGAGAGCAGAAATATACCTAAGCTGTTTTCAGCTTATGACAGGGGTTTTTAGACTAAAAGAAGTGTACAAGTACACAAAACAGTAGATAAAACTCTGGGGTGATACTGGACAGAATGGAAGAATGATACAATAACAGTAACCATGCGAGCCACCACAAGGGGTGGCAGGGTGCAGCTAGTAACTGATAAAACTATAGCCAAATTAATATTGGTGTAGTAAATCTTCTTTTTGTATCTTCTCCTTCTCCTACGGCTTGAGATCTATATCTATTATCTAAAATATATGGTTTTTAAGGGTTTGGTGGTTTACACAGTGAAAGTCCATTGTATATTAATTAAATAAAACACTGTTTCAATTCACTTTTATATTCTTTTAATTTTGTCTAACGTTTTCGCCTAACAAGGCATCATCAGGACCATTTGGACCATTTGGTCCTGATGATGCCTTGTTAGGCGAAAACGTTAGACAAAATTAAAAGAATATAAAAGTGAATTGAAACAGAGTTTTATTTAATTAATATAAAATAGATGGGGTTATTTAGTGGAATAAGTTTAGGTCTCTTGGATTAGTAATTTTCTTTTTTCTCTTACTTAATGCTTTATAAAATTAAGGCTACAAATGTTGTATCTCGTTGCACAGTTTAGTTCTATTGTTCCACAGGTTGTTGTCTTTGTTTCCAGGAGCTGTGGTGGCCGCCTGGGGGCCCCGGTGCACTAGCAGGGCTCGGCCAGGGCAGTGGAAGGGGGCCGGCCATGGACATCTCCTACACATTTATGACCACGGTGTCTGTGCCCGTCTACAACACATCAAATAACCAAGTAAACACTCTGCTTTAAAAGCCATAATTCAGTCAAAACCCGTCCTTTTTAGGAAGGCTATGACAAGGGTCTAAAATTGGATTAGTTTGTACTTGAACTTTTTCCTTGACATGCAAATATTACCGATATTCAATACGTAAGAATTACCGTGGTGATGAAACTTCCAGCCCTGCTTTGTCCATGAGCCATCCTCTCTCTCTCTATGTAAACGAACATTGTTTATCCCCACGTTATGATGTTGCAGAGCTCCCGCCTGCTGGGCGTGGCTGCCGTGGATGTTCCTCTCAGTGACGTTCATACCATCCTTGCCTCATACATGGTAAGTACACCTTACACCCCACACCCACACCCCAGCTCCTCTTTTTAACTTTCTGACTCTACCATCATGCCGTCCATAGGTTTATTTTTATTATTGTTGTTCTTTTTTTATTGTGCACAACAGGTTACCCTTAAATAACAGTGCATCCTCACAGCTATCAACATGCTGCAAGAAACTCTATTGCTAGATTTTTAAATCTTAATAAATTAGATTAAAAATGTCTATATTAGACTAATTAAACAGCTTTATACTCTGAGTCACAGGATGTTGCGCCAGAACATCAGTACGGCTTTTTGATACATGAAATTGATCATGTCCTCGCCCTCAGGTGTAGTTGTCAGGCACATACAACCTGTAGCCCTCCAAAAGGGTGGGAATGTCAATTAAGCCATTGATGACCTTATGAGAGAGCACCATAAGGGACCAGTTGCGCCTTGTTTCCAGGCTTCTGAATCCAGTTTTCCAAAGTAGCTCCTCATGATGCATGAATTGTGGATAATTTACACGCAGCCACGAGGAGATACCTGAGAAACTTTTTTTGAACTTGTTCAATCATATTATGTCTACTGTTGTCTTAATTATATATATGTTGTGTTCATGTTTAGTTACAGTAATAGCACGGGAAAATAATTTATAACTTTTGTCATTGTCCAGTCGACAGCTCAGTTGTTAGAATGCTTTCATTCCATGCTGAGAGCTCAGGTTGAAAACCCACTGAGGGTGTCCGAAATGATATCCTCTTTTGGTATTTTTTTCAAGCCCAAAATAAAATACCGGCAAGGCTTACTCAGCCTTCACAAGAAATGAGTATCAGCCCCATTTAGAGCTGGGAAATCCTCAATTCAATTGAAGTGGTTGGTGTAAGGCTGGGGCCCTTACCTGTATAAATAAATTAGTTCTATTCGCTGGGACCCATTCAGGGATAACGCTTCAGTAAGTTACACTAAATGTGTAGTTTAGTTGCGTCAAAATGAATTTATTCCCACATTATATTGAATATCAAGTTGAGGGATATTGTAAAAAGGAATGACAAGTAATATTAATTAATATTTTCAGTTTGGAGTGAATGGCTATGCATTCTTAGTGAACAACAATGGGCACGTCCTGCTGCACCCAGACCTGCGACCTACAGTGAGTAGACATCCCAACCTATAACATTCTCTAGAATAAGTTCACAAAGCTGTGTGGAATGTAATCAAAAGCTTTGATGTGCAAAATTAATGTATTTAACCTTTTCGCTTCTGAATATTCTGGCCATATGAATACCCCCAGTACGGAATATTTATTCAAGCACATTTGTACAATCATTAATTGATTTCCTGCCTTAATTGATTGACAACACTTCAAACTATGTGAACCATAGAGTAATAATTACATAGAGGGAGCCTTTCCATGTGCGAACGGTAAGCACTTTTTGCTTTGAAGTGCGAACAACGTCTCATTGGTCCAAACCCGAGCAAGCGATCGCAAACTGACAGGCGTGCGGGGGGGAGGGGGGCATTTTTCGACAGTTGACTTGTATTGAAATTATCTTAGTAAAAATGATGAATTGTTGTGTTAAAACTTGTAAAAATGACATGAGGAAGCAAACAAAGCAGAATAGCAACATTACATTCCACCGGTGAATACAAAATTTGGCCAAGTCAAACTAAAGTCGTATTAAATTTAAAGTATCGATAACATATTTTTTTGCGCGCACATCACTACGACTGCATATATCTATAATGAAATAGCTATAGATCATCTGCTTACACCAGGCGCTGTGGAATCCGTCACACACGCGCCCTCTATAGTAATTATTACTCTATGATGTGAACAGTATTAGTTATTCAAGAACAAAAATCACAAAGGTTCAACACATATTTCCACTTGCAGAATTTTAAATTATTAAACACAGATGTTGTTGGATCTTGAGAAAGCCTTCGACTCGGTGGATAGAAGTATGATGTGGTGTGTGCTAGAGAGGTATGGTTTAAACAAAGCACTTTTGAATGCGATACGCGCCATCTATGTAAATAGCAGGGCGTGTGTCAGGGTGGATGGAGAATACAGCGAGTATTTTAATATGTATAAGGGTGTGAGACAGGGTTGCATAATGAGCCTATGGTTATTCAATGTAATCATGAATCATTGTGTTAAACAAGCGAATCTGGAAGGACATGGCATAGAAATTGGAGAGAGAAAAGTCGGAGTTCTGCTTTATGCTGATGACGCAGTATTAATTGCTGACTCAGCAGTGGAACTTCAGGCTATACTCTCTAGTCTGAGCCATGCTCTGTGTGCAAACAAGTTGAAAATTAATGCAAGTAAGACGAAAGTACTGATTTTTGACAGAAGGGATGAAACTGAAGAATGCACGTTCATGTTGAATGGTACGAAAGTTGAAATTGTGGATGAATTTAGATACTTCGGAAGCATGTTTGAAAAGAATGGAAAGATGACAAGAAAACTTGAGAATAGTGTGTATGGGAAAGCAAGTGGTCAGTGCAATAGGAAGAATAGCAAAGAACAAGCGATTGACGATGGATCTGAGAATGGCGGTACACAATGGCATATTGTTACCGACTTTGATGTATGGAAGTGAAGCATGGACAGTGAATGATAGCGAAATGACTAAAGTATGTAAGGTGAAAATGAAGCATTTGAGGAGCATGACAGGAAAAACTCTGAAGGATAGAGTAAGGAATGAATGGGTAAAAAAATAATGTAAATGCGAACCGTGTGGAATAATCCATCATGGTAGTGGAATGGCTGTCTAGTGTAATCTAGAACAGAGATCAAATAATCTGAAATATGCAAGTAAGATCTCTGTTTGCTCCTATATAAGAGGACTGCAATGGGGCAGCAGAGAGAGTGTCGAAGATAAAACATTGAGCCTTGAAGTTCAAAAGCCAGAGCTAGAAATCAATTGTTGTAATTTGTGAACCAAATTGTGTAAAATAAATTCTGTTAAAATAAATAATTGCAGTTTAATTAAAAGAGAACCCAGTAAAAACATGAGAGTATGTAGGTAAGAATAGAGTGCCTGAGCCCACTGTCTGTGTTCAGTTCCAGAACATCCTGAAGCCCGGCTACAGCAGCGTGGATCTGGCAGAGCTGGAGCTGCTGGAGGACGACAACCAGGCCGGCCACTACAGTGAGGAGCTGCTGCAGGTGACACAGGAGCAGCATTGATACATACTATCAATCACTTTTGTTTCACATATATTTGCAACATAGATGAGATTAGATTTGATATAGATGAATGAACCTTTTTGTTTATGAATGATCCTGATTTGTTTATGAGTGTTGCAGTTCCGCAGTGACATCATCAACCAGACTAGAGGAAGTCGTTGGCTGCAAGTGAAGTACCATCTGGACAACATGGTGAGGGGGGATGAAATGAAGTGAATGAAATGAATGAAGTTGCTGGATGAAATATGTCATTGTCTTGCTTGGCTTGTGTTGTTAATGACCGTACCTTGCAGAAGCGCGTGTCTCGCATCAGGCGCCATTACTATTGGTGCGGGGTGCGAGGGACCCCCTTCACCCTGGTAGTGAGCCTGGCGGAGGCGTACGGCCTGCAGAAACTATCTCCGGCACGAACAGCTTCTCACCCTGCCGCAGGGATGGAGCACCTGACTGGAACCTGGAGAGTACACCCTGACTGGTGAGTGTAACTGCTGGAATGAGACCCTGGTTCATGATGAAAGCCCCGGTGCTTAGGAATGTTGCTGGGTTGCAGGATGTATTGCTGGGAGCAAGGGAGGCAGTTCAGCAGTGCAGAAGAGCGGCTGTTGTACTTCCTGCGCCGCATGCGCTCTCCCTCGTGGACGTGGCCGCCCAGGGTGCACCACACGCTGCAATGTGAGTCTCACAACTGTAGGGGCATGTAGACCTCCCAGTGTAGGCAACTTTAATACTTGTCAAATCAATAAGCAATCTCAAGTATAACTATTGCTTCAACAAGTTCAAAGAAAAAAATAGGAAACATGATCCAAAGAAGTCCCAGCATTACATGAGTGATGATGCCAGGTAATCGGTATGAACACCTTACCAGGAAAAGTACATTAATATGTTAGAACAGCTCCAGAAGTTCCTGAGGTACCTCCTCATGAGGACGCAGGAAATTACCCTCAGTTCATGCACCATGAGGAGCTGCTTGAGGAAACTGGCTCCATGAGCTTAGAAATTAGGTGCAAAGGGGGCTCATTTGCAAGGTCATCAATGTTTAATAGACAGTCCCATCCTGTTGGAGGGTTTGATGTTGTTAGTATACAATTATTACAATGGGGGTGAGGTCATGATCTATTTGATGTACCAATGAGCGGAACCAATGTCTTGGTACAGCATCCTTCAACTCGGAGAGTCAAATTCATTAACGAGTAAAAAAATTGGCATATTTCATTATAATTTAGACACCTTTAAAAGTATGGTGAAAGAGTTCCTCCCAGCTTGTCGATGGCTGTGAGGGTGCATTGTAATGGGGTAACCTGTTGTGCACCATAAAAAAATTGCAGGTGACAGGGAGCTGGTGCAGGCGCTGCTGACTGATGCTCGCCTCACTTCCTGGTTCCCCAACAACTCCTTCATCGTGGCAGATGCCAGAGGGTAACATTACCTCCTATACCTAAAACCACAATGTACTGTCAATTTTCTATTGTTTATGATGCATGAATATAACTTTTGTTACCCCATATTTTGCTTGTCCTGTTTGTGTAGTCTGCAGCTGATAGAAGACTTGTCCGTGACTTCGGTATTCATGAGCTCTCACTCGGGCCTGACTCGCTGGCTGGACTTGAGTTCGCACAATGGCTCCGTGGCTAGTTTTGGGGCGTTCCATGCTCGCGCCACAGATGAGGTGTGGTACAAGCGCGCCGTCGAGCAGCACCACTTGGAGGAGCGCAGCTTCGTGTACTCCGTGCCCGAGGGCTGCGGGGCCCGCACTGCTCGGCTACAGCAGCTGCAAGAGGCCCAGCTGCCTCCGCCCCCACCCCCGCCCCCCATCCCCCTTGTCACGGCTGCCCACGCCGTGTTCCATACAGGAGCAGGCTCGTCCACTACTCCCGTGGCTGTTACCGGGTTCCAGTTCCTCCATGAGGCTCTGCAGGATATGCTCTTTGGAGTCTCTTCCATGGTGAGATGATGATACAGTAATAATAAATATAATATTAGGATGATATATTTGGTGAGCCCTGTTTTTGTGTGTCACACCTCAAGAGCCATCTGCGAGCTTGGTAGTCGCTGTAGAAAGCGCCAATTCTCAAGCAAGACCCAGTTGCTGTAAGGCTGGATGGACCTTTAGTGACCGGTCTTTG
This sequence comes from Agapetus fuscipes, assembly GCA_951799405.1. Lineage (NCBI taxonomy): Eukaryota > Metazoa > Arthropoda > Insecta > Trichoptera > Glossosomatidae > Agapetus > Agapetus fuscipes. Next base: position 11,335,683 of record OX637342.1, read on the forward strand.
GTAAAGGCTTATGAATTTTTCACCCAGCGAAGAGAATATTTGAAAATATAAAAGGTATATTTTTTTTGTGCTCCGCCGGGATTCAAAACCTACAACCTTCTATTTACGAGTCAGAAGTGTTAACCACTAGACTACGGACCAGATGCAGGGTGTGTAGACAGCTAAAACAGGAAGCGGGGAGCAGCCCCAGTAATGTGGCATTTTGTGTGCAGTGTGGCGCGTTGCTGGGCAACTGCAGCGTGAGCTGTGAGTCGGGGGGAGTGCTGTGCTTCCTGGTGGACGACAGCGCGCTGGTGCTGGGCAGCTCGCGCCCCCACGAGGCCGGCGCCTCCCTGTCGGCGCTACAGCCGCGCCTGTTTGCCCACCTGCTGGAACAGCAGGTGTTCCGTGCTGTGCGCATCATTGACTACCAGGCCGTGTGCTTTGACTACAACCTGGAGGACGTGGAGCCGTCGCCCAGCGCTGTGGAGCCGGCTGCCTCGGTGACTGCAGGCGCGCCCACGCCCCTTGCCTGGCTGCCCAGCTTGCTGGCCGGCCTGGCCTGGCTGTGGCCGCTGCCTTTGCACATCAGTGCGTGGACAACCGGCAACTCACATACAGATGAAGACGGTGACACTTTATTTTTTTAAGAAAGAAATGCTTGTTTGTTTTCCTTCAATAATTCTCTCTTCCATAGCTTTTGTATGCATATAGTTTTAACAAATGTATGAAATTGCAGTTTTCTATCAAGAGTTCCCGAAGTACCCAACCACATCCTTAAAGCTGGAAGCAACAAAGAGAGGAAACTTCAATGAGATTGTTTTCTCCCGAGCAGAAGCTTGCGAACATGAGGTAATATCAGGGCACCAGTCATCTCATCATGGCTTGTAAACCTATTTTATGTTCCTAGTTTACTTAAGTACATATATTTTCCTGCTCTTTTGTTTTACTTTTGCATTGTTTATTATTTGTGTATCTATATATATTTTTTCTGCTTTACTTGTTATGTTATACTTTTTAAATATTGTATCTGAACATGTAAAAGGCACGTAGTGTCGTGTATTTTGATAGAAACAAAAAAAAAATCCTGAAGAAATCAATAAGATAAACAAGCAGAATTGGCGCTATAAAATGCACTTTTTATTAATTAAATAAATTTATTTATTTTTATTATTGTAGATGTTAAGCAGGTGTGTACAATGTTCCAGGTGACTTTGTATCAGCTGAACAGAGCCGTCCCTTCAGCGGCTGAGCTCAGAGCGGCTTCAGCTGGTCCTGACAAGGAACATCATGATCAGGGGGACGATGACGACGATGATGATGATGACTTCCTCAAAGATGATGAGTGTGAAAGGTTGCCAAATATTGTGTCGTGCAAGTCTTTATTAGACCTTGGCTTAACATTGGATATCAAACTTTCCTTTCGCGAACACATTGATAATATTGTTAATAAGTCACTTAAGATTCTAGGTTTCATCCTTAGAATCACTTCTGATTTCAATAATGTACAAACTTTAAAAATCCTTTACTGTTCATTGGTTCGCCCACACCTTGAGTATGCCAGTGTTATCTGGTCTCCATTCTATGCTACCCACATTGACCGTCTTGAATCAGTACAGCATCGCTTTCTAAGACGAGTTGCTTGGAAACTGGGTCTAAGTAGAGATGAGTATGACTATAAAGACATAGAGATCACCCTAGGCATTTCATCTTTAGTAACACGCCGACAACATGCTCAACTCATATGTATTTATAAAATCATTAATAGTATTTTCGACTCACCTTATCTTTTACAATGTATCAAATTAAATGTTCCAACGCGAAGATTTAGAATAAATGAATTGCTCTCTCTCAACTTTCACACTTCAAATTTAGGATACTATTCTCCTATTAACAGAATGTGTCATCTTTTAAATTCTTCCTCTCATCTAGATTTATGCGGCATGAGCCTATCTGAATTCCGTAGAGCTTTGTTTTGCTGAGGAAAGTATAAGTATTTATATTTTGTCTATGCTATTATGAAATATTAATTCTTGTATTATATTATTTTCTTTGTCATTTTCTGTAATTACTTTTTCATATAACTATGTAATTGGACTATTATGTCCGTAAGTAAAATAAAAAAAATAAAAAAAAATAAAAAAAATACCTACTAGAAGAAACTAGATAGAGAGACAAATATCATGTCTCAACAGACGGCGCTGACTTACCAACATAATGTTACCAATGTTGTTAACAGTGGTACAGCACATCACACATTACCTGCATTATAATGTCTGTCGTTGGGATCTTCATGTATCAAATCACATTTGCTTTTTGTCTTTTTATTTTACTTTAGCAGGTTTTACTTTTCATTACAAATATATATTTTCCTCAGTTCATGATGCGATAGTAATAGAAAGTAAGCAAATATTTGACGGTCGTTTTTCTCTGCATCGACACAAGGCATGACATCCTAAAACAAAAACAAACTGAACTAATGTAATGCATTTATTGAAATGCTTCAGTACTAGTACCTTGTACCTATATATTACATTTCAATATTAAAAAGCTTCAGTATTAGGAAGGTATTTTTAAGAAAGCAAGGTATGTGGAACAGACGTTCTTAGTTCAGGATGTCTATGAGGAAAATAATATTGTGATGTTGATGTGTGTGTTGCAGAGCATGGAGCTGGTCACCAGTGAAGGGGAGTAACCTGCTGCTGGTTGTGGTGGAGACGGCCTGCAGTGAAGCTGCCGAGCAAACTCCTGGAGACTCCCTCAAGCCCTCCAAAGCCATTGTCTCTCGGGAACCTTCTGCCCCCTGTCACAGGGCACAGAATCCTCTAGCACGCAGACGTATCCACCAATGCTACCATCATCACCCTAATGTACTTTTCTTGTGTTGATTTTCTAAGGCTGTGTTCGGGAAGCGCCCTTCAAGCACTCACACACCGTACGGGAAGCTCATCTTAAGCAAATATTATGAGCGATGACGTCACGCACGACAGCTCGGCCGTTTGATAATGTCTCTTATTTGCTAAAGTCCGGTCGATAGCTCAGTTGGTAGAGTGCTCGCATTATACCCCGTGAGCTCGGGTTCGAATCCCACCGAGGAGGGTGTCAGAAATGATTTCCTATTTCGGTGTTTATTTCAAACCTCATAATAAAATTACCGGCAAGGTTTACTCAGCCTTCACAAGAAATGAGTACCAGCCCCCTCGGGAGCTGGGAAAACCCCCACTTCAACTGAAGTGGTTGGCGTAAGGCCGGCCCCCTTACCTGTAAAAATAAATAGGTTCAACTCGCCACATGCGACCCCTTCGGGGATAACGCGGCAAGAAGTTACACTATATGTGTAGCTTAGTTGCGTTTTTTTTTTTTTTTTTTGGGTCGGCGTAAGCATTCCTAATATCACACCAATGGTACGTACTGTTTCACTGACAGTTGACAGCTAACCTCAATAACACAAATATTTGCCACAATTATTATTTAATGGATTTGAGCTATCAAAAGCACAAATATCGGAATCATGACTCAATAATACATTAGGAGATAAATCTATTATCCATTTTAATTGACAGCTGCTGTCTGGTTGACATATTATGAAGTTCGTTTATGATCATTCTGGGTGTTTTGCAACCGAGCTCCCCACACGCCTCCCGAATATGATTTTTACTGTAAGCGCTCACAGCATGGGCGTACCTAGGATCAAATCTAGGGGGGAGCAAGATTATTACCAAAATATACCGTCGACGGGTGGGGGGGGGGTAAGCGCGTAATTTTCAAAGGTTCACTATGTCCGTAAAAAATCTGTCGACGGGGCACGGGAAGGGGGGGGTGGAGTAGGCATGCAATTTTCAAAGGTTCATTTTGTCTGTAAAAATCCTGTCGACGGGGGAGGGAGGGGGTAGGCACATAATTTTTAAAAGTTATCTCCCTAAAACATAAGACACATTTTTTCGCCTCTCCTAGCCATAGCTCGCGCTCTAGGGAGGGGCAGGGCATGATCGAATAATGATGATTTTAGTAATTGCAATACAATTTAATAACAAATAATTAATTAATAGATACATTTTTCTCTTCCAGGGGGGGGGCAGCAGCCTTTCCTGGTTACGCCCATGGCTCACAGTGCTCAAATAAGCTCCCCGAACACGGCCTAATACTGTTTATTTGGATAAACACAAGTACCTGCCTGTTCTTATCTAATATCTGGAATGAATGTTTCAGGAGAACACTTCTTCCCGTTGCAGTGGAGTTCTGTCTTTGCATACAAGTTCTCCTGCAATTGCCGCTCACTTGATGGGGATGATGGTGACAATATTCATATTGAAACGACATAACTAACATATTCTTGGCAACACTGGCTATAGTGTTTATAATGACAATAATGTGCTTATTTATTGTATTTATTTTAGAAAGAGCAATCAGTGCACAACCAACAATAATGTTATATCTGTAATGTATCTACCTATGTTAATTAAAATGTGTGTAATTAAATTGATTGTATAACAAATTATTGCAATGAAGATAGAATTACCTCTGTTGAAGAAGCCTGTTATTCGTAAAGTGAGGGGCTGAAACTAAATAAAACCTCTCTGTCTCAAAAAATGTACCTACTTACTCCGAGTATAAAAAAATGTGTAAACTCCCCCAATCTGTAAAACTTTAACAGGTAAAAATAAATTTGTTCCACATGGACAATGTGGTAAGAAGTTGCATTATCTGTGCAGCTTAGTTGTGTTCTATTTTTGCATAAAGAAATATCTTTGGGGGAAAAAAAATCCCTGCACATTAAAAATATAATTGAAAGTAATGTGCATGTTGTGAAGCGAGTATTCATTGCAGCGCGGTAAATCGGTGGGGCAATGTGATGGAAGGTTCGTCCCCGCATCACAAATTGTTATCTGCTTTTTGTTCTGAGCAGTGTGAGCGGAAATACATGCCTCCACTTGAGGTATTGTTTTTGACTTTGTAAACGGCGCGATGGGGCTTTTGTATAAACAGCACCTTGACATTTTTCAAAAGAATGCAACCGAGATATTCAACGGTCACTTCTAGAGGCATTCAAGGATGACTGCATTTCGAGGTCAGAAGCACTATTTTACTAAATTCTTTACACTTTGGATATCCATACAAGTCCGAGATTGCTAGCGTCAGTACCTACATCTTATTTTTGGACACAAATCGCCAGCTCGTAGCTTTAAGGTCCTAAAGAATTTAGCAGAATAGCGCTTCAGAAGGTGGCACAAGGCGTTCTAGAATCTAGAAGGTAGAGGAGGTCACTGACGAAACCTGTACTGTGCCTCTGGTGTGCAAATAAAAAATGTATCCAATATGCGACGGTCCTCCTAGAGAGTGATTTAGTTTACATACACTTATTCGATTTACGCATCCTCGTAAGTTTACGCAATGTTTAATCAAGGGGATTGATATTGGTATCAACAAAATGCTTGTGAATATACTTTTCATTTCATTACTTAAGTCAAGGACAAGGATAGTTTTGAATCAGAACTATCTTTGTCCTTGGCAACGACATCTATGAATCATATGCTAAATCTTGTCTTGTTTTATTTTGGAAAGTACAAAGCCGTAGGAAACGAGTTTCTTCAACTTATAAAACAATAATCCTTAAAAATTCAGCAAATAATAAATAGATGGCAATTTCTTTTAAATAAAAAAATGGAAAAACAAGATAAACATTGCCTAAAAATACATGTTTTTAATTTTACGTTTACAAATATTATTGAAAATAATTATTGTTCCTCTCTTTATCTGCAGTTGCAGATCACTCAGGACTTGCGTTATACCATAAATTACCATTTCTTCAAAAATATATTATATTAAATAAATGATACTGCCATCTTCAAGACAGTAGACAGCAAAAACATAATTTCTAAAAGTAACTGTGCTGTGAGTATAAAACATTTACATAAACATCCATAGATGGCGTATCGCGATTGCAAAAAATAAATGGAAGATAGTTTACATAAAAACGGTTTAAAAAAAAAAAACAGTTTTCCAATGTTTTCTCAAAAGCTATTGTCATTATAAAAAACAGGCCAATAGGATGATTAACAATGTATAATTCTGTAATTTAAAAGAAAAAATTCAAGATATAGCACACACACACACATATTCATAATTTAGATAAAAAATAATAAACACGCTTGATTTTTTAATTACTATCATTTTTTTACTAAGCCCGAAACAAAAACGACAGATTTAGGGATGTTGCCGATGACAAGACGTTTGCTGGATATAAAAGTCTAGCTCAAAGCAATAATTTATAAGAAGCTGCTCTACCCCTGCATCGTGTCACGACAAAATGTCCATCGACAGAATGTCCACCGCTACAATGTTCATTAACAAAATGTCCTCGCGACAAAATGTCCACGCGACAGAATGTCCACCGATATAACATCTATCGAAAAATTTTCAAAATCATATAATATATAGATCGTATAACATATTAAAAAGAAATGCCGGTGAAGATTTTGCCGTACGGACATTTTGTCGCGTGGATATTTTGTCGCGTGGATATTTTGTCGCGTGGATATTTTGTTAATGGATATTGTAGCGGTGGACATTCTGTCGCGTGGACATTTTGTCGCGTGGACATTCTGTCGCGTGGACATTCTGTCGCGTGGCCATTCTGTCGCGTGGAAATTCTGTCGCGTGGACATTTTGTCGCGTGAACTTTTTGTTAATGGACATTTTGTCGCTTGGAGATTTTGTCGGGTGCACATTATGGCGGTGGTCATTTTGTCGGTGGACATTACGTCGGTGGACATTTCGTCAATGGACATTCTGTCAATGGACATTGTGTCATGGTCAGGCCCGGATTAACTCCTCTGGGGGCCCTGGTGCGGAAAAAAATCTCGGGGCCCCCTATAGCCCCCTCCTCCCCTCCCCCCTCCCCCCTTATCACAAAATCCCCTCCCCTCGCGCTTATTTTTTTTCAGAACCCAAAATATACAATTTACGAACATGCTAATTGAATGGTTGAATTTCTTGATTCTATTCTTGACTTTTAGGTTGATATGGGGCTGACCACCCATACTGCAAAAAGATGGTTCACTTTGCCAATGTCACCATTGTTTCAGGGAAGGTCGGCAAGAGTCGGAGGGCTTATGTTCATTTGAGATTGGGTTTTATATTGTAGGTCCACATGCGGCATGTGTAAGCGCAAACTTATACGTCTCTGCTTACGAGAATGCATTTAATATGAATCTCAATTGATTTTCATCTTTGATTTAGATTTAGATTAGAATCAAAAACGGCACTAATTAGGTAAAAAAAATGCAAGTACAATGCTACATCTTAGCAATTTTCACTCCGAATTTGCAGAGGTCTTTTGAGGTGTGATTCACACATAATAGATAAAGCTTATTTGACACATAAGTTTGTGTGAAACTGACCTCTAGAATCTATAGTCATAGCTGCAAAGATATATTACATTTTAGATTCATAATAAGTACATTAATTCGCGCAACATGTTCCGCATGTAGACTTACAGCATAAAAACTCAATCTCGAAGGAATATAAGGCCTGCAACTCTTGCCGACCTTCCCTGAAACAGGAGAGACATTGGCAAAGACAATATTGGTGGTCTATACACCAAAAGTATCAGAAATCATTTTCCGTTTCGTGTTCATTTCAAACACAATACCGGCAAGGTTTACTCAGCCTTCACATAAAAAAAGGACCAGCCCTCTCAGGAGCTGGGAAACACTCATTTCAAATGAAGTGTTTGGCATAAGGCCGGCCCTTTTACCTGTAATAGGTTCCACTCACTACATGCAGCCCCTTTGGGGGGAATGCGGCAAGAAGTTGCTCTTTATGTGTAGCTAAGTGGCGTTAGTAGCGTTTTCTATAAAAAATCTTCTTGTAAGAGATAATATCAATAATAATAAAAAATACCTCTATTTGCTCCCACACATAAACTTGTTTTTGGGCAAAGGTAATGCATTCTTCCAGTTATTTTATTTGCAAAGCCAAATGTATTGTTGACGCAATAAATCAAAAGAGATAGTTTGAAAACAAAAGTAAATACTGTGCAAAGCAGGCTCCGCGCCGGTCGCACCTTCCCCTAACGCCTTTGTTTCATTTTTCCTATGAAATTAGTAGTAAAATGAAAGAAATATATTTTAAAATAAAAATCTTCCATGGTATTCACTGAGCCCTGGAACCTTTTTTTTGTGATGTGCGAGTACTTACGTAAGATAACCATCGCATCCGTCAATTCAAGGTGTCATTTCAAAAACAAAAATCTGATATTTTTCTTTTAATTCTTGTTTATAAAAGCTGCACTTACATTTTGCAGCATCAGCATCTTACCTATGGTCAGCGAAAGGATTGCATGTGGCGAATGGAACCTATTTAATTTTACAGGTCTTACTTATTTTACTTATTTTAGTTGGGTTTGAAATAAAAATTGAAACGGAAAATGATTTCTGACACTCTTCGTGGGAATTGATTGAGCATTCCACAAATTGAGCTATGGATACATTTTACGTGACAATATAAAAAAACACGACTTGATAATCAAAGTACTTGCGTACCTTATTACGATAAAAGAGCTACTAGTTAAAGTTTTTACTTTTTGCTTTTTACAAATAAGGTTTTAGAACAATAATATAAATTAACTGAAATATATCTTCAAGGTACTTAATCGAAAAAAGAAGCTGCGGATAAAGAAAGAAGTGAAGTTGTAGAAAATCGCAATTAGGTTATTATTATTATTGGTAATTTTTTTCTGCGCCTTTTCATGACCGTTGGTCATCCCATTCATAGTATTCATCATAGCATTCCAGGGTTTAACAATTTACACGTTGTATTTTATAAATTAAGATTTACATAAAATTCATGTAAAATTCATGCCCATCACACGCGTAAGTTCGCTTTTACACATGCTGCATATGCACACACAAAATAAAAAACCAAAAACTTCAATGAATATAGCCCCGGAAAATTTTGCCGACCTTCCCCGAAACAAGAATGACATTGCCAAAGTGAACCACTTCTCACAATTTTTTGGTCAGCCTTATAACATCAAAGAACGTAAAAGTATTTTCATTTTGGTCAAAAATATACTGAAATGGAATAACTTTTTTCATTTCAAATTAATTGAAATATCACTGGCGTACTTATGTTAATATAATCTAATCTAATCTAAGCTGCAAAGATATATATCATTTAAGATTTATATTAAATGCATTCCCACAAGCAGATATGTATAATTTCGCGCTAACACATGCCGCATGTGGACCTACAATATAAAAACCCAATCTCAAATGAACATAAGCCTTGCAACTCTTGCCGTCCTTCCCTGAAACAGGGGTGACATTGGCAAAGTGAACCATTTTTTTATAGTATGGGTGGTCAGCCGCATAACAACCTATAAGTCAAGGAGTCAATAAGTTAAGCAGAATGTAAATCTATTAACTTGTATTTATCTATAATGTAAGTCTGGTCGATATCTCAGTTGTTAGAGTGCTTGCATTCCATGCCGTGAGCTCGGTTTTCGAGTCCCACCAAGGGTGTCAGATATGATTTCTCGTTTCGGTGTTTATTTCAAACCCCAAAATAAAATACCGGCAAGGCTTCCTTAGCCTTCACAATAAACGAGTACCATCTCCCTTGGAAGCTGGGAAACCCCCACTTTAACGGGAGTGGTTGGCGTAAAGCCAGCCCCCTTAACTGTAAATATAAATAGGTTCCACTTGCCACTTGCGGAATCCTTCAGGAATATTTCTATCGATATAGCAAAGATATATTCACATGCCTACAAACAAACACGTGCAAGTTTACGCTTACAATTGCTGAATAAGTACTTACGAATTAAAATCCAAACCTCAAACAAACATACACCGTGCAACTTTTGCCGACCATTCCTGACACAGAGGTGACATTGGCAAAGTGAACCTTTTTACAGTATGATAACCAACCTATATGTTAAGGAAATGCGTGTGCATGTTAGTGTGAATTAATAAATTTTTGAAATGAAGATCTAGTTAGATTAAAATAATATCGAAGCTCTTTAAAGAATAGCAAAAATTATTTTCAACACTATATTTTTTTCAACCAAATATTTTGTTTTGATATTTGCATTGTTTATACTTTATTATCTTAGTAGAGAAAGATTTATAATCCTGTCCTCGGAACTGTTGCCGACATGGCAGGAACAAAAGCGCTATAATCCCTAAGGCTCTATTGTTTGACATGGACGGGTACGACTGCACATCTTCGGTACCTTTGCTTGCTTTGTTTTTTTTTTTAGTTTGAGGAGAAACTTTTATTACTTGATTACTGTTTGGAATGCTCGGGGCCCTATTCAGTTCTTCTGGGGCCCTTGAATAGTTGTTGTGAGAAGCTTGTATTTCCTAAGTATTGAAGACTTTGTCCGTATGAAACGTAGCGTTATAAAGTGGAAGTGAAAAAAGTGGCATTTCTTTACATTTTCTATGCTTTATTTTTTAGAATAATGATAAGAATAAGACTTTTGGGGGCCCTTTGGCAGCGGGGGCCCTGGTTCGGTCGTACCGCTCGAACCGCCCTAGATCCGGGCCTGGTCATGGTAGGTACCCCTCTGCGTCATGAGACTGATCTCCTGGTGAACCGCTACACGCGCGCTTATGCGCTCAGAGCGGCGACCATTTGTCACTGCGCCCCAGCCAGGTGACCAACACTCTAATTGAAAAATTATACGACAAAACACTTGAGGTGAATTAAATAATGCAATTTAATTAACCGAGTGTCAATTAATTAAGCGGGGGCTTGTGAATAAACAGAAGTGTGAGAGCGATAAAATATACAGGCCATTATGTTGTATCCATCTCATGTAGGTAATACTCCTTTCTTCCTATTTCTTATAAATATATCGCTCCCCCAGTTCTTGTTTATCGTATACGCCAATTTTGTCAAGTATGACTTTTTCATGCAGTTGTCTTATGAATCAAATTCTACACAATCTGAGCTAAGAAAAACCGTAAAACTCGATAATGTGAGAGTTCTTTTAAATATTTCTTAAATAAATTTCTTGTTTTCATAAGACACATTGGTCCAGTTGTTATGTTATTTTAAAATAACATTGAAAGAACAATCTCGAAGTGTGCAGTGTATGTTTGTGGGCCGAACGGAGCCGAACGGTCACGGAAGCGGCCGAACTGCGCCGTTTGAACTAATCGGGCCGTCGCGTCGCTCATCAGTTCCCGGCAAGATGTCCACCGATTAAGACGTCAGCGACCAAGCACCAAGCGGTGCAAGAGGGGGCATTACAATGGAGCTCCCTCCTCCCCATCTTCTTGGATTTCCTGCCAGCAAGGCCGGTCCGTAGCTCAGTGGTAACACTGCGGACTCTGAATGGGAAGGTTGTGGGTTCGATTCCCGGCGGAGCACAAAAAATATACCATTTATATTTTCAAATTTGCTCTTCGCCGGGTTGAAAAATTCATAAAACCTTTACCAATGACCGGTCACCAAAGGTCCATCCAGCCTTACAGCAACTGGGTCTTGCTTGAGAATTGGCGCTTTGTAGCGACGACGATCAAGCTCGTAAAAAGGTCGATAGCTCAATTGGTAGAATGCTTGCATTCCATGCCGAGAGCAAGGGTTCGATTTCAAAGGTTGACTCAGCCTTCACAAGAAATGAGAACCAGTCCCCCCGGGAGCTGGGAAACCCCCACTTCAACTGTAAGTGGTTGGTGTGAGGCCGGCCCCCTTACCTGTAAAAATAAAAAGGTCCCGAAGCGCCACATGCGACCCCTTCGGGGATAACGCAGGCAAGAAGTTACACTATATGTGTAGCTTAGTTGCATTTAAGGCACCCGCCTTGGGGACCAGAGGCATAGGAGACATAGTGCATAGGAGCGCCCACCCAGGGGCTCCAACGTGTGGAGGCGTCCGCCTCGTGAGCCGCCGCTAGCCTGGGGCGCTGCCCCAGGCCATTCAGTTCAGAACTCCAGTCAACAGAGTAGGGAGTGTTTTAGTGACAAGTTCAGGCCTGGCCATTCCCTTATTTCCCCTTTTTCCCCCATATTAGTTAAGTAAATAAACCCTTATTTGTTCATGTTAAACTTATCTTTTAATATACAACCTTCCCAAAATACAAGTAAGCAATACCAAAGAAAGAACCCCACGCCCTGAGAGTGATGCTGATGAGAGCTAGCCGGATGTAATTATCCTGTAGGTACATCCTGGGAGATACCTTCTCATTTAAACATAACACAGTACACATGCAAACATTGCTAATGTTAAATTTTCTCAATGGCGTATACGGTAAACAAGAACTAAGGCAGCGATATGTATGTAAGTAATGAGGTGGGAACATTTTTTCCCGGTGAGTAAACGTCAGTCTTGTATAGGACTAATAGCTATAAAAAAAAAAAAAAAATGTACGCCCGGCAACCCGGCCCGTTGGCAACACAATATTGTCTTTGCCAATTCACGTGTGGACATCATTTTTTTATGAACTGGATTTTACCAAAAAAATTAAGATGATAAATATATTTGTGTTCATGTTTTTTGGGGATACTTGTATCAGCTGGCAATATAGAGGGGGTGTGGTGATACTCGTATCAGTAGGCAGTAGGGTGATACTCGTATCACTAGGCAATGTTGTGATACTTGTATCAGTAGGCAGTATTGTGATACTATAATATATATAATCTATAATCTAAGTTGCAAAGATATATTCATTTAAAGCTCTCAGATGTATGCCCACAAACCAACAAGTGTAGTTCGCGCTTACAAATGCTGAATGTGTACTTACAAATAAAATCCAAACCTCAAATGAACATAAGCCCCACAACTTTTGCCGACCTTCCCTGAAACAGGGGTGACATTGGCAAAGTGAACCATTTTTTACAGTATGGGTGGTCAGCCTCATACCAACCTATAAGTCAAGGAATATGAATAATAAATTACATTTAAATATAAAAAAGAACAAAACCTTACAAAGAAATCTATACAAAAAAAGTCAAAAATTTCCTATGCAAAAAATGTAGCAAATGAATACACCAACATTAGAAATCAACATTGCAGATTAGCCGCCACTTCTTCCTGTCCTTGCATACTTCTTTCATTTCATCCAGAGTCATAACCTTTTTCATACAAGTCCTCCTTTTATTATGACTCTGGATATCCCATTCATTCGCTATTTCAGAGATTTGATCCTTCCATACTTTTCTCGGTCTTCCTCTACCACGACATCCATCTATTCTAGCAACATATACTTTCTTCGTCAATCTTTCATCACTCATTCTCTCCAAGTGCCCGAACCATCTTAACATACTTCTTTTAATCTTCACTTTCACACTTTCCCTTACACCACATTCTTCTCTTACAAAATCATTCCTCACCCTGTCACTTCGTTTTTTCCCAATCATACTTCTTAGATAGTCCATTTCTACTGTATGCACTTTACTAATTTCCCTTTCACTCACCGTCCAGGCTTCACTTCCATACATCAAGGTTGGCACTAGTATACCACCGTGCACCGCCAATCTAACATTTTTTGAGAGATTTTGGTTCCTGGCGATGCAAGCGGTCGCACCCAGTACACACCTGCCTTTCATTATTCTTCTTTCAAATTCACCGGCCATTCTTCCATCTTTTTCAAACTTACATCCCAAATATACAAACTCATTTACAACATCAACATTCATTCCATTAATTTTAAATTCATAATTCATATTTTCATCATCTCTTTCAAAAATCAAAACTTTCGTCTTTCTTGCATTCAACTTCAAATTATTACCTTTCAAAGCTTCGTTCAATCTAGAGAGCATCATTTGCAATTCCACTGCTGAATCAGATACAAGGACTGCATCATCCGCATACAGTAGAACGCTTACTTTGCTCTCTCCTATCATTAATCCACAATCATCAAGTCTAGCATCTCGAACACACTTGTCCATGACTATGTTAAATAGCCATGGGCTCATCACACATCCTTGCCTTACACCCTTAAAAACTTCAAACCATTCACTATACTCACCATCAATACGAATGCAGGCCATACTATTCTCATAGTTCGCATGCACCGCATTGAGTAGAGCTCCATTCACTCCGTATGCTTTCAAAACATCCCACAACATACCTCTGTCCACTGAGTCAAAAGCCTTTTCCAGATCCACAAAGGCCGTGAATAGTTTCCCCCTCACCGACAATTGTTTTTCAACAAGTTGTCGTAGAGTGAAAATCTGATCAACACAGCCTCTACCGGCCATAAAGCCGGACTGTATATCGGAAACCCTTTTGCTAGTAGTCAGAATCACATTTTTTATAATCACCTTACAGAAGACTTTTCCTGGTATACTGAGTAGACTGATTGGTCTGAAGTTCTGACAGTCTTTTTTGTCCCCTTTACCTTTGTAAATGGGAACAATGACTGCCTTCCTCCAATCCATCGGTACCACTTACCTCCAATCCATCGGTACTCGTATCACTTATAGCCAATGTTGTGATACTCGTATCAGTAGGCAGTATTGTGATACTCGTATCAGTAGGCAGTATTGTGATACTCGTATCAGTAGGCAGTATTGTGATACTCGTATCAGTAGGCAGTATTGTGATACTCGTATCACTTATAGCCAATGTTGTGATACTCGTATATATCGGTAGGCAGTATTGTGATACTCGTATCAGTAGGCAGTATTGAGGTGGTGTGGTATTACTTGTTTCAGTAGGCAGTATTAGGGTGGTGTGGTGATAATTGTATCAGTATACAGTACATATTGTGATACTCGTATCACTAGGCAGTATTGAGGTGATGTGGTGATACTTGTATCAGTAGGCAGTATTGAGGTGGTGTGGTGATACTTGTTTCAGTAGGCAGTATTGTGATACTCATATCACTAGGCAGTATTGAGGTGATGTGGTGATACTTGTATCAGTAGGCAGTATTGAGGTGGTGTGGTAATACTCGTATGAGTAGGCAGTATTGAGGTGGTGTGGTGATACTCGTATCAGTAGGCAGTTTTCAGGGAATGCCTAATAGGTTCTGTCTGCGCGCACTAATGGAACATCCGCGATAAAGAAAACGCGGGAAAACTAAAAAAATGTGAAAATGGAATAACTGGTGGCGCGCCGAGCGGCATATTTCAGGCGCTTCAGTTACATTCTCCGAGTGGCATTTCAGCTTAATGTGATCGATTTTCCGCACCCGGTACGGGAAAACTTCCATTTTCATAATTGACTTTTTTGTTTTTAATTTTTTTCCCGGCTGACGTGTTAAATAATCTAACCGGCGCATTTTTTACGGTCTTTAACGTTATGTTGTACAAACTGAAATGTTTTGAAATGTGTGGAGCTATTACGTGCTATTATTTGCGCTTTTTCTATGACATATCTACACGTTTTACAAGAGTATTCTGTAACTTTCTTTATTGACGAAAGTAATAATTAACCACCTGTTTTTAGTTTGGCAACGGTTATTATGTCAACATTAATTATCGAATCGAACAATCTAAATCCTTCAAAATGCTATCTAGGTACTGTTGAGAGATCTAAAATTTATATTCCATTGATTACTTTCACTTTGAGTCCTCTTCTACCGATGTCCAACAATCATTGTAATAGTTTTATTAACATTACCTACTTCACTTAATCATCACGCTGAAGAAATCCATCGCAGAAATAGGCTAAGCGTCCGGAAGCTCCAGCTCCGATAGACCACGGCGACAGATCCCAGAAAAAAAACTCCAAGCTCAACCTTTAAATTAAGGTTTCTTTGCGACAGCCCCATGCTTTATAATTTATGATAGGAAAATTTCATTTGTAGATTACGATTTTGTTGTAGAATCAAACAAGAAAAATCACGTGTAGCACACCCGCAGTTTTTCAAACGTTTTTGTAGAAAAAAAAGTGCAAAAATTATGGTGGCGTTTTGCTGACCCCCCCCCCCCCTCCCTCACCTCGGCAGCAGGCGCATCTGTCATTCAGACAAAGAGCGATTCATTTGTTCCCAGCGCCATATTGCAGTGCCATTAATTTAAACACGTTGTGTGGGGGAGGGGAGGGGGGTGCGTGTCGGGGGACGTGACGTCACACCAAGGCTCCGCACACTGTGATGCACAAGGAAATGTCGGCGAGTTAGTAGAAAGTTCATGCTGTTGGGTATAGTGTATGCGGATTCTTTAATATGTAGTCAAATTGAAAAAAAGTTTTAGCACTTCAGATTCAAAATTCGGTCAGCCTCATTCCACCCTACAAAGTTAATATTTTATTAAAAATATATTTCATTTCTGGAACTTTAATTTATAGCACTGCAGTTTTCCGATCGGGACGTTTTGTAAAGTTACTGTTTTTCTTGGTCTACGTTAACCGCCTTTAAAACACTCCTTTGAAAACATTGGTTTCCTCATTTCATGACAAAGACTTTTGGCGAATTTGAGGCACGATTCACTACCACTGTATGATTCATACATGTAATGCACGCTCACAAGCATCAAATGTAAGTTCGCGCTTACACATGCCACATGTGAACTTACAAAATAAAAGCCCAAACTTCGAAGGGTTTATTGCCTTTTTCAAGGCTTATTGCCTTGCACTCTTGCCGATCGTCCCTAAAACAGGGCTGACATTGGCCATTTTTTACAGTATGCTGCTTTATACCAGCCTATACACAACTAAACGCAACTAAGCTACACATATAGTGTAACTTCTTGCCTGCGTTATCCCCGAAGGGGGCGCATGTGGCGCTTCGGGACCTATTTATTTTTACAGGTAAGGGGGCCGGCCTCACACCAACCACTTACAGTTGAAGTGGGGGTTTCCCAGCTCCCGGGGGGGCTGGTTCTCATTTCTTGTGAAGGCTGAGTAAACCTTTGAGATCGAACCCTTGCTCTCGGCATGGAATGCAAGCATTCTACCAATTGAGCTATCGACCTTTTTACGAGCTTGATCGTCGTCGCTACAAAGCGCCAATTCTCAAGCAAGATCCAGTTGCTGTAAGGCTGGATGGACCTTTGGTGACCGGTCATTGGTAAAGGTTTTATGAATTTTTTAACGCGGCGAAGAGCAAATTTGAAAATATAAATGGTATATTTTTTGTGCTCCGCCGGGAATCGAACCCACAACCTTCCCATTCAGAGTCCGCAGTGTTACCACTGAGCTACGGACCGGTTATACGGACCTATAAGTCAAAGAAATAAGGGGATTAAAAAATGAAACTAATATTCTCGATAACATTTTATTTTATTGTTTAAATAAATACAAACTCCTACTGTCTCTGGTCTTCTGTGTTCCATCTCTGCTCTTGATGTTTTCATAACATGTCGTGTTCCGCCACTGCGTTGGTGAGTGCCGGGCTACGCTACTGCAGTGATGGGCGCTAATATAATAACAAGGGAACGCAGGCGTACAGTGCAGTACCCGCCAATAGAAAACAATTAGTCAATAGTACAAATGACGAGACATCACCCTGCCGATGTATGAAAAATACACCAAGTATTCCCTGCCTCATTGAGGTATAATAAAGTGGAGCCGAAACTATTGAAACAATGTATAATCTAAGTTGCAAAGATATATTACATTTAAGATTTATATGAAATGAATTCCCACAAACAGACAAGTATAAGTTAGGTTTAAGTTAGAATTACGGTCGTTTGACATTTTGACAATTATATGATTTTTTTTTTTTTAAACTGTTTTACAATTTAGTTTAGTTTAACTGTTTTTAATTTAGTTGTACAAATTACAACAATTTTAAAACTTAATTTAAATCGGATATTTAACTTTCAGTTCATCCTCAGTCGCCGTACAGAGAGGATGTTCTCCTGAAGACGTCGACTACGTCGCTGACGAAACGTAGAGAATAATGTAAGTTCTCACCAAACGGTTCGTTAAATATCCGATTTAAATTAAGTTTTAAAATTGTTCAGTTTAAAAAATAAATAAATAATATAATTGTCAAGACAAGTATAAGTTCGCGCTTAAACATGCCTCCTGTGGACTTACAATATAAAGACCGTTCGACAATGGATTGTCAGTAAAAAAAATGTTCAAAGAAAATTCATTCACAGACAGTTAGTTAAGGATCTCAAATGAATATAAGTCCTGAACTCTTGCCGACCATCCCCGAAACAGGGGTGATATTGGCAAAGTAAACCATTTTTTACAGTACCTACGGGTGGTCAGTCTTATACAATATAATAATCTATAATCTAAGTTGCAAAGATATATTAACATTTAAAGCTCTTATCAACTGCATGCCCACAAACAAACACGTGTATTTCGCGCTTGCAAATGCTGAATGTGTACTTTCAAATAAAATCAAAACCTCAAATGAACATACACCCTGCAACTTTTGCCGACCTTCCCTGACACAGGGGTGACATTGGCAATGTCAGCCTCATATCAAAAATATTTCTATAAAATTTACTAAGGACCAAATATGAATTTCCAGTGTTACTACACAAACCATACAAAACATATTTATTGTATGAGTGTTTTGGTGTCTAAATACAAGTTGACAAAGCGAAGAAAACATGAGATCTCATATGATTATTAAGTATTCTGTTTTGTTTTGACAGGTCCGGATGACAGCTTTGTTTCAAAGTATGCGTCAAATTCGTATGCTAGTTTCCATTCCACTTTTACTACATTATACCACAATGCCCTACCTACACGAGCACGCACCTCCCTCTAATGCCGCCCCTTCCTACCTCCCCCCCTCCCCCCCTCCCCCCGTTACGGTGATTTTTCATTCTTTGCAATTTATTTTTCAGCACCTGCTTTGCGCGCGTATGCAAAATAATTTGACAGGTTCATTAATTAAAATTTGTTTGCTTTTGTGTACATAGTGGAATAACAAAACAAATTATCAGCGGTTATTTTGTGTGTTTTGAAGTAAATATTTGGCCATGATTGAATGATGAAATAACGCGTTATTATATGATTTTGCGGCTACAAATAATTATCTATTATTTAAAAAAAAAATACAAACACATGAAACGAGGTCACAGAATTCAATAATATAATGAATCTGCTCACTTTAATTGCCCTTTTATAATAAAAATCAATTGATACAAATACCCTATTCATTTCTAAACACTTTTTTGCCAAATAGGGAAATTTCACCAAAAAAAATTCTTGTGGATTTAAATTCCTTAATATTTACTTATCATAAAACTTATTGAATTTTATTTTTACTTGCTTTTTTTACAAAGTTATTCATGTTCAAAAAATGAAGTTTGAATTTACGCGCCAAAACGCTCCTTGGATTGAATTTTTGGCTGTGACGTCATTTTCTTTGACTTTGTATAGCCATCGCAATACCAGCAGCGTTGTCAATACAAGAAAATGACGTCACGGGGGCTACAAATTTCGTTGACGGATCGCACATCCGTTTCAAAACCGGTCCAAATTTTCAAAAGATCTTTTTCAAATTTAAAATTATATAAATTTATTTTGGACTTGAAATTAGGCCCTTGTTTTTATGCTTATCGTAATCTAACGAAATTATACACTTTTTACCAAATTCCTCACTATTGCAAATACCCTATTGCTGCAAAATCTGAGAGGTTTACGGTCTAATTTAAAAATACGAATCTTGGATCTTTTGAGAGTAAAAAAGCAATTGTTTTATGTAAATATTATATTATTGATTCCACAGGGACAAATACATACCAACCCACTTTGTATAAATAAAATCATTTTCCTTGTGAAATAAACTAAATATAGAAAAATTGTATAAAAGCAACTCAACGCAGGGAATTAATATATAAATTGGCTTACGACAAGCGAGCATGTTTTTTAATCATTACCTTTAATACAATGCTATTCACAAATCATTTAATCCATTTGCGATCCACGGATCATGGTTACTTTTATTGGTGGATAAGCCATGGACTTCCTGTACGTGAATAACGCCTATAACACTTAAGTATGTAGGTACTATGGGACCACGTATTTTCACCCAATATTTCACGCGGTATTCTTATTTATGTAAGTTGGCACTTAGCGCCATTGTAAATTCGCGCTAGGCGCAGGATTGAGAGAGCATACCCTTGTCCCGGGAAGAATCGGACCATTATTGTAAGAGCAAGTTGATGTAGGGGAGGCCGGAATAGCGGCAGGAGCTTTATAGCGTTCCTTCTCGTATGCACAAAATTATAAAGGAAATATGGGTAGGAATGTACATAAGAGACGGATTTTTACTTTGTTTCTTGCTGCTTGTCGTGCGGCATGCAATAGTTGTACATGATGATAGTTGTTTGTAGGTAGTGGGACTCGGTAGCGCTGGAAAAACTGTTGCGATAATAGTAAACAAACCGTTGATAAAACATAACTGAGTGGGAAATACCAGGGAGGGATAGCTTCTCTAAGGCCCAGTATTTTTAAAGTTAGCATATTAACTTATTACTGAATGAAAAGGACACACTTATGCCAATTGTGTTGGTAGTTTTTTTTACTACCTTAAACTTAAAAGCCACATATATGATAACGTTGAAAATACCAAGCCTAAGGACATTTTAAGTCACAGCGCATTTTACTTGGATTTTCAACGGATTATTGGACAAACTGTGTGAAAGTTTTCATACATCTCCCTCCATACACTACAACAGACTTCTAACCCAGCGCCAGATAAAAAAAAAATAAAGGCAAATTAGGCAAAATAATGGCAGAAATGACTGAAAGGGCTCATGTGCTGACAAAACTTAAACAAAACTTGTGCTGACAACACTTATGTTTATTTGAGATTGGGTTTTTATATTGTAATTCCACATTCGGAGTGTGCAAGCGCGAACTTATACGTTTCTATTTATGATATTGCATTTAATATGAATCTGAAATGTAATAATATGTCTTTGCAACTTCCATTATAGATTATAGATACAGGACAATTTGCAAAACGATTTCCGCACTGAATGCACAAGTAGGAGTAGGTATATTGTTAATGAGCGTGCAGTTTATAAAATTGAGTGACTAAAAGATAAACTGCGAACACACTAGCCGGCGCTATCAGATAATTATGCCTTGTTAAAATAAAATATCATTTTATAGCACGCCCGTATGTGCTGTGCGGAGGGAGCATTGTAATGGAGGACTCCAACCAAAATGTCCAGTGACAGACTGTCCACCCTACAAAATGTCCTACGATGTTATGTTCACCGACAAAATGTCCACCGAAAAAATGTTCACCGACGATATATCCAACGATGTAATGCCGAAGGATTGAACACATTTGTTTTGTTTTTTAATACGTAATAATATACGATTTATAAATTATATGATTTTGAATACATTTTGTCGGTGGGCATTTTGTCGATGGACATTTTGTTGCGTGGAGATTTTGTCGGTGAACATTATGTCGGTGAACATTTTGTCGCGTGAACATTTTGTCGGTGGACATTTTGGCACGTGGGCATTTGTCGGTGGAAATTCTGTCAATGGAAATTTTGTCAGTGGACATTTTGTCAATGGACATTTTGTCATGACACGGAAATGTCCCTCTGGGCGGGGCACGCGACCTCCCACACATTGCATGACTATCTGCAAGTGTTGCTATCTGAAGCCCGTAAAACATATTCCCTACTTCATTATTCCTTACTATGATATATTCCCTACATTAAAGATAGCCACATTGCTACCTTGTTTGCCCAATAAAAACGCAACTAAGCTACATTTTGTGTAATTTCTTGCCACGTTGTCCCCCAAGGATTCAGCATGTAGCGAGTGGAACCTATGTAATTGTTACAGGTTAGGGGGTGCCAACCACTTCAGTTAAAGTGGAGGTTTTCCAGCTCCCCAAGGGGCTGGTACTCATTTCTTGTGAAGACTGAGTGAACCTTGCCGGTATTTTATTTTGGGGGTTGGAATAAACACCGAAACGGGAAATCATTTCAGACTCCCTCGGTGAGATTCGAACCCGAGCTCTCAGCGTGGAATGCAAGCACTGTACCAACTGAGCTATCGACTAGACTAATATATTTTATATTTTCCTCTAGTTAGTTTGGGGTATTTTTTTTGTAAAATTTAACGCATACAATGAAGTAGGATGTGTCCTACTTTCATCTTATCATACAGGGAGGAATTGTAGGAAGACTCCAGTTTGAAAAAGAACATCTTGGCTGAAGAACCTGAGGCAGTGACTTGGCAGAAGTACGAGATCCTTCTTTCGTGCCGCAGTGTCGAAGTTGCTTATAATTGCCACTGAAGAAACACACGAAGAAAGTTTGACTGGTAGAAGATTATAGCGCCTGGAGGATATGCAATCTCGATAAGCATTTCATTACTTTTTTTTATAGTAGGTCTTAGTAAATTTTATATAACAAAAACATAAACAAGATTATTTTTTATTCTATTAAAACACTGTTTCATTTCACTTGATTTATTAATATACTAACGTTTTCAATCACTTATCATCATCAGGTACCTACAACCTTCGGAGAAACTCCTTCATGTTGTGGAAAATACCAGCTGTTCTTCTATCTTCCTTATTCAGACCTATACATGTTTAAATAATGTGCTTGAATTAGAAATAGTAGTGCTCTATTTTGGTAGCTTGAAATTGTATATTTTTTTCCTAATTACTTAAATAAAGTAATCACATGTCTTGTGACGTCATTGCCCGCCATATTTCAATCATACATTAAAATGATAACAATAAAAATAATTTACGTTACAAAGTTCCGTATGTGATAGCATCACCCGCTGTCCACTCCTAATCAACGAAAACCTCGCACGTCAGTATGGGGTATTACCACTGAGTAATAATAATGTAGAGCCGAAATTATTTTAACGCAAGTAGACGCTATATACCCTTTAACTTACATACCTCAATACAATTTTTCCTTAGATAGAAACAGAGCAAAGATGCTCCTAGTGTGACCTCATTGTTAACAGGCAGTGTGTCAGATTTTGTTTTTTTTTGTGCACTGTTGGTGTTGATAAAATGTCTTTTTGGCGTGGAAATTATGCGAACGCGTTTCAATTGTTTTGGTGAGTAAATTTGAAGATTTTGACAGAGAAGAATGGATTATTTTAAAACATAATGGCATGTGTAATTTTTGGGTGTCGAAACAGAATATGGAAAAAGCAAGAGAACATTGGATTTTACTGATTATTAAGTATTATGCAGTGTTTGCAACGTTTAAGTTTGACAGGTCCGGCTGACAAGTTAGTCACATAATATGTTTCAATTCCGTAAGCTAGTTTCGTTTCCATTAATATTAAACTCAATCGGTGTTATTCACACACATCAAATGCATGGCTCAAGCCACCTAACGTGAATTTTTCATACAAAAAAGCAATGATCCATGGATCAGCTAACGTTTTGTGAATAAAACTGAATGGGTATTGCTTTATGCTAGTGTTGGGACATCACGTGCGTACTTCCCCGTAATAGAGACGTATCAGTTACTGTGACAGCGTTTGTTAATTGCTGCGTGCCTTGCTGCCCCTACCTGTGATTGTGCTGATTGGTTATCAGCCTACACAGTTTAAAGCGCCATATGTCATCCTGCCCCTAGACGAGGGCAGGTTCATAGTTGCCCTTAAATATGATCATAACTATGATAATATTTTTTTGTCATTTCATTATCATTTCTAAGAGAAAAAAAAGGTTTTCTTACTCATGCCACTAAAAATAATAAACACCTGAAAATGGTCTAAGAACCAAGAATATTAGTAGTTTTTTTAAATATAAAAAACAGACAAAATAAAAAGCGCTTTGGTGACGTTTTGAGTACAAGAAGTAAAGAAAGCAGTAGGTTGTGAAGAAGACAAAATTCATTCTTGGCTCTTGGTTAAAATTATGAAAATAATGGGGATGCCTGAAATTGTTCTTCAGGGTATAACAGATGTCAGTTGTTTGTTTTTACTTAATTTTTCTTCTCTTTGCTTACGTATCTTTTTTACTTTACTATACTGTAAGTAAGTTTTTTGGAACTCTGCTGCTTTCTGAATCCATCGGTGAAAGCCTAAAAATTAAAATGAAGCTTATTATAATAATAATACAATAATCAAAGGCATTGATGGTTTCAGTATGAAGTAGCAGTTGATGTGAAGCGGGGGGTGTTGACTAAGCGGGGGGGTGTGCCTTGCAAGGGGAGGGGGGTGTGCCCTGCAGGGGGTGGGGTGCATGTGGGAGTGACGTGTCGTGACCACTGACGACCTGTTCGGCTTTTTCCGCTCCAGCGCCCTCTAAGCTGAGGGAAGGCGCTCGCTGGGAACCTATAGGGAAATTATACTTATAATCTAAAATCTATCTATCTTTAATCTAAGTTGAAAGGATGTATTAAAATTAAGGATTCATGTCAAATGTATTTCCACAAGCAGACATGACAAAGTTTGAGCTTATACATACTGCGTGTGTAGGATTACAAACAAATAAAAACAAAAATCTCAAATTAACATACATTCTGCAACTTTTGGCGCTCTTCCCTGAAAAAGAGGTGACAATGGCAAAATGAATTATTTTTTGCAGTATGTGTAGTCAGGTACATACTTACCTATTATTAATAATATTAATTGGCCAATTTTAAATAGCGCTGTTTAGTGGCACTAGCCACCCCAAGGAAATCATTTGTGAAAATACAAATAAATGAAATAAGCATAGAAAAATAAATGACGTAATAATTTATGATACATATCGCAACAAAAACTCAACTGAGCTACACATACAGTGTAACTTCTTGTCTGCGTTATCCTCGAAGGGGTCGCATGTGGCGATTCGGGACCTATTTATTTTTACGGGTAAGGGGGCTGGCCTCACACCAACCACTTTCAGTTGAAGTGAGGGTTTTTCAGCTCCCGGGGGGGCTGGTTCTCATTTCTTGTGAAGGCTGAGTAAACTTTGAGATCGAACCCTTGCTCTCGGCATGGAATGCAATACAAGCATATGGATGAGCTAAAAATGCTCTGGCTTAATCAGAAGGAAGTCTAGATATACACATCTACATGTATGTTCATAGTTGCGAGTAGAATGACACACAATAATAGACTCGTACGAGTATTATGTAGTTGCTGCGTTTTTCTTTGAAACGATTCAAGTATTAGCAAACGAGGTGTGCGAGTCCAATTATCGGACATGTTTCCATGAAATCACTTATTGTTCCTCTAGCGACAGTAAAGGAGCACGGCTGTCACGTTAGTTGGAGCCGAGCCTAGTATATAAGGCGAGCACAGCACGCGACGTCACATCAACAGGCCAGGCCATCAAATAAATTAAATATGGAACTGAACCACTTCCTGGTGGTAAAGGCACTGAGGGACCCTACATATCTATTTCACCGATAGCTACTGCGAGCTTTGAGAATTGATAATAGGCCCATCTGATATACATCATTTGGATCTCGTAAAAAGTCCGGTCCATAGCTCAGTCGGTAGAATGCTTGCATTCCATGCCGAGAGCTAAGAGTCGATTCCCATCGAGAGTGTCAGAAATATTTCCCGCTTCGGTGTTTATTTAAAAATGAAACAACTGCAAGGTTTACTCAACCTTACAATAAGGTTCAACATTTTATGATAACCACTATGAAAAGCACAGATAAGGCCTAGAAAATACACATAGAAAACCAAAAATGCTATCAAGGACCCAAGAAATCAGAACCAGCCCAGTAGAGAGTTGAGAAACCTTTACTTCAACTGAAGTAGTTGGCCTGAGATCGGCCCTCTTCTTCTTCTATCTCTTGTTATAGATCTAGGATATGTTTATTGTGGAACTCCCTCCTGAGATGCAGAAGACCAGCTGTTCTTCCAACTTTTGGGAGAGCGACCTGGTAGACGTCAGACCTCTTACCTGTAGAAATAAGTAGGTTCTACACTCCGCATGCGAGCCTTTCGAGAACAATACGGTAAAAAATTGGTCTGCGCTGCAAATGCAGCTTTGAAAATTAACGAAAAATACATTTTTGCTGTAAACACTCGTAACAGAACATACGACAGGAAAAGAATGGTAAGGACAGAAGGTTTAAGGTCCAGAAGTCAGAGGTCTACGGTTGTTCAAAAATAAAAATAAACTAGAAATATTGGTGACTTGTTTTTAAAATGATCATCATTATCAGACCACATCAACGCATACTTACAGGTCGCATAGTGATTTATGAATCGCTCTTCAATTTTTAGAAATTGACTAACCTTTAATTTTCCACAACATTACAAACTGTATGAAATCATGTTTATAGTCCCAAAGTTAAATTAAAAAGTGTAGATGGAAGTTTCCGACGCCGAGCTAACTAATTTGCAGCTGATAGAGTGGTTAAGCAGGAGCGCTCGCCTGTCAGAGGCATTTAGCCGGAGAAGGAAATTTATGCAATCTTTATAGTTTTCCGACGCAGGCATAATTCCTTTGGGAGTTTCCATCAAACTTTCTTTTGTGAAGCGATCACAGCCTGTCCGAGCGTGCGGGAGGAATACTCTACTCAGCAAAGACTGAGAGCTGGCACTGAGTTCTTTTAAAAAAAAATTAATGTTCATCAAAAACTCTCGTTTCTATAATAAAGATTAAAGAATCTAAGTTGCAATGATATTTTTTAACATTTAAAATTCATATTACATGCATGCCCACAAACAGACACGTGTAGGTTCGCACTTGCAAAAGCTGCATGTGTACTTACAAAATAAAATCTTAACATAAACCCTAAAACTTTTGCCGACTTTCCCTGAAACAGGGGTGACATTGGCAAAGTGAACATTTTTTTACAGTATGGGTCAGCTTTATACCAACCTATAAGTCGTGAGTGTTTGAAATTTTGTCGCTTGTACTTCTCGCACTCTCTGGAATCATCCATTCTAGAGGCGTCTCGAACACAAGAGAATATGCCTTGGTCATGTATAAATATAGGCTGCGGTTCTGTGAAGCTTTAGTGATCCATTAAGGCCCAAGCCGTAAAACCGACAATACAGATATTACAGAGTGAACTATATTATGTAATCGATTTGTTAAAAATAAATTCAACTGCAATTTTATTAAAAGTCAACCCGAAATAAATCATAACAATATACTCGTATAACAATAGTTTGTTCCATTTTTTAGATTACAAAATATTTTTGTGGAAATTGAGGTATTGTTGTTAGGTGTGGCTGACTCCGAGGACGGTTCTACATAAGTCCACCGACATGCAAGCCGGCGGGGTCTCCCCAGATAGAGTTGCGTGCGCTACATATGTAGCTCCTCACCACGCCGACTTCTTTCTTCTTTCAGTTTTTGCCTTTCAGCGAAATAGCACGCAAACTTTCCGGATGCAAATTCACCGCCGAGACTCGCCTGACGTATTAGAACATTGGACGTCTGGCGCATCCGCCATGCCTGCAGGGAAACAGGTACTGCTCAAGGCATTCCTGTGACACGAAAGGAAATCATGCTCACAAGGAGTACTTTTATACAAAACTATTGTCACGAACTCAATACTGCAGAATACTCAAAACATTATTGGTTTTATTATTTACAAAAGACTCATGCTTACTTTGTTGGTTTTCATACATTGACAATAATAATAATAATATTCATACAAGTGTTTTACAGAAGATTTACATAGGGTGCAGCTTTTTAACTTAAGTAAGAAAATAATTAAAGTTCTTCTACAACGATGCGTCGTAAATTCGACAAGTTTCTATTATAATCTATGTTAAAATAAAATTGACATGAAAGCCTCATATTTAATGCATGACCACAAACAGGCCCACGCAGAATAAACTCACATGAACATAAACATTGTAACAAACCGACGCACGTGTTTCAAACTTAGGTTAATGATTTTTTATTAAATGCACATGACAGATTTTTGAAAATCAGGTGGGTAGGTAGATATTTTGTTCCAAAATATTTCCATTTTATAGTCACTCACATAATAATGCTCAGTACCCCGAGTATACAACATTGCGTTAATCTCACCTCGATGGCGTAAAACGAAAATGTATGTAATATACGACGGCACTCCTAGAGAGTGATTTAGTTTTCTTAGATTTCTTTAATGTTCATTGTTCAGTACTAGGGTCACAGATCTCTTCCACGAGTGTTCGTCAGGAGGTTTGGCTGCGGCACCTCAGCCATAAGTCGAGCGCCCCCCGCTTCTGTACCCCGAGTGCAAACTTGCCTAAATTTTGTAAATTGAAAAAATATATGCAAACTAACTCATTCACTAGATGGTGCTGTTGTCTTTTTCATAAATATTTGATTTACGCAATCGAGGAGAGATTCTATACTGGGGGTGCTGGCTGTCCCGGCTCATTGCTTAATGGCAAGTAAAATTACAAAGGCAGCGCGGCGTGATCGCATTCCAGTCATGCCCGCTAGGATATTGTGGAAGCAGATACTGAGAAGGGAGAAGGGGTGAGGCATTATTAACAGGGGGGGGGGGAATAAACGCTGAATTATTTTTAGTGATCCCTTTTATGGCAAACAATTTAGTGGCCCTCCGTATCTCCTCCAGAAAGCTGCAACGCGCAATATTGTCATTTTGTTCCTTGCAATATTAATTGCTCTCTCTTAAATATCAGCTCCATTAAAGATCGAAGGACTGATAAATTTTAAAAATAAATTTAAAAAACAAAGCTGATAATATTGTCATGAGGAAACGTGTCTCTTTTACACCAAAAAAGCACGAACTGAAATGGGGTGGAAGTCTTGCAGACTGTCGATACTTCTTCCTCTATATATTTGAAGATAGGACGGAGTAAAACATAGCCGCTTATTTATCAAAAGCTGATCCATTTTGTATGGAACAACAGTCAGCTGTTCAGGCACCGCTATATTTTATTCCGTCCTATCTTCAAATGCGTATGGTAAGATCTACCGACGACCGTCGAGACTTTCACCCCTGTTAGTAGAAGTTATCGCTAAAGTATATCTATAAAATAGTGAATTAAAACTGTGTGTTTTTTTAAATAAATACATTGGACTTTCACAGTGTGCACCACCAAACCTTAACAAATATAATATAATGTTTGGTTTAATTTTGAAACCCGTTTTACCAATCTGTCACCATGTTTGGAAAGAGAAACTTTCTTCCTTCTCCCGATCTTACCCTCAAACTCAAGTTGCTTACTTTATAAACCAAATAAGGAAACTTACATTTAATTTCAGTAAATCTGAAACCGCGCTCTAGCGTCTACCAATGTCGCTACTAGCGCCAGTTTCTCCTCACCAGGCGAGGCTGCCGTAAGGAGATATGACTGCGGTGATGGCCCACAGACCAAGGACAGTTTCATCATTATTCATTATCAGGATTGTTCAGAATTCACCGTTCAGAAATTACTTTAAGTCTTCTGTAAACCTAGCTTCAAGTTTATAGCATTTGATGCTCCCGAAGATGGCTTATTAGGCAAACGTTTGAGCAAAAAAATAAATAAAAGTGAATTACAACTTTGTTGTTTCCTATTGAATTTATACAAAAATACAATGGACTGTGTTAATAGAAATAACCTTAAAAAATGAACATGTATTATATTGTATGTTTTAATCCAAAGTTGGTTGTTTCATAATAAATTGCGTTTTAAACGCAACTAAGCTACACATATAGTGTAACTTCTTGCCGCGTTATCCCCGAAGGGGTCAACCTATTTATTTTTACAGGTAAGGGGGCCGGCCTTACGCCAACCACTTCAGTTGACGTGGGGGTTTCCCATCTCCCGAGGGGACTGATACTCATTTCTTGTGAAGGCTGAGTAAACCTTACCTTTTAAAAATAAATCCTTCAATTGCCATTTATGTAGAATGGGCTCCATTTTTGTTTTTTGACTCGATTTTTATATCAACTTGTCTGCGTTTTTCTATAGCACTGCTCTCAGCCCTCACTGTTGATCCAATCTGTCATCCATTGGTGTCATTTTCTACAAAGCTCGTACGCACGCAAGCAGTAAACTGTTCGTGAGTATTCATCGTTTTCTAGCTCTCTCCCTCACACATGCTTACTTTAAGTGCATCCATCCCCTTCCTTTCCTTGCGCAATCTTAGCCGAAGGACTGCGCGGACTTCCGGCAGATTAATTAAGGCGCCTCAGCTGATCTCGGAATGCTATTTGCTCTGCATGCTCTCTCAGGTCCCAGGCTCCAGCGCTTTAATCGGTGATAGCGCTTCCCGAGGAATTGCACTTTCATACAAATCGAAGCACTGGGTCACACTAATCTCTGAACAAACTATTTAGCGCGCCGTTCACTGCATTCCGCGCCCCATGCAACTTGAGAAGCCACTAATAGTCATGCGCTCATCTCGCAGTGCAAACAGAGTCATGCATTATTCAGCAGATTTCTCATATAGTCTATGTAAGGGATCTCGCAAGGTGCTGATAACAGTGACTCGGAATGATCATGTGGGTAATTGTTCTATCATCTATCTTTAATGAAAACCATTCAAAATATATGAAGCATAGATTTAATCTTAATAAATAAATAAAATATGTTAGTGAGCGCCAAAGTCAATGCAGATTAAAACTACATTTAAAATTTCAGGATTTTTTTTGTCATAGAACTCAATGGGTCTAATAATTAATTTGTTGTACTTTAGTTTCAGTTGAATACAAAACAACATAAAGTACCTATATTTTGAAAAAAAAAACAATCTACCACCATTTAAATTCAATTAAAGCACGAGAGCTTTGATGTTTTATTGTGCACTTGCCATTTGACGTCATGTATTTTTTGCTGTGTGAGTTATGAGTTGCTCTAGCTTTGATTTCCCGACTTACGTTCCCTCCCCCCCTCCTCCTCCCACCTCCCACGCCACACAACCCTTTAATTAGGATTTCAGTGGATCGCTCATCCAGAATAATTGTTCATGAGGGTCCTTGGCTTCTGCAGACCACAGGGAGATCCTTCAACTGTTATGGTCGCGCCAGAGTGGAGTAGAAGGACCAAATCTATAGCAATTATCGACTGAACATTGATAGATTCATGACGAAATTTAAACAATCATCTGTACATTAGTTAAATTATGATATCATATAGCGATGCACGCCACGCAACGCAACTACGCTACACAATGAGGGATGCATCGAAGAAGGACGCAGTACTGGCGGCAGTCAGGAAGGCGAAAGGCATTAAGGCTGACAAAATCGGTTTTGCGGGTCAGAGCCGGACTGCTATTTATGTAAATGAACACCTGACACAACGCAACAAGGTATTACTTCGAACTTGCAAGGAGAGGTGTAAAGCGACGAATTTTTTATATGTGTGGACGCGAGACTGCAAAGTTTTTGTCAGGAAGAACGCGACGTCTCCTGCAATAAAAATAAGTACCGAGCGGGACATGTCAAAAATCTTTTAAAAACAATAATATTATTAGTACTTAGCAATTGCTGCCAACTTTGCGTTCAGCACAATTATCCATTCGTACCTAAACATTTGTTAATTTATTTAAATTTTAATATTATAATATTTAACATGTCATGCGTCTCTCAAGCCAATTATATTTATTTTAGTAATTTAAAGATTACGTTTATGTACTTTAACATCTTCACTTTTTTTAAGCACCTTTATTTACTTTTGTTTCCCTTATATATTTACTGGATGTTCCCTTCGTTATTTGTTTTGTATTTTCGAATGATTATAATTGTTGCACTAACGCTTTACTGTCTTATGCTACTGTTACATTTTTATCTACTGTCTTTTTTGCACTACCATTTTTGCACTAGTTTATGGTTTTACACGGTTATTTTATTGTTTTACACTATTTCATTGTTTTACACTACTATTTTATTGTTTTTCACTACTGTTTTATTGTGTTACACTTCTATTTTATGGTTTCACACTATTCTATTGTTTTACGCCACAACTTTATTGTTTTATACTACTGTTTTATTGTTCTACACTACTATTTTATTGTTTTTACACTATTTTTACTTTTATATCTCATATTTTATACTTCCTGTTTATTCACTTTTACATTTGTTTTACTTCAAGTACGCTATGTTTTGTAATTTTGATGGGTCTCACTCACAATTCGTATATTATAACACTTTATTCGGTAATACGTGCTCGGTGCACTAACCTAATTATCTATATATTTCTTACTCAAATTAATTCACACTTACCAAGTTTTAACCACACAGTTTTATATAATTATAATTACGAATTATCTATAATTTCACATATCGATGTATTCAGTATACTATCAGAATGTTAATGGCTTGAGATCTAAAACTCACACGCTGCTAACCAACATTTTAAGCGATGATTACGACATAATATTACTGACGGAAACATTCCTTACGGACTAGATCTACGATGCTGAACTTATTCCCTCTAATTACAATGTTTATAGAAGGGATAGGGACTATGATCGAACTCTTCAATCGAAAGGTGGGGGAGTGTTAATATGTGTCAATAAAAACATTAAGTCTCGAGCACGTCCAGAGTGGCATTCGCTGTCGGAGGATCTCTGGGTAACCATTTCCACCGGTAATGCGAATCCCGACTTACACATCGGTTGTGTTTACATTCCTCCAGGGCCGACACACAACCTAAGCCTGCGTCAGCATATAGATAAAGCTTGTGAAATCTTTACTGAAAATGTTATTGACACATTCTTCATCGCTGGAGACTTTAACCTGAGCACAAATATATTCCCTCTTCCTGAGGGTAATACTCCTGATGACGAGTTTACACCTTATAGTGACCCATCTACCTTCATTGTACAAGATTTTATGTCATTTTCTGACCTTAGACAGTTTAACGGGCTTCCAAATGTTAATGGCAGAATTTTAGACCTAGTCTTATGCAACAAGAATGTGACGGTTGACACCCCTTTGTCTCCACTCGTGCCCGAGGATCGTCATCACAAGTCTCTATGTATGCGGGTGACGCATCATAGTGGCATTCTAAGCTCCTTACGTACGAGTACCCCGAGAATGGTGTACGTATACAAAAAGGCCGACTATACAAAAATTAACAATTCTTTGTCTATGGTCGATTGGGACTCAATTCTGGATTCGGATGATATTGATGAGATAGTGGATAATTTCTACCGTGTGGTAAATGAAATTATTGATGAATATGTCCCGAAATCTCGATTATGTAGCACCAATACGCAGTACCCTCCTTGGTATTCCAACGCTTTGAAGAAAATCTTAAAAGAAAAACAATTGTTCCATACTAAGTTTAGGCGTTACGGAAATCCGTTGGACTACTCCACATTTTCATTACTAAGAAGTAGATTCAAACAACAGGAAAAGATATGCAAGCGTAAATATTTGAACCACATGGAGACGTCTATTAGAAATGACCCCAAAAAACTATTTTCCTTTATTAAATCAAAAAAAGGCGAAAGCTGTATTCCAAATGAAATGAAGTATGAAAATGAAATAAAAAATGATGCTGCTGGGATATCTGACTTGTTCCTTAAATACTTTTCCTCCGTTTTCGTGGAAGATGATGGTTTATCGGTTGCACGTCAATCTGGTGATTCATTTAATGATTGCTCCACTATCTCGTCCATAGTCATCAATGAGGATAGGTTATGTGAAAGCATTCGCTCATTAGACGTGAGGAAAGGTTGTGGTCCGGATGGTTTGCCGGTTATTTTCATAAAAAACTGTCGTGATAAATTAATTAGGCCATTAGCAATAATATTTAAAAAATCACTTAGTCTGGGTGTTTTTCCACGTAAATGGAAATATGCGCACATAGTACCAATTTACAAATCTGGAAATAAAGACAATGTTGAAAACTATCGCCCTGTGTCTAAGTTATCTATATTTGGGAAGTTACTCGAAAAAATAGCATATGATCAGATTTTCTCCGCGGTGAAAAATGCAATTGATGTAAATCAACATGGGTTTTTACCAGGCAGGTCCACCGCATCAAATCTGGTACTGTTTACGGAAAAAATTCTAAAGATTATGGACGCAGGATCTCAGGCTGATGTGATCTACACTGATTACTCCAAATGTTTTGATAAGATTAGCCACAAGATCCTAATTGCCAAGCTGGAGTGGCAAGGAATATACGGTGACCTACTCCGGTGGCTCAAATCATACCTGTATGATAGAACAATATCTGTAACGATTGGGGGAATCACCTCCAAACGTGAACGGGTCGTCTCGGGTGTGCCGCAGGGTAGCCATCTGGGTCCTCTTTTATTCTTAATTTTTATAAACGATATAAGACATTGCTTCCTCAATTCAAGCGTCTTACTTTATGCAGACGATATGAAGATTTTTTCAGAGGTGGCATCCGTGAGAGATTGTGTATCTATCCAAAGAGATTTGAAACGCTTTGGTGACTATTGTATCTTAAATAAACTTTCTTTAAATGTTTCTAAATGTTGCATCGTGAGGTTCACTAGGAAAAAGAACCCATTAGTCTTTGAATACGAGATTCAATCGGAGTTCGTGGAACCTGCCGATCAAGTACGTGATCTGGGGCTTGTATTAGACAATAAATTGAGATTCAATTACCACATAGATAGCATCATTAAAAGATCATACAAACTGCTTGGGTTTGTTTTGAGATCTTGTAAGCCATTCCGAAACACTGCAGTGGCATTATGTCTTTATAAAGTTTACGTAAGACCAATACTTGAATATGCTTGCCAAGTTTGGAACCCGCAATCTGTCATCTATGTCAATAGATTAGAGGCCATCCAAAAGCGCCTCATCAGGACACTCTTGTACCGAGACGGTCTCCATCGAGAGCTTGCCGACTACCATACGGCGCTGCAACACTATGGTTTGTTTTCGCTCCAAGCGAGACGGAGTGTTCTGGACCTAATGTTCCTATTCAAACTCATCCGGGGTAACGTGTCTTGCTCCGAACTCCTGTCTGAAGTGGGAATCCGAGTGCCTAGGATGACGTCAAGAAACACCAAAATCCAGCTCTATATTCCGTCTCACAGAACAAATTCATACGGAAACTCATTCCTCTTGAGAGCTTCGCGGTTGTTCAATGAAACGTTTGGTGAACTGGACATTTTTTACCAATCGACCAATACTTTGAAAAAGTTAACGACGGCCATACTTTGCCCTTAATTCTTGATTAATGATGTAAAATAATAATAATAATAATTGTAATTGTAATAATAATAGAAACGTGTTCATGAAATATAACGAATTTTGACTAGAATTTTAGTGTGTAGGTAGGTATTAGTGAGTGGGAAAAATTAAAATTGTAATTAAAAATATTGGCATGTTCAAGTGAATGTAAGGCTGATTTGATATATGTAATTCTGTTTTTATCTCTTATTGTTTGGTGTCATTACGGTTATCATGATTATTTTAATAGGTTTTTATATTTAATATTTTGTGTTTGAAAAAAAAAAAAATATATATCTTACTATCATTAGTATTTATATTTATATTCTTTTTTTATATTCTTTTTTTATTTTAATACTTATATTTAATGTCAACATTGTATGAAAAAAATATCTTACTGTCATTAGTATTTATATTTATATTCTTTTTTTATATTCTTTTTATTTTTAATACTTATATTTAATGTCAACATTGTAATTGGGAAGGTACAACATCAATTGTATATAGTTTTATTATTATTTTATATATTTTAATGTATTTTCCTGTTTTGTTGAATAAATTATTTAAAAAAAAAAAAAAAAAAAACAAACAGTGCAACTTCTTGTCGCGTTATCCCCGAAGGAATCGCATGTGTGGAATCTAACTATTTTTACAGGTAAGGGGCCAACCGCATAAGCTGAAGTGGGGGTTCTCAGCTCTCAATGGGGCTGGTACTCATTTTTTGTGAAGGCTGAGTAAACTTTGCCGGTATTTTTTTTTTTTTGGATTTTTGAAATAAGCACCGAAACGGGAAATCATTTCTGACACCCTCGGTGGGATTCGAACCCGAGTTCTCGGTATGGAATGCAAGCACTCTACCAACTGAGCCATAGACCGGTGTACTTTTAATGCACGATGTACATTAAAAATATCTAATAAACAACGGGCTTCTTCAGCGTGAAAGTGCAATGATGAAGATGATCTTGATGAAAACTCTGATGACACACTTTCATCACAGTGTTTGTCAAGATCATCTTCATCATTGTTGTGCTTTTACGCTGAAAAAGCACATCGTAGACATGGGCAAAACGTCCAGAAGCTGCAGCTCCATAGACCACGGCAACAGTTCCCGGAAAACATCTATATATTGCATTATACATTTAAATGATTCTGTAGAAAAAATGTGTGGTTATAATTTTTAGTAACCTGGTTACGCACATATGTATGTAAGTAAGTAAAGTTTTTCCTCGCTATTTTCAGTATCCCTGGATATCCTAAGTGCGTATGAATTCTACACTGACCACTTCCCCCCCGCCACCCATTTGATAAGCGTCCTACCTCACCTCTCCTCCCTCCTCGACCACATCCAATATTCCACGTTTTAATTGGCGCCGGAAAATATTTCAAACGTTTCCCTGATCTTTCCTTTGCCGCGGGAAGCTGTTTGATTTTGATCGTCTACTTTAATGAAACGCGCCGATTTCACTCGAATATTTGAAATTAATTAAACGAAAGCCATACGAAATAAAAGGAATCTCCACCGAAAAGCCTTTTTCCAAATAACATTTATTTATCGAGAGCAATTTAATTAGCGACTTCTGATGAAAAGGTTATTTGCATAACAAAATAGAAACTCAAATAATTATTTGTGTTTGCCACGTTACAATTTGAATTTTACATTTTGATTAAAAATATTGCTTTTATACCTTAACATTTTAACAGAGAAAATCCTCTTTTTCTTTCAAATAACATCAAAAGGAAAATTAGGTTTATTTTTTGAGCAATTAATGAAATAGACCAACAAACAATTTAGTTAGATATCTTGCTAGGGTGAAAGTCTCGACGGCCGTTTAACTTTTGGAGATAGGACGGAATAAAGCATGGTGGTACCTGAACACCTGATCGTTGATCTATATAAAATGGATGCTCCTTGACTGATAGGTTGGTACGACGCTGATCCCCTATGCTGTAAAAAATGTTTCTCTTTTGCCAATGCCACCCCGGTGTCAGCGAAAGGCAGCAGGAGTTTTTTTGTGCATGTGTGTGTTTTTTTTTTAATTTGTCTGCACACATGAAGCGAACCTAAATCTGCCTGTCTGTGAGTATGCATTCAATATGGCCAATAAATGTTAACATATCTTTACAGTTTAGATTATACATTATAGCTAGGGACTGGAAAATAGTGGTGTTATTTTTTGCGAAATTTGCGTTATTTTTTGGGAAATTCGCGTTATTTTTGATCTAAAACAGGGAAATTCGCGTTATTTTTCATGATAAACGGGGAGATTCGGTTTAATTTTTAGGGTTGATTTGATCAAAATGAAGGTTTATATAATTGCAAACCAAAAGATATTACTAATATTTACAATTTATTATATAAACAACAATAAATAATTTAAAAAACAATGAATAAACAACATCTGAATCGATAGGAGTACCTAACGTACAAAAAACCATTGATTGAAAAAAGTATTAATATTTCAATGACACTCCGAATACCCTGCAATATACTTTTAAAATATTTAATTTTTGTGCATTTAGTCTCTAGATGAGGATTATCTAATTTTTCAAGGGATGTTGGCTTTTATGAAAGCCTCAAGATGTGCTCTTGGCTAATCCAGCAACAGCTTCACTCCTTGAAGTATTTTCCTTCATTGATGTCACGATTCAAGTCTGATTGGAGGATCTAGGACAGTTCTGCTTATCATTCATTTTTAAAAAAAATATATTTGTGAATAGGAATGCAATTCACCAACCTACTCTGCCTGGCCAGAAACAGGTATTATTATCATTAATTAATAATTAATTATTGTTTATGAAAATGAATTATTAATTTATAATTCTTTAATAACATCTGTTGAACCAGTGTCAAATTTATAGTCAAAAGACACAGGCGGGGATCGAACCCCGCGTCTAGCGTTCTAGCGTGTTTCAACGTTGAAAGATCAGCCCACTTGGCCCCCTCGGCTATAACACCGACCAATTTTCCTGTGCTTTGCACCTTGCAAAGGGTTTTCGCAGGAATCTTTTCTTTCCCACAAAATCGTTGCGTTGCAAAAGCGACACATGACAACTTTTTCGCACAATTTCTGCCAAAAGTACGAAAATTCGCGATATTTGCGTAAAACCTCAAATTTCGCGTTATTCGTGTAAAAACATCAAAATTCGCGAATAAATTCGTTTTATCGCGATCGCGAAATTTTCCAGTCCCTAATTATAGCTGTTGATACGCCACCATGTTTTACTTTTATGCTATCTTCAAATATATACGGTAAAATCTATCGACGGCCGTCGAGACTTCCACCCCGGGGTAGTTTGTGTGTACTTTAGTTTGCACGAGGCAACACTCCTAGTCTATCTAAATACACAATCTTTGCCAACAAATATGATCGTTTGACATCGTGTTTGGTAGAGAGGCGGCATTTACACTGCGGAGGGAATTATCCTATCCACAATAATCCATTAGAGATAAGGAGAGATCAGGACTGCAGATAGGAGGAGGGATCAGGGGGGTAGGGGGTGGAGCCCGGGGCGCCATTAGGGTAGCACACTGGGCGGCTACAACGCGGAATATGTTTGCCGAGGAAGTAAATAATTCCATACAAAACATGATAGCGTACACAGTATGGAGATTCCATTACTAAGTTGGCGGGAAAGTTCTAAACTCTACGGTGCAGTGCTTAGATATTAGACTGATCCAGATTATTTGCTTTTTTGATTTTTATTTTGAACATGTTAAGGCCGTGGACATCAAGTCGCGTTTCTTGACTAGCGTATTTGGAATAGAATAACGTTGGTTCGAATCACGCCTGGCCCTTTGACCATAACTTCGAGCCTGGTTAAACAGATGCCATTGCATGCATACAAGCTTCTGCTTTGGTCTGGAAAAATAGGTTGGCGAATACAAATCTATTCAAAAAAAAAAAACGCTTTTTAGTTTAGTTTAGATTATGTTTTTGTTTTGCAGTATTAAAGATTTATGTATGATTACAATCTTAATTGAATGACTTTAATAGTTTAAATTTTCATTCACCAACTTAATGTTGAGATATTTGCTACTATAGCCACATTTATCATGAAAAGTGCATTGATTAATTCTTACTCTACTGACCACAATAAATTTTTGGGCCTGGAAATAAAGACCAAAACTTAGTAACTTGTATAAAGTATCCACAAATCAGTTATTTCTCTATATGCAAAATCACAAACTGTTGAACTATTAACTTGAATATTTTCAAGTAAATAAACTCTCTATGTGAAATACCAAATGTATTTCATAACTTGCTAAAAACAAACACAGCGAAGTCTTCACAAGTTTGAGTGGAATTATGTTTAAAAGTCAATAGATATAATATTAGTGTATGGGGACCATTAGCAGGGATGCCAGTTGGGGTGTAGACCCTTAAAGACGTGCCTTCCAGCAGACTTAAGGAGGACCTCAAAAATAAGGGTCCGTTTAGTTGTCGCTATCGGCAAGAAGCGCTCTGTGAGCGTGCATATTAAACCCTCTATTACTGAGATAGCGGAGCAACCAGGGCTTTATTTGAGTAACGATTATGAATGACTAACTCCATGCAGTAAACTTAGACTTATCTTTAAGTTGCAGCCCTTAAGAAATTCGATTAATGGTAGAATCTTTATAATTACTCAATAAACAAACTTTCTAAAATTAAGAAAAATACACTGTTCTTCCTCTCGTGTTAGATCCTTGATCTGTTGTCTCTGCAGTCTCCTCCTATGACACTGAGGACCGGTGGCCCTCCACCTCTTGAGGGTCTGCCTGGTGGGCGCTGAGCATGCGGCAGTTCATCTGCAGCAACATTTGCTATCTGGTCTGCATCCATTCTGAACAAGTAGTCTCACCACAAGCGTCTTCTCTTCCTACTCTACTGGAAAAAATCCTCAGTTTAAAATATTTTTCATATTTCTGTGTTTCATACTCTGTCAATGAGTCCACCAGATAAAACGCAAAAAAAAACGCAACTAAGCTACACATATAGTGTAACTTCTTGCCGCGTTATCCCCGAAGGGGTCGCATGTGGCGAGTTGAACCTATTTATTTTTACAGGTAAGGGGGCCAGCCTTACGCCAACCACTTCAGTTGAAGTGGGGGTTTCCCAGCTCCCGAGGGGACTGGTACTCATTTCTTGTGAAGGCTGAGTAAACCTTGCCGGTATTTTTATTATGGGGTTTGAAATAAACACCGAAATAGGAAATCATTTCTAACACCCTTCTCGGTGGGATTCGAACCCGAGCTCACGGGGTAGAATGCGAGCACTCTACCAACTGAGCTTTGAAAACTGAAAAGACACTCAGTGACAGTAAAAATATCATATTAGTCAAAAACATAATATTACATATACCTACTTGTTACTTTTATACAAAATGCAGAAAGTATTTAGAAGTATAGACAATTATGATTTCTATTTTTTTTGTATCTACCCGTATTTGCAAAGTAAGGACACTTAATCTCAAGAAAACCAGGAGGACTGAAATTATTTACAAAAAGGTTTCAGATATTTAAAATCAATTCCGAAGTTATGTCAGCTTAAATTTAAACGTTATTGTCTAGTCAAAACATATTTAGAATTATCTCAATTCTGTTACTCGGGAAATTATCGTTCAAATACAAAGAAGTAATTCTCGGCCTCCTTCAATCGTTGTTTCCTTGTCGGCCTGAGCGATGACAGATAAAGTTATAGCAGAACAACAGCTGCTGGAAGTTTGCTTGTAAAATTATTTATTCCCTCGGAGCGCCAACATTGAGTTACAAATGTCAAAGGAGCGTCCTACGCAAAGTTGGCTCTTAATAAATCTATAACGAGTTCCATCCCTAAAGATGTTTACTCTGTCTGGGCTCTTGAGGAACGTTATTTATACATAAAGCGATTATGTATTACAGATAACTCACTTAAAGATCAACATTCAATGTTGAAATAAAACACAGACGGAACATCAACCATTCACAAAGTAGTAATCAATATCTTGTTACAGGTTTTCAGGACTACTTGTATTTGGATATTTACATCTGATTTTGAAAAACTGCGCAACTTATAGGCTGGTATGCGGCTGACCTCCCATGCTGTAGAAAATGGTTCACTTTGTCAATGTCACCCCTGTTTCAGGGCAGGTCGGCAAGAGTTGCAGGGTGTATGTTCATTTGAGATTTGGGTTTTATATAGTAGGTTCATATGCGGTATGTACAAGCGCGAACTTGTACGTGTTTGTTTGTGAAAATACATATCTAGTAATGTGAATCCCCAATGTTACATATCTTTACAACGTAGATAAGCTAGATTAGATTAGCTCAGCGCTCAATTCTTATGAAATACCTGGTAGAGAAAAGTATAACTGAAGCTATAATCAATCTATAATAATCTAAGGTTATTTTCAACGTTAGCATAGTTAATACTGAATGAAAAGGACGCAGTTATGTCAATTGTGTGGATAGTTTTTTTTTATCAGTTAAAGATACATGTGCTAACGTAGAAAATACCGGGCCTAAGTTGAAATATATTTTGATATTTAAGGCTTAAAGAAATCGAGGAAATGGGAAGTGAATTGACATAATATTTCTATAAAGAAGCGATATTGCAGGTGCTTTCATCAAAACTTTTCAATGTAATTTTGGGAAAACAATTTTATCCTATGACCCACATCTCGTCCCACTGAATTTATTTTCTCTTCTCTCTCACATTTTCAGCCCCATACAATAAACAATTTTATTCAAAAGGCACGTCCCCGCCTGTACTGGGTGCGCCCCGTATGGACGTATAGAATCCCAATCATCTTTCAGCGGGACCTCATTTCTCAAACTCGATCATCGTCAGTCACGCAGTTGCTTCCGAAAAAACAGTCGTAAGCGTTTCAAAGAGAACCAGAGGCACGTCCGCCGGGTCCCTCCGTCCTGCTATACAGTATACACTCACACAGTAGGCGCCGTACAGTGCACGGCCCAACAAACGAGCAGGACTGACGGCCAGCGGTCACAATGGCGGGGAAGGGAGAGGCGAGAGAGAAGAGACGAGAGTGTGTTTGACAAGGAAAATAAGTTACACAAAAGAATATAGCTGGAGATGAGGCGCTCCTTACTCCCTACGTGAATATCAAAGACATCATGGGCCGCAAGGAAGTTCAACGTAAAGGTGTTGACGAACAAATAAAATATATTAATAGTTTTATATTCACGATGAAAACTGAACTAATAAAACACTCATTAGACATGCCATTGCACCTTTTAAAGCAACACCCTTTTCAAGTAAAAATCTCGCGAAGACGAACAAGAGGTCACCAAGAATTTCATCCTTCCAAGGATTGAAATAATATATTCTTAATTAATTCAAATCAACTTAAACATCGTTTCCAAGATTGTACTATAGAAATTTTTACTTTCAATGAGAGTATCAAGTTAATTGAAAAGAAAACTCAACTTACATTTGTTGGGGTTTGGTGGTTCACACTGTGAAAGTCCATAGTATTTATTTAAAAAAAATTCCAACTTGTTTCTTTAAACTAATCTGAGTCACAGATCATTGCAATCGAAACAAGTATGGAATTTGGCCGCAGCGTTAACTTTTTAATTTTGTTTAATTTATAATTTTTTGAATGAATTCAAACCAAAACACTGTTTATTTTCACAATAAAATTTATTTAAAAAGATTAAAATCTTTAAAACAAATTACAAACGAAAAAATTTAATTTTGTGTTTTATTTCATCGCCAAATCTCTACGTCCGATTTTATTAAATTTTTCATGTCTCAAATGCATCTTTCTCTCCAAATTTGAACAGTTTTGAAAGCATTATTGAACGGCTCGGCATAAGGAATGTATTTGGCAGCAAAGGGCAGCGTCGTAGCTCGTCCATGAGTCCCCCCTCCTCTCTCCTAGCTCATCTCATGTTTGTGAGATGTCCGCTACCCCAGGCGACAGTCAACGAGACTGAAGGAAACATTTCTCCTCGTCCATCTGTCCCTGCATGCATGTGTGTGTGTGTGTGCTACTTCCCTCCAGGAACGTGTATAATCTCTCCCATATAAGTCATCACAATACGCACTGTGTGTATTCTATGCTCAGAGCAAATATCAGAACATCACTTGTGCGTACAAATCCGTGTTTTTTCGGCTAAAGAAATATTGACCGACGTATTCTTATTCCGTTGTTGCTTCTGTTGATTTTGGATAATTGAACATTCCTGATATTTCGACAAAACACGATAAAACGAAATGCTTTCGACAAAACAAGATGGTTATAAAAAGACATACTACTAATCTACAACAAAAAATAAACTCTACGATACATGATCCGAACACTTCAGTATATATTGAAAACTAAGAACAAATCACATTTTTTCTAAAACATGGAGTATTGCATTCAACAGTTTCCAAATTTAATAAGAAAAAGATCCTTGATTTGTTGGTTGGCATGAAGCAGATCCCCCCCGCTGTAAAAATTGAGTTCACTTTTACCAATGCCAGGCGGTGTCAGAGTAAAGCGGCAGGAGTCGCAAGGTGTATGTTCATTTGAGTTTCATTTTATTTTGTAAGTACAGCAAGTAATCATACAGCATGTGTGAGCGAGAACTTGTATGTGTCTGCTCGTGGGCTTGCATGAAATATGAGCCTAAAATGTCAATGTATCTTTGCAACTTAAATTACAGATAGATGAAAGATTTTCTACAAGAAGATAAGGAAGTTCCACCATTTAGTTTAATTTTTATTTTATTCATACTAAGCCGATTTTTCACCAAAATTGTCACGTGCTAAAAATTAATAACTCGCAAAAAATATCACAACTTGCTCCTTACGATGCTAGTGAAGAACTCCTTAGGGAGAGAGACCACAGTGGGGGCGCTCCCTCAGGGCTGCTTGCTGTGGAATTAGGGGTCTCCAGGGAGACTCTAGCTCCCTCGGAGACTCTGCCAATTAGTGACAGGCGCTCTGACGTCACATGGCCTGACACGACACTGATATTGAGACACAAAAAATGCCAAAGCAATACTGTGGGTGCATTTGTTTTTGAAGGATATTAGATGGAGAAGAAATTGGTTAAGGAAGTCGCTGATGTTGTCAGGAGGGACGAAACATAATTAAATTGATGGCTGTTGTCCTATCATAAAATAAAATAAAGTAAAATCATTGAATAAAATAAAATTATTGCTTAACCTGATGCTGGTCCAAGGACCGAAAATGTTTGTAATCTTTTACATAATTAATATTGAAAATAAACAGTGTTAAGACTAAAGAATAACTTGTTTTTTCTTTCAATAATAATAGTTATAATATTTGGCCAATTTTATATGCGTCCTTTAGAGGTACTAGGCACCCCAAGGGCGCTTACATTCCTTAATATCTTTTAGATAAAAATAAATAACGTACTTTTTTTTGCGTGTAGCCGTTTTGAAAATGATCATTAAAGTAATAAATGAATAAAAGAAAGGTATTGTGACTTCTTAATCTAAATCTAAGCTGCAATGATATGTATCATTTGAGATTCATACTAAATGCATTCCCACAAGCAGACATGCATAATTTCGCGCTTACACATGCCGCATGTGGACCTACAATATAAAAAACCCAATCTCAAATGAACATAAGCCCTGCAACTCTTGCCGACCTTCCCTGAAGCAGGGGTGACATTGGCAAAGTGAACCATTTTTTACACTTTTACAGTATGGGTGGTCAGTCGCATACCAACCTAGTCAAGGAATAACTTAATATTTTAAAATTATATGCGGAAGCACGTAAGATTGTAGGGAGTGATGTAAGCAAGGCTGATATTTGAGTCCAGTTTGATGTTCAATGGAGAGCAAATATCTGATCACTTTAAAGTGACTGCGTCATCAAGATAATATTTTCCTCAGCAATAATTCGCCGATTAGACAAGATGGCGGGCAGACTTTGTTCAGCGCTTCCTTCCGCTCAACTTTCCCAGAAGCGCAAGCCGAGCAAGAAGCGCCAACTTCACGGCGAAGATT
This sequence comes from Agapetus fuscipes, assembly GCA_951799405.1. Taxonomy (NCBI): domain Eukaryota; kingdom Metazoa; phylum Arthropoda; class Insecta; order Trichoptera; family Glossosomatidae; genus Agapetus; species Agapetus fuscipes. The sequence goes on from OX637342.1 coordinate 11,380,506, forward strand.
ACAACAAAAAGAAACGCGACGCTAATTTATTATTTTATCGACGCGATAAAAAATTGGGCGAAACATCCGCCGGCGTTTAAAAGTTAATTAAGAAGTTTGGGCGCTGCAACTTTTGCAAATCTTTCCCGGGCAAGTTGGGCGTGCAAGAAGCGGCGTTAATCATTTTTCCCGCCCAATATTTTATAACCTAAGCTGGCGATATCTAAATTGTCCCCTTTGAAGTCCAATTACAATTGATTGCCAGCCCGGCAATTGGGCAATTACGTTTATGGCTTCCCCCCTCCACCTCCTCCTCCCCAGGCGCTCGTATCGCTCCTACAACTTTCCTTATGTCGTCTCCAGCTTCACGGGGTAATGGATGCTTCGGGGGTGAGGGGGTGGTGAGGTGAGGGGGGGAGGCGTGAGGTGAGGTGTGTGTGATGCGAGAGTCAGGACCCGGTTTAATGAAGTGAGCTGTAGAATTAGTACATAATAGTTAAATATGCCACAGCTATTCCCGATACTATGGATAATTACGTGCAGTGGCATTCAATACTTTTATTCGTACATGAAATGAATAAATAAATTATGAAGCATCAATATTGAACTTAATTAACAATTTTAGTAGTAATCATTTCATAACACTTTATTGATATGAGAAAGTATAAAAATTAAAAAACATGTTTAGTTTCATTTTCCAAAATTTACATTATGTGAAAATAACGTGAAAAAGTCAAAAGTACTTAAAGTGAAATAAATGCTGAATCTGTGAAAATAATTCTTTTCTGGTGCTTTTAATTTTTTTTAACTGTCTTATAATAATTAATTTTCACTGTGTAAATATACAAACTCTAAAAAGTTGAACTTTATTAATCATAATTGTTTTTGCGAATGAAATACGTTGGGCTTGAGTTGCTCTTATGGAATAAAAAAACATTTTCACATAGTATAAATCTATTGATAAATTCTACATACTTGCTATATGTCTTTCCCTGTTGAATAAAGATAAATAAAAAGCCACAGTCCATCTCCTCCCCCATGGTTGAACCCTGCGTTGTCTATAACTCACATGGTCGCGCATTGATATGATGGACTCTCTGTCGCCCGCGTGATCTCTCCTCAGGGAGCGTCCTGCAGGGGAGGAACAACTAACAAGCTCCCACAGCTGCAGAGCGCCAACCTGACGAGGGACCCGCACACATAGCCAGTCTGTCGCAGTATATAGCACATGTGCGGGCTCACCCTCTGACCATCTCATTATACTGAACATAGAAAGTCGCCGCTTTTTGTGCGGAGTCCATTAGTGGATGACTCGTTTATTTGCTAACAGTCAATTTTTGAATTTGGGACGCATGTTTTGGTTAATGAGTAAATTATAGGATAAAATACAAACAATTTTGTTTTTGATTAAGGCGAGTATTTTATAATAATTCTACGACCGGTTTCACAAACAATCCAATTGAGGTGGCTAAATCTTTTACGATGAATGCCTCTACAATCAGTACAAGGGTCTTTTTTTACCTTTTTAGTCAATTTTACCTATCTAACTTAGTTTATACCTAATGACATTTTGAATTTTTTTATTTTAAAACCTGAAGACGATCGACAAGATCGAAAACGTTCCTAATATTAATTAAAATAAATTAATCTCTTGTGAAAAGAAACAGTGCTTCATTAGAATTTGTTTCTAAAAAATATAAAATCAATCAATACAAGAGTCAATTAAATGTTAAACATGCCTGAATTCAGAATTGCTTTTTGTTCGTTGTGGGTGATCATAAATGCATCAATTTTGCCTACTTTGATAATTTTGGCCAATAAATGGAAAAAAACTCGTTCTAATAAGTATTTTTACAATGCTAATTTAACTTTATACATTATCGTGATAATATTTAAACTCTTACTTTGTACTACAAATAACTATAGGGGGTAGTCATGCTTTTGCTTTAGATGGTCTTGACAAGATTCCTTGAGGAAAACAAATCACACGGTCGGATTGATAGGTAAAAGGCTAACCAATATTTTTTATTGCCATTTCACATTTTCATTTCACGAGTGTGGTATAAAATAGAATATGAGAATGAAAGTACAAAAAAGTACGATGAGATGGTTCGGACATCTCGAAAGAATGGATGATGAACGACTAACGAAGAAAGTGTACAAAGGAAGTGTCAGAGGAAAACGCGGAAGGGGAAGGCCGAGGAAAGAATGGTTAGACCAAATAGGTGAGATTGCGAAAGAATGGAATCTGCAGAGTGAGAATAAGTGAAGAGTACGTATGAAAAAGGTGATGAATATTGAGGAAATGAAAGTGGTTTGTAAGGACAGAAAAAAGTGGAGACGCATCTGCGGAGGTACCGGCCACCCCTAGTGGAACGGCGGAAAGATACAGTACAGTACAGCCTGCAAGGGACTGTAGTTGCATACAGTTGAGGAAAATATTACAAATTAAAATTTGGGCTTCGCAATTCGAATCATTCATGGTTTTCCAAATTGAGTCATTTTTAAAATTCATTCACTCATAATTAATTTTTGACTTCCCCTTCTTTTAAGTAAATGTCCCGCTTACAAGATGAGACGGTGCATTATTCATAGACCAACACTGCGTTCAGCGCTGCCTAATGACGCGGCTAATGCTATGCTAAGGAATGCATGTTTTATGAGATGAAATCGCTTACGATATTGGATAAAACTCTGGGATATTTGCTAACTCAATTTGTTCGCGAAGATTTACGATGCACTTAACTCAATGCATCCTGTAACAGTGGACTTTATTAACCGGAAATACCGATCCAGTGTACGCAAATTTTCATTAAAAAAATAAGAATCTTAAAAATCAAGATTTTTTTGTGAGGTTGTTAATATATGCGTAGAGCTGAGTATGGTGAGATGCTACATACATTTTTCCAATTGTACTCTATAGTATGGAAGGGTGGACATTTAAACAGTGCCTCGAGAACAGAAACACTGCCTTTAAACTTAAGGGTCTAGCGTTGGATGTTAAAATTTTCCTGGATCTTTCGAGTCACAAATGCTGAGGTACTTTCCCGTACGAATAACACAGCCAAGCAAAAAAATATTTATTTCGGGCACATAATGAAAAATGACACGTCACTCCTACATCTAATCATACAGGCAAGAATTAAAGGAACACGATCTCCAGATCGAAGGAAAACATCTTGGTTCAAGAATCTGAGATTTGGAAAGAGCACCAGATCTCTTTTTCTTGTAGCAGTACCGAAGGCGCAAATTACAATGATGATCACCAGTCTTTACGAAAGAGGCGCAAATATAATAAGTTCATATTTTTAATGTATTTATTGAGCATTTTTTTCTTTATTGCCACATATCACCTGTAAAGGTCTTTGGGTGTTGGGTGTTATTAAATAAAAATCTTGCATGCCCTTTTCTTACACGCAAATTTTTTATTATTTTTTCAAAGCTATTGTTTTTGGGAACAAAAGAAGCAGCATTCTAAAATTCAAAATTAACAGCCCTGTTAGGTACAGAATCACTACAGAGGTCCCCTCCAGCATTTGCCAAGGGCAGATGCGATGAAAGTGGTGATCGGTGAATCTTGACTTCTCTTAGATTTTTAGTAGAATCTGTCTGGAAAGTGCACTTTTCGGCCCGATCTTGTTGTAGTGGTTGTCCGGTGGTTGCTGCTTGTTGCAGCAGTGTTTCCTGTGCCGTTGTTCGGCGATTGGTTGTGCTGTAGTTCAGCGGTTGTTTGTTGTGCTGGGCAGCTATGTTGGGCGACGTTCAAACCTCCAGGGCCTCGTTGCGCTGGCTGGAATTGAGGAGTCGGCTGCAGCGGGAGTTGCTGTAGTTCAGCGGTTGCTGCTTGTTGCAGCAGTGTTTGTTGTGCCGTAGTTCGGCGGGTTGCTGCTTGTTGCAGCAGTTGCTGTGCCGTAGTTCGGCGGGTTGCTGCTTGTTGCAGCAGTTGCTGTGCCATAGTTTGGCGGGTTGCTGCTTTTTGCAGCAGTTGCTGTGCCATAGTTTGGCGGGTTGCTGCTTGTTGCAGCAGTTGCTGTGCCGTAGTTTGGCGGGTTGCTGCTTGTTGCAGCAGTTGCTGTGCCATAGTTTGGCGGGTTGCTGCTTTTTGCAGCAGTTGCTGTGCCATAGTTTGGCGGGTTGCTGCTTGTTGCAGCAGTTGCTGTGCCGTAGTTCGGCGGGTTGCTGCTTGTTGCAGCAGTTACTGTGCCATAGTTTGGCGGGTTGCTGCTTGTTGCAGCATGGTGGTTGCTGTTATATCAGCTACAATCAATAATTATCAGCTACAATAATAATTAATATCAATATCAGCTACAATCGTGAGCGTTGCATCATCCAGACTCATTACCAAGTGGCCAAATTTTGTTATGTCCACAGGCGGAATTGGCCTGGCGGAATTGTGTTTCCGCTCGGAGAATCCACAACGCGGCATTCTCCTTCCAGAAAGGAGCTAGCTTGACGCTAACCGCAATGCACGTGTGTGGTCGGATTTTCGCCGGTCGCCATTTTTTTTTTTGACAAAATCACGTCGGGGTCACCAATGTAAAGGTCTTTGTGTGTTGGGTGTTATTAAATAAAACTCTTGCATGCCCTTTTCTTACACGCAAATTTTTTATTGTTTTTTCCAAGCTATTGTTTTTGGGAACAAAAGAAGCAGCATTCTAAAATTCAAAATTAATAGCCCTGTTAGGTACAGAATCACTACAGAGGTCCCCTCCAGCATTTGCCAAGGGCAGATGCGATGAAAGTGGTGATCGGTGAATCTTGACTTCTCTTAGATTTTTAGTAGAATCTGTCTGGAAAGTGCACTTTTCGGCCCGATCTTGTTGTAGTGGTTGTCCGGTGGTTGCTGCTTGTTGCAGCAGTGTTTGCTGTGCCGTTGTTCGGCGATTGGTTGTGCTGTAGTTCAGCGGTTGTTTGTTGTGCTGGGCAGCTATGTTGGGCGACGTTCAAACCTCCAGGGCCTCGTTGCGCTGGCTGGAATTGAGGAGTCGGCTGCAGCGGGAGTTGCTGTAGTTCAGCGGTTGCTGCTTGTTGCAGCAGTGTTTGTTGTGCCATAGTTCGGCGGGTTGCTGCTTGTTGCAGCAGTTGCTGTGCCGTAGTTCGGCGGGTTGCTGCTTGTTGCAGCAGTTGCTGTGCCATAGTTTGGCGGGTTGCTGCTTTTTGCAGCAGTTGCTGTGCCATAGTTTGGCGGGTTGCTGCTTGTTGCAGCAGTTGCTGTGCCGTAGTTCGGCGGGTTGCTGCTTGTTGCTGTTACAATATCAGCTACAATCGTGAGCGTTGCATCATCCAGACTCATTACCAAGTGGCCAAATTTTGTTATGTCCACAGGCGGAATTGGCCTGGCGGAATTGTGTTTCCGCTCGGAGAATCCACAACGCGGCATTCTCCTTCCAGAAAGGAGCTAGCTTGACGCTAACCGCAATGCACGTGTGTGGTCGGATTTTCGCCGGTCGCCATTTTTTTTTTTTTTGACAAAATGGTTTTCAAACACTATTTTTGGTGAAAACTTGTTGACACTTGGTTGGAACACAATTTAATTGGAATAACACCCTTTTTAACTGTTTATTCAAGTCGGGGTCACCAATGTAAAGGTCTTTGGGTGTTGGGTGTTATTAAATAAAAATCTTGCATGCCCTTTTCTTACACGCAAATTTTTTATTATTTTTTCAAAGCTATTGTTTTTGGGAACAAAAGAAGCAGCATTCTAAAATTCAAAATTAACAGCCCTGTTAGGTACAGAATCACTACACACCTATTGCATTGTTCCATATCACCTCAAGGGCGCTTTACATCGTTATTGATAACAACAAAAAGGAAAGTTATATCTTAAGCAAAAAATAAATATCAAATGACAATTTCAAGGAAATTCAATCTCCAGAAAATAAAAATCAAATTCAAAAACACTGTTTATTTTCACTATAAATATATTTAAAAAGATTACAATCTTTTTAAAAGATTGTAATCTTTTTAAATATATTTATAGTGAAAATAAACAGTGTTTTTGAATTTCCTCAAATTTTTTTAAACTATAACAGTATGAATTTTCACAGTGTTAATACACAAACAATACAAAAATAAAATCAAATTCCATTCAATCACACCAATGCCGGACAGAATTTTTTTTGTCATATTTCAGTGACGTCATGTAGGTACAAATCGATGAAAAGCTTACTTTCTTGATTAGGTGAGTGCATCTTACAGAAACTTTATTAAGATTATCATTCCTTACGCCATCATTCATCTCACAGGAAAAACAAAAGCATATCAATCAATTTATCTTTCTCTCTATTGGCGTAGGAGGCCCTTCCTTTACTTATAGTAATTACATGCTAGTGGGCAGAACAACACTAAGGCCCGGTAGTTTCATCGTTAGCATAGCGACTTTATACTGAATGAAAAAGGACGCACTTATGTCAAACGTGTGGGTAGCTTTTTTTTATCAGTTTAAAGTCACGTAAGCTAACGTTGAAAATACTGAGCCTAAGGCTCAGTATTTTCAACGTTAGCTTACGTGACTTTAAACTGATAAAAAAAAGCTACCCACACGTTTGACATAAGTGCGTCCTTTTTCATTCAGTATAAAGTCGCTATGCTAACGATGAAACTTTACTCATACTCGGATATTAATTCAAAGACAATATTTGTTTTATAGTACGTTTATTTGTATTCAATGAGAAATATATTATAAATAAACGTGAATATTGTTATGTTTTTACGCGGGTTCAATTTGATTATTTTACACAATTTATTTCCGATTTGGTTCAGATACAGAGTCACTTTACACCTTCACAATACAGCGGTCGATTGACTTCTCTGGCTACAAAGAGTTTTCGCCCTTATTATATAGCAAAAATAAAGATAATTTTCATATTTTTGAGAATCATTACATGCGAGAATTATCTAGAGTATCCAACAAAACAATCAAATCTCGAACAATACAAATCAATATCAAATACAAATTATATAAGTACCTAACAGCTATTTATTTCTAGTTAGACTTTACAGACTTTATAACACACTCGCACAGACACACAAAACTAAATATTCGTAGCACCATAAAATACACTTTAAGATGAATAAAACACATAACACAAAAATGTAACTTAAGTTTTTATTCAGAAAGCGTAGCGCTTAAGAATTAATCGATTAACTCAAAAAATGAGGACAAAATGGAAATGGTTTGTGATAGTTTCATATTGTGTACACAAACTAACCATTTTATCAAACTGCGAGTAGTTTATTTCATCATAAAACTATTACATTTGTTCTGAATACAAACACAAAAGACTTCGTATGGGAAAAGCGGATAGACATTTTATTATGCTAATCGAGAAACGCGGACATCAACATATTACTATTCCACGCTGATCGCTTCCAATTCGCTCAATTTCCAAGAAATATGTTTGTCTTATCCGGCGAGGGCTGGCGGAGCAAAAAACTATTCCGCCCCGCGTCCCGTGACGTAGGACGGCCGAAATAAATTGGGTATGAAATCGAAGGGCGAAAAGTCAATCGTGATGATTGATATGTAGTAGGTCCCCAGTGGACTGGCGGCTAGTACCTCGGCTAGTGAATCGGTCCAGTGGAGGGTTGCGACTCTCTTGCATTCTCTTCCTTGCAGGGTGACGCTGCATTTGGAATAAAGAAGGGAGGCCGATATAGGAGGGAGATAAGGGCGGATTAGCGGGTGCTCATGTAGGAAATGGGGCCGGATTAGCGGGGGAGCAACTCTGCGCCGTCCAAACAATAATACTGATTAATCCCACGACTGCGGATTCCTGCTGGCTTTATTTGGGAAATAGTGCATAAAATAGAAAAAGGAAAAAAAAGTCTGAGGGGAAAGAGGAATGGAAAGACTGAGACAAGTATGGCCGAAATAGATTGTTGAAATCATGAAAAAATAGGGTATGTAAAGTGTTTGTAAACGAACAAAATGTATTTGAATTAACGAATGCGAGGATCAGAAGAAATGGAGACAACTCTGCGAAGGCTCTGGTCACCCCTAGAGGAATGACGAAAAAGTTAAAGTTATGCGCATACCAAGATTTTGCTTTACTTGTCTCCTCATTACTATCTTAGGCCTGATAGTTTCAATGTTAGCATAGCGACTTTCTACTGAATGAAAAGGACGCACTTGTGTCCATCGTGGGGGTAGTTTTTTTTTATCAGTTTAAAAATACATGGGCTAACATTGAAAATACCTGGCCTAAGTCGAGTATAAAATAGAATGAAAATTTACGCATGTTGTATAAAATAAGTAAAAAATTAATTGTAAACATGCCTGGTGAAAGCTAAAAAGCTGTTTGTGTGTGCATCGATTGTTTATTTTTTGATTAAACATAAAGTATGTGTCATGTGACAATATTCGCGGCCATTGAGATATCGCGGACTCACTTGTTTCTGTCAAATCACTAGGAAGCGTTTTTTTTCCAACAAGAATTAAAGTTTTATAATTCGGCAATGGGGTCAACAAAATTAACATAAATCCACTCTAAATTGAGGAACATAAAGTGTTTGTGATTATTGGCCATAAATTATAACAAAAAATCTCTTATTTGTGGAAAAAATTGAAATGTAAAATTGGCCGTGAGTGCTACACAGTTTTTCAAGATCTATTATTTCGGGAATCACATTGTACACGCAGCCTTCGTCCAAATTCGACAACTGAAATTGACATTTGTGGATGGATGGGAGGTTTTTAAAAAGACAATAATTACGATAAATTTTTTAAAGAAACATTTTTGAAACATAACCTCAACTTTTTTTGAATAATTTGGAACAAGAACAAAATTAATGGAAAGAAGAAATAAAAAATCAAAATTGTATACCTACCTACCTACCTGTAATACCTACCTGATGAACATGGCAGAAGACGTGAAATGGACAATTTACACTTTTATATGGACAATCTATATTCTGTTTTAATTTTATGTTTTATAGCTGTATTTTTTGTTTGTATTTTTAAACTCACTTTAGTTCTTAACATTTTGTTTTGTAGCAATGGCCACCAACAATAATTTTAAATCTGTACATTGTGGAAATGCCACCACTAATTTTCATAGAAAGAATGAATGGGTTTTCGGGACATGGAATGTAAGGAAGATGAATGATTGCAAGGAGAAAGAAATTATGAATGTAATGAAAGAGAAACGAATAAAAGTAATGGGTGTGACAGAAACAAAAATGAAAGGGAATGGTGAGAAAGTATTAGCGAATGGTGAATTGTATATTTGGTCAGGTGTGGAAGATGGGAATGAAAGGCAGGGTGTAGGTGTAATTGTGAGTGAGTGTGTGAAGGGATGCATAGCGGGTTACCAAAGAATTTCTCCCAGGATTTTGGTTGTTAAATTCAAAATTAACAGTTTGAAACTTTTCTTGGTGACCTGTTATGCTCCTGTTGATTCAGAGTGTATGGAGGTGAGAATGAGTTTTTGGAATGAGCTGAATGCGGTTGTGCATGAAAGGAAGAAGAATGAAAACATTGTAATTTTAGGTGATATGAATGGATGGATAGGTGCGCAGAGGGATGAATGTTTGAAAATTATTGGTCCTGGTGGGAGAGGTGTAGTCAATGATAATGGGCGACATCTGATTGCTTTGTGTGCGGAGCACAGTCTTTTTGCATCGAATACTTGGTTTCGGCATAAGGATGTGCATCTGTACACGAGGCAGATTGTGGGAAGTCGCACAATCATTGACTACATCTGTGTGGATGAAAGATTGAGAGGAGCCGTAAGAGATAGCCGTGTCTACCGCGGGCCTGAAATAGGCAGTGATCACTATCTCTTATGTGCTAAAATAATGCTTGGTGAAGTAAGAAAGAAGAAACGCAAGAAGCAAGTAAGAATGACTAGAATAAAAGTAGAAAGGCTGAATGAAGAAAATGTGAAAGAGAAGTATGTATCAGAGCTCCACAAAATTTTAAGTGTAAATGAACTTGAGAAGAATGTGTGTGGAAAAGATATTGAAAGCATGTGGAAAGATCTGAAGGAAGGAGTGATTGAATGTGCTAAAAAAGTATGTGGGGTAACGAAAGGTGGAAAATTGAAAGGAGATGCCTGGTGGAATGATAGAGTGAAAGAAGCTGTGAAAGTTAAGAAAAAGTGTTATGAAAATTGGCTGAATGATAGAAATGATAGAAAGCTAGAAGACGAATATAAGATAGCTAAGAGAATGGCGAAGACTATAATTTATGAAAGCAAGATGAATGAACAAAGAAAGATTGATGAAAGGATTAACAAAAGTTTCACCGACAGTAAGAAGGAATTTTGGAGGTGGATCAATGCGGATAGAAATAAATCTTCTGCATTGACCACTCCGGGAGTCAAAAGTGCTGCCGGTGAGATGGTATGGGAGAATGAAGAAGTATGCAAGAGATGGAAAAACTATTTTCAAGAAATTTTTGGCCAGGGTGAAAGAAGAATTTATGAACAGACAGATGAAGAGAATGAATTGAAGATTTTGAAAGAAGAAATGAAAGTGTCTATTTCACGTCTGAAGAATGGGAAGTCTGCTGGGTTTGATGGTATAAATGGTGAAATGTTGAAAGCAGGAGGTGAATGTGTGATAGATTGGATGTTTGAATTATGTAAGCTTTGTGTGAATGCAGGAGTAGTACCGATGGATTGGAGGAAGGCAGTCATTGTTCCCATTTACAAAGGTAAAGGGGACAAAAAAGACTGTCAGAACTTCAGACCAATCAGTCTACTCAGTATACCAGGAAAAGTCTTCTGTAAGGTGATTATAAAAAATGTGATTCTGACTACTAGCAAAAGGGTTTCCGATATACAGTCCGGCTTTATGGCCGGTAGAGGCTGTGTTGATCAGATTTTCACTCTACGACAACTTGTTGAAAAACAATTGTCGGTGAGGGGGAAACTATTCACGGCCTTTGTGGATCTGGAAAAGGCTTTTGACTCAGTGGACAGAGGTATGTTGTGGGATGTTTTGAAAGCATACGGAGTGAATGGAGCTCTACTCAATGCGGTGCATGCGAACTATGAGAATAGTATGGCCTGCATTCGTATTGATGGTGAGTATAGTGAATGGTTTGAAGTTTTTAAGGGTGTAAGGCAAGGATGTGTGATGAGCCCATGGCTATTTAACATAGTCATGGACAAGTGTGTTCGAGATGCTAGACTTGATGATTGTGGATTAATGATAGGAGAGAGCAAAGTAAGCGTTCTACTGTATGCGGATGATGCAGTCCTTGTATCTGATTCAGCAGTGGAATTGCAAATGATGCTCTCTAGATTGAACGAAGCTTTGAAAGGTAATAATTTGAAGTTGAATGCAAGAAAGACGAAAGTTTTGATTTTTGAAAGAGATGATGAAAATATGAATTATGAATTTAAAATTAATGGAATGAATGTTGATGTTGTAAATGAGTTTGTATATTTGGGATGTAAGTTTGAAAAAGATGGAAGAATGGCCTGTGAATTTGAAAGAAGAATAATGAAAGGCAGGTGTGTACTGGGTGCGACCGCTTGCATCGCCAGGAACCAAAATCTCTCAAAAAATGTTAGATTGGCGGTGCACGGTGGTATACTAGTGCCAACCTTGATGTATGGAAGTGAAGCCTGGACGGTGAGTGAAAGGGAAATTAGTAAAGTCCATACAGTAGAAATGGACTATCTAAGAAGTATGATTGGGAAAAAACGAAGTGACAGGGTGAGGAATGATTTTGTAAGAGAAGAATGTGGTGTAAGGGAAAGTGTGAAAGTGAAGATTAAAAGAAGTATGTTAAGATGGTTCGGGCACTTGGAGAGAATGAGTGATGAAAGATTGACGAAGAAAGTATATGTTGCTAGAATAGATGGATGTCGTGGTAGAGGAAGACCGAGAAAAGTATGGAAGGATCAAATCTCTGAAATAGCGAATGAATGGGATATCCAGAGTCATAATAAAAGGAGGACTTGTATGAAAAAGGTTATGACTCTGGATGAAATGAAAGAAGTATGCAAGGACAGGAAGAAGTGGCGGCTAATCTGCAATGTTGATTTCTAATGTTGGTGTATTCATTTGCTACATTTTTTGCATAGGAAATTTTTGACTTTTTTTGTATAGATTTCTTTGTAAGGTTTTGTTCTTTTTTATATTTAAATGTAATTTATTATTCATATTCCTTGACTTATAGGTTGGTATGAGGCTGACCACCCATACTGTAAAAAATGGTTCACTTTGCCAATGTCACCCCTGTTTCAGGGAAGGTCGGCAAAAGTTGTGGGGCTTATGTTCATTTGAGGTTTGGATTTTATTTGTAAGTACACATTCAGCATTTGTAAGCGCGAACTACACTTGTTGGTTTGTGGGCATACATCTGAGAGCTTTAAATGAATATATCTTTGCAACTTAGATTATAGATTATAGATTATAGATTGCGGGGCACTGAACTGAGATGATTCCCTGCTGAGGTTTAGTTTAGTGAACATCGTGCCGTAAGGAAACTGGCGCCTTCGGCTGGTGCGCATAAAGTTTAATGGAAAAACGTAAAACATGAAGCCCAGGCGTGATGCTCACGCGCCCAGGTTTGGAAGTCTCATCACCACGGTAATTCTTAACTACCGAATTTCGGTAATATTTGTAGGAAGACCTGTCAATCCAAGATAATAATAATATTAGGATGATTTATTTGGTGAGCGCTGTTTTTGTGTGTATCACACCTCAAGAGCCCTCTGCGAGCTTGGTCGTCGCTGTAGAAAATGCCAATTCTCAAGCAAGACCCAGTTGTTGTAAGGTTGGATGGACCTTTCAGTGACCGGTCTTTGGTAAAGGTTTATGAATTTTTCAACTCAGCGAAGAGCACATTCGAAATATAAATGGTATATTTTTTGTGCTCCGCCGAGATCCGAATCCACAACCTTCCATTTACGAGTCCGAAGTGTTGCCACTGGACTACGGACCGGTCCAAGATGCAAACGACACGTGAAGATGGCCGCAAGTAAGCAGCTGATTAGTCTTCATACAATTATTATGCAATTACAAATGCATTTCCTCGAAAAATGCTCTTTAACATTAGGATTTTTTTTTAACTCTGATGAAGGAGGTGTTGGGCAATCTTATACCAACCTTTTATCGTTACCGCACTGGCTTATTTTAAAATTGAAAAACGACTTTTGAACGAAAATTGAATGTAAGCTTTTTCTTGGAAAGAAGCTTAAACCAAAGTATTTCTTCATAAAAGTAAAAAGCCTGCTCTAGTACTTTCATCCTATCAGACTGTTCAAGGTTCTGTATTTAATCTCTTATTAGTTTGTGCCAAAATGATGAAAAATTCCTCGGCGCTAAAATAGCTCACAGTTTCCCATTCATCACAGGATTATACTGTCGACCAGCCCGCCAGCTTACACTGCACTCGGCTTTTAAAAACAAACCGCCGCTATTATACTCAAATCATTACTTTATAGCTAAAGTAAACAAAATGTTCCTTAGCTATGGTATGGTAAGAAAAAAACCGAGAGCTAAAGAGGAAATAATGCTCAGCTTACCTGCTGACTCAGCCAAAAGGTAATAAGAACATGCTGCGTGGGAGGTTTCTGGAAAATATTTCCATTTGAAGTAATATTACGAGCAGTGTGGTGAAATGTTTCAATTATATCGTAAGGAGGACTTGAAGAGCAAAGCTACATTTATAAATATTTTAGTATTTCTTAGAAAGACCTCAGAGAATAAACCAAGTATTGTAGATGAAACGTTGGCAACTATCAAACATATTTTCTTAGAAGTGAAACAGTATTTTTTTTAATAAGAACTACATATTTAGTTAAGACTTAAAAATAAAGGTGTTTCAATTCACCATGTTGTTTGTCTTGCTTCGCAAAAACTAAAAGTATACTTATTACTAGTATTGATATAATCTAAAATCTCTTTATATTGTCTTCACTATTTATATATCGTAGACCCCTAACCTAACTACATCTTGTAGGCCTCATGCATTTTTTTAAGACTTCCATATACATCTTGTAGACCTCATTTACATTTGTAGACCTCCATCTACACGTAGAAAACATTTTGATTTTGTAGACCCTCATTTAAACCTTGTAGATTGTATTTACATTTCATAGATCCCCTTCTACAATTTGTAGACATCAAATAAAATTACGTAGACCCCCATCTACATGTTATAGACCACATTTTAATTTCGTAGACCCATATCTTTACATTGTTTACTTCATTGACTTTTCATAGATCCCAGACTAAAATTTGTAGACCTCATTAACATTACGTAGACCCCTATCTTCATGATTTAGAAGACATTTTCATTTCGAAGACACCTATCTATACCTTGTAGATTTTGTTTTTTTTCATAGATCCCCACCAAAGATTTTTAAACTTTATGTACCTACTTAGATTACGTAGACTCCCATCTACATGTTCTAGACCACTTTTTAATTTCGTAGACCCTTGTTTATGCTTTGTAGACTTTATATACTTTTCATATATTCCTACCTTCGATTTTTGTAGACTTTAATGACTGACAACTACACGTTGTAGACCATATTTTCATTTCGTAAGCCCTCATATAACCTTGTATAATTTACTTACATTTCATAGATCTTTTCCTTCAATTTGTAGACCTCATTTAAATTACGTACACCCCTATAATATACATGTTGTGGATCACATTTTTATTTTCTAAACTCCCATCTATGTTCATCGATTAATGATGATTTTTTATTAATATTTTTAAAAACACATTTCACAACACTTTACGATGAAAAAATATATTTTTATTTAATTTTTTCTTATGATGTGAGAAATATAATATGAATAAAACATATTGTAAAAATTAAGATATATGTGTGTGCGGGAGGTTGCTGGACTTGCAGTTTATATCTGTGATGATCTTCATATTTCAAGAGAATTATTCCACCGCGTCTTTTCTCGTCTCAGCGAAAAACCATCGCATTGTAGAGAGTTATGAAGTAATATAGTTTGTAGGTACGAGTGTTCCCGTCTGAGCACATTAGAGCAGCGGCTGTGTGAGTTCTTGCGATCCGCTTGTGAGAGGACTATTAATTACGTTTATTGGTGTCATCTCTCACGGAGGAGGCGGCCCTGCTGATTTGATCGTATTGTAGGAGACGCGCTTAATGTATTATCAGATAAGAGCGCAGGACCAAAAACTCATAAGCTTAATCACATCGAATATTTTAGCTTCAGCTGCAAAAAATCCATCCACTGTAAATGGTCGTCGAATAAAGTAATAATTCAATGCTAAAAAAACAACTTACAAGATCATTTTATCGATATTTTGAAGGTAAAACTGAATGAGTGACTTATTAAGGTAACGTGGGTTGCTCAGATAAATGCACCTTTTTCCTATTTTCCACGAGAAAATACACTTAAAAAATCCTGTAGTTTAGGAGTTTGTCAAGAGCATTTTATTGTAGTTACTTACTACTAAATAAGTTACACCCAAAAACATGTTTATTCACGATTTCTCAAATTAGTATTCAGGTTTACCTTTAAGGTGGCGATATGTATATAAGTTAATTATTTGCTTTAAAATTAGTTTCGTTTTCTATTTTCAGAGTTTTCTTCAAGTTAATTTCGTTAATAAATATATTGGACTACTTAGTAATTTTATGAATTGTTTTTTGCTTTTGTCTCAATCCTTAAATTGACTTGCGCTATGTTTATCAATATTTTTTGCCATTCTTCTCTATCCCAGACAATCCTTTTCATCTCCTCTAGGAGCAACAGCATATTATATCAGCAAATATATTCAGAAGAAACTCTCCTTTTGGTTGCCCTCAGGCGTTTGTTCGCTCAATCAACTATTCAATTGTTTGGTTAAAACAAATGGTTTGCAGTTCTAAGAACAAAATATTTTCATAACTGCATTATTAAATTTGTTGATGCAATTACTTTTATGCAGAAAAAACAAAAATAAATAAAAGTGTCACGTGATATGGAAAAAATGTGCTGCATACCTATAAAAGGAAACAATGATTATCCCGACTGTTATTAATTTCCAGATGTGAGATAAAATTATTTTCAAAATAAAACCTAAAGGAAAACAAGAGCTGCAGCGTTTATTTGTAAAGTTTTTAATTCTTGTATGCAAAATATTACTTTTATCAGATGCTCTTAATTCCGTTAAAAAAAAAGCTCGAAAGAAGAAACACCGACGGAGCTGGCGGGCGGGAAAATGAAAAAGATAAAAAAATATTATCCTACAATTAATTGTTCGCAAACAATGTGGAATATTTTTCTTGCTCGTGAGATAAAAACTTTAATTATAAATTGCTGATAAAGTGTGAACAGGTAAGAGTGTACTATACGAGTATAATATTCAGATGCAGCTTAAAAAAGAGGCTTTCAAGTCCCCGGAAAGACTATGTGAATGATTTCAATTTGAAAGTCATTATAAATTCGACTTTGCCATTGCAAGCACATTTTTTAGGCTGATTTATATAAGTCTGATGCGATATCTATAATAATAATCTAAAATCTAAGATATAATTACTTATTTTTATTAATTGAGAGTACTTTAAACTGTTACCATGATTTCATATTTTTTCATGGCGCAACCTTCTATCGTTTCTACACAGAATTCATTACTTTGTTTTTATCACACCTGTCATGGTCTTGTCTTGCGACATGACCTGCCCAGCGTCACTTTAAGCAGGCCACTCGCTGTATAACATCAGTGCGTCTACGGATCTCCTTGTTTGGAACGCTGTCTCTGAGGCTGATTCCCAGTACCCTACTTTCAATGGCATTTTGGCACATCCTCATATTGCCTAGTGCATTTCAAAATATATTTTTAGTCAACGACGTTAGCCATGTTGAAAGCACCGGTTCCCATAGATCACTGAAGTTAAGCAACATTGGGCGTGGTCAGTGCTTGGATGGGTAACCGCTCAGGTACACTGCGTGTCGTTGGCATCTTGGACCGGTCCGTAGTCCGTAGTGGCAACACTTCGGACTCGTAAATGGAAGGTTGTGGATTCGGATCCCGGCGGAGCACAAAAATATACCATTTATATTTCGAATGTGCTCTTCGCTGGGTTGAAAAATTCATAAACCTTTACCAATGACCGGTCACCAAAGGTCCATCCAGCCTTACAGCAACTGGGTATTGCTTGAGTATTGGCGCTTTGTAGCGACGACCAAGCTCGTACACCTCTGCGGCACTACAACAAGTGTCATAGACCCCTAGAGTCTTTAGAATCTAGGGAGTCTCCCGCACAGGATTTCTTAAAAAAAAAAAAAAAAATGTGTGTTAAAAGAAGTAATAATTGGATTTTTTTATATAACGCCGTTTAGTACATAGCACTAGCCAGCCCAAGAGCGCTTAAAATATTAATAATTGAAATAAAATAAAATATTGAGGCTAAGATTTTGTCACAGTATATCCAGGATGATTCTTTTAAAATTCTCGTTCAATTAAACCGCAGTAGAATTTGTTTAAAAACACAAATGAGGGTCAGACAATGGGACCGCTATGGAGAGTAGAATTATTTGTTGAGATACGAAGTTTCTGTTCTGCAATGAGCGAGAGAGGGAAAATAAGAATATGGCGAATGGAAAATGCATTGTTTGCATTCCCGCGGAATAAAAATAATTCTTTTCAAAGTTTTAAATAATGAACAGGGCGAAGTTTTTAGCTCTCGCTGCAATTAGATTTTTCCAGGCAAGGTTCACCCCCCGGGGCTCTGTTATACCCTCACGTGGTACCTATATAGTAAGTATGTGCATATAAACGCGCGCAGGGGGAAAGGGTAGGGGGTAGAGTGCAGGGAAAATGCAGCAGCCGGTTATCCACACATATTTTGTATGAAAAGTTCAGAGTTTAAAAGTTCAATATGAAACAAGATCATAGAATTTCTATGTTTACTTTTTTCCATGCAAACATTATAAATAGAAAATATTTGTTTTTCTACAATGGGAAATTTTTTATTCGCTTAAAAGGAATGCCGTATGTCATTTTTGAGAAAATAATGTTTTTATTCAGTACTTTGAAATTAAAATTAAAGTTACAGGGGTCCTTTGAACAAGCTGTAGAGCTTTTGCTCCTTAACATGAAATAAGAGTGACATTAGTAAAGACATAATATTATACATGTTTCTATGTTTACATTAATGACATTACAAATCATGGATCCGTTTACAATACACAATAAATGGGATAATATATATTTTTTATGAATGCGGAGTCCAGCCGATAGCTCAGTTGGTAAAATGCTTGCGGTCCATGCCAAAAGGCTTGGGCTCGACCTTCACAAAGGTTGTCAGAAATTATTTGCCGTTTCGGTGTATGTTTCTAACCCAAAATAAAAATACCAGCAAGTTGTACTGATTCTTCAAAAGAAATGAGAACCAGCCCACCCAGGAGTTTAAAAACGTCCCCTTCAAGTTAAATGGTTGGTTCCACATGGCAAGGAGTTGATCTATATGTAATGTTTAATATCGTGTTACATTAAAATTGAGATATAAGTATCAGTTATGAGAGTAAAGAGGATTAATACTGTTTTTTTTTTAACTGAGTTGAGAGTAATTTCACTAACTCTATGCACACTGGCTGTATAAAGAGCGCGTCCCCACACTCCCATTCCTGCTCCTCCGTTATACGCACTCACTTGCTATACGTCCCCACTTGCTATACGTCCCCACTCGCTATACGCTCTCGGTGCGTGCCCACGTTTGATTCCGCCACTCCGGTAATTAGAGCGCGGGAAATGTATGGAGAGCAAATAATATAAGCGGGGCGTACTGTGCAAGGGGACGTATAACAGAAAAGGAAAAGGGGGCGCAAGAGGGACAATCGATGCCGATGTGGGGTGTAAAGTGGGATCTATAGGGGAGAAATCATTACGGAAATTATTAGTGGGAAAATGAAAAACAAATGAAAGGAAAATAGAGAAGTTGTAGAAACGTTGATTTATGTAAATTCATAAGAATGACCAGGGTTTTGCTGTCATAAGTTGTGGTGTTTTGTCGGGGTAAAGAATCAATACTCGGATATTCAATCATTACCAGGGGCGTGCATCCTATTCAGGCACATTCGCCTAATAGGTAGGCAATATATGGTAAAAAATGTGGTGACGCATGATTAGCGTCATCTATTTTTAATTTTAATTAATAGTCTAAGAAGCGAATTTCATGTTGGACTTTCACAATCTGAAAAAAGTGCGGATAAAAATCGCAAGATGTCGGTATGAACTTTTTTGACATCCAACGTGAAATCTCAAGATTTGATGACTTCCGCTTCTGTCGTGTTCACAAGTAGACACGTTTTTATATGTCTCGCGAGCGATTTGAAATTTACCGTTAAAAATTCTGTGAGTGAGTGTGTTTGTTTTACCTATAACTTGCAAGTGTGGCAGTTCGTGAACAAGGCTCATCTCCATAGGATCCTGAGAAACGAGCATCATCTTGGACCAGAGCACAATTTGAGGTGAGTGTGGTCCTTTTGATTTTCGCTTCTTTGGTACGGGAAGTCGTCCAAAATTGAAAGCCACCTATTGAAGGTTGGCTTTTGTTGAGAGAAAATATCTAGGCAGTAGTTCTAGAATTTTCATATCCCTCATTTGGAGAATACGTTACAGTTTCTCCACTTTGCTTTTTGTATTTTATATACATACCCCCTGAGGGGCAAAACTTACAACTTGCCTCCCCATTTGGTCCTTCGAACCGGATTGGTCCTTCGTAACCTTATCGAAACCAGAATGGTTGACATGAAACGGATATTCAAGGATACTGTGTCGATAGTTAATTGTTAAGAACATAATATTATATGCCTTTGTATTAGAATCTATATTCTAGCATGATTTATATTCTGTACAAAAATTAACGAGTGTCATATATTCTACTGTATGTAGGTAGTTATTTTTTTAATAAGTGTTGAATACACAGTAGGTACATATATTTGTTGGTGCGAAATTTATAGTTTTAATGATACCTATCCATTAGAGATTAGGTATTCATACAGCTGAGCATTGTCTACAGGTACCTACCTACCTTTGTTTATATTTTTATATAAATGTCATTACAAGTTTGTTATTGTTTTTTTTTTCCATTAGTAAATAAACTATCTGGAGAAAGTAAATATTGTGATACATACTGACATAAAATAAACTCAACTTTGAGGCAAATCGATTTCTTCTTTCAGAACTGAAAGTAGGTTTTTTGATTTTGTTACCGTTTCTTCATTTTTTATTGTTTATTTTAAATAGTAAACATGGCGGATGCTTTAACAAGAACTTTGGTTATATTGAAAGAGAAACAAAAGGTTTATTTTGAAAGAATAAATAATTTATATAAACTAGGAAAAAATGTTTCTAATTTTGCATCCAGAGAGAATAGTAATTTTTTATCGGCTTCCAAGGAAGCAGGAAGCTGGGTTAAAAAGTACGAAGATTTGATAGATCAAATAAATGCACTTTCTTTAGAGATAGACGCAGAGGCAAAGGTAAATTATCAATCACTTATGGCCTTTGAAGAACTTTATAGTAAAATAATGGATGTTAGGGAAAGAATTTTAAAAACCGAAACACCACATGTATCGACTCAAAGTGGGCCTAGATATGAGGTAAAATTACCACCCATACAAATTCCTTTGTTTGATGGGAATCCAAAAAATTGGTCACGATTTTTTGAATCCTTTAAGGCAAATGTCCATCTAAATACAGGGTTGTCAGACGCCCAAAGAGTGCAATATTTAACAGGCAACTTGACGGGAAAGGCAGCGAGCATATTTTTGGGAATTGTACCGTCAGCGGAAACCTATAACGTGGTCTGGGACAGTCTTGTTAAAAAATATCAGGATAAACGTGCGCTAGGAACATATTACATAAATAATATCCTTGATTTAAAGAAGGCCGATCACACGGCTGCCTGTCTTGATGGCTTTATTGAGAAGTACGCCGCTTCCATTGCAGCATTAAAACAATTAGGTATTGCAGATGTGGGAGATTTTCTTTTATTTAATTGCGCTTTGCGCAAATTGAATTCGTCTACAGTTATGGCCTTCGAGCTTTCGCTGAAAGACATCGAAATACCTTCGTGTCAGAATCTTATCAGTTTTGTTCAACAACAGGTCAAAATTTTGGAAAGATCGCACGTAAATGAATCGAAGTCGGTTTCCGAAGCTTGCCATTCGAATACACGCGTGAGGAATAATATGACAAAATCTGTGAGTGGTCGTGCGTTCCTCGCAAGTGGTAGAGTGTCTACTGGGGACACTCTCTTTTGCGTTTTGTGTAAACGAAACGACCATAATAAATTACATAAATGTGTGAAATTTACGAGCTATTCTCCTAAGGAAAGGTATGAATTTATTAAATCAAAACGGGGTTGCGTTCGTTGTTTGAGTGTTACCCACTGGTCTCATTGTACTGAGACAGGAACTTGTCAAATTTGTAATAAGGGACATCACACCCTTCTACATTTTGACGACAATGAGAATAAGGCCAGACGAGTAGTCAAGAATGCTGAGCAGGGACATCGGCTGTCGCATTCAGGTGATGATATGCAAGGGTCGGGTGTGCCCTCGGTTTCTTTAAGTGCAAATGCTCGGGTGAATGCGAGCACGGTGCTGTTGGCTACGGCACAGGTTTTTGCCTGGTCAAATTGCAAGAAAAATAAGATGATAGTTAGATGTCTTGTTGATAATGGTTCTCAAAACCATTTGATAACATTAGAATGTTGTAGGAATATGAATTTACATATTGTTCCTCTAAATAATTCAGTAATTAGAGGAATCGGTCTTTCTGCACGACCGATACATGGATGTGTCAATTTTGAAATACAATCGAGGTACAATCCTCAAAATACTTACAAGGTTAACGCGTTAGTGGTGGATCAGATCACGGATCAGTTACCTTCTAGGTACATTGATAACCGTGATATGACTTATTTAAAGGACATTTCAATGGCCGATTTATCCTGGAATGTCCCTGGAGTTGTGGACATTGTGTTGGGTGCACAATTGTTCCCTTTCATCTATTTGGGTAAAATGATAGAGTCAAAGTCGAAAGCGCCACCTGCATTATTGACGTCCTTTGGCTATGTATTGATGGGAGATTGTCCAAAGAGTGTTTCAGCTGCAGACAGTTGTCACGAATCTTTTTCTGCATTGGCTGTAAAGGATGCGGATTTATTATTACACAAGTTCTGGGAGTTGGAAGAAATCCCAGTGAAAAAGTTCTTAAGTCCAGATGAGACAGCGTGCGAAAACTCCTTTGTATCTTCTGTGACTAAAGACGAGGAAGGTCGTTACTCTGTTGCTCTACCCTTTTGTGCTGATCCTGAAAATTTGGGCAACTCACGAAATACTGCATATCGGCGTTTCTTGTTATTAGAAAGAAAGTTTAAGCAGTTACCGAGTCTGCAGGAGAATTATAATTCGGTAATAAATGACTATATTCAAAAGGGATATCTCTCTGAAGTGGCAGAGTCAGATATTGGTGAACATGGATATTATATTCCTCACCACGCTGTAGTGCGTCAAGACAAACCTATGCCTCGCATTGTTTTAGATGCTAGTGCGAAAACGCATACTGGGTTGTCACTCAATGATGTACTACATTCTGGGCCAAATTTACAGGCTGATTTGTTTCTCCTTTTATTAGATTTTAGGCTGTTTCCTGTCGCGATGACAGCAGATGTACAGCAGATGTATTTGCAGGTTGGTGTATTTGTTGACCACCGCAGATATTTGAGAATATTATTTCGTTTTTCTGAAAAGGAGAAAGTTCGAACCTTTCAATTTAATAGGGTTCCATTTGGATTAAAGTGTAGTCCTTTCTTGGCCATGCGATCTGTGCGTCAGTTGGCATCGGACATGGCTGAACATTTTCCGGAAGCCGCCAAAGTAGCTGGAGCTAGGTTTTATATGGATGACCTGGTTCAGTCTGTGGCAGATGAGGCTTCGGCTGTTTCTCTGGCAAAAGATCTCGTAGCTTTGTTCAAGTATGGTGGCATGGATCTGGTAAAATGGTCAAGCAATTCATCTTATCTATTAGATAGTGTAACGAGATGGATTTGTTTGTTAGGTAAAATGGAACATGAGATTTGAATTTGAATGAAAAGGAAAACAAAGGAATGCAGAAAGAGGGAGGAAGTTTGCCTGGCGTGAGAGCCAGAAGCATGTGAATTTTGTTATAATTAATATTGTGCTGTGGTTTATTGTGTATACATTGTGAAAGAAATAAAAGTAAACATATTAAAGTGGCTGTTAATTATTAATTGTGTCAATCAGCAGGACAGAAGAAAAACCCTCACATTTTGGCGCCCAACGTAAAAGAAAAATCTGTAAATGAAATTCCTATGAAGAAAATTTTCTCAAACAAAAACAAATGACATTCGATTCCAATAAATGACATTGAAAACAATACAATATATGAAATGATTAAAATTGGACAGATTTATGGTTGTGAAAGCATCAACACGTTTAAAAGCTATTGAAGGCATCAACTTATACAATTTAAAACAAGAAATTGCAAGATTTAAAAGGCGGTTTTGAAAATATTGAACGGCTGTTTTGAAAATATTGAAGGCAAGAGAATTCAAATTACCTACCTACGTTCGGAAGAAATGAACATTTAAAAATCGAACGTCGCGGGAGAAAGAAGATTGGATATGAACCAGTTTGTTTCAAATCAGTTTAGATAAATATAAATAGATGGTGTTATATTTAATTTGTATGAAATTTTTTTTGAGATGAAATGATTTATTCTCTAATTGCATAAATTGAAAATATACAGCAAATGATGAAATCTAAAAAAATAAATAATAAAAAGGATTTAGAAAGTAACACAATGGAGTCCATAAATTTTGATCCTCTCAAATTAAAAATATCTTTTAATGGTGAAAGTGAACCAAATGAATTTATAATAAGGTTAGAAGAATTAGCCAAAGTCTACAAATTAAAATTAGATTATTTGGTAGAGTGTATGCCTATATTTTTAACAGATTTTCCGTTAACGTGGTACAGAGCAATTAACTGTGAATTTGATTGGAAAATTTTTAAAACCAAATTCTTACAACAATTTGAAAAATATGACATTCAAAGGAATCTTAAGTTAGAAATTTTAAATATGGTACAAGGTCATGATAATGCATCTGTTTATATTTTAAAGGTCAAATCCAAAAATAATTTATTAAATAAAAGAATGCATGATAAGGAACTTATGGACATAATAATTCATGGATTGTCAGAAAAATATGCAACTTTACTGACAACATCTGAAATTAAAAATACAGAGGAATTATCTACAATATGTAGCAAGTTTGAATCATTTTTCAAATTTAATGAATGTAAGAATTTAAATGTAATGAATGACACAGAAGAGAAAAATGTCATGCAAAAATGCAATTTTTGTAATAAATTAGGACATGATGAAATAGATTGTTGGACTAAAAATAGAAAATTAGATTACATACAGAATAAATGTAGAAGTTTCACAAATAATATAGTATGCTACTTTTGTAATAAAAGAGGACATGTGGAAAGAAATTGTTTTATAAAAAATGGAAATTTTAAAAAACACACAGTAATCTGTTACTCATGTAAGCGTACAGGACATGTACAAAAAGATTGTTTTGTTAAAAATAAAAAAAGTGATTATACAGACAAAACAAAAATGAACAGAAATATAAATATACAAAACAGAACAAATACGACATACAATAGTAATTCAAAAAACTTGTAGATAGTCGGCCTTCAGTACAAACACAAAAATCAGAAATGAAGAGCTGGCTTAATTTCATTCAAATTTTTAATAAAAATTATCAAATTGCACCACTCATTTTTGCTAAACAATTTGATAAAAGACCATTTTTAACAGTAAATATTGAGAACAAAAATTTTACAGGTTTACTAGATTCAGGTGCATCTATTTCTGCAATCAATGAAAAAACATTTGATTATTTTTTACAAAGAAATTACAAAATTATAAAAACCCATGATAATATCTCGTTAGCAAATGGTAAAAATATAAAAATACTTGGTAAAATAAATTTATAGGTAAAATGTGACAATCAAATAAAACATGTAGATTTTTATGTTTTACAAGGTTTACAACAAGACATAATTTTTGGAATAGATTTTTGGATAAAATTTGAATTAGAACCGAGTTTAATAAGTAAAATTACATATTCAAATAGCAAAAATATTAGTGAATTAGGTAAAATTACAAATAGAACTAAATTAACAGATAACCAATTACAGCAATTAAAAACAATAGAAAATGATTTCAAGGACATCTCTTATGAAAAAATAGGCTTAGGATGCACAAACCTCATTGAACACAGAATTCAGACAGAAGGTCCTCCAATAAAACAAAAGTATTATCCACTCAGTCCAGCAAGACAGAGACAGGTTAACACAGAGTTAGATAAAATGTTAAAAGAAGGTATAGTTGAACAATCCAAATCTTCGTGGTCCAGTCCTGTTGTGATTGTAATTAAAAAGGATGGAACGCCTAGATTTTGTTTGGACTCTAGAAGACTCAATGAAGTAACAAAACGAGATAACTATCCTATTCCAAATTTAAATCAAGTTTTAGCAAATTTACGAAATGCCAAATATATCTCTTCAATAGATTTAAGCAAGGCGTTTTGGCAAATTCCACTAGAAGAATCGTCCAAAGAAAAAACTGCCTTCGTCGTACCAAATAGAGGGTTGTTTCAATTCACAAAAATGCCGTTCGGTTTAAAAAATTCAAGTTCTGAAACACAGCGTTTATTAGACAAATTATTTGGACCTAAATTTGATACTAACATATTTTGTTATATCGATGACTTAATTATTATTAACGAAGATTTCAATTCACATTTAAATTTATTAAAACAAGTTAAAAATATATTACAAGAAGCAGGGTTAACGGTAAAATTTTCAAAATGTGAATTTTGCAAAGATAGTTTAAAATATTTGGGATACATTATTGATGAAAATGGATTAAGGCCAGATTCAAATAAAGTCAAGATTATAGAGGAATATCCTTCACCGAAAAATTTAAAACAACTACGAATGTTTTTAGGTTTGGTAGGATTTTATAGAAAAGTTATACGAAACTGCAGTGAGATATCATATCCACTAAATAAATTATTGAGAGGTAAAAAAGGTCAGAACAATTTTAATTGGTCAAAAGAATCTGAGGATGCATTTAATAATTTAAAATTAGCCTTAAGCACAGCCCCTGTATTAATATGTCCGGATTTCACAAAAGATTTTTTTTTACACACTGATGCCAGTAAAAATCAAGTAGCTTCAGTATTAAACCAAAATATCAATGGGTCCGAAAAGCCAATAGCATATTTTTCAAGAAGTTTGACAGTTAGAGAACAAAACTATTCGACATCAGAACGTGAGCTTCTTGCCATTGTAGAGTCAATTGAACATTTTCGATCTTATCTAGATGGGATGAAATTCAAGGTAATAACTGATCATATGGCATTAAAATTCTTGAATAAAATATCAAATCCAACAGGTAGATTAGCAAGATGGGCCATGAGACTTTCACAGTATGAATTCGAGATTGAGCATAGAAAAGGGAAAGAACATACAGTGCCAGATGTATTATCTAGGATTCCTGGTACTAAAGAAATGGAAGTAATAAATTCAAATATTGCAGATCCTTGGTATAATAATATCGCAGAAGGATGTACAAAAACACCATACAAATACAAAAAATTCAAAATGGTAGATAATAAATTATTTAAACTAATAAATGATGATAATCCTTTCACAGAGGAATATAATTGGAAAGAGATACCTATTATAGACAATAGATTAACTATAATAAAGAATCATCATGATAATGGACATGTAGGTATTTTTAAAACTTATAAATACATATCAAGATGTTACTATTGGAAAAATATGTATGCAGATAAAAAAAGTTTTATAAATAAATGTCAAAAATGTAAAATGTATAAGCCGAATAATTTACCTCCAGCAGGAAAAATGGAAAATAGAAAAAGAGTGGATAGACCGTTAAAAATGTTGAGTATTGATTTGATAGGACCATTACCAAAATCAAGTACAGGTTATATACATATATTATCAATAATAGATGTTTTTACCAAATATTGTTGGTTATTTCCTTTAAGAAGAGCTACTACAGAAGAAATAGTAAAATTAATAGAAAATAAAATATTTTTAACAGAAGGAGTACCGCAAACAATAATAACAGATAATGGAAAGAATTTAAAGTCTAATGCATTTAAAGATTTTATGTACTCATATGGAGTACAGAAAATATTTTATACAACTTTATATACTCCCATGTGCAATAATGTAGAGACATATAATAGAACAATAGGATACACATTAGCTATTTTTGTTGAAAATGAACAAAGAAAATGGGATACTTTTTTAGATTCAGTACAAAGCATAATAAATAATACAGTCAATTTAGCAACAGGATACACACCTAATGTATTAGCAAGAGGTAGGGAGATTGTACTAAATGGTGAAATTCATGGTGAAATAGTAAATGATGAAATAGAATCAAAGGAAGATTTAGATAAATATAGAGATATGTATAAAGATAAAATGAAGGAATTAAACACATTATACAAAATTGTAACAGAAAATTTATGGGATGCATATAATAAAAATGCAAATTATTATAATAAAGGTAGATCAAATCGTGTCTATGATCAAGGGGATATTGTATGGCGT
The DNA here is from genome assembly GCA_951799405.1 of Agapetus fuscipes. Lineage (NCBI taxonomy): Eukaryota > Metazoa > Arthropoda > Insecta > Trichoptera > Glossosomatidae > Agapetus > Agapetus fuscipes. The sequence goes on from OX637342.1 coordinate 11,408,118, forward strand.
AAAAATTTCATACAATCAAATGCAGGGAAATACTTCTGTACAAAGTTGGCTCCAAAATTTGTCAAAGCCAGAATAGAAAAGAAAGTTAGCAAGATAGTCTATGTATTAAAGATATAGACACAAATGTTATAAATAAATATCACATCAAGGACATAATCAAATTAGATTAAAAAAAAAAAAAAAAAAACATATTTTCATGTGTATGAAAAATTTGAGGTGATGAATGATACGGTGAAAGTTGATATAAAAGTGATCAGTGAAAGAATGAATTATGAAATATTGCATGAATGAAGGTATGAAATATTAATTAAACAAAGTATGACATATGAAGGTAAAGTTTTTTTTTAAAAAAAAAAAAATTGATGGACTGATAAATTTATTAATGAAAAATAAATTTGAAATAAATTTAAATATTGGGAAAGATGTGATACATGTTTAAAAAAAAAAAAGTTATTTTAATGAATTGATTAATAAACTGGTGAATGTTTATTATGTATTGTTATTTGATTATTTTGAATTGTTGAATTAAGTATTTAAAAAAAAAACAAATATTTGTTTATAATATTGAATATGAAATTTGTGTTAAAAAAAAATATATTAATTTCAGTATGAAAATAATTGGTATTGTTAAAAAAGATATTAATGACTGAATAATGTATCAGAAACAGGTTTTTTTTTATTTTCATATTTTTGAAATTTATCCTTAAAATAAAACAAAATATGTGGCGCCGGCTGAGCATTATGATACATTATTTACTCATTGTTAAAAGAAAAAAAAAAATTGGGAATGTTTTTTTTTTATGAGAGGAAGGAGGTGTATTGTAACGAGATGGATTTGTTTGTTAGGTAAAATGGAACATGAGATTTGAATTTGAATGAAAAGGAAAACAAAGGAATGCAGAAAGAGGGAGGAAGTTTGCCTGGCGTGAGAGCCAGAAGCATGTGAATTTTGTTATAATTAATATTGTGCTGTGGTTTATTGTGTATACATTGTGAAAGAAATAAAAGTAAACATATTAAAGTGGCTGTTAATTATTAATTGTGTCAATCAGCAGGACAGAAGAAAAACCCTCACAATAGTCTTCCTAACTCACATAGAGGTTCCATAAAATTTGATGATGATAAAGGCGTAACTCTAAAAGTATTAGGGTTGTCTTGGGATCCAGTTAAGGATAATTTCTTCTTTACTTCGAATGACTCTCAGCAAAAATGCACGAAGCGATCTATTTTGTCAGTTGTAGCTCGTTTGTTTGATGTTTTGGGCTTAGTCGCACCAGTTATACTGGCTGCAAAGCTTCTCATCAAAGAGCTATGGCGTGCCAACATCGGTTGGGATGACTCTCCGCCTGATGCTATAATTCGACGTTTTTCGAGTATAACACAAGAACTTCCGTTGCTCGCTACTTTAAAAATTCCTAGGCACATCGGTGTGACTAGCTCAACCAAAGTATTATTAGTAGGTTTTTGTGATGCTAGTCTGAATGGTTACGGTTGTGTTATATATGTACATACAACTGACATGGATGGAAATATTTCTGTCAGGTTGTTGTGCTCAAAATCTAAGGTATCTCCCACCAAGATTACGACATTAGCACGTTTAGAGTTGTGCGCTGCTGTTTTATTGTCAAAGATGTTAAAACTTGTGACCGAGATGTATCGTGATCGGATTCATATAACTGATGTATATGCTTTTTCTGATTCAACGATTGCGTTGGCTTGGATTTGCTCTTCTCCACATCGTTGGTCAATTTTTGTAGGAAATAGAGTCGCTCAGTGTCAGGAGAATTTACCCCCTCAGAACTTTTATCACATCTCAGGGGACGAGAACCCAAGCGACTGTGTTTCACGTGGTATGTTACCATCTCAATTAATTTCTCATAGTTTATGGTGGAATGGTCCACTGTGGCTTCAACGCCCTTCGGATGAATGGTCAATTCAAAGATTCTCCTCGTCCGATGCGTTAGAAATTCTTGAACAGGCAACTGTACTGACAGCCATTGTAGTACATGTCGACTCTATGATTTTATATGACTTAGCACAACGAACTTCTTCGTGGAATAAATTAATTCGAATTACAGTTTACATTCTTCGCTTTATAAATAAATTTAAATCACTGTTGCATTTTATTGAATGCATGTCCCATGCTAAAGTTAAGTTAGTACAGACAATACAAACTGTTCATTTCTCGGACGACATTAAGTTGATAAAAGATAACAAGTTACCATCGAAAAAACTGCGTAATTTATCGGTTTTTCTGGATCAGGAAGGTACGTTACGAGTTGGAGATCGGCTTTCACGGTCTGATTTACCCTTTGAAGCTAGACACCCAGCTTTACTTCCGAAACATGACTCAGTGGTGAACTTAATAATTAAACATTTTCACGAATCCAACTGTCATACCGGTCCAGGACTTTTGATGTCTATCATACGACAAAGGTTTTGGATATTGGATGCCAGAACCGTTATACGAGCACAAACTCGTAAATGCAATATTTGCTTCCGAGTGAACCCGTCGCACCCTACGCCAAAGATGGCGGACTTGCCTGCCTGTCGCATAACAGAAGCTAAAGCATTTGTGCATACGGGGGTAGATTATGCTGGGCCTTTAAAAATACTTCTTACGCGACGACGTGGACAACATGCTCAAAAGGCATATATCTGCCTGTTTGTTTGTCTAGTGACCAAGGCGGTGCATATTGAGCTCGCAACTGATCTGTCGAGTGCCTGTTTTATAGCTGCATTTAAGCGTTTTATCTCTCGTCGTGGGCCAGTTTCCTTTATGTATTCGGACAACGGCACAAATTTTGTTGGGGCTCGTGCCCAATTAGATGAGATATATAATCTTTTACAAAATTCACAGCATAATGTCAGAATGAAGCGAGAACTTGAGGCGTATAAAATAGAGTGGAAAATGATTCCCCCTCGAGCTCCTCACTTCGGAGCTTTATGGGAATCAAATATTAAGAGTTTGAAAACTCATCTGTATCGAGTGATAGGGAATCAGTTGCTCACATATGAGGAGATGCAAACGGTGTTGACTCAAATCGAGAGTATCATGAATTCTAGACCACTAAGTGTCATCAGTTCTGATCCTCACCCTGACGTTATAACTCCTGCGCATTTCTTGATGTCCACTCCCTTAAAACATCTGCCTGCTTCTGAGCTACCTGACACACCAGTTAACCTTACTCAGCGTAAAAATCTCCTGGATCAAATCGTGTCATCTTACTGGAAGCGATGGAGGGTAGAATACCTGCACACTTTGCAGGTCAGACAAAAATGGCAAACCAATGTTAATGCAATTCAGGTAGGGACTGTTGTACTGATTGGGCAAGAGGACGCTCCTCCTTTGTCCTGGCCTCTGGGAATCATCACCAAGGTTTTCCCTGGGGATGATGGCGTGATTCGAGTAGCCACAGTAAAGACTGAGCAAGGTTTTTACAAACGTCCGGTCGTCAAACTCTACCCATTGCCGACACAATAGATTACTATTTAATTTCGTCTACTGAGTTAGTAGATCTCTACCATTGTACATATTTACCATGTTTAGAATTAATCTTATGCTTTACTACTAAGCTTATCTGTTAGAACATGTTAAATCTAGCTTATTATATTGGCTTAAGTATTTTTGTGTCTAACCTGCTTACTTGTAGGCATACTTATTATATTAATTATATTAAGTTTCTCTAGTTTAAGATTTTCAAACATTGATTGTAATTATACCTATGTATCATTTCTCGAATATTGTTTGTAAAAATCGACATGGTTTCTTTGAATATCTGGTTTGTGTTGCAAAGCTTTTAACTTTAAGTCTTTGCAAAGGGGGGTGTATGGTGACGCATGATTAGCGTCATCTATTTTTAATTTTAATTAATAGTCTAAGAAGCGAATTTCATGTTGGACTTTCACAATCTGAAAAAAGTGCGGATAAAAATCGCAAGATGTCGGTATGAACTTTTTTGACATCCAACGTGAAATCTCAAGATTTGATGACTTCCGCTTCTGTCGTGTTCACAAGTAGACACGTTTTTATATGTCTCGCGAGCGATTTGAAATTTACCGTTAAAAATTCTGTGAGTGAGTGTGTTTGTTTTACCTATAACTTGCAAGTGTGGCAGTTCGTGAACAAGGCTCATCTCCATAGGATCCTGAGAAACGAGCATCATCTTGGACCAGAGCACAATTTGAGGTGAGTGTGGTCCTTTTGATTTTCGCTTCTTTGGTACGGGAAGTCGTCCAAAATTGAAAGCCACCTACTGAAGGTTGGCTTTTGTTCGAGGGAGAAAATATCTAGGCAGTAGTTCTAGAATTTTCATATCCCTCATTTGGAGAATACGTTACAGTTTCTCCACTTTGCTTTTTGTATTTTATATACATACCCCCTGAGGGGCAAAACTTACAACTTGCCTCCCCAAAATGCATTTAAGCTTGATATTGAGATTTTAAATTCAAAATTTAAGTTCGATTGGAGCCATCGTTAGCGCTTCAGTCAATTTCAAATGAACTATTTGAAGGAAATGAGAGAAAATATTTATTCTGAAATGTATTTGCCTATATTTTAAGCACGCGCCTGGTAATTACAATATGTAGCCCTTGGCTGTATAAAGCAGGAGTTCTAACTTAACTGTAACTGTAACTCTGCCAGAGCCTCTGCAGAGTTGCCTCCATTTTTTCCTATCCTGACATACCTCTTTCAATTCCTTCATATCCATCACCTTTTTCATGCATTTTCTTCTTTTACGCTCACTTTGTACATCCAATTCCTTCACAATCTCCTCAATCTGATCACTCCATACTTTTCTCGGTCGTCCCTTCCCTCTTTTTCCTTTCACACTTTCTTTGTATACATACTTTGTCAGTCTATCATCATTCATTCTTTCCACATGCCCAAACCATCTCATCACATTCTTTTGTACTTTAACTTTCACATCCTCTTTCAAATTACATTCTTTTTTTACCCATTCATTCCTAACTCTATCCTTCAAAGTTTTTCCTGTCATACTTCTCAAATGCTTCATTTCCACCGTACATACTTTACTCATTTCGCTATCATTCACTGTCCATGCTTCACTTCCATACATCAAAGTCGGTAACAATATGCCATTGTGTACCGCCATTCTCAGATCCATCGTCAGTCGCTTGTTCTTTGCTATTCTTCCTATTGCACCGACCACTTGCTTTCCCTTGCACACCCTATTCTCAAGTTCTCTTGTCATCTTTCCATTCTTCTCAAACATACTTCCCAAGTATCTAAATTCATCCACAATTTCAACTTTCGTAATTTCAACTGCCTAATAAAACTCTCCTGTGCCTAACTCTATGTACATAATAATAATATTAGGCTAATTTATTAACTCAAGCAAGACCCAGTTGGTGTTGGGCTGGATGGACCTGTGGTAACCGGTCTTTGGTAAAGGCAGATTAATTTTTCAACCCAGCGAAGAGAAAATTACAATGTGCTTCAAACAGATTAGAGCTACTCAGCTACTGAGCGAATGAATGGGATTTCCAGTCATAATAAAAGGAGGGCTTGTATGAAAAAGGTTATGACTCTGGATGAAATGAAAGAAGTATGTAAGGACAGAAAGAAGTGGCGGCTAATCTGCAATGTTGAATTGTAATGTTGGTTTATTAATTTATGTTACATAATTTGTATAGGGAAGTATTGACTTTTTTTTTGTATAGATTTCTTTTAAAGGTTTTGTTGTTTTTATATACTTAAATGTTATTTATTATTTGTATTCCTTGACTTATAGGTTGGTATGAGGCTGACCACCCATACTGTAATAAATGGTTCACTTTGACAATGTCACCACTGTGTCAGGGAAGGTCGGCAAAAGTTGTAGGGCTTATGTTTATTTGAAGTTTGCATGTTATTTGTATAATAATAATATTAGGATTATTTATTTGGTGAGCGCTGATTTTGTGTGTATCAAACCTCAAGAGCCCTCGAGGTAGCCCTGTATGTACACATTCAGCATATTTTGTTAGCGCGACCTACACGTGTTTGTTTGTGGGCGTGCATTTGATATGAGCTTTTAATGTTCATATATCTTTGCAACTTAGATTATAGATTTGTAGATTATTATAGCTAAAAGAATTTACGGAAAAAACCATGGTGACGCATGATTAGCGTCATCTATTTTTAATTTTAATTAATAGTCTAAGAAGCGAATTTCATGTTGGACTTTCACAATCTGAAAAAAGTGCGGATAAAAATCGCAAGATGTCGGTATGAACTTTTTTGACATCCAACGTGAAATCTCAAGATTTGATGACTTCCGCTTCTGTCGTCTTCACAAGTAGACACGTTTTTATATGTCTCGCGTGCGATTTGAAATTTACCGTTAAAAATTCTGTGAGTGAGTGTGTTTGTTTTACCTATAACTTGCAAGTGTGGCAGTTCGTGAACAAGGCTCATCTCCATAGGATCCTGAGAAACGAGCATCATCTTGGACCAGAGCACAATTTGAGGTGAGTGTGGCCCTTTTGATTTTCGCTTCTTTGGTACGGGAAGTCGTCCAAAATTGAAAGCCACCTATTGAAGGTCGGTTTGTTCGAGGGAGAAAATATCTAGGCAGTAGTTCTAGAATTTTCATATCCCTCATTTGGAGAATACGTTACAGTTTCTCCACTTTGCTTTTTTTGTATTTTATATACATACCCCCTGAGGGGCAAAACTTACAATTTGCCTCCCCTTTAAAATATATGTACAGCGAAAAGCCCCACTAGGTACATTACGTACATAAATGCTGTAAATGTAAAGCGAACGATATGTATATATATCTCTATGTTGTTTTTTGTGTTTGGGCTTTTCAGTATTAACGTTCCGTTTGGGCGTTTTGAGTAAAAAGTTGATTTATGTGACGCGGGATATGTGAGTTATTGAAAGCCCACAACTGTACTGAGCTGTCACGGCTTACTATGTTTGTTTTTGCTAAAAAAAGCAATGACTGAGAGATAGTGCGGCTTGCCAAATTTCTGTTCAAATGAGTACCTAATGGTATTGGAAGGTGGTGATGGAGAGAGAAAGGTGGTGGTATCACCTCTAGGAAGCCAAGACCCATACCGGTTTGTAGCGCCAATGATGATGGTGATCCATCGCAAGGTCAAAGGAGACCATAATCTCTATAATCTAAGTTGCAAATTTATATGAACATTTAAAGCTCATATCAAATGCATGCCCACAAACAAATACGCGTAGTTCGCGCTTACAAATGCTGAAAATTGTACTTACAAATAAAATCCAAACCTCAAATTAAAATAAACCCTTCAACTTTTGCCAACCTTTCCTGACACAGGGTTGACATTGGCAAAGTGAACTATTTTTTACAGTATGGGTGGTTAGCCTCATACCAACCTGTACGTCAAGGAATTGATAAGTCAAGACGAATGCTAAAAATACGATAGATGGACGAAGATTAGCCAAGGCAGCTACAATTCGTAGCTGGAGATCAAGGGTTATGGACATTAGACAGGCTAAAGTGGAGAAGAATCCTGGATTCAACCTAAGCTTACTCAGGGCTATCGAGCTTATTATGATCATGATGTATATTTTCTGTTATGATTTGAAATATATTTGAATATGAAAAGGCTGATTAAAATTTGAATTCATAAACTAACTCACTTTCACATTAAAAGGATGAAATGATCAAAACAATATATTTTGGGATATTTCATTATCAATACTCAATAATAAGAAAGGGAAATGCTATCAATTGGTTTCTGAGGTCTGTGAGAGGAGAGCTCGTTTATTATATTTTGTGATGTACATTATCCCCGATAGGCTGAGCATTCGCTTGGACGTAAAAAGCGGAAGAAAATGAGATGAGGCCGCTCCGTCCCTTATGGTTCCCGATACGAATAAAAATATTCCACTGAATACTTCCTAATACAATTTTATTATCAACCTGGCCACGTCGCAAATTTATGGCATTCATCTCGCGAGGAAACATTACTATTTGTAAGAGGCTTTTCATCCCCACATGCGGTTACTTACACATTTTTCTAAGCCTCAAATGGAATACTAATATAAACTAATGGATTCCTTGCGTAAAAGTTAAGAAAAAAATGAAGATTTCATTTCATTTTCGTACACTAACGTAATGACATAAAAAAAATGCCGAGTTAACCTTTTATTCATATTCAAATACATATTTGTTTGTTATTTTAATCACGACTAAAAAAAGTGCGCATTTATTTTGAAATGATATGTATTTGTATAAATATTTAAAAATAGAAATGGTAAAACATGGTTTTAATTCACTTTATTCTTTTTGTTTTTGCTCGAACATTTTCGCCTAATGAGGCATCTTCAGGAGCAGAATGGTTACAAATCATGATATGTATTTGATTTGAAAGTCTAACTTTTCGTTTAAAAACAGCATTTGCATTCATTTCCATTGAAAATCTCTGTTGAACTCCGTTGAGTACATTTAGGTTCACATCGCATCAGAGTAAAGTGTGGATGAATGTGCACATCAGCTCGTAGGTAATTATTTTACCCTTGATAAAAAAAATCCTAGAGCAATTGCTGTAAAAATCCAGCGCAGAGGGCAATAGCCTCTTTTCAAATTGATGGATGTTCGCATCGGCTCCCTTGCATTTTTCTCTCCACAACGTCAGTACAATCTTGCATGAAAAAAGTCCCGGATAAAAGGTCTGAATTTCAGAGGAAAGCTGTTCGGACGCAGGGGGGGCGTGCATCTCTACGCTGGAGGGTAGACGGGAGAGGCTGCTGCTATTTTTGCTGTCCGGGAGGTTTTCGGGCGCTTGCAACGCTCCAGCGAGTGTCCAATTATTTTCGTTAAAACTAACAAATTACACATGTCAAGGCGATGTCCCTGCTCCCTGAGCGATCTCCCAGAGCTGCTGAGCTATTTTGTGTTCTCATTTTTCCTTTAACGAAAAGTAATTAAATTTTGCGCAGGAAAAAAGAAATAAAGCTCCTTTAATTATTACAGTATGTATGTGCTTGTGAAAAAGTGAGATTTATGTTTTAGTTTGGTTATTTGTATAGTCTTATGTGATAAAAAAAAAATCACAATCTAATAATTACATTGAGTTCACGTATTTAAAATAGGAGTGATCGTGTTTTTATAAAGTATCTACTTACAAGTTTCAGGTTTTTGAAAAATAATATTTAAATAAAATAAAGTTATCTGTACTCCATCACATCATCTTAAAGATAAAATCAGAGCCGAAACAAAAGAGTGCATGGGCAGGACATGTTGCCAGATTAAATCACCAAATATGGACCAAGAGGACAGTTAAGAGACTACGTAAGGACAAAAGAAGTTGAGGAAGGCCTCTCATGACGACGTAAAGAAGATTACTGTTGGCATGATGTAGAAGGTCCAAGATAAAGGTGAGATATGGGGGAGGTCTATGTTCAGCCGAGGACGACCATTTCTGGCTTAGTACGTAATTAAATATCGACCCTTTAGTGTTGTTATTTACATTATAAATGTTTGTAGTTTGTTAATAAAAATAAAACTCTCACAATAACGTGATTTACGTTTTTTTCTTAGCTCAGATTGTGTAGAATGTGATTCTTAAGAAAATGCCATTGAAAGGTTATCTTTGAATCAAATGGTTGATAAGCCGAACAATCACTGGGAGGACGATACGTCTGCGTGTATTCATGAAACTACACGAAGTTATAACTGAGAGGCATTCAAACTCTGCCCATAGCATTCCCGCATGTGATGCACTCTGCCACTTGGTTACAGCTCTTGCATATACATCCGTTTTTTGGATTGGCCCGCACAGTGCACTTGCTTCGGCAGCATTGCGAGTTAGTAGGTAGAAGTAGTACACAGTTAGAGCATTAGCGCCAGCCAACTTACAAGCGACAAAAAACACTGAAATCCTGCGAGGCTGGCAGCTGGAGGCGAGAATAGCTTTCCACGGAACTTTCCTGCGAGTTAGACTAAAATGTATGTGAGAGGAAAATGCTTTAGAACGGTTATTCAGTAGAACATGTAGATTGAGACTTCGGTCTTAATGGACTCGGCACAAATTGTATCCACAAAAAAATCTGACCTTATGCGCGTAGCTAGGTTAAATGAAAACTTTTTAAATTTGTTGTTGGTTGCTAAGGCCCCTAGCCACATAGACCTGTGACGTTTACTCACTCGTCACACCTCTGACTTTTCACACAAGTTCTTTGTATCCTTTCTTGGTTTTTATTTTACTGTTTTCAGTTTGAAGTAGGTAAATTACATATGTTGTTTTTTAAGTATAATTCAATGTACATTTTTAATGTGAATAAATTTTAAAAAGAGCGTTTGACTTCCAAATTGAGAACCTTGATGAAAACAATCTCCAACCTCTGAAGGTATTTATGCTACGAGTTCAACATGTTATCTATGTTACGAGTACATTTGTAAGGGTTTATAAGTTGTCAGAATTTATTTAACTAATAATCACAATTTTTATCATATCTTATTTGTACAACATAATTACTTTTGGAGATAACTTTTATTGTGATATGAATGGAAAAGCTTCCACAAAATAAAGCTTACCATTGATTCTTATTTTTTCCTTGGAAATTTAATCATTCCTGATACATTTATTATTGCAAGCCATTCAATAACGTTATTCACCACGGCTCCCATATTCCAGAACCCCAAGTATAAAACATTTACATAAACTCCCATCGTCCGCGTAAATCGAAAATGCATGGAATTTACGACGGCACTCCTTGTGAGTGATTTAGTTTCCATACATTTTTCAATCGAAGGAGTTCATGTAATGCTTTATACCAGGTATGTGAGGGTCCTGCACAATCACTTTCTCGTCGCTATCATTTGACGAGCGTCATCAGGGAGACAGAAACGTTCAGCTGGTGGGTGGTAAGGGGGGGGGGGAAGCAAGGGGGGGGTTTCTTTGTTGTGTGGACTGCTCGCTGATTTCTTTTTCTTGAGATAAATTGGTCTCCGGGAGACAATGAGAGACCTGAGCTCTGCAAGGACATAGGGAATAGTTTTCACAGATTTTGATTGGTGGACCATGCAGTGCAAGCCTATAATCTTTAATCTAAGTTGCAAAGAGAATATATAACATTAAAGATTTTAATAAAATGCATTCCGAGTGGTTTGAAGTTTATAAGGGTGTGAGGCAAGGATGTGTGATGAGTCCATGGCTATTTAACATAGTTATGGACAAGTGTGTCAGGGATGCTAGACTTAATGATTGTGGATTGATGATAGGAGAGAGCAAAGTGAGTGTTCTACTGTATGCAGATGATGCAGTTCTTGTATCTGATTCTGCAGTAGAATTGCAAACAATGCTCTCTAGATTGAATGAAGCTTTGTTAGGTAACCATCTGAAGTTGAATGCAAGTAAGACGAAAGTATTGATTTTTGAAAGAGATGATGAAAGTATGAATTATGAATTTAAAATTAATGGAATGAATGTTGATGTCGTAAATGAGTTTGTATACCTGGGAAGTAAGTTTGAAAAAGATGGAAGAATGACCGGTGAATTTGAAAGAAGAGTAATGAAGGGCAGGTGTGTACTGGGTGCCACAGCTTGTATCGCCAAAAATCAAAACATATCTAAAAATGCTCGATTGGCGGTACGCAGTGGCATACTTTTACCCACCTTGATGTATGGAAGCGAGGCCTGGACGGTGAATGAAAGTGAAATTAGTAAAGTCCATACTGTTGAAATGGACTTTCTAAGAAGTATGATTGGGAAAAAACGGAGTGACAGGGTGAGGAATGATTTTGTAAGAGAAGAATGTGGTGCAAGAGAAAGTGTGAAAGTGAAGATTAAAAGAAGTTTGTTAAGATGGTTTGGGCATATGGAGAGAATGAATGAGGAAAGACTGACGAAGAAAGTATATGTTGGTAGAATAGATGGATGTCGTGGTAGAGGAAGACCGAGAAAGGTATGGATGGACCAAATATCCGAAATTGCGAATGAATGGAATATCCAGAGTCATAATAAAAGAAGAGCTTGTATGAAGAAGGTTATGACTCTGGAGGAAATGAAAGAAGTATGTAAGGATAGAAAGAAATGGCGGTTGATCTGTGATGTTGGCGGCTAGGGTTTGTTAAAGTAAAATTGGTTTTTATGATTTAGTTTTTTATGTCCATGTATATATTATAATTTATTGATTTTAAAAATGTAATTTGTCATGTATGTTCCTTGACTTATAGGTTGTTATGTGGCTGACCACCCATACTGTAAAAAAATGGTTCACTTTGCCAATGTCACCCCTGTTTCAGGGAAGGACGGCAAGAGTTGCAAGGCTTATGTTCATTTGAGATTGGGTTTTTATATTGTAGGTCCACATGCGGCATGTGTTAGCGCGAAATTATACATGTCTGCTTGTGGGAATGCATTTAATATAAATCTTAAATGATATATATCTTTGCAGCTTAGATTAGATTAGATTAGATTAGACATTCCCATAAGCACAATATCATAAAAAACCCAATCTCACCTCTAGAGTTGAAATTGACAAAGTGAACATTTTTGTACAGTAAGGGTGGTCAGCTTCATACCAGCCCATAAGTCAAGGATTAATATAAACCAATTTAGTGAATACTAGACCTACGAAGGTAAAAGACAATATTTTTGATTGTTCGACTTATTATTATGGTAAATTTTTTAATTTTTGATTAAAGAAAAAAAAGGTTCCCTCACCATTACAGGAAATGAGAACCTGCCTACATCGGGAGCGGTGAAACATTAAGACGAGGGTAAGAAGTTCCAAGTAGAACTATATGTGCAGCTTAGTTTCCTAGAAATTTAGCTAATCTGTAAACATTGATTTATTATGAAGCTAAAATGATAATATTTGTGAAAAATGTGTTCCAGATTTCATTATCCTTTGTAGAATTCTCGCTGTGACGATGTTGACGTCTAAATTATGACGCCTGATGCTCCTTGCTGATGGAAATCAATCAACTTTATTGCCAAAATGTTAGTCATTTTTCACGCGCAGGTACGCACGCACTGTTCCCTCCATCTCACACTTCCCCTGACAGTGACGTATGGCCGTTTCCTCACTTTTTGCAATACTTATCGAACTTGTCTCTCCGAACATCATCTCACTTCTGACGTCTGTTTTTGCCAGCCTTGTGATATCTCCTCATTGTCTCACACCGTAAGCACTTTTCTTCACTTTGTTTTTGTAACTTTATCACATTTCACAAAAGAACATCCATTATTTTATAACGAAGTCTATAATAATCTATAATCTAAGTTGCAAGGATATATTCATTTAAAGCTCTCAGATGTATGCCCACAAACCAACAAGTGTAGTTCGCGCTTACAAATGCTGAATGTGTACTTACAAATAAAATCCAAACCTCAAATGAACATAAGCCCCACAACTTCTCTGAAACCTTCCCTGAAACAGGGGTGATATTGGCAAAGTGAACCATTTTTTACAGTATGGGTGGTCAGCCTCATACCAACCTATAAGTCAAGGAATCATAGTACAATGAAGTAGTACAAGGAAGTCAATAATACAATATAGGCTATTTGTGTGTATACGTAAGGATATACAGTTTTTGGGCTACGTTGAGTGGATGTTGTTATTTTATCGGAAAATAGTAACTATTGCTGTGATGTCAGTGCGTGAGAGGTGAGCCAAAGCACTGCGGAAGTAGTCGTGCTCTTTCGGCAAAACCCGAAGTCTGAGTTCGGACACACTAGTCTGAAGCGAGATGTGAAGGTGGATCTGCGAGGTGCAGCGTGGCAAGATGGCGCACTGGAAACGTGACTGTGCTTGGTAGGTGGAATAACAGTGGAGCTTCCATCTCTTATCCGTGGATTTCCTTCCATCAAAGGCACCCACCTTGTGAACTGCAGCTTCCACCCTGGGGCTCTACCTGTGCTTCACAACCTGTGCCCTGGTGCGTTAGCCTCGTGGACTGCCGCTTTCGGGGACGGAGCCCCGAGCCATGATCATTGTCTCCCGAGCTTTGTATAAGCTCGTCTCGTTGCCATGATTAAGATCATGGCAACGTGACTCCAATCAACGAAACAGTTATTTGTAAAAGTGTTTTAGTAACGAAGTTAACACAATGTTTGGAGAGCGAGTATTTGCAGTTGCTGGTCGTCTGGCCTGGAATAACTTGCCACATCATATGAGAGAGCTAGAGGACCACGGAAAGTTCCGGAATGCACTGAAGACAAGCAAATTTCTGGCATCATTTGCACAAGCGCCCTTGGAGTGACTACATAACGAAACGGCGCTATAAAAAAATTATCAACTCATCATCATCAAAGTGCAGGTCTGGCCATTTCCTTCGTTCCCATTTCAATTTCACATGTTAAGTAAATAAACCCTATTTTGTTCATTTCAAATCATGTTTAACCTACGCAACACTTCCCAAAATAGAATAAGCAGTACCACTAGAAAATAATCTCCACGCCTTGAATGATGATGATGATGAGAGCTAGCCGGAAGTAAGTATCCTAGGTACATCCTGAGGTACTTGAGGTTAGCATAAATTTTGTTACCGCGCTTATGAAAATAAAGATTCTAGTAATCAAATAAATGTGAAACGCCCAGCGACGACGACTGAATAGCGTCGAAGCCATTCAAATACAAAATACGCGACGTTTAGCGTTTTAGCGTTGACGCCTTGCCACGCGCTAAAAAAGCTTCCTGTTTTACAAATCTTTTTCATATTATTTTTATTTATAAAGTGTAGCCGTGGATTAAAGTAAAACTTGCATGTACTGAGGAAGGGAGCGTTGGAAGTTTTTATTTAAAATCGATCGCAAGGCAAGTCTGCTGGTCCGTGAGGTGGCGCCTATAAAGTGGACAGAAAAGGAAGCTCAAGCTTTGCAACTACTCACACAGATGGTGCTGCTTCTAATTCGTTGTAATATTTTTTTTTGTAACAATAAAAAACATGATAAGAAAATAGAATGTTACATGCTTCATGACTTTTTACCAAATAGAAACCCGCATTTTAAATAACTCTTGCCGCCTTTACCTGTAACAGTGGTTACATTGGCAAAGTGAACCAATTTTTAAAATATCGGTAGTCAGCCTCATGCCAACATAAATCTAGGAATAAATAGATTCTGAATTTTTTTCTAATTCTACTCAGATATTAATTGGAAACGTCTACAATAAAACAGTTACTCCATACTTTTGTTATTAAAGTTAACCCCAATTTAACCTTGCCATATTTCAAACCAATACCAATCGCCACTACCTTTCAGTGTCGTACGACAAAGCCAAGGCAACACACGACACGACACTACGCAGCTAACTGCCCTGCTACAAATGATCAGGACATTAACTGGCACATCGTTATGTAAGAGTACATCACTCGACACAATATGATTAATTTCTAATTCTCATGCTATGTTTTATTAATAATAACTCTTTGTTATTACATTGTATGTACATATATTAGTTTAATTATTTTTAAATCATCACTTTAATTGACTTATTTCATATATATATATATATATATTTTTCTTTGCTCTCATGTGTAATAAGAAATAATAATAATACGAGTATAAGGATGATTTTTTTGTGAGCGCTGTTTTTGTGTGTATCACACCTCAAGAGACGTCTGCAAGCTTGGTCGTCGCTGTAGAAAGCGCCAATTTTCAAGCAAGACCCAGTTTTTGTTAGGTTGGATGGACATTTCAGTGACCGGTCTTTAGTAAAGGTATATGAATTTTTCAACCCAGCGAAAAATATAAAAATGGTATATTTTTTTGTGCTCCGCCGGGATTCGAATCCACAACCTTCCATTAACGAGTCCGAAGTGTTGCCACTGGACTACGGACTGGTCCAAGATTATATATATAATTTGTACATTTATAAATTAAAATTGTTTTGAAAAAAATCACCAAAACATCTGCGGCACTATAACAAGTGTCATAGATCCCTCGAATCTCTAAAATGTAGGGATTCTCCCACATAAAAAATGTATGTAAGTAATTTGATGCGGTTTGTCGCATCTCTGTTGGTAGGTGTGTGAGGCGGCATACTATTATTGCAAGTGTATGCTGTGTGAAGGAAAGAACAGGCAGCAAGCCCCGGGAGTCCCCCGGGAGGCGCTTGATAAATAACTTGCAGATGGAATCAGACGTCCTTAGCGGGGCGGAGGCTTTCACGCGTAGGTACCTTCACACATACAGGCAGTGCAAGCGCGGAAAGTTCACAACATTGTGGTCATAAACATAACAATATATCGACACCTTAAAGGTTCGATATTCCTTGACTTATAGGTTGGTATGCGGCTGACCACCCATGCTGTAGAAAATGGTTCACTTTGTCAATATCACGCCTGTTTCAGGGAAGGTCGGCAAGAGTTGCAGGGTGTACATATGTCTACTTGAGATTTGGTTTTTATATTGAAGGTTCACATGCGGCATACGCAAGCGCGAACTTGTACGTGTCTGCTTGTGAGAATGCATGCAATGTGAATCCCCAATGGTACATATCTTTGCAACTTAGATGAGCTTAGATTAGAAAGATAAAACTGAATAAGTGACAAATTAAGCTAACATGGATTTCTCAGATAAATGCATCCTATTTCCTATTTACTATGACAGAAAACAAAGGTGTGAAAATCCTGTAGCTAAGGGCCGGTATTTTCACATTTTAAGCTAAAGTAGTTTATATAGCATATTTTACGCCCGAGATATGCTATAGTAACACCAAAACAGTATTTTCATACGCATTTTGCCTATAGGCTATCTGTAGTGTATACCGAAGATACCCGAAGTAATTGCATTGCTACCATCATGGCTACCATCGTGACAAAACTTGAAAAATGTAAAAAAAACCTCAAATACTGCATTTGGCCACATAAATATATGGTCAACAGCCACGAATTCAAGATTTTTTTTGTCTATGGTAGTTTTTTTTATAACTGTCAGATGCCATATTGACGTGATATTGACATCCACTTGACATCCGCCTGCAATGCACCAACAAAGATGGCGCTCTGTGATAATATGATATGATTTTTAATTATAAGTGCGTAAAACATTTAGTGAGGCATTTAAAAACGGATTTTACAAACAGTGTTGTAGATAAGTTCATAAATCCGTTGTGATTTGCTTGCCAATAATTTCAAATGTGCCGAGTGAATTCTTCCGCGTTCCTACCAAATACTCGGAGACATTGAGGGAGACGAAATATTTTCGATTTGCACCTGCAAACATAATCAGTAATTCTTTCGACATCTGACCCGTTGCTTTCCATGACAAAATTGAAGTAAATATAGTGTGTTTTCTAAGGGAATAATTGCTAAAATTCGACTCAAAACTACATAGCCGCTGTAAATAACAGATGAGAAAAGATGCCATATTGGAATTAGCTATAGATAAAACGTATGCTCCCCAAGATTGGCTAGCAAAAATATCGTTGCTATTAGACTATTTTCTTGCTAAAGCATATTTCAAAATACCGTTTTTAAGATTTTAAGCTATAGTAAGTCATTTTTATGCTATTAGGCGCATATGCTAACGATGAAACTACCGGGCCTAAGAAGTGTTCCATGAGTATTTCGTTACAATTATTTCACATAATATAACAAGTTACACGCAATACAATGTTTTTTCTATGATTTCTCAAATCAGTGGATCAGTAGATACTTATTCAGTTTTATCTTTAAGATTGGGCCCTCTCCTATTACGGATTCATCTTTTTTTTTAAGTGCCATTTTCAACGAAGATCGGGGATCATCATGGCTATTTTCACTTATAATGCTGCAGCTCGAAAAAGGGACTTAGTGCTTTCGCCAAGCCACTGCCGCAGGTTATTCAGTCACGTTGTGCTTCGACGTCCTTGAGCTCTTCCCTCCTTAATTTTACCTTGTGTGATAAGATAGAGAAGGCGGTATTTACATTTAATATGAATTTTCAATGTTCATAAATATTTTTAACTTAGATTATAGATTAAAAGGGTTTTTGTATGTACAATAATTTTTCATTTTATCTAACTTAAATACACCCTCAATTCTGTTCTCAACATGGGACTTCATTATATTTTGACCGGCTTGTTGTTTTTTTTATGAATTATTAAAATAAACCTACGTTTAAGAAAGCAAAGAATGATGTACAGGACATCCAAATCCTTTAACATTTCTGCCGCCTCTTCTCTCTGAGTTACAGCCCTGTGTGGGAGTCTGTGCTCTGCTCTCATCTCGCGGGCTTAGCTGAGATTCCAGCAGAGACAAAGGAAGACTCGGGGAATGAGTGCAAGATGCCTGGCGTGATAATAAAGTCATTCCAACTCAGCCAGAGACAGTGAGGCAGTGAAGCAGTGAGGCAGTTAGGCAGTTAGGCAGTTAGGCAGTTAGGCAGTTAGGCAGTTAGGCAGTTAGGCAGTTAGGCAGTTAGTCAGTTAGGCAGTTAGGCAGTTAGGCAGTTAGGCAGTTAGGCAATTAGGCAGTTAGGCAGTTAGGTAGTTAGGCAGTTAGGCAGTTAGGCAGTTAGGCAGTTAGGCAGTTAGGCAATTAGGCAGTTAGGCAGTAAGGTAGTTAGGCAGTTAGGCAGTGAGGTATTTAGGCAGTGAGGCAGTGAGGCAGTGAGGCAGTGAGGCAGTTAGGCAGTGAGGCAGTAAGGCAGTTAGGCAGTGAAGCTGAAAATCATAGTGCTATAAAGTCATCGTTACCGTATCCAAGATATATTAAAGAAAAATCTACAAATGAAGAGTTCATCCTCAATTGTCGGGCAGAAAAAATGCCTCCTGAAGACGTCAGCTAAGTCGTCAATGAAACTTAGTTTCTTTAGTTCTTTAGTTCTTCAAAACGGTTTCGTCTCTTATTCAAAAAGTCTCATTAATCCTAAAAGTTAATTGTAATGCGTAAATATGTCATATTAAGAATACAAAACCGTAGCTTTATTAATCTTTAATCTAAGTTGCAAAGAGATATATGTATTTATATTTAAAACTTATATAAAATACATGCCCACAAACACGCACGCGTCGCGTTTAAATGCAAATCAAATCTCAAATGGACATAGCCTCTGCAACTTTTGCAGACCTTCCCTGAAACAGGGGTGACATATGCAAAGTGAATTTTTTTTACAGTATGGGTGGTTAGCCTCATACCAACCTTTCTAATCTAATCTAAGTTGCAAAATATAAGTGACATTAGAGATTCACATTATACGCATTCTCACAAAACAGACATGTTTAAGTTCGCGCTTAAACATGCCGCATGTAGTCCTACAATATAAAAACCCGAATCTCAAATGAACATACACCCTGCAACTCCTGCCGACCTTCCCTGAAACAGGGGTGACATTGGCAAAGTGAACCACTTTCTACAGCATGGGTGGTCAGCCGCATACCAACCTATAAGTCAAGGAACCTTTAAGTCAAGGAATACATTTTTTTTTCACAAATTATAAAACCATTCTGTTAAGACTGTTTAGACTTTAGTTCCTTGTATGATAAGACCAATTTGGGACCAATAAAACCTGAAAATTTAGGAAGATTCCGAATTCTGTGTGTGCACTTATTTCTGCGGTTTCATTTTGCATAATTTCATCATAAATCACTTATCCGAAAAAAGCTCGAGGGAGATTTTCATTACAGATATAAAATTGTAGTTTCATCTTCCGTTCAATTATTCAATTTTCCGAGCCCTCGGTTTTAATATGGTAATATATTGGAGAAAATAAAAGAAAACTTCCTCGGCTCCACCGGAATGGACATAAATTTAATTCTGCGCTGCAAGATTTTTCAATAAAAGCAATATCCGGCAGATCCGAACTAAAGTATTAGAGCGCTTTAACACTTTGTTATATCGGAAAATCTTACGAAACGACTTCTAAGGGAATTTGCATACTAAGTACATACTAAGAACAAATTATCTCAGAAGCGTTTCATACAAAATCTGTTGAAATTATTAGGAAATATCCCTCACTCACATGACATTCGTGACAGGACAGAACGGCGCAGCGACAAAACTACACATGACAGAACGACATATGACAGAACGACACATGAAAAAACATCACTATGACAAATAACACAGAAAATACATCACTTTGTCAACACAACGCAAGGGCAAAACATCACACACATAAAACAACATACTGTTACGGACTATGGGTTTTTGTGTACATGTACCTAGGCATGTAGCTTGCTGGTGTGCGTAACTGTAATGATATAGAACAATCTGGCTCTAGTATAATCCATTATAAAAGTATGTGGAATAACCTAATACACGCAAGAATCGTCTCTTTCGTACCTAAATATACGAGCAAGGATTCTGCGGAGAGTCGGAGTCGCTTGAAACATTGTGAAGCGAAGTCAATCAAATAGAGCAAGACAAGTAATCAGTTAATTGTGAACCGTTAATGTGCAAAATAAATCGCAAGTTAATTTAAAAAATCTCAGTAAGATCATAACAATACCATAAACGGCACATGAAAAAACATCGCATGACAAAACATTACAAACGTCAAACCTGTGGTGTTTTGTCATTGCGATGTTAAGTCATGTGATGTACTGTCATGATGTTCTGTCGTGTGTTGTTCTGTTATGTGTCGTTTTTTCAGTGTATCGTTCTATCATGGAATCCATGAAGTTTTACTTTATTTCAGGGGAAGTTATATGAAGACGCTTGTTCCTTTAATATTTTTTTCTTCATGTATTTACATTTCTCGGAAAAAAATCTCATTCTAGCGCGCTCAAGAAAGGGAATAAGTTAAGATTATAATACAGTTATCTGGGTCACGTGAGATGAACATCATATACATGCACACACATGCCTTATATACCTGCTGCTACATAACATAGTGCGGCTCATATTAAAGCCTCTGTATTCCTTCCCGGGGAGAGATTTCCTTCCTTGATATAAAGAAAAAGGCGACCACATCTTTTTCATAATTTCTTTTTCTCATATTTACGATGCCCGTATTTTTTTCAAAATAATATTCTGTGATAATAAACCTGAAATACGCGAACTTCTTCGAGAGTCGGGTCGTAGTAGAGTAAATAAATGATCACAAACGCTTACGTGTAAGCAGTCTTATTTTTTTGAAATATTTTTAATGAAAAAAAATGTACTTACATGTTAGTGACTAAGTAGATAATTAATTCAACGAAATATGACATAGCCATTTTAAGTCAGTACATCATTGTTATGATTTTAAATCGGGTTCATTTTTCAGAAATGTGCAGTTATATTTATTTCACTGTATTAATTTTTTAAGTAAATTTCATAATATGGTTCACTATTCTACTTCCAGTTTGTTGGCTTCGCGGCTCGGTAATCAAAGGGCCACTCCATCATTCACTGAACTGCAGCCTATATTTATATGTGACCAGAGCCTATTCTCGCGTGTTCCTAAATAAACGAGACGCCTCTAGAATGGATATTTCCAGAGAGTGCCAGAAGTCACAACAGTTTAAGGTGTCAAACACTCGCGTCTACACACACACATACACAGCAAGAAACACGCCTAGACAAACCATCACAAAAACACGCAGGAATGAATCTGTATATTCCTAACAATTGTAATATAGAAAATCCCAGGATACGGTGGGCAGACAATATAGAGGCCGACGTGGAAGTCCTAGAGGATTGTGGAGTGGGAGGCCGTGAGCTTCCTAAAGAGCCTCGAGCCTCGAAAAGTAAATATAATTTATTCGAGATTTTTTCTTTTAAAGCCTGACTGAACTAACTAATCACACACTGAGTGCTTGTTTGTCTTATGTCCATCAGAGGTAATTTCACATGAACAATGTTTGTATGTGTACTGAACCAAAGCATCTTATGAAAACTGGAAATATAGTTTTAAAATGTTGCAACCAGTCCTCACATTATTGTGATTTCTTAGCTCAGATTATGTAGAATGTGATTCTTTAAACAATATAATTGAAAGGCCATATTTGAATCAAATGATTTATACGCCAAAAAAAGCACTATGGGCTACGTAATGCCAAAACTAAATAGGAAAGCGTTTTTTTATTGTGGTGTAAGATATAGGTACACAAACTAGATAATATGTATGAACTGGTAACTAAGGAAGGACAATAAATTGGTTAAAAAGCTCGCAGGCTTTCCGGACCGCTGCTAAATTAGTAAAGGCTTCGGCCCGCTCCTCCCTTCTAGAAAAGACCGCCATTCGTTATCTAACCGGGTCATGGTAGGCGCCGCGAACTCCGGCCTACGTGATAATACTTGGCTTATTCAATCAAGGGGCCTTATCGTAATGAATGACGGACCCAATAGGGATCGAGGAGGTCTGAGAGCGCGGGAAGCTCCAAGCAGGGAACAAGAAAAAACCAGGAAGAGAACCTCACAGGGCACAAGGAAGATGCAATAAACGAAATGAAATATTTTAATTAAAAACCGAGATAATTTAAAAATTTCCCAGTCCCTGTACCCCGAGTATAAATTTCACCTCGACTGCGTAAATTGAAAATATGCTGAATGTACAACGGTACTCCTAGAGAATAATTTAGTTTTCTCGATTTACGCAATCTAGGTGAGTTGACGCAATGTTTGATGTTAGAGGGCTCATGAACCAGCCGGTCTTCTCTCTGTGATGTTTTTTGATGAAAATCTGGGAATATTTTTTTTCCAGAAAAATTTCAGTGCTAATGACAACATTTCATTATTTCTACTTGGATTCAGTATTTTTATGCGATGCTTATTCTTAATGAGAAGAAAACAAGTACTGGGATCCCCCTGGGCCCTGTACACGTGAAAAGAAGAGACTCAGTTTTCGCTTAGACAAATTTGATCCAAACAAACCTTAGAGATAGAAAATTTAAATAAAAATAAAATAAAATTGAATGCATTTCAACCCTTATTGGTTCGTATTTTTAATGGATTCATAATTAAAATGCACCTTTAATAAATTTAAAAAAACCTGGACTTATTTTTAAAACTTTACCTTCACATACAAGTTGATTGTTGACAAGTTGACATTTGGATTTTTATATTGTAAGTCCTTATGCGGCATGTTTAAGCGCGAACTTATACGTGTGTGCTTGGGAAAATGCATATAATGTGAATCCTTTATCTTTCATATCTTTACAACTTAGTTAAGATTAGATTAGATTATGAGAATAATGAAAACGCTGACATCTATTAATCGATGCGAAGAGCTTTCACAGCTGATCATCTTTTAACCTTCTCCATGCTCAGCACCATTTCCCTCCCCCGAGTATAAAACATTACGCAAACTCACCTCGATTGCCTCTAATCGAAAAAATGTATCAAAACCAAAACAGTCTCTAGTAGCGTTGTGGTGTATTGGATACATTTTTGATTTAAGCGACCGACGTGAGATTCACGTCATGTCTTATACTCTTGGCTCTGACGCCGGAGCCCTTTTGGCTTGTTTGCTGCCCTGAGTAGGGAGCAGTGGCTGTGTGTCGGTGCTCAGCTGCTTATCAGCATCCGTCCCTCCACTAATGCAGCGGTAATCTACACTACAGGCGCCGCACCAGACACTCATCATGGGGGAGGTTAGGAAAACACCCCGAGTGTAAAGCATTTGCAAAAATTCTCCTCGAAAGCGTAAGTAGAAAAATGTATGGAAGTTGAATCACTCACTATAGGTTTATAATCTATAATGTAAGTTGCAAAGATACATGTTAAATAAAGTTTGAAAACGGCGCTTTGAAAACTCGCCTTGAAGATGCTTTCTGCTCGTGAAAACGAAATGTCGGCAGATGTGCAGCTGCAAATAGAACATGGTCAAACCCGAAATAACACAAAAGTGATTAATTTATTATATGCATGTTAAACTTAATATAAAATGCATGTCCACAAACCGACACATACTCGTGTAAGTTCGCTCTTACATAAAACGCTGCATGTGTTCTTACAAATTTAAACCCAAGCCTCCAATGAATATAAACCCTGGAACTATTTCAGACCTTCCCTGAAACAGGGGTGACATTGGCAAAGTGAACTATTTTTTACAGTATGGGTGGTCAGCCTCATATCAACCTATAAGTCAAGGAATACGGAAAAATATATTCCATAAATTTTTGGTTTACTGAATCGAGGTGAGATAACGCCATTTTTTATACATTGGATACAAAACCATAAATGTAAAGCATGTATGTACAAAAATTCTCCTCGATCACATTGGCAGAAAAATGTAAAGAAACTAAATCATTCACTATGGGTGCTGTCGTATCTTCCATACATTTTTCTTATTCAATGGTAATACGCGATTAAGGGGAGCTGACGTAATTCTTAGTGCTTGGGTTACAAAACGTTAACGATTAAATACAGGTAAATATGTATGCACAAGCTTTTGCACTAATCTAAGTAAGTACTGACTTACGAAAAGTATTGAAGCTTTTACGATTTCAATATTCTAGATGACTTTTTAATTTTTTTTTCGAATATACCGATCAACTGTAGATTTCCTGAAAAGTGTTCCTAACTTGTTGCATTTAAAAAATGTAAAAATAATTGAAGAGGTATGAAATTCACACTTATTTTGCCTTTCAAAAAAACATGGAGGTGTAGGTGTTATCAATTTACAATTCATGTTATCTTTTTTCTTTGATTTAATTATAAATTTATAATAACCCAATGAAATATGTTGAACCAATGTGAAAAATATGGTCAAAGGGTACAACGGGACTCCAACGAGCGTTTCTCTTATTTGAAACAGTTTAGTCGAAGTAAAACATAACGCCATAGCGCCGATTTTTGTGTCTTCGTCTGTTAAGACAGCTTTAGGATTCGAACCAGTGATGCACAAGTAAGCATACTCTGGGCTCATCTCCCGTTTTCAATGACAACAAAAGTACACGTATGTGTGTTTGTATCTGTACCAAAAGTTGCGTAGCGTATTCAATGTTTTCATTTATTTCCATCAAAATATTTCATATTATCTAGATTTTCAGCAGTTACTTCGTGAAAGTTCATTTTAATACAATAAAATAAAAATTGCTTTGTTTAAATTCACATGAGTTTATTTTTTAACACGACCAGTTTCGGGAGAAGCAGTACTGAAGATGGGAGGTACTGCTTCTCCCGAAACTGGTCGTGTTAAAAAATAAACTCATGTGAATTAAAACAAAGCAATTTTTATTTTATTGTATTAAAATATTTCATATTGTGGTAAGCGCGGTACAATTACAATTTCCCTGTACTTATATTATTAAATCTAATTTAAAGTAAAAACTCGCTCATGCACGTCTCTGACAAGTAACAATAATAAGCAGCAGTCCCTTCATCCCCCTTCCGTCCTCATAACGCTCAGAAAGACTTACGAATTCAATTTTGAAACAACGCAACTTTCAAAATACATAAGCTGACAATTTAATACAATTGGAAAAAGAATAAAAGTTACAACGCCAGCTGTCTGTCTGCGGTGAAAGCAGATGAGAAGGGTGCAGGGTGAAGGGTGGGCGAAGCACGGAAGAGCGGCGGGGAGGGGGATGGGATTAATTTCGGGATGAATAAGTACCGACTCTGAGGTTTCGCCGAGTTTTCTTTGAAAATAAAATAATATCATGTGGAGAGATAACAGAGGCCGGGCTTAAGGTCTGTTTGTGATGTACCGTGTGCTCTGTGAAGAGGGATGCGGGTCTGATATTTGAATGAATTAATTTTAAATCAGTTACAATCCCGAAATAAGTATTCCGTTGAAAAGGGTAGAAACAAAACATCCCTAAGTATATAAGAGTACCGAGTATTTTTTAAATATATTTTCTTGTATCAGGTAAAAGTAAAATGTAATTGGAAGTATGTTAACAAACTTTTTTTCACTAATGCGTAATATACTCATACATGCTAAGCAACTTATACCTATTCTTTATTCTTAAACAAAAACTTATTCTAAACACGCAAAAAATCGCACCTCGGTTTAACATGTTGTACATCTTTTGGACGTATTGTTTCCGAAAGGATCGCATGTGGCGAGTAGAATCTGTTTATTTTCACAGGTTAGACAGTCGTACTTACTTCTCCTAGTTCACTTCAAGTGAAGGTTTCCCTTCTCCCTTAGGGGAGGATGGTCATTTCTTGGGAATAATGAATAAAACATGCTCATATTTTGATGATGATAAACACTGAATCGGAAAATCATTTTTGACACCATTATAAAAATAATCATTAGGAAACTTTATATTGATCAGTTTAGGGACATTTTCCACGCAAAGGGGTAAAGATCGATCCCTCGCCCTCTGGCATGGAACGAAAGCTTTTTACCTCCTTAGCTATAGATCGGACTTTTGATTCTGTATATTCTTGCGTCTGATGAAGTTCATACGTAGAGCGATAAACTTGAGTGAATTTTCTTTACTTTTAGCTAATGTTTACCTTGATATATTTTTTTCTTCACGCCCTGAAGGTGAATGCGACTGTGAAAGTGAGAATATTAGCATTCTGCCGGGGCAGGTTTTGTGTTCACCCACGAGCGCCCTCACTGCACGCTGCTCCGCCATTATAAGGTAAAGTTGCGCCATTCATGTCGCTAATCCGCCACTCAGAGCGGCGACAAGTGAAAAGAAAACTTTGCACATCTTAACAGGCGCTTAACTGAAAACCCACAAGGTCCGCGAGTATAAAGCATTACACAAACTTCTCTCAATCACGTTAATAGAAAAAAATATTAAATATAAGACAGCACTCTTAGTGAGTGATTAGTTTTCATACATTTTTTCGATTGAGGTGAGTTTACGTGATGCGCTATTCTCGGGGTACAAGGTGGACTCTATCGATAATGCTGTTAGCTGAGATAATAGAAAGCGTCTCATCCGAAAACGGGAAAAAGTTTAAAGTGCACTTTTACTTTGCACATTCACAGTTAAATAATAAGATAAACACGAGCGCTGCGTGTTTACTTTGCGTAATGGCAACATGGAGCGACGTCTGAATGTTAGCGTTGGCAACGAATGTTTGGAGTAACATCTTCTTTTTTTTATGGCAATTCTATGCACAAATACGGGCGTCAGTTTGGGTCAGAATAAATACTTCTTGTTGAACAAAGAAGAGAGCTTTTTATTTCATTTATACGGATTGCAAGCGACAAACGACATTTTGGAATCATCGGAATCACGTCAAATTTCAGACGTCCAGTGTGTTCGAGACCAGTCACTCAAAAGATGAAAAAAAAAACTGGTCTTCTGCATCACAGGACGGAAGTATCAAAAAAATAGATCAACAATTAGAACAAGAATAAATCATCGAAAAAAATAATTATTAGAGTGTTTTAGGCATTCCAAATGCAAAGAGAGATGTTTCATACATATTACAGAATATTAATCAAATTATTTTTAAGTGAGAATAATTGTATAACTCAATCATGATACTGCGGGCGTGGATCACAATAAGAAAATAATGAAACCATCAGTGATATCCGCATTAGGGTAATTTACACAATATTAAATTATCCACTCAAGGCTCCCTCCCCTCTGGAGTTGCAATGTGGCTGTGCCTTCCCCAGGTGACTGATGCAAGGGGGCCTTCCTTACCCCAAGTAAACGAGTAAACCTTGCGTAAACTCCTCTAGCTTGCGTCATTTGAAAAATATATGGAAAATAAATCACTATCTAGGAATGCTGTCCCATATACGCCCCATAAAACGCATCGCCATATTGGTTATGCCATCACTTGCAGCAGTCTTCTGCGGTGCGTGTGTCCTCCTTGATAACAAACAAGAGACTGACGAGTAACGCACCACTCGCTAAAGCCCAGAAAGAGCTCGGCTATTTCCGTGAAATGTAAATCACCAATCAGGCGCGGGCTACTATCCACTCACGCATCACTACACTGCATAGAGTAATAATATACATAGAGAGAGCCTTTCCAAGTGCGAACAGTAAGCACTTTTTGCTTCGAAGTGCGAACATCGTCTCATTGGTCCAAACCCGATCACGTGATCGCAAACTGACAGGCGCGCGGGGGGGGCGCTCCCATTTTTTGACAGTTGACTTGTATTTCAATTATCTTAGTAAAAATGATGAATGGTTGTGTTAAAACTTGTAAAAATGACACAAGGAAGCAAACAAAGCAGAATAGCTACATAACATTCCACCGGTGAGTACAAAATTTGGCCAAGTCGAACGATCTAAAACTTTGTGTTGCGGGGGTGAAGAGAGAGAGTTACCGCGTCGCCTTTACCCGTCCGCTAAGCACCGCTCTGCTAGTGATGCGCTGTGTGAAGCGCATATTGATATTTGTGATATCGATATGCGCTTCACATTTCGTTCATATTACTAAAATTCAATGAGAATCATAAAAATTTTGCTAAATTTTACAATTATATGGAATTCCGCCCCCTCAGTATTTTCAAAAAGTGGATTTTTTTTTACTACTTGGGCTCTATGACGTTCGTTCGTTGACGATCAAATCGCATTCAATCTATAATCTAAGTTGCAAGGATATATTCATTTAAAGCTTTCAGATGTATGCCCACAAACCAACACGTGTAGTTCGCGCTTACAAATTCTGAATGTGTACTTGCAAATAAAATCCAAACCTCAAATGAACATAAGCACCACAACTTTTGCTGACCTTCCCTGAACAGGGGTGACATTGCCAAAGTGAACCATTTTTTACAGTATGGGTGGTCAGCCTCATTCCAACCTATAAGTCAATAATAATAAAAAATACTGAATATTTCATACTTATTTGTATTTTTATAGGTTTCCACAAAATACGCATTATTTACGGAAGTGGGTCGATGCCATCAAAAAAACTGACTAGGCACCAAATATTCAAAGCCGCGTATGTTTTGTTTAAATGTCTTTTACAGATTTGTGTTTGGTTATATTATTTATTGTATTGTTTTGATATTGTATTGAAATGTGTTAAAATCTTTGACAAATAATAAACATGTAAATATGGTACGCAGGAGACTTTTGTTACATGCATTAGAACAAATTTAACTCAAACATAAGGAAAAACAAAAATGGTCGTGTAGTAGTCAATCCACGAAACACAGTTTTTCTACCACTTCGAATTTCAGTAAAACCTTAATCCCCATACATATGATCTGTTTAAACCTAAATGTAAGGCTTTTATTACAACTTTAGTTTATTTTTCGATACTAGATTAAAATCTTGGATTTTAAAGTATCAATAACATATTTTGTTGCGCGCACATCACTACAGCTGCATATATCTATAATGAAGTAGCTATAGAACATCTGCTTACACCAGGCGCTATGGAAAACGTCGCACACGCGCCCTCTATAGTAATTATTACTCTATGCTACACTGTCATTACGCAGATTTTACATAATAAACGTCAATTAATATGATATATGCATAATTATTATATTATGATCTTAGTGAAGATAAAATATCAAACTATATGACAAGTATAGTTGCACATTTAATTTTACTTTCAGTGATATACATTACAAGAATATACATTTTCAGTTTACGCAGTCGAGGTGAGACTTACGCGATGTTCTATACTAGGGGTGAGATCTCTCGGCCATCAGCGCCACAATTGCAGGGTGGAGGAGCTGGGAAGAGACTCTCACCCTGCATTGTAAGGGAGCATTAAAACACCATCACTCATTACTTATTTGACACTTCTTAGAGTACCTAGTGGTGTGTGTGTGTGTGCTTGTGTGAGTATGCTCGTACAATGACGATGTATTGTGAGGTGATCTATTGAAGACGGGCTTTAAAAATCCGTGAAGCTAAATTGCGTGTAATGGACTATTTACTGTAAAAAGTAACCTTATTTTTTTAATTGGATAGGTTACTTTTTCTTACATTAACCGGAAACGGTTATAATTATTAATGTAATGAAATTAATCAAGCTGACAAAAATCTACTTCGATTGAAGTGATAGTCCTAAGATCGACTTCATTATTTGTCAAAATAAAAATTGGTTGCAATCATCACGTCATGCAACCTTTTTAGGTACAACGGTGAGAAGTTTAACTATATTTGCAGTTTAGGTGCGTAAGTACTACGCAGACCAATATCTACCTATATGTGCTTAGTAAGGCATGTAAAAATATGAAAATATTTCTAATCTGAAAATGATAAATAGGTATTTCGGCTACTAGAGTTGAACCTACGGCTTTCTGCATTGAAAGTGGATAATAAAGTATAGAGCCACTGATCGCAGCAATTTTTTTACAATAAATTCAATTTATATTGAAGGTCTCTTCTTCATCTCATTCCTCGAATTGCTTAGAGTTGTGACTTTTGTGCAAGTAATCAATATTCTCCAGTCCTCTCTTGACTACGTTTCCCGTACCGCTCGAACGCCTGCTGCCGTCTTCCCTTGATTGCTCCACCTTGTGGGGAATCTTCCACTCCCTTCTTCTTCTCCAAGTTACTGATCACAATCAGCCGTTCCAAGCTATCCTCATTACGACGGACAATGTGCCGGAAAATTTGAAGAATACGTCGTGTACATACATTGGCCAGAGTCAAGCCATCACAGAATAGTTCCCGACGAATGTAATCATTGGTACTTCTAGCTGTCCAAGGGACTCGGAGCATGCGCCTCCAGCACCACATTTTAAACGCATCAATATTTCTATTTTCTAGTAGGTTCTGTAGGGTAATTTTCATTTCAAAAGAACAGGCAATATCTCTTGAATAATAAAGATCCCTAGAGTAACATTAAAATCTAAATCCTTTAATGCGCAGTCTGTGAATAAGCCGCCATATAAAGAGTTCCCGAGCCCGTATTGTTGCGCTCGCCTTAGACACTGCGGTGTGCGCTGCTATTGTGCGCTCGTTATTATGACACGATCCTGCTTCTCAGCCTTTGTGACGTCATGGCGCCGTGTTTGTTGTCGGTGATGTTTCACTGAGGTGAAGAATTTATTCGCTAGCAACAAGTACGGGGATTAACTTGGCTTTTTGTGCTTAGAAAACAGCTTATTTATGCTGTAGATAAAATGAGTCTCGCAAGAAAGAATTTCTGATGCATCAAGTCAAAAGTTTTAAAAGCAAGAAGTTCTTACACATCTAACGACGTTGTGAGAATATAAAGTGAAGTACCATTCATCAACAGATTTTTTCCTGGATTGAAAGAGATGTTAACCTTATCAATTTATAATTCACATTATTTAAATGGATTATTAATTAGTAGTTATCAAATGGCATTTGTTGACCGAGGGTCGAATTCATCGTCAAGATTACTCAACCCAGGGTTATTTTTATTTCAAACATGCCAGTTAAAGTCATCGTCCTGACATGCGTGCTCAATAACCCAGTTATTAATTTTAATTTAAAATGAAAATATTTTCAAAAACATAGTTTTATTTTCACAATAGTTAATTTTATTTGCCTCGAGTACTTTCGACCTTCAAATTTCAGGTCATTATCAAGAGTTGAGGCATAAACAATTAATTATTGTATAAATAAATCTACGTTTTTGGGAAAATATTTTAATTTTAAATTAAAAATGAATTTTCACTGTGTGAATACACAAACCCTGAAAAGTTCGATATTATTTACTAGTCAGCGAAAATTAAAGATCCTCTGTAAGTTCGATTGATACTAAATACTATCAAACTTGGGTAATCTATTTTTTAAATGTGACAAACAGTCACCTTCACGATATATGAAAAGTATGTTTACATCATGCTGTTGAATAAATCAATGTTTGTAATTTTGTGAATATTTTGTTTACTAAACATTTCGTAATCTGTCTTGCGGATGCCTGGAGTAACTTGTATTATTAATTTATTAAATCCTCGTGCGGCTTATTCAAGTTCGGTAAAATGTTGAAAGTTTTCCATAAAATATGATGCGGTCTCTCGACGTATTGAGACTTCTCAGTGCTGGAATAACAAACTGTGGGAGGAAGTCAAGGAGAGATCTTCACAAGAAATATACAACAATATTATAGTAAAAGTGGGGATGTGTGTGTGGATCCCACAAGGCTCTACGCCTGAACAAATTTAAATTGTAAGTATATATGTACTTAATTTAACTGATTGATTTTCAAGATGGTTTTATGAAACACAATTAAGCAGTTAGCCTCTGAGATGGACGGATAAAGCCCGGTAGTGCGTAACTCAAACTAACTGTGTGTTCAAAAAAAGTTATTTTTAAAAAATATTTTAAACAGTTTTATCAACTTCATTTCACTAAAAAAGCGCATCGCAGACATAGACAAAACGACTGAAAGCTCCAGCTTCGACAGATCAGGGCACCAGCTCCCGCAAAGCATCTCCACAGCATTTTGAAGATGCTTATGATTTGATATTTAATTCATCACAACAATATTGATTGTGGTTTTCTTTCCTGAGTGATGAAAATATGATCATAAAATTAATATGAAATATCTACATTTTCCTTTCTCCTACAGAAGCTTTGGCTGAGTCTACAGAAATAGCTCAAGGTACAAAATATTAAATTGTAATAGACTCTGCACTGGAGATTTTTTCTCGGCGTACACACGTCACACTTTTATACGTTACTAGGGTTCTTAACATAATATTTGTATGCCTTTTCCCTAGGAAACGAAATTTTTTTTTCCGTTCATATAGATGTGAGGGTTTTCCGCATCACAATCCTCCAGGACTTGTGCTGCTTCCCTCCATGGTCTCCTTAC
Source organism: Agapetus fuscipes (assembly GCA_951799405.1). NCBI lineage: Eukaryota > Metazoa > Arthropoda > Insecta > Trichoptera > Glossosomatidae > Agapetus > Agapetus fuscipes. Next base: position 11,440,595 of record OX637342.1, read on the forward strand.
TTCCAGCACTTCCGCGCCGGCAACGATATTGTCCGCCCTCCGTATCTTGGTGCGTTAGAGTGGTTTGACACAGGATGTGGATCCATTCAAGACATGAAGTCAAGGCTTAGAAAAGGAGTAAATGAAGTTGAGGATTTATAAAAGATCAGACTTTGTTAAGTAAGAAGAAAATAATTGGTTAGCTGACAATTATAACCCAAAACATACAAGCAGTTCTGTACAGTCAAACTTCAGATCTAGATGAGGGCTCGAAATTAAATAAGTTTGACACAGGGAGACCCGCTAACAAGGCACTGCTCACTGTGGGATACTCGTAGATGGTATTACAAACAAAATATCTCTCTAGAGTTGTGGATATTTAGGGCCTGGAATTAGCCGCCCCCTGACCGCGACCCCAAGTTAATTTCCCAATTCCGCGGTTTGCTGGGCGAGCATCTGCGTCTGAAGGCTTCATCTCCGCCTCACACAGACACAGCATCCACACCATTGACTTATGATATCTGGGAACTAGAAATTATTTTCACGAAAATAGACTGTTCCAATTTAGGTACTCACGAAAATGGTCTTAAGTAAGAAAGAGAACAAAGAGCTTCACAGTTGCATTTCCATGTCTACAAAAAAACTCGGGCGAATTTAAAAATGTTTCTGGAAAGTTTGCAACATTGCGAATAAATGGCTGCCCAAACCAGTCCGAACATAGCACGCACGGGTAATAAATGTTGTGATCGCTAAAATTAACGAATTTTAAAGGAAAAATGCATTATTTTAAAACCTTATGGCATGTGTTATAATTGGGTGTCAAAACACAAAATTGAGAAAGCAAGAAAACATAAAATTTGATACGTAAAAACATGACCGGTCAGTAGTTCAGTGGAAACACTTGGGACTCGTAAAAGGAAGGTTGTGGGTTCGAATCCCAGCGCAGCACAAAACATATTATATACCTACCATTTATATTTGTAAATATGCTCTGCGAACCTTTACCAAGGACCGGTCACTAAAAGATCCATCCAGCCTTACAGAAACTGGGTCTTGCTTGAATACTGGCGCTTTGTAGCGATGACCAAGCTTGTAAATATCTCTGCGGCACTACAACAAATGTCATAGACCCCTAGAGTCTCTGAAATCCAAGGAGTCTCTCGCACAGGAAAAAAAAATGTTTTGTATGACTACACCACTGTAACGTTTGATTGGACTGAGACAAATGTGGGCTATAGTATTCATCAATGCAGTAAGTGAGTTTCTGCTCCTCTATGTTATTACTCAATGGTCCACACATACATACAGGCACAACGTCTACACAGACATATAGGCACAACGTCTACACAGACATACAGGCACAACGTCTACACAGACATACAGGCAGAAAGTCTACACAGACATGAGGAACTTGCCCTGACAAGTTGGTGCTCAGTTCGTGCGAGGGACATTGCGATGGCTGAAGGAGACACAAGGAAGTAGTTTGCTTCTTGGGTTGGAATAAAGTTGTATCGCAACAATAATTTCTTCAAATATAAATTGCCGTCTAAACTAAAAATATGCCGGGAAATAATAATGTACTCTAGAAGGAAAAAAATTAAAATTGTAAGAAAACTGATGCAGAAAATGGAAATATATTTGTAACCATTTAGTAAATTTACTCACAAATAATAAGCGATATCTGAATAGTGAGAGCATTGCAGTGTGGAATGAGTAATCAGTGCCCAAACACAAGCTCGATTGCGTAAATCTAAAAAAAAGGTTTAAATTAAATCACTCTCTAGGAGTTACGCCGTATATTCTATACAGTTTCAATTCATGCAATTGAGGTATAATGTAATATGAAGTGTTTTATTTTCGGGATACAGGTGTAAAGAAAAAGAGGTTCTGATATTTTTAGTAGAGAATCAATCAAAACTAAGGTATTAAGAAAATAATGAAATTCTTTTTCTGACGCCAATTGAATTCAACCTTGATTAAAAGATTTGATTTTCCTACCTGATGCTGACGTTTGTATTATAATTTTTTTTTTAAATTTATTATATGTGTGAATTAAAAAAACAGTGTTTGAATAAAAGAAAAGTTTTTGAAAATTTTTTGAAAAACCAACCAATAAAATGAATTTTCACAGTGTTAATACACAAACCATAAAAAAATATAATTGATTAAAAGAGATTGAATAGACTAAGCCATTGAATCATCAGCTAGATTCTCAACATCGTGACAACGTGTAATTAGTCTCCAGCTGGAATAATTCAAACAAAGTTGTCATATAAACCACGCTGGCCTCAGTAAGTATAACTTCAGCCATAAGCCCTCATGATCTCAGTCCCTGACTTGTTGTACGTTTGTCAGTTCAGCCCACTTGGGTGTATCAATAGTACAGCATGCTATGCAGTACACGCTTCTTGGAGGGAAAAGAAAGTAGGATCTATTAGTTGTTTTTAATTTAAAACAAATAGCTGTTTAATATCAAAGTCTCCCAGAGCGACCAATCTTTTGAGTGAAACTTCAATACTTTTTTTGACAATGTATTGGTTTGCTACTCACTAACCTATTTTGCCTGTACAGAAACAAGTATTAACGTCATCACTTAATATTTTTTATTTAATATTTTTAATGAATTATTGATTAAAAACTACCTGACCTCATGACATCTGTTCAACCAGCGTCAAAGTTATTGTCGATAGGACACGGCGAAGGCGGGGTTTGAACTTGCGATTGTTTGCGAAGGCAAATTCAAGTTCCGATGCTTTACCCCTTAACCATTAGAGGTATAGAAATAATTAAATCATACATTCGTATCCGCTAGCAAAAGAAAATAATTATTTCAAAATATTTTCCCGGTTGATGACAAATCTTTGTTAATTTAAAGCACTATCAATTGACTTCTTCTGTTGGTATTTTCAATAAAGAATAATTATAACGATCACAATTAGGTCATGTATAGTCTTGTCTTACATCTTGCCACCATTCTGCTAAGGGAGGACGGTAACTCCGCAGATCTATCTTTGTTTTGTCTTTGCACACATCTTTCATCTCCTCGACATTCATCATTCTCTTCATGCATTTTTTAACGAGTTTATAAGACTTTTCAACGATGAAATTGCATCGTTTCTTTTATCAACAACAGAAATTGATTTTATGAATCAACTGTCAATTTACTTTAGATGAAAGATGTGTGTGTATTTTTCTAAAGCTAACACAGGTCCGATCTTACAGCGTTCGACGTTTCCATGAAATCCAATTGAGAAACACAAACAGCGGTATTGACAGAGTAACAAGGCAGCTATCGCGTCGACACAAGCAGAGCTAGATGGCTTAGGTCTTCAATATCCTTCCTCGTTCTTCACCAGACCTCTCCATCTTTCCGTCTTCCCACCAAGAGACCTCTACCCTGAGGAACTACTTCCTTTTAGTCCAGGCATGTCAAACATGCGGCTCACCTAGACATTGGTTGCGGCCCGCGGAGACTTTTATTGGACTTATTTTTTTATTATTAAAAAGTATAATTTTGACCTACGTATATGCAGTTAACAGCTGTTATTTATCTTCATATAATCTGAAGGATGTATCAACATTTCTTCTTCTTCTTCTTCATCTTGATTTAGGACTAGGTCCTGTTTATTCTCGGATTTCACTCCTGGGACGCGGATGTCCAGCTGTCCTTCCACCTCTTTGGTGGTCGTCCAGGGGGTCTGCTGGTTGATGGTATCTCGTCTGCCGCCACTTTCACCATTCTCACCGGATCCATTCTTTCGACGTGATCTCTCCAGTAACGTCTTCTGTTTCTACCCCATCGCACATCCAGCAACCCCATCAACATTTAAGATGTATAATTAATGCACGCTTACAAGCGAGACATGCTAGTTCGCGTTTACAAATGCCGCATGTGTACCTACTTACGAAATAAGTAAAAGAAACAAATCTCACATGAACTTAAACCCTGCGACTCTTGCTAACCTTTCTTTTTAAACATTGGAAAAATTGAGCCAATTTTTACAGTACCTATGAGCAGTCAGCCTCATACCAACGTTAAAGTCAAGGAACGACTTACTACATATACAAGGGTTGTTAAATAGGGTCAAGGGTTTTGGCCATTTTTGAGAGTGAAAGCTCCTTTCCTTGTCGATTTTTGTTGGAAGTACATTATAGGTATAATTACATGGGACTTTGTCTTGTGCAGCCCCCAACTTCGATCAACTTCAACTACAAAATCGACTATTTTGCCCTCAATATCATATGAGTTGGAGACGCCTGCTTCAGTGTAAATCTTCCAGCTTTGCGGGATTTGATAATGTTTGGAAGTTTGCATCACAGAGCTACCAAATTAGTTTAAAATTAATACCATAATACAAACGTGCCGCCTAGGCGGGCGTCTTAGAGGAATCATCGGAGCGCTATCAGTCCTGAGGCGTTTACACAAGACAAGCACACCTAGTATGCCGAGTATAAAACATCGTGTAAGCTCACTTCGATCGCGAAAATCGAAAACATGATTGAAACCTTAATCCGTTTCTAGGAGTGCCGTCGTATATTCTATACATTATAGATTTACATAATCGAGCTGAGATTTACGCAATGTGTTATACTTGGAGTACATTATTACTTTTGCTAATATCGGCTACTTCACCAGATAAACTTTTCCACTATACAAACCTCGAATATACAATTTTACGTGTAAACTCGGCCAATGCGTTTAGTGAAAAACGTATGAAAACTGTAGCAGATCATTTTACTTTCAATGAATTATTAGTGAAACGCTCCGGTTTAGTTTATACGAACAGTATTATACTTGAGTTACAGAATATATAATTATTTAATTACATATATGGAGAGCAACTTGATCTACAGGGTGTCCGATATGTACTGGAAGCACTTGTAACTCATACACATTGCAGAAGTTGGGTGTTATTCTAAGAACTGCTTAAATTATGTTTAGTCCGTGTTAATTCAAGCTCAAAGTAAACCTTGTAGCAGACTAAAGGAAACAGATTCATTATACATACAAGCATACTTATGTAACGATGATAACGCTGTTCCTTGACAAATAGGTTGGTATGAGGTCGACTTAGAACATTATGTACTATTAAAAAATTGGTTCATCAATTTGGACATCCTTGGTCGCCACTCGACGATCTTTTTCAGCCACCTCTCATGGTCTTGCCTTGCAACGTGACCTGCCCAGCGCCACTTTAAGAAGGCCACTCGCTGTATAAGATCAGTCACATCAGTGCGTCTACAAACCAGAAGATGTATGTGAAATGTGAAAAAAATATGTATGTGAAATATGCGTATGTGAAAACTATAAAAAAACACATTTTTTTGAGCGCTGATAAAGTACATGCCAAAAGTGATGAGTTAAAATATGGGCTTTTAGTTGTATTTCGAAACGATATCGATGTTAGCATGGGACGATAAGTTTGTCGGATGCTTCACATTTAACCTGAAAAACTTACAATGAATCTGAGTGTAAGCCAGATTTATTTACAAACACCATGCAGCAAAAAAAAAAACAAAAAGCTCAAATACAGTTTTCCGGAAAAATCTGTTTCCCTGTAATTGCTTTTGCTACAGGGCAACAGTACCCCTAGTATATATCATTTATACATACTCCTCTCGATTGCGTAAGTATAAATGTATATAAAATGCGATGAAACTCCTAGGGAGACATTTAGTTTTCATTCATTTATTCGAGTTACGCAATCGAGGTGAGTTTCACGCAATGCTTTATACTCGCAGTACAGGGGAATTGGGCCAGTAGGTACCTCCTAGTATTCTGGCTCATACAGACTTGGTGTAGCAGGAAGCGGTGTTATTTTTCCATTTAAATTTATTCTCTCTCCTGCTCTACATGCCGTAGGAGGGACAGAGAGGGAGAGACTTCTAGATGGTCCGATAGCTCTCCTTCTGATGTACGATTATTGTCACCTACAAAAACAATTACCACGCTGCACAACAGAGTGGATGGTATGCGCATGAATGGAACTCTATTCTACAAAATGTTGGCTGCTCTCGAACGGGAAAATTTCTAATATTAATTTCGTTATTTTTTTCCTTGACTGATACATTAGTATAAAGATGACCACCCATTCTGTTTACAAAAATCATTACCGATATCACCTCTGTTTTCAGGGAAGGTTGACAAAGTTCAAAGTTTAAGTAAAATACGCGTGTGGCATACGCCAGCGCGACCTTATACGTGTTGTGGGCATGAATTTAAGAAGAATCTGAAGTGCTTACGAGTATATATATCTTAGCAACTTAGATTACGGGATACAGATGTAATAACCTTGATTTAGTAGTAAGATGTATTTATTATCATATACCTTTACCTTATTATCTATATATATATATACCTTTACCTTATTATCTTATCATAGACCGGTCACCAAAGGTCCATTCACCCGTACAGCAATTGTGTCTTTCTTGAGAAGTGTCGGTTTCTATAGCGACGAAAAAGCTTGCTTGTACTGTACTGTACTGTATCCTGCCGCTGTTTCACTAGGTGTTGCCAGTACCTCCGCAGATGCATCTGCACTTCTTTCTTTGTCTTCATAATTATCTTGTGATTCACCCAAAAACAGCGCTCACCAAATAAATCATCCTAATATTATTATTATTATTGTTATTACAATTCTGTGCCTGTATTTGATAAATTAAAATAAAAGTTGCTTTGTTTTAATTCACATGAGTTTTATTTTTGTACACTCATGTGAGTTAAGACAACGCAATTTTTGTTTTAATCTATTAAAATGAACTTTCACAAAGTTACTGCTGAAAATCTAGATACTTTATTTGATATTTTAAAGTCCCAGTATTGTTGAACAGGAATACCTCCCCGGCCGCCTGTGCTGCGCCCCGGCCATGTAGTCCTTATTTAGTGACCATGTAGGAGCCGCCTCGGCTTTTTGTTTCCTTCCTGAGCGCACTCTTCCCTGCTCCACCAGTAATTGATTTTTAACTGCAAATGAAAACACACAAAGTCTATTCTCCACGTTCCGATCTCAAATATACCATACAGGTAAATACATTTTTGAAATTATTGAAAAAGAGAATAAATGTTCAGCATTTTAAATTCTAGTATATATATTTGCAACTAGTCCGGTCGATAGCTCAGTTGCTAGAGTGTTTGCATTCCGTGCCGAGTGTACGTAGTTCAAATCGAGTGAGGGTGTCAGAATTATTTTTCCGTTTCGGTGTTTGTTTGCCAAATATCTAACCCCAAAATAAAATACTGGCAAGGTTTACTCAGCCTTCACAAGAAATGAGTACCAGCCTTTATGGGAGCGGGGAAAGCCCCGCTTCAAGTTAAGTGCTTAGCGTGAGGGCGGCCCATATACGAAAGATTTCGGGGATAGCGCGACAATAAGATACACTATATGTGAAGCTTAGTTGCGTTGTGAATTTAAGAAGCTCTTGGATCATTAGCAAGCCCCATCGAGAGCAGGAATACCCCCATGTCAATTAAAGTGGTTGATGTAAGGCTAGCCTCTTTACCTGCAAAAGTAAAATGATTTCACACGCCACTTGCGACCTCGTCGGTTACAGCGCATTATAAGGTTGCTCTAAATGCAGCTTAGTTACGTTTTGCGTTATCAAAAAAAGAGATCCCCCTACGACATTTTATAACAGAAGTAAGAAGAACGTTAAAGAATCTCTTTGATTTCTAATGTGCAAAAAAAGTCGGAAGCAGTGTTTCTGTTTTCCAATCTTTTTACGCCCATCGCCACTTGTTTGTAAATACATAGCTCATCGCCCCCTTATGAGTAAATTAAAAATGAAAATGACGGGACGGAAGCGGGGTACGCACAGGTTTCAGGGGACTTTCACCACTCTATCACTCCATCGCTTCCCAATCGCCTCCTACGTAATTTTTCCCCCAGGTTAGGAACCGCTGGTCTATAGCTTGTTTGTACAGCCTGCTTCATGAATGCAACTAATAATTATGCAACCCAGTTACAGAATGCTGGACACAGCGGGGCGAGGCAAGCTTCGTGGCATACGTCCAAAACTTAGCAAAGAGAATTCCTGGAGCCCCCGCGCGCATCCAAGATGCACCAGCTGCAGAATTCCTTGCAGAGGAATGAACACATATTCCTTAATGGAAATTCTTCAGTTCCTTCAGGCCCCTCAGTCTCAGATGGAGAGAGTGACAGAGAAGTACAAAGTAACACGAAGAGAAGGTAATTTGATACCTCTGAAATAATCTAAGTTGGAAAGATATTTTAATATTTAAGGCTCATACTTGATGCATGTTCACAAGCAGACACGTGTAAGTGCTTGCTTACAAATTGGCTTGGAGCCAAATCAAGGATTGAACAACCTATAAGAAGAGTTAACACAATATTTGGAAAGCGTGCATTTGCAGTTGCTGGCCCTCTGGCCTGGAACCACCTGCCACATCATGTGAGAGAGCTAGAAGACCATGGAATGTTCCGGAATGCACTGAAGACAAGCAAATTTCTTGCATCGTTTGCACCAGCGCCCTTGGAGTGACTACATCACGAAACGGCGCTATAAAGAAATCATCAACTCATCATCATCATCATACGTATGGTGAATTTTTACTTACGAAATAAAAAATAACTCAAATAAACATAAGCCTTGCTGCTCTTTCCGCCTTTCCCTGACATAGTTCTGGTCAAGTGTACCAATTTTTGTAGTATGGGTGATCAGCTCCATATTATCAACCTTTAAGTCAAGGAAAGGTGGTGCTTAATTAAGTCATTGGTCACCTCAGATACCGATAGAAGAAGAAAAGATATTGAAGTGCTAAACATGAAATGATTATATTTTAAATATTTTGTGTATTGACACTGACAATTCATTATCATGACAAGATATTGTTTACTTGCTACACTGTATAATACATACACAACAGCATTTGTATTCTTTATATGAATAGTTGGGAAAAAACAGTGAAAAGAGTATATAATTTCTTGTTTTTCTTTAAATGTCTTTGATAGAAAACAATGAAACACAAATGAAAATAAAAACTTGATTTAACCTTTGTGTAGAGGTTGATGAAGAATAAAATAAATGAGACATACAACATCAACAAAATGAGTCAAATGCAAATAAAATACCTTTCAAGAATCTTATTATACATTTACTCTTATTTGCATCAATTAACAAAAAGTTCACGGTTCAAAATACGCAGTTCTAGGTCAAACCAACCTTTATTTATTTCTGTCTCTCATGAATAATAGCGAGACCTTTTTTCAGATCTGCGGGGAGGTTTGCCTGAAAAAACACTCTCCGGGAATGGATTCCGTTTAATGAGTCATTAGCCTTGTGACTACAGATCGCTGGATGTAAAAATTAGGGGATGAAATATTCACGACTCCCCCCACTCCCTTCCCTGCCCGCCCCCTCATTAAGTTCCGTAAATTCGCAATTAGCCAGATCGGGCTGAGGGACTTTTCCTTGTAGACTCTCCAATACCCCAAAAAGAAAATGCATGTTTTGTCGAACTGAAAAAATTGTTGGTTGATCTGTGATGTTGGCGACTATAGTTGAAGCTTTAAAATTTCAATTGTTTATTTTTATTGTCATCTTTTTTACACTTTTTACCTACATTGTCGGTGTAATGGCCGTGAAATCAAATCGCTGTTCTTGACTAGCGTATTTGGAACATAATACGTTGGTTCAAATCACGTGTGGCCCGTTTGACCATAAACTCGGCCCTGGTTCAACAGATGCCATTACATTCACACAAGTTCTGCTTTCGTATGAATTCAACTGGCCAGGCGAAATAAGTTTGTGAATTGCATTGCTCTTCACAAATCTAATTAAAAAAAAGTCAATAATTGCGAAATAACTAGGTGTATAATGCCATATTTTATTATGGTCCGGTCCGTAGTCCGTAGTGGCAACACTTCGGACTCGTAAATGGAAGGTTGTGGATTCGGATCCCGGCGGAGTACAAAAATATACCATTTATATATCGAATGTGCTCTTCGCTGGGTTGAAAAATTCATAAACCTTTAACCAATGACCGGTCACCAAAGGTCCATCCAGCCTTACAGCAACTGGGTCTTACTTGAGTATTGGCGCTTTGTAGCGACGACCAAGCTCGTACACCTCTGCGGCACTACAACAAGTGTCATAGACCCCTAGAGTCTTTAGAATCTAGGGAGTCTCCCGCACAGGATTTCTTGTTGTTGCAAATATACATTACATTTAAGATTCATGTTGAATGCAATACCACATGCAGACACGTGTAAGTTCGCGCTTCCACATGCCGCATGTGGACTTACAACACAAACACTCACTCTAAAAAGAACATAAGCCCTGCAATTCTTGCCGACCCTTCCTGAAACAGGGGTAACATTGGAAAAGTGAACCATTTTTTTGTACCAACCGATAAGCCAAGGAAGGACTTATAGGTTGGTAAATGGCTTACTTTGCCAATGTTATCAATCATGGATTATCAGAAAAATAGCAGGGATTATGTTAATTTCAGGTTTTGATCTTATTCTGTAAGTTTGGGTGTTTATAAGCTCAAATTTACTTACACGTGTCTGTTTATGATCTTCAATTAATATGAATCTTTAATGTTAGTGTATCTTTGCAACTTAGATTACAAATTATAGAATATACAATGTATTACACCGCTAGTCCACCATAAACAAGGAATGAGTGCATGCAAATGGCCATTCTGCTTTTTTTTAAGGGTTATTAATTATTTCTCCTTCGAGGTCTGCAGCGTCCACGGCCGGCACGCCACGGTTACAGTATTACAAAGGAAATTACAATTAATAGCTGTGAAAACAAGAATTCTTGCCTGAAAAAGTGAATATTGTTTGTTATCTAATATAAGCGCATGCAACAGCATACTATAATCTATAATATATAATCTAAGTTGTAAGGATATATTCATTTAAAGTTCTCAGATGTATGCCCACAAACAAACACGTGTAGTTCGCGCGTACAAATGTTGAATGTGTACTTACAAATAAATTCCAAACCTCAAATGAACATAAGCCCTACAACTTTTGCCGACCTTCCCTGACACAGGGGTGACATTGGCAAAGTGAACCATTTTTTACAGTATGGGTGGTCACTGGTCAGCCTCATACCAACCTAGAAGTCAAGGAATACGATACGAGAATACATTTGGTGGTGATGTTATGTGGTCAATACTTCTTTTGTTTACTTTTAACACTAAAGAAAATGATTAGGTTTGACGAAATGGAATTTTTATATTCTCATATTTAATTCAAATCGAAAACTTGTAAGAAAATCTGAAGTTTATGTCTAGCTTATCAAAAATTGCACGAGAATTTCATAAAGATAATAATTCAAACCGAGAACAAATATTTTGTCCATCTTTACACATTTTGACAATTATATTAATTTTTTAAAACTGAACAATTTTAAAACTTAATTTAAATCGGATATTTAACGAACCGTTTAGAGAGAACTTACATCATTCTCGACGTTTCATCAGCGACGTAGCCGACGTCTTCAGGAGAACATCCTCTCTGTACGGCGACTGAGGATGAACGGTTCGTTAAATATCCGATTTAAATTAAGTTTTAAAATTGTTCAGTTTTAAAAAATTAATATAATTGTCAAAATGTCAAACGACCGTAATTCTAACTTAAACCTAACTTTTAAACATTTTATTTGTATTATAAGTACCATCGGCCTAGAACTCCACCAGGACTGCGGATAACGGGCAAGGAGGCAGTTTTCAGAAAAGCCCTGAAAACACATTTTTTTTCACAATCTGCAACGCCTTTGGGACGACCACGGGTCATGAAAAGGCACAATAAAAATTAATAATAATAATAATATAATCATTTGCAAAATTCAAATGGTTAACACAACAGTCGGCGCCAATGACGTATGACTAGCGCATTTACAATTTTCGCATGCGGCAAGCACCTATAAGCGTGTTCTTGTTTCAGGGAAGGTCGGCAAGACTTGTATGGCTTATGTTCATTTGAGATTGAGTTTTTATGTTGTAACTCAACATGCGGCATGTTTAAGCGCAAACTTATACGGGTCTGTTTGTAGGCATACATTTTATATTAATTTTAAATGTTAATATATCTTTGCGACTTAGATTATAGATAGACAGGCGACGTCATATAACCGCAAGTTATCATTGCAACAATAAAGTAAATTAATTAAAGGGTGCATGAACTTATAAACAGCAATGTCTTTGGCTTGGATATAATAATTCCCTCTGCAGAAAGCGTTCAGATGTATGGAGCGCATTGTTGAGATACCTCAGGTAAATATGAATAAAACACGAACAATCCAAGTTAATGAATAGAGCAGAAACAAAAGAGGTCTTCACTTGGCGAGGCGCTATGGGGGCATATTCAGTACCCAGCATTCACGGACTGACAAATCTCGTTCGACTTGGTAAGTACTCATTGTTCCTCACAAATCTACAATACTTCATTTAGATGAAAATTTATAATATTATGTTTTTACGCGGGATCAAATTCATTAAAACTACAGTGATTTATTTCCGCTCCAGAGCCTCTTTATATTTGCACAGTCCAACGGTCGATTGACTTTTACCCCTGCAGTGAGTTTTGGCTCTTATAAGATTAAAGATCGTTCTCGAATTTTTGAGAATCGTTACACGAGAGACTTTACTAGAACGTCTGAACAAACAATCACGCAATTTCGTACAATATAAATTAAATAAGTGACTAACATATATTTATTTCTGGAAAGATTTCACAGACTTTAACAGGCAGACAATGCATAACACACAATTACATATTTGTAAAAATAACCTAGCACACATATTTTTGTTAAAAAAAATTCTACATTGAAAAAAACATGTAGGTATCAAAAATTGATAAATACTTGATTTTGAGAAGACTTTGGGTAAAAAACAGACGTAAGACATTTATGCATGTCTTTTAAATTGATCGATGCATACAATAAATAACCAAATATTAAACTGGGCATCTGAGACAATTTTTACAATACGTACTCTGTACGTATCTATAATAATCTAAGTTGCAAAGATATATTGGCATTAAAGGCTCATATTCAATGCATGGCTACAAGCAGGTGCATGTAAGTTCACACTTGTGTATCTAATCTAATCTAATCTAAGCTGCAAAGATATATATCATTTAAGATTTATACTAAATGCATTCCCACAAGCAGATATGTATAATTTCGCGCTAACACATGCCGCATGTGGACCTACAATATAAAAACCCAATCTCAAATGAACATAAGCCTTGCAACTCTTGCCGTCCTTCCCTGAAACAGGGGTGACATTGGCAAAGTGAACCAATTTTTATATTATGGGTGGTCAGCCGCATAACAACCTATAAGTCAAGGAACATACATGACAAATTACATTTTTTAAAATCAAAGAATAAAAATAACAACAATAAAAATAACACTTGTGTACATACAAAATAAACCACACCTCACATGAGCATAAACTTAGCAACTCCTGCCATCCTTCTCTGAAACGGGGTGGCATTGGCAAAAGTGAAGCGAATCAGCCTCTCATCAACCTATAAGTCAAGTAACAAAAATATTTAAGTATGTAGTTTGGTTCTATGTGCTACATAAGAGGAATAACTAAAATACGGTACTTGTAGTCGAGAAATTGCCGACAGCAGAGACGTCCCAATACCAGTATGTTCACCGAATCACTTGGATTGGTAATGTCATGAAACGTCGTGAAACATGCTTATTTGATTAACCCATTTTGTACTTTGTCTTCTCCTTCCACGCTTACCTTTGGCATTTTTGGCACAAAGCTGTCATAGTAATGAATTATAACGTTGTATAAATAGTACATGATTCATCTTTTTAATAGCTTTCGAATCTAAATTTATCACGCTATTAGTTAATTGTAGAACTATTAATAGCGTAGACTTGTCGCGTGACGCTTTCAAAGGTTAAACAGAATATTTTAGTTTAGTTTGTTGCGATTGTTGTCCGACTGTCGGACCGCCACAATAAAGATATTTTATATTATACCTGCAAGCATCGATGCATAAGTATTGGATGGGCGAAGGAAGCAATCCGTAGAGACGTAGGAATGAGCTAACGCGCTCATTGGAAACCAAATTTAAATTCAGTACAACCTTCCAAGTGTCAACAGGTGTACTACCTAATTGAATTTTTTTTATCCCTTGCCAATGCCCCCCCTGTTTCAGGGAAGGTCAGCAAAAGTTGCAGGGCTTATGTAAATTAGGATTGGGTTTTTATATTGTAAGTTCACATGCGGCATTTGTAAGCCCGAGCTTATACGCGTCTGCTTGTGGGAATGCATTTAATAGATTATAGATTATTATACTTGTGATACTTAAGTTTATGTGACATAAGCTTTAAACAGCGTCAACTATTTTCATTACATTAACAACACAAAAAGGTGTTTTCAGAAAAAAAAAAAAAAATTATATTACTAGGAACAACAACTATGTGCATAGATTGAAGACGGAAAAGAGGCGTGAAATTAAAACATCAATAACTTGTCAAATTCATACCGTCTCCATGTAATAAATACCTCACTGCTTGCTAGTCTTTTTTGTACTGAGAACTCCTTCAGTGTTATTTTTAGACACTTTAGTCGTCCGTTGAGCCCACGCTTTGACCAATGATGCCTGGGCTGAAAGTCTCATCACAACGATAATTCTTACCTACCGATAATATTTGTATGAAGAAAAATCAGCTGTTCACTTGCAGCCATCTTGGATTGACAGGTCTTCATACAAATGCGTTCGTTTGTCAAAACGTGGGCTCAACGGACGACTAAAATGTCTAAGAATAGCACCGATAGTCTCCATGTAAATAATACCTCAGTGCCTGCAAGTCCCTCTTGTACTGAGAACTCTTCAAGTTTATTTGTTCTTAAATGCTGCAGATATAAGTCACGATCACCATCATTCTTCCCGCCGTAATAGAGAGATCACTCCACACAGACTTTACGATACCGGGAGAAATGCTCCACTATAATATTCACTACGGAACTCTTTGTTTCGTTTCTCGCAGAACAAACAGAGCTCACCTTTTGTATGAGCCGTGTTCCCATGAAGTGATGGAGTGTTTGCTTACCTGCGCGCTCCTCGTGCAATTCAATTTGTTTAGAATGTCTCCTCCAAGTGCAGTTTAATAAAATAAATGAGGAATATCATTTACCTTATGCTATGAAATGTTTAATAATGCTTGAGCATCATAATTCTGTTTAAACAGCACTCCAGTAGGAAGCTGTTTAAACATAATATATTCCAGAATCTAACTGGCGAAAAAAAACAATTATACCGTGTTTCTTTTCGTCTGTATATTTGTGAAAGTTCAATTAAAAAAATAAATAAAAACTAGGACAAAATTCACTTTGACTCTTATTTATTTATTTTTTGCACGACTACTTTCGGCGGAACAGTATCTCCCATGTAGTGGTTTTAATTGCCTTCCTCCAGAAAAGGAATGAAATGTAGTGCAAAAAATAGACGAATAAACATCAAAGGGAATTTTTTTGGAATTTTTGTACCAAGAAGATTTTTACCAAGAAATCAAGAAGTCTCCAGTGGGCCGGACATGTAGCACGTGCAGAGGACTCCAGGATCATCAAAACTGTCTTGGATGTTGCCCCCAGGTGTTAGACCACTCGGACGTCCCAGGATGCGGTGGGCAGACAACGTTGAAGCCGACACCAAAGTTTTGGGAGTGAGGGGACCATGGAGAGAAGCAGCACAAGACAGAGAGTCCTGGAGGATTGTGGTGCGGGAGGCCCTGAGCCTTCAAGGCTTATGGGCCGAAGAAAGGTAAGGTAAAGTATTTTTTTTACAAAATTTATAGAAACACTAATTATGTATGATTCCTACTATTGGTGGCCTCAATCCCGTTGATCTGCGGGATTGACAAATGGATGCGTGATTGGATTCCGTAGTTCCTACATTATGAAAACATTTTTTTATTCAAGTACATTTGTCAACGCAAAAACCTCAGAAGTTAAATATATTCTTCAATAATTTTACGAGCAACAAAGACTTCAAACATTTTTTTTTTTAAATTTTTTTTTTTATTTGATCAAATTACATATTACATTATACTTATATTTTTAACAATGTTTTTTTTTTTTCTCATGCTGAAAGCAGATAGCAGTTACAATAGAAAGCAGTTACAATACCCAAGTAAAACCTTTTTTCGACTCTTCGTGATCAACTGAGTAAGAGGCGTGCGAAAATAAACTGTCTCTACGAGATATTTATTGTTTGTATTGATAGGAGTATTAAATATCAATAGTAGGTCTGCCTCACATAAATAATCTACGAGATGTCATAACGATCCCTGAGCGGCCCACTCCACTCACAGAGAGAGTCTGGCCTGAATGTCTGCGTGTAATAAAGCAGGGCGATTAATAAGAGACACTGTCTTTATTAAATCAGTACCCCGAGTATACAACATCAACATAAGCTCCCCTCGATCGCGTAAATCGAAAATTTATAGAAAAATCGATAGCACTCCCAATGAGGCGTTTTATGTAAATTTATCTTGTTAGTATGGTCGATAGCAGCTCAGTTGGAAAAGTGCTTGCATTTCATGCCGAGAGCTCGGGTTCGAACCTTACCGAGGGTGTCGGAAATGCTTTTCCGTTTCAGTGTTTATTTCAAGCCCACACTAAAATACCGGCAAGGTTTACTCAGCCTTCACAACAGCCCCCTCGGGAGTTGAGAAACCCCAGCTACAAATGAAGTGGTTGGCGTAAGGCCGGTTCCTTACCTGTAAAAATAAATAGGTTTCACTCACCACATGCCAAACCCTTCGGTAATGACGCGGCAGAAAGTTACAGTATATGTGTAGCTTAGTTGCGTTTGGTTATCTTGTCGATTTACGCGACCGAGGAGAGCTTACGTAATATTTAATACTCAGGTTACAGAGCTCGCCGTGAATCAGGGATCGCTGGACACGATCATCTGCCAGGTCCACCAAGTAAAATACCTTAAAATTAAACTTTACCATAGCGTTGTACCAAAATGTACGGGAACTGAAGTAGTGCCTCCAGTGAATGTTTTAGTTTCCATAACTTTCCAAGTTTAAACACGAGTAGAAGGGAAGACGGAGGAGGAGCGGTGGGGAGGTTACCTCAGAGAGATCATAGGGACATAATATGCACAATCTATGCCCTAACAGAGATCATTATAATTGTAAATCATAATTTTTAACGAATTTACTGAATGCTAAATGACTAAGAACCTTTTAGAATAAATATCACACAATTCAAACCGTGAAACACTTTTAAGATGCAATTTTAATTAGGGTTTTGACACAAAATAAAGCTTCGACCTTTGCAACAATTCGATTTTATTATTATTTCTGAAGAGTACTCGCTTTCAAGCAACAGTAGGGGCAAGTGGTGTACCTATGGACACGCCGTTTTTTTTTCGACTTAATATTTTTTTTCTCGCAAGTTAAGAAAGGTAGAGAGAAGATTGTTTATGTTATGTATTCATTGTCTAATTGTGCATAACCAACTTATTTTTAGTTTTTTATAATATCGACCTGTTTTGTGTTACAACCTTTCCCCCAAAAATCGCATTTTTGTCCAGAGGTACACTTATGGGTGTGTACCTGTGGACAGGGGTAAGTGTACCTTGGGACAGCATGTGTACCTCTGGACATCAAAAAAATTAAGTAGTTTAAAAATGATTAAACATAGTATTATTTTATATTTTATTGGTGATAAAATTGCACAAACTTATTATTATAAAAATGACAACAAAACATTTTAATAGCGATTATTAAAAACACGTAATATATATTGTTAGAAGAACCTACCTTATAACAACAAACAATATTAAAAATATTTTTTATTTTCCATGTAGAACTCATTCATCTCTTCGGAATCGTATGAATCTGATCCAAAAACACCTTTATCCAAACGCTGCATTTTATGAAAAGTGTGAGGATGCAAAGTTAAAATGAAAACTCTCGATTCTTTTGCTTTTTCGAAAACTTGTATATTTATATGGTAATCGTGGTTATCCATGATTAGGAGAATTTGATCACTTTTTCAAGGTATCACATGAGCAACTTTGATTCGTTTGACCAACTAAAAGATGGATATAAAAATAAATTAGAATATGTGGTGGACACCGGACCGGTGGACACAAGGCGTGTACCTTTGGACGTCCATAGGTACAAGCAAAAATGTGTCCAGAGGTACACAAATGATACTAAATTAAAACATCAACTGACATTTAATTTTGAGGTTCTAAATAAGGCAAATGAATGCTCTATCGTTTTAAGCACTCCCTAAACTCTAAATTGGTATTATCATTTGACTAAAATATTTCATAATCACACCATGAAAACTGTTTAAAAATGCATAAAAACTAACTTTTTGTTGCTGAAAACTTGAATTGTAAAAAACGGGCACGTGTTTTAGGTGATGACAAGTTACACACAATAATATTGAGAGCTATCAAAAATGTAATATCCCCGTTTATGTGATGATTTTTAATCTTCTGTATTTCCAGAGATATGATGGTGTCCAAAGGTACACAGCGTCCAGAGGTACACCACTTGCCCCTACGTATTGCCAACATTTTTATGTATTAAATCCTAGTGCAGCATAAATCGTAATAAAAGATTTTCATGTTTTTTTTTAAATTACATTTGTGAAGAGGAATGCAATCCACCTATTTTGCCTGACCAGTTGTTTTCATGCAAATGCAGAAGCTTGTACAATGGTGAGGGTCAAAGTTATTTTCGATAGGACAAGGCCGGGCTCAAACCAGCGGTTTGCCAAATCTTATTTTAATATTTTATTTTGTGGATGAATCCTTCAAAAGGTAGGATTGAAATAAGTCCATGTTCTTATTCGCTCTATTTGGCATCTCTAGTGGGGGCCTTACAGGGTCTCTTTAGACCTCGACAGACGTGTACAGACCCCAGCTTGCTTCTATAGACCTATGCAGACCTCAACCTTCCTGTATAGACCCGCACAGACCTCCACCTGGTAATGATGATGTTCTGTTAATGTTTGTGCAGCCCGGCGGACCGCAGATCTGCCGAGCGCTTATTATTATTTGAACGGTCACGTTTTGTCCGACAAAATAATATCGCAGAAATTCAGCCAATAAATTTGCCTAGCGCGGAATTCTCACATAAAAATCCATAACTCTGCGAGCGTGATGTGACCTGTGAGGTATACAGAGTCCATGGACAGACTTGCACGGGGACGCAGAGTGATTTTTTAAAAATAATTGATCAGTGGACTGTTCAGTTCCGCCTCTACAGCTCAGTTAAATATTTTCACGGTTTTTTTTGTCGGCCTTGCGTGAACGCTTATAATACCTGTATTTTTTTTTACGATTGAAGCACATACAACAATTAAACTAAAGCAGTATATTATAACTGTTACTACTATATAAACTACCTATTTGAATGATGGGCGCCCTTGGGGTGGCTGGAGCCATTTAATGGCGCCCAAGGAGAGAACAAAATGCAACTATATATATACTTATAATGTAATTACTCGTATGTATTGAAGAGATAACGCTACGCTGCTAAGCTACACAATTAGTATGACCTCTCACCGCGTTCTCGCCGGATGGGTCGCATGTGGACTGTGGCGAGTAAAAATATTTATTTTTACAGTTATTTTTACCGGTAGCTATATGAATAAAAGAAAAAAGCTTTGCAATGAAGCCCCAACAGACTGCTTGTGTTTATAAATGATCAAAGATAAAATGTAGCAATATTTAGAGACAGAGTAAAGTAAATTTACGTACTTACTCACTCATTTAATCGTGCTCACAATCCTGTAAGTCTCAGGCCCCTCCCCGCACAACAGTCCTCCAGGACTCTCTGTCTTTTGCCGCTTCCCTCCATGGTCCCCTTACTCCTATGACCTCCGCGTCATCCTCTACAATGTATGCCCACCATATCCTGGGACGTGGCACCCGAGAGGGCATCATCCGACGTACACAAAATAACATTAAATTAAAGAAGGCAATTACTACATACATTTTTTAAAAATAAATTTGTGAAGAGGAATGCAATTCACCAACGTATTTTCCCTGGTCAGTTGTCTTCATGCGAAAACAGAAGCTTGTGTGCATGCAATGGCATCTGTTGAACCAGGATCGAAGTTATCGTCAAATGGGCCAGGCGTGAATCGAACCAACGTTATTCTGTTCCGAATACGCTTGTCAGGAATAGCGACTTGATCCCCCGGCCATAGCACCAACATATAGTGTAACTTGTTGCCACGTTATTCGCTGAGTAAAACTAGCCGGTAATTTATTTTGGGGTTTGAAATAAACACAGAAACAGGAAATCCTTTCTGACACCCTAGGTGGGATTCGAACCCGAGCTCACGGCATGGAATGCAAACACTACCACTAAGCTATCGGCTGGACTATTGTCCGAAGTTTAATTGTTTTAATCAAAATATTTTGGCATTTTCAAATTTAAATTCGCGGTAAGCTCACCGAGACGTCTTTCAGTTCATTTCAAGGACGACAAACTAATCCGTTGTTACTAGCTCCTTTTTATGCTCTTCCATTTTTCCAAAATTAAAATAACTGAATTAGGCTCGTGATATATAGGCTCGGGATAATTCCTTGACTTATAGGTTGGTATGAGTCTAACCACCCATACTGGAAAAAAGATTCACTTTGTCAATGTCACCCCTGTTTTAGGGAAGGTCGGCAAGAGTTGCAGGGCTTATGTTCATTAGAGATTGGGTTTTTTATATTGTAGGTTCACATGCGGCATGTGTGAGCGCGAAATTATGCGTGTCTGCTTGTGGGAATGCATTTAATATGAATCTCAAATGATATATATACCTATCTTTGCAACTTACAGTTAGATTTAGATATCATTAACAAAACATTGCAGACAAAATTGATACGCCCAACTTCCAAATACCAACGTGATTACAACGCGGGATCGGTTTCATTCCGTTAAAAAAAAGAATCGTTTTCTCTTGTTGGTACATTTTGTTGGTGCGGACTTGATTCCGCGGCCGCCTGTGTTTTGTGTTTTTGTGAGCAGAGTAAATAAATACAGCAATTTTACACGTGAGATTGGTTTCCATTGTGACACTGAATAAACAGGATCTGTTGTTGCAGCCCTGGTGAACCCGCCCAAACTCGAGTCCAGCTCATTGTGATATCTGTGGACTATGTAGCAATTATTTTAACAGTATATATCTGTTTCAACTTACTCACGATAATGGCCGTTAGTAAGAAAGAGACAAAGATCTTCACTGCGTCATTTAGTTGTATACAAAAAAAAAACTTGGATGAAACTAAGAAATATTTCCAGAATGTTGGCAGCATTGATATTCATTCCTGCGTTATAAATCTTTTGATCGGAATTTTTGACAATTTTTAAACGTAAAAGGCATTATTTAAGACGATGAGTGTCGAAAAGCATAATGTAAAATGCAAGAAAAAACAGGATTTCACATGTAAGAACGGGATTTTTAAAATATTGTTTTTGACAGGACTGTGGACAACTGTGCTCCAAAGTATGTATCTAAATCTAAATCTAAGCTGCAAAGATATGTATCATTTGAGATTCATATTAAATGCATTCCCACAAGCAGACACGCATAATTTCGCGCTTACACACGCCGCATGTGGACCTACAATATAAAAAACCCAATCTCAAATAAACATAAGCCCTGCAACTCTTGCCGACCTTCCCTGAAGCAGGGGTGACATTGGCAAAGTGAACCATTTTGTACATTATGGGTGGTCAGCCGCATACCAACCTATCAGTCAAGGAATTATCAATGCCGTAAACTAGTTTCTACTCCTCTTTATTATAACTCAGTGGTCCAGCTAAACCGAATCACGACATTGATGAACGCTTTTCATTATTATTTCATCTGAATCATCATTATAATTTATAGCAAACTAAATAGCTGTGGGTATTTAAATTTTGTAGTTTTAATGTTGCGCCTCTGTTAGTTTTGGTTTATTTTGTTTCCCTTCTGGGATCGGTCTACAATATTAACGAGTTTTAATTATTTCCAAATAGGTTTTCTGTTTTGGCAGCGTCCCCTGTCCATGTTTATGGAATAATTACGTAGAATAATTAGAATGTTACTATCTATGCCACTTCCCACGCACACCTCAGTATCTGTTAATGGGAAATAGAGTTGGTAGTGTAAACAATCCTAAAGTAAATAGCGATCCCGGAACGCATTTTCCTACTACGATTTTTCTCCTCTCGTTCAAACTTGATATAAAAAATCATTATTATCACATGTATTCTATATTTGACACTCTTTCAATGATCAATGTCAATTTCAGGGGCGTGCATCCCATACAGGCTCATGCGCCTAATAGGTAGGCAAAATATGATAAAAACCACAGATCATAGATAAAAACCATATAAGCTTAATATTGAGATTTAAAATTCCAAATTTAAGCTTGGTTGGAGCCATCGTTATCACTTCAGTCAATTTCAAATGAGTTATTTTAAAGGAATGGGAGAAAATATTTTTTCTTAAATGTATGCCTACTCGTATACCCTATGCACGCGCTTGGTCAATTTTCTATTGTATTAATGAAAATTAAAAAAGTTTTCATTGACGCTTGCATGAGTAAATTATACGCATTAATAAGTTCTTAATCCACACTTACTAAATAAAGACCTAAATCTCAAATGAACATAACCCTGCAACTTCCCAAGCCCTTCTCTGAAAGGCAAAGTAAATCGATTTTAGTAGAACCTCTATGGATTATTAGCCTCATACCAACCTATAAGTCATTCATATTTTTTTCTAATGATTTCAGATTGATGTCAATATGAGATTGTCCAGAAAAAAATATGGTTTTCATTCTCGTCTGTGAGAGATTCGTAATTTCACATTTTATAAATTTCAGTAATAAAATCACTTCAGTTTGAGAACAGATCCATTTTTAAATTTGAGCTAACGTTATATAAGCTTTTCTCATTTTTCCTTTGCGTCAAGATTTTTCCAAAAACACCCAGGGCTTCTCCTTCCCCTCCCTACCTATTTTTACGTTGCGCAGGTCCTGTAGCATTTGAGATATCTCAGCTAGAGCAGGCGAGCGGTAAACTGATCCCTCTGCCTTGCAGACGAGAAATCCATCACCTGAGAAAATAAACAGAGAGGTGAAGCGAAAACCGGACAATGAGACCATTTCACGGGATATTTTTGCTATTTATAAATGAAATATGTCTTATAGATTGGGAGCTGCTTGAATAGTTATTGCATTTTGTAATTCTTCCCTGTCTGGTCGATAGCTCAGTTGGTGGAGTGCTTGCATTTATAGCCGAGAGCTCGAGTTTGAATCCCACCGAGGAATGATTTCCCTTTTTGGTGCGTATTTCAAACACAAATAAAAATACCGAAAAAGTTTACTCAGCCTTTCCCAGAAACGAGAACCAGCCCCCTTGGGAAATGGAAAACCACCACGATCCCATCGGGAAAAACACGGCAATACCCAATCTTTATTGGTTCACTTTTGCCAATGCCCCCCCGGTTTCAGGGAAAGGTGGCAGGAGTTGCAAGGTTTATGTTCATTTGTATGCACAAATTCAGAATACGGAGGCGTGAACCTACATGTGCCTGTCTATGAGTATGCTTTTAATATGAGCCTTAAAAGTTAACATATCTTTGCAGCTGTTGCGGACGCAGCGAGCTTCAGAGTATTCGTTAAGCAAAAGAAGGTCCTTCTTAGGGCAACTACATAAAGCGCGATAATTGCGGCGACCTCGGTATGTGTAATGTGAAATGTGGACCCTTAATAAAGAAACATGTCAACTTCAGGGTTCACTATCACAAATACCGGGGGAGCTCGTGGATTAGCAATTATTGATAAATATGTTGATTTGCCTCGTTTGTGCCGACACTCCCACGCCCCATCCCTAGTTTTCGTTCCCATCCCTATTTGTGAGAATTCCCGTTATCCTTTGTCCCGTTATCCCTTTTGTTTCCCAGAATATAAATATGTGTATGTTCTTCGAAATAAATCACTTGTTCTCCGACTTCCGACTTCTTACTACAACTCTTCGCTTTCTTCAGAACTTCGACCTGCTACTCTTCCTGACCATCTCTTCAGATCTTCGATACAACGACCCGCCGCTTTGCCCCCTGACATCGAGATCTTGAATTATTGGAAAGGCAGCTGCCTTACAACCAGCTGACAGAGGAACAGTGTGAGAAGACGGATCCAGTCCACCCGCGCCTGTAGAGCGTCAGCTACATCTGGTCCTTCGCAGCCGGATCCCGTCTTCGACAGCAAGTTCACTTCCTGATGCCTGTTAAGGGATCGTAACACGCTGAGGAAGACGTTTCAAGAAGAAATGGAAGGAGACCGCGTTGAATCTGATTCGCGATCGTCCGAATCTGGGAGGACGACGATGGATTCATCAGTGGAAGAAGTGACAATGCGTATGGTTGTGGAGCTGAAGGAAATGATGGGAGAGTTCTTCACGTTTATGAAGGCTCACTCCATCAAAGCCGGCCACGCTGCGCAAGGAGACAAGTCAACGGAGCAACTCGCCGAGGCGGTTGCTGTGCCGGAGCTGCCCGCACCAGGTCCCACGATTGCCGGGAATGTTTGTGGGGCGGAGCCCGGACAGAAGGAGCGCGCGGTAGCTGCGGACACCGCGTCTCCTAATGATTCAGCATCTGGAGATGCTGATGACAAAAGACTCACCGGTGAATGGGTGAGGAGTTCACAAGAACATTCACAGCCCTCGATGGAAACGACGGCCGCGGCCTTCGTAAGGGCGAAGGAGGGCGCAGCGCCAAGCGGATTCCAATTAGAATCCAGTAGGACTGAGGGGAAGGTGAACCGAAATGCGGGTACAAAGTGTGCAATGTGCGACGGAGTGCATCGAGAAGAGCAGTGTTGTGAGTTCGCAAGGCTTGGGGTACATGCCAAGTGGAAAGTAGCGAGACAACGACGATTGTGCTTCGGGTGTTTGAGTGGACGTTGTCGTACGTCAAAGTGCCGCGCGCCAAAGTGTAGTGTAGATGGCTGCGCGGGCAAACACCATCAATTGCTTCATGTCCCGCGGGACTCCGAGAGTGACTCGGAGGTATTACATGCGATGCGCAGTGAGGGTGGTATGGTGCTCGAAGTCCTGCCAGTTACACTTAGGGAGCCAGAAGGGTCGTTGGATGCGCACGACCTTTTGGACGAAGGCTCTACAGTGACGCTGGTGAAAGAAGAGGAAGAAGAGGATGCTACCCACGTAGATGCGCGTCGAGGACCGTGCTCGGGATTACAGACCACGGGAGCAACAGGGATATGCGCGAAGAAAGCAGGCTCACGGCGCGTTAGCATATCCATGAAAGGGACCACAAGTGTGTGCCACGAAGCTGTAGGGCACACAGTGACGCAGCTGCGCTTACCAACGCGCGTGGTAAGCGAGCTAACAGCAGAAGCCTCCAGTTCGGCGGAGGTTAAGCCTATGGGTCTTATGGGCTTGGAGTATGCGTGGCTAGTCGTGCCACGCGGACACGTGCAGTTCAGATGGGATGACATGATCGTGAGTGACACTTTGCTGGGCCAAGTGTCTAGATCAACATCTGAAGCTGCAGTGTACAGTAGAAAGATTGTAACGGGTTTCTCACAACGGGTGAGACCGACAGCGTGGGTGATACGCTTCGTAGACCGCTGCCGCCATCATTGGAAGGAGGAGCAGCTGAAGAGGTCCGGAGATTCTAGGGAATTACGAGCTGAGATCACCAACGCTGGAACAACAGGGGTGCGCCTATCCCAGAGGTGCACAGTTG
Organism: Agapetus fuscipes; assembly: GCA_951799405.1. NCBI lineage: Eukaryota > Metazoa > Arthropoda > Insecta > Trichoptera > Glossosomatidae > Agapetus > Agapetus fuscipes. Next base: position 11,466,312 of record OX637342.1, read on the forward strand.
GCAACAAGGAGGTCCTGGCACGGGAAGAGCAACTCCCGCCCGGTAGGCGTTGGCGAGCAGTGACGCCGTACGTAGACGGAGTCAACGTCCTGCACATGGATACGCGCCTGCGGGGGACACAAAATGTTGCACGGCCGTTACCAGATGTAACGGGTTTCTCACAACGGGTGAGACCGACAGCGTGGGTGATACGCTTCGTAGACCGCTGCCGCCATCATTGGAAGGAGGAGCAGCTGAAGAGGTCCGAAGATTCTTGGGAATTGCGAGCAGAGATCACCAACGCTGGAACAACATGGGTGCGCCTATCACAGAGGTGCACATGTGGCAACAAGGAGGTCCTGGCACGGGAAGAGCAACTCCCGCCCGGTAGGCGTTGGCGAGCAGTGACGCCGTACGTAGACGGAGTCAACGTCCTGCACATGGATACGCGCCTGCGGGGGACACAAAATGTTGCACGGCCGTTACCAGATGTAACGGGTTTCTCACAACGGGTGAGACCGACAGCGTGGGTGATACGCTTCGTAGACCGCTGCCGCCATCATTGGAAGGAGGAGCAGCTGAAGAGGTCCGAAGATTCTTGGGAATTGCGAGCAGAGATCACCAACGCTGGAACAACATGGGTGCGCCTATCACAGAGGTGCACATGTGGCAACAAGGAGGTCCTGGCACGGGAAGAGCAACTCCCGCCCGGTAGGCGTTGGCGAGCAGTGACGCCGTACGTAGACGGAGTCAACGTCCTGCACATGGATACGCGCCTGCGGGGGACACAAAATGTTGCACGGCCGTTACCAGATGTAACGGGTTTCTCACAACGGGTGAGACCGACAGCGTGGGTGATACGCTTCGTAGACCGCTGCCGCCATCATTGGAAGGAGGAGCAGCTGAAGAGGTCCGAAGATTCTTGGGAATTGCGAGCAGAGATCACCAACGCTGGAACAACATGGGTGCGCCTATCACAGAGGTGCACATGTGGCAACAAGGAGGTCCTGGCACGGGAAGAGCAACTCCCGCCCGGTAGGCGTTGGCGAGCAGTGACGCCGTACGTAGACGGAGTCAACGTCCTGCACATGGATACGCGCCTGCGGGGGACACAAAATGTTGCACGGCCGTTACCAGATGTAACGGGTTTCTCACAACGGGTAAGACCGACAGCGTGGGTGATACGCTTCGTAGACCGCTGCCGCCATCATTGGAAGATGGAGCAGCTGAAGAGGTCCGGAGATTCTTGGGAATTGCGAGCTAAGATCACCAACGCTGGAACAACTTGGGTGCGCCTATCCCAGAGGTGCACAGTTGGCAAGAGGATTGAGGTCCTGAGACGGGAAGAGCAACTCCCGCCCGGTAGGCGTTGGCGAGCAGTGATGCCGTACATAGACGGAGTTAACGTCCTGCACAGGGATACGCGCCTTCGGGGGACACAAAATGTTGCACGACCGTTACCAGATGTAACGGGTTTCTCACAACGGGTGAGATTACTGGTATTGACAGCGTATGTGACACGCTTCATGGACCGCTGCCGCCGTCATAGGAAGACAGGGCAGCCGAAGTGGCCCGGTATTGATTGTGAATCATGGGCTAAAGACATCATCAACGTAGAGGTGATATGGGTGCGCCTATCTCTGAGGCGCACATTTGTCTACGAGATGGAGATCCTAAGACGGGGGGAGCAGCTCCCGCCTGGTGGGCGCTTGCGAGCCGTGACGCCGTACATAGACGGAGACAACGTGCTGCGTATGGACCTGCAGGGGACTCAAAAAGCCGCACCACCGATACTGGATAGAGACGACAAGTACGTGAAGCTGATGCTAACATACGTACATGAAGCTGCTGGACGTCCCGGTGTGGAGCGCACCAGAAGTGATGTGAGGGCAAAGTTCTTCGTTCTGAAACTTTGCACAACCTTACGATGCATCATCAAAGGCTGCCGGGCGTGCAAGATTATGCGGTGCACGCCGCAGACACCGCTGATGGGGAAGCTACCAGCTGCAAGGTTGGCCCAAGGAGGACGACCATTTAACCACTGTGGGTTAAACTTCTTTGGACCCATGACGGTGAGGATTGGAAGATGCACCGAGAAGCGGCATGGTGCACTCTTCACATGCATGACGACGCGGGCAATGCACATCGAGTTGGCAAGTTCATTGTCCGTGGATCCGGCCATAATGGCCGTGAGAAGGATGGCTGCACGATGTGGCTCCCCTAAAGTATTGTACTCTGACAACGGGACAAACTTCGTTGGGGCTGACCATGAAATGAATGCAGCCATCAACAGCTTGAGGATTGATGCTAAATTCCTGCAATTTACGGCGTTAAAGAGGATAGACTGGAGATTTATCCCGCCGTCATCACCGCACTTTGGAGGTGCCTGGGAACGACTAGTTCGTTCAGCGAACAAAGCCTTGACGGCAATGGTGAAGGAGAGGTCTCCGCACGAAGAGACGCTAGTGACAGCGTTAGCGGAGGCCGAAAGCACCATAAATTCACGCCCGATGACTCGCGTATCAGTGGATGTCAAAGATGATGAGCCTTTGACACCGAACCACTTCCTGTTGGGGTCAGCGGGTGGTATGACCTCCCTGGCAAGATACGACCAGGGAGATGAGAAGACCTGCCTGAAGAGACAGTGGAGATTGTCGCAACAAATGGCAGATGTGTTTTGGCGACGGTGGGTACGGGAGTACCCCCCCACACTGGCTCAACGTCCGAAGTGGAGGAGCCCAGTGGAGCCGATTCGAGAAGGCGGTTTAGTGCTGATCGCGGACCCTAAGCTGGTTGGCCGTGTTCGCCTCAGAAGACAGCAGCGTCCGGATTTAGTACAGCAGAGACTGCACGGGGGGAGTGTTGCGGACGCAGCGAGCTTCAGAGTATTCGTTAAGCAAAAGAAGGTCCTTCTTAGGGCAACTACATAAAGCGCGATAATTGCGGCGACCTCGGTATGTGTAATGTGAAATGTGGACCCTTAATAAAGAAACATGTCAACTTCAGGGTTCACTATCACAAATACCGGGGGAGCTCGTGGATTAGCAATTATTGATAAATATGTTGATTTGCCTCGTTTGTGCCGACACTCCCACGCCCCATCCCTAGTTTTCGTTCCCATCCCTATTTGTGAGAATTCCCGTTATCCTTTGTCCCGTTATCCCTTTTGTTTCCCAGAATATAAATATGTGTATGTTCTTCGAAATAAATCACTTGTTCTCCGACTTCCGACTTCTTACTACAACTCTTCGCTTTCTTCAGAACTTCGACCTGCTACTCTTCCTGACCATCTCTTCAGATCTTCGATACAACGACCCGCCGCTTTGCCCCCTGACATCGAGATCTTGAATTATTGGAAAGGCAGCTGCCTTACAACCAGCTGACAGAGGAACAGTGTGAGAAGACGGATCCAGTCCACCCGCGCCTGTAGAGCGTCAGCTACAGCAGCTTAGATTATAGATTATAGAACATCTATCTATTACCTGATCATTTGGATCGCACTTGGAGTGACTATGTCACAAAATGGCGCCGGGGCAAATGAAAAACTGCAAATAATTCATGATCATGGGTTTATAAATATAAAATGAACTTACTTCTAAATCAGTGGCCATTTCAAAATATTTGAAATACGTGCATGTATTCTTTCTTTTGTACGACATTAAATAACCTATTCACATCTTTGTAATAACCATAAAATCAGCAAGTCATCTGGCTGCAGTTTACCTCCAGATGCAGCCTGCACCCCTCGTCTGCCTTGTGCGACCCAGTATTTCTTTCACGGCCCGTTTGCCTCTGCATGCAAAGCGGCACGTTATCCCATAGGCCAGTTACCGGAAACGAAAAAATGGCGTTAGGTCGTAGATTATAGCAATGTTATGAACTTTGGTATGTTGTTTGGTTAGATGCTTAGAATGTTAAACCTATTTCGTAACTTTATAAGACTTTTGCGTACTACAGGCTGATAAAAAAATCGGATATTTTTTGCATTATCTTTATTTTTTCGGGTATATTTTCTAAAAACCAGAATTTTTGCAAAAGTTGTTGTCTTTACTTAAATCATAATATACGCATCACAATTTTAATACAGTCAACACAATTTAATAAAATTTACAGTATCTTACAGCTCCGTAGATTTAATAAATTCTGAGATAGATTAATTTAAAATATCCCTTATTATTCTAATAGTATGGAATTTTGCTTTTGTATTTAACTCATCTTATGAAGAATACTATTGAAAATACGTTGTACAACAGTTATAACTGATTTGCTTGTAATTTAAGGAAAAAATAAATTGCGTATGGTCAGAAGGCTTCTAGTTTCTAGTCTAGAAATAAATCATATTGTTCAAGAAATTGAGCCTCCAACGTAGATAGATATAAATTTCACAGCTTACAACGCAAATTGTATAACAAAATTGACACTGTTTGAACACACCATACTTAACGCAAGTCTTTCGAAATTGAACCATACCCCGAATATAAAACGTTGCGAAAACTCTCTTCTATTGGGTGAATCGAAAATTATATGGAAACTAAATCATTCACTTAGACTACTTAGGTTGTGACTATAGAGAGTGTCGTCCTATATTTCATAAATTCTCGATTTACGTGACCGAGAAGAGTTTGAGTAAATATTGTTAACTCGGAGTAAAAAAGTTTACCAAGTAACAACGTAAAAAAAATCAGGACGGTGCAAGAATTTGCCACCTGCGATGCTTCTGGTGACTGGCCCAATAGGCGGCGCAGTTTGTTTAGCATTACCCCACACTCCCTGCGCAATATTTTCTGCCTCCAGATTTATGCGCGGCGATATAGACTCGCAAATCGGCGGTAGGTGCTGTATTACATTTTATAGACCTGGCGAGATTCATATTACTGACATTATTTATTCATTTAGAAAATGTACAAAGGTTTTCCAGACAATGAAGTTTCAAATAGTGATATACCATTTTTTTTGAGGAATTCTGTATGGGTGACTCCAAAGATTTCAGAGAATCTAGAAGTCTATGCCACTTGTTGGAGTGCCGCAGAGGTGTGGGTGTTGGTGATTTGGTGATTGATCTCCTGACCTCTTGTACCACGACTGTTAGCTGCGTAGTCTTGTGTTGTTTGTTGTGCTGCCTTTGTTTTGAGACATAAATGAGAGACATGCAAAAACATAAAAGATGATAGATTACAATAAACAAACAAAATATGGAACAACAGGCAAATACGACTTAATTTTTGGATTTTCGGGCACAGTAATTCATTGATCCCAAGTTACAGGAAAAATTTCAAAACAAAATTAAAATAGAAATGGAATCAAAATATAATAAAGATCCATTTTTCATTCAGCCCCAAAAGAAGTATACGTGCAGATGTCAAAGAACCGCCCCCTGAGCTTACAAAAGCTCTTGTAATCTATAATCTAAGTTGCAAAGATGTCTTGACATTTAAATTTATATTAAATACATGCTCACAATCGGGCAACATGTAAGTTCACGCTTACACATGCTGAATGTGCACACATAAAATAAAACAAACCTCAAACGATCATTGACTTTGCAACTTCTTATGACTTTTCCTCGAACAGGAGTGACATTGGCGATTTCTTAAACGATTTATTCCTTGACTTATAGGTTGGTATGAGGCTGACCACCTATACTGTAAAAAATGGTTCACTTTGCCAATGTCACCCCTGTTTCAGGGAATGTCGGCAAGAGTTGCAGGGCTTATGTTCATTTGAGTTTGGATTTTATTGTAAGTACACAATCAGCATTTGTAAGCGCGAACTACACGTGTATGTTTGTGGGCATACATCTGAGAACTTTGAATGAATATATCCTTGCAACTTAGATTATAGATTTCCTACAGTAAGAATTGTCAGTTTCATACCAATTTATTAGTAAAAAAAAAAAATCTCAAAAGTTCACAAATAACATAAATATTAAACTTAAAATAAAGCTGACGTAGAAACACTGCTCAATCACTTTGAAAGTTCTGTGACGTCATAAATATGACGGCGTGTTCGGATATTTTGAATAATCTCTCAGGCGCATACTTCATCTCTCTGACGTGGAATTTTCTTTGAAGTATCGCCTCATTGTTGGCCCAACTAGGCGCTGCCTATACCAGCTGTAAATAAATAATAGTATGCTGGTTCGTATGAGCGACTGCAGCAATATTCAGTGTTTTCTGTTTATATTTAGTTTACCCTGTGCCGAAGTATGAAAACTTTAGGCGTAAACTCAACCATCTCAAAAATGTACGGAAATTAAAACACTCCCAAGAGTTGTTATTTTAGTTTACATGCTTTTTTTGGGGACTAAATAGCTGAGTTTGAACCAATGTTTCCCAATCCTTTTCGCGCATCGCCCTTTTATGCGTAATTAGATACGCCCCTCTTAAGTGATCCTGAATGGAGTGAATACTATTGCCCCAGAATTGAAAATTCAGGAGATAAGACTGTAGTGCAATCAACTACCTCACCAACTCTCGACAATATACTAGTTCTGAGCTGAACATAATAAGATTGATTATTTTAAATCACAGGTATTTGATTATAACATTTTGGATCCTGTCTAAACCTTACATCAACCAAATGACATTTAATTAGATGGGCCACCTCACCAACTACAGTAGCAGTGTAACCAGGTTTTTGGAAAAATCATAATTTCAGATGGACTCAATTTAGCTAAGGTTAAAACCCTGAAAATAGCCTCTCTCTTAAAGTTACAACGCAGCTTCAACATTTCTTAGAACAGCTCTGTAACGGAATTCTTCGTTTTTAAAAGAACAATGAATTCATTATAATTTTGGGTGATATGAATGGATGGGTAGGTAAGCAAAGAGATGAATGTGTGAAAAAATTGTTGGTCCTAGTGGACGAGGTGTAGTCAATGATAATGGGCGACACCTGTTAGCTTTGTGTGCAGAGCACAGCCTTTTTGCATCAAACACATGGTTTCGGCATAAGGATGTGCATCTGTACACAAGGCAGATTGTGGGAAGTCGCACAATCATTGACTACATCTGTGTAGATGAAAGACTGATAGGAGCCGTAAGAGATAGCCGTGTCTATCGTGGGCCTGAAATAGGCAGTGACCACTATCTCTTATGCGCTAAAATAATGATTGGAGAAGTAAGAAAGAAGAAACGTAAGAAGAAAGTAAGAAAGCCAAGAATAAAAGTAGAAAGTCTATGTGATGAAAACGTGAAAGTGAAGTATAAATCAGAGTGACAAAAAATGTTAAGTGTGAATGAACTTGAAAAGAATGTGAATGAAAAAGATATTGAAAGCATGTGGAAGGATATGAAAGAAAGAATAATTGAATGCGCTAAAAAAGTATGTGGAATAACGAAAGGTGGAAGATTGAAAGGGGATGCCTGGTGGAATGCTAAAGTAAAAGAGGCTGTGAAAGTAAAGAAGGAATGTTACAAAAAGTGGCTGAACGACAGGAATGATAGAAAGCTAGAAGATGAATATAAGATAGCCAAGCGAATGGTGAAGAATGTAGTTTATGAAAGCAAAGCGAATGAACAGAGAAAGATTGATGAAAAAATGAACAGAAGTTTCACCGACAGTAGGAAGGAATTCTGGAGATGGGTCGGTGCCATTAGGAATAAAGATTCTGCATTGACCACCCCAGGAATCAAAAGTGCTGTTGGTGAGATGGTATGGGAGAATAATGAAGTATGTAAGAGATGGAAAGAATATTTTGAAGGGATTTTTAGTTGGGGCGAAAGAAATTTGTTTAGAAAAATGACAGAAGAGAATGAATTTAGGATTTTGAAAGAAGAAATAAAAGTATCTATTGAATGTTTGAAGAATGGAAAGTCTGCTGGGTTTGATGGAATAAATGGTGAAATGTTGAAAGCAGGAGGTGAATGCGTGATAGATTGGATGTACGAATTATATAAGCTTTGTGTGAATGCAGGAGTAGTACCGATGGATTGGAGGAAGGCAGTCATTGTTCCCATTTATAAAGGTAAATGGGACAAAAAAGACTGTCAGAACTTCAGACCAATCAGTCTACTCAGTATACCAGGAAAAGTCTTCTGTAAGGTGATTATAAAAAATGTGATTCTGACTACTAGTGAAAGGATTTCCGATATACAGTCCGGCTTTATGGCCGGTAGAGGCTGTGTTGATCAGATTTTTACTCTACGACAACTTGTTGAAAAACAATTGTCGGTGAGGCGGAAGCTGTTCACGGTCTTTGTAGATCTGGAAAAGGCTTTTGACTCAGTAGACAGAGGTATGTAATGGGATGTTTTGAAAGCATACGGAGTGAATGGGGCTCTCCTAGGTGCGGTGCATGCCAACTATGAAAATAGTAAGGCATGTGTTCGTATTGATGGTGAGTATAGCGAGTGGTTTGAAGTTTATAAGGGTGTGAGGCAAGGATGTGTGATGAGTCCATGGCTATTTAACATAGTCATGGACAAGTGTGTCAGAGATGCTAGACTTAATGATTGTGGATTGATGATAGGAGAGAGCAAAGTGAGTGTTCTACTGTATGCAGATGATGCAGTTCTTGTATCTGATTCAGCAGTAGAATTGCAAACAATGCTCTCTAGATTGAATGAAGCTTTGTTAGGTAACCATCTGAAGTTAAATGCAAGTAAGACGAAAGTATTGATTTTTGAAAGAGATGATGAAAGTATGAATTATGAATTTAAAATTAATGGAATGAATGTTGATGTCGTAAATGAGTTTGTACACCTGGGAAGTAAGTTTGAAAAAGATGGAAGAATGACCGGTGAATTTGAAAGAAGAGTAATGAAGGGCAGGTGTGTACTGGGTGCCACAACTTGTATCGCCAAAAATCAAAACATATCAAAAAATGCTCGATTGGCGGTACGCAGTGGCATACTTTTACCCACCTTGATGTATGGAAGCGAGGCCTGGACGGTGAATGAAAGTGAAATTAGTAAAGTCCATACTGTTGAAATGGACTTTCTAAGAAGTATGATTGGGAAAAAACGGAGTGACAGGGTGAGGAATGATTTTGTAAGAGAAGAATGTGGTGCAAAAGAAAGTGTGAAAGTGAAGATTAAAAGAAGTTTGTTAAGATGGTTTGGGCATATGGAGAGAATGAATGAGGAAAGACTGACGAAGAAAGTATATGTTGGTAGAATAGATAGATGTCGTGGTAGAGGAAGACCGAGAAAGGTATGGATGGACCAAATATCCGAAATTGCGAATGAATGGAATATCCAGAGTCATAATAAAAGAAGAGCTTGTATGAAGAAGGTTATGACTCTGGAGGAAATGAAAGAAGTATGTAAGGATAGAAAGAAATGGCGGTTGATCTGTGATGTTGGCGGCTGAGGTTTGTTAAAGTAAAATTGGTTTTATGATTTAGTTTTTTATGTCCATGTATATATTGTTATTTTTATTCTTTGATTTAAAAAAATGTAATTTGTCATGTATGTTCCTTGACTTATAGGTTGTTATGCGGCTGACCACCCATAATGTAATAATTGGTTCACTTTGCCAATGTCACCTCTGTTTCAGGGAAGGACGGCAAGAGTTGCAAGGCTTATGTTCATTTGAGATTGGGTTTTTATATTGTAGGTCCACATGCGGCATGTGTTAGCGCGAAATTATACATATCTGCTTGTGGGAATGCATTTAATATAAAACTTAAATGATATATATCTTTGCAGCTTAGATTAGATTAGATTAGATTAGGGAAATGTTGGTATTAAATTTTCCTTGACTTATAGGTTGGTATGAGGCTGACCACCCATACTGTAAAAAATGGTTCACTTTGCTAATGTACCCCCTGTGTCAGGGAAGGTCGGCAAAAGTTGTGGGACTTATGTTTATTTGAGGTGTGGATTTTATTTGTAAGTACACATTCAGCATTTGTAAGCGCGAACTACACGTGTTGGTTTGTGGGCATATATCTGAGAGCTTTAAATGAATATATCCTTGCAACTTAGATTATAGAATATAGATTGCCCCCTTAGGTATGCCTGAATAAAAATTGACTAACTTGGGGATAGAATTGCTTTACGAAAACCATTTTGTTAAAAAAATGATCGTTTACGAGGGAGGGGGTAAGCACAGGTTTAAATTCCGTAATTTTCAATCAAGTAATTTTCGCCCCCCTAACGGCCCAAATCCCCTCCAGTTTGAGAACCACTGGTTTAAACGTAAAGTGTATACTTTTGATACGGGACGCCGCTAGGCCCACTCCGATCGCTCACAGAGATTTTATTCAGCGCTTGAATTCCGTAAACCCCCTCGATCGCGTAAATCGAAAATGTATCGAATTTAAGACCGCACTCCTAGTGAGTGATTTAGTTTTCAAGCATTTTTCAGAGAGGAGCTTACGCAAAGTTTTATACTTGGGGTAGTAGTGTATTGTACACCTATCGCAGCTATTGTTTCCGTGGCGGTAACTGAGCCATTATTGCGCTACAGAAAATATAATCACATAACGGAACAGGCCGTAGGAAAAATCAACAATCAGCTGTTTGTTGTTTGTGAAACGAAATTCCTACCACAGGAGATTTGAGCGTTGTATGCATCAACTAGCATTCTAGTTTTTAATTGAGAGTTGCAAAAATTCCTCGGTTGTTGTGTACAGTGTAGGTACACAAGGGTATTTTCCTACAAGTTTAAGAGGGCCATGGGCATAATGTGGTCCACGAAATACATCATCTACACTTATTATGTTACTCCACTCAAAAGCATATTTTTTAGATCAGTTTTTAAGCTCAGATTGGGATCAATGTCTCAGAAGCTATTCCGTTGCGGTGTGTTGCGGTGTGTCTTGCGCAAGTTCAAGTGTTTTGAGATTTCCTTGGCAATTTACTTACTTTTTCATTCTCCTCTACTGCTGAACATAGACCTCTTCCATATATCTCCAGACCTATCTTTCCTACATACAGTCACCAGCAAGTCTTTTGATGTCGTCTCACCATCGTGCTACAGGCCTTCCTATACTTCTTTTGTCCTCGCTTCACTATCCTTTTCGTCCTCCGGTCATTGAATCCGGCAACATGCCCTGCCCCCGATCACTTCTGATTTTCCACTTTTTTGATGTATTAAGTAACTCTAGATCTTCTACATATCTCTAATATAATCTAATCTAATCTAAGCTGCAAGGATATTTATCATTTCAGATTTATATTAAATGCATTCCCACAAGCAGACATGTATAATTTCGCGCTAACACATGCCGCATGTGGACCTACATTATAAAAACCCAATCTCAAATGAACATAAGCCCTGCAACTCTTGCCGTCCTTCCCTGAAACAGGGGTGACATTGGCAAAGTGAACAATTTTGTACATATCTCGGTTTTTCGTATTCGATCTGTAAAATACATTATTTAATACATAAAAACTCTGATTTTTCAATTTTTGTTTTATGTCAGTGATTCCCGATCGTCTACAAATTCTTGTTTGTACGTACTTGTACAAATTATTTAATATAATTTTTTGAAACCTTAAGAAATGTTAGGTTTTTAAGTGCTGGGGAGTCCGATCCATATAAGCCACTTTACTTTTGTGAATTACAGACTAACCTCAGATGTCTTGATATACGACCAGCTGACTGTACGAAATCATTCCAGCATAACCTGCAGTGGTGATAAAGGGCGAGAAGATCCCATATCTATACCTTCAGAACTAAAACTTGCAACTCTTGCAACGCAAGTACACAAATATTAAGCTGATACTCAACAAACGCGTTTACCAAAAAGTGTCTCCAAACTAAAACAGCGCCTGTAGTGGACGTTTAGCTTTATATTTGGATAAAGGTATTCAACTAAGCGCTATACAAGAGGCTGAAAGATTCAAGTTATACTTTTATATCTCTGTATGAAGTCAGATCCATAAAAAATACGATTTGAGAGAGTAAGAATAAATAAGTGTCATTGTGTACTCTATGTACGTATAGATAATTCAAAATGGTATTCGATGTTTTGAAAATAAACAACGTTAGGAAGGTACATAGAAAACCTTCTTGAAAAGCTAAACTAGGATAAAAATTATATTTACAATTACCTTTCATTTTAGTATCTTTTTAATTCATTTTCTCAGAATTAAGATGACTTTTTAATCAAAATTCTAGAGTTTTGTTTTTGTTACAAAAACCCTTGTACTTCTATCAACGTGCACCTTATGTTTGTAAAATAAACACAAGCAACCCGGTATGTTTACCAATGGCGGAACACAAAAAGGTGCAAATGAAAAACGGCGTTCCCCGCCGGCCCATTACCGCGGATAATTCACTCCATTACCAAAAGTTATTTACGTTTCGCTTTTCCCGCGCAATGTAATCGGCCCAATAAAGCCAATAAGGCATTTTATGAGCTCGGGCCAGCTCGCTCGCCGTGTGGGGACCCGCCATTCTCGTGAAACCTTTAAAAGAGCACTAAAGACGCATCTCTACAAAAAATCTAATCCGTGATTTAAGGTGTGACCACATAAAAATGACGCTCTCTATTTCTGTGTACTTTGTAAATAAATTATTTTTGTATATAGCTTTATAATGTATGCAGCTACGTTCTGTAGTCTAGTGGTAAACCCTACAGATTCGTATTCAGCAGAAAGACATTAACATTAATTTTAAAAATATGCTCTCCGTTGGGTTAAAAAAAAAGTGCCTTTATCAAAGACCCGTCACAAAAGGTTCAACTAGCCTTACAAGAATTGGGTCGAGCTTAAAAATTGGCGTTTTGTAGTGAAAACCAAGCTCACAAAATGTCAATAGCTCATTTTGTCTATTGCTTGCATTACATGCAGAGAGTTTGGGGTCGATTTCCACAAGGGGTGTCAAAAATGATTTTGCATTTCGGTGTTTATTTCAAACCCAAAATAAAATACCGGCAATGGAGGCCCCTCGGGAGCAGGGAAAATCCCCACTTCAATTGAAGCTTTTGGCGTAAAGCCACCCCCTTAATTGTAAAAATAAATAGGTTCCACAAGCCACATGACCAGAGACCACGCTGTAAGAAGTTGCAATATATGCGAAGCTTAATTGCTTTGCCAGCCCATCTTGCTTGTGAAAGTGATAGAGGAGAATGTCTTCAACTACGGGGCCCATATTGAAGTCGTAACTTAGTGCAACATCCTTTCAGAGGCCATCGTCTCCTTAAGCATAAGAAAAACAAGCAAATTTAGAAAAAAAAAACGCTCGTTTGAGCAACTGGTAGACTTTAAGAAAATATATTTTACAATGAGATTGAATTTTTCTGTAACTTTGTATGAAAAATGTATACTAGATTTTTTGAGACTGGTTCTCTTTTCCTATGTCACCTTTGTTATAAAGTACGGCAGCAACCGTTGCAGAGTTTTTTTTCACTTGTGTTTTGGATTTTAATTTTGTTTGTACTCATGCAGCATTGTTAGCGCAAACTTGCATGTGCCTGCTAGAGGGCATGTATTAAATACGAGCGTTCCTTCACTTATAGGTTGGTTTGAGGCTGACCACCCATACTTTAAAAATGGTTCATTTTGCCAATGCCACCCCTGTTTCAGGGAAGGTCGTCAAAAGTTACAGGGTTTATGTTCATTTGAGGTTCGGTTTCAATTATTTGTTAGTACACATTCAGCATTTGTTATCGCAAACTGACACGTGCCTGTTTGTGGGCATGCGTTTGATATGAGTTTTGAATGTTAATATATCTTTGCAACGTAGATTATAGATTATAGTTAAATTTCAATATATCTTTGCAACGTAGATTAAAGATGCTTCACATATTTTAAAGTAAGCCGGCTTCCTAATTAAAAAGTTGGAACTAAGAGTTAATGAATGCGATAGTGTCGGATTCCCCAGACTACACTTAATCTTAAGTTTTAAATTAGTGACGTCACTAAACTAAGTCCACTCATGCGCTAAAAATTGCTCGCATTAATTATATCCTTTATAAGAGTTCTGCATTACCGGCTAGTCTACCGACAAGGCGCAAAAAAAACCGCCTTTCCGCTCCGTGGACACTTATTTTACAAGCCTTCTTACTTCCCTGCTGCATTCTCGAGTTTGTAATAATCTCCTTGCTTTTTCTTTGCAAGCTTCTTTTTTCTTTGCTCATCTTGAATTTATGCATAAATTAGCAATTTTGTTTCTTTCAGGGCTTTTGTAGCAGCAACTGAAACTTTGCTGCCATTCCGTAAGGGGTGGCCAGAACATCTAAAGACTTGCCTCTACTTTTTCTTTGCATCTATCTATGATGTGAGTTGCAATGGTATATATTGACATTTAAGGCTTATTTTTAATGAAAGCCTACAAGCAGACACATGTAAATTAGAGCTGCATGTGTACTTACAAAAAACACACAAACTTTGCAACTCCTGCCGCCTTTCCCTCAAACCGGGGTGGCATTATTAAAAGTGAATTTTTTTAGTCTCATACCATCTTATCAGTCGAGATATATTGTTTAAAGATTTATGTCTATAATCGTTTTCATTCGTTTTATTCACACAAAGCAAATACACGGCTCAACCGCCACTTAACGTGAATTTTCCATAAAAACGATGATCAATGGATTAGTTTAAGACTAAATATTTTGTGACTAGCCAGGATACTTTATTTTAGTCCTTTTATAAAGGCCAAATAAAAATGTGCTACAGTGACGACTCTCAAAGTTTATTGTTCAAGGAATTTCTAAATTCTATTAATTACATTTTTAATTTTTTTGTCAGATCCCCGCAAAGTTTAATTTAAAAATGATCTTATTTACGAAAGGTTACATTCATCTCTTGAAATAAAACTTATTTATGTTTTTGAAGCGACATTCAAAAGGGTTTCTTTTTGCTAAATTTAAACTTTACGCAGGTTTGAAAGGTTAGGCGCGTGTAAAAATATTGCTTGGAGTGAAGTTGATATTTTAAGAAAATTCCTCAAAGGTGACCTGTATTAAGTAATCACGTTCTTGTCTCACGTGAACATGACCTTAACTAGAAGTGAAAAACTTTATGTGGAAGCCTCTACAGTCGTAGGCCGTAGATATAACAAGACATTTTGGAACATTTTGAAAAAAAGAATCACAAAGTTTTCACTTAATTATATTGTTACAAATGTATAAGTTTATGTCTGTGCATATTTACCTATGATTGTGTGTCTATGTGTTTTTAGTTACTTGTATATGTGTGTTTAGACGTAAGTATTTGATAGTTGTAATTACTCGTAGTGTAACTTACCCTTTATAATAATATGAAGATGATAGTATTTCTCATCGCTCAAAAAAAATCTGGCACCATTCAATTGATGTAATGTATTTGTGTGTTTTATATGAAACTATCCTGCCTACTCGTGCTACACACGATTACGGCATTCTAGTTTAAAGTCCGGTTTCGCCAGCACACTTTTTCCCTGCTCTGATAGACCTACGTAGTATTGAGGAGCATCAGTAAACACCTCCGGCACATCTAACACAGTGCATGAAGAGAAACTCCCTTATAGTGTGCCTGTAGTATGGACAGTGTATCGCTAGCAGGGTGAAGGGGACAGTATTGACTTTTCATCCTGTCCTCTCCCTTCCCCCTACTCCCAGCTCCCGTACAGATATATTTCAGGGCAATATTTCCGTTTTATTTGTCGAATGTCGCCTGCGGCGCCGATAACAGCCCAATACCCCATCCCATGCTAAAGGTGGACGTATAAAAAACAAACAATCTTACAAAATAAAAAGTAAATTAATTACAATAACTGTAAAAACTTCATTTTTGCCAATGCCACCCCGCTTTCAGAGAAAAGCGGCAGGAGTTGTAAAGTTTATATTCATGTGAGGTTTGGTTTATTTTGTTTGTACACATGCAGCATGTGTAAATGCGAACTTACATGCGCCTGCTTGAGGGCATGGATTAAATATGAGCCTAAAATGATAACATATCCTTGAAATTTGAAAATTTGATAAAAGATTACAGAAAAATAGATACTAACAACAATAAGAATCTGGGTAAATCTAGGTGAAGATCACGGTTCTTTACGTGTGTGTTGTTGATATATATTTTTTATTAAACACACAACTTATAGTTAATGTCAACTTGACGAAAGTTGTCGATAAAGGCCCAAAATAATTTGAGGTTTGACGTAACTAGCTGTCAAATTCTAGTTCTAGAAAAAAAGATCATACAAACCTATAAAGTTGGTATTTTTTAAACAGAGGAAAAATAAAACTATGTCAAAGCTCGGAAGAAAAACATCAAGCATTTTAGTATATACGTCATTTTTATTTTAGCATAATTTCTAAACAGCTGTTGATCTTTTTTCAAAACAATAGGGTAATTGTACTTTTTTTTAATTTCATAAAATGGTAGGCTTTATTTTTTTAAATGCATTTGCGTTTAAAAAAAAATGTGTGGCTTAGTTTTTAAATTATAACTCTTTAAAATTCGCGTATTTTCCATTTCCGCTAAAACGGTCATTTTTTTATTCGGGCGGATATGACGTCAGATCTTCGGAGTTTAGGTGTCAAATGGCCCAGGTAGTCAGTTTGACAGCGACGTTTGTCGTCAAAATGACGACACACGTCCCTAGCCATTCACACAGCATATTTGGCGGGATTCAAATTCTCCGCATTTTATTTTTCAAAATTATCAATGATATCTTTATTTTTACTACTTAACAAATATATGGTTGTGATCCTTGAAATGTACTCTACACAACCATATTATTTTCAACCGTTTTCCCTACGACTGCAACTACCCTATTGAGAATTCTTAAAATAAAACCAATGAAACTCATTTCTAAGAAATTAGAACAATATAAATGTATTCAGCGATCAAACATTACACCCTTATAAAAATTTAAGCTTACATTATAAATGTTTAAAAACCATGAATTGTTAATCTATTCTCAGTAAATATGATTTCCTCTTTGGGAGCTGTAGGTATACGCCCGTCTCAGTGTTCAGCTGGTTCAGGTTTCCCGCGCAGAGTTCCAGATTAACGCCTCTCTGTAGCGCTCATACAGAGCTATATTATTGCGGAGGTGGTGTAAGGCTTAGCGGGATAAATATCCAAAGCGGAAAGTATTAAAAATATCCCACAACATTACTTACAGATGGACTCATTTCAATATTAAAACAAACATATATCCTCGCTTTCATTTTTTTTATCCAATGAATGAACACTTTTTATAATATTTTTTTATATACACTTGTAAATGTAGATTACAAAGCTTTCATAATTTTTATCCAAAAAGACATGTTTGCTATCTGGCGCTTAAATTAATTATTAAATAGAGTACATTATTGATTTTTGTGGACTGTACTTTTTTATAAGTTGAACCGGTATTATGTGTTTACGAAAAACATTTGAAAACTAAACAAATTCATTATAACACAAGTAATATCTTGAGTTTTGTAAAAGCATTCACCTGTTCTATACGACGCCTGATAACGGAGAGAACAAATATACAAATGACATTAAACAATATTCTCTGTTTTAAGTTTTTAAAGATTAGTAAATAAAAATATTTTTGGAAAGAGCACAACAATCATTGTGGTTGGTGTCTCTACCACCACTGCGGATGTCAAACTATAGTTCGGATCACTGATAAAAAGGAGTGTTTTTTGTAGTTTCCTCCATAATTTCAGAGTAAAAGCTTTTAAATATCCCTTGAGACTAAAACTTCCCTTCCTCGTGCACTCTTGATATTTATGTATTTGTGACGTAAACAATGCACTTTCCGGTCTATGTTCCTACATAGTATGTATGTGAGTATACAGTATCAGGAAAAGGTTATGTTGATATCTCTCTAGTATAATATGCCTGTATGTATTTACATAGGGAAGGTAAAGAGGGTCAAATTCCTTTGATATCGCTACAAATTTCAATCTACTTGAGCCGATGATTGAATAGATCAGGGGAGTTAAGTACACGCATGCAAGATTCAGAGAAATATCTGTAAAAAATAGAAAAAATATATATACAGCGTTCGAGGTAGAAAGGTATGGAGGATAACAAAATATCAGGGAGATAATATGAGATATGAGTATTCAGATAGGAAAATAATGAATGAGTTGGTATGTGGTACATAAAAAAAACACAAATAAACTACATATACACTGTAACTTCTTGCCTGTGCTATCCCTGAAAGGATTGCATGGGACTTTATTTTTACGGGTCCTTACTCGTGCTGTGAGGTCAGCCCCCTCGGGCTGACCTTACAGCAACTACTTTCATTTGAAAAAGGGGATTTCCCATCTTCAGGGAAGGGAGCCTGATTCTCATTTCTTGTGAAGGCTGAGTACACCTTTCCGGTATTTATTTTGGGTTTGAAATATGCACCAAAATGGAAAATCATTTCTGACACCCTCTGGGGGGATCGAACTTGCTCACGGCATGGAATGCAAGCAAAGGGCAAATTTAAAAATTAAAATGTTATATTTTTTGAGCTCTGCCGGGATTCGAGCCCACAACCTACCATTTACAAGTCCGAAGTGTAACCACTGGACTACAGACCGGTAAATTATGAGAACAAAAAGTTTGTATTGACATCATCATCATCATCATCAATAGCACGACAACTTGGGATAGGTTGTAGTTTCTTTGATCAACCGCAGCCACTGCTGCTTATCCAACGCCTTCCCTTCCAATCCATACTTCTACCACACGACAGTCTTCCACCACCTTAATCTGGGTATTCCTACGCCCCTCTGAGTCTTTCATCACAACCATCTTTTCCAGGCTCCGGTGGATCATTCGTTGGATGTCATCCAGCCAACACTCTAGTGTTGATCGTATACTTCAGAGTTGTATCTTTTTCGGCACACTGTGGTCCCGTCCTTTATAAGACCGTAAATTTGGTGGAGAATTTTCCTTTCAAAGATGTTGAGAGAGCATATTTATATTGTAAACACATACAATTCAAAGTCTTTCAAATTCCGTTTTGTTATAAAAACTACTCTGCATTCAGTAACTATCAAAATTTATTTGACATCTTCTAGTTTCACTCTGAGCAAAAACAAACATGGCCAACAGAAAGAAAAACGTTGTGTTACTTATGAGGGTAGTCCAAACAGCAAATATGTACAAAGATTGCTTCAGGAAAATAAACTTGAAGTGTTATTGACTTCTCGGGGGAACATGAGGGCGGACAAATGTGACGTCGTAGACCTGCTATAAATACCGCACACTAACCGCTAGAATGCCGATATTTATTAGCCGCAGCCTATGCCATATTTTGTGTAACAAATTGGGCCCCGGTGCAGCCTTTGGTGCCCACTTTATTAGGGGTCCGCCTGGAAGAGCCATTACACGAGTACTTCACGCTTTATGTGGGTCATTGGTTTTTTTGTACGAGATTCTGTACCCCAAGTATTGCGTAAAATTCCCTCAATGGTGTAAATAAAAATAACCTATAAAAAGTAAATTACTCACTAAGAGCGCTGTTTTATTTACGTTCATTTTTCTATTTACGCGATCGAGTTAGTTAACGCAATGTTTATACTCGTGTGGTGTACACGTATGTGGCCGCCAATAAGCGCGGGAAGTTATCGCACCAAACTGCGATATTTTCATTTCGCTAAAATTAAAAGTATAAATCAGCGCGAAACTCATTTCTGTTTTGGCTTTACGGAATATGTGTACTCGTATTTCCCTTTGAGGAAAACTACACACACTTTTCCCCGAACAAACAAACCAATATGTATTTTGGGAAATGAAAACTGAATTTTTCACGATTCAGCGATTTCATTAGTTATGAAATTAAAAAACACATTTATAAATATTTACACAGCTGTAACTAAAGGGTTAAATGATTTTTTTTTAAGTATGATAAATGATTCTCTTTTTGCAATTTAGCCTTTACATTCGAAAGTTCAAATACAAAATGAAGAGAAAAACATTAAATATATTTTTCGTGTCTATTGGTTTCTCTTTATGAGAAGAAATTGTTATCAAGTGAATGAAATGAATTGAAGCAATACATTTATTTCTCTCGTTTTTGAAACGTTATGTCATAGATGTTGGTTTTCTGTGCTGTATTTATCTGCTGAGCACTGTTTTTCTTTAATCACATCTCAAGAGCTCACTACATGTTTTTTCGTTGCAAGTCAGCGACAATTTTTCAATAAAATCCGGCTGTTCAAAGTCTAGATGAACTTTCAACCGAGCAAGAGCATATTTAAAAATAAATTGATATTTTTTTGTACCCCGTCGAGAATCAAACTCAAAACCTCCTGTTAACGAATCTGTAGCGTTGAGCACTAGACTTCGGACTGGTCTAAGTAAGCCATTTATTAAAGAAAATATCATTAGCGTAACTATGAATAAATCTGAATGAAAGTACAATGAAGATTTTGACTGAGTGCATCCCTCCAGCTGCTTTATTAATTAGAGTAATCCATTGTCACAGTATATTGCACCCCGCGGGGAATATAACCTGTCACCTCCCGGCTGAAGACCCTCAGGACCGCCTCGCTACGGGAACTGGCAGACATTGTGCCACGGAGCTTTCCATTACGTCATCACCACCTCAAGCATCCAACGTCACCCCTTAACTCAGGCACAGCGTTTACAAAAAATGTATGGACACTAAAGGAAGGACTCTAGTGAGGGTTTTAGTTTCAATATTTTTCAAGGAAAAACTTTGGTTGGGTTTAAACGGTAAGTGGATAGGAGTTGCAGACTGCAGTATTGTCAATTATTCATAGTTGACACTGTGATGATATAATGCAGGTGATATTTCAAATAATGCAAGGAAATAAAACAATATGCATTTTAAGCTTTGAAAATTAAATTGTTTGTCTTAATTTGGTTATAAGTTAAAGTATTTTACATTATAATTTGTTAAACAACAGTTTAATTTCTGTATTTTTTTGTTGTTTAGTATTATTATATGAATCAACTTTAACTACTTTAATGTTTTTTCTTCTTTTTTCCGTAAAAGATGAAAAAAGTGCTAAAAAGTTTGTGAAAGGAAACAATACTTACTTTTACTTTATTTTTCATATGGCCTGCAAGCGCAACAAATTATTTGACCATTGGGCCGCGTCAGAGGCGAAGATCCAAGCCCTCCAATCTCTTCATCGCTCCTGGCGTGACTTTGTAGAGGCCTTTCAGGCCGGAAGTCTTCTGATGGGGCACTCCTCCACTATGTGCCAGACAGTCTGGTTTTCCACCCCACAGTCACATCAACAGAGAAATAATCGCCATCTATAGACCAAGTAGTTGCAATGGCCTTGCTCGGCGAGGACCCTATTTAAGATTGCTTATATTCCTCTCGAAAGATTTAACCCTGAGACCTGTTGGTGTGGCAAAGTGATCAGTTCGTTGGTTTTAAAACTCTACTCCTCATCAATTGCCCAGAAGAGATGAGGTTTCTGGACTTGTTTGAGTGCTGAAAGATGTCCTTAAAAGCAAGGAGCAGTGGGT
Source organism: Agapetus fuscipes (assembly GCA_951799405.1). Taxonomy (NCBI): domain Eukaryota; kingdom Metazoa; phylum Arthropoda; class Insecta; order Trichoptera; family Glossosomatidae; genus Agapetus; species Agapetus fuscipes. Next base: position 11,487,611 of record OX637342.1, read on the forward strand.
CACTTCTCACCCTGTTGACCATTGTTTTAGATTTTAGGGATTTACGCAATATTGAGGGGGCATTTTGGATAGGACTGGAAAGGTGTAACCTTATGTTTCCTGAGATGGGTGAAACAATAAAATGCCACGAAAATTGTCAAATGATGATAATTTGTAGAGTATCGTTTCGTGACTTCTGTCGGGCGCCTTTAGCGTAACCAAGAGGTGTGCATTCTCTGTTTGAAAGGTTCAACACTTTTTCTAGCAAGCTCGTCTCGAGGCAAACGATTCTGCAATTTACCATTTTTTTCAGAAAAAACATTTTTATTATCTACAAGTAAAAGAGTATCATTTCTCACATTCTTTTAAAAAAACCTTTCTATTAGCTCTATATTTAGTTTATTGCAATTCGTTTTACGAACTTTACAAATGGAAATATTTTATCTTTTAATTGAATAATTGATAATGCAAGTAGCGTAACAGCACTGAAATAATATCCTATTAATGGAAGTTCATAACTCCCATTGCACCGTGCTGACGCAAGGTCTGTAGAGAGGCTAAATGCTCCTCTATATATCTGTACCAAAAGTACAAAACATTACAATTAGACTAGAACATTAAATGTATGGAAACTAAAATAACGTCTCTGGTGAGTGTTATTATTACAACTCACTTTTGACCAAACTAGATTGTTGAGTTGGAAACCTGTACCTAACTTTACGTAGTACTAGTAACTTACTGGGGTTATAGCATACCCTTGCGTTTGCATTTGAACGGTTGATTTAAAAAATGCAATAAGTACCAAAAATTTTTTAGGCTTTCATGGCCCGCTTCAGATGATGATGATGAGGATGCAGTAGCAATTCTTCCGGGCTTGTAGACCATGCTCATCATCATCATCAAGTACCAAAATGTTCAATTTTTAATGAAGGCTTCAATTTCCTTGTAGTGCCAAGGCAAATAACTCAAATAAGCCAAGGATTCATTAAAAACTTTTTTTGCATAAAAAACTGTTTTAAGCATTGCGAGTTTAAAAAAAATAGATTTGTGTAGAGGAATACCATTCACAAACCTATTTTGCCTGGACAGTTGTCTTCATAAGAAAGCAGAAGCTTGTGTGTATGCAATGGCATCTGTTGAAACAGGGTCAAAGTTATGGTCAAATGGGCCACACGTGATCCTACCAACGTCATTCTGTTCCAAAAACGCTAGTCAATCACAGCAACTTGACTCCGTCGGCCATAACACCGACTTTGGAGTTGGATTTGTAAATGAAAAAGGCACCATATACCACGCACAGTAAACAACATTTTTTCAATATGCATTTCTGAAATAACTTCGTCGTGCGAGCTGCAAAAAATAGTTCTCTACTGATGTTTGTACAAATACCTTGAGTTCCCTGACTACTGGGTTGGTATGAGGCTGACCACCCGTACTGTAAAAAATGGTTCACTTTGCCAATGTCACCCCTGTTTCAGGGAAGGTCGGCAAAAGTTGTGGGGCTTATGTTCATTTGAGGTTTGGATTTTATTTGTAAGTACACATTCAGCATTTGTAAGCGCGAACTACACTTGTTGGTTTGTGGGCATACATCTGAGAGCTTTAAATGAATATATCCTTGCAACTTAGATTATAGATTATTATATAATGCTTAGTGCCGTTTTTGAATGAACCGTTTATTTCATCATCGCTTTACAGCAAACAGAGCTCAGATATCTCAGAGTTGAAGGCAAGTTGAGCGTGACTTGGTGATTAGTCTGAGTGTTTGTCGGCTGAGGTGAACAGCTGTTGTTGTGTGTGTGCGGAACCTACTAGCGCATACACCTGCAGCAGTTCTAAGCAGACACAAGTCTCACAGCGTGGGTATGTTAGATGGGCTCCATGAACGACATGGTGACAAAACGACACATGATACAACGACACATGATAGAACGACACGTGACAGAACAGCACATGACAGAACGACACATGACATAACAGCACATGACGGAATGACACATGACAGAACAGCACATGACAGAACGACACATGACAGAACAGCACATAACATAACAGCACATGACGGAACGACACATGATAGAACAACACATGACAGAACAACACATGACAGAACAACACATGACAAACATCACATAACAAAACTTCACATCACATTACATCTAAAAAAAGACTCACATAATAACGATAAAACATCACATAGATACATAAAACAAACATACCTACTATAAACGGCACATGAAAAAAACATTACATGACGTTTGAGATGTTTTCGCGTCAAGTGATGTATTTTCATGTGCTGTTTATGTTATGTTTGTTTTAGGTACTTATGTGATGTTTTGTTATGTGATGTTTTGTCCTTGCGTTGTTTTGGCATAGTGAGGTATTTTCTGTGTTGTTTTTTCATACCGATGTTTTGTCATTGTGATGTTCTGTCATGAGACGCTATGTCATGTGTAGTTTTGTCACTGTGGCGTTCTAACCTGTCACCGTTTAGATGCTCTCACTGCTCTAATTACTCCCTGTTATTCCAAGAAAGCTATTATTGTTTTCATTAAGAAAGAGGAATTACAAATTAGGTTTATTTGTAAACTTTCTTCAAGTCTAACACTGCAACACAGTAGTTTTATAGAATTTGTTTGGTGATTACATGCAATAATTAAATGACGTTTGTTGGTAAGCCCATCACTCGCAAATGGCTGAAACGATCTGTTTTTGTGTGTAAAGTATCTGTAACATATTTTACAAAAAAGATTTTAAATCCATTAAAGGCTGATCGTTTTTTTTGTATGGAATTTGTGTATGAAACCTCCCCTGTATCTGCATGAATTTGAATTAGCTTTTAATAATAATTTTTTCGCAACAATAACTATAAAAATGTTTGCAACTTGGACAGGACAACGTCTGTCGGTTAAGCTAGTTGTACATAATATGTTTTACCTGTTGCTAGCGAGCCTGTGAGAAGTTAAAGTTTTTTTCAGCTTTTAAGGGACCCATGAGCTTTCTTTAAAATGATAATTGTTTGTAGCTTATAGAAATATTATCTTTTCTCACATTAAAAGCAGGCATAATATAATCACAATTTGGCTATTTAATGACTTATATTTTGATTTTTAAAAAATGAAAACAAACTTAAACAAAGTTTGTTATCATTTTTTAATAATTAAAATGGAGTTCTACAATGTTTCCGCTAAAACTTTTCAAAAATTACTTATATTTTGGTATAAGGCTAACCACTCATATTGTAAAAAAATGGTTCACTTTGCCAATGTCACCCCCGGGGAAGGTCGGCAAGAGTTGCAGGGCTTGCGTTCATTTGAGATTGGGCTTTTATTTTGTAAGTCCACTTGCGGCATGTGTAGCCGCAAACTAATACGTGTCTGCTTATGGGAATGCATTTAATGTGGATCCTTAATTTAATATATCCTTCAAATATATTTGCAACTTAGATTATGGGTAGATTATAAGCTACACCTTGAAGCAGCCAGATCCTTTGAATGCATAATACTGTGTTTACTTCAAGTTTAGCCCGCTGCCTCTCGTGCCCTTCCAGATCTCCTGCTTCCTGCGCCAGCGTGGAGTACACGCAGGAGTATGGTGGGGGATTGCTTTAGGAGTATGGTGAGTGTACTGGCAGGAGCCACATCCTGAGAACAGGAGGAAACTTCAGGGGGAATTTCAGCGAGCAGAGTCAACAGTTACTATATCACGGGCAACTACATGCACATCATTACCTGCTGGCTGAGAAAATTAATTTAAGATTTGAACTTTGTTATTTTTTTATGCATGTATACTTCTCTCAAGGATCATCGCAAAGATTTTTTTTTATCACATGAAATGTGTTTTTTTCACTTTTTTTTGATCGGTTCTCTTTTAAATGTTAGGAATGCTTAACTACAACTTATTAATAATTTTAATTGAATTCAAACAAAGATTTAATTTTCAAAATAAAAATTTAATTATTGTATTTAAAAATTACACGCCTATCTTTAAAAAAAAAAGGAAAATTCGTTTGATGTAAAACTTTATGCATGTTTTTTTAGTTTTTCAGATAAAACGCAACGCAACTAAGCTACACATATAGTGTAACTTCTTGCCGCGTTATCCCCGAAGGGGTCGCATGTGGCGAGTTGAACCTTTTTATTTTTACAGGTAAGGGGGCCGGCCTTACGCCAACCACTTCAGTTGAAGTGGGAATTTCCCAGCTCCCGAGGGGGCTGGTACTCATTTCTTGTAAAGGCTGAGTAAACCTCGCCGGTATTTATATAATGGGGTTTTAAATACACACCGAAATTGGAAATCATTTCTGAGACCCTCCTCGGTGGGATTCGAACCCGAGCTCACGGGGTAGAATGCAAGCACTCTACCAACTGAGCTATCGACCGGACTAACTAAGATGAATATTTGAATTCAATTTTTTCGATATCAGACAGAAACTAAAGAGTTAACATTTAGTGTACATTTAGATGAACAGGTCGTCCTTTTGTTTACTACAATAAAAATATACACTCAGAGCCGAGTATAACCAAGAATTGTTTTTGTTTATTTCCCTGAAATTCAATTAGTCCTCCACCACTGAGGGCGCCATCGATGCGTTATTAATTTTCATTACAGAAGCCGAAACAGCATTTCCCGTAATGCATGGCCGCTCATTAAAGATGCAGCGGACACGCAAGCAGGTCTGCTGGGCACGGCGCTCTACACACCTGGGGGAGTCTGCGGACATACCTGCCTATTCTCCCCCTCGCTGCTGCAAATGCCAGCTAAACTGTTACACTGTTTTCTCGCTAATTCGGAACGTCAATTCACCAGACATTTTGGCCTTAGGACTATACTTTTTCAAAATATTTTTTAATATTTACTAAAGGTGTTTTAGAAGTTTTCAACTGAATTATCGACCCTTTAGTGCTTGTTTGTCTTATGCTCATCAAATGTTATTTCACATGAGCAATGTTTGTATTTGTACTGGACCAATTTATATTATGAAAATTGGAATTATTTTAAACAACTCTCCCGTTATTATGATAATTTCATTGAAATGCCATCTTTGAATCAAATGGTAAATACTTTACATTTCGTATGGTCGACAAGTGCAACAAATTCTTTCACCATTGGTCCGCGTCAGAGGCGAAGATTTAAGCTCTCCATCCACGCTGCCACCCATCCCTGCTCCTGGCGAACTTCGTAAAAGTCTTTCAGGACAACAGGGTGTCTTCTGGTGTAGCACTCTCCCACTATGTGTCGGTCAGTCTGATTCTCCGCCCCACAGTCTCCGCCCCACCCTGGAGTGACTTTGCAGTAATTTTGCTATTAATTGTCGTGTCTTAAATACAGGTGTTTTGATTTGCCATCAATCAATCAATGGTTAATGTATAAAATTTCTGGTGTCATTTGCATCGTTTAGGCTTTAAAAAACGTCCAATGACGTTTGGCGCTTGTTTTTGTGTTGACTGATTGTGTTATTGTTTGAAAGCATTGTATTTTTTCATGTTCTTCGGAATGGTGGGTATTTTTCGTAACATATTTATCCTTTCCACAGCACTAATTACAGGAATCTCCAGCACATTCATCTCCATAATTGATAAGCTTTAGTCTTGAAAAAAAACGATTTCACTTAATTTTTTCATATTGAACTTGCATACCTCAAAGAGAAACCCAACAGTCCCAGTCGCTTAGCGATAGGTGAGTCGCGTCTGTCGGCACAAAAGCAAAGCAATTCCGGACGCAGACCGTGCGAACAAATGAATGAATTAATAACCGGCCCGGAACAATATTTGTACGTCTCTCTGCTCTAGCGGGTAAAACAGAGCAGGACAACTCTGCGTTGATACTCAATTAAAGCGTTTAACAAAAAATAATGGAAACTAAAACGCTAAAAAAGGCGAGCTCTTATTTTTCCTGATTTTTTTGGTATACGCTGTGTCTGCGTTTAGGAGTTCGTTGTATACTCTGCTACCCTCCAAGTGATTTATTTGCCGCGCATTCAAGGGTGCAGGGAAAGTTGCCGCTAAAATACAACAAGAGGAGCTGAACGACCCTGAGGGTGCAGGACAATGTGATGTATTTTTGAGGGTGACATTTTTTTGGTTCTTTCTCAGTCTGCACATGTCCACATGATGGAGAAAATGAAATTTTAATTGATTTTCATTGTATTCAGAAAAATTTAACAAAAATATAGATAGATAATGGATTCCAAAGAAATTTTAAATTTGTTTGAAAACGGAAATAGACAACTTGTCTATGCGACACGTCACATAGCCAAGTTGCTAGGGAAAAGACTAACGAATATTTTTTTCATCGGATAAGATGTATCTATATCAATAATCTATAATCTAAGCTGCAAAGGTACGTTAACATTTATTATTTATAATTATTTAAAAAAATCAAATGGAAACAAAGTTTTAATTCACTTATTTATTTCTTTTTTGAGCTCGAATATTTTCGCCCAATGAAGCATCTTCAGGAGCAGAATGGTTACCCATAAAAAAAAATTAAAAAAGAAATAAATAAGTGAATTAAAACTTAATAAAAATACTTTTTTTAACTTTGTTACAATTCACTTGAGTTTTATTTTTAAATTTTTTTAAAAAACACAACCAGTTTCGGGAGAAGCAGTACCTCCCATCTTCAGGTGTAAATATCAACTGGTTGTGTTTTTTAAAAAAATTTAAAAATAAAACTCAAGTGAATTGTAACAAAGTTAAAAAAAAGTATTTTTATTAATTAAAATGTGCTTTCACAAAGTTACTGCCCACAATCTAAATAATAGAATTAAAACTTTGTTTCCATTTGAATTTTTTAAATAATTAAAAATGGACTTTCACTGTGTTAATAAATCCATCCTAAAAAATATAACATTTATTGCTCATACTCAATGAATGCTCAGTGCACACAGACAGGCACATGTAGGTTCTCGCCTACACATTCTGCTTGTGTGCACACAAATATAAAAAAAAACCTTACATCAACATACAGCTTGCCACTCCTACCGCCTTTGCTTGAAACTGGAGTAGCATTGGCAACCGAGAATCTATTTTTACAGCACGGGGGGTTAGCCCATGCCAACCTATCAGTAGAAGGATGTATGAGATAACAAAAAAACTTTTCTTATTTACGTATCGTGAAATTTCTCTAAACATTTATTCAAATAGTAAAAAAATATATATCAACGTAAAGTGTATATTCTTTTGAAAAATATTATAATAAAGCACTTAAAACGAAATATTCCGCTGAAATTTAAAATTTAAAGCATAGACGGTATTGATTACGCAGCAGTCTTATTTAGGAATTTTTAGTTTTGTTATAAGCCACGCGATCTAACTGTTCGTTTATTGTCTCGTGCCTTCTTAGACAAACAGAAAGACAGCAATTATACGGGGCTTGCTGTGAGTGCATGCGAGCACCAGGGCCCCTCTCTGTGTGGCATCCATTATTGATCAGCTGGTAATGAGATTACTGCATGTTATAGGCCAGACCCTTGGGACACACTAAAGCGACTCGACTATAGCACATTACGTTTACACTTAACCATCATGGAAGGAAACTAAAACACTCACTAGAGATGATGTTTAAATTTCTATAACTTTTTGATGAAACGTTAAATTTAAGTTTAAACGTTTAATGCTGTACTTGGGGTTTTCGTCATTTGTAGTCTAGAGCAGTGCTTCTTAAATTGAGAGCCACAGATATTAACTATATTAACAGTTCTGTCGATAGCTCAGTTGGTAGAATGGCGGAAGCTAGAGTTCGATTCCACCAAGGATGCAACATTCCCCTGCTTCAACTGAAGTAGTTGGCGTAAAGTCGCCCCCCTTACCTGTAAAAATATATAGGCGCACGGTAAATGCAGTCCATTGGGAGATAATACGATGAGAAGTTGCACTCCATGCGCAGTGTAGTTGGGGTTCTTTATGCAGTCTGTTTCCACATGCCATATTTACGGTAAGTATGTGTGTATTCAAGTCTGTTAAATAATATCACCTAGCTTTAATCTAAGTTGCAAAGATATATTACATTTAAGATACATTTTAAATGCATTCTCATAAGCAGACACGTATAAGTTCGCGCTTACACATGCCGCATGTGTACTTACAAATGAAAATCCAAACCTCAAATCAACATAAATCCTGCAACTTTAGCCGACATTCCCTGAATCAGCAATGACATTGGCAAAGTGAACCATTTCTTACAGTGTGGGTGGTCAGCCTCATACGAAATCATAATAATATACTTACAAATTTAGGGGGCCTAGATATGAAAGTAATTGGGAAGCACTGGTCTAGAGGGACCTTCTCGTAGAGCGTCTTGTCGTAGACCAATAAAAATCACTTCCACGGATTGCACTGCAGCGGGTCTACCAACACGACTATATGCAGATCTGTGACCAGACTGATTCAATTACGTAAACAATTACAGTATACTCTATTTGGGGTTTCTCTTTTATTTTTATTCTCATTGGGTGCTTTGCATCTTCGTATAATTGGAAAAAGACTTTCCTTTTGGTACTTTAAACACCCCTGTATTGGGCACAAAGCATTCAATACTTAATCTGTTTGGTTTATTCCTGATATCTTGACTGAAATCATCTCTTCTTTTTTCCATCTTTTCTATTTTTATTCTTAGTTGGGTTCTTTGCATCTTCGGCACTGCACCCCCATGTCTCGCTGAGCTATGCTCTGTCGATGAGACTTCAAAAAGACCACTACGCTCTGCCCTTACTGCTGTCAACAAGGTTATAGTGCCCAATAGAGCAAACACATCAAACTTTGCAGACAGAAGCTTTGCGGTGGCCGGGCCGGTGGCCTGGAACAATTTACCCATCGGTGTTCGCGCGAACCAGCCTACCACCACCTTCAGAAAGGAACTGAAGACACTACTTTTCTCGAGAAGCCATGGCGCCCTTGAGATAGTCCTGGACCATTAAATGGCGCCACAGGAAAGAAATCATCCATCATCATCATCATCATCATCTTCGTATAATTGTAAACAAACTCTTCCTTTGGTCCTGTAAACACGTCTGTATTAGGCACACAACATTCAATACACAATCTTCTACGTTGATTTTTAAGGCAACCTGACATCTTGACTGAAATCACCCTTTTTCGCACTATTGTTTTTTTTCAATTGATTTTATGAGCACGTATCACGAAGGAAGGATACCCCGAGTCGTGGCACCGGAGCTACCGGACGGCCAGTGTCTACCAGGTCACCCTCCCAAAAGATGGAAAAACAGCTGGTCTTCTGCATCACAGGAGGGGGTGCCACAATAAACAGATCCTAGATCTATAACAAGAGGAAGAAGAAGTATCTGATCACAAATTTAAGATGGCTGACTTTTAAACTTTAACAAAGACAGCTTTTTCGTTACTCGCTGACAACATACTATTTTCATCATTATTGGCACTACAACCAGGTCTAGATCTTGGTTTCCTAGATCGATCGCAGTCACCGCTGCGATTGATGCAACAACTTCCTCCTCCATTCGCATACTCCTGCCGCACAGCAGTCTGCCACCACTGCCCTCTTCTTTTTTCTTTTGGTGCCACTTCTATCGAAGATAGCTATTTTGACCTTGGATGCTGCGGCTCCAAACAGGGACCACTGTTCAACCACCTTAATCTGGGTCTTCCCGCTTTCCTTCGATTCTTTTAGTCTGTCATTACAACCATCTTTTTCCGGCTGCGATGATCCATTCGCTGGATGTGACCCCAGTCAATGCAGTCTACTGACGTTTATTGACTGGACCACATCAATGTCTTGGTACCTATAGTGCAGATTAATATTTTTTTTGCGGTATGTTCTCGTATTATTAAGCCGTAAGTACGGTGAAATACTCTAACAGAGATATTTACAACACCTAGCTGATCCATGGATCATCTTTTTTTTGTAAAGAAAATTTACCATAGATGGCAGTTGAGCTTTGCATTATCTGTGTGTGAATATCACCGTTTAATATGCATTAGTATTAACATTTCATCGATTAAACATCAAACATGTATCAGGCATTGTTGCGGACAGATTGCCGTTATGTAATTACCGCAGCAGGTGCGGGGTTAACCCTTAGACAGCCCTTCACCTCGCTTCACTTCACTGCCGTCGATAACTCAATAGATGAGCCAAACCTCACGGCACCTGATTAAACATTATTACGCAGCTGCCAATCCTAATCACCCACAGGAAAAATCATTGCAAGCAAAACAATTCGTATACCTGTTGGGTATTGAATGGGGAAATTCTGATAACATTTTGAATATTCTTCATAAGAATGATATTATTTTAGAATAAATGCTATGTGAAGTCTGCATTGCGAAAACCCAGCCTCATACCCGTTCCATTTATACACTTCCATCCAGGGAAGCGTATCATAGAACGCTCATGCAATGCTTTATTTTTGTGCTAGAAGGCCTTCCCGATGGTCGCGACTCGACCCAGTAGTGATTCTAAATTTACCTGTTTGTTTACTAGAGAAAACAGCAAAAACCCGAAGTTACTGATTTGGTGCAATATCATCGAAGGTTTGTTGCTTCGTGCCATGCACAAAATATATGCTGATGGCCAGGCCCGGATTTAGGGCGGTTCGAGCGGTGCGACCGAACCAGGGCCCCCGCTGCCAGAGGGCCCCCAAAAGTCATATTCTTATCATTATTATACAAAATAAATACAAAAAATGTGTATAGATGCAACTTTTCATCGCTTCCGGTTCATAACGCCACGTTTTATACAAAGTCTTCAATAATACAGAAATAAAAGTTTCTAACAACAAATCTTCCGGGGCCCCACAATAAGTGAATAGGGCCCCGAACATTCCAAACAATAATAAAGAAATAAAGTTTCTCCTAACAACTAAAAAAAAACAAGGTAAAGAAAGATACCAAATATGTGCAATCATAAACCCCAGGCATGTCACATAAGACAGCCTGTAGGATTATAGCAGTAAACTGCGCTATTGTTCCTGCCATGGCGGCAAAACTTCCGACGCGACAGTTGTAAATCTTTCACTAGTAATGTTATAAAATGTAAACAGTAAAAATTAAATTGGCGACTTAGGGTAATATAAAAATGAATAGCCGGTCTTCCCTTCTAGGGGGCCCCGAGATTTTTTTTCCGCACCAGGGCCCCCAGAGTGGTTAATCCGGGCCTGCTGATGGCGTCCTAAATCGACTGAGAGGAGATTCAGGTCTGTTTTGTTATATGTATGTGAGACTTGGACCCTAAAAGTCAACTCTATGAACAGACTGGAAGCATTTCAAACGTGATTCTATCACCCGATATTTAAAAATACCACTTCTTTAACTTATCTTGAGTGACGGTAAACTTCCGGTAAGAGACATATATGTCCTGGCTTGGATATGAAGGAAGTGGATAGGATAGGAAGGGATCACCCTGCAAGGACTCCATTGGCTGAGAATTCCTCAGAGAATATAATTTAAACTGAGCCTCAAGGTGTTTAACGCTCTGAAAGAAATGGCGCCAGAATATTTGCAGGAACTGGTGCATCAAAAGGATCGACAGGAGAGAGGACTCACGCTGCGTTCGGTAGAGACGGACTCTAAGACGTTGATGAACGTGCCAACCAGAAGATAACCTACATTATTCGGTAATCATCCTTCTTCGAGGACCCAGCTGCCACCGGAAGTCCGAGGGTGTTAATCTATATTAACCATAAAAAACACTTCTCAATACCCCCGTTGCTTCGACAACACAGCACACGTCCTTGGAGGCGAATTGACCCCAAAACGGCGCTGTAACAAGACATCATAACATTGACCGGTCTGTAGTCTAGTAATGTCTAGTAATCGGTTGTAATGTACCATTTATATGTTCAAATATGCTCTTCGCTGGGTGACAAATTCATACACCATTACCAAATACCGGTTACTATAGGTCCATCCAGCCTTACAGCAACTGGGTATTGCTTGAAAATTAACGCTTTCTATAGCGACGACCAAGCTCGCAGAGGGCTCTCAAGGTGTGATTCACACAAAATCAGCGCTCACCACGTAAATCATCCTAATATTATTATACATTATCATCATCATCATCATGTGTAGATAGGCATTTGAAGTGTAGAGGAGATTTTCCGAACAGTCGGAGAAGTGTTTGCCAACGTCATGAAAATGATAAATATAATATGCATTTCTTTCCAATTACGAGATAATGATAAACTAATTTGTGGAGATTCCACAGCGTCTCTGAAGGCGCGCAGCACAATCTCTTCCAATTAAAAATTACAGAATCAAAATAAAATGCAAAACAAATTGGAATGAATAAAGTTTAAATTAGTTTCTCTATGTAATGCCCGCAGCAGAACTCCCTCCATTACTGGACATTGGGTTTTAATGAAATAAAAACGCTGAAATTATGTATGTATGTAGGCGCTGTGAAAAATAGTTGTGAGAGTTGGGACAAGTTTTTCGTTCAGTCCAGTAATTCCTGGCGCGCTCTGCTTGTATGGAGCCGCGTCCTGCGGCTAGGATTCCCGGCTTAATTGAGTTTCACCGCAAAAGTGCAGTTGTAATTTTCATTCACATGGCGGGTCTACTAGAAAACTGCTTTAAAAACTGAAAATCCTGCATAGATTTTTGTATTTTTCTATTTTTGTATGCATATATCTGTGTATCAAGAGAATTACAATTTTGCTTTGAATAGTAAACATATTGACATTTTAAGCGGTCTCTAGTCTAGTGGTTAACACTACAGACTTATAATTGTCGTGGGTTTGATTCCCGTCAAGGCACAAAAAATGACATTTAACTGTCAAACTATGATTTTCGCTGAGATTAAAAATTCATATGTTTTCCCAAAAAAAAAAACCCCACCAAAGGTCCGCGGAACCTTAACGTACAGAACCTACAGTGGGTCTTCCGTGGGAAATTTCGCTTTAAACAGAAAATAATACAAATTTATTTTCAGTTTTACAATAAACGAGTCAAAAGTAAGACGCTTGCTCGTCTTTGAGATACATAATATATTGGTTTTGTGGGATCCTGCAGGAAGAGCTGAAATCTTCTTTTCAATTTCACCGGGCGGCTTATCCGGAAGTCTATCCACAGCTCAGTCCGGCAAAGCACGCCAGGAAATGCCTCTGTGGGGAAGCCGTCTCTGCCAACACACCACAGTAGCGAGGATTTCACTTCAGAAGGGATTTGAATTAATATTTTGAACGGCTTGCATTAAAATTTTATACTTACGAAATATATTTGTAATCGGTTGTGACTTTTATTTCACAGTTTTAGTAACGCAATGTTTCATAAAAGTTTCAGGGTTTGTGTATTGATGTTGTGAAGATTCGTTTTCAATGAATAATAATAATAATATTTTGATGATTTATTGGTGAGCGCTGTTTTTGTGTGAATCACACCTCAAAAGCCCTCTGCAAGCTTGGTCGTCGCTGTAGAAAGCGAAGATTCTCAAGGAAGACCCAGTTGGTGTAAGGCTAAATGGACTTTTAGTGACTGGTAAAGGTATATGATTTTGTTCACCCAGCGAATAGTGTATTTGAAAATTTAATGGTGTGTTTGTTGTGCTCCGCCGGGATTCGATCACTCAACCTTCGTTACGAGCCAGAAGTGTTAATCACTAGACTACGGACTGGTCAATTGTTGCGAATGTATGAGTTTATGTATGTGTATGTTTATTCATGATTCATATCTGGATTAACAATAATTATTCACAGTGTAAATACACAAACCATAAAAAATATATGTAATTACTGATGTTGTGTGTCTATGTGTTTTTATTAATTTGTAAATGTGTGTCTATACGTAAGTATTTGAATGGTTGTTCCTGCTCGTGTTTACTCGAAGTTTCTACTCGAGATCATTCTGGCATGGTCTGGTATATGCTAGAATAGCGAATAGTCACCTATAAGTACGGATTGCAGTGCTTTGGAGGGCGTTAAGCGAGAATTACAAAAGTGTAAACTGTGATGTTTTATTTATAAAAGTCAATCCTAACAGTACAATTATTTGTTAGAATTGTTTGTAACTAATTGGTATTTTATGTAGAAGCACATTATGAAAGCGTATTAATTTTCTGCGTATTGTGAGACAAAGGCAGCGCATAAACAAGTTGTGTACAAATTGCAGTTAATTGTTGTCTCTGCGCACAATGGCTCGCCTGTCCTAGCAGCGGGTATGGGAGGAAGCGCTCGTGTGCTGGGCTTCCTGTATGGCCCGGCAAGATGACGTACTGAGATGTTGGCGCTATGGACGACTGCTACAATATGGTGTAACGCGTATAGATTCGGTACCTCAGATATCGTACTGCACTTTATATACATAATAATGCCTTCATCATCAATAATTCCTTGACTAAATTCCAATGACCGGTCACCAAAGGTCCATCCAGCCTTACAGCAACTGGGTCTTGCTTGAGAATTGGCGCTTTGTAGCGACGACGACCAAGCTCGTAAAAAGGTCGAAAGCTCAATTGGTAGAATGCTTGCATGCCATGCCGAGAGCAAGGGTTCGATCTCAAGGCTTACTCAGCCTTCACAAGAAATGAGAACCAACCCCTGGAGCAGGAAAACCCCCACTTCAACTAAAGGGGTTGGTGTGAGGCCGGCCCCCTTACCTGCAAAAATAAATAGGTCCCGAATCGCCACATGCGATCCCTTCGGGGATAACGCAGGCCAGGAGTTACACTATATGTGTAGTTTAGTTGCGTTTAATAAATATAAAAAAAGATGTTCACAAACATTTATAATATCATTTAAAAAAATGGTGAAAACAATCTCAAATTTCATTTGATTTGGTTTACGAGTGTTCCTACGGATGAATATTGAGGTTATCCAGTAATGGGGATGTACTGCAGTATTGTAGCAGCGAATCGTACATTATGACAATACCAGCAAGGAGCGTGTAGCCGTGAGGGGCAAGCACAGAGCATTAGCCGAAACGTCTCGGGAGGCATTCATTAGGGAGCTGTGCGGGAAGTAAATGAAGTGACAGAACATAATGTCGCTGCTGAATTCTTACCAACATGGTAATGGGCCGAAACGGAGACATTCTGTTTGGATGAGAAATTGCCGCACAGCTTTCTGTAGTGCCATTCTGAGATTTTTTGTCTCTGAAAACGTAGTAGGTTCTTAAATGAGTATACTTTGTTGTTTTAAGTCTATAACCTCTTATGTAAGTTGCAAAGATATATTTAAATTTAGAATTCATATTAAATGCATACCGACAAACAGACACGTATACTTTCACGCTTACACAGTCCGCATATGAATTTACAATAAAAAAAACCCAAACGTCAAATGAACATAAGCCCTTCAACTTTGAAGCAGGGGTGACAATGGCAAAATGAACTATTTTTTACGATATGTGTGTTCAACCTCATACTAACTTATGACCAAAATAAAATACCGGCAAGGTTTACGAAGCTTTCACGAGAAATGAGTATCAGCCACTTCGGGAGTTGGGAAACTCCCACTTCAACTGAAGTGGTTGGCATAAGCCTGGCCCCCTCACATGTGAAAAAAGAAGTTACACTCGCAACATGTGAAACCCTTCTGGGGTTGACGCGGCAAGAAGTTACACTATATGTGTAGCTTAGTTGCGCCACTTTACATTCCGGGTAGTGTAGTCGCACATAATGACGTCGTAAATCATGAGTCGGTAAGGGACATTAACTTTCTCCGGCCAGGCTAAGACGGCACCGAGGCGCCTACATTACTCACCTACCAATATTAATTACCAGACTAATTTCAGATCCCTAGATTATCCCATGGAGTAGAAAATGTTGAACAAAAGAGCCGCCAGACCGTGTCATAATAGCGTCAACAGCTGATTTCCGAATTTGTTCTGCTGTTTTTGCTTATTATTTCGCCATTTGTCCGGTCGATGGCTCAGTAGGTAGAATGCTTGCATTCTATTCCGAGAACTAGGGTTTTATCCCTACCAAGGGTATCAGAGATGGTTTATCATTTTTCTGTAAATTTCTAATCTAATCTTATCTAAGTTTCAAAGATATGTTAGATTAGAGATTCACATTATATATGTATTTTCACAAGCAGACACTTATAAGTTCGCGATTGCACATGCCGCATGTGAACCTACAACATAAAAACCCAATTTTCAAATGAAAATGAACCCTGCAACTTTTGTTGACCTTCCCTGAATTAGGGTGACATTGGCCAAGTGAACATTTTTTTTACAGTATGAGGTGTCAGCCTCATACCAATCTCCGTGAGAGCCGTGTAAGGCTGTACCTTCCTATCCTTCAGCGACAACGAGGTAAAAAGTTGTGTTTTTTTAATCTTGAGGTTTTTTTTATTTGTTTTCTTGTTTTTCTTTGAATCCAGCCTAAAGGATCCTCACATAGATTAGCCACCGCTATCTAAGCTTTTTTAATTTAGTCAAACATTTATTTGTTGTATGAAATATTCGGCATTTCTTTTAGCGTGATAAAATGTGATGAAATTATTATTTTTCCATGATTTGAAGTAATAAAAACTTTTTTTAATGTCTCAATTATTCTTGAAAAAAACATGTTTATTTCGTGATGCAGTAAGACAAAGACTTTGGAGAAAATTTCGCTGAGTGCATCATGTGAATAAAAGAATACACCAAAATAGCTGTGCATACAGGATGGCCTTGTATGTATGGGAATAAAAGATTTGTCATGCAATGGTGGGATGCCGCTTAAATACTCAGTTATTGTATTACTTAATTAATATCTCACTTACTTATGACCGATTAACTAACTTACTTACTTGCTTACTCCCTTACTAACTTACTTACTTACTCTTTCACTTACTTAATTGATCACTCACTTTCTTAATCACTGATTTATTTTCATACTTACTTATTCCCTTACATACTTACTGATACATTTACTTACTTGTATACTCCCTTAATCACTTGCTTACTGTCTTTCTTAATTGATTACTCATTTACTTACTCATTAACTCCCTTACTTATTGACTTACTTACACACTTACTTACTTAGTCACCTACCTACTTTGTTACTTACTCACTTACTTACAATAAGTAAACAAAATTACAGTGTGTAGTGCATAATTATTTATAAAAAAAACATAATTTCTTTATTTTGTAAAAATAAAATATAAGTGTCATATCCAAAAGTGGTTATGACCGGTCCGTAGTTCAGTGGTAACACTTCTGACTCTGAATGGAAGATTGTGGGTTCGAATCCCGGCGGAGCACACAAAATATACCATTTATATATTCAAATTTTCTCTTCGCTGGAATGAAAAATTCATAAACCTTTACCAATGACCGGTCAACAAAGGTCCATCCAGCCTTACAGCAACTGGGTCTTGCTTGACAATTGGCGCTTTGTAGCGACGACGACCAAGCTCGTAAAAAGGTCGATAGCTCAATTCGTAAAATGCTTGCATTCCATGCCGAGTGCAAGGGTTTAATCTCAAGGCTTATTCAGTCTTCACAAAAAATAAGAACCAGCCCCCTCGGGAGCTGGGAAACCCCTACTTCATTTGAAGTGGTTGATGTGAGGCCGGCCCCCTTACCCGTAAAATAAATAGGTCCCGAATCGCCACACACGAATAAATTCGAAAAATGAAAAAAAAACTCACTTTTCTTATCACTTACTCACTTATTTATTCACTTAATTATTCACTTAAATAATGACTTCATTACTTCATTACTTACTTAATTAGTCACTCACGTAAAACTTACTCGCTTATTCGCTTACTTACTCACTAACTTACTCCCTTTTTAAGCACTAACCTTGGGATTTACTTACACTAGTAGTAAATCACTGGCATGACGTGTATTTTATTTGGGTATTCCTGCATTATGCATTGTCCAGGACTCCTTGCGCTATAACTGCACCAGCTTGCACTTAGTATTGCTGAGCTGGCTGCTGTTGTGATCAGTGCAGACGAAGTTAATGCGACGGCAAAGTATTGTGATTGAAAATTATAAATCTTTTATTTATCACCAAATAAAGTTCTCACTGTTTGAATTTGTTAAATAAAAATAAATGGAGTAGATTCTGTAGTAGTTCTGGCCAATCCTAAGACCTAAATTTAAAATATTAACACCTATAGATAACTATAGGTTTTTGTCGTTGACAATGGACGTCGAAAGATATCACATTAACAAAAAAGACTGTATTAGGAGCAGTATGATCTTAGATTAAATTAGTTAATTATATTTATTTGCTTACCTTCGATTACGGTGGTATCAAAAAATAAGAATGAAAAACAAAGAAAATGTTACAGTGTTATTATCATATAGGTACCGCAGAAACTTGAGAAAAACTAACTCATTACTTGAATGGACTCCGCTTAGGAATTGAAATGGACAAAATTGTGATCTCTCAAGTGTGTGAAAAGGCATACAAATATTTTGTTACTGGTTTCACATATAAGGGAAACATTTGCTCGCCGAGAACAAAAACTGATCGCATTAAAATTTATAGGATGTTCCGTAGATTCATGATATCATAAAACATCTTGTGGTTTTTATTTTGTTGTAGATAAAAGTAACATATTAAATGTGGTAAACATATTCCTCAAATGTTCAATGATATACATATGGTTCACAAAATGAATGAAAGAGTGAATTCACAGTTTTAACAAGATCATTTCATTTTTTCACGTTCACGCTGAAGAAGCATATCGAAGACATTGGCAAAACGTCCGAAAGCTCCAGCTCCCACAGACCACAGCAACAGATCCCGGAAAACATCTTTCCAGCAACATCAGCCGGCCGTGTAGTTAAGCCTAAAACTCCTATTCATGATAAACTAGTTCGTGAATCGGGCAGAACCTAGTTTGGGTGGAAAATACCACGACGATAATTAGTTTAAGGCTTGGCGCGGCCGCTGGTTCCGTGTGAACCGCCCCCGGCAAGGAATTCACTGACCAGTGTTGAATGCAAATGGCGTATCACATATATGGCGGGCGCCGGATCGGTTCGGAATAATCTGAAATGATACACGGCCGCGCCAGCTTATTTAGTTGGTAGGGGAATCGATGTCGCCCGGGCACAATCTTTAAAACTATTGTCGTGTTAGAGTTGTAATGAGAGGCGCGCTACATGCATTGTTACTTAATTAATGCTCCTCATTTGAATGCACTAGCCACAGGAGAACATGGCTCGGGAATTATTTATTATAAAGGATGAAAAAATAGTAAGCTATGAGTTCAAGAGTAGCATTGCCTTATATGACATCTATAATTGCTAAAACATTTTTTTTGTTAATTATTCTTTATAATGTTTTGGTTGAATTTTGTCGAATTCATGTTGGTAAGGAATAGTTCACATAAAAGAAAACTTCCCCGAGTAGGTTGGTTCTCATTTCTTGTGAAGGTGGAGTAATCCTCGGCAGCATTTTATTTTTGGGTTGTAAATAAACACTGGAACGGGAAATCATTTTTGACATCCTCGCCTCGGTGGGATTCGAAGCCAGGCTCTCAACATGGAATGCATGTACTCTACCAACTGAGCTATCAAACTCGTATAATTATGTACATTTAAATATATGTGAATCAATTTACCCACAATCCACGTTCCTCTTGGTTCCTTCTCCTCTCCAAAAAAGCTCCTTCCAAAGACTTCGCCGACAAAATGTTGAGAATAATTTAAGACTAAGTTTTCCCACAGCGGTTCTTCTTATATTCGCTAAGTGCCGGTATATTCAAGCTTATTAATATTTTAGTGAACTATTACTTGAACTATTATTCAAAATACTCAAGTTCGAGCCCCTAAATCTTAGAAATAATTACAATGCCATTAAAAAGCTTTAAAACAAACAACTGGTTATAAAAATCAAATGCCTAACCTTCATTAGGCTGAAAAACGACACCAAAAATGTTCAATTTGCAACAATTTTGATGTATCCTTACATTAAAAAAGAACAAACAACAACACATGTTTCAAACTACAGGATCTAATTCAACTTTTCCTAAGGTTTAAATGTACCTCATGTAATGAAAAAAAATTGACTAACATTGAATAACATTTCTTGATTATAATTCACATGGTTAAGATGAAATCTGTGTCATCGTGATAAATACGCAGAGACATACTTGTATTCCATAGACAGACATTAACCTAGGCTATAGCTACTTTAGCCCTGTGATGATGAGACAACTCTTTAGCAAAGTTGACAAAAACAAAAGTAGCTTTCCGTGTTACTCGGTCACATTTCTCGGGCGCGACGCGAAATATATTTTATGAGCCGAGGATATCAGATCGGGAAGTTGAGTGTTAAGTTAGCGAAAATAACGAGAACTCCTCCAAAGTTATTATCATTCCAAAAAGTTGAAGGGAGACTCGCAAAAAATACACGATAAGCCTCTCAAAAACATTACAAGTCGAATTTTTAAACATTAAACTCGTCGGAACTTTTCTCAACATAGTTATTTTAGTTCAAGTATTTTTCTTCCAAAATAAAAACAAGGCAAAATAAATCTTTGTAAACGGGAGAGGAAGCTTTACTGAATTGTCTAATAGAAAAACGTATTGGAAACGGTTTTTTTTTTACTTTGGGAGAAAATCAAGTAATTACGTTTTGGATAAAGAGAGCCCCTTCCCTTATTCACTTTTTGTTAGAGAATCTGTAGGAGTTCGCTCTGCGCGATGGAGGAGCGTTTTATTCTATTTTTGTGCGATGAAAGGAACGAGATGAAAACGGACAATCCTTTTTTAGATGGAAAATGTTATTCCCTAATAGGCAATCTGATAAAAATCCGCAGCTCCATTGTTGCGATTAGCCAATACATTTTATACCAAGAAGAAGGAAAACAGTTTTTTCTTTCCCCTTTTTTCTTTACAAAACTTAAGTTCGTTGGAGTTATAAAAAAAACCTTTTAGATTTGCTTCTATCGAATTTTGCTGATCCCCACGGTAAATTTTACTGTAGATGCCGCAACTCTAAATACAGATTTTATATATTTTTCAAACCATCGATTGGTGCTCATGGTATGTGGCTGGTCACAACCATCCGCCTTAGCTGTGTGAAGATAAATGCTTTAATAATCACTCTCTTTATCAATAGTAACAAAACCCTACTCTCCATCGTCTTTTAGCTCTTTTCTACATTTTTTTCAACGCTGTTAGTTAAAGTTGGTAATCTAATCTAATCTAAGTTGCAAAGATATGTTACATTGGAGATTCACATTGCATGCATTCTCACAACCAGACATGTACAAGTTCGCGCTTGCACATGCCTCATGTGAACCTACAACATAAAAACCAATCTCAAATGGACATACACCCTGCAACTCTTGCCGTCCTTCCCTGAAACAGGGGTGACATTGGCAAAGTGACATATGGAAAACAATAGATGAAAAATGGTATAAAATGAAAAAAGTTGCACGACAAATTTTAGGGAAGGTCGACAAGAACTACTTGGTTATATATTATGTTCTTATGTGATCAGTCAACATGCGGCATACGTAATCGTAAACTTATACGTGCCTTCTTGTGAGAATGTATCTTAGCGATGCTGGAGTGATGTTTTACGGGATCTGTTGTCGTGGTCTGTGGGAGCTGGAGCTTCCGGACGTTTCGCCCATTTCTACGATGTGCTTCTTCAGCGTGAAGTATGATGATGATGATGATCTTGATGAGAACTGTGACGAAAAGAACTAAGTGACTTAGATTATACATAGTTAATTATATACAAGATTCTGTACATGTATTTTTTTAGATATTTGATTAGCGAAGTCTCCTGGTGATTCAGAATAAGTGCCCGCTATGGGCTTCCGAGATGTGGGCCGTCGGCATTATCATTTTCTCCAACACTTTTATTTCATTACAGGCAAATGGAAAATTGCAGTTTATTTAAATTCGATACAATAACAATAAAGGCGAGCGCCGCCTCCGACAATTCCATTCACTGGTGAAACACATTACGGGATGTACCAGCAACATAACTGTATCTGTGCGCCGAATATCCTCCGCTTCCATATAATCGGATACTTGTACAGTCCTCAGCCGAGTATACTTTCTTGTGCTTGTTTTCTATTTTTTTGTTCCACATAGACAACAGTGGTGTAATGTAATCTCAGCATATAGACGCCTCTGTGCTACAGAATCGTAAGCGACAAGTTGGCTATTTTGAAATTTTTGTCTATTGGGATTATTAAATATACATTCTGTAAGTTGGCATTAAAAATATGCATCAAATTTAATTTTAAGCAATATGGAAATGGAAACGGCGCACAATTTCAAATTAGGTCCTTATGAACATAAATCATGCAACTTTTTCCGACCTTCCCTGAAACAGGGGTGACATTCGCAAAGGGAATCTTTTTTACAGTATGGGTGGTCACTGGTCAGCCTCATAACAACTACGATAATAAAATTAGTATCTCACGATATTTTTTTCTTAAGATATTTTTTTCGGAAAAAAAATACGTAATGTATGTAAATGATGCACTCAATGGCATATTTACGCCAGAAGTAATCTAATCTTATCTTATCTTATCTTAGAAGTCAAATTAATAAATAATGAATTTAAGCATAAATGATCGTATTTGTTTCACATGATTTCTGTCAACAATTTTTTCCTTCCCATAATATTGTACACTTTTACTCGCGAAGTTTTTTTTTTGTGATCTTCGTATTATTATCCACAATGAAAGATTATTAAATCAAGTTTGAAAAAATAGATGAAAAGCATTATAGTAAACGAAATTATCTGTAAAACGCTCTCCTGGACAATAGTGTTTTTAAACACACGATACTCTACGTCGGAGGGGCCATGTGCTAGCTATGCACTGTATGTACATACATATGTAGACTGTTCAGTGAAAGAGGAGCTAGCAGAGAATGGGAAGCTGTAAAAGGCTTTCAAATTAATTAGCGACATTTGCGTTGGTGATTTCAGGTCAGACGCCATACTTGTAAGGATGCACAGGGGAGAGAAACAGTTTGTTGGCGGACGCTACGACAGAAAAAATAAATCAGAATACACAGCGAATAATTATTTTTTCATAAGAGGGACGAGTACTAAGCACTCCTAAAGTTTTGGTTAAGTTTAAGCTGGAGTTACGGTCTTATGACATATGTACAAATTATAATTATTTTTTACGTTATTTACACTTTTTGAGAATATAAAACGAACAGTTGGGGATTATTTTTGATGTTTTTTTGGCGACGTATTCAGGAAGCACACTCTCTGGACGACGATGGAGTATTTAAGCCTTAGTTGGAAAGATATATTACATATAATAATATTAACCTTGCAACTCTTGCCGACTTTCCCTGAAACAGCGCTGGCATTGGCCGAGCGCACCAATTTTAGAGTATGGGTGGTCAGCTGCATATTACCAACCTTTTAGTCAAAGAAACAAAAATGATGCAATAATGAAATAAAAGGAAGAAAGTTCATACGCGTATTACTTTTAATGTAGCTTTTCGCAGCGTTTTCCCCGAAGACATCGCATATGGCGAGTGGAACCTAAGTATTTATTTTTACAGTTAAGGGGGCCGGCCTTACGCCAGCCACTTCAGTTGAAGTGGGGTTTTCCAGCTCTCTTGGAGCTGGTACTCATTTCTTGGGAAGGTTGAGTAAAAATTGCCAGTAAGTATTTATTTTGGGTTTGAAATAAACACCGAAATGGAAAATAAATTCTGACAGTATAGGTGGGATTTGAACCTGAGCTCTCGGCATGGAATGCAAGCACTCAACCAATTGAGCTATCAACCGTATTAACACAGCTTAATGAAAAGTTATTATTTTTCTCCCCAGGTCTGGAAGTTTCATCCCCACGGTAATTCTTACTGAATATCGGTAATATTTGTATAAAGTCTAATCAACTGTTCACTTGCGGCCATCTTGGATTCACAGGGTTTCATCTAAATATTACCGATATTTGATAGGGAGGATCTACCGTGGTAGTGAGACTTCCAGCCCTGGTTGTTTACCACTACAAATCCTGGAGCATTCACCGGACTCTCACTGACCGCAGCTTTCCTTGTCCCCCCCAGGTCATCCTCTCTCCCTCCCCCATCCATCTGAGTGCTTTTCAATTTGTCGCTTTTTAATTGGAAAATACCTCAGACGTGCGGCACGGGAACCGCCGTGACATTCCAACAGATATGAGGGACACCAATATTAAAGCCTCACGAAAACCCTTGACCTTTCATTCTTTCAAACAAAATTCAAGCTAAAATAGTTTATAAATAGGTGAACACACTTTTATTCCTGATGGAAATATTTCACTTGTATTAGAAACTGGTGCTTAGCAGCCAATTTCAGAATATTTGTTAACTTTTCCCTAGTAACCGGTCTAGTGACGTCACAACTTAGTCTATGCCAATAAATGTGCAGTAATTTCAATTTTTTACAATGCATGGATGCAGGTGATGGATTTTAATGAATTGAAAGAGGTATTTAAAGATAGGAAGAAATGGAGGCAGCTCTGCAGAGGCTCTGGCCCCCCCTAGCGGAATGGCGACAGAGTTACAGTTACAAATTAAAAACTCGCCATTCGGTTTTACTTTAATAGTTTTTCTTTAACTATTGTTATTTGTATAACTATTTATTCACGTTTTTTAATATTTATTATTAAGGACTCACTCAAGTAGTGAAACTATTTTTTACATAGCAATGCCATTATGATATGTATTGAAAATCGATCACAAAAATCAGGTTACCTTTACATACAACATTATGCTTTTCAGCCTTTGGAGGAAGGTTTGAATAAAAAAACTCAAAGTGAATCGCTGGGACCGCCAACCCTGACGATAACATAACCTGGAGAGATGGATTTGCTGGGGCGGAAACTGAATGTAGAGTCACGTTTACAACTGTACAGTGAATTTCAATCAATAATGTAAGGAAACTTAAACAGCGCTTCTAGGGAGCGTTTACATTTTCATTATTTTTTTGTTTAGACCATTGAGGTATAATATAAGTGGAACCGAAAAAAATTACGGCATTGAAGCATACAATGAGACGTTACTGTCATCCGGATCTGGTAACACAAAATAATACTTGATAATCATGGGAAATCTTATGTTTTCTTACTTTCTCCATATTGTGTTTTGATGCCCAATAATTTTAACTGTCATGAATTTTTATGATAATGCCTTTTTCCTTAAAAAATGACTTATTAGCCGACAACTACGATTCAAACTTATGTGAGCAATGCCCACGCTTAGGGAACATTTTGAGAAAGTCAACGTTGCACATTTGCCTGTTAAAACAGTGAAGTCACGCTCGGAGCAAATTTGTTTTCTTTTTCTAACCACGGAAGATTTGTGTTGAAATAAAATCGTTTTATGCTAAAAAAAGTTTCGGGTTTTTTATAAATCATAAGTCAATGGTTTGAACGCCATTGTTCAGTTTAAACGTGTCGTTTTATATTAAGGGCTTAGGTACTCCTTGAGCGCTGAGCGATGTTTGTGAATAAGGACCGCATCCCGTACATTAGACTCTCTCTGAATAATAAATGACATTTCTTTTCCTCCAGCCTCTGCGGAAGAGCCGACTCGCCTCAGTAAAGGTCGCCGTTGGCGGAACAGCGCTAAGTAAATAATCTTACTCCGTAACCTGATTAATAAACCAAAAGGTCAAAGAGATCTGATGTAAAGAAAATATTTCGAGTAAAAACATCTCCTTCGAGATGGCGAAGCTTTACTTTCTCAAATGTCAGAATACTCACATATCATGATTATTAGCAGACCTTTTGGTAATAAAAATAAAGTATCTAAATGTGATACTTTAAAAAAATGAAAACGAAAATAAGCTAGAAGAAGCAAAAATACAGTTACATGGTTTGGGCTAATGTCTAATCGAGTGTCCTATTAGTTCAATTTTTCTCTTCAAAATGTGGCTTATAAGCTCAATTCTTTCTTCTGATTCTTCGTTGGACTTTCTTGCGAACAACGGTTTACTGTTATTAAAATTGTTAAATTGAAATCAAATTACCAAATGATCGTAAGCAGGACATGTTGTCAGATTCAATGATCAAAAATGGACCAAGAGGATAGTGGAGTGGAGACCTCGTGAGGACAAATAGAGAAAAGGAAGGTTTCTAGCACGATGATCAGAAGACCTAAAAAATATTGCTGATGATTAGATGACCCAGGATAGAAATGCCTGAAGGCATTAGGAAGAGGTCTATCTTCAGCAGTGGACGAGAAATTTATGGTTGACAAATGTAAGTAATTATTATCCTTTGCATGACTGTTCAATGTATTGTGTTTTTTTTTAAATTCTAGAGTCCTGGCATGGGTTTGTGAACACCTCTGTTACTGTTACTGTATCCTGCCGCCGTTCCACTAGGGGTGGCCGGTACCTCCGCAGATGCGCCTCCACTTTTTTCTGTCCTTACAAACCACTTTCATTTCCTCAATATTCATCACCTTTTTCTTACATACTCTTCTCTTATTTTCACTCTGCAGGTTCCATTCTTTCGCAATCTCACCTATTTGGTCTAACCATTCTTTCCTCGGCCTTCCCCTTCCGCGCTTTCCTCTGACATTTCCTTTGTACACTTTCTTCGTTAGTCGTTCATCATCCATTCTTTCGAGATGTCCGAACCATCTCATCGTACTTTTTTGTACTTTCATTCTCATATTCTCTTTTATACCACACTCGTTCATCACCCAATCATTACGTACTCTACCAATGATAATAATTAAATTTCAATTAAGTTCCATCTTATAAACGACTTTCATGACTTATTTACGGATTGCGTAGAACGTAAGCAAGAAGCATCTCAGATGCTACTAAAACGTATATACCCTAAGTTAGGGTGCCCTTATAATATAAGTACTCAATAATATACACAGGCAGAATTGCGTACGTGTCGTCCAACAAGTAAAGAATCTAAATGCAAAAACCGTGTTACGCTTAGCACAGAGCTCGGCCCTACGTACAAGCAAACAGTAGGTACACAAGTGTACAGCTTCACATGTAAACTCAATCATTGCGTAGACTGAAAAAATGTATTAAAACTTGAACGCTCACACAGAAGCGCTGTTTTACTTTTCTATGTAATTTTTGGTTAATGCAACATTTGAGTTTAAAAGTAAAGCGTTGTTTATTACAACCCTAATCGCGTTTACAACAAAATGTTTTGTAACAAAAAGGAGGTGTCTCACTAGGAGGTGCTGTTATAGTTTAAATACATTTTTTGCTTAATGGAGTATTTGAGTTGAAAAGTAATCATTGTGCTCGGTGTGCATGCTTACCCCACAGCCGGCAGAATGATTCTCGTATGCCGAATCTCTCGGCTTAATGGACGTAAGTTGACAATCATCAGTCGTAAGTGCCAACAATATATCACTGTCTCTGTGTCTCTGCGTGATGAGGACGGGAGGCAGAGGGAGAGGGGAGAGTGGCTGTTGTCTTTTCACTTGTCATTTATATTTTCCTCCGCAGACGTGGCAGAGCTCTTAAGGAGCCGGGACGATGATCCACTTAGTGCAGCGTGGAGGATGGAATATTACTGAATACATCAATGTGCTTCATCTCTTTCCATTTCCCATAAACAATACTAATATTAATGTCTTCTTTTCCCTTTTAATACTAACGTGTCTTCCCTTTTTTGTCCTCCACATAGGGATAACATCTTAAGTATCCATTTTTCTTTGTTGATGTTTCTTTTTTCATCTTATTTTACTTGAGTTTCTCGAAGCTTTGGACTTTTTCTAGCAGCCAGATCAGAGCAAATCTGGAAACAGAGAATAACAAAGGTTATAAATATAATAATTTATAAACACATTACCGCGCCTACTAAAAGAACTGTACAGTGCACATCCCTTATACTATGCATATGTAAGCTTTTGTCTTTAAGGATGCTTAAATGTAACGAAATATTTTAATTATATTCAAAATAATAATGAGTCTGTCTGGATACTCTGAGATGGCGGACCACAGCATAGAAAACGACCATCCATTCCATTGGGGGTGCAAAGGCAGATACATAACTACCTAAATTGCTCTCGAAACCCTAGAAATACAAAGACTATAAATAAAGAAATACGTAGTCCTTCTCCCGTACTAAAAAAACCTGCCTCGAAAAACCCAACTCCTCCCTCTATTTGTATTGTTCATCCTTTGGTTGGTTGTTAGCTCAGTTAGTCTCTGAAGATGGACTGATAAAGTGCAAACTATGCTTTTCGAAAAACAATATTTTGATTTAATATTTAATCATAATATCGATACCTTAAAGGTAAACTGTATATGTGCCGTATTAAACAACATAGGGTTCTCAGATGAATGCACATTTTTTCATATTTTCTTCAAGAAACATTCACTAAAAATTGTGAAATACTGTAGCTTAGAAATTTTCATGAGCTTTCTATATAATTACTCCACTTGTCATGAGATGTTTCACACAATAAAATGTTTTATCCACAAATTCTCTAATCAGTGAATCAGCACTTATTCAGTTTTACCTTCAAATGGCGATATGTTTATTGTACTGAATTTTCATATTCAAATTCTTTTATAAGTAAAAAAACCTACAAGTGGTAATCTGACACGTGTCACAGATAAATCACATAAAAACTCGCTCTTACTCCTATTCAATACTTTGGATCATTATATTGAAGCTTCCATATTAGTCTGTATATGAAAGCCACATGTCGCGGTTTCCATTATGAACTAGCAGCAGTCTCCTGGGGAAGTTGCAAGGTCTAAAGATAGACCCGAGGAGACCGCAGGAGGGTGGAACTATCCCCGGCGGGAACAAATTAAAACCAAGCATCAAATCCAAGGGGCACTCTTTGTACAAGGTGTATTCACAAAGTTTAAAAACATATGATAAGTAATTAAAACAAAATGAATATTTTTTTTAAGGAATCTGAAAACCTTGTATACATTACCTACTTACCCTGATTTAGCCTACGTTGCGACTTGCGATGATGTATTAACATTTTAGATTCACGCATAGCCACAAACAGCTACGTGTATGATCGCATTACACATGCTGAATGTGCACTTAGAAAGTAAAAACCTAAATCTAAAATGAACAAAATTTCAGCAAGTGTTGCCGGCCTTGCCTGAAATAGCGGTTACAATCTAATCTAATCTAATCTAAGCTGCAAAGATATATATATATATATTATTTTATTTAGCTATTGCTAATTACAACTTAAGCTATGTTAATAAAAAACAACAAAAGATAAACAAACAAAAATAACAAACCAAACAAAAATGAACAAATCAAAACTTATTAATAATTATGCTAAGGCCGGTTTGCACGTATATATTTTTTAATTTTACTTTAAATTCATTAATATCCCTACTTTCTTTTATTTCTACAGGTAAATCATTATACAAATCCAATCCTCTGTGCAAAACGCCCTTATCATACTTTACACATTTGAATTTTGGCTTCCTTAAATTATCCTTTTTCCTGGTATTATATTCATGAATGTCTCTGTTCTTAATTAAAAATTTGCTCAAATACTGAGGTAACATGTTTTTTTCTACTTTGTGTATAAAAATAATAGCACTCATTCTTAAATTTTCTTCAATATATAACCAATCTAACGTATCTATCATATAACTTATTTTACAGTCTAGTTTTTTATTCAATATAGTTCTCATACCCCTGTTTTGTAATTTTTGTAATGTATTTGTTGTTCCTTGACTTATAGGTTGTTATGCGGCTGACCACCCATAATGTAAAAATTGATTCACTTTGCCAATGTCACCTCTGTTTCAGGGAAGGACGGCAAGAGTTGCAAGGCTTATGTTCATTTGAGATTGGGTTTTTATATTGTAGGTCCACATGCGGCATGTGTTAGCGCGAAATTATACATATCTGCTTGTGGGAATGCATTTAATATAAAACTTAAATGATATATATCTTTGCAGCTTAGATTAGATTAGATTAGATTATTTATATACTGTTTATTTGCCATAAATAATATTGTTGGGCAGTATGTGTAGTGAGGCTTAATTATGCTATTGTATACAATTATTTTATATTCCTTACTTAACAAGCTCTTCATTCTACTTAATACACCTATTTTCTTGCTTATTTTTTTAATAATATAATCAAAATGTTCTTTGAAATTAAGCTTACTTAATATATCATTTAAGATTTATATTAAATGCATTCCCACAAGCAGACATGTATAATTTCGCGCTAACACATGCCGCATGTGGACCTGCAATATAAAAACCCAATCTCAAATGAACATAAGCCCTGCAACTCTTGCCGTCCTTCCCTGAAACAGGGGTGACATTGGCAAAGTGAACCATTTTTTTACAGTATGGGTGGTCAGCCGCATACCAACCTATAAGTCAAGGAATAGTAAATAGAAACAATTTTCACAGTGTCGGTTATCCTCAAACCAACCTTTTCATTGAGGAACAAACAATATATCAAACAGTGATTTACTTGGGAGCGGCCTGTTGATGCTCGAGAGCCAAACATCGGAGAATTTCATCACCCTTAGTACAAAATATCATAGTGTGAACTCCCCTCGATCAAGTAATTACAAACATGTATGGAAGATGCGACAGCACGTAGTGAATGATTTAGATTTCATATTGTTTTTCTATTTTCAAGATCAAGGCTAATTTAAGCAATGCCAACTTGGAGAACAGTAGGTACCTCGAAGACACACCATTGCGTAACCTCACCTCAATCCCGTTAACGGAAAGAATGTTTAAATACTATATCACTTTCTAGGAGAGCCGTCGGATATTCCATAAACTTTTGTTTTACGCAAACGAGGTGAGATGTTTTTTTATGATTTTGAATTATCATGTGTGTCTTATTGCTTTGTGAACACTCCTTGTGTTGCTGACCACAGATTCCCCTACTCCGTTCCTCTCATTGTTTTCCGGGAACATCAGATATTATTTGTGAGAGGAAATCGAACTGAACTCTCGCGCGTGTTTGTGGGGCCATGTAGATAATGACACAACTCCACCTGTGAAGACAGCGGAGCTTCTGCATCTACTCGTGAAGAGCTGCTGTAGCGACTTCCAGCTTAATGTGGCGCCGTTACGCTTGATCTGAATACTGCGGTTGTTTGGAAAACTCAACACCAATGTCTGCTTTGAAATTATTGTCCAAATCATTATCAGATAGCTCGTGCAATAATTTTTATCGACAAAAGAGACCAAACAAGTGTTTTTTTTTTTGTTTATAGAAAAAGCACTTTTGGAACTATTATTCTAGCATGTAATTTAGTAACAAGTGAAGAGTACTTTGAAGACCTTGGGTGTTCCAGGATATGGTGAGCAGAAAACGTAGAGGCCAACGCGGAAATCTTGAGAGTGAGTGGAACATAAGGGAAGTGGCATAAGACAGAGAGTCCTGAAAAATTGTGGCGTCGGAGGTCTTGAGCCTTCAAGGCTTGTGAGCTGAATTAAGTCAACTTTGGCATATTTACTGTATAATTCTCATAAAAAGTGATTGTTTAAAAAAAAGGCGCTTTTTCTGACAAAAAAAAATCATAATTAAGTGCTATCTGAATACGACATGTGTGAGGATCGGAAAAAATACTTTCTATAAAATAATTGAGACGACCAGAGGACTTTAGTTTGATGACCAAAATAGCCCATCTTTTGAGTGATTACTTATTTTTGGTTGACTTCATTTACGACAAATGTCAACTGCCACATTGTGACCTCTCCCCTCTCTTTAGCCACATTATTACCCTTACTCGCGGTCATCTCTCATTCCCTTCCTCCTCCCATCTTCCGTAACTGACAACAAAGTACAAAGTGATACATGAAAAATCTGAGCGGGCAGTAAAGCGAGCTCCCGACATACGACAATGAATGTTGTACTACTCATGGCAGGACCTTAACACAAGTCTTACGACGTCATATCACATAAAACATGATTACGTCTTGAACTTTTTACTCTGCCCCCGCTCTGCGACATCATATTATTGACCCTTAACCTTAGGGAAGCCAAACTCAATATTCGACCTTTACTTGATCGTGCATTTAGGACGAATGTGAAGCAAAAAAAACAAGAACAATTGTCAATAAAACAAAAACTAATCCAGCTCTCTTTATCCTTTTTTTTTTCTGGGAAAGAAGTAAATAAATTATCGAATAATCTAGCCCTCCTTTTGTGTTAACATGAGATGAGTTTCTTGAAATCAAGATGTGCGCTATTGTGTTTATCTGTTTCCATGTATCTATGTTTTTCATTAGAATATTTTCTCCTTAAATGCATATTAAAAAAAAATGGCATATGGTCCAATAGAGAATAGCTGGGAAGCTCCTCAAAATACCACAAAATGTATGAGGACGTTTCCCTATGAATCAAAGGAAAAAGATACCTACTTAAGCTGTGCAAGATAGTTAGGACACATAATGCGCCATGAAAGTCTCCTACCTACCATATTGGAAGAGATGATCGAGGAGACATTCGCCCGAAGACGTCTACGCTGAAAGTGCCAGCAGGATATATTGGCAGACATTATGTTCTGACTGTGGTAGATATTATGGGATTGGTAGATAAATGTGGTGATGATTATGTGAGAACTATTATGTGCTGTTGTTCAAAGAGGAGATATAAGTGACTATCACGCATAGGAAAGAATGAGAAACATTGCTGCAAGTCTATTTTAGGATTGATACAGAAAAAAAATATTATCAGTGGTCGCAGGCTTGTAGGGTTATTTTATAGGAATAATATTTAGCAAAAGCAAGGTCGGGTTTTTATATTGTAAGACTACATGCGACATGTTTAAGCGCAAACTTAAACATGTCTGTTTTGTGAAAATGCGTATAATGTGAATCTCTAATGTTACTTATATTTAACTTAGTTTTTTGATAATAACTTAGATTAGATTAGATTAGAAAACAAAAATTTTACTTCGGGCGAATATCAAATACAATATGGGTCCAAGATAAGAATATGAATACAAAAGCTCCCTGCATTTTGTTCCCTATGTGGTCGTCATTGCCGCCTATTTTACGGTCATTGGGTGACCGTAGTGAGACGATCTCGTCCACTGAACCCTGGTATACAACATTACACAAAAACTCAACCAAAATTTTACCGAAAAATATGAAAAGTAATACGATCACTAGAAGGCGATGCTTTAGCTTTCATACATTTGCTAAAATACTGTTTTGTTTAGACTTATACTTGAGGTAATGGTGTATAGGGAAGATTGTAACACGTGTCTATTTATAAAACTCGTTACGTTTTATTGTTGCAGCAGATCAAAGGACCGGCAAGGTGGACACTGCGTACGTACATACTGAGCATAAAGATATATGTATAACAGGGGAGGGGAAAAATATTTTTGTAGATGTTTTGTGGACAAAATTAAAAAAAAAACAGTATTGTCCTCTTTAAAAAACCTATTTTTTACAATATCAATCGTAGCGCAATGCAACCCGAGTCAATCATTTGTGACGAAAAATGTCTCTTTTTACAAATATTCATTAAATTTGCTATTTGTAATTGTTTAACTGTTAACGCGTACTAAAAATTATCTTGCCAATTGAGTTTCTTTTAAATGATTATGTTATTGAGTTTTCCTTAATTTTTTTTGTACTTGAAATACAGGAATGAAATAAACAAGTACCTATTCTCGTATCGAAAGGTAGTCACCAACTCATCTAGAAAACGTGGTGTATTACTGCCAACTAGCTAAAAAGCAAAATGTATAATTAAAAAAAACAACTGAACACAGCATCAAAAACCATGGAGAAGATTGCTGTAGACTAATGTTAATGAGTGAACTAAGAAAAGCCATTGAAGAAGAAGATTGAAAAAATATTTCTTACTAAATTTTCCCACAACGGATTGTTTAATATTTACAAAGAGTAATTATGCTTTAAATTAATTGTAATTTGTAAAATAACTCCTGTTTACGCACTAACAAAAATCATCGATTTTTTATAAACATCATTACTTTAATCGTCTTGTTTTCATCTCAGTTTTCACGTTAAATAGCGCCTTATTTGAAATTCAACATCCAGGATTACTCATACATCTCAGCTGCGTGGAGAGGCAAACCAAAGCTTCAGATATTTCATTCTCGTTTATTACATAGATTAGGAATTTTAATTCCCGCCCTTTGCTGAGCCCGCAAGCAAGGCTGAGCAGAAATAATGAGTAGCTTTGGCAAAAGGGGTGGCGGGGGCGAACCGGGATGTGGGGAGGGTCGTGAAATACAACCTAGATTAGGTATCGGGAAGACTCGCGCCCTCTGATGTCTGCTCGCCCAAATCTCATATTTCTTCATATAGTAAACGGATAGCGGTAGGAAACCCGGGGATGGGAGTTACCCTGTGATATTAGAGAGTGAGGGTGTGTGAGGAATGTGTGTATGTGTGTGTAAAGTGTAAAACCATGTGCTATAAGGTGGATGATGAGTGAGGAATGTGTGTATGTGTGTGTAAAGTGTAAAACCATGTGCTATAAGGTGGATGATGAGACTGCTTTAGGTAAAGATTGGGCTTCATGTTAAATAATAGGTATAAAAAAAACAACAACGAAAATAATATCCATTTGGTATCTTTTAACTTTCTTGTTATTTCACAAGGCATGTTCCGTCCCTTATATTTTGGTATGAGGTCGACTGCCCAAGCTAGTAAAACTTGGTTCACTTTTGGAAATGTCACCCCTGTTTCAGGCAAAGGGGGCAGATGCTGCTTAATTTATTTACGTTTATGATCATGTAAGGTTTGGTTCACCTTGTATGTAAACATGTCACATGTGTAAGCGTGAACTTACACGTGTCTGCTTATGAAGGTGCATGAAAATAAATTTTACACATCCTGAAGGGACCTCTTAATTGTTCACATAACACTTTTTGAAAGTCAAAATTAAAACCTACTACAAATTTGATCTTTGCGTGGTCAAAAAATTGAAACTAAGGATCACAATGTAATCAAGCATGGTTGTATTTTCTGGATTGAACGTAGGAAGAATGTAATATTATTTGATCATATTACTACCGCGTCGCTGGAAACATTTCAGAGCGGGATGTGAAGCATTTTCTAGTACGCGCACGTGGTCAATAAGACGTAACACGAGTGAGGAGGTACTGGCTACCCACAAGATGAGAAAATATTTATAGAGAGCGCTGTAGATACACCTCAAGTCTGAAACTATATGTAGAATCTTTAATAGACTTAAACGCTCAATGGGAATGCTTTTTTACTTTTAATGATAGAACGTCCAGTGGTCTGTCCTGCCGGAAGGTGCTTCCGGAAGGACGTGCCGGCGGTATCGGGTCCTGCCAGTAGGACTCATTTTATCGTTAAATTTGTATGGACTTTCCTCACTGGTCCTGCCTGCAGGCCCGACTCGCCGTGCGTAACGAATGCGGGTAGAAGTAGACAACCTTTTGATGACATTCTAGTTGTGCTTATAATTCTAACAATAAGTTTTGGTATAATTCTAACAAAAGTATAGTAACATGTAATTGGAGGTTGAGAATTGTATTGGAGTACTTAAAAGTGAGTGTGAGATATGTGTATGGGTGTTTTGTATATTTCAGAAAAAAATGGGTGTATAAAATAAGGTGAATAATAAAGAACTGCTCATATTTATTTTGCTATTTAGATTTAGTAATAAACTGCGTATTAGTAAATACTGCGTTGTCGAAATGTCCAAACAAAATTTCTTTAGGAACGGTTGAAACTTTTCGATCTATGTCCCGAAACACCCATACAAAGTTGTTTTTTACTTTTCTTACTGTGTCAGAACAATGATATGTATTTTTGTTACAAATACAAAAATGTATTTTGAAACAATAACTGCTATCGTAGTCGTCCCCAAAATGTTCACGACCCCACGTGTTTTCGCCATTGTGTTCATAGAAGAATGTCGCTTTAGCGCGAAAGCGCACCCCTCGACTTATACTCGCAGCCATTTAGGCCCAACTGATCGTATCGGCATGATTTAAAATTTCGCTAAGAGCCAATGAGATGCACTATGTATCAAAAAAAATTACGTCCTGCTACAAGGCCTAGAAGTCCTCAAATAAACAGAAAACGCGCGTCCTACCGGTAGGACGTAAGGTCCCGCGGGTAGGACGCTGGACTTTCTATCATTAATACATTTTTTTGATGAGCACTATCGTCGATTTTTACTTTCTTGTTATGCTTGCGGTACGTGTAACATATTTCCGAAGAGGCATTTAAGTTGTTTCATTTCCCGTGTAGCGGTATAAATTCCGTGTATTTCATTTGAGAAAGTGCTCCTTTTACGCTGCGAGTGCGGCGCCTCTCCAGTTTTATAGCCCCCTAGCTCTGGCGGCCCCTGCACCATGATTGCATATAAAGTCCGCCCTCTATATCACCATTAACCGCTTAAATTACATCGACAGAGTCAGAAGATGACCCTCTTTTTTTACTTCTTAGAGTCATGCGTTAGCCCCTGATTTGAGGATCCTCTTTTTCCTTTCTTGAGTAGAGTAACTTTAGCTGATTAACTTCAACGGGAAGGCCTTCCGCCGCCAAAAAAACATTGCAAGTGAAGTATCACCAAGTGAAGCGACTCCGCATGAGTTGTATGAACTTGGTGGGTGGAGGTGGGTAAAGTGCCCTCTTTTTTTCAGGCATGTAAGAGTACCTATATAGTACATCACAGTTTTCATCAAGATCATCTTCATCATCACACTTCACGCTGAAGAAGCCCATCGTAGACATGGGCAAAACGTCCGCAAGCTCCAGCTCTCATAGATCACGGCAACAGATCCCAGAAAACATCTCTCCAGCATGTAAGACAAACACCGGTCCGTAGTCAAGTGGTAACGCTTTGGCCTCGTGTATGAAAGGTTGTGAATATGCTCTTCGCTGGGTTGAAAAATTCATGTACCTTTACCAAAGACCGGTCACCTAAGGTCCATCCAGCATTACAGCAACCGGGTCTTGTTTGAGAATTGTCATGAAAATTGTTGTAAAGTCTTAATTCGGCTTAAAGTCAATTTTTCTATACAACAAATTAACAAAAAACGAAAATGTTTCAGCAAACAAAAAAAGAAATAAATAAGTGAATTGAAACTCTGTTTTTATCCAATTTAATTTTTAAATTATTAAAAATTTACTTTCACTGGGTAAATAGATTTACTCTTAAAAATATAAAAAAATGGTTTAAAAAATCTAATCAATCATCGCCCATGACATCATATCAGGTGGCATCTATAATCTATAATCTAAGTTGCAAGGATATATTCATTCAAAGCTCTCAGATGTATGCCCACAAACAAACACGTGTAGTTCGCGCTTACAAATGCTGATTGTGTACTTACAAATAAAATCCAAACCTCAAATGAACATAAGCCCTGCAACTCTTGCCGACATTCCCTGAAACAGGGGTGACATTGGCAAAGTGAACCATTTTTTACAGTATGGGTGGTCAGCCTCATACCAACCTATAAGTCAAGGCATAATCCTGATTATTAAAATAAAAAAATAAAAAATAAAAAAATATAAAAAAATACTTTTTCTACTGCATGAAAACCTCATGCTACGTTTATGGTTGCCGTACCAACTTCCAATTCCAATGCACGCCCCTTAATTTTTAAATCCACATCCTGCAAGTTTAGCCGACCATCCCTAAAAAAGTGGTGGCATTCGCAAAGTGAACCTGCGTTTTACAAAACGAGCCATCAAGTTTCAGTTATAAAATAAGTTCAACAAATACCATCGCATACTCAAAGTAATAATTAAGTAGCAGCTCCATACAACTTGTGGTTTAATCTGAATTTCAAATTTAATCAATGTTGCGCTCCTAACGTTCAATAAGTAACCACATCGCTTCTGCAACTTGTAAAGATTTTCACCGAGCACTAAATACGGTGCAATTTCAAAACTTTCAAATCAAGTGAAGTGTTAATAACTTCCCCCCAGCCCTCGCTGAAACACAGCTCCTACCCTCATGCACCACAAAGGGGAGGGGTAATTTTATAGCGCATATATTTCACAATTATTCCACCCAGTATTATTTTAAACATTGACTTATCATATAAAATAACCGGAACTATTTGAAACGCAAATAGGTGCTACCTCCGTTTGTACATATCTCAACACAATCATCGTGATTTAGAATGAGAAAAAAGATGCTTCTAGTGTGACTTGATTCGAAACGAAGACGTTTGAGAGAAGTGTTATGCCATTATGGATGACATAGAATAATAAAGACGTTGCCGTGAATTGAGTGCAGTGAAGTTAGCTTGTTGTAAAACGAAAGACTACGGAATCAAACGAGCTGTTCCGAAGCTGAATGCAACTTCAATTTCCACCCTTCAGCCCTGGGTGAGATCTAGAAAAAGACGAATGCAAGAGTAAACGCGATGGTCATGCCGCCGGCTGGCCACGTATGCCAACAGCAAATAACTTACGTATGAAACGGCAATGGAGGTTCCACTCCTCACTCTTGAATATCCAGCCATCAAAGGCCTTGTGGACCAGAGCCTGGTGCAGAAAACTCTCCACCCTGGGGCTCTATACCTGTAGAGGAGGTAGGTTCGGGAACTGCTGATTTTTAGGGCAATTGCCTCATCGTGTCAAGACTCCAGCCTGCGAAAAGTGATTTGTGGAAGTGTCTTTAGTGTTAAAATGCAGGTCTAACTATGTTATTCTTTCCCGTTTCTTCTACCAATATTTGTTGAATACACCCTTGTTTTATTTCTCGTAATTTATGTTTTAATATGCAACCCTTCCCAAAAAAAGATAAGCAACATCATAGAAAAGAATTCCACGCCCTGAGAGATTATGATGGTGATAGCTATCCAGGAGATTGTGGGTATTATAGCTTAATCTCTTAATCTGGTAAATCTTCAGGTACCTCTCAATTTGAACGCAACAGCAGCTAGAAATTTTAATTGAGTACATGATTATTAAGCATTCTATTAGGTTCGACAGATCTGTGTTTGATAGGTTTTCCTGACATTTGTGTCTTATACGACGCTTCAATGCCATTAGCTACTTTCTGTTCCAGTTGTTCTATACATCAATGCTTTTAACGCTGGTCGTATTATGACCATTATAAAGAAAACCTAAATGGCTATGGGATGTCTTTATCGCTGAGAGGATTTCTTTTTTCCTCTCTGCAGCTCTGACTGAAATGAGAAGTGTCGCCAGCAAAGTGTACGTGCAGTGCATTTTAATGTAGCGGAGACGGAAAAGTGAGTTTTTCTTAATTCTGTTATGCTGTTACGCGGCGGGGAAATGTGACTAGGGGTTTTTGGACCGCGCATTAGCTGAACGTGGTGAGAGATAAATTTGAATGAAATGTTTTTTATGCTGAAATGGAGACAGACAGAATAAAACTTAAAAGTTGTACTTTAAACTACGTTAACATCACAACGTACTTGTAATTTAAGTAGGAGCTGAATAAATGGTGAAGTATTTTCAACTTTTAATTACAAATATTCAGATAAAGCCTTTACACTTGCACTAATGCACATTATTCAGTATTTTAATAGGAACATTGATTATATCATAGCCGAATTATACACAAATTTGTTATATTTGGATTGGCTGGCATCGTAAAAAAAATTAAACAAAAATAAAAACTCTGTATTGTTATACAGCTAGTTGTTATACAACCTTGACAAATATTTGTATACGGCAGACCTCCCATGATGTAAAAAAATATTTATTTGGCCAATGCTCCCCACTATTTTCACTAAAGGTCACCTAGAATTGCAGAGCTTATGTTCATTTTAGATTTGATTTATTTTGTTATTAAACATCGGCATGTGTAAGCGCGAATTCACTAGTGTCTGTTCGTGAGCACTGAGCATGCATTAAATATAAGCTTTAAATGTATCTGTGCATATATTTATGTGTAATATTCAAGATTAAAAATCTGATAAAAAGACATGTCTTAGCTTCATTTTGATAAGAGGGTTTGATTTGTATTTTTTGTATCTACTATCATTTTATGTTTATCACTCGCATTAGGGTAATGTGATAATGGTTTAAAAGTGAAAAATACAAATGTCAGGAAAGGCCGCAGATATGCTTTGTATGATATAAACCACCAGGCGCGATCTCCCCTATAGAGCATTGCCTTCCTTTGTATCGCTAGTATAAAACATCGCCTAGATTGCGTAAATAAAAAATGAAAACTAAATCATACTCTAGGAGTGCCATCGTATGTTCTATACATTTTCAATACACGCAATAGAGGTGAAATTAACGTGATGTTTAGTACTTGGGGTAGGGTGCTGTATGGGGCATCGTCCCCTCGTTTCTTTTAAGAGTTCCATTAAGGTGGAAAATATGATTATGGTGCAATTCATATTTTAAAGTTATCCGGCTCATTAACTTCTTTATCTGCTCGTAGTGAGATTGCGCCGACTAGTGTTTCTTATGTGCGGGAAGGAACATAAAATAATGCAAAGGGCCTTAGTCTGTGACGATTCAACGTCTATAATCTATAATCTAAGTTGCAAAGATTTGTTAACATTTAGGGTTCATAATAAATGGATGCCCGCAGACAGGCACATGATGGTTGGCGCCTACACATTCTGCATGTGCGCATACAAATAAATAATACCTCACATGAACATACAACTAGCAACTCCTAAGCTATGAACTAAAAATATTAATCTAAAGTTGCAGTATTTGCAACATGTCTAATAGGATGTTATGAGGCTGACCTCCCATGCTGTAAAAATTCGGTTCACATTTGTCAATGCCACTCCAGTTTCAGGGAAACGCGTCAGGAGTTGCAAAGTTTATGTTATATAATTTGTCGTGTGTGTGTGTTCCTTGACTTATAGGTTGGTATGCGGCTGACCACCCATGCTGTAAAAATGGTTCACTTTGCCAATGTCACCCCTGTCTCAGGGAAGGACGGCAAGAGTTGCAGGGTGTTTGTCCATTTGAGATTTGGTTTTTATGTTGTAGGTTCGCATGAGGCATGTGCAAGCGCGAACTTGTACGTGTCTGGTTGTGAGAATGCATGTAATGTGAATCTCCAATGTAACATATCTTTGCAACTTAGATTAGATTAGATTAGATTAGATGTTCATATAAGGTTTGGCTTATTTTGTTGGTACACATACAGCATGTTTAAAAGCAAACTCACATGTGCCTGCTTGTAAGCATTCATTAAATATGAGCCTGCATCTGTCAAAAACTTAGATTATAGATAAACGGTTTTATATTTTGATATGGTAAAAAAATAAGCGTTGCCAGTTGAGCCGTCATTACAGAATCTTCGCTCAGTGGCGTACCCCTTGGTGCATCTGCGGCTGATAATGCAGAATAATGCCGTCTCTGGTGCATTAGCGCATCCTTGGGGGGTGTGAGGGGGTAAGATTGCTCTCAGGTCGTTACGGGGGGAGGTGGGAGGGGGAATTAGCACCGCGGACAGACAACCTCACCACAGGCTTATCTCTGACGACTTGCAACCCTTAAAACTTGTTCTCAACCACCCAAGTCATATTTAAAAAAAAAAAACAACGATGAACGACTGACAAAGAAAATGCAAAAGATAAGCGTAGAAGGAAAAGACCGAGGAATGAATAGATTGATAAAAAAAAACGATATTGCAACTGACTGGAATCTGCAGAGTGAGAAAAATAAAAAAATAATGCATGAAGAGAGCGACGAGTGCTGGGGAGATTAAAGACGTGTGCAACGACAGATCAAAATGAAGACATATCTGCGGAGGTTATGGCCACACCCAAGAAATATACTTGCATCGAAATGGATGCGATTGAAATGGATGCGATAGAAATGGATGCAAGTATAAATTACAAACGTACCTGCCGATGGTTGTTTTGTTAATATCATGGACTATTATTTCTTGATGCCTGAACCATTTGTACTTTCACTCTCATGCGGTCAAACATAAACACGACTCGCAAAACGCAACTAAGCTAAAAGCTACACATAAAGTGTAACTTCTTGCTGCGATATCCTCAAAGGGTTTCGCTTGTGGCGAGTAGAAACTTTTTATTATTGCAGGTAAGGGAATCGAATTTAAATAACTATTAACTTTTAAATTGAATTTTAGTAAATTTTTACATTTTAAGTTGAATTTTAATGGATTTTAACTTTTAAATTGAATTTTAACTAATTTGAAACTTTCGTATTTTTATTTTTTGTTGTATTGTATTTTTTCTTTATAATTAACATTTGTAAAGCGCCCTCGAGGTGAAGTGTCACATGACGGCGGTATAAAACTTACAAAAAAAAAAAAATATATTAAAGTAAATTAAAAAAATTAAATAACATTAAGGGACCGGGCTTACACCAACCACTTCAATTGAATTGGGGTTTCCTACATCCCGAGGTGGTTGGTACTCATTTCTTGTGAAGGCTGAGTAAGACTTGCCGGTATTTTATTTTGGGGTTTGAAAGAAACAACGAAACGGAAAGTCATTTCCGACACCCTCCGTGCGATTTGAGCACGGGCTCACGGCATGGAATGGAATGCAAGCACTCTAACAATCGGTATCTTTCGGACTGACCCGACATAAGCCAGTCTAATAATTTCTAAAGCTACGAGTGAATAAAAACTACATTTGTTTGTGATTAATTTGTTGTAGAACGTAGATAGATTTTCAGCAGTAATAATAATAATAATATTAGGATGATATATTTGGTGAGCGTTGTTTTTGTGTGTATCACACCTCAAGAGCCCTCTAATAAATCTAGTAACTTTAAAAAAAAAATATATACCTATAAATATGTATATATATATATATTTATAAGTAATTATCTCGAACCCTCACAAAACCGTCTTTTCTTTCTCACATAAATGGTATCATTTATGTCGCCCACTTTAATATTTTTTTTAACGGCTGTATTCACGAAAGTGTACTTTTTACTGTGTAATACAAGATCTTTAAATTATTGTGAATGTTGAATTCAAATTATCAAGTAGTTAAACAAAAATTTAACATTTCTTTGCGAGCTGAGAGTTTAATATCTCGAGCGCTTTCAGAGTTTGTGACATATTTTCAAGAGAACACTGTGATCTGAAATAATAAAACAATTTTCACGCCCAACCTTTGATCTATGAACTGTTGTAGCAGCAAGACTTCCACAGTTGATAATTTTCTCTATTATTTCTCCCCTTGATCCTCTCACAGCTCACGTTCCTGTCCTCAACATTGTTATTCTTCTCCCCTCCACCTTCCTTCCCTGATCACCTGTAATCCCTTCAGCGGATTGAGTAATGGAAAACTCGACCGGCCCAAAAGGTTTGCCTCGTAAGCCAATGAAACAAAAAGGTCTGTGTCCCCATCAGACCATCTCGTTCATATCCTTCACCCATGCCCGGATTAAGACCACTGGAGGCCCATGTGCGAGGAAAATCAGGGGACCCCGAAACCCCCATAGCCCCCCAACGACTAAAAAATATACTCACACGTACGTGCAGACCAAAACCATAACTGGCATTTAGAGTGCATTTTTTAGAATCCTGTTAGGGAGACTCCCAGATTAAAAAAATCTGGAGTTCTATGACACTTGTTGGAGGGAACTTTGTCTTGTCTTTTTGGTAAAAAAGATGCTGAAATATTAAAAAAAAA
Source organism: Agapetus fuscipes (assembly GCA_951799405.1). Lineage (NCBI taxonomy): Eukaryota > Metazoa > Arthropoda > Insecta > Trichoptera > Glossosomatidae > Agapetus > Agapetus fuscipes. The sequence continues at coordinate 11,530,984 of OX637342.1, forward strand.
AATCATACTAGAGCTTTGGGCGTATTTGATCCCAGACGCCCTTTTTTACTGTTTATTGACTTGAAATTTATGATGAAAACATCTTTTTCTACTCCCATTTGGTAATTTACTAATTACAAAACGGCTAACGCAATCACAATGACATACATTTCTACACCCGTTGCGTAATGTAACATTACGCAACGGGTAACCGTGTTGAAATGAAAATGTGCGCATGCGCATTGTCAGAATTGGAACCATTTTTTAATTTCAAATGTCAACCTTGTATGGGGGTATGAAGACCTGTCAATCCAAGATGGCCGCAAGCGATCAGCTGATTAGGCTTCATACAATATTACTGATTTTCGGTAGGTAGGAATTACCGTGAGGATGAGACTTCCAGCCCTGTTCAGATGAAAATAAATATATTTTATGTGTAGAGTCAAATAAAAATTGTTAATAGTGCTAAAATTTATCGAATTTATTTATCGGAATGCTCCAAATAAAGCTTTCCTTTTTTCAAAGGAAAATAAAAGGCTTGAAAGGAAAACAATACAAACATTTCACCGCAAAAAATAAACAAACTCAAAAAGTTACTTGGTTAATAGGTGGGTATGAGGTTGATCACCTATGCTGTACAAACTTGGTTCACGTGCCAATACAACTGCAGGGCATATGTTTATTTGAGTTTTGGGTTTGAATGTTTAAGCTTATATGCAGGATGTAAAAGCTTGACCTTATATGTGTCGGCTTGTGGGCATGAATTCAATATGAAACCTAAATATAATTTATTTTTACAACTTAGGTTAGATTAGATAATCGAAGGGAATGATAAATCACACGTTTTGACAAAGGTAAGGTTTTAATTACTTCCAATGGACGAGTACATTATAATGACTATTATTCACTATTTTGTTAATTCTCTCATGGTCGTAGAAAAAGTATTGTATGCCACTGCACGTAATTAGTCTTTGTAACACTCGTGCTTTCTATTGTGCCATTCGGCTGCGCCTCATGGCACAAACTAGCACTCGTGTTAAAAAGACTATCATTACTTGGCAGTGGCATAAATAACTATTATTTTTTTAATTTACCTACTTTAATTTAATTTTTATTTTTTTGTAATTTTTATACCGCCGTCATGTGACACTTTACCTCGAGGGCGAAGACTATCATTACTAGGCAGTGGGATAAATAACTATTGTAGCATTTTTTTAAACAAACGTCTAGGGGCCTCCCTAGGACATAGGGGCGCTGGTTCGGTCGCACCGCTCGAACTGCCCTTAATCTGGGCCTGACTTCATCTAAAGTATAAAACATTACGCTGGCACTAAGCCACCGGGTTTTATCAAAAAATATACATGCAAACCAAACTCTCACTAGATTCCCTGTTATAGTTCCCATACATTTTTGGTTGAATTTGAACGTAAAGCTTACTAAGGCACTTCTGACCCGGTCATGAGGTCGACTTGAATAAACCAAGCATCAGAGTATTGGATTACATTACAGGCTTAGTGGATTATTCCTGCTGAATTTCCATCGGAATATACGAATATATGTTTCATTTTCATCATTGGTTTTGATAGAGAAAAATCTGAAGCAATTAGAAAAGGAATGAGCAATGAAGTCGATACCACATAAAAGGTACCTACGTATTTTAAACATTAGTTTAACTCACATCGGATGGGGTAAAAACATTTCTCCTCCAATTCTCTCAATTTTAATACTCTAAAAGAAGGTCGAGGCTTCGTCCAATCATATGATTGGACGAAGAAGTGAGTCTTGAGACCTCTTTTAAATGGTCTCTCCATATCCAGTTTCCTCAGTGAGGCAGGAATAGCGTTCCAAGTTATTGGAGCGTCTGCCTTGAACGCTATGTCTCTTTGAAGGCAATTCACCATACGAATTTTGTGCAAAGGAAATATAAGAATGATAAAGTTTTCGGTTTGTGATGCAACTTTTTTGCCACTGCATATCAGTGCGGTAGCTTTTATTCTTCTATACAAAGGCGCTTGACCTGTCGTCCATATGGACGACAGGACAAGCGCCTTTGTAGTGACACACTGTCATAAAAAGCGCTGTACAATTATTTTCTTATCAATCTATGGTTTATTTGTGTACAAAATTTTAAAATACGTCCAATATTCATTAGAATGACATTGTTAGAAACAACCACTCTCCTCTACCTGATGGAGAGTCTCCACCACATGAGAGTGTTTGTTACGTGCAGGCATAGAGCGGGATTCCCAGTGACGTCATGTCCTTAGCGCCTGTCATTCAGAACGATTATAGATGGTTCTGTTTGGATCAAATGCACAATTTCATTTCGCTCTTTTTGCACTTTTTCTATCGCCAAAACTGCAGCGCTTGTACCCCGTTTAACCTTTCATTACATCCAGTGTTTTTGGTTGTATAACATTTTGTTGAATGGCCGCAATACCATGTACCATCCAGAAATACAAAGGGACCGCTAAGAATGGATAACTTTGTAAATTAAAATTTAGCAAACGTCCGGTTCATAGCTCAGTTAGTATAGTGCCTGCATTCCATGCCGAGAGTTCGGGTTCGAATCCCACCGAGGGTTTAATAAATTATTTCCCGTTTTGATGTTTATATCAAACTCAAAATAAAATACCGCCAAGGCTTACTTAGCTTTCACAATAAATGAATTCCATCCCCTTCGGAAGCTGAGAAACCTCCACTTTAACTAATATGGCCTGCCTTCTTACCCGTTAAAAATAGGTTCGCTAACTACATACGACTCTCCTTCGGAAAGTACGCAGCAATAAGTTACACTATATGTGTAGCTCAGTTTCGGTGCATTTTTTGATAAATGATGTTACTTTCTAAAATAAAGCAATTTTTTATTTAACGTAGTTTATTTTCACAATAATATTTAATATCTCGAGTACTTTCGACCTTCAATATTCAGGCCATTATCAAGAGTGATGTATAAAAAATTAAAATTATGTAGAACAAACCATAGATCAAAATTATATAAATTCAAATAAATAGGTAGGTATAGGTACAATAAATATGAACTTAATTAAAATTAAATACAACAGTCAAAAATTAAAAGAAAGAAAACATAAAATAATATATAATAATTACAATAAATTAATTCAAACATCCGAGGGTCAAAAAATAAATAAAATAAAATAAAATATTTAAAGCACAAATAAAATTATTGAGTCAACACAAAAAGACAAATAACAATAATAACAACAAAATGACAAAGAATAAAACCAAAATTAATTATTGTGAAAATAAACTACGTTAAATAAAAAATAGCTTTATTTTAAAAAAAATGAATTTTCACTGTGTGAATACACAAACCCTACAAAATCTGATGTTACTTTCATTAAGATAATTAATAAAGTAAGTATGAAAGGACATCAACCATAAATCAAGGGTTTTGGATTTGAACAGCAACTTGAAATAGCTTGCTTAATGCATCCGTACGATATCTGTTTTTCATACACATAGTTGAGAACCCTTTTATGTTGTAAGGGTTGACGCAGTATACATTTTTGGTTTCGATTTAAATTTTGACGTGTATCCCGCCCTCTTTTGCTCGAGAAATCTTGACAAATTTTATTCACATCGCGGATCCATACAAATTTGTTATGGCAGCGGCCCGCCATTTTATATACGGGCCTGTCAAATTACTTATACGGGAAGGAAAAGGCCTTTCCATGCCTGCGTCTAATCATATTAAAGTATAGAGCATGAGCTGAGTCATAAGTACTAAAGGCGATAATATAGGATATTTTCCAAATATGAGATAAATATTTGAAAACAAAGGAAATAATTTGCTGCATTTGGAAGATCTCCATTCATTCTATTCGCTATCAAAACTTCCCACAATATACCTCTGTCTACTAAATCAAAGGCTTTTTAATGATCTGCAAAGACCGTCAGCAGTTGTCGTAGAGAAAAAAAACATCAACGAAATAATGAAACCCCCCTGTGAATCGGAAACCCTTCCATAAGTAGTCAAAATCACATTCTTCATCATCATCTTACAAAAAAAAACCTTTTGTTGATTCTCTCATTCAGGTAGAATGAAAAATGCCCATGTATTTTGTTACTCGTAGATACTTTTAAGTTTAGACTTAAAAGTAATGGTAAGCTTTCCTTGAACAAAATCCTTATCATTACTTTTTTATGTTATGCGTGATTGGGAAAAAACGGAGTGACAGGGTGAGGAATGATTTTGTAAGAGAAGAATGTGGTGCAAGAGAAAGTGTGAAAGTGAAGATTAAAAGAAGTTTGTTAAGATGGTTTGGGCATATGGAGAGAATGAATGAGGAAAGACTGACGATGAAAGTATATGTTGGTAGAATAGATGGATGTCGTGGTAGAGGAAGACCGAGAAAGGTATGGATGGACCAAATATCCGAAATTGCGAATGAATGGAATATCCAGAGTCATAATAAAAGAAGAACCTGTATGAAGAAGGCTATGACTCTGGAGGAAATGAAAAAAGTATGTAAGCACAGAAAGAAATGGCGGTTGATCTGTAATGGTGGCGGCTAGGGTTTATTAAAGTGAAATTTGTTTTACGTTTTAGTTTTTGATGTCCATATATATTATTATTTATTGATTTAAAAAATGTAATTTGTCGTGTATGTTCCTTGACTTATAGGTTGGTATGCGGCTGACCACCCATGCTGTAAAAATGGTTCACTTTGCCAATGTCACCCCTGTTACAGGGAAGGACGGCAAGAGTTGCAGGGTGTATGTCCATTTGAGATTTGGTTTTTATGTTGTAGGCTCACATGAGGCATGTGCAAGCGCGAACTTGTACATGTCTGGTTGTGAAAATGCATGTAATGTGAATCTCCAATGTAAGATATCTTTGCAACTTATGTAGATTAGATTAGATTATATTAGGAATAACGAAAAAAATATTTGTATTTTAGGGGCAATTTCGTAAAGGCTAATTCGCTTTCGAATGGATGGCACTGAAAGCATGTTAATCCTTGGCAAAGGCGTGAGCGGCACACTGACGCCACGTTACTCTGCCACGTCATTTGGTATTCAAAAACATTTCCTCATGTTCCAGCTGCATGGAGCTGCTGGGCTCCGAGTATAAACAAGTCTTATAACGTTAACCATAATCTTAATAAAAAATGCGTGAAAACTGAAACGTTCACCAAAGGCGCTGTTTTAGATTGCGTACATTATTGTCGTGACGCTATTGTAAATAAAGCTCTGTACTTAGCTACATGGAGCTAAACTTCAACTATGCTTCTGGCTTAAAATCTCAACCAAAAAAATAAGTATGGAAACTGAAACGCTCAGTGAAGGCGCTGTTTTGTTTTCTGTATAGTTTTGATTTGACGCTATGGGCATGACATTGTATACTTGGGTTACAGGTCTGTTGGTCTGCTGATAAGTGCCTGCTACATGTTCTGAATATAAAAGTGCCCGCAGGAACCACAGGGTGGGTCACTCTAGGAAAAACTGTGGACACGGCAAAAAATCTAAATAATGACAGCTGCAGTTTTAGCACGAGTTATTTCATCTGAATACAATTCGTACTCGTTCACAGTTTTGTTGTACCGAACAAATCATCATCATATTCCAAAGGCAGTGCCTTGCTGTGCCAGCCATCTGTCTGTGTTAGCTACTATCCTCTTAAACTACGGAAATCTAGAACCACTTCAAATCCTGGAAGTATGAAGTTTTCAGGCCCCCTCTTGTTCGTCTTCCCAAGATTTTTCTTCCTTACGTACCTTAAGTGCCATACAGCAGTCGTTCTCTTTTCCTTTGTTTTCATATCTATGACGATGCTCGTAGTGATATATGCCCCTTTGAAGTCTATATGATAAAGATGCGATCAACATTTGACTTTTTCATTGACGCCATTTCGTGACATTATCACTTCAAGGGTGCCCAAAAGATTCAGTGAAAAGATCGGTCTTGAGACGTCTCTTGAAGTGTCTGCTGTCGGCAATCTCTGGAACCACAGGTGGCATTCAGTTCCTTAAAAAGCCGCGACTGCGCAAACAATTATTTTTCGAAAATCTCTGCGAAATTATAATATTTTATGTATTGAAGAATCCAGAAAATAGTTCGACATGAGCTTTTTTCTAAACAATATGTTGTAACGCTTCTGGATTTCCTATTTCTGATACATTAAGGAGGACCACTATATTAATGTACTGAACGCAGTTTCTGGACAGGCAGCGAGCACCGCATTTTCATACCCATACTCTGAAACACATTTTCTTATACTTATACACTTACTAATACATAATATGAGTCGTGCAGAACCGAATATGGCAATCTAGAACATTTTCAAAAATGATTTCAGTATTTAGAAACAAAAGAGTTTTTTTCCTTGTCATTTCAATACATTTATCTCATTTAAAAATGTACCCTACATATATTGCCGCCTTTGGTTCCATGCTACTTAGTTTATTCTCATACATACATGGTAAGCACGCCCTTGCCTGTATTGGAACGCCCAGCTTCTGTGTAAGATTGATCATCCGTTTTTAAAAAGAAAAGACCAAGTCGTTTTTCTTCAAAGTTTGCTTTCCATATCAATATTGTTTGTCAACTTTAACTGGGTCCACATAAAAGAAAAACGAAACAAAATACCAAGCAACAGAAATGTAAACAGTATTGTTAACAAGTTTGCACTTATATGGCGACATTATAAATAAACTTTATTCATAAAGTTACCACTTGTTTTGAGAATGAAATTCACATCGTCTGGTACAAATTTTATGTTAATAAAAATAATTGAATCCTAATAAACGTCACAAAATTCTATTTGGTTTTGATGCACATTTTTTTTGAAAACTTCTTTCGAAGTCTTTCTTTTTTTAAGAGATTGTTTTTTTCATATCGAGTTTTAAGAAAATCTCTGCAAAATTATGAATATTTTATGTATTGAATAATCCAGAAAATAGTTCGATATGAGCTATTTTCTAAACAATAATGTTATAACACTTCTGGATTTCCTATTTCCGATACAATATAAAGTATCAAATATTTTATGAGTTCTGCCTAAATGTGTTGAAAGAAAAATGTATAAGAAATATAATCACCCACAAGGGGTGCTGCTGTATCCTTCATATATTTTTTAATGTTTTGCACTCGGAATATTTGCTACTAATAATCCCAAGAATATGAGTTTCAGTATCTTTCCGCGACAGAAAAGCAAACCAGATTTTAAGCTACGAGTATTGTAGTTTGCGCTAATAATAATAATAATATAAGAATGATTTATTTGGTGACCGCTGTTTTTGTGTGAATCACATCTCAAGAGCCCTCTGCGAGCTTGGTCGTCGCTGTAGAAAGCGCCAATTCTCAAGCAAGACCCAGTTGTTGTAAGGTTGGATGGACCTTTCAGTGACCGGTCTTTGGTAAAGGTTTATGAATTTTTCAACTTAGCGAAGAGCATATTTGGAAATATAAATGCTATATTTTTTGTGCTCCGCCGGGATCCGAATCCGCTACCTTCCATTTACGAGTCCAAAGTGTTGCCACTGGACTACGGACCGGTCCAAGGTTAAGCTAAGCCTTTTTTTTTTTTTTGAAGAAATCCTGTGCGGGAGACTCCCTAGATTCTAGAGACTCTAAGGGTCTATGACACTTGATGTAGTGCCGCAGAGGTGTACGAGCTTGGTCGTCGCTACAAAGCGCCAATACTCAAGCAAGACACAGTTGCTGTAAGGCTGGATGGACTTTTAGTGACCGGTCTTTGGTAAAGGCTTATGAATTTTTTCAACCCAGCGAAGAGCATATTTGGAAATATAAATGGTATATTTTTTGTGATCCGCCGGGATCCGAATCCACAACCTTCCATTTATGAGTACGAAGTGCTGCCACTGGACTACGGACCGGCCCAAGATGCCAACGACACGCGGTGTACCTGAGCGGTCACCTATCCAAGTAGCATTCGCGCCAAATGTTGCTTAACTTCTGTGATCTGATGAGAACCGGTGCTTTCAATATGGTATCGTCCTCAAATTTATTATTTTGTTTCAAAAATACTTCGTTCATAATAGAGGAAAAAAGGAGAACAGATTGGTAGATAATTTGAATGAATTCTTGAAATAAAAAATTTGGAGAATCTATTATTTTTCACAGAAAATTGATAGTTTAGCGGGCTATTTGCGCGGCAAACACAATATGATGTAACATTTGTCACGACTGCCTTTGATACGGGCGCGTGAGGCTGTGTATGTGTCTGCCTCCTTCACGTACATGCTAGCAGGACACGTGTTGAGGATTGTACCGCTCAAAGGGATATCTGAGGGCTATTTGTCATATATCCGCCCCGGATGCGCCCGGACAGGAAGATTCCATTCAATTTTAACCTCCTTTCCAGATTCTAACATATTTCTTATTTTACTCACATTGCATTTTCCATCTCAAAAGCATTCTCATATTTGAGAACACTTTTCACGTCGTATTTTATACACCGTACGAAAAATATCCCTCACGTTTATTTATATGCAACATCTATAATCTGTAATCTAAGTGGCAAAACATTAAGGCTTATAATATTTAATGCACGCCTACAGGCAGACACGTGTCAGTTTGCCCTTACACATGCTGCATGTGCATTTTTTTTTTTTTACATAAACATAAACTTCAGAACTTCTGCTGCCTTCCCCTGAAACAAAAGGTAGCGTTGGCAAAAGTGAACAAATTTTTTACTGCATGAGGATCAGCCCTATTTCAACCTATTAATCACTTGCGTTTATTTATATAAACATCATCATGATTGTTTCATGGAATTATTCGTATTCCTTAACTTATAGGTTGGTATGAGGCTGACCACCCATACTGTAAAAAATGGTTCAATTTACTAATGTCACCCCTGTGTCAGGGAAGGTTGACAAAAGTTGTAGGGCTAATGTTCATTTGAGCTTTAGATTTTATTTGTAAGTACACATTCAGCATTTGTAAGCGCAAACTACACGTGTTTGTTTGTGGGCATACATCTGAGAGCTTTAAATGAATATATCCTTGCAACATAGATTATAGATTATTATTATCATGAACTTGACAGCCCTGGGTAGGTCTTCTCTGAATTCAGGGCTCTCCTCCACTCTCGCTTGTCTATCGCCTTTGCTCTCCAGCTAAGTATGTCTGTCTTCGCTGCATCTGTGTTGGCACTATCCATCACATTTTCGGCCTTCCAGGGCTGGAAGTCTCATCACCACGGTAATTCTTACCTACCAAATATATCGGCAATATTTGTATAAAGACCTGTCAATCCAAGATGGCCGCAAATTAACAGCTGATTAGCCGTCATACAAATATTACCGATATTCGGTAGGTAAGAATTACCCTGGTGATGAGACTTCCAGCCCTTGTCTCCTGCAGCCTTGTGGTGCTGAAAGCGTTGGCGTTTAATGGGATAAGCGTCGCGTCGTCTAATTTGAATTATGTCACCAGCCCCCTGCGAGCACCTTTCTTGAATGGAACTGATCACATTGGGCTCTGTTTAGATGTCATAGAGCTCCGTGCTGACATTGCAAAAAATACATTCTTTATTTTTTGATAACTTGTTGTTCACTTGTCCTTTGAAAAACGCTTAAAAAAACTGAAAAATTTACAATACAGGAAATACTGAGAAGTGTATCGGTCCAACACAATACACTCACGTAACTACAAGATGTCCCTTCTTTGCTTTAAAGAAGAATTCCCTTTGTCATTTCATTTAGTCTCAGTACATACCCGGCTCCTTAAGAGTTCTGTCTCGCTAAGCTTCATGCTCTACACCCCGAGCATAAAACATTGCTCAAACTCCTCTCAAACGCGTTAATATAAAAATGGATACAAAATAAAACAGCACCCCTACGGAGTGATTTAGTTTTCATACACTATTTTTATTAGCGCGATTGCGGGGAGTTTACCCAATGTTTTATACTCGGGGTACTGAAGTAATTCCCAAGAAGGACAAGAGCCTCTACTCTCGCGCAACTTTCCTCGCTCCTACTACTCGTTTTATCTTTGTCGTTTTTTCCTGTCACTTGGGGAGTTTCCACAGAGAGCTCTGCAGTTGAAATCGACACACAGGCATTTAGACTCGCCTGGATATGTGCACATAATAATGCAACAAACTTCCTGCTTTTTCTCAAGGGACCTCCAACTTTTCTCTACGTCATTTCCAGTGGATACGTTGCGTTGTCTACTGTGTGGAATAAACATGCATTTCCATATAATGGACAAACATGTCAAACTTTTCCCTTTGAAATAAAAACTCACACACATTTCTGTCGATATGCAATACACAACCTTACATAATCCTTTGTCTTTAAAAAACGAATTGATAACATTCAATGAGTACAGTATACGTAGGTTTATTAAAAAAATATATATATATTTATAAAAAAAAATTAAAACTTTGTTTTTTCCCACTTGAGGTAATTTTTTAATTTGTAAAAATATTTTTTATTATTTTAAAATAAACCTTTATAATGGCTTACCACAGTGTTTCACTTGATCAAATTGAAATTTTAGTATACGTAGCTTACTTCAATAAATAAATATAAGGGTAAATTATTGTGTGAGCGCTGAATCATACATCAAGATTGGTAAGCACTAATTATTATTCAAGCAAGCCCCACTTGTTTTTAAGCTGAATAGATTTTTAATGAGCGGTATTTAGTGAAAGAAGCAGTCAATTTTTACAACCAAGTGCAGAGCATTTTTAAAACTTAAATGTTTTTTTTGTGCGTGTCTGGAAATTAAACTCACTACTTCCACTGGTAAGGTCCATTGGTTTTACGTGACAAGAGGGGGAGATAGAACAATTCCTTTTTTTGTATTATTCGATCTTAATCAAACTTCACACGATATTTTCTCAAATATAATCTGCATGTTTTTAGTCAAGTTGAGCAGTTCAGACAGGCATACAAAGATGTTTTTTTAAGTAACATTTTTACGAATTAAGATGTCATGCCCCAATGGTATTGGCAATTCAGGTAACATTAGTATAGAGTATAATCATCTAATTAAAAAACAGCTGTCAAAGAGTAAAGAAAAAATAAAGTTTTTAGTTTTATTTTATGTAGGTAGGTACTTTCGTTGTACATTGTATGTCTCCACTGTTATATGAAAACTTCTGATTGAAATTGTCCGATTTAGTTAAAATTTCAATTCCAATCTATAAATTTAGGCGAAGCATGCAGCAGTTGCCTGTAATAGTCTGTGTTGCCAAAGTAATTAAAGATTCAATTTAAATTTTTGAGCAACTCAGATGGTTTTCCTTCCGGGCGATATCACACTGCAAGCTTCACAGGGAAAACAGCGCAACTTAGATAAGTTATTGGTAAACTTGGCGCTCTCATAGGAGGCCAGCTTTACAAGTACAAAACATGGCGAGAAAACGCAACAATTACGTTTTACCGAAAAATGTATCTAAAATGAAATAGTTATTGATATTTCTCCTTTGGGTTTTGGCTGTGGACCATACTTTCTACTAAATACTGCTTTCTACTAAAACTGAACCACAGTAAATGATGATCATTTGATGATTTCCATAGAGCACCGTATCGTAATGTAGTCACTCCAAGGGCGCTTGTGAAAATGATGCCAGAAATTTACTCGTCTTAATTGCATTTCGAAACTTCCCAGGGTCCTCTATCCCTCTCACATGATGAGGCAGGTAGTTCCAGGCTAAACGATGCACGCTCTCCAAAGATTTTTTATTTGGCTCCGGTTTCTGCGGAGCGCAGGGTAAGGATTTTCTGCCCAGGGCGATGGGCTAAAATCTAAAATCTAAATCTAAGCTGCAAAGATATATATCATTTAAGATTAATATAAAACGTATTCCCACAAGCAGACATGTATAAGTTCGCGCTAACACATGCCGCATGTGGACCTACAATATCAAAACCCAATCTCAAATGAGCATAAGCCCTGCAACTCTTGCCGACCTTCCTTGAAACAGGGATGACATTGGCTACGAAAGTGAAAATCCTAAAGAGCAACATCAAGCATCTGAATCCGAACGTGAAAGCCTATTTTTTTTTAGATAGAACGCTAGTGAGCGATTCTTCTAGTGAGCGTTTTTGGCTTGATAGAACGCTATAGTTGAGTTTACACGTGAAATTCTAGGTTTGGGTACATGCCGCATGACAAACGATTCTTCTAGAAGAACAGGAAGAGGTAGTCTTACTCTGGGGAGGCAAATACGGCCCGAGCGAACTAGTTCACTGTCGCAACTATGTAAATAAATAAAGAATTCGCGCGGGAAAAGCCGGCTTCTGTGAGGGAAATGTATTAAATGACAATGTGCGCTGACGTCCTGGTACATTAAGTTGATAATGGACTTAAGAGTGGGCACTTGTGGAACATGCAACTAGAGGCGAATACTCAAATATGCATTGTTATATTTGAGAAAAAAAAAGGTGCTCGCGTCCCATAAAAGAAAAAGAGACAAGCATCATAAAATATAATATAATATATAATATAATCTAAGTTGCAAGGATATATTCATTTAAAGCTCTCAGATGTAAGCCCACAAACCAACAAGTGTAGTTCGCGCTTACAAATGCTGAATGTGTACTAACAAATAAAATCCAAGCCTCAAATGAACATAAGCCCCACAACTTTTGCCGACCTTCCCTGAAACAGGGGTGACATTGGCAAAGTGAACCATTTTTTACAGTATGGGTGGTCAGCCTCATACCAACCTATAAGTCAAGGAATATGAATAAAAAAATAAAAAATAAAACAGTTATCTAATTCAATATAAGAACTGAAGGCGCATTAATTGTTGACTATTTTTCAATGTGCGGTCTGCAAAACTAACCCAAATTCTTATAAACGAAACTTGAATTTACACTATGTATATATATAATCTATAGTCGAAGCTGCAAAGATATGTTAACATTAAAGATTCATATTAAATGCATGTCCACACACAGGCACATGCATGTTCGCGCTTACAAATGCTGTTTGTGTATTTACGAAATAAAATCAAAACATCAAATAAACAGAAGTCCTGCAAATTTAAAAAACCGGGCTGACTGTGTGAATACACAACCTCTTAAAAGTTTAAGTGAACCATTTTTTACAGTATAGATGTTCAGCCCCATACCAACCTGTAAGCGAAGGCGCAAGCTTCATAAATGTTTTAATACATATATAGAGAACGATAAACTCATAAATCTTTTCAAACTGCAGTCATTACATTATGTTTTTATTATGTCTGCAATTTTTCCATTGTTAAAGTATAAAAGTCGATAGCCACTCATGCTGGGCGGGCCGGGCGCAAAACAATAACGCAGCCGTTCAAATAAACCAACAAAGTTTGTAGTGAAAATTCTAGAAGAAGTCCGCACCCCCTGGCATCAACAGTATAAAACATAAAATTTAAACTCAAACATAACGTTAACCAAAACAATGCAAGAAGTTAAAACGCTCACTACAAGTACTGCTTTAGTTGTAGCAAATTTTTTGAAAACGCTGTTTTTATGTTTGAAGGTTGAGTTGTATACTTAACGTAAGGGTATGGTGCATTCACTTATGATATCTGTGGATTAGAAATTATTTGAACGAAAATAGACATTATATCTGTTTCAACTTACACACGAAAAAAGTCATTAGGAAGAAAGAGAACAACGAACTTCACAGGTGCATTAACATGTGAACAAAAAAAAAAACTCGGGAAATGTAAAAATCTTCCTAGAAAGTTGGTACTATCGCGAATAATAATGGTTGCCGAACCAGTCCAAACATAGCTAGAGTTGACAAATAACGTTATAAATATTGTGATCGCTAAAATTTATTAATTTTAAAGGAAAATGGCGTTTTTGTAAGACATTATAGCATGTGCTAAAATTGGGTGTTGAATCGCAACTAAGCTACACATATAGTGTAACATCTTGCCTGCGTTATCCCCGAAGGGATCGTATGCGGTGATTTGGGACTTCACCAAACCACTTCAGTTAAAATGAAGGTTTCCCAGCTCCCGACGGGGCTGGTTCTCATTTCTTGTGAAGGCTGAGTACATCTTGTCAGTATTTATTTTGGGTTTGAGATAAACACCGAAACGGGAAATCGTTTCTGACACCCTCAGTGAAATTCGAACCCGAGCTCACGGCATGGAATACAAGCACTCTACCAACTTAGCTATCGACCGGACTATAATATAAATCTAAAATGAATTTGGACAAAATGACCTTATTCCGCATGACCACACCACTGCAACGTTTGACAGTTCGCTGCCTTAGTTCTTGTTTATCGTATACGCCATTGAGAACATTTTACATGAGCAATGTTTGCATGTGTACTGGACCAATGCGTCTTATGAAAAAAAGTTTTTTTTTATAATATATTTAAAAGAACTCTCACATTATCGAGTTTTACGGTTTTTCTTAGCTCAGATTGTGTAGAATTTGATTAATAAGACAACTGCATGACAAAGTCATATTTGACAAGATTGGCGTATACGATAAACAAGAACTGGGGGAACGAGTTGACAGGACTAAGTGAAATGTGGGCTATAGTATTGTTATGTAAATATAAATATTGAAATAAGTATGGGTAGTGATAGTGTTATGTAAATATAAATATTGAAATAAGTATGGATAGTTATAGTTATAAGAATCCTCAAAAGTATTGGTAGGTAAGATCGATAATTATGTATAAGTGTAGAATTCTCTAGGCTAAGTAGGTATTTGTTATAATTATAGGAATACTGTGTTACATTTGTAGGTAGGATTTTGGTTGTATCTCTAGGTAGTACGTGAAGCGTCGAGAAGTAATAATTACTCTGGAACCGTCTGGCGACTTTAGTTCTGGATCATACTGCTCTGAAGAGTATAAAGGTGCGAATGGCCTGCAGAGCGGGGCAGTATCATAGCGACTAACAAAGACATCGAAGCCATCTGATCAGTGAACCGAAACCAAGTAGAATAATCGAGAAAGTAGTGTGAAAATAAATATTGTAACAGTGTAAAATAAATAAGTTTTAAAGGAGACCTGTGTATTTTTAATTTTGAAGACAATTGAACCCTAATTTCGTAACAATTGGCGTCAGGTGCGGAATTGTCAAGAAAAATTAAGATCTTCTGTCTAAAAATAAATAAAATAAATTAAATAAGTGTTAAAATGAACTTTATTCAAATTGAACTTTGTGTGAACTGATTTTTGTGAAAACAAGTGTTTAAATAAATTTTTGTTAAAAGAAAAGACGCAAAAGCAAGTTGCTTATAAATTCTGGAACATCATATGGAACATAATTCTGGACATAATTCTGGACATAACATAATGACTATTTTACCGCATTGAGAAAGTCATCAAATTGGACCATAGTTTTTTTATTATTGTGTGTAATTAAAAAAAAAAAAAAAATAAATAAATAAAAATCTTGAAAAATATTACAAAAGAACGTTCCAGATTCATCGAGAAAAAGTTTTTGAATAACTATCCTTTGTTTACAAGTGTGTGAATGTACATTAAGTACCTACCTGTGTGTTTGAAAGACTTGAGACGAAATAAATAATTATGTACTATCAGACATTATTATGTTAAAAATATTGGTGAATTAAAAATAAATATTAAAAGACAGTACCTACCTACCAATCAGTGTAATCAGACAAATTATTATTTTTGCTAAAGTACGTATTCAAAACAGCTATATATATAAAACTCAAAACTTGTATTAAATAAATTTAAAAATATTTTCGTTTTGAAGTAAATTTAAAAAAAAATGGCAACCAAAGTGAACGTCAAGGACCTCAAAGTCACAGAGCTTAAAAATGAGCTTCTGGAGAGGGACCTGGAGACCTCAGGAGGGAAGGCGGCCTTACAAGCACGCCTCATAGAGGCCTTGGAACGGTCAGGTGAAGACCCGGCATACTTTGTCATGGCATCTGGAGGAGACCGCGCCCTTGAGGAGCTGAACATCAGCATCACAAAATCCATGAAGGAGGAGCTCACGGGAAACTTCACTGCCATGGAGGAGAAGATGGCTGACAACGCCAAGACCCTGGAGGAGAAGATGGCTGACAACGCCAAGACCCTGGAGGAGAAGATGACCAGCAACCTGACCGGGCTAGAGGAAAAGATGACCAGCCTGAAGGTGGAGATGGCTGACAGCCTCACTACCCTGAAGGAGGACCTCAATAAGAATCTCACAACCCTGAAAGGAGAAATGGAGGAGAAGATGACAACCAACCTCTCGGCCCTGAAGGGGGAAATGGAGACTCGGATGTCAAACCTGGAAGACCGTCTGCGTGCCGAGCTGGCTGACAAGTGCCAGATGGAGTCCACCAGGATATCCCCCAAAGGCCTTCACGACGAGATCGAACAGGGATGCTCAACTCCAACCAGGGTCACTAGAGGGGATGACGACCCTTCGCTGGCGAAGCACAACCTTCCGACCTTCGACGGGAAGACGTCGTGGGAGGAGTATTTGACCCTCTTTGAGACGGCTGCCATGATGGGAGCCTGGAGCCAGCAGAAGAAGGCTTCGGTTCTCAGCCTGTCGCTCCGAGGAGACGCTCTCAGGGTTCTGCAGGCCATACCCCTGGACAACCGTGGTGACTTTGGGCAGCTGAAGCAGCGCTTGGATATGCGCTATGGCCACAAGTGCCTGGGGCAGCTGTACAAGTCACAGCTGAACACAAGGGTGCAGAAGCCCAACGAGAGCCTCCAGGAGTTTGAGATGGACATCGTCCACCTAGTACGAGACGCTTACCCGACATTCCCTGATGACATCTGCGAGAGCTTGGCAGTGGACAAGTTCCTGAACGGATTGAGAGAATGGGAGACGCAGCAAGCAGTGAAGCTGGCTCTTCCGAAGACGTTGAACGAGGCGCTAAGCCGAGCTCTCGAATTTGAGGCTGTCAAACAGTCCATCAGGGGCCACGCCAGGGTTTGTGCAATCAAGGCAGAGGAGGTCAAACTACCTACAACCGAGGAAATAATAGAAAAAGTGCTGCAGCAACTTGAGCCAACGAGACAGAAGGCGCACTGCTGGACGTGTGGCCAGCAAGGACACCTGAGCGCGAGGTGCCCAAAGTCTCAAGGACCGGAGAAATTGGAAGACGACCGCAAGGATGTAGAGACCACCATGGAGATGAACAAACGGCTGAGGAAACAGCTCCAGGATGCCGAGAGAAAGGTCAAAGTCATGGAGACGGAGAACAGGCAGCTGACGAAGAACTTGGCCAGCAGTGAAAGGGTCCGGCGAACAGCGGAGGCCGAGAGGGACGAGTTGCACGAGACTGTGCTGAGCCTGGAGAGACAGAACAAGGGGCTTAAGACTAAGCTCCAGCAGCTGGAAGCTGGGCAGGGGCCCAGGACGAAGGACACCATCGCCAACCTGGAGTCCAAGAACAGCAACACCAAGGAGGCGGGAGCTCGAATGAAGGATAACCACCGGCCAACTCAAAGAGCAAAGTGGTCAAACAATGACCAGCCCGCCCAGAGAGTACAAAAATGCGTCGCATCCAAAGAAGCGCCCCTGTTTGAGACGTTCTGGAGCAAGGTGCAAGAGGGACAGAAGATTCGCCATGGGGTGACCACAGAAGTCCACAAGGACTTATTTGAGGTCACTGGGGACCACACACTGGCATGCAGTGTACCGGAAGATCTAGATATGTCTAGAGGAATTGCACGGGTCTTCCGATACAAATTCGGAGAACCGCAACCCTCGAGCAGCCCGCAAGGAAGAGCTCTGAGACTACCGAAGGGGCGTCAACAAGCATACTGCCTGGTTGTCCCGGATTCCAGCAACCTGGAAGAGGACTACAAGGCATTGTGGGACGGCCTTGTTGAGCTGCGTGACTACATGTTGGAGGATCAGCAGGCGCGTCTGGCAATACCGAAGATGGGTGGCGGCCGCGCTAATCGAGACTGGCGGATAATCCGGAGTATGATTGAAGCAGTGTTCTCGGGAGTCGGCATCAGCGAGCAAGCGCAGCCGAGAGCCAGTGGGGAGAAATCCGTGGACTGCCACTTCTTCCTGACCACAGGGTGTCGACGTGGATCAGCATGCCCCTACCTACACAGAGTCAAGACTGTTCCGGGACGAAACAGTCTAGGTGGGGGGTAGTGTTATGTAAATATAAATATTGAAATAAGTATGGGTAGTTATAGTGTTATGTAAATATAAATATTGAAATAAGTATGGATAGTTATAGTTATAAGAATCCTCAAAAGTATTGGTAGGTAAGATCGATAATTATGTATAAGTGTAGAATTCTCTAGGCTAAGTAGGTATTTGTTATAATTATAGGAATACTGTGTTACATTTGTAGGTAGGATTTTGGTTGTATCTCTAGGTAGTACGTGAAGCGTCGAGAAGTAATAATTACTCTGGAACCGTCTGGCGACTTTAGTTCTGGATCATACTGCTCTGAAGAGTATAAAGGTGCGAATGGCCTGCAGAGCGGGGCAGTATCATAGCGACTAACAAAGACATCGAAGCCATCTGATCAGTGAACCGAAACCAAGTAGAATAATCGAGAAAGTAGTGTGAAAATAAATATTGTAACAGTGTAAAATAAATAAGTTTTAAAGGAGACCTGTGTATTTTTAATTTTGAAGACAATTGAACCCTAATTTCGTAACAGTATGTATCATTACAGTAAGATAGTTTCTGCTCCTCTATGTTATTACTCAATGGTATGGTATAACTATAACGGGAACTCGGGGTCAGACTAGGACAGACCAAGTTTGACTGGAGAGCCGTTTCAAAAACTGGAAATTAAATTTACTTACGTCTTCAGTCTCTGCGCGCTTGACCGCTGTGTGCCGGCGAGTGATTTGTTTACTTAGAATTTTCGAGTAGATGAAAGAACTTCCCTGCCCGCTGGAAAAATAAAAAAGTTTTAAAGGTACGCATCAAGTTCTTTTGCACACACTCCTACTATGTATAATATTCAGTCGATGGCTGCTGCGAATATAATCTATAATCTAAGTTGCAAGGATATATTCATTTCAAGCTCTCAGATGTATGCCCACAAACCAACAAGTGTAGTTCGCGCTTACAAATGCTGAATGTGTACTTACAAATAAAATCCAAACCTCAAATGAACATAAGCCCCACAACTTTTGCCGACCTTCCCTGAAACAGGGGTGACATTGGCAAAGTGAACCATTTTTTACAGTATGGGTGGTCAGCCTCATAATCTAATCTCTAATCTAAGGTGCAAGGATATGTTACATTGGAGATTCACATTACATGCATTCTCACAACCAGACACGTACAAGTTCGCGCTTGCACATGCCTCATGTGAACCTACAACATAAAAACCAAATCTCAAATGGACATACACCCTGCAACTCTTGCCGTCCTTCCCTGAGACAGGGGTGACACTGGCAAAGTGAACCATTTTTACAGCATGGGTGGTCAGCCGCATACCAACCTATAATTCAAGGAATATGAATAATAAATTACATTTAAATATAAAAAAAACAAAACCTTACAAAGAAATCTATACAAAATAAATTGCACAGAATCTGTACTCGACTTTCTTGCAAAAATTTACCCACTTTATGACGTATGTAAAGCTAGAATCATCTACCAGCTTATGCCGTTTCAATAAAAATATAATATATCAATAATAAATCAATTTTATTCCACCGCGGTGTGTACCTGCATACTCGTACAATATGGATATAGGCATATGAATACTTAAATGAATATAAATATTTGGTTGACTTATTTGTTGAGAGCCGTTTTGTGTGAATCACACCTCAAGAGCCCTCTGCGAGGTTGGTCTTCTCTGGAAAAAGCGCCAATCACACAAGAAAGATCCTTGACTTATAGGTTGGTATTTAAAGCTGACCACCTATAGTGTAAAAATAATTCACTTTGTCAATGTCACCCCTGTTTCAAGGAAGGTCGGCAAGAGTTGCAGGTTGTATGTTCATTTGAGATTTGGTTTTAATTTGTAAGTACACATTTGATATGAGTTTTTAATTTTAATAAATATTTGCAACTTAGATTTTAGAATCTAGAATCTAGATTATTATAGATGGTCATTGAACCCTTTTGTATGCAAACTAGGACTTTCTATGGTGGGTAAACTTTTTTAGTTATATTTTGAAAACGTAACGACTGATTATTATTTGTATTTATAAAATTTAAAGAATCGCAGCCTTTTATCTTATTTTAACCCTTTGACTACCAAGAAAATTGCTAATACATTTTGTATGGAAATTTTTCACTTTGTATGGCGGCTATACTTTTAACTCACTTTTTGGAAAAAAATAATGATGGCAATAGATAAGTTATTATAATTGTTTTACATTTGTACAAGCTAATTTTTTTATTAACCCTCTAACTGCCGAGGATTTTTCATTTTTTTTTTCTTTTGTATGGCAACTCCCTAAATCGAGATCATGATGAAGCAATGATTCTTATCAAAAGATAGCACTATTTTATAAACGGATTCACAGAAAATTTGGGAAAAATCGTTGGAGCCGTTTTTGAGAAAATCGCATTTAAAATTTTCAGCTCTTCGGAAGCCATCTTGAATTTTCATATGTTATTTTAAAATAACATAACAATACCCATCCTGTTTGTATGTGTCAGAAGGACCCACAGCCCATGCCCGCTCATGAAAATCTATATGTAAGTGGAAAAAAGCTCTCTTGTGAAGTATAAGCCACGGCAGGATAAAACAAGATCATTTAGGTCAGAGGCGTACCCATGACTCTAAAAATAAGTGGTTCTATTTTATTGAAGTTATTAGCACACCTCGTGTGGCACTGCTTGTGGGACTTAGATAACGAGTAGCGTGTAACTTCCTGCTGCGTTCTCCCCGAAGGGATTGCATGTGGCGAATGAACCTATTTACTTTCACAGGTAAGGAGGCTGGTCTGACGTCAAGCACTTGAGACGAGGGGGGGGGGTTTCCCAGCTCCCACGGGGGCTGGTACTTATTTTTCTTTTATATTCAAACGAATTTAGCTTGTTGTAAGCTAGGTTTTCTTGTTAATTAGTATACTTCTTGTTTGACTAAAGGTACATCATCAATTCAGTAACATGTTTGTTCAATTGAGTGTATTGCATTTTATGTATGATAAAAAGTTCTTTATAAATATGGAAATTATCTTTTAGCCCTTTGAATACTTGGTATCCAAAATGCAATAAAATAACGTAATAATAGATAAAGAAAGTACATGTTTGTATAAACTTTATTTTATAAAAATCAATGTGTTTGTGTTAGCAGAAGCAGTGTTTTAATATATAGGCACAGCTTTAATACACGCTAAAGACTAGCAATGAAATTATTGGTGTAGCACACAAAGAAGCCCTGCTCCGGAAGTGAATCCAATGTTTAGAGCAAACATGTTCCTAGCGGGGAGGTTCCGGCCACCCCTAATGGGAAAAGAACAAAGGTAATAGAAATGCTACAACATATTACAAGATACAAGTTAATAATGTTGTTATATGTTATTAAAAATAATGCTAAGATATAAAAAAACAGATCTGAAAATATTTATCTTTTGGTATTCTTCTGTATTTTTGTATACTTCCATTTTTGTATATTCAAAAAAATAAACAACTCTTTTAATCTGATTTTCGTTATTTTTACAGAAACAAATTTAAGACGTATTATTGTATTGACATATTTGAAAACAAATGAAAACCACTATTTTTTTAAATTTTAAATCAAGGTTTACGTAAATAATAATTTGGAACAAATTTAAACAACTCTGTAACTACCTTATTTTTACTTTACCTACCAGAATGGACTCCTCACAAATTTGAATTTCGAATTTCTTTCTCAGCAGGAAAGAGTTACACTTGTATGGGACTACGGCCCCTAGCCTATGCCCCTAGCAACCAATACCAAAATATTTGATTTCTCTACACTTACTTTCTAGCCCGGCTTTGTGACATCACAGTTTTCTCAATATCAATTCATATGTGTGGACCTCATTGTAATAATTTATTTGTAAAATATTAAAGGAATCTATACAACTCTTTTCACACGAAAAAAAAAAACAATTCTGTAGTTTTTAAGGTCCCAATTAAAATTCAAGGCTAACAAGTTTTATATTTCCAATATCCGTTAATGTTTTTTCATTGTTATTATATTTAGGAGAAAATACATAAAACGCCTGCACATTGCAGTATTGTGGTTGGCAGTAAAGTTTTCATTAAAGCAGACTGCAGGCACGGTTCTGTGCCTCACAATAAAACATTATACATATAAACTCAAGTATTGCGTTACACCAAAAGTGTATCAAAACTGAAAACCTTAACAGAGGTACTGTTTAAGTTTCAATGAATTTTCTGTTGTAAATTTTATGGTTTATTTTAGGGTTACAGTTGCAGTACTTGGGGTTGTAAAGGTGCAGGGTTCTAAGCCAATAGCCCTAGGGCAGTAAACATGCCGTATTCTTCAGCGTGTATTTCTAACGACCAGTTGCTATAATATATAAGCTTTATTATATTATCACATGTTATGCTTTATGCTACAACGCCTGAGGTTAAAGTCTGCGCTTTGTTGCTACTGTGGGGGAACTTCTAGAAAAGCTGTTCTCACTAACATGCTTTTGTTAATATTATTTGGAATTTATGCTGGCAAAATCATTCTGTATTTTACGCTAAAAACGTATTTATATTGTTTATTTGAGACTCTATGGACTCTTCAATGAAAAGTCGTGAGTTTGAACCCCAGCTGAGCACAAAACAATAAATATATATGTTTTTCTAAAAATGATCTTTGCTGGGATGAACAATTCATTGCCTGTACCAAATACCGGTCCCAAAATATCCATTCAGCCTCACGGCAATTGGTTTTTTCTTTGGAGTTGTAGCTAGCGGCGACCAAGCTCGTAAAAAACCCGGTCGATAGCTCAGTTGGCAGAGTGCTTGCATTCCATGTCGAGAACTCGGGTTTGTATTCAACTGAGGGCGTCTTAATGATGTCGTCGTGATGAAGAAGTTTTCCAACGAATGCGCACTACAAAGGAGCTCCTGCCAACCATTAATCAGAGAAAGCTTATGTACTTCGGTCACATTTTGAGAAATGAGAAGTACCGTCTCCTTCATCTTATCATACAGGGTAAGATTAAGGGGAGAAGATCTCTGGAAAAGTGGCTGAAAAATCTGCGACAGTGGTTCGGCAGAAGTACCAAGTCCCTGCTTCGAGCCGCAGCATCTAAAGTCAAAATTGCCATGATGATCACCGATCTTCGATAGAAGTGGCACAAAAAGAAGAATAAGAAGAGGGCGTCAAAATTATTTTTTACGTTTCGGTGTTTATTTCCAAACTAAAATAAAATACCGGCAAGGTTCACTAATCCTTCACAAGAAATGAGAACTAGCTCCCTTGAGAGCTGCAAACTACCCACTCCAACTGAAGTGGAAAGTGTGAGGCCGGCTCTCTTACCTGTAAAAATAAACGAGTCCCAAATTGTCACATGCGACCCCTTCAGAGATAGCGCAGGAAAAAAATGCACCTTATTTGTATCTTCTTTGCGTCTTTTTCTGCGTTAGGTTGGTCAAAAAGACAGTTGATAATAGTAAAATGTTTAATTTTTTTTTTTTTTTTTTAAGAAAAAAAAATTGTTTCGAAAATTATTTTATAAAAATATATTGCTCCCGAAGATGCCTCATTAGGCGAAAATATTCGAGCAAAAAAGAAATAAATAAATGAATTAAAACTTTGTTTCCATTTGAATTTTTTAAATAATTGTAAAATGTTTCAGTTACAAATTAGAAGATTATGGAAGGGAATGCATTGGAACTGAATCTTCAATATTCATATATTTTTGCAACTTCAACTTCGACGTGAGTTTTTGAGTAAGAGGTTTATTTTAACCCAAATTAAAAATGTTTTTTTCCGAAAAACTGTTTTAGTTTCCACAAATTTTATGAATGAAAAGATTAAGAGTGAAAATTTCATGTTTAGAATAGACCTATTAATGTAAACCTATTGTTAGAAATGATACACTTATATACATCAGTGGCGAAGCTTGCCATACAAGACGGTTCCCATCGGCTTCCCTTTTAAAATGATGTAACAAAGTAGTTAACAAATATAGGCACAAAGTAAAAAAATGCATTTAAAACCAAAGAAACAATACGTATTTTTCCCCTCATTGAAACCATGCAGTCTACTTTATTATCATTTTTGCCTCATTTTAAACGGAAAACCGATGGAAACCGGCTTGTATGGCACACTTCGCCACTGATACATACATTCTTAATAAATGAAGGTGATGCACAGGTTATTTTTTCATTAATAAATCTTGTTCACTCTTTCCTTGTATAAAGCATCAAAATATTAAAAAAAAACAATCAGTTGGATCACTAATACTGTTTATCAAATAAAGCAATAAGTTTTCAAATATCAGATATTTTCTGAAATACTGTAAAGGTAAAAAGCGTAGAAGTAATAAAGTCCGTAGCGCTTTTATAGTCGGTGGCAGCCGTGTTATTTAAAATTGAATTTCCCCTCGCTACGCGGCGTAGACCTCGCGGGCCAGTTGCGGTGAAAACATAGAAAGTACATAATATCATTAGTACGCCTCTACGAGCCTTGTACCCGCTACGGCGTAGGCTATTCCTTACAACCCACACCTGAACGCTTCGCCCAATGGACTTCTACGCCGAGAACTGAATCTAAAATTGAGATACAAGTTTTGCCAACTAATAACCGCTAAATTCTTACTTAGAAACAACAAAATAATTGTAAATTAACGTTGAAAATACGACCCCGTGACAAATAAAACCATTATAAAAGTAATCTTACAGGGATAAGAATCACACTTTCGAACATATATGTTAACATATCCTGTAAAATTTTGACGTGGTCAGTCGGGACAAGAATACGTAACAAATAATACAATTATATCGTGATTTCCTAGCGCGTTGTCCCCGAAGAGGTCGAATATTACGAGTGTTACCAATTAGCTTTTTAGATAAGGGGGATTTCCACCAACCAATTTACTTGAAAACGAGTTTTCCAGCTTTCGAAGGTGCTCGTTCTTTCTTGCAAGGACTATGTATTTATGTAAATCTTGTTAATCTTGCCTGTTTTGTGATTTTGGATTTGGAATAAACACCGGAACGAGATCTTTTTTTTAACATCCTTGGTGGGGTTAAGCCTTAGTTTTCTTATTAGATATTGCATCTTAGATATTGCACAAAAAATGTTGTTACGAATTATTATTTTGTGTGCACGTGTACATATGCTCGTAGCTTGCTGGTGTGCGTAACTGAAATGGTTTCGAACAGTTAGTATAATGATAAAATGGATGATAGTAGACTGCTCTGGTATAATCCATTATAGGAGTATTAGTACGTGAGCCTAAGCACGCTGAGTGGTGTGTGTGTGTGTGAAAGAATCCACTATAGAAGAATCTGGAATACACGAGAAACGTCCATGTGAACTGTATTAACATGAGCTGCAATTGTGTGGAGAGTGAGAGTCGCTTGAAACATTGTGACGCGAAGTCGATATAAGCAGAGCAATAAAAGTAATCAGTGCATTGTAAAATGATATTTTGCAAAATAAATCATGTTGAATAAATAAACCTCAATTTGACTAAAAGAACCCAAGTAAAATCATTAGAATATTATTTGGTGGTTCGGCGCAGACTTGAGCTAAGATATAGTGGTCTCACGTCTGCAGATCCCGACAGTGGTGTGTGTGCCTGTACCTGCGCCGCACTAGCGCTGCGGGTGTGTGCTCGCTGGGCAGTAATAAAACTGTACGTGGCCGGAATGTGGACTCGCCCAGAATGCCAATGCTACTGCCGACTCATTTTTCACTCATTTTGTGAAAATTTAATGCACCGCGTGATGAATGATCGGCCGCGAGCGCATTTCTCACTCATTCTCTCTCCAGAACATCCCAGCGAGGAATTTCAAGCGAATACACAGCATTTTTGTACCGTTCATAAGGTCACTCTTCCACTAAAGGCCGAACCATTTGTTCTACACAATTTTCTTGTTTGAAACTCATATAATGCAGAGTTTTTTTAATGCCTCCATTGTGTATAATAATAACTGAAAAACTTTTTGTATGCTTAACTAAAAACAAACGCTTATAAATAACAAAAAAATGTTTACTTCTTTTGATTTAAACAAAGCATTGTTTAACTGCTCACAAAAACACTTTATAGCTCATTGTTAGGAGTTTAAGCCTTATTAAAGAATCGGAATTCTAAAAATTCTTCTAAATAACAATAAGTACTCGCACATTTTTTTTAATTGAAGTATTTTTTCTTAAGCTTGCCCAAGGCATTTTTTTATTCATACTTTTTCTCCCTATTTTAAAAAATCCAATTCAATTTTTACTTAAACTGATTTTAATATCTACTCACGTGCCAGTTTGCAATGCCACTCAAAAGTCGCAGGGTTTGTGGTAATTTGAGGTTTGGATTTTAATTTTTGAATACTCATACAGCATTTGTAAGCGCAAACTTACACGGGTCTGTTTATGTTTATGCATTTAATACGAATTTTAAATGTTGATTTACTTTATAGATTTAAATACAAAACGCAAAAAGTTTCCTATAAGCCATTGTCAATTGATGATGATGATGAGTTGATGATTTCTTTATAGCGCCGTTTCGTGATGTAGTCACTCCAAGGGCGCTGGTGCAAACGATGCCAGAAATTTGTTTGTCTTCAGTGCGTTCCGGAACTATCCATGGTCCTCTAGCTCTCTCACATGATGTGGCAGGTGGTTCCAAGCCAGAGGGCCAGCAACTGCAAATGCACGCTCTCCAAACATTGTGTTAACTCTTCTTATAGGTTCTTCAAAAGAGTTGACTTCAATTGACATGAGTTACGCGTATCTTGGTGTACCCCTCTTACTTATTCAGCCTATAGGTGGTTAATTAAGGCGCACCTTGGATTACAGAATTACCTGAAGTAATGACATTGGATTGCCTTACACTCTATCAAGGCGGCTCCAGCGATTGATTGAAAGTTTACAGCGATTGTGGCTGAGAACTCGTAGACTTAATGCCAGTAGGTAATGGGACCTTTACATCAAGTGTAAAACTTTATACTCAAACAAGCGTTTAAACTCTTAATGCATTGAGACAAAAACGCTCGTTAGAAGCGCTTTTCTAAGTTTTCATTATTTTTTTAGTTAACGCTTTGATTGAGTTAAAACGTGAAGTCAACTTATTGTAAAGCAATCGATTCTGTACAAGCTTAGGTTTGCTTTTATGGAACAAACTTGCAGAAGGAGAATTAAACCAAATAAGTTTAGTTTTGACTTCGTCTAGACGTGGGTATTTAAAACAATGTTATTTGATATGGTGAATGAATTTAATTTGAATCAACAATGAAATGTATGTATTTTTGAATTGAAATTGGTTTAAATTTATCATATTAAGGTGGTCTGAAAAGTCCTAATAAAAAAATAATTAAATTAGGCTGATTTATTTGGTGAGCGCTGTTTTTGGGTGTATCACACTTCAAGAGCCCTCTGCGAGCTTGGTCGACACTGTAGAAAACGCCAATTCTCAAACAAGACCCAGTTGTTGTAAGGCTGGATGGACCTTTTGATGACCGGTCTTTGGTAAAGGTTTATGAATTATTCAACCCAGCGAATGGCAAATTTGAAAATATAAATGGTATATTTTTTGTGCTCCACCGGGATTCGAACCCACGACCTTCCAGTTACGAGTCCGAAGTGTTACCACCTGGACTACGGACCGGTCTAATGTGTGGTTTTATAACCTAACCTGAAAAATGTTTGAAAACAAAGCTGTTACATTTAAAATAATACATCGTGCATAGTAACTAATCTATGTACATGGATACAATATATTCAATTGAATAAATAATAAATGATTTTTGTATACTCTTACCTCATTTTTAGAACTCTACTATATTTCATTCTTATTATCAAAGGAGTATTAACTTTGTAATCATTTCACAAGATCTAAGGCAACCTGCCGATGCAAACGGTTTATTTGTGAAATTCATTGTGGAACATAACATACTCAAAATAATCAAAAGTTTATTCTATTTTTTAGTGTTGATCTATTAACACAGTGAAAGTCCATTTTAAATTATTTAATAATTTAAATGTGTTAAAAATAGTTTTAATTCACTTATTTATTTCTTGTTCATGAAAATGTTCGATCACAAAAAAGAAATAAATAAGTGAATTACGAGTACAACTATGTTTTACCCATTTGAATTTAAAAAAAATTAAAAGTTTATTCTATATCAACTTTGGTTTGAATAAAATTCGCTTTTTTACTTTCCTGCTAGCCGCTAAAAAAGAAAGTATTGATTTAGTGCGATTTACTCTTCCAATGAGACTTAATATTTGAAAATATTCTTAGCCAAATAGATTTTGTGTTTTAAAATCCGATGAGTTTTTTTTATAGCATTAACAGTTATTTAAAAAAAGGGAGTCCATGAAAATTCTCATATTTCGCAGCAAAAACTTGCCGCACCAAAATAAACTTTATCGATTTTCATCTGTGGTGTATTGCTACGTGTATGTTGGCATAAAATGCATATTCGATGTTTATATTTTCCCTTTTGAAGTAAATATTCATAAGAGGCATTCCGTGTACGCCCGCCCGGTTTTCAATGACAAATTCCCGAGGCGGGCTGACCCCTCGGAAAATATTTTTCTTTCCAGCTAAAGCCCTTGCTCCCCCAATATAAAAGTCTGACCGCAGTCGTCTTAGCTGACTGGACCTCCACTGGGGGAGGTCTGTTGGCAGGCAAAGGCTTAGCGAGGGAAAACCAGCGGCGTTTATCCGGACACAACTATGCATGCGTGGAAATAGCGGAGGAAGGCTTTGAGTATTCAGGAATTTGCGGGTTGAAAACTTGGAAAATGCGGATGTACATATATACTAAAGAAATAACGGCATATACAAAGTGGAAGACAAGTCACTTGCATGAAAAAATATTTAAAAAACTTCAACAAATTAGATTGAGATTAAAATATGACTTTGATGGTGAAGTAGCATTTCAACAATTAATTTGACGTATCTTAATTCAAAAAGTAATAAATCTTCAAACTCTTTTAAGTTGAACAGTAGTTTTTAAATACTTATTATATAATACTTTTTCTTTTTTTGTACTAACAATGTAAGTATATTTCATATTTTGAGTAGAAATTTAATTGAAGAAAATTTAATTTCACAGTGTGATAAGTCGCTTTAAATCACTAAAACTAAAATTGTAAACTGAAACAAAATTTTAGCTACATTTCTACTTTAAATAAAATACACTAATTATGAAGCCTTGTTATTTTAGGATAAAGCATTACCGTGAATATTTCGAGTCGTTAATAATTCGGGGACACAACGAGCGTAGCACAGAAGCACATGAAATCATCGCTCGCTCTCTCTACGGGGATAATTTATACCTCAAATATGAAATGATACAATAAGCTATCTGGTATTTGTTCAGGCGCCGCTTAGGGATCCCAATGTGAGTCGCCCTTAGCTCGGGGGGAGGGGGACGAGAGAGCCTTATTCTACCTCACACATGAAAACAATTACAATTTTATACTCTACGATTATCACTTGTAAAATTAAAACCTATGAGTATTGTTTGTGGACGTTTTTTTTTTAAATTGTCTTGCAATTAAAATATTTTATGACTCTTTTTTTTTTTTAATATGTAAAAGCATTATTTATTATTCTTTTTCTTGGAGACCATTCCCGATTGCCTACTAGAATAACTAAGAAGGGTTAACTAACTTAGCTCCGTATCCCTTTCCAATCTCGTATGTTTTGGAGCCATGAGATATGTTTTTTCCCAACGCCTCGATTTTTTCTTTGATGATCAAATGCAAACGTCTTCTAACCAAATGATTTTTCATAACAAACAAAAAAGTAAAAACATTCCAATTGTAAATTCGAATATATTTAATAACATACATTTTCAGGCCCACTTTCTTATTCATCAATGAATGATTTTGAAAAATTTAGATATCTAAAATGATTATCAACTTTTATTAAAGGCACTGACGATGTAGACGATGACCTTTATTTAATTAAAATAACTCATAAGTATGAAAACTCACCCCGTTAAAAGCGCACCAAAAAAAACTCCAAAGTAATTATAACTATGTTCCCATATTCAATTCACATATTTATTTATTCTACTTTGGCTATTTTTAAGCAAAATAAAATGTGCTTTGTTATTTTTGACTTCATAAAAAGTTTTTTACTATTTCACGTTCGCAATACATAGCCCCAGGAAAGTGTAATACAGGGGCTCAGCGTTTGATGGAAGATTTAGCTTTTGATCCTCCGTGATAAACAAAGCCAAAGTTTTCCTAAGCGACCACCCCACCCTGCGCCAGACACAAAACCTGTAAAAAGTTGTTGGCTGGTCAGCTATTGACGTCACGACGCCGATATTGAGTGAGATTGATGAGTCTGTAGTGCAGACGTCGGGGCGCTTATGTGGACGCTGATGAATAGCCGTGTCTTTGAGGGAAACATGCAAAATCATCAGGATGTGTGAAAAAAATACCATGAAAAAATATTGCGAATTTAAATTGTCAAAATCGGGATATTAAGTGAAGATACACACATAAATTAGAGAAAAAATATTGTAGTTTATTGTCGGTTGACAAAATAGTGCAATATTTTATAAAAATATCAAAAAGTATTAAAAATTTAACCACATTTAAAAATGTCATATTGTTATTTCTTGCAAAGAAAAAATGTATTAATTCCGTTTAATTTTCATATTATATTTTAAAATACTACCTACATTGCGAGAAGTAAAACATGAAAAAGTCACGAAAAAGAAGTATCGTTTATTTTTATAAGTGAATGATTAAATTATTCTAAAAAGCGCAGAAAAAAATGAGCAACAGTATTGCATAAAATAATAACTTCTTATGAAATTGAAATCCTATGTTGCTATCTTTTTATTTTATTTTTTGTTCATTTGTTTTTAAAAACATTCAACATCATTTCGAATAGATTAAAAATAATAACAACTTATTTTTTAATATTTTTTAGTGTTGATCTGTTACTTATTTTTTACTCCTCACTCTGTATATTTTTACTTTTTATTTAAATAAATAAATACAATCGCCTTCGGTTCTCAAGCCAACACTAGAAAAAATTTGAAAAAACAAGTAAATTTAGACGAGTAACAAATTACTATTTTTTTTATATATTTTGTATTGTTTGTGTATTAACACTGTGAAAATTCATATTGTTTAATTTTATAATTTTTGGATGAAATTCAAACAAAACCTGATCATACCTGATGATGACCTACTAGGTCGAAAACGCGTTAGTAATTTGTTTAAAGATTTTAATCTTTGTAAAAAAAAAATATAGTGAAAATAAACAGTGTTTTGTTTGAATTTCATCCAAAAATTATAAAATTAAACACTATTTTTTTCTTGAAATCTCTTAGAAATAGTAAAAAAAAAAATTGTGTCACCAAAAAAATACAAACAATACCTGTCATCGTTTTATTTAAGGCTAGTGCTTCATATTGGAACTTGGCGAGTCTTAAAGTTTTATCTCAAAATTGGCGCATAAAGAATTTATTTCAATTCAAATTAAGAAGGCGCAGTAATAAAGCTTCTGTGTTACTGTAATTTATGTCGCAGGCGTCAAGTATAAAAATACCTACATCTCTGCAATACCGTATTCACAAAAATGTATGGAAACTAAAGCAGTGCCTCGAGTGAGCGTTTTAGTCTCTATATATTATTTTTAAAAAGCTTGCTTTGAGCTAAACGTAAAGTGCTACACTTGGGCACAGAGTATATTCAAGGTTACACCTCGTAATGACAAACACGTAATTTTAGAACTTCTCTGCGGTCGTTTCGCGTTTTATGGAGACAGTTTTTTTTATGTTTGTGAGAAAAAAAAACCGTTTTTGTTTCCAACTTCCCTCTGACACAATGGTCAATTAGAGATACTCCATGTTGCTTTCAGTTTTTTTACATTAAAAATTAAAAGTTTTAATTATTTTGCAACACAATATTTTGTTACGCCAACGCAAAAAAAACTAAATTTTGTTCTTCAAATAAACCTCCCACGCTTGTTTCAGTTTGATTTCGCTCTTCAATCTGAAAAGTAAAACAAAAACCATTTTGATTTGTACGTTTTATTAAAATACTCTTCATTTTCTTATCAATAACAGTAAGACAAACAGCTCCCAGTGATTGTTTTGCGATTATTATTTATCAACAATCTTTATAAAAACCAAAATGTTACAAGTTCGTTCCTCTTATTAAAATTATCTTTTATAGTTGTAATAGGGGTAGCCTTAATGTTGAATATATATTTCTAGTAGTATTTTCCAATTTTAAAAGTGGTGAAGTCCCTAAAACAAACTGTATGATTTCAGTAGTTCATACAAGTGGCAGTTTAACCATCTACGCTTTCGTAGACGGTAAAGTCGTAACCGCTAATGCCTAGATGGTAGACATTTCTATAACATTCAGATCTTCCATTTTACTAGCTCATGGAGATATTGCACAGAATAGACTGCAGAGTTCTCTAAAAGACTTAACTGTAGACTTTAAAGGCCTTGTAGAGACTAAAGACTGTATACTGTAGACTCTAGAGGGCTTGCAGAGAATAATCATAAAGGTCTTGTAGAGACTAGACTGTAGACTCTAGAGGCCTTGTAGAGGCTTTACTTGTAGATACTGAAGACTGCATATTGTAGATTGTAGAGGCCTTGCAGAGACTTATCATAAAGGCCTTGTAGAAAGTAGACTGTATACTGTAGAAGCCTTGTAGAGACTTGACTCTTGACTAAAGACGACTAATCTAATCTAATCTAAGCTGCAAAGGTACATATCATTTAAGATTTATATTAAATGCATTCCCACAAGCAGACATGTATAATTTCGCGCTAACACATGCCGCATGTGGACCTACAATATAAAAACCCAATCTCAAATGAACATAAGCCCTGCAACTCATACCGTCCTTCCCTGAAACTGGGGTGACTTTGGCAAAGTGAACCATTTTTTTTTGTTTTACAGTATGGGTGGTCAGCCGCATACCAACCTATAAGTCAAGGAACATACATGACAAATTACATTTACTCGTAGAGATAATAATTGTAGAGACTAGACAATAGGGACCTTGTTGAGACTGTTTTGTAGACAGTAAAAGCCTTGTAAAGGCTTTACTGTAGACTATAGAGGCCTTATAGAGCCTTGACTGTAGACT
This sequence comes from Agapetus fuscipes, assembly GCA_951799405.1. Lineage (NCBI taxonomy): Eukaryota > Metazoa > Arthropoda > Insecta > Trichoptera > Glossosomatidae > Agapetus > Agapetus fuscipes. The sequence goes on from OX637342.1 coordinate 11,564,077, forward strand.
GTATAAGCCTCGTGGAGTCTTGATTGTAGACTGTAGAGACCTCGAGGAGACTTGATTATAGGCTGAAGGGGCCTCGTAGAGACTTTAATGTGGACTGTTGAGGCCTTATCGAGACAATAATATAGACACTTTGTAGAAACTAGACTTTATACTGTCAAAGCTTCGTAGAAATTTGACTGTAGACTAAAGAAGCCTCTTAGAGACTTGACTGTAGATGTCTTGTAGAGATTAGACTGAAGACTGTGGAGACCTTTTAGAGACTAGACTAAAGTGACCTCGTAGAGACTAGTTTGTAGACTGTAGACGCCTCGTAGAGACTTGTTTGTATAGGCCTGGGGAACTGTAGATCCTAATGGTCTTTAAAACGACGTAGTGGATCGTAGCACTTCTATTCCATAAAGTAATTGAAGTCACAAAGAGGCTTACGGCGACAATATACGACGGTGCAGTTTTAACGCTCCTCTCGCAATCCAATAGTGCAGAATAGCGTTTATTATATGAGCACCTCAATTAGAGATATTACTTCGTTTGAATACGAAGAGATGAAAATGCTTCTACGAGTAGCAAAAATGAGATCAGTATCCCAAGTATTCAACTTAACTGATAAACTGTACCATAGCGCTGACCAATTACCGTATAGAAAATAAAACGGTTCATCTGGTGAGAGTTTTAGTTTGCATATATTTCTTAAGAAAAGCTATGGCTAAGCTTAAACGTAAAATTTTATACTTAAAGCAGAGAGCAGTTTCAATAAAGTGGCGTATAAGGAAATCCTATTTCTGGAATGCCAAATTAAATTTCAGCCATATGTTTGGGGTTAAATTTCTTTGAAATTTCTATTCAATAACGAACTAAGTGCATTTCCTTTGTTTTTAAGGATAAAATAGAATATTTTCATGCCACAAGCAACGGTCAATATAAAAGTAGAACAGTTTTTATTATTTTTTCCCATAGTAACGAATGTGCTACGGAAAAAAGGAATAAAATGAAATAAATGAGACATGAGATTTTCGGCGGAATACATTTCATATTAAGATGTACAAGTATGTTGTATTAGTGATACAAAACAGGTAAAGTAGCTAGTCTACCGTGAAACTATAAATATAAAATAAAGAAATTTGTTATTTATATTACCTGGGGACAAGAAACGTAAACAGCTCATGTTTATAATTCTTAAACACTTCAAGTCTTTCTAAACATTTTTTCAACAGAAAACACTGTCTCGTAATTTTTTTTCAATGCATCCAAAGAATCAATTAAAATATTTTTCGTGAAACTTTCCTGAAAGAAATTCCAACATTCTGAAATTTAAATTTAAATTGCTTCACAGCGCAAGCTCGTGGATTATTAGAAGTTGTAAAAAATCTCAGCAGACGTACATGAGGAGAATGTAGAAAACTTCTCCCATACAAAACACTTCAGAGGGAGTCTGATACACCAGTACTCAAAGTATAAAACTCTACGTTTAAAGTAAACCAAAGCGTTTTACGGAAAATGTACGGAAACTTAAACACTCGTTAAAGGCGGTGCTCTAGATTTTGTTGTTTTTTTGTTTTGTCGCTTTTGTTGAGTTTTAACAGAAAGTTTTATACTTGAGGTACTTAGAGCTCTGAGCCCGGAAAAACTCTGAACTTTTCCTCGCAGGGAAATCTGCATGTGAATAGGCCTCAGATGAAGCCAGAAGACGAAGCGGGATGGGGTGTGGGGGATGGGGTGTGTGCGGGGAAACTTAGACAGATTTCGGGAAAGAAATTCCAGACAGACTGACATGCCTGAAATTGTAGGTATAAAAATATGTACATATATAAATAAAAAATTAAAAAATTCCCAAGCAAGGCAAGGTTTTTGTGTGAATTACACCTCAAGAGCCATTTGTGAGCTTGGTTGTTGCTATAAATAACATGAATTCTTAAGCTCAACGCCGTTTCTGAAAAGCTGGATGAATCCTTTGTGGCTTGTCTTTTTATTAAGATAAGTAGATGAATTTTTCAACCAAGCAAGTATCCCCGATTACAAGGCCAAAGTGTTAACCACTAAGCCATGAACCGAAATTTCTTTCTATTGTACTATCAAGAATCTCCTAAATTTACATGTCAGGAAAATAAACGATCATATCTCCATAATTGATTATTCCCGTATGTTTTAATCACCGCGGTGAAAAATAACTCAGTGATGAAAACAATAAAAAAGACGGGAACTAAGCGCTTGATGGAGAGATATTCTTTCAGCGGGCTCACAGACCGCCAGTTTATACACGTTTACTTTACCCCGAGTACGAAATGTTTACATAAACTCCCCTCCATCGCGTAAATAGAAAATATGCGTGAAAACTAAATCACTCACTTGGAGTGCTGTTGTATTTATAACGTAATGATAATAAGTTTTTTTTAGATAAATTATAGTGGTTTATTATATTTGTTAATTATTAAGAAATAAAAAATATGTATAAATATGTACATGTGGGTAGCGATAGACCTACAATTGTAGATACATGAGATTGCTAGAAAGAGCTAGAATATGCAAAACCGAAGGTTTTTGTATATTTCATTTACAACGTATATATTATAAAGAGATGCGTTTTGGAGTGACAAGCTAGAGCAGTTAACTCAGTGAGTCACATTCTATTTTAACCAGTTTTAAAGAGACCATATTGTGTAAAAAAAATTAACCAATCGTTGAGCCGGAATCATTCCATAGCCAATCACAGTGCCATAGTGCTTCACTATAGTATGGGGTTGTATTAGTATTGATTGTGAAAGTAATGCTTTGACATGTCAGTACCTTAGTGAAGTGTCGAGCATGACTTATGTTAGGTTCTTTCAGAATAAAGGAACTGTAATTAACAAACAAAAAACATAGCAATATTTACGCGATCGTAGGGAGTTTATGTATTTTTTTTGTACTAGGGGTAGTGTACTATAAATGATTAACGGCCACCATGTTGTTGGCCACACTAAAACACCATCGCATGCCAAAACCACGTAACCACAAATTATAAATAGTGAAATAGCTTAAGATTTATTTCACCGCTCAACAATTCATAAAGCCTTTGTTTTATCAAATTAAAATTCGTTTCCACATCCAAAACGCCCCAAATCACGCAACAAACCAATCAATATCAACCCTTATCCCCTACGCCATGAGGTCTGAATTCAGTTGGAATACAGCTCTCGCTTAGGCTGTTCTGGTCGGGAGTTGGACTGCCCTCTCATTTGCAGCCAAACATTGTTCACTATTCCCGCATTCACACATTGGGAAAGGATTTATCAATTTATGGGCAGTGTTAAAAATATTTATCGGTCTGACCGAAAGTAAAAGGCTTTGAATAAAATTTACAGTTTCTGTTTGAAACAAAAACGTAATCCGGAAATTCGATTTATGGTTCAATTGGATTATCTAATTTAAACCGGCGCAGTTTTATCATGTGAAATATGTATTTGAAAAGGAAAAAATGCATGGATGAAAAAAATATATTAACCTGCTGCAAAAAAGCAAAATGATGATGACTTTTATGATCAAAGTGTTCATGGTAAATGTATTTTCCTAAATCTAAATGTAAGCAATTTTATTTTCATTACTTAACACAAAAAGCATGTTTTAAATACGAAGAAAAAAATACGAATCTTAATGGTAAGGTAGATAGAATTTCTCAATGATTTTTCAGAATTGTAGAAGTTTAATGTATTCAGGTTCTTCTACGCTGAAGAAATACAAACGGAATTGTAATTCAAAGTTGTCACTCAAGATCGGAAATTGTTTGCGCATAAAACATTTTTTTTCATTTTATTTAATTTTTATTAATCATTTCTTAATGAAAAACATTGAATGCGACTCCAACAAAACGTCAAGTTATTCAACCTCCTTCACATTCACGTTTAGTAGAAGTAATTTTGAAATTAACACATAAATGTAGTTTATTTTTCTTTTTTGTGCCAACATATAAAATGAAGAGTAGGTACATTGTCAATACCTAAGCTTATGCGAGCGCACAAGACTCGACATTTTTAATATGAACACGGGAGCAAACATCCAAATGTGGGAACAGAAAAAAAGGATAAGTACTGAGACGAGAACAAAGCAATGCCAGCAAAGAATAAACATCTTAATGAAATTTCTCGTTTCTCCCTTTTCTTCTGACAAATCCTCTCCGTGTCTCCGGCCAAGGAAACACTTAAACTGCTCTAAAGTTTCCTGACTGAGCTTGTGTGTGTTTCTGGTGCCCTATTACACTGACACGAGGCCTCGGGAGGATTCTGCTCACTGGTTCATTATTGAGGGACCAGATGCGTCCCCTCTTACTCGCCGGGCTTTCTCTGAGCTAACATAATAAAATGGAAAATCGTTGATTTTCTGATATGAAAGTAGATAATTTGAATTTTTTATAAGTTGTCTTGAAATAATAAAGGCATAATTAAAGTAAATATAATGAAGGCTGATGAAAAAGTGTGAAAGGAAAAAGAGGGAAGGGACGACCGAGAAAAGTATGGAGTGATCAGATTGAGGAGGTTGTGAAGGAATGGGATATACAAAGTGAGCGTAAAAGGAGAAATTGCATGAAAAAGCTGATTGATATGAATGAATTGAAAGAGGTATGTAAGAATAGGAAAAAATGGGGGCAACTCTGCAGAGGCTCTGGCCACCCCTAGCGGAATGGCGACAGAGTTACAGTTACAGTTACAGTTATTTATTTGGTGAGTGCTGTTTCTGTGTGAATCACCCATCTATAATCTAAGTTGCAAAGATATATTACATTTGAGATTCATATAAAATGCATTCCCACAAACAGACATGTATAAGTTCACGCTTAAACATATGAATAATAATAAATGTAAAAAAAAAAAAAAGTTACACTGTACTGGGAGTCAAACCAAAGATGTTCCGATTTTGAGGCTGTGGCGCTACCCACAAGCCCACGACTGGAAGTTTTAATGGCACAAACACCTATCAAAGTAAAATAAAATATTTCAAGACTTAAAAAACCTATTTCTAGAGAGATGTTTATCATTTTACGTATTATCGATTACTAAATTAAAAATTATCTCTTTGAAATGCCTTATTATGATATCTTTGGAATAAATGAATTATGCATTTAATTACTCCTTGACTGATAGGTTGGTATGCGGCTGACCACTCATACTGTAAAAAATGGTTCACTTTGCCAATGTCACCCCTGCTTCAGGGAAAATCGGAAGGTCGGCAAGAGTTGCAGGGCTTATGTTCATTTGAGATTGGGTTTTTTATATTGTAGGTCCACATACGGCATGTGTAAGCGCGAAATTATGCATGTCTGCTTGTGGGAATGCATTTAATATGAATCTCAAATGATACATATCTTTGCAGCTTAGATTTAGATTTAGATTCAAAATTTCATTCATTCTAATGCAGTTTAATGAAATTCAGCTCGTAGAGAAAATGAGACCTATCTCCATACACTACAGGCGGTTTCTGATTACGGTAATTTCATATCCCTGGAGCCTCTACAACTGAGATTGGAATTTTTCATTACGCGGGTCCACCTTCCCAGGTCCAGCGTAGACCAACAACAAAACCTTAATATTTCTACACCGTTTTGGACACATACGTCAGTGCTCACAATGATTCAAGACGGATCAAATAATTTAAAATAGTTATTGTACTGAAACGCAACTAACCTGCACTTTTAGTGGTGTATGGAAAAAAATGTCACAGGTAAAGGAGCCGGCCTACGCCAACCAATTATTTTGAAGGGGGGTTTTGTAGCTCTTTAGAAAGCTGGTTCTCATTTCTAGGAATGTCTGGGTAAGCTTTGAAGATATTTTCCCTTGGGCCTGAAATACGTAAGCACTTCAGTGTGAAGTCATATCTGAGACCCTTTGTGGGGATTGATTCCTAGCCCTGTGACGTGGAACGCAAGCATTCTACTAACTGATCTATCGATCGGACCAAGGTGAGTCAAAATTATTCAAGAGATGGGGTCTAACACATTACTGATATATATTTTTTTCACTTCTTGTGCTCATGGTCTCTTAGTAAGTTGTAGTAAAAAAGACTGTGAATGGACTCTAAACAAGGTTGAGGTTGCAGAACAGATGTAAAAAGTGTTACCGCGTTGGCGGAACTCAAAAATATTGCATTGGATAGGAAGAAATGGTGAAAAAGTTGGATGAATATTGCTGCATACCCAACCAATCTTTGGGTTGAATTAAAATACCACGTTGAATATATCTATAGCATCAAAAACGAACATGTAACAATAAAAAAGTACATTACATGAGGTTTGTTAAGGCCAAGAAAAAATCTCAAAGAGAAAAATTGATCCATTTATTTAATTACCAGATTTGAATTGAAACTTTGTGAACACACCTTGTACATATTTGGTCTCAGTCCAATCCAATCGTAGACCCAACTGGCCGTAGACCAAAAAGGGACGACACGAAATTTCATTAGCGACCCGGACTCCGACTCTGTGAAGTCAATGCTTCGCCATTAATATCTTTTAATGCCGAATAATTACTCGCATGTCCGAGCCATGCAAATCTGACCGGTCGCCGGGCCCGATTAAATAACTTGGACCCTTTGTGACTCGCCTAATTATGAATTTATTTTAAATCGGCGAACAGGTGGGTCCCCGCTTTCCCTTGGAGGTCCTACCTCGCTTCACTTTATAATTAAAACGTTGTTTAATTAAAATCCAGAGCGTTTAATTTTGGTAAAGTATTGTGCTTACTTGTATATAGCTTGATATTTGAGCGGTATGAAATTGATATTATATTCATGGTTAAAGTAACGTTTAACTGACACAATTTGATTGTTTTACGATTTTCAGCTTTGTAACTGGACAATTAGATAAAATTGATCATTTGGAATTTGTCTATATACCTTGCACAGTCAAATACAATCTTAAATCGTGTGGAATATATAAATATCCCTTTCCGACGATATTCTTAAAACATGGATGACTGAATTATCTAGGTTTTTGGCAGTTACTTCGTGAAAGTTCATTTTAATAGATTAAAATAAAAAACTTCTTTGTTACAATTCACATGAGCTTTTATTATTTTTTAAACGTATTATTTTAATGTATTGTATTTGTATGTCAGTTTATATTTACACCTGAAGATGGGAGGTATTGCTTCTCCCGAAACCGGTAGTGTTTAAAAAATAATAAAAGCTCATGTGAATTGTAACAAAGAAGTTTTTTATTTTAATCTATGGATGACTGAAATTTAAGAAAGTAATAAAATTGACACTTTGATAAAGTTGTCTGGTGTGCGTTCACGTTTGGTAGAAATAAAAATCTAGATTGAATTTTTTAGAATTATTTCAGATGAAAATAAACTTTATTCGCATTAGTTAAATTTAAAGATCAATGACAAGGATACTTTGTTTCTATAGATACGTGACATTTGGTAACTTGAAGAATTCATAACGTTTCATCTTGCATCCACAAATGGTGGATCTATCAATCAAATAAAGACAGTGACAGATTGAATGAAACAACTAGAAAAAATCTTACAGTTTCTAAAAAGGCCATGTTTTTTTTGATATTAACATTATAAGTGTAAAATTTTGGGTTTTTTGTCATTGTACCTTTTTTCAAATGGTTTCATACAAAAAAATTCCAAGCACATTCCTCATTTTTTGTGTCCTGTGAAAAACAACACCATTAATAAGTTTCTGGTAACAATTCTTTGATCAATGTCTATCAAATTTTCACGACACGAAACAAATAAACTCTTACCTAACAATAACGCTCTACCTTTCTTATATAATTCTCTGAGTTTCACTGCCACACGTGAGAGAGCACTGACCCTTTTTCGTCGGCCAGAATTACTATTCCCTCCAGAGATCGTTACAGGATACATCCCTCCCTCCCTTATACGACGTATGTCAGTATAATAAGTAGTGATTAGGTCGCTGATGTTTCCCCGCCAGCACCGGGCCTCTAATTAAAGCTCCAGGATCTGTGACTACCTCATCCTAACACATCTATACACCATCCTGCATTCGCTCATTATTTTGGAATTGTTCTGCTATTAGATTTGTTCCATTTTGTTAGTGAGCTCGTACAAATGAATATGTATTTAGGTACAAAACAAAAACATTTATGTTATGTAGAGTTACTTGGTTCCTTATTTAAAAGAGTAAAACGGTTGTTGCAATGCTGCCATGATATGCAACTCCTTGCTGCTTTATTTCCTCAAGAGTGAATTTTTCGTAGAGTGGATTTTGTTTATTTTTAAAAGTAAGGAAATCCGTAGGTTCTACGCTTGCCACTTTAGAACACAGCTCTCATTTATTCAGAATAACAGTAAACGTTGTCGGTAGTTTGATTTGAGTCTAAAAAAATCAGTTAACGGAAAATTATAAATGATACCCTATGGTATGAGGCTGACCACCCATACTGTAAAAAATGGTTCACTTTGCCAATGCCACCCTGTTTCAGGGAAGGTCAGCAAGAGTTGCAGGGCTTATGTTCATTTGAGATTGGGTTTTTATATTGTAGGTCCACATGCAGCATGTGTGGGCGCGAAATTACGCGTGTTTGCTTGTGAGAATGCAGTTAATATGAATCTCAAATGATACATATCTTCGCAACTTAGATTTAAATTAAGATTTAGAAACCCTCGTTTGGAATCTATTTCTAGCCTTTTGGATTTGAATTTATGAGTTTAACTAACTGGGCTTTCAACCAAGCAAACAATGTCAACATGAAGAGTTTCAATGGTAATGCTTGCATCAAAGTTTACTGTATTATACAATCGACGACTGGTTTCGTGGCTGCATACCTGATTTACTTTCCCAGAAGGGAATAAAGTAATAATAAACAAACATTCACGTGAGCTTTAGACTTGCAGTAATTTGTTGTGACGGACTTTACGTCGTGAGGAAAATCAATAATGACGTTTAAATAAGCCTGTTAAAGGTTTTCATTACAATAAAGAAGTCATGGTTTTTTAGCTTCCATCACTACGAGTATAATTTGAATAATAAATAAAGTATTCACAAGTAAAAGATGTAAAATAAAACAACATTTGATTACGGCGAGCATTACTTACTTACTTAATCAGCCACTTCTTGTCCACTGCTTGACATAGGTCTCCTCCATATCTCTCCAAGCGTCTCTGTCCTGGACTTTCTGCATCCAGTCACCAGCAAATCATTAAATATCATCTGACCATCGTGTAAGAGGCCTTTCTCTACGGCTCTACGGCGAGTATATCAAGTTTTCTTTCATTTTCTATCGTTTCAGATGAATGATTACAAAGTGATTGCTTCTACAACCAATAAAATTATTCACAAGTAGATTGAAATAATTTACTTGTTACCTATTATACCCGTATCTCGGATTCAATTGTAGAATAACTTTGATCTGCTAGTAAATGTTTGAAATACCAGGGATAAATTAATTTACGGAACGAAGAAAAATTAATGCTTATACCAAAAGATTAAGGCTTGAAAATATTATTGAATTGATTCTGTGGAATGCATTTAGATAGTTTCACTGCTATTTTTGTTTTAAAAACCACATTTTGAAATTTTGTACTTTATAAGTATGTAACGCGTTTTACAAGTATTGACATAGCAATAGGTCTATGTAAAAAATACAAGAAAAGTGTAAAAAATACAAATAACATAAAAATATTCTAACTTTTCTTCTCTTTTCTCCTTTAAAAAGCTACTGATAAAATCTATTAGAGTAATGAACACCGCAGTCCTTCTGGTTGGTGCCTCCGCTAATTAGTTAATAGGTTACTACCGTGGTCACCAGATGTCAGACTAAACATCGTGGCTGAAGAATCTGTGACGTGTGGTCAAGAAAAATACTAAGCTTTAATATTTTTTAGTGTTGATCTGTTAACACAGTGAAAGTCCATTTTTATAAATATTTAAAAATATAAATGGTAAAACATTGTTTTAATTCACTTTATTCTTTTTTTTTTGTTCGAATATTTTCGCCTAATGAGGCATCTTCAAGAGCAGAATGGTTAACCATTTACACATTAACCATTCTGCTCTTGAAGATGCCTCATTAGGCGAAAATATTCGAGCAAAAAAAAATAATTAAGTGAATTAAAACAATGTGGTACCATTTATATTTTTAAATATTTATACTAAGCTTTTATTTGTTAGGCTCCAATTTTAATACCGAAAATTCAGTCGCAATACACATTTTCAATAAAATGTTGCACTTTGATATTGGTACTTTAATTAAAAGGAAGTATTTATCCGTACGACCTTCTACATCAGTATTGAGTCCACATCAAAGAGTCCTCTCCGTGGCAGTATGCGACGTTGAAACGCAAGTAAAGAGAGGTAGTGAGAGCGAGCACCCTTTCTGTAAAAAAAATACCAGTTCCTGCTCGCCATGGAATGTGGAATGGTCGGTGAAAATTAATTACATTTCTACTTCAAAGAAATTTAAGAGATAACGAAGAAATTATTTTTCTTTTGGTAACAAAATGAATTAAAAATAATTGTCGGGGAACAGAACCCTATGGAAATAAGTACAAGTGTAGATGCTTCATTAAAATAAAATAAAATACATTTCATTAAAAAATAATGATAATAGTAAGACAATAAAATATAAACAGTTAAAATAAAGAAAGAAAGCGAGGAAATTCTGCAGAGGCTCTGGTCACCTATATCGAAATAATGGCAGAGTAACAGACGTACAATAGTATCTAAGTGCTAAATCAAAATGATTATCAGCTTGAGAAAAACTATTCGAAACTAACTCATCGTTTGATAATTTCTATAATATAGGTAGGTACACACTAAATATTCAATGTGGCATATAAATTTTAGTTTCACTGGTCTCTCCTCCCTCCTCTTCGGTACACTGAGCTTGAAATGGAATGCAATTTACGCGGATCGGCCCCATTTTCGTTTTGACAAACGCATCCCACGATTTTTTGTCCTCCGAGGGTGGTGTCAGGATCGGGTGTGAAGCTATGTGGAAATGTTCATACACACATACATACATTCCGGGGGATCATTCTCTATACGCTTTATCAGCGAGGCGTGAACATTCAGCATATGTCATGTGCACTTACATCAAAATAATGGGCAGTGTAGGGACATGCATGCGAACTACTCTTTTTAAGGTTGAATTCCATCATGTATAATAAATTCATGAGCTTTTGTTCTTATCCTTTCAGTTCCACTTCTAACGAAAATTGGCGATCATTATGGCTGTTTTCACCTAAAATGCTGCTGCTTGTGATCCTGGAGTCGCAGGTTTTTTAGCCGCGATACCATTCGGTATTCTTGATTTCTTCTCGCATCAATCTTTCCTTGTATATATTAAGATGAAGAAGGTGGTATTTTCCATTCCTCACAACGTGACCAAAGTAGGTCCATCAGCTTCCTCTGTTTGGTTTTTATGGTTGGCAGCTGAAGCTGCTCTTAGAAACATATTTTAAAAATGTGTTGATATATATTTTTTCAATTATTGTTTTTTATGGAATCGTAGGCAGGACGCTACATTTATTATGTACGAGTATTTAAAAAAGACGGAATATTTCAACGCATATATCAGCAATATATAAATTTAGAGTAATTAGGATTAAAAGCGTTCTACATTAAATGGGATTCGGAAGTAAAAAAGAGGGACAAATGACTGATCAAATAAACCAACATAAACTGAGCCCTGATTATCGAAGTTTCATTCGCTTTAATTAGAGTTAGTGTTCCGGCACACAACTGTACCCTTAGTACGAGTTGCGAAAGTTGAGAAAAGTAAAGTTTACAGAAAATAGTAAAGCGGGATTTCTCCCAAAATCTGCCGTTTTTGTTTCTTACACTTTATGGTCTTAGCAAAAGAGTTGCAGTGATGAAGAAAATCAAGTTCAAACAAACAAAAACGGCAGATTTTGGGGGAAATCACTCTTTAATAATTGCTGTAATATTAATTGAATTTTTCAACTAGAAAACTAACTTCCTCCAACCTTTGCAGCGGAACCAAAAAAGTGATCATCTGATTTGTACAAATCTGTATTCAAATTCATAAATTAAACTTCCACTCTCAATTTGTAAGGGCCTGTTGCACCAAACTACAATCAGACGAAAATCAAAATTTTAGTATAATTTCTCTCATCAAATCAAAAATTATGTTGCATGTACGTAAATCAGCTGATATGTTCAAATTCCATCATATCATTACGCACTTCCGAGAAATATTTAACCAAGGTCCTTACCAGAATCAAGCAATCAAATTTGATGTGTCAATCAAATACTAATTTGAGGTTTGTACAACAGGCCCTAAGTGTGTATTTTTATCCCAAAAATCTCATTAAAATATATCTTGCTTTGTTTCCGAAACAATGTTTTTTTTATCTATGTTAATATTTTCAAAAATATGCATACATGGATCAACACATTAAAGTTTATAACACGGCAAAACAAACCTTCACATTTGATAACACACACCGTTACACACAATGGGAATCTTCTAAATTACATCGTCATACGTGAACAAATGAATACACACGCAAAACATCCGCACATGGCACAGAAGTTCCATAAAACCGTCTGCGTCATTACCTGCACAGTCACACAGCGGAACGAATAACCGATCACGATGACATTTGTCACAGTTCAGAAGCAATGGTCGACATTTGTCACCTTGGCTGTTTTCATTTAACCCCGTGAACCGACGCCATCTATCCGCGGATCAACGAATTATTTCGATCAAGGAAATTCTCCCTTCCATCTATAACGAAGTATAAGAAAGGGCAGCAACTTTTCAAGCTGCCGCAGAGGATCGTTTTTCTCGGCGCGGTGAAGAGATTTTTCAATATCGTTAAACTTTACCGACAGATTGTTTATCTCTCGCTTAGCTTTTAGTGGCGGTAGAACACTTTATCATAGAATATGTTTAACTAAAATGTGAAACAACACATCGTGAACACAAAAGCAGTGAAAATGCTTTATGCAGTAAGTATATCAGAGACAATAATGCATTTAAAGTACCTAGTAATATGTAATATTTACACATGTAATATGACATGTGTTTATCGATATATATATATATATATAAGGATAATTTATTTTAATGTACACATAATTAAAGAGCGCCGTTTTTGTGTGTGTCACACCTCAAGGGCCCTCTCAAATCACGGATAAGATTTCTTGTAAAGATGTGTCTTTAGTGCTCCTTTAAAGACACCAACAGTCTTTGCCTTCCTCACATTAGGTGGCAGTCTGTTCCACTCCATTGGTCCCGCAAACCGGAAAGCACGGTCCCCAAAATTAGTGCGTGTCTGACGGTGTGGCTGAACCAAGTCCACCACGCCATCCCCTGCAGATCTGAGCGTTTGGCGCCTCAAATCCCTCTCAACGGGTGTAAACATGTCAGCCAAATATGAAGGAGCTGTACCATTTACAGCCTTATACACCATCAGACAAACACGGTAGACCACCCTCTCCGGAAAACGAAGCCAATGCAGTTTCCCTAACAATGGAGTGCTTGCTGGATGCTTTGTTGTAAAATATCACGTTTTGTTGACTTTTGATACAATTACTTCAATAGTTTACTTAGAAACTTAGGCGACAATGGGATCACTTATAGAGTATAGGGTCCAGAATTTATGCAATACGGCTACATTTATATTTTGTATCTTATTGGTTCTGTTTAACGAAAGAAGGAATTCAATTCTTATTGCATTTCGATAAAGAATTCAAGAGGAGAATGTACCATCGTAGAGTCAACATTATACTTGTAGATTTAAATGCATTTTCCGTATTTTTGTACCAAGACCTAAACTAAATCTGTAAATAATTCGGTACAAACTGCGTGAGAAGAATAATAAAATTTTACCGTTACTGCTGGGCACCACCTCAAGTATAAAACAACGTTAACACTCAACTAGAAAATCTATAGGAACAATAGGCACTGCCTCTATTGAGCGTTTTGGTTTCTATGTATTTTGATTAACAAAATACTTGGAGTACGAAGATTCTCCATAGAGTGCTATGAGGGTGTAGGTAGATATGTAGGGACTGCCCACGTTGAATGTCGAGTACGTTTCTAGCAATCTTTGACCCTCCAAGGCAGGTCGTAAAACGGTTCAAATGTGAAATTGATCCGAGAAGCCGGTCATTTATTTATACGTAGGGTCGCCGAGGAGGGCGACGCGGCGCTATAGCAGATATCCCTCTGCAATATGCAACTTTTACGCCCATCCATATTACAAAGGGGTGGCCGCTTATCCGCTAAGGCGAAAATACCCGATAATGCGCGACGCGACAAAAAATACACGAGTGAGAAGCTATGCATTCTAATTTTACAGGCCAGTAACGATGCATATTGAATCTATAACTTACACCTCTGTTGGGGAACATTTTACTAAAGATTTTATTTGGAAAGTAATGTTGTTTGATGTTGAACAGGGGCAATCTAAATCTAAATCTAAGCTGCAAGGATATGTATCATTTGAGATTCATATTAAATGCATTCCCACAAGCAGACACGCATAATTTCGCGCTCACACATGCCGCATGTGGACCTACAATATAAAAACCCAATTCTCAAATGTACATAAGCCCTGCAACTCTTGCCGACCTTCCCTGAAACAGGGGTGACATTGGCAAAGTGAACCATTTTTTACAGTATGGCTAGTCAGCCTCATATTAACCTATAAATGGCAAGATTTTAACATAATGCCATTTGTCCCTGATATTGGAAAAACAATCATTTTAAGACGCGTTTATTTTCAATATTGTTTTGAAACAATTATTTTTGTTACGCCTATGAAACGTATCATTTTCGGAGCAATTTTAAAAGTAACATAAAAAAAAATGTGCTGGTGCCTGATATTGGTATTTCAATATCACGAGGATAATGGACAGATACATTAATAGGAAGCAAGTGCGAGGGAGATGAATAATACAACTATAATTAAGTAATTAAAATTAACAAAAAATTATTATTAATTGATTATATGAATACCTGTTTCTTGCCAGGCAGAATAGGTTGGTGAATTGTATTCCTCTTCACAAATATATTTCTTTTTAATAAATTTTTTCATAAAAAGTTTATTCCTTGTGTGAATACACATTTTTTCTAGAAAAGAAGAACAATAAAGCGGTGAAGACTTTCGATAGTACCTACGGGTCGAAAAATATGTAGGTATTTTTTAAATTCCATTTGACACTAGGGGTGCTATTTATGTAGTACATGTAGAATTCTAAGGTGTGTTACCCTGCAAGGACATCTCTATCTATAGTACTTATCAATTCCCCGTCGTGCACTTTTGTTCCACCATTGATGGAAAAATTTACTGCCTCTACTGTACTGTGGCCTCTTTCAGATAAATAATAAAGCAGGACGAGCTTAAAACCCGTGAAAATTCTCAATCGGCTTAATATAAAACGTATTATAGCTCATGCATTACATGGTCAGTCTTTCCCCCATCTCGAGATACCCTCGTCTTCAGTTACGGTCCAGTTCTTTGGTTCTGTACCCCGAAAGTGTAAAACGTTAAGTTTAAACTCAAAATATAGCGTTGAAAACGTATCAACGTATTCACTAATCTTACTAATACTTCCCTAAGGCTTCCCTAGTTATAAGAGCAATAAAATCCATTGCAAAAACAAAACTGATTGAAAATGTGGCACTATGGTCCTATAAATACTCTCAATTGAAGTTAGTAGAATATAATAGTAGTATGAATAGTATGAACCAACGTTTCATGGATAATATGAATAATACTTTGACAGTTACGTACCTACTCGTAAATGATAATATACAAAATTGACAAATAATAATAGATATTGAATGATAAATGTTGATGAGCATTAATGGAAATAGAAAAAAGAAGAACTCACGCATTCCTTTAGACAGATCTGTCACACGTATATGCAAAATAAATCAGTAAAAAAATGACATTAAAATTGGACAGCCAAAGCGACAAGAACAAAAATGAAGTTAGCGCTGATTGGCCTAACTTTAAATGGACCAATCCAGTGACAAGACCAGTGATATTTCTCAAGCCAATGACTTTCAAAAGCGTCATAGTGCTCCACTTAGATAAGTGACATCTATCGTGCTGATTGTGCAACAAATACTTTGATAATAAATATTGATCCTTTACTCTATAGCAGTGGTTCCCAAACTTTTAATTTCGCGTACCACTCACGAAATTATAAATCAGTGGCGTACCACTGAAGTGCAACAGTTAAAAAATCGTTTAAAATGGTAAAGTAATATAAACTGCAACAACTGTTTATGACAACATTATGTTTATTTATTAATTAGAGGTATGTTTATTTATTAATAAGGTATGCACCGTAGAAATGGCTCATTTAAGAAGTATGACAGGAAAAACACTGAAAGATAGAGTGAGAAACGAATGGGTTCTGAATGAATGCGGAGTAAAAGAAAGCGTGAAAGTGAAAGTTCAAAGAAGTGTGATGCGATGGTTTGGACATATTGAAAGGATGAATGAAGACCGACTGACAAAAAGAGTGTATAAAGGGAATGTAATAGGTAAGCGTGGAAGGGGAAGACCTAAAAAAGAATGGATTGATCAGATAAGTCAGATTGCGAATGAATGGAATTTACAGAGTGAAAACAAGAGAAGAGCATGCATGAAAAGAGTGATGAAATTAGATGAGATGAAGGAAGTATGCAGGGACAGAGTCAAGTGGAGGCACTTATGTGGAGGTACTGGCCACCCCTAGAGGAATGGCGGCAGGATACAAGACAAGACAAGACAGAAAACAAATACAATACTCTTACGGGGCTATTCTTAGACATTTTAGTCGCCCGTTGAGCCCACGCTTTGAAAAACTAATGGCGACTAAAATGTCTAAGAATAGCCCCGATAGGACTAGGCGAAAAATGGTGCTGCATGTTCTAGACAAGAGAGGAAATATTTGGCTCAGTTGTACTTAATTTTAAGCGTGAAATTAAAAAACGTTTTATCCAATTGTTTACTATGTATTTTCTATGGCCATGGCTGCTTGCGTACCACCTTAAGAAGCGTCGCGTACCACTGGTGGTACGCGTACCATAGTTTGGGAATCACTGCTCTATAGGGAAGTGTCGCGCTTGAGTTAAGTATAAGTTAAGTATTGGTCGTGAATACGGGGAAAGTAATAATTAAAACAGCGCACAAATGAGCGTTTTACTATCCTTGAATTTTGGTGAATTTGAGTTGAAAGTTGAGTTTAAGCGTAAAGTTGGATACTAGGGTCACTGAAGTGTTAACACATAAAAAACGATGTTTTGTCATGTATTTTCTTGTACTCACATTGGGGTGAACAAACCCCCATATAGCTTTGCCTCCTTTCTCTCAGTTTTCCATAAAGGCCTCTCTCCCCCGGTATAATGGTTGAAGAATTTTCCCATCTCCTTTTGCCAATACGGGTTCTTTATAAGTATGCAACGCCTATAATATTTCCCGCCTCTGGAATTGATGGTATGAAATGGGCTTTCGGAGCGAAAAAATGACGACTTTTATTCAAAACGATGAATTTCGCGCGCAGAACATGTGTATTATTTCAATTTCCCATTGCATGGAAACCGACGTAAATCATTCTAATGTTCGGCTATTTTACACATTTTATATTTTATTTCACTTTCTTGCGGAGGAAACTTACGACCGCACATTTGAGTTTTTTTAAATATTTAAACGTAGAAATATTTTTCATTCATATTCTGTAACATTAAATGAGCATTATTTTGCTTCGAGGAGAATTTCAATATTATTCACTTTTGTTGTATTTTCAAGAACCTACGCTAAAATTCCGTAACAAAAATATACTCCGTTACTTCTTAAAATATTTTTATTTATTTCCTTGTTTTGTAAATAAAGTGAAGTACACTTGTTAATATTAAAATAACACAAAGGCTTAACGAAATATGATTTCAATGCAAAATTCTACAAAACAATTGTGCTGAGAATAATATTTTTAAATAATATTTTTTTTAATATGTCATTTGACTTATACTTTGGTATGAGGCTGACTACCGAAACTGAAAAAATCATTCAGTTTTTCAATGTCACCCCTGTATCATGAAAGGTCAGCAAGAGTTACAGGGCTTGTGTTCTTTTGAGGTTTGAGGATGTGTAGATATGCTTTTACATATTCTAAGAAAAAAATACACATTTGTGCTAAGAACTCTCTGATGTACACATAAGTAATATCATATATACTCATGGCGTATGGATATGTGCTAAGGCATTATCTAAGCTTCGCTTGGTTTTTTGCAGACTCCTCTGTAAGCGATACTCATCAATTTCAATTTGCGAAGATTCAAACCTTCCTCCGACTTATCCCGGACAATAACTCAACCAACAACTCGCAGCAATCTGCCGACTCATACAGACTCATACAGACTCATACTGACTCATACATACTCACACAGACTCATGCAGACTCATACATACTCACTCATACTCATATAGACTGATACAGCGATAAAGTGTGGAACGAAAACCTTGGCTATTACAACATAGGATATGCGTGTGTAAGTAATGCTTACAGAGTAATTTTTCATGGACTGAACGTGCCATTTACTTCTTACAAATCGCTTATTTCGTAAAGATTGTAGAAGAACAAATATCAATCATGAAAACTTTGTATGTTGCTACAATTTATTGATTGTTTCATCAATAAACTTCACATGATCAGATACAATTAATGATTCAGGTGATGATGTTTGTTAGTGCTGTTGTTAATTGAATGCGTCGTCAATTAATGATATCTTAGAATGAAGTTAATTCAATAGTTTACCGTAAATGCTACCCACTTCTGACAGCTTCTGAATAGCTGCCTCTGTTTTTTCTTATCGTTGCCACTACACCACTCTTAATTCATTCATATCCCTCACTTTTCTTGTACATTTACTTTTTTACACTCACTCCGTCTACCTCATTGTAAAAACACTACATTCAATACCTTCTTTTCTGTTTCTTTTTTAGATTCAATATTTTTCTACGTTCTACTCTTTTGTACAATATTTTCTCATTCATTATTTTTATACTTCCTTACTAGGTAGAAAAATAAGGTATGAATTGAGTTACAAAATTATATTTAAAATGAAAACTCAAGAGGAAGTTCTTTCTTAATATTAGGATGATTTATTTGGTGAGCGCTGTTTTTGTGTGTATCATACCTCAAGAGCCTTCTGCGAGCTTGGTCGTTGCTGTAGAAAGCGCCAATTCTCAAGCAAGACCCAGTTGTTGTAAGGTTAATGTATGTTAAATTGTTGTTGTCATATTATGTATGTCAAATATTCTAGAACACATTTACATTTATTATGGTTTTAACTCGTAAAAAATAACATAAAAAACTGTATAAAAATCAACTACACTTGAAACTTTTTGTATTTTCATGTAAAATTAGTAAGTTGATTTAAAATTATCTGAATATGCGATTTTAAATGGAAAAACATACAAAGAATGTGAACAAAATACTTGAACTAACAAATGAAAAAAAACATAGGGAATATGACGTGAACGAATTCATCCTCCATTCCGTGAATTAATAAACCTTGTTTCAATTTGAAAATATCCCGGATAGAGAACGACAAAAAACCTGCTAGCCGAACCCCGTAACAAATCTTTGCATCCAGAGAGGCAGTCAGGGCAGGAAAAAAAGCAAATTGTCGATATTTCCAGAATAGTCGTTATTTGCTCGTCCGCCTGTCTCGATGAGGACCTTGTTATCCATACGCTCTGGTCCAAAACTGGACGCTGCAGTGCGCTGCGATCGTTTTCCTAAAATAAAAATGTCACTAGAAAATGTAAGGGATGTTTTGTTATTCTTTGAAAAGGTGCATTTCATCCCCAGTGCAGAATAAAGATGCATGGGAGTTTTTTGCTGAAAATAATGAACAACGAAATATGAAACTCTACGTTTTAGTTTTGTAGAAAAAAACGGTAGTTGTACTTTGTCAAATTGAATTATTTTCAGTTTGTTTTTAAGTTTGCAATAGTGCATAAAAAATATAATATACTAGTATTCCGAGTATATAACATTTATTAACTACTCAAAGATCGCGTTAACAGAAAATTGCATGGAAAGCGCTTCTAGAACGTGTTTCACTTTTCTTACAATTATTAGTTACTTAAGTCATGAGTTGATTGATGGTTGATTATTATTTACGCAATGTTTCATACTTATTCTACAGTTGTTTTGTTTTTTTCCAGCTATATTCAGCCACCTTCGCATAAAGCATATTTGTTTTCATTTAATTTGTATCTTCAACAAACTTCAATATATTTTTTACAAAATTTCCTTTTACATTTCTGAACAATTGCGGATTTAAAAACTTGTTTTTAACGTTGTGGACTATTATTTCATATTTTCGGTTTAACATACTTACTTGGTCAGCCATTCTCTTTCAGTGATGAACACAGGCCTCTCTCATTGCTCTGCAGGCATCTCTATCCTGGGCCTTCTGCATCCAGTCACCAGCAATCTTCTTTATGTCTTCTGAGCATCGTGTTAGAGGTCTTCCTCCACTACTTTAATTCTTACAAGGTTTCTACTGAACTATCCTCTCAGTTCATCTTTGTTTGTCAAACATACTAAATGTAAATTTGTAATTAAAAAAAAAATGGATGTCTTTTGTTTCGCAATACAGGAAGGAATCAGGATCATTCAGACATTGTGATTGGCAAATCACATAATTAATCCAAAGCTTAGAACCAATTATCACGTAATGAATAGATGAGCCCCGTTTCAGCTAATTGCTAAATAATAAGCTTCCGCATGAGTGACAATTTATATTTGATCACGTCACATAGAGCGGATATTTGATTTGTTATGCGTCCCTGCCATGTGTGACGTATACTTGATTTGCTATACGTCCTGCCCTGGGTGGCGCATATCAAACAACTCATCCATGATTCAGCTCTCTCTGATCAACTATTTAATTATTGCATCATACGCGTAAATTGCTTGTTTTATTTGAACAGGCAGTGGCCAGTGAAATTAACTTCATTAAATTATTAAACACAATAAACAGTTTCATCAAAGGCTATTACATGTTTTAAAACAATGCATACAAAAAAAATATTTTTATTGAATTGGTGTAACATTCGAGAGATATTTTAAAAACAATTCAATAATTGAGATCTTATGATTCTAATGAAAACTTCTACTACCAAGTTTTTCAGTTGTTTTCTAGTAAATAAGAAACAAATGAAGATGGAGAAGTATCTCCAAAAACGTTTTTTCGAAAATAAATACTCATCAGTGGAATAAAACAAAGTTTTTCATTTAAGTGTTCTTAATTTTTTTTTTTTTTTTAATCAAATCCTTATTCTTTTAACAGTTCATTTTTTTTGTAAAAAATACACGTTATCGATAATTTTGAATACTACTGTAACAAACAATTAAAAATCCGACTTTCCCTGCATAGCGTTTTGTAAAATTCGTTTTGAATTTGATATAAAATAAAACCACTTTGTTACACGAATATTTAACTTATTGAGGTTTTAAAATTTATTGGTAAGTTCCAACCATGACCGTTCAAATTTTAACAAAAACCCAGTTCGCCTATTTATATACGTCGTCTTCTGGTATCACGGAAAAATGGAAAAGTTTTATACGTAGCTTCAATAATATTGTGCAAAAGGGACATTGTGCTTCTGTCAAACCAATGCCTCAGGTTACACATAATATAAATGTGCAAAAATGTACATTTAAGGGATGTCTTATAAGTATGTATTTTGTTTATAACTATTTTTTAAAATATCTATTGCAGTCCAACATTTATTGACATCTGAAAGCAAGAACTAGAATATTACATTTGTCGTTCCACGTGACGCCTCACAAATAAAAAATATGCATCTGAAAAAAAGCGCATTAAAAAACAATAAAGCCCTGCAATATCGCAATGCAATCGACTCTACAACACTTTAAAATAAAATCAGCAACACATGGCGGGAGCAAAATAAAATAAATAAAAACTCTCTTCCATTACGCGTGTTTCACGGCTTCCCTTTCAACACTACTCCAAGTACAAAATATTCCCTTTCACTCTATCATAGAACTTTCTAAAAGATATTCTAGAAACTTACAGAGATCGTTTAAGTTTGCGTACATTTTTGGTGAAACGATTTGGGTCTAGTAAAAACGTATTTACTCGGGGGTGGAACGCAAAAACGAAGCGAAAGAAAAACTCTCGTTGCATATTTAAACTAATGGGGGTGACAAGTGTAGGAGCCTTTGTGGATGAAGGCAACCAACCCTCATTCTCGTACAGAAGCAACCACCCCTCGCTCATACGTGTACTACGAGTATTAGGCAGAGAAGCTTCAACTGCGAGCGTCTACGCTTCTGAAATATTGGCATAACAAACTAACTGCACACACAAATATACTAAGAGTTAAGATTTTTTAATCTAATAATATTCTAGAAAATCAACTTTTTTTTTAATATGAAAATAATACCTAATATTAACTTTTTTTATTGTTATTCAATTAAACAACACTTTTTAAAATTTCAAAACACTGTTTTATTTCACAAATCTATAATATATTAAAAATTATCAATTTTTTAAATATTAAAATAATACAAACGTTTTCGACCAGTTGGTCATCTTCAGGTATCTAATAATTACGTTTTTGACAAATATTTATATGCCTTCAAAACAGGTAAATATTTTAAAATACAATACAAAATTTATGTGTAATTTCCGGACGTTAATCAATGCCCGGTCGATAGTTCAGTTAGTAGAATGCATGCGTTCAATGTCGAGAGCTCGGGTTTGATTTCCACCAAAGGTGTCAAAAATGATTTCTCGATTTGGTGTAAATTTCAAATCCAAAATGAAAGAAAACGGTATGTTTTACTTAGTCTTCACAAAAAATGAAAACTAGTTCCCTTCGGTACTGGGAGACCCCCCTCTTTAACTGAAGTGGTCAGCGGGAAGCCTGCTTCCTTACTTACTTACTTATTTACTTAGTTAGCCACTTCTTGTCCACTGCTGGACATAGGCCTCCACCATATCTCTCCAGACGTCTCTGTCCTGGGCTCTCTGCATCCAGTCACCATCAACTCTTTTAATATCATCTGCTTCCTTACCAGTAACATAAATAGGTTCCCCACGTCACATGCTATCACTTTGGCGACAACACGGTAAGAAGTTGCACTATGTGTGCAGCATAGTTGGGATTGCGTTGTGAGTAACGAACAATCTTAATGACAAACAAAGTAAAGCTTTAACCGAAGTTCGTAAATGCAAGTTATCCCTGTACAAGTAACCCATGGTATCTTTATATGACTGCACAGATCTGTGCCCATAGTATAAAAAAAGATACATGAACTCATCTCGATTGCGTAAATAGAAGAATGTATGAAAGATACAACAGCACACCTAGTGAGTGATACGGGTTTCATACTTTTTTTTCTGTTTTCTCGCGGGGAATCTACAACATTTCTGTATTGCACGCGCTCTGTCTACATTTCATATGGAGTGAATACGCTAAAATCATAATAGCGGTATTATCCTTTATTGTGTTGTGACGTGCCTGCCATACTAGATATCCCAGATTATCTGAGCATCTGATATGAGAGGCTGTGTAGCTGTTCACGCTTTGTATCACAAAAATATAAACAAGAGATAAGATTAGAAAAAAATGTGTGTTTTTCTTATTTAGAAATAAAACTTTTTTTAAGATACAAGAATTGAAGAATAAAGGTCATACAAACATTTTTGCTTGATTTTAGATAAATCTATCGGCCTGGTTGATAGCTCGGTTGATACAATGCTTGCTTTCCATGCCAGAGAGCTAGGGCTTGATCACAAGCAAGAGTGTCAATAATTATTTCCAGGCTCAGTGTTTATTTTACTCAAAATTAAAATATCGGTAAGGCTTACTCAGCCTTCATAAAAGAAATGAGAACCAGCCGTCGGAAGCACCAATACTGGTTTGCGTAAATACGACCCCCTTACTTGTGTAAGAAAATAGGTTTCACATGTCATATGGAACTCTTTCGGGGATAACGCGCTAATAAGTTTTAAGCGTAGTAAAGTATATGAAAATATTTTTCTTTTTAATTCAAAGCAAATAGATGCTTACGTGTTTTGTTCACAGAAGGTAAGTTTTGACTTTTTTGTATCTGCCAGTTACATCATGCTCAATTTTTTTTGCCTTTTTTATTAGAAGTAAAATATTGACTAGTCTACCATACTTATTTTAAAACCCTAGATAGTTATATTTTATGAATAAAAAAAACAACTTTTCAATCTAAAACAGCCCACAAAAAAAAGTTCATACAAAAAATGACAGAATTTTCTGATACACTCGTACGTACATACTTAGTGCGTTAGGTGTTCCTGGTTAGTTCAAATCATTGGTAACTGTCTGCACATACCTGCTACATCAAATATCAGTGACACGGTGTAATAGGTACCGCAAGCAAGTGTCAGGTGAGGTGCAGTAAGTGGGTGGTCGGCTGCGGGAGCGCGGCGTGCGGCCGGGTGACCACCGGTTGTGGCCCGCCCAGCTGTTTGACGAGCCAAATGACGTAATTGATTGGGTTTGTTTAGAGGGGGAGGATTGGGACGGTGAAAGAGGAAGGGGGAGGGTATGGAGGGATACTCAGGGGATGAAATGCCAGGCTATCACAGGGAATATGGAATATGATGTGCAAGGGTATTTATGCAAATAAAGCTTGCACACATTCACAATTTAAGGATCATAGGTTGAGGCATATTTAGGTATATTTGTATTTTTACTCATCGCCATTCTTCTAAGGGTGGCCAGTAGTTCTGCATGTGTCACCACTTTGTTCTCTCCTTACACAGTTCTTTCTTCTCCTCGACATTCATCACCGTTTTCTGTTTTTCTCAACCCGCTGGTTCGGGCTTTTTGCAATCTTTCCCTTTCACGCTTACCTTTGAAATTCCCGTTGTACACTATTTTTGTCAGTCGTTCATTTACTCGTCGTCTTTTAACTCTAGATGTCCAAATTGCATTGTTGTTGAAAATTTTTTTTTATATCCAAATCACATTTTTTCACTGGCTTGAGTATATTTTGAAATAAAGCTTACAACATCAAATATCTTAATAAGCCCCAAAAGTTTATTTCTGTTTTAATGTACGTAAATTTAGCCATAAAAAACTCAAAATACTTTTCTGTTAACATAATAGAAAAATTACTTTAAATGTATATATTTTTTTTTAAAATAAATATATTTTTACGACTCATCGTGTTATAAACAACTGAAAAAAACTCTTTGCCTTAGGTATATTTTGTAACTCAAATGTTTCTTCTGTTTTGTAAAAAAATACACACTGTTGACAAATTCACCCATATTTTAAGAAAAGACGACATGAGTTTTATAGCTTAGGCTTATTTCATGTTCGTACAAGTATTAAATTATTTAAGGAGGTAAATTTATAACAAAGTATCAAAGCGTAGAGCAACACGTAGCTCGTCTGAGTCGTGCAAGAGGCTTGTATCTGGAATGTTAATTTGTCTTTGCAACTTAGATTAGATAAGTTTTGAGATATGTTTGTGTATGAATTTTCACCTGAGAACGTGCATACATGAAGACATATTATTTTTAGCTTTATTTTTTATATTTAAAGTTGAGCTTCTATTACTTAAAAATATTAAATTATGATAACGGTCGTTAGACATTTTATAGAATGAAAAAAAAAAACTGTACAACTGGAGCTATTGCGACATCTATGGATGCACCACCGAAGGTTGATAAAAGTACCTACAACCTGCGGCCTCGATCAAACAACAATAATTCAACAGTTCGTGGTTCTTCTTTGTAGAAGATACACGTCTCCTGAGGACGTCGGATATGACTCTGACGAAACGTAGAGAAAATCATTCTTCTCTTTTGCACGGTCAGTAAAATCCGTTTTTTTTTCCTTCTATTACTTATTTTCCCTTTTTACTAAAAATATTACAAAATTTACCACGGTTGTCGTGTTTTTATTTTTAAAAAATGTTGTATTTTTAATGGCAAAAAATCAAATAACGATGATGTGCGTTTACGCCAATTTTATCTTTGATATTTTTTCCGTCAAAGAAAAGCGAAGGAAAACGATTCGCCGAGATTCCCTTCAATGTTATCAGTAAACGCACAAAATAAAATGTATAACTTGGGA
This sequence comes from Agapetus fuscipes, assembly GCA_951799405.1. Taxonomy (NCBI): domain Eukaryota; kingdom Metazoa; phylum Arthropoda; class Insecta; order Trichoptera; family Glossosomatidae; genus Agapetus; species Agapetus fuscipes. The sequence goes on from OX637342.1 coordinate 11,590,149, forward strand.
AATTCCGTCGTGAAGGCAGATATTGTACACAAAGGACGCTGCTAGATCAAGTAGAAGCACCCTTGTTAAAAATTATGTTAGAAATTACCATGTTTCTCGAAAATTTGTTCCGTTTCGGCCATTTTCCGTCACGTGCCGTTGTAGTGGAAAGCGGAAATTTTTCCAAGGGTTGTGTAAAATTTAAGTGAACCTTAAAGTTAAGTCGCGCTTCATAATTGTTTTCTTCGCCATTGGGACGATAAGGGCTACGCGCATACTTTCTTGTAATCGAGTACACGTCTGTGGTTTCAGTGGAAAAGTGATAAGGTTGTGGTTATGATAATTTGTTTGCGTGGATCGTTATTATAAGAGAGTTGCGTTTGCTGAAGGAAAATATGTTTCAAGATAAAGAAACAGGAGAGGAATCGTTAAGCAGACATTTAACGTCACCATCTAGCACTTAAAATGGTAACTTTGTTATGCGGATTAACATTGTTCAAAGAAGGTAATTAAGATAAGGAAAACAAAAGAAAATTATAAATACAAAATTGCTTTACAAATATATCAACATGAGATAAATATCAACTTCTTGGGGTATAAAATTTCAAACACATGAAACCTTATTTTCAAAGATGTTGAGAGGGCTTTGAACTATATGTAAGAACAGGTTAAGGTCAATGTTTTGTTGAGGTGAGTGTTAAAACTCCGTGATAGCTGTCGGAACTTGAACTGTTTCATGAGGCTACATTATGCACGATAAGATGACAATATTCTCAATTTGGTATCTTCAGTCGTGTCATTTTTGTTGCCTTTGTCATCTAAAACGTATGTAGGTTTGCGTGTGATCCACTTTTTTTCCATATCACATCCTACTCTTATAAATAACTGAAACCATATTCATCCAAACACATATAATTTAATATCGCGCTTGAAAAACATAAGCGGAAAAGGGCGGGCACATAACCATAAAGCAAACCTCATTTCTAAATGCGAGGCGTAAGTAAAACGTATCGGCCGGTCGTAATAATAAAAATCCATCGCTTCCCTGAGGCAGATAGCAATACAACTAATGCCAGATCCACCCCCGAGTGTTTACCTTTCATGAAACCGGTCTGAGCACCCTTCCGAGCTACCGTTTGCCTCCAGTCAGGCCCGCATTAAGCCCAGCGGGGGCCCTGAGGCAAAGAGAGATATTGGGCCCACCAGTCAAATTTTTTTTACTTACTTCGAACCAAAACGAACATAAGTACCTATTTATTGTTTTCCTAATTTATATTTTAGTATGTAACGACTGACCACCCATACAACATAAAAATCCATGTCTCAAATGAACATAACTGTAACTCTTGCCGACCTTCCCTGAAACAGGGATGACATTGGCAAAGTGAACCATGTTTACAGTATGGGAGAAAATATAAATTAAGAAAAAAATAATAAAAATGTGAAAAAAATAAAGGCTATTTGTTGCTCTATTCTTTTATAGAATAAAACCACATTACTTGATTTTTTTTTACTACTTTTATAAGACTTTGTATAACCTTTTGGACTGTGGGGCCCTGGAGCCGTTACCCCGCTCTATCCCCCCTTAACCAAGGCCTGCCCCCAGCTCTTCTGGCATTTGATTTTAATGCACGTCATTATCGCGTTGAATGGGATTTCGCATACAAAACGCCAGAGCCCTTCGGCATTTCCACAGTTAAACGTGAATAAAGCGTGTGGAGCTCTGAGAGCCCTTTTTAATTCCGGGAGTAGTATCTTTGATGCTTTTACAAATAAAAACCTTTCACATTATACCTACAAGGTTGCATAAAATTGCGGATACTTAAAAAAATAAACATTAAGTGGAATAACCTAGATTAAAAATAAAATAAAACGAATCAAAATCTACTAGATTTTGTAGGGTTTGTGTATTCACACAGTGAAAATTCATTTTATTTCAAATAAAATTATTTTTTCTTAAACGTAGTTTAATTTTCACAATACTATTTTATATCTCGAGCACTTTCGACCGTCAATACTCAGGTCATTATCAAGAGAATAGTATATAAAATAGTATTGTGAAAATTAAACTACGTTTCAGAAAAAATAATTTTATTTTGAATCAAAATCTTTTTACCCATTGTAAATTTTTGCAATTTTTTACTTTATTAAAGTTGATGAGGAATATTTTCACATGTTGTGATGCTTGTCTTTATTATATACTTTACAGTGATGTTTAATCATGTGACGTACTGTCATTGTGATTGTCTGTCGTTATGTCATGTGCCGTTCATGGTATGTTCTGCTTTAGGTATGTGATGATTTGTCTTGTGATGTTTGTCATTGTAATGTTCTATCATATGTCATTCTGTCATGTGTCGTTCTTTTGCGCGTTGTTTTGTCATGTATCGTTATGTCATGTGTCGTTATGTCATGTGTCGTTATGTCATGTATCGTTCTGTCATGTGTCGTTCTGTCATGTGTCGTTTTGTCACTTCGTCGTTTTGTCACTGCGTCGTTCTGTCATGTGTCGTTCTGTCATGAGTCGTTCTGTTATGCGTCGTTTTTTCACTGCGTGGTTTTGTCACTGTGCAGTTATGTCATTTGTCTCTTTGTCACTGCGTTGTTTTGTCACTGTGTCGTTCTGTCATGTGTCGTTCTGTCATGAGTCGTTCTGTCATGTGTCGTTTTGTCACTGCGTCGTTTTGTCACTGTGTAGTTCTGTCATGTGTCGTTTTGTCACTGCGTCGTTTTGTCACTGTGTAGTTCTGTCATATGTCGTTTTGCATGTACCGTTATATCATGAGTCCTGTTTGTCACTGTGTCGTTCTATCGTGGAACCGGCACACCCACAGTCGCACGCCAACAAAGCAGGCGCACGGGACATTAAGGGTGCGATATAGCGGGGGGGCCCACTAGGTGAGATACGCCCGTGCACTGCATGGCGCACAACCGCAGCTGAGGGAGTTATTAGCTAGATGGTGGATGTGATCCTAGTAAATCTGTTGGGGAACAGTGAGCTGGGATTTGGTGCAATTACATGCTATGTGTAAGAGAAGTTATTTTTAATTTATATCTATATGGCTGATTTATTTGGTGAGCGCTGTTTGTGTGCATCACACCTCCAGCATTGTCGTCGATATTTAAAAAGAAAATTCTCAAGCAAGACCCAGTTTCTGTAAGCCTGGGCCAATGGTGACTTGTCTTATTTGCGTTTTGCATGACTGGTCTTTGGTAAAGGCAGATTAATTTTTCAACTCAGCGTAGAGCATATATATATATATATATCAGGTTTATTTATTTTTAATTGCACATGATAAGAGAGCGCCGTTTTTGTGTGTGTCACACCTCAAGGGCCCTCTCCGATCACGGATAAGACTTTTTAAAAAGGTGCGTCTTGAGAGCTCCGCGAAATATGCCCATAGATTTGGAGTTCTTCACTCCGGGTGGCAGTCTGTTCCACTCCACCGGACCCGCAACACAGAAAGCACGGTCTGCAAAATTTGTACGGATCTGACGGTGCGGCTGAACCAAATTGATCGCACCATCGCCCGCAGATCTGAGTGTCTGCCTCCTCACACCCATCTCAACAGGCGAAATCATGTCAGTCAGATAAGGTGGAGCCACGCCATTGAGCAGAGCATATTTGTGTTCTTTCAGGAATCGTTTCCAATACCTTCCAATCACGAGTCCGAAGCGTTAAACACTGAACTGTGAACCGATCAAGGGGATTTAAAGTGTAAATTTTCTGTTTTTTTTTGGTTTTATGTAAAAAATGCGGTTTCTAATGGAAAAACTTATAAACAATATTATTTATTGTTATTTTGGAACTTAAGCCTTTGCATTTAGAATATTAGGTAAATTAAGACGCGCAGCAGACTTGTATCTAATAAACGCAATATCTTCACAGTCATTGAAATGTCTCTACATTTGTGTAACATTGTAAGTAGTTATTTGATACACGTCAGGAGCTGCTAACGTGATCATCTAAAACATGTTATAAATTACTACTCACCCCACCATATTATGGTAAACTAGTGTGCCGTGCCACATCCTGTACAGTAGTGATTCCCAAAGTGTCTACAAAGACTCGTTGGGATCGATTTTCATGTGATTGTGGGTCCAAAACATTCAGACGGGGGTCTAAAAGCTCATTTAGTGAACAAAAGATACATAAAATAATTTCAAAGAAAGCAAAATTGAGCGCACTAACCAGCTACGTAATCACTAAAATTACCTTACCTCTGCTCTCAAATTGTTTTATTTTTATTTATTTGAATATGTTTACGTGAAAGACAAGACGGCCAGCGTCCATCAGGACAACCAGCCAAAATATGAGAGAATAGCTGGTCTTTGGTATCACATGAGAGAAGTTCCAAATTAATTTATCAAGAGAAGTTCATAAATACAATTTAGTTTAAGCAAAAGAAGTGCAATAGGAAGAATAGCAAAGAACAAGCGATTGACGATGGATCTGAGAATGGCGGTACACAATGGCATATTGTTACCGACTTTGATGTATGGAAGTGAAGCATGGACAGTGAACGATAGCGAAATGAGTAAAGTATGTACGGTGGAAATGAAGCATTTGAGAAGCATGACAGGAAAAACTCTGAGGGATAGAGTTAGGAATGAATGGGTAAAAAAAGAATGTAATTTGAAAGAAAAGAATGTGATGAGATGGTTTGGGCATGTGGAAAGAATGAATGATGATAGACTAACAAAGTATGTATACAAAGAAAGTGTGAAAGGAAAAACAGGGAAGGGACGACCGAGAACAGTATGGAGTGATCAGATTGAGGAGATTGTGAAAGAATGGGATATACAAAGTGAGCGTAAAAGAAGAAAATGCATGAAAAAGGTGATGGATATGAATGAATTGAAAGAGGTATGTAAGGATAGGAAAAATGGAGGCAACTCTGCAGAGCGCCACCCCTAGTGGAATGGCGACAGAGTTAGAGTTACGTGTAAGGCCTAGGGTAAGTTTTATTAGGATTGGTAAATCCGGGATTGGAACGCGTTTAATAATGTTATGAACATTTGATGGCTAAAAGAACAAATTTTTAGTCCGAGCAGAGTCAGGGATTCTCTGTAGAGTCTGCAATCTCCAAGTTTTAGATTTCATGAAACGTATGGTCCTTAATAATTGTGAAGTCCTGATGGTTTGTGAGCTAGGCGTTAATCTATAACTCTAAGTAGCGTTCCGGTAAAAAAACCCAAGAATCGATTTGTTACTAGACCTTAAAAATCTCTGTGTAGAAACGATGGCAAAATACCATCATATGAGATACTAAATTTATTTATGAAGTAAATAACCACATTAAAAATGTTTTTAATTGTGAATTTTTTAATATCTCATAAATTAAAAGAGGGAAGTGATTGTGAAGGGTGTTTACGGAAGACAAATAAACCTAAAGGGGTCTACGAGATGAATACTGTGAGAAACTGTGTTCTATAGTAATAACGTCAAAGCGTAGCATGCAATCTGCTACGCACCTCTCCAGACTAGCGGCATATACACTGCGTATGTTCGCGCATATTCATGATGTTTATGAAATGTGATTATGATGGATCGCGCTCTGTTCAAAGGAAGACACCTTCATCTGTCACCCGGAGGAGACAAGAGTTGCGAGTCTGGTTTTATCTAAAATATTAATTTTGTAATTGCGATAGTGAAAGTACACGTGTACCGAGTGTTCATTAAAGTGTGTCCCTTTGATACAATTTCACTGAATGTATGATTACTATTTACATCTGTATAATGTGAACAACGTATCAGAAATACGCGAACATACATTTCTTCGTTTGTGCCCACATATGGTAGTACATGATTGGACATGACATGTGATTGATGTTTTTTTTTTAAATGATCAAAACTCATGTATGATAATTTTTTCCATAAACTAAAGCAAATGAAAGGTTTAAATTGGTTTTTAGTCGATTTTATCAATATTTTAGTAATTATTGTCATACGACAGCGGGTCTACGATATGCCATATTGTTCTACGAAAGAGGCGGAATCAATGTTACGGAAATAATTTATTCATCATTTTACTCTAAGTTTCTAATCTATTTGGGATCAATTATCTAAAAAATTGCTTCTTTCTGTCTTCTTGTTCTTTGCATTCCAGAAAACACAGACACACACTTCATTTTTCCCACTGTTTCTACAAGTTAAAAAAGCGTCTTGTTATTCATATTTTGCACAAAGAAACACAGAACAAGAATTCAATACATTTTCTCCCATCTAAGTACTTGTACCTACATAGTTCTTTATTTTTCTAGATGGATGGATGTTTGTAAAGCCACTTATTTCCCTTTATTATTTTTCTTCTCGTTTGCATACCGCCCGTATAAAGCGCGATAACACCCTTGCATGCGCCCTCCGTCCTTCATACATCAGACAGCAGCTATCAGGCTGGCAGACGGATCACGGAGGTATACAGGTTACTCCATATACTGGTACTAGTGCAAGCCACGCCCCCTTGTATAAGTGAGTGACAGGCGTCCGCTCTACCTCTTACACCTCCTAATACCCCCTGGTAGCCTGATACTTCTTCCAGTATCAAAAACACAAACTTTACGTTTAAATCTTCACATTTACGTTTTACAAAGAAATGTATTGAAATTAAAATAACGCCTATAGTAAACGTTTTGATTTTCATATATTTTTGATAGAATGCTATTGTAAATTGTATACGTTAGGTACCTGGTTCAACATTGCACCAACCACTTATAATGGAAAAAAGACATGACGTTTCCGCTGCCGACACGCTCCCGGATGTATGAATTTTTATGAAGAAAGGGGTGGCATTGGCAAAAGGTATAACATTATACGGTATGAGTGGTGAGCTTTATGCCAAGTAACTGTAACTCTGCCAAGTGATTGTTGTAAAATGTTACAAAATTTTTGAAATGAGAAGTAATGACTTATGATAAACCTTTGAATAAATTTAATTCAAATATCAACCTGCCAAAAGCGGATCAGCCATCGTTTCGTATTTTGTTGGGTGTCAATTTTTTTTATTTCGTTACACAAACGTACAATATAATGTTAGCTTGATTTTATTAACATAAGTTTTTTTAAACTACACAAGTTTACTAATTGATTGTGTTACAAAGATTGTTGATATAAATTGTTTTAAAGTAGACAGCTCATAAGTCACATTTTGAAGAGTTAAACTAACTAATAGTACATTTGATTACATACAGCTTTCTGATCAACATGTTTGGAGGAGAACATCTTGTGAAGACTTCTTGTAATAATATTGAACAAAGCACAAAAATTGTTGATACAATTTTATTTCTAAGAATGACATAAAACATCACATTGATTCCTTATGTTTGCAGATATATTTTGAGAACGCTTACTAAAGGTCAAAAATATGACATTGAATGAGATTGAATTACGATTGGAAACTTTTTTGTCTGCAAGTACATAATGAGTATTTTTTTCTCAGCTAAAATCGAAGCGAAAATGCCAGCCAGTACTTTTCGATAAAGTTTCGCAAGAAAAAATGCGTCTTCGCAAAAAAATTGTTTGTTCAAGTGAAAATCATCATTAATAAGAAATGTACGCTTCGATACTTTAGTAGAATTTTAGAATGAAAATTTTCAATACATCAAGCTGGTAATGAAAATCGTTTGAAGCTTGTTAGACAAGAAAATTATTTGTAACCACATATTCATAGTTTTTTACTTTCTTGCTATAGCTGAAGGCTATAAAGAAAGTTTTGATTTGGTGTGATTTTTTTTTTCGAGGTTTTCACGGGAATGAGTTGTCCTGGTGCAGGACATGCCAAAAAACACTATCTTTCAAAAACGTCCGTCTGTATGTGTGTGTGTGTGTATGTGTGTATGTGTTTTACTTTTCAAAGTATAAGACCTAGAGATACCAAATTTTGGCTACATCAACTTTTTTGGACATGTATTAAGTATGAATAACATAGCATTACACCAACTTGAAAATTCAAGATGGCTGCGATACAAAAAAAACATAAAATTGCACTTTTCTCAAAAACGGCTTCAAGAATTTTTCTTAAATTTTCAGAATTGCCATTACTTGGTTTTTAACTTAATAAATTAGCTATGGCAACACTCTTGCTAATCTGTGTCTACGGCTTGCCATATGAAAAAAACAAACGATTGTGATTTTCTCGAAAATTAAGGGGTCAACAAAAATAATATAATGTTCCATCTTATTATGGACAACATAAATTTCTACAAACTTAAAAAAAAAATTTGTTGAAAAATAAATATAAAACACCGTTTACACAACCTGAAATTTTAAATCGAAAATATTACAAAAACCCATTTAAATGCAAGATATTTAAATTTGTTTTAGATTTGATAGAAAGATCAAGTTTATTACTTTAATCGTAATCATTTTTTTTTACTTTTTTGAAAACTCAAGATGGCTTCCGAAGAGCTGAAAATTTTAAATGCGATTTTCTCAAAAAAGGTTTCAACGATTTTTCTCAAATTTTCTGTGAATCCGTTTATAAAATAGTGCTATCTAACGATTATAATCATTGCTTCATCATGATCTCGGTTTAGGGAGTTGCCATACAAAAGAAAAAAAATATTGAAAAATTCTCGGCAGTTAGAGGGTACTAAAAAAGTAAAATTCCACAAATGTAAGTAAAAAATGATAACTTATATATTGCCATCATTATTTTTTCCAAAAAGTGAATTAGAAGTATAGCCGCGATACAAAGTGAAAATTTTCGATACAAAATGTATTAGCAATTTTCATGGTAGTCAAAGGGTTAAAATTAGACAAAAGGCTGCGATTCTTAAAATTTTATAATTACCAATAATAATCAGTCGTTACTTTTTCAAAATATAACTAAAAAGTGTACCCATCATACAAAGTCCTAGTTTGCATACAAAAGGGTTCAATGACCATCTATAATAATCTAGATTCAAGATTCTAAAGTCTAAGTTGCAAAGATATATTAAAATTAAAAACTCATATAAAATGCATGCCCACAAACAGACATGTATAAATTCGCGCTTAACAACGCTGAATGTGTACTTAAAAATTAAAACCAAATCTCAAATGAACATAAAACCTGCAACTCTTGCCAACCTTCCTTGAAACAGGGGTGACATTGACAAAGTGAATTATTTTTTACACTATGGGTGGTCAGCTTTATATTAACCTATAAGTCAAGGATCTTTCTTGTGTAATTGGCGCTTTTTCCAGAGAAGACCAACCTCGCAGAGGGCTCTTGAGGTGTGATTCACACCAAACGGCGCTCAACAAATAAATCAACTAAATATTTATATTCATTTAAGTATTTATATGACTATATCCATATTGTACGAGTATGCAGGTACACACCGCGGTGGAATAAAATTGATTTATTTTTAACATACGAGTATTATACTTTTATTGAAACGGTATAAGCTGGTAGATGATTCTAGCTTTACATACGTCATACAGTAAATTAATTGTTGCAAGAAAGTCGAGTACAGATTCTGTACAATTTATTTTCATTTATAAACATCAATAGAATCAGGCAAGAGAATGCAGAAAAAATGTAGAAAAAGCCAGTTCATATTCAAAACAGAAATGCGTAGATGACCAAAAAGAAGGAAAATTGTGGATTTAGGTTTTTAAAGTTATCTTTTTTATTAACTACTCTAGATTTGCATTTTTTTTTTCTTATATAAGCATCATATCACATAAGCAACCTAGCTGAAGAAGCTCTTTGAATACATGCGCGAAATGTTAATTTACTCAAAGAAATTAAAATTTTTGATGAAAAGATAGAAAACGCTAGTAATATTAATTGAAATAAATTAATGTCTAGTGAAAAGATTTTTTTTTTATTGGAATTCGTTTCTAAAATATAAAAATAAGTGTATTTGAATTTTCACAGTGTGAATACACAAACAATATAAAATATAAATCTTTTGATTTATAAAAGTAGAGATTTGTACAGTCGTAGACCTAACTTTCTACGTTTGAACTTGAGTCAACTTCACATTTCATTCTTAAAAAAGAAAAACAAAATTCATTGTTGTACACCAAGACGTAATCTTACTTATTCTGTTATCTCAGCAAATTGTTAGTTATATCTAAGCGTAAGAGAACCTAACTGTTTAGTCTATGGCTGAGCTTTTTAGCACTGTAAATTATAATTCAACACCTTTTTTTTTGCCTTAACTAATCACACTCTTCATCTGTATCTCGCCACCCAAGATTAGTCTGCTTTTAAGTTTAATCATCGGAGCTGATCTGAGCCGGGAGTAGAACCTTGGAGGGTCTGCATGGAGGAGGCCTGCCCTCCATCAATCACCGTGGCCATCCGTCTTGCTACCACGCTGCCCGTCATTATCCCATCAGGCTGGGATGGAATTACAATAATTAGGCATGCAACAAGGGGTGACAAAAGAGTACACAACACTAATTATAGGCGACCACAGTTTTGTGATGTGTGTGAAGTGGTTTTTGTGTTTGATGAAATTTCAATAATTATGAGTGTGATTCTTCTGAAGACATATTTGTACTACGGATCAAATATATATTGTTATCTATGAATATTTCAAATTGATCAAGTAGGACACTGTGGTAAGCCATTTTAAAGGTTTATTTTAAAACAATGAAAAATATTTAAAAATTAACCTTTGTATCTATGATATGACTTGGGGTTCTTTTAATAAAGTTATGATTTTAATTTATTTTTCAAAATATAGGTTACAATGTACTGTATACTTTTCACTCTCTGCTTACAGTCGTGTTTGCGTTACAATGATCAAAGTGACTCTCTCTGTCCCACATAATCTTTCCTCGTATTTATAGGTACGAAAAAAAAAAAAAAAAGTTCTAGAACACGGTAGATACTTCCTACTAGATGGTAATAGAGCATTGTTCCACACTATACCAGCTTGTTCGACACTATAACAGAGTGCCTAGGTTCTTGCACGGCGAATCCATAAAAAAAAAATTAAATTAGGCTGATTTATTTGGTGAGCGCTGTTTTTGTGTGTATCACACCTCAAGAGCCCTCTGCGAGCTTGATCGTCGCTGTAGAAAGCGCCAATTCTCAAGCAAGACCCAGTTGTTGTAAGGCTGGACGGACCTTTTGATGACCGGTCTTTGGTAAAGGTTTATGAATTTTTCAACCCAGGAAGAGCAAATTTGAAAATATAAATGGTATATTTTTGGTGCTCCGCCGGGAATCGAACCCACGACCTTCCAGTTACGAGTCCGAAGTGTTACCACCTGGACTACGGACCGGTCAGTTCGTAACAATGTAATATTTTGAAAACTATTTTACGTTGATTTTTTATTTTCATTTATATATGTTCACGTATAGGAAGGCTTCCCATCTCTCAAAAGGGCTGGTTATATTTTCTTGTGAAAGGTTGCGTAAGCATTTTGAGTATGAATATTTTGGGTTTGAAAAACATCAAAACAAAAAAACCTTTAATGACATTTTGGCGGGCATAAAGCCCTACCCCTCTGGCGTAAAACGCAAATATGGTACCAGTTGAGATATCTATGGGCTAATCCTAAATACGAGTACAAAAAAGTATTCTAACAGTTTATTTGAATGACGTTTAATTATATTTTCTTGAAATATATTATCAGTTTTTTGGTATTCAGTATTATAATAGCGTGCTTTGAGTGAGTACCTTATCAGGTTTATGTCTGCACGAAGATTTTCCAACTTTACCTACTCGACATCAAATTATGATAAGAAAATCTAATTATCCCTTTTCTAGTATTGAAGTTCACTCCGTCACGAAGGTAAAAAAACAACATTGTTTGTATTTGCGTGACTGAAAATATTGCATGAATGAATAAAAGTATTCCAGTCGTCAAAAAAATATCTGTGAATAATATTACGAACAAAGGAATCGCCGGGGAAAGAATGGAATGTAAGCGCTCACACTGAAAAGGACTATTCCGTGTTGTGTAGTACGTACGTGAGCGGCATTTACGAGTGTTTTAAAGACAATAGAATTAAAATTACCGTATTATGCGACAACGCAAAAATACAACGCGCCCCTTTGAATAGGCGTGAAGAAACGTGATATCTACTCTAATAATTATTTCATGTACTACGATTACATTATATAGCTGCTAGTATTCCATGCAAACTTTCTAGAAAAAAACATATATTTTTAGTCTTTTTTTCACAGGTTTCACAAGAGTATGGGGGTTTATGTAAGATTTCACACACTCCGGCGTGGTTTGCCCGGTGATCCCATACATTTAGCGATCGAACCCAAACCTTGTGAAAATACATTTTTATCATGTCGAAAGTCTATCTGTGTAGAAACGCCGGATGTAAAATGTTTTTTTTTAATATTCGTTAAAAAAAATATCGTATCCTAAAACATCGAATGTCTTCTTATTTGTTTGCCATAGAAGAAAATTTTGTTAATATAAATTTGTTTAAAAAAAAATTGTGTGAACAAAATAATAATAAAAGAAAACATTTATGAATTTAAAAGTTTTAATTATTTATCGCAAAATATACGTGGGTGTTTCTTGATTAAAATCTCTCTAATTTTTCAGCGACTTTTTTTTAAATGCCTCCGTATTTTTCATTATTAAAAAATTGAAAATCTTCGAGTACGTTACTGTTACAAATTTAATTAAGCATTTCTTCAATAAAACGTGATTTATTGTTGTCAATAATAAAATCGCTCGCTCTTAATATTTCCCTCCATTCAAACAGTGAAGTCTTTTGAAAAATATTTACCGAAGCTAATAAAATCTGATCGACAGTTTGCTCTCGAGCAACAAGACGGAAGAGCAGGCGCCCGAATTACAGGAAATCTTTTTTACGAATACCAGTATCTACATTTTTGTCTGAAATTCATTAAACTCGCATCGCTTAACACTGAAAGCGGATTTCATAAACAAGAACGGAAGCAGGGGAAGGGTGGGGGAAATCAAATTAATGTGACAACAGGAAAAATACATTTTCTTGTCGCAAAAAAAAAACCACGAGATGAGGAAATGCGAAATTATATTTTAGTGATGCCATTGAGATTTCATTACCTGAAAGTAATTTGGTTTTTTTTTGACAATAAGAAAAAAACTACATTCTGTGAAAAACTAATTTGGAAGAAAAAGTTTCTTTGAGATTGAAAAATATATGCCAGAAAATAATCAGAATTATTGAAATGACAAAACGTCTACGAGTTATTTGTGATGAAAACGATGTAAAAATAAACAACAATACTCGTTTGTTCAAAAATACTTCAAATTACCCGAGACCTATTTTATTGTGGATATGTGACACAACAAATGGACAAAAGACTGAACATTTATTTCAAGAAAGTGGACAGATTAAGTCCGATAACGTTGATATGGTCTGGTCGATAAAATCAGTAGACTACATTGGCTGGGTCACGGTTGGACCATCGGGGCTAAAAAAATATAGTTGTGGTGACGGACCCAAAGGAGCGTACGTAGGTCAGTGAGAAGAGCAATATTAAGGCAGTTGGACGGAGTTGCAGACTTTCGTACTGTTGGAGTATGAGCCTGAAGAAGGAAAGCGTTGCACAGGCAGTGGTGGCTGCAGTTAATCAGAGGCCAAACCGATAGTAATTATTTAGTTATTCAAACACTGTTTAATCTTCACTCTTTATTATTTAATTATTTGGACACAAACGTTTTCGACTACACAGTAATCATCATCAGGTAATAAAAAAAAAGCTAAAAGTAAACGTTTGTGTCCAAATAATTAAATAATAAAGAAATATAGAAAAATAGTGAAAATAAAACAAAAATGAATTTTCACTGTGTGAATACACAAACCCTACAAAATCTAAAATAAAACAGTGTTTGAATAACTAAAGTAAGATTAATTTTAAAAGTATTAATGCACCAACCATCCAAAGAACTATAGTAATTCGTTCAATTAATGATGATGATAATAAGAAATAATTTAAAAAAATCTTGGAGTAGGTATCCAAATCTATTAAAAAGTATATCAATCAAGTGAGCTGTTTCCAAAGTGTGTTTTGTATTAAACTAATGTTATTACCACCGCATAATACCCCCCATAATAGTATGCACTTCCAGTGTCCCCTTTCTACGTCTAGTCCGTGACGTACGCGCATACAAGCAGCCCCCCTAGATTTTCATATATATAAAAAAGGATGTATGTGTGTATGTTCTCCATGAAACCTTAAACCGCTATTCCGATTTTAACGATTTTTTTATCGAACATGAAAATTATTCTTCAGGGTAATTTGGTGTGCATCGAATAAAAACCAATTCGCTATTTTTGATTTTGCAGTAACGTGGTTAGAACAGGACCATATTATTTTCATCACATATTATAATTTGAATTTTGGTATATTGTACACACTGTGTATGCATACAACAACAAAAAATTTGGAAATGGAAGGGAAAGAACAAGAAAATAATGCAATGGTAAACTAAACGAGATCACAAATGGTTGGAATCTGAAGAGTGAGAAAAAAAGAAGAGTGTGATGAATATTAAGGAGATGAAATAAATGTACTAGGATAGAGCACAGTTGAGACAAATCTGCAGGGGCATATCTTCTTTTCTTTCTGTGTCTTTTCAATGAAGGACATCATCATAGCGATTTGCACCTCCGGGACTAATCTTACACAACAAATTACATTTGATTACATGACTGCTGCACAAAAAAGGGATCTTGAGATTCTGCCATACCACTCTGTCTCAGGTATTTAAACCAATTTGTTTTCCTGCAACCTAGAGCTTGTCTTCCTTGTATGATTCCCAGTTTTTGTCTTTTGATGTTATTTTTTTATGGAGCTCGGTTCTTATTATAGGTATTCATACAAGAAAGAACCTTGACATTTTCGACTCAATCCATCTAAAAAACCTTCAACATCGTAAGTAACCGGAGTGAGCCACTGCAGCGTGTGGCAGGGTACAGCTAGTACTTATGCACATACATGTGTACAGCGCTCCCCTACTAATCGCATTAAGAAGCACGAAGACAAGACAAAGTGCGCCGCGAATGCGGCTCGTTAATTTTATTCCTAAGCCTGTCGCTGATAACAAACTTTCAATTAGTATGGAAACAGGTAGCATGCGCTCATTGCCATGCTACTCGTAGCAGGAAATCACTTCCGTAGCTGGAAATCAATAGTGTGGCATTGTAGACAAAATGTGCATATTTTCGGTCTTTAAATATATGGGTTCACAGTTCGATAACATTCACATATAGACAAATAATGTAATTAGATTTTTTTTGTTTACGTATAAATAAATGATTATTTCAATTTATAATTTTTGGATGAAATTTTTTCAAGCAAAACACTGTTTATTTTCACTATAGACTTTATTTAAAAGATTAAAATCTTTAAAACAGTGTTAATACACAAACAATACAAAATCTAAATGATTATTTTTTGAATTCAAGTACTAATTCCAGACAGTATGTTTCGATTCACCAATTGCGACAGAAATGGTTTCCCATTTTGGTATTCAAAAATCAGAGGATCGGTAAGGCTTATGGCGAAGGCAAATTTAGATAGCGCCTTTTATGACAATTTGTTACTCCAAAAGCGCTTGATAGTTAGCCTTCACGATCCCTGAGTGGAAGGAAAACTGTCAATTCCATTGATGTAGTTGACACAAGGCCAGCCACGTTAACTGTTAAAAATAAATACGTTCCACCCGCTACACTTGCCTTTTCTTAGGTTTTTTTGAAGAAAAAATACTCAAAGCATTTGTAATTACTACAATAGGGATTTTATATTTAAAGGATATATTAGTTAAAAAAACTTAGAAGGAAATAAATGAATGTAAAAAACCTACAAACGGCTCAAATTTTTGTAGATTTTTTTATAAAATGTCTATTAAAAAGCGAAAGAAGACTAAAATATTGGTTATTATTACTGATAAAGTAACCGCTTTTTATGTCATTCATTAACTTAAAATATTCATGTTTTAACACTATTAAACAATCATATTTTAAAGCCATATGGCGGCCACATAAATTGTTCCCATTTTTACCATTCACCGCGGAAATCGGCCGTATTTTAATTACATTTAATCAAGCCGGAATTCATTAGTCCAGGCTTACCTCACAGCCGTGTAGGCAAATCCACTCCGAGCCGATTAAAGGTGGAGCGTACCTATAATTAAAAAGAATTTCATTGGATTATTTCGGTTAGATTCCCCTGAATCATCTTTGTTTCGAATATTCGACTAATTGGACACAGCTCTTGCCGGAGCCACCCCGAATTGAAAACCTCCCGCACTGGGAGCTTAATTATTTATCTCAAAGGGAGATTTTTTTGCATTTCCTGTTCTTTGCAAAAATTTGTCATCAGATTTTAATAATATTTTCTGCACACGTGTGGAAAATATGAGGAACTGCAGGTAAATTCTGTACAAAATTATCATTTAGTTTTGAAATGTAATAATATTACGATGTTTTATTTATCTAATCTAATCTAATCTAAGCTGCAAAGATATAAATCATTTAAGATTTATACTAAATGCATTCCCACAAACAGATATGTATAATTTAGCGCTAACACATGCCGCATGTGGACCTACAATATAAAACCCCAATCTCAAATGAACATAAGCCTTGCAACTCTTGCCGTCCTTCCCTGAAACAGGGGTGACATTGGCAAAGTGAACCAATTTTTATATTATGGGTGGTCAGCCGCATAACAACCTATAAGTCAAGGAACATACATGACAAATTACATTTTTTAAATGAAAGAATTTTATTATCATTTATTGAGCACTAATTTTGTGTGAATCACAACTCAAGAGCCTTTGGAAAGCTTGGCTTAGATTTTCATATAAAAATCAGTCGCTGTACCTTTGGTGACTGATCTTTGGTATTGGCAGTGAATTTTTCAACCCAAATAAGAGCACAAAATACATCAATACATTTAATAATCTTGTGTTTTCAAATATTCGTACATTTATTTTTTACAGAAAGTTAAACTTCTACAAAATGGAAAATTGATAGTTTCATATGCTCCTACTTAAGTGGTATCGTATAAGGAAATATATAGTTAAAAAAATCCGTCACAAAATAGACCGATCCAGTGAATACAGCAGCAGACACCGCGATGGATGGAGCGCAGTCAATGTAGAACTGGAGAAGAGTTATTGCTTCCACAAAGGTCACAACCTTCAGCAATGAAGATTAGTGAAGAAACAGAAAGAAAAAAATAACATAATTTACTAATCGTAGCTTAATATTGAAGTTTTAAGCCCAATCTTAATCAGCCTGATTACAGTATTAAACTATTCAAACAATAAGATTAAATTATTAGAAAGTTGTTGAGCAATACAGGTTACTTAATACGACCTGCGCCAGCTCAGATACAAAGTTTAACCTCTCGAAATCCTCGGTTCGAATTCTCTTCGAGCTGAAACAATCGACTTTCAGTAGTGCAGAATAAGTGATCCGAACACAGAATGGTTCCCTCTGGCACGTTCGCGCGGAGTCGAGTGTTTGCCTAACGCGTTAAATTGTGTGTAAGACCTAATCCTCTTACGCCTTCTGGCTTTAAAAGGTCCCAATCTGACAGCGCGCAGCTTTCCAGCGATCGCAAGTGGTATTATGCCGAACGTGAAACACTAGACGAATAAACCTCAACATTCAAATGCCCCAGCTTACGACTGACTCGATCTACTAACAATTAGAACTGTAGTAAGGGATGATAACCATTTTCTTTTTGGAAATTCAAAGTATTGTGAGGATAAAAGCTCTAAGTTAGATTTAAAAAAATGCTGAATCCGGTGCTTGGAAAACGCCAAAAGAATGAGATATACGTTAACAATAAAAATGATCTACTTCCCAAAAGCCTGTGGTCAGGAATCCAAAGCTGAAATATAACAATGGACTTGAGGGCTGTGAGCATGATCTATTGGCGACGAGACTGGATGGAAAAGAAGAAATGAATATAACTTTTCTACGAAACCAAGAACCACATTGCATTGCAGTGCCAATGAAGAAATTACGTTGTTTATTCAGATGGCTGTGAGTGTTTGAAGGATTATTATTTTTTCTTTAATGGTGTGGCAGATTTTTATGTTCATATGCCACACTAGAAAATCAATTATCTAAATCTAAAATCTAAATCTAAGCCGCAAAGATATGTATCATTTGAGATTCATATTAAATGCATTTCCACAAGCAGACATGCATAATTTTGCGCTTACACATGCCGCATGTGGACCTACAATATAAAAAACCCAACTCTCAAATGAACATAAGCCCTGCAACTCTAGCCGACCTTCCCTGAAGCAGGGGTGACATTGGCAAAGTGAACCATTTTTTACAGTATGGGTGGTCAGCGGCATACCAACCTATCAGTCAAGGAATACAAAGTACAAATAATAAAAATAATAGGAAAAAAGCATTTGATCAAAAAAAAAAAAAAAAATCTGTGTACGCTCTTCTTAATCATATAGCTGTATGAAATATACTTGTTGGCCGATTTTCATACCTATCACATAATATGCATACAAAGTTTCACAAGAATCCATCAAGCTGTTTCGGGAGGAGTGTGACCATAAACACTGTGACACGAGAATCATATCGACGGTTTAAAGGAAGTAGGGCATAAGTGACGTTTTGGTAGAGGGAAATTATGAATAAAAATTGATATGAATAAAAATAAAAAAAAAATTATGATAGAGGGAAAATTGTTATGATTTATCAAACTGTTTTCAAGTTGCAGAATTGTTGCTCTTTTGACCGGGAGCTGAAGTTTCAGGAAATTTTGCCCATCACCTTACTCAGCAAATGAAAGAGTTTCTTCAAAATCAATAAACACAATCACGCTGAATAAGCCAATCGCATGTATAGACAAAACGTCTAAATGCTCTAGTTCGTTGTTCTAGTTCAGATCTTGAAAAGCAATTCTACAGTGTCAACTGCAATGGATTCTTAGCTTGGGTAAATGCCTTAGATCTCGAACGTTCGAGAGGTGAGGTGCTCTCGTATGATAATACATTACAGTGATCTGTGAGGGTGTTTGACGAAGGCTCCAGGCAAAGTGGCTTGTCTGGATAAACAAAATAAAGAAGTGGAATGGAAGCAATGGCGCTGCGCGACATCTCAATGCGCCGTGTTATTCTTACATTATGCGAGATCATTCGCAACTCTTTGCAGTTTGGCCAAATAAATGTAGTTTAAAACTACGATATGATTTCATCGATTCAAAAAGGCGGATCTAATGCTTAAAAAAAACATGATGTGTTTGCATACACCTTACAAGGAACGTTTATTTAAAGATTTAATAAAAACAGATTTGATGTAGGTATAGGTACACTTTTTCCACCCGATTTTTTTCGAGAGTCTAGAGTCTGGAAGGTTTTTTTTAAATTCATCTACCTATTTTGCCCGGCCAATAACATCTTTTAACGCTATTTATTAATAATTCATTGATTAATATTTTAATAATTTTTATTTTTAACTAATTATTACCCAATGACATCTGTTTAACCAAGGTCAAAGATATTGTCAATTGGACACGTTGCAGGCCGGATTCGAACTTGCGCTTGTTTCAATAAAGCAAATTCAAGTGCTGACGCCTTATCCGCTTGGGCATACCAGGGAAATTTTGTAAACCGAGGGTACAGTATGGATGTTGACATCTTTATTTTTTAAGGTATCGTATACGGTACCTCTCAAGATGTCATGTAATTTGGAGGTCTGTGGCACTTGTTGAAGTGCCACTTGTTGAAGTGCCACAGAGGTGTTGGTTTTGTTGAGGTGGAAGTTGTTCTTATAATATACATATTTTAGCAGAGTTTTAGACGCATGCTATTTTGTTGTCTTTGTTTAAATACACTGAAAAGAAGTGACGATTGATGTTGGTTTTGAATAAACCTGGATTGAAATTGAGTGGGAACACAAATATCACTTTATTTTTTAAGGAAAGATGGCAGGAGTTCCAAGGTTTATGTTTATTTGAAAATTGGTTTATTTTGTACCTATTATTGATAATTGCATACAAAACAAAGATGTAGTAATAATTTGTGCATTTGTAAATTAGTGTATGATAAAAAACAGTCCTTTAACGTATTTATCTATCAGTGACAATTAAGGGGCGAGACCCCATTATTTTATTTGATAACTCGATTTAAATTTTTTAAGTAATCAAATTGGAATTTATGTACATCGTGATAATCAGCACATGGCCAAGGTATAAGCTGTTGTTTTAATACCAGGGGCGCCGCCCTCCTGGATACTGACGCAATTAATTCACTAAAACAAATAGCGCCCCCTAGCAAGACTGCCTGAAGGGAGGACGGGCAGGGCTGCCATCTATAATCTAAGTTGTAAAGATAAATTAACATTGAGGATTCATGTTAAATGTATGCCCGCTAAGATACTCGTATGTTATTGCGCTTGCCTATAATTTATATTTATAATCTAAGTTATAAAGGTTGATTACATTTAAGATTCATATTACATGTATTCCCACAGACGAACACGTATAAATTCACGCTTACACATACCACAATTACTGCACCTACAACATTAAAAATCCAAACTTAAATGAATATAAGACTTGTAATTCATACTGACCTTTCCTGAAATAGGGGTGACTGGCAAAGTGAACCATTTTTTAGAGTGCATAAGTCAAGGACATAACAGGGTTCTTACAAAATAAACCAAACCTTATTATATGAATTCTCCTAGAGAACTCCTGCCACTTTTCCCTAAGTAAGTTTTGGTAATTTTTTACAGCATGGTTAGTCAACTTCATGTTTATTTAAGAAAAAAAATTCTTGATGAAGTTTATAAACGTAATTGTAGATTTAAAAGTAAACAATGGATAGCTGCAGTAGTAGATTTAGAATAGTTAAAATGAGCATTAACAAATAACATAATAATATAATGTAAGTTGTTTGAATAAACACAGAGTTTGGATAGTTTTTTATCTAGTACCTTGGCTGATCAAACCACAGCTAAAATAGGAAAAGAAAATAAAACATTTTTTTACTTGATTTCTTCACCCCTATTTAAGAGTGTCCCTGCTAGATATGGGAACCCTGAGGACGAAGCTAAGCCTTGCTCTGCGGCTCTCGTTTTAAGAGACACTGAGTGATGTTTGCTCAGCTTCCTCGGGAGAACTTGGGACATCCACTCTCCTAGCAAGAAGGAGCTTGTGTCGTCTGAGTGAATCTCCGAGGTGCTTGAAATAACAAAACTGCATTTGAGGGTGCTCCAGTAATTGTACAACTCATGTACACGTGAGTAACTCTGATGGGATCTAAGTGCGGGCTGAAAGGAACATCGTAAAACTATTTGTTTTGTGCTTGTCTGTGATTTTTAAGGACATCGAAAGTAAATGTAAGGTATGTTTGGTTATGGTTCAAGTTGAACAAATAGTTTAACTCTGATTTTTATTATCAAAGTTGCTTGTTTAGTAAAATGAAATACGCAACTAAAATAAAAGTTACAAATATAGTGTAACTTTTTGCCGCGTTATATCCTAACGGGGCTATCTTTAGACATTTTAGTCGTCGATTGACCCCACAATTTGACAAACTAATGATGCTTGGGCTGGAAGCTTCATCATCACGATCATTCTTACCTACCAAATTTTGGTAATATTTGTATAAAGACTAATCAGCTGTTCACTTTCGGCCATCTTGAATTGACAGGTCTTCATATAAATGCATCATTAGTTTGTCAAAGCGTGGGCTCAACGAACGACTAAAATGTCTAAGAATAGCCCCGTATGGATTTGGCATGTGGCGATTGTAATTTATATTTATTTTTACATGTAAGATGGCCGGCCTTACGCCAACCACCTCAGTTGAAGAGGGGCTCCCAGACACCAAGGGGGCTGGTATTCATTTTTTGTGAAGGCTGAGTAAGCCTTGCCGGTATATTATTTTGGGTTTTGAAATAAACACCAAAATGGGAAATCATTTCTGACACCCTCAGTGGCATTTTAACCTGAGCTCTCGGCATGGAATGCAAGTTCTACCTTAATTTTTTGTAATGAAATTAATAATATTTGATTGCCAACAGTTTATGATCTTTGAAGTCATTAAGTTTCCCTGTTGCTTTGTCGCCTTTGGGTAAATATAGCGCCATTACATTTAGTAAGACTTGCTTCTCCGCTACCCTGAGCCACCAACAAACTTCACTAACTCACGGAATAAGATAAAGATAATGTTGGTGGTTGCATCACGTGCCGCCCTAATGGAGGCCCTACGTGAGGGAAATGGAAGTGCGGCCGTAGGATTCCTGGGGATCCGCTGCAGAAAAAAATCCTGGAAATCCGCTGCAGAAAATATTCCTGGGGATCCACTGCAAAAAGGATTCCTGGGGATCTGTTGCAGAAAGGATTTCTGGGAATCCGCTGCAGAAAATATTCCTCGGGATCCACTGCAAAAAGGATTCCTGGGGATCTGTTGCAGAAAGGATTTCTGGGAATCCACTGCAGAAAGGATTTCTGGGGATCCGCTGCAGAAAGGATTTCTGGGCATCCGCTGCAGAAAGAATTCCTTAGGATCCGCTTCAGACGGAATTCCTGGGTATCCACTTCAGACGGAATCCCTGGGGATCCGCTGCAGACGAGATTCCTGGGGATCCGCTTCAGACGGGATTCCTGAGGATCCGCTTTGGAGAATATTTCATGGGAGACTAATGCATGCATCACGACATTACAAGAATTAGTTTTCAAAATCTAATTGATAAGAATGACATCAACAAGAAAAATTGAGATTTCAACTGATGCTAGAAAACAACGTATATTTTATTATGAACGCCACAGGTCACATATACCTTTGATATCACTCAACTGAAAGTAATTTGAAATTTGTAAGTTCGTCCAAAATTCATTGTGATATTGATATAAATATATTTAAATATATATAAAAAAGTACATTATTAACTTTACTAAGGATATGGTATTATTTTGTTAACAAAAAGCTTTTAACCTATTCTTCTAAATTTTTTTTAAAATTACACTTTTTAAATTAAATGAACACAAGGTTTATTAAAATATTTAAAAATGTTTGTGTTACAAAAATAATAGGGTTGTAAAAACCCAAAAGTTTATTTTGAATGTTCTTTGAAATTAAAATTGTTTTAGGATTGACAAAGAAAAATATAAATGAAAGCATTTTCCTTATTCTGACAATTATTATGAAAGAGTTGTTTTTTTTTACAAAAACTGAGGCTTTTTTAATTTAAAAGTATTTATTGTTGCTAGTTGTTTTATTTCTTAACATTTGATGAAAATTTAAATTTGGCCAGCAATGTTTTTTTTTTATTCAAATGTACAAACGAGGTTTGTCCAACAAATAAGGTGACATTTTATTTATTGTTGTGATTTTACTTGGGTTTTTTAAAGAAACAAACTGCGATTTATTTATTTAATACTTGTGTCTTGTTTTGGGAACAAACAAGACACAAGAGGCCTAATTCGGTAAGTGCAGTGGCTGAGGTACGATCACAATTTGTTTCTTTTTGTCACAATAAAAATAAGCCATGAGGTGTGCATTAGCGAATTATCCTGGATAAATTTCTACGACTAGTTTTGAAATAATTCAGTTTTTAATAGAGTTTTTTTAATACTTTATGTAACGAACCGCATAATTTTAAGGATTTATTCTTTGTTGACCGTTCAACCTTCTATAAAACAAAAAAAAACTTTTTCGTCGTTTGTGAATTTTCAGTCTCATTTTATAAGCAAGCCTCGAACAAAAATCTTCCCACACACTTTATTCCCAAATGGTTAAACTTTTGAATAAATCTTTGTTCCATTCATCTTTTGTCGATAAAAATAGTAACCTTTAATTTTAAGTAAAAAAGTGTAAAACAAAAAGTACATGTTTATTTTTTGTAGGGATTATTTTCTACTTTGAAAGCTTTCAAAGAACTTGAAGCTCTCTAAAAGCTTTTTTATTATTTTTGAAAGATACAAGACATTCAGTTATGGCCCAGACTATATTTCAAGTAAGTGAAAATTTATGACACTTTTTAAAGGACTGAAATACATGAATTATCAATTATCTACTTATTCGTATTTATCAAAATAATCACCCTTAACATTTTAAATTCAGGACTTAAATCATTTCTTTGACTAATTTAGATTTAAATCCTAGCTTATCAACTTTATCCTGAGTAGAAAATACAACCTTATTAGAATGGTCTAGGTCTGTTTTCTACTGCCTGTCACAAAAGCTTACAAAAAGGTGTGTCTTTTTACAAAGTAGCCTTATGTGAGTTTGCTATAATAATAATCCATAATCTTAGTTCCACAAATATATTAACATTACAAATTAATATAAAATGTATGCCTACAAATAGAAACGTGAAAGTTTACTCTTAAAAATGCTGCATGTGCACTTTACAAATTTAAATCCAAACCTCAAATGCGTATAAACCTTGCACAGTGAACCATTTTTTTCAGTATGGGTGGTCAGCTTCATCAAACATGGAATAAAAAGTATTAAATATAACAAATCTGCTTGCACAATTATTGCAAGACGTTTTTTTCATTCAGTGAAAAGTCCTACAGGTTTTCTTGAAACATATCCTATAAGTTAAGCAGTAACTCTTAGTTTTTCAATTGCAACACCATATTTAATGGAAAAAGAAATATTTGTTAAACGTACATCGGTATTTTTCTCGACATTGTATACATAATAATTATTTCTGTGAAGATTCCATCTAACCGCATTTGAACAAAAGAGATTTCCACAAAATGAAACCAGCGAAGGGAAAGCGAAACAGCGAGTCGCCTTTGAGTGCAAGAAAAATATTATTGAAGTTCATGTTTTTGCGGGAACTGCGGAGAAAATCAAAGACCTGTGTGGAGCTTTTAAAAAGCCATTTGATTCGGTCACGAAAAACCTAAAAGTGTTTTGCAAAATGGTTTCAGGAATTCGCAAAAGGAAATATATAATAAACAAATAATATCTGTTAAATATTTCTGATGAAATGTTTTTTTGTTAAGTTCTTAGGAATTTAGGCTTAAAGATTGTATAACTTTGAGAAATGTAGCCGTCTAGACTTAAGTTATTTTATTTATTAATGATAAAAATCGTTAATTAAAATATCTGAAAAATCTCATCACAAGTACTTTTTGTCTACTGAGTAGTTTTATTCTTATTTGTTCATTGATATTGAAGATTAATATGAAATATATTTTTTCGTAAATAATACATTGACCTTATCATAGAAGTTCTAATGGAAAAAAATGAAATTCATTTAATTTAATTTGATACTGCCTAATGATAGATGGATCATATGATGCTTCTGTTAAGCCATTAAGTTTCCTCAAGTTTCAGCTCTTTAAGAAGAACTTTATCCTTTGACTTTCATGGAGTCCGCCGTGCGTCAATTCTACTCTAAAAAATACAATTCAATGGCCAATAACTCTGATTTCTTATTATGTGCACCGAACAAACCATTTTTAGCCTTTTACAAGACTTCAAATGTTAAGCTTTGGTATTCATACGCAGAAGAACCTTGATGTGTCTCGGCTGTATGAAGAAATTTGTAAGTAAACTATAAAAATCTGAATTACATATTTCTAACCTGCGTTTTCAATCCAAGCATCTCTATCCTGGGCCGTCTGCATGCACTAGCAGAAATTATTTTCATAAAGTATGACCATCGTCTTTAAAGTCTTCCTCTACTTCTTAAGTCTTCGTGAGGTTTCCATTTCACTATCCTCTTGGTCCAACTTTGCACATTCAATCTGGTGATATTCTTTGTCCACGGCCTTCCCTACTTGGTTACTTTTTTTACAATGTCAGCAACTCCCGATCTTCCACGTTACTTGGTATTTTGTATTCGATCTAGCAGTGGTATTTGCAACAAAGCTAAATTATTTAAATGTATTGAACATGATTACAAAAATGTTTACTATGTTTCTCTTCCACAATGCAAAGCAAATTTTAAATCGGCAGACCGAAAGTAAATAATTAAATTGCGCGTGAACACAAGTAAACACCAGACGACTAACCAATAGTGTAGGGAGATGAAGTATATCGGTGTTATTCTCAAACAGCAGAACCATGGCTCAAACGCAGTCTACTATGATTTTTCAATACAAAAAATCGATGGTCCGTAGATCAGCCATGGATCAAATGTATTGTGAATAGCGCTGTTGGTGTGTAAATGCTTCACTACGTAAATGCGAATGGAATAATTGAACAACTTTTACGTGGAAAAAACCAAACATGAATAAAAAAGTGTTCCAAATATATAAAAACATGAATTGGAATAAAAGTTCTCTAGAGCTTTGGATTTGTTTATTTAGTACTTTTAAAAATGCAGATGGAAAAATGTATTATTTTTTTATGCAAATAATTAATAAACATTGAATCATATAGAAAACATTTGTATTTTCTCTTTTAAATAAATATTTTTTAGGTTGATTATGTTATGAGATAAAAAGAAAAACCACTTTGATTTCGATTACTTTCGAATATTTTATTTAATTTAATACCACAACCGGTTTAGCAAACATCCGTTCGCATCATAAATGGATGTTTGCGAAACCGGTTGTGGTATTAAATTAAATAAAATACTAGAAAGTAATCGAAAACAAAGTGGTTTTTATTTTTATTTTTTAAGATGAACGATTACAAAGTCAATGCATCTACAATCAATAAAATTGATTATGATATACTTATACTCAATTAAGAGGTAATTTACGTCAACAATATTTGTTTAAATTAAAATTAAGAATATTTCTGGCATTTATTTACATTATAAAAGTAAACAATATTTTCTGTTAATCTGATTTGTGGTGAGATATCTTAACATTTAGGATTCATATTTAATTCGTGCCCACAAACAGACAAGTGTTAGTTCACAATTACACATTCTGCATTATTTTATATTACAAATAATAAAAAATCAAATCTCAAATAACCATACGTACAGCCGTCAACTGTGGGCGTCCTTTTAAATAAACGAGACATTGGAAAGTTTTTTTTAAACAAAATATCATTGTAAAGGAAAAGATAAAAAAAACACAATATGATAATATAAAATACAGTAAATTATAAAAGAAGACATAAAATACGTAACTACATAATTTCTGTTTTTCTTAATGAAATGAACCGACCTAACTTTTAATATTCATAATAAAACTCTACGAGATAAACTTTTCCCGGCAAAGGACTTTCTCGCTTCTTGGAATCTGTTTCACAAAGCCAATTCGTTTTTTTTTAAATTCCTGGTTGTATTTTAAAAATAAAATAATGTAGGTACACAAATAAAAAATTAACTGCAATGAATAAATTCAATTGCCTCTTTTTTTTTTTTTGGTTTACACAGTGAAACTCCAGGAAAATTTATGTAAAAAAATCAAATATTTGTAACAATTCTGCCTCCGAAGGTGCTTGATTAGGCGAAAACGCTGAGAAAATAGATACTTAAAAAGTGAATTATAACTGTGTTTTGTCAATCCAACATTAATAAAAATTCAATGGCATACGTCCGAATCAATTTTTTTTTTTTTTTTAAAGATGAGTATAATGTTAACAACATGTGTAATTGAGAAAAGAAAAATATCTTTGTAAAAATAAAGTAAATGTCCAACTATAAATCTTCTAATAGAATCTAACGCAAGGCAAATTAATTGCATAAATAGAGTAACTTCTTGCCTCATTGCCACCGAAAGGATAACTAAGGGCGCTGATTCTCATGTCTTGATAAGGCTGAGTGAATATGGCCTGTATTTTTATTTTGCGTTTGAAAAAATCCCTAAAACCTCTAATCATTTCTGACACCCTCATTGCGAATCAAGCTTGCATTGACCGAAAATAAAATAAAACAGAGAAACTTTACTACATCTTTCTCTAGTTTCAAATATTATATTTTTTACACTTGATTTCTTTAAGAGCTCTATGATTTTCCCATAACAGGGTCAAAATTACATCCCAATATGTGGATAGCACATTATATTAGGAAGAGTAAACTGATCGCTTATTTGATACACGAAAGCCGATCCAGAACTAAGCGCCGCTATTCGATTACCGCTAGTAATTTAATAACCGCTCAGTATACAGCGTACCGCTTCCATACCAGTCTACCGCTCCCATACCAGCGTACCGCTCTCATACCAGTGTACCGCTGCCATAACGGTGAACCGTTTCCATACCAGTATGTGTGAGAAGAAGGCCTTTGCTGTAACGCAAATATCCGCTGAACGAAATCAGTGGAGCGAGAACCATACAAGACCATATTGCTCTGTATTTCGATTAGTACAAAGCAGTTCACAGCGGGTCTGAGCTCAACAGAGCTGGCAAACTAACAACGTTTAAAATCAAGTCCATATTTTAAAAAACCGTTAATTTTTTCTCATCTAAGTTTATCAGAAATACGTTTACGTCTCTTTAAAGAACATGCCAGATCTATTCATTCGTCTTTTGATGAAGATAATATTAAAAATAAACAAAACGTCAAAAATGTTTTACCTAATAATTGTTATTAGTTGCTTACGATTCTAGTGACACAGACATGTGACGTTTTCCCGCCGCGACAAATTATAATTTCGAGCATTTGTGCAAAAACGATCTGGCTCCATTTAAGGCTGTTGCATTATTTGAACTCAACGCAACTTAATTACATGTTTTAGGAAAGATCCCGAAGCAGCTTCTAATTTGTTGTGAAGTTTGATTTAATATTGCCGGTTTATAGATTTGGGCTTGAAGAAAGCACCCAAATGGGAAATTATGTCTAAATAACCGTGAAGACCGACTACGCCATTGACGGGATCAGTAGTCAACAAGCTATTCTGCATTGTCGTCTGGCATCTAGTGCCTGCCTTCGTAATTTTTTTATGAATAAGCTGAGACACCAACCACAATGACTGAAGTGTTCATTCCAATATTAGATTTGGTTATAATCCCTGTAAAGAAAAAAGGAGTTTAGTGAAGTTTTATTGCCATTTGTATTTTTTTCACCAGAAAAACGCCTGATAATTCTTGCGCTGTATACATTTGTACACATAAAACACCAACATTCAAAATGTTCCTTATTAATAAGCTACTTATAAACAGGATAGAGACATACGATGTTATACTTAAACAGAAAAGCCATGGCTTATTCGCAACCTACAGTGATTTTTTTAATTAAAAATTGATGATCTTTAGATCAGCTATGTATCAAATAGTTTGTGAATGCAGTCTACTAAAATCAAATAAACGTTTTGATTTATTTATTTATACTAGATTTATTTTTTGTTTGGTTCCTTTAGTTCGGTTCGGGTTCATTTTCGCGCCATCCTCGTTTCATCAATTAACGTTCGCTCGCCTTCCACCCATAGCCAGTTTCCTAATAGCCAGACTCTCTCATCCGTGTGAATGTGTGACGCATTGTGCCAGCCCGCTCAAATGTTTTAATATCCTGGAATGGAGCCTGGCTGGGGTTTCGAAAAATTAAATTCCAGCGACTACATACAGAGGCTTCATCGTAATCCTGTCAAATATCAGCAGTCAAACAATGAAAAATTACGAGAGTTCAAATTTGTTTAGTGAAACACTGTGGTAAGCCATTATAAAGATTTATTTTTAAAAAAACAATAAAAATTATTTTCTAAAAATTAAACAAAAAACTTTGTGTAATACCACTTTGAGTACATATTTTAATTCAAGAGTACTTTCGGTGTTATACCATCGTCAGTTGAAAATATACTAAAACTTAAAATTAAAGACATTGCAGACAGTGTGGGGGTGTTACACAAAGTGGTATTACACAAAGTTTTTTGTTTAATTTTTAGAAAATAATTTTTATTGTTTTTTTTAAAAATAAATCTTTAAAAATTACGAGATTAAATTTTTGCTCTTGACTTTTTCAGATGTTCATGAAAAAACTTCATGTCCAATTGTACATAGATTCATCTACATACATACTATTGTTCATAATATATTATCGAGTGCCGTTTATGATTTATGTTTTTAAATAATTGTGACTGCTGTAAGGAAGAGGAGAAAGAAACGCTTTCCATTTAAAAATGAAAGCGATAGTCTATTCTTTGCCGGGACTATAGTTTTGGGCTTGAATGAATGAAGCACTGTACTGTTACTCTGTCACCATTCCGCTAGGGGTGGCCAGAGCCTCTGCAGAGTTGCCTCGATTTTTTCCTATTCTGACATACC
Organism: Agapetus fuscipes; assembly: GCA_951799405.1. Classification (NCBI taxonomy): domain Eukaryota; kingdom Metazoa; phylum Arthropoda; class Insecta; order Trichoptera; family Glossosomatidae; genus Agapetus; species Agapetus fuscipes. The sequence goes on from OX637342.1 coordinate 11,620,204, forward strand.
TCTTTCAATTCCTTCTTATCCATCACTTTTTCATGCATTTTCTTCTTTTACGCTCACTTTGTATATCCCATTCTTTCACAATCTCCAACAAAAACAGGAAATCAGTTTTGAAAACTGTCCTAAAGAGTATCAAACCCTTGCACTCTGGTTTTGAACGCAAGCATTACAAACCGATACAAATAATTAAAAATGTCCAATAAAGACACTTCTCTAAATAAAGATAATTCACAAGTGTTATGTATTCGTTTAGACATTTCCGTCAATTATTAATTTTAAACAAACTTTTCGATCCATATTTTAATTAGTGCATTCTTAAATGAAAACCATAAGTGTTGACAGTACATGAGTATATCAGTCGTATGGAATCAAACACAGTAATCTATGATTTTTTTACAAAATGAAATAAATACAAAATAATGGAGAGAAAGCGATCTTTCTTGTTTTCATATTATTTTAATCTAATTTTCGGAAAAAACATCCTAGATTTCTGCCTTTGATTCCATGCGACCCGTTTGTACAATACTTCATATCTGAGGGCATATAGTATGCTTTATTCCGTCTGCGTTCCCTTTGTGCTGGTCCTACAAGGAACCAACCCTTTGAAAATCTGTTCTTGCCAAAGCAAATTAGCTAGCTAGGGGCACTTACGAGTGGGAAGGGAGGAGAGACAGGGTATGGGGTGGTTATAAGGGTTGGATCTGAAAAGGTTGCATACAATTTATGGCGGTCCTGAGCGTTATCTGTTTTTTAAACGAAATAACCGAAAATAACGTTTGTGCGGAACGTACGAGATGCCGAGATAGAGCGCGCCTTGATTTTGCGGAGATAAATTCACTTTGGGGTTGGCCAGTGAAATAATTACAGGGATGAGCTGTAGGAGGGAAACAGGAAATACGAGGAAAGTGGAGAACTAAAAGAGATAATTATTATTATATACTCGTACACACAGAACGGGTACAAGGAGGGCTTGAGCATATTACACCCAACCAGAAAAAACGCAACTAACCATCTATAATCTATAATCTATAATCTAAGTTGCAAGGATATATTCATTTAAAGCTCTCAGATGTAAGCCCACAAACCAACAAGTGTAGTTCGCGCTTACAAATGCTGAATGTGTACTTACAAATAAAATCCAAACCTCAAATGAACATAAGCCCCACAACTTTTGCCGACCTTCCCTGAAACAGGGGTAACATTGGCAAAGTGAACCATTTTTTACAGTATGGGTGGTCAGCCTCATATCAACCTATAAGTCAAGGAATAACCATCGATCTAAATAAAAGATCGATCCATTGAATAATAATAAATCCATAGAATAATAAAAACGAACCAGTCCGTAGTCCAGTGGCAGCACTTGGGACTCGTAAATGGAAGGTTGTGGATTCGGATCCCGGCGGAGCACAACAAATATACCATTTATATTTTGAATGAGCTCTTCGCTGAGTTGAAAAATTCATAAACCTTTACCAAAGACCAGTCATCAAAAGGTCCATCCAGCCTTACAACAACTGGGTCTTGCTTGAGAATTGGCGCTTTCTGCAGCGACGACCAAGCTCGCAGAGGGCTCTTGAGGTGTGATACACACAAAAACAGCGCTCACCAAATAAATCATCCTAATATTATTATTATTAAATGGTCAATTTTATATAACGCCGATTGGTTGCACTAGTCACTGCAAGGGCGCTTGATACGCAACGCAACTAAGCTACACATATAGTGTAACTTCTTGCCGTGTTATCCCCGACGGGTTTCGCATGCGGCGAGTGGAACCTATTTATTTTTACAGATAAGGGGGCTCGCCTCACGCCAACTACTTCAGTTGAAGTGGAGGTTTTCCAGCATTTCGAGGGAGCTGGCATTTATTTCTTGTGAAGGCTGAGTAAGCCTTGCCAGTTTTTTTTTTTTTGGTCTGAAATAAACAACGAAACGAAAAACCATATCTGACACCCTCGGTGAGATCCGAACCCGAGTTCTCGCCATTAAATGCAAGCACTCTTACCAACTTAGCTATCGACCGGTACTACATGGGAAGATATCCTTTTATCGCCTCCAAATAATTTAAGTTGCAAATATGTTAGTTTCTGTTTAACATAATATTAAGAGCAGACACGTGTAAGTTTGCGCTTATTCGTAGTGCATATGTACTTACAAACAATATTGCTCTAACCCTGGTTAAGACTACCTAAACCAAGGGTGACAGATTTTGACACAATAGGGGATCAGTCTCAAATCAGTCTTTAATTTAAGTGTAATTAAAACAGTGACAATTAAGATTTTCTCATCAGATAATCAAAATTTGAATGGTTTTTGATTATGCGTCTAGAGAAAATCCTTTTTTGTGGTACAAATATGATGTTGCCTTTTTTTGTAGAATTTGAAGTTTTTACGTACGTAAATACTGTTAGTGATAAAGAAAACTCCAAAACATAACTCGATGTTTAGCAGCCATTGATAACTTCACATATCTGCCTTTAAGAGAACAGGAATAGGAGCCGATTGAGGTATCAACAGTTTTTGTGAAAAATGTTATTTAATAAAAAAAACATTTATTTTGCATTTGTTGAATTGTATCGTCTCGGGAAATGCAAACGGAGTGTATTCTAAAATGACTTTTACATTAAATATACAAAAAACACAGAGGTTTATATACTAGAAGGAATGTACTGTGATACACCGAGGTACATAATATATTTCATACAACCTCACGTGTTTGCGAGATGGAAATCTCAGGTGGATTGCTTACGTCACAGAGACGCAGGAAAAAAATAATCCGGGAAACAATGAATCCATTCTCACGGCTCTAGGAATTGCTCTAAAAATAAAACTCGTGAAAAAAGCTATATACTCATTGCAGTAAATATTTGTTTCATTTTTGGACAAGTGAATTTCAAGTCAAAAAGTATATATTAAGAATGTTTCATCTCTAATCTCCTTTTTTATTATTTGGCATAATCTATGCTATTTTTTTATTTATTAATATTTGTGAATACAAATACCTTTATTTGCTTGTCTAGAAACACGAACAAACATTATAAATTATGAATTATTTTATTTATGATTTTTTGATGAAAAGCTACCCAATGACATCTTAGAATGTTTCACATACTAAAGTCAGATATGGTCAGCAGCTCAGATAGAGCCAAAACCAATAGGTACACCAAGAAATGATTAAATTATATTACAATTAGAACACTGATTAAATCTGCGTCATTCAAGATGGAACCTACAATGGTTAACCAAATATAATTAAAGGTTGTAAGCCAAAAAAAATAAAAAACAATATTTCATACCTAACAAAGTTTTGTCATTAAAGTTGTTTACAGGTATGAAAAGTTTCACTCATCTGACACTAGATGTCTCAATCTGTAAGGATATTTCAAAATTCATAACAAGTTATTCCATAGGGATGGCATGTGGGCGTTCCCTTGTAAATCCGATATGATTAAAACAATCATGTCGAAAATCCGTATTTTTGCGCAAAGCAGTCACGTTTAGACCGCTGTACTAGCAACTGCTCCCGGTTTTTATCAAAATGCCTTATTTTTATGTTTTACCGTGTAAAAATAAGAGTCAAAATAAGGAGTATAAGGATCATGGTATTATTTTTTTTCCGTTACAGTAATGAATTGCACCCGCATTGCACATTTTAAATCGTTTTAAATATTTGAAGCATTTAAATATTTGACGTTTGTCGTTTTATTGCGTCAGTCTGTATGAGCTTCAATAGGAGTTGTGGCGACAATCCAGCTCTGGATCCGTTTGCCACATCTGTTAATAAATTTAAAAGCAATCTAATGCAGTTGTCGAAATCTTAACTTAATTTGTCTTATTCTATGTTTTATCCTATCTTTATTATTTGGCTACTTAATTCCTTAATTTCTTATTCTCCTTTCCATCTTCTTATCTTCCCTCCACTTCTTCAATTCTGAAATTTTTAACTTACTACGAATAAATGTATAGATACTATAATTGGCGGTGTAAAACTAAATTATCATAATCACTTATAATATGTAAAAATGTAAAATGCTGTAGTATCTAATAAAGAAAAAAAAAAAAAAAAAAAAAAAAAAAAAAAAAAAAAAAAAAAAGTTTCATTATCGTGAGGAATATCTGTATACTCTGCCCAATACCTTTGTGGTATGACGAATGTTATAATTATTCATGTATGTAAATGTTGTACATGTATGAATTTGTGTACATGTTAGAATTCTTTGACTGATAGGTTGGTATGCGGCTGACCACCCATACTGTAAAAAATGGTTCACTTTGCCAATGTCACCCTGCTTCAGGGAAGGTCGGCAAGAGTTGCAGGGCTTATGTTCATTTGAGATTGGGTTTTTTATATTGTAGGTCCACATGCGGCATGTGTAAGCGCGAAATTATGCATGTCTGCTTGTGAGAATGCATTTGATATGAATCTCAAATGATACATATCTTTACAGCTTAGATTTAGATTTAGATGCAATGTATAGTGGATTGTGGCAAAAACAGTGCGGTTCTTATTCTGCCCCGGGCAAGAATCACTGTATAGTAATAAAGTTTTAACTGTGCCCCTCTGGTCAACATTTTGGATATATTTGGTTAATATAGTTGACACATCTGTAGCTCCTCTTTTGTCATCTGCTTCACCCCAACAAAAACAAAATCCTTCTCTTGTTCCAGATTCGTAAAACGTTAAATTATACATCCCGTATTTTCTGGAATAGCACAACAGCATGCTTTCCCTGTATGGAGTATTTAAGACCTTTTGAAGGTCAAATGATGTGCTCAATACATTATTGCTTAAAGAATGGATCTGCTTGTGAAGTTTGAATCTCTGGTCTGAATTTTTCACTTCCTTAAGATGCTCAATTTTCATTTCAGCTAGTTCGGCGCTTGTATTCTTCTAAAGACGCAGGCATTTCGCACATTTATCTTTCTTAGGAATGTGGAAACCTATAGGTATTGAAATCATGCTGGAGTGATGTTATCCGGGATATATTGAAATCGTTTTTAAACGTATTTTTTAATACCTGTTCCTCTACCACATCCATCCCTTTAGTGGTTAAATCCAGTTTATAGAGGGTGTACAAATGGCTCAATTTTTTAAAGGATTGCGGAAGGTAAAGCTTACTGGAGTCGCGCCTACAGTAATGTGAGGGAACTGCTGGTAAATTCTTAATACAGGATTGTAGTGCTTGCATAATTACCTCTTTGGTTTTACCACCTGTTTCCTCTTTTCACCTTCATTTGTGAAATATGAAAATGTATAATGATAATGATGACTAGACACTCTTTCGTGGCATAATTTTCAATCTTCCAATAAGGTGGAAATAAACTTCGTCTTCTGTTATTTCTCCACATTTCTTAGTGCACGTCTTTGTACTCGCATCATTACCAGTATAGCAGGGGGTTTGCATTTTTTTTTCGGGAACAACTACTCTTTTTCTATCAATGTGTTTTTTTTCACTGGAATATTTCACTGGATAGGTACCTACTGCTTAATAAAATTTTAATTAAATTTTATTAAGCAGTATCGTATATAATTATATAGAATATAATTATGTAAACATAGATACTCATTTTGTGAACATCCAATAGTCAATGGTAATAAAATATGGAAATATTTTTCATTGACAACAAACAATAACTTCCCGTAGATACATCGACTCCGAGTGTTGACTGAGTTCCTGGCGTTGCAGAGCATCAACCAACCGATAGCACGCTCAAAATACTACTGAAGCGACATCTTCAATGCATTTCTATTCACACAAGACTACATTAAACGACAACCCATGTTTATTTGGTGCAGCTTAAGCGCCAACGACCATTCCAAAATCATTTGTTTGAATAGATTCAAATGCCAATAATCATTACATTGATCTTGAAGATAAATAGCTTATGCGCCAGTTCTATTATAAATATTTGGAAGGACACTTTGCTCAAGCGCCATCACCAGTGATGTATTGCAAGAACGCTTAATGCTGAACCGACAGTCATTTAGTAAATAAAAGGAGGATATATGATTTAAGCACCATTTGTGATAGATCCACTATGAGTCTTATTAATTTATACGACAAAGTCATATTTTTGATGGTAAAGTGAAATTACTTATGCGACTTTGAATATTGTATACACAGCATGCCTATCTGACTTAACTACCTCGTGCACTCTCAAGTCGTCAAGTACATTTAGGATATGCACCACCAACAACTTGTAAGAGTATACTTTAACGACACTTCGTTAAAAAGTGTCATAAATTGTGGGACATCAGTCCATGAAATTTATAAACGCCATACAAGGTGCTTCATGACTTAAGCGACAAAAAAGTTATCTGATTGCGCCAAAAGTTAGACCATTCGACGCAGCTTGAAAAACCGAGAAAACGATGTCTATAACTCAATATCGCCCATGATGTCGCTTAAGTAAAATAGGCTTTTTACCGTCGATATGTTCAATTCTTGTATATACAGGAATAATAAATGTTAACACGTATTTCTTCAGAGATTGAATTATCGATGTTAACAAGTATCGATCGATAGCTAGCAGAGATTATCCACTTTGTACAACTCTACATGTGTTTTATTCTTTATTCGAGTGTGAGTGTATGAGTGCAAGCTCAAAAACTCGCGATCAAAACGTAGTAAGCGACCACGATTTCATGGCGCTTAGGCTCTTTCTATCCATCGCATTTGGAAATTTTTGAACCAATCAAGCGCAAGCTTCAATTGTAATTGTAATGTTAGTTTCCGCCTACCGAAAATACGGTGACAGCTGGTTTTGATACTACAATAGAAATAAACCATATCTCGTTATATTCCGTGATCTGTGAGTTATTCATTGTTTTTTTTTAGAATAAATTTGGATGTACAAAAAACGAAAAATTATCCGTTTCGAGAGGAGCTCAACTTGACTTGGATCTAGTTTTTGCACAAATGTCATTATTCAATTTCCTTCCTCCTATCTGGCGCGTGTTTTGCCTGCAGAATCCCTCCTCCCTCAGTGGCACCTAATGCCACCTCCACCCCTTTATCTTTACAAATAAGGGCAACTTTGCTGAGATATATTGCGGAGGATCGGTCGTGTGCAGATAAGGCCCCGGATCTCTGGTACAAGCGGTCACCGGCTCCGCAAATCTGAGCTCAAAGATTTAATTTCTGCTGCGGCATTTGAATTGGAAATTGTTTATCCCAGATATGTTGTGTATTTGATCTCTTATTTTACGAAACAAAAAAGATTCCGGTCCGTTATTTCTAAATGGTAATATTTCTATCTTGTTATAAATTATGTAAAAAAAACATAAAAAGGGCTTGAATGTATGTAGTTATGCTATTTAAATTACAGCCAAATTCAATAGAATAAAAAATACCTAAAAATGGCGTCGCCTAATCATGAATGAGGTCCGCACATTTCACGAAGACAAAAAAAAAAGTGCCGTCACACAACCTCGTTGCTAGTGTGAATAGTAACTTATATTTTGATATATGTAGAAACGTGTGACATTTATCCGCCGAAAAAAATGGAATATTGTTAATAAAACATTAATCTTCATTTTTTCCTTGACTTATAGGTTGTTATGCGGCTGACCACCCATACTGTAAAAAATTGGTTCACTTTGCCAATGTCACCCCTGTTTCAGGGAAGGACGGCAAGAGTTGCAAGGCTTATGTTCATTTGAGATTGAGTTTTTATATTGTAGGTCCACAGGCGGCATGTGTTAGCGCGAAATTATACATATCTGCTTGTGGGAATGCATTTAATATAAATCTTAAATGATATATATCTTTGCAGCTTAGATTAGATTAGATTGCATTCTTATTTACACATTTCAATAATCAAAATTTAAGAAGAAAAAATCCTTTTTTTTTTTCAGAAATAACGCCTTTCTGAAATTTATTATTTTTTAAAAGTCCACGTTTACGAAACCAGATCCAAATTGCTGTAAAAACTTCCAACCCTTTGGGGGTCTCACGTGTTACCACTAAACACACACTGATATTATAGACCCCAGAAGCGCTAGCGTAGCATAGCTTAGCGTAGCCTAGCATAGCTTGGTGAAGTATAGAGTCTAGACGATTATTTCTCCTCGGGGTGCGGTACAAATTAGAGGCGTGGTAGCCGACCTATGTATGGCGTAGGCACTACGGAAGGTACTACGGAACTGTGGACTGTGGACTGTGGAGTGCTACGATGTCGTAGAGAGGCAAATTCAATACTTAAGTTCACATATTTATTTCAGTCGAAATCCTGAAACTGATTATTAAAAATGATTAGAATAAGTTGCATAAGATTTAAAAAAAAAGATGTAGCTGTGCAACGTTCAGGGTGCATCATGGTTTCGTAAAACAGAAAATACTTCTTTATAATGATTTTCCACTTTGAAGAGTCGTGAAATAATAATAGAGGCAAGTATGAAAAATAAGAAATGCACTTTAAGACAATGTTAAACTGACCACCCATAATGTAAATAATGGTTCACTTTGTCAATGTCACCTCTATTTCAGGGAAGATTGGCATGACTAATGAGCAGAGTTTATGTGAATTTGAGGTTTGGATTTTAATTTGTAAGCTCACATGCAGCATTTTTTAGCGCAAACTTACACATGTATGTTTGTGGCCATGCATTTAATATGAATATTAAATGTAACATATCTTTGAAACTAAGACTAAAGATTATAGAAAAGTTTTCTAGTGTGTCTGCAGGTCTATGTTTATGTGTTGTCTACTTGGGATATGCTCTCAGGAACCGCCCCCAGCCAGCGGAATTACTGCAACTGAAATCTATGTGCATGCTCGGGATTAAAAGATCGTATTACAAAACAGATTAAAGGCGGAGAAGAAGGCAGCAAGTCGAATACCGAAACAGGATATTTCAATTCATTTAGAAGAAAACCGGAGCTCGTATAGCGAAACAGAGCTACAGAAAAGACAAAAACTCGACAAGATAAAACATAAATTATAAATCCTTTAAATTGAAGATTTCAAAGAAAAAAAATCATACTGAGCCTATATTCCCTGAAACAGAAAAGCATTGGCAAAGTAAACCACGTGCTACAGAAAGGGTGGCCAGCCTTATGCCAACCTACAAATTAATGAAAGAAAGGGGAAAAAGATAACACAAGGTCGCAAGTATAAAAGATTTTTAAATCTTCAAATTAAAAAATATAAACGTTATCCAAATATTTCCAGATAAAAAGGATTTTTTCATTGTTTGCTTTGCTACTGACGCAACTAAGCAACACATGTAGTGTAAGCGCCACGTTTTCCCTGCAAAGATCACATATGGCTAGAGGAACCTATTTATTTTTACAGGTAGGGGACGGCCTACGCCAACCACTTCAGTTGAAGAAGGGGTTTCCAGCTCCCCACTCATTTCTTGTTAAGGCTGAGGTAATCGTACTAGTATTTTATTTCGGGTTTGAAGTAAGTACCGAGACGGGAAATCATTTGTGACACCATCGCATTGGTTGGATTTGAACCCGAGTTCTCGGTTTGGAATGCAAATACTCTAGCAACTGAGCTGTTGACCGGACAGGGGAGGAAAAGAATGAAAGAGTACGTATAGCAAAACAAGAAATGGACTAGCAGTCTTATACTGAAACAGACCTTTTCAATTCTAATCCCACCCTCAGGGAATGAGAAATAAACAGAATTCACCAAAAATAAACAAATTCTCATTTAAAAGGAACAAAGATGTTAAGGGAAGATTTCCACAGAAAAGGATCTTAATGTTGTTTGAAAGTAGGACAAACATAAGAAGCCCTGAGAATGTGAAATTAAATGTGTGATATGCAGAATTATAAAGTTTAATGAAATTTTTTCAAGTTACACTCTTATCTAAAATTACACATCAGATAATATTCAGACTTGAAGTGTATTTAAAGATTTCTAAAAATGTACACCAAAGTCGCTTTTTGATACATTTTTTTTAGATTCGTTACAAAAAAGAAATAAGAAATTTATCATGCATTTTACTATATCTCTCATAGGAAAATCAAATCTCTCGGTTCCAAAAGTAGGCTCAAATTTTCAGAAATGGCACAAATTAAAATCCAAACCTCAAATGAACATCAACCCTGCAACTTTTGCCGACTGGTAAAGGGAACCGATTGGTAAAGTGAACCATTTTTTACAGTTTGGGTGGTCAGCCTCATACCAACCTATATGTCAAGGAATCACGATCATATTAAATCGAAAAAACACAGATGCATACATAGTTTTTCTTTATCTATAATCCAAGTTGCAACTGATTTATGATTAAAATACATACATCGCCACATGCGACCCCTTTGGTTCTAGTGCGGCTAAATGTTACACTTTATGTACAGGTCATTTGCGTTTTTTTTTTGCATTGATTGAGCAAGTCTTAAAATAGTAGCTGAGACTTATTATGATTTGATTATTATTATAATTAACTTAGACAATATAATTTTAAAAAGTACAACATATTTCTCAGCGGGCAGATGTTACACTTGTATTTGACTGGTGACGTCACAATTTTATAGTCGATGGAATTCGTTTCGAATCTATTGTAATACATAGTGTAACTAGATATCCATGTTTTACACATACCTACACATTGTTAACGTTAAAATAAACGCACATAAAAAAATAAGCCATTTTTGTACAAAAATTGTCACTAATTTTCTATGGTTTCAGATGCTCTGGTATCAGGGTGGCATATTCTCATATAGAGCACACATTGCACTGCCAACATGCTCTGTACACACACATTACTCCGCCAGTGTGCCCACCGAATTAATCACGGCATATTGCTGTGTATGGAGAAGTGAGAGCAGAGCAGAGAGTGTGAGGAATTAAATACTTTACGTTTTCCTCTGCGGGGATTAAACCCGCCCGCGGCCAGATTTAATTAATGAGTATAGCGCCACTGCACCGCATGCATGTGGAACAAAATAACGCAGGGTGGATGTTGCAGGGAAAGATCTCCTTTTAAAATATTATACTCTTACATGTTCCAGTTCACCAGGTATAAAATGTACTGAATTTACTAAAAGCTTACATCTTGTATCTCATTTGCAAACATTACCTACATGAAAGAATCATAATTAATGCATATCAAAATGAATTTATGAACATGATATTAAAGTGTGAAAGTATGGAAATTTAAAACAACTCCAGAAATTGCGAATTTATTTCACTTCAAGTATTTTCGGCTTGCTTAGGTACGTCATTTTCAAGAGGACACTGTTACAAAATTGACAAGACAAGAACCATAGAGAAATGAGATGGATGAGTTACGACAAAGAGGTAAAATAAGGTAATAACAAAGGCTAAGCAGCAGGATTCTGAACATTGTCCAGTGTCCACACTATAAGAATTATAGTTAATATTAAATATTCATTATTAATGTATATCCATAAGCATACACGACTTAGTTCACGCTCACACATTTCGAATGTGCACTTACTTTTGTTTTATTGAAGGGCTTAGTTTACAATTAATTTAAATTGCGAGTATTGTGTTTATTTGAGATTTCAGTTTTATTTTGTAAGTGTAAGTATCTACAGGCACCACGTTATAGCATAAACTAAGTTGTGCCTGCTTGTGAGTATGAATTTAATATGAATATTAAATATTTTTTATATGATTTGTGTATAAACACTGTGAAAATTCATTATTCTTACAAGATAATTTGTTTTATGGGACACATCATAAGAGCGCGCCGTTTTTGTGTGTGTCATACTTCAAAGGCCCTCATATTTGATGTTTAGTAAATTTTAAAGTACAAAAATAAAATGAACCTCAACATACCTGATGATGATTGTGAGTGATCGAAAACGTTAGTGTATTAATAAATTAAGTGAAAGTAAACAGTGTTTTAATATAATTAAGATTCATCTTTTTTGTTCTATAAAATTCACTAAGGATGAATATTAAATATTATTGTTTCTTTGACTTATTGGTTTGTGTGAGGCTGACCATCCATACTGTAAAAAATGGTTCACTTAGCCAATGTCACCTTTGTTTCAGGGAAGGTTGGCAAGAGTTGTAGGGCTTATGTTAATTTGAGATTGGGTTGTATATTGTAGGATCACATGCGATATTTGTTAGCGCAATCTTAAACGTGTCTGCTTGTGGGAATGCATGCAATATGAATTTTAAACGATATTTATCTTTGAAACTCAGATTTAGATTAAGATTGTTATCTCTACAACTAAAATTTTAAATGTATACATTTAAATACTTCCACACTAAAAATTTCAGACGCTGTATCGGCGCATTTAAACCATAATTGCTTAGGAATTAAAATGGTCTCTTGAAGTTAATCATGGTTTCAACTTTAATCATCACCTTCCAGCAGCATTTCCTCTAGTCCTGCTGCCGCTGCAAACTCTCTTTAAATCCTGGCATCGCAAGTTGCTATTGCAGCGCTGGCAAAGCATTGCAATACCGGCTAAACTTGGAGTCAGCTGTTAAATTTAAGTGCGGCTTAGCCACGGGGCCGGCTCAGCGCTTTATGGGCGACACTTAAGTGGATTTTGCTAATTTCTGCGGTGTCTCCCTTCACTTTTATCGCGCAGCTCAAACCGACCCGGCTTACGGAGGTCCTGGAAAGCCCTGAGTAGAAATTTCGCCAGCGAAAGGCCTGTTTCCCAGGTAAAAATACTTCATTCATTTTACAGTTTGGTCAATGTTCAGATTACTGCACTTTCACTTATATAATTACGTAGATGGGTCTTGGGTCTGGGTTTTGCTTGAGAATTGGCGCTTTCTACAGCAACGACCAAGCTCGCAGAGGGCTCTTGAGGTGTGATACACACAAAAACAGCGCTCACCAAATAAATCATCCTAATATTATTATTTTTAGATGTTTAGTTTGGTATGAAGCTGACCACCCGAACTGTAAAAAAATGGTTCACTTTGCCGATGTCACCGCTGTGTCGGAGAGGGTCGGCAAGAGTTTCAGTGCTTATGTTCATTTGAGATATGGGCTTTCATATTGTAGGTTCAATTAGGGTTTTTAAATTGTCGGCCCCCTTTGTGTTTTAATATTGTAGATTCACATGCGGCATGTGTAAGTGCGAACATGTACTAAGTCTGCTTATGGATATGCATTTCATATGAATCTTAAATGTGATATACGTTTGCAACTTAGATTGAGAGATTATAGTACCTTTTTTGTCGTAACTCATCCTTTTCAATTCTCTATGGTTTTTGTTTTGTTAATTTTGTAATAGTTTCTTATTGAAAATTATATAAACAAGTCAACAGTACTCGGGGTGAAATTAATGCTCAACTTGTGAAAATAAAACCATGTATTTTTTTTCATTTTTATACTTTATGTAGTGGTTACTGTTCGTTGGAAATATCACAGTTGGTAGAACGCTAGTATTCCATGCCTAAGAGCAGTGTTTGATCCCCACAAAGGGTATCAGAAATGATACCTCGTTTTTGTGTTTAAATCAAACACCAAAATAAAATACCGGCAATACTGACTGATCCTTCACAAGAAAGCAGAACTTGCCCTCAGGGCTGTGCCAAATGAAGTGGTTGGCAAAAGGCCAGCCCCCTAACCTGTAAAAATAATTAAAGTTTTCACACCCTTTTTAGACAACGCATTAAGAATTTGCACTTAAGATGCAGCTTAGTTACGTTTTGTTTTGCACAAAATGAAGCAGATATTAATAGACTTAGACCATTTTCCTTTTCGGTATGAAATAAAGAGTTTTCCCAATACTCTAATCAGATGCTTCCAAAGAAGTCTACCAGGGTAGTATTGTATTTTTGGAAACAGAACCCTACTTCTTGTATAGAAATCACAAAATGATTAGATTTTACATCAAAACCCTTAGATTTTCTAATTTCAAAGCATTTTTACATCACGTGGGCTTTATTTTTTGTATGCATCGTTAAATTTTCGCACATCACGTTTCAGCGTGAATACAATTGAATCATACAAAATCAAAAGCAGCAATCTATGATATTTTTCTACAATGAGAAAAATATGTGGGAAGACAGGAAATTATTTTCTCTTCATTTATATAAAAACATTAAATTTCTAAAATAATTCTAGATTGCTATCTTTGATTCAATAATACTCAATTGTATAATTTACAGTCAGGTAGATAGCCGTTCATTGATGTATCACAAACATAACTCAAATTGGGCTTTTATTCCATCGGAAATTCAATAAATACACCTGCCGTTTCATTTCGAATATCAGCATAAATATAAATCATTACAAAAAATAAAATCGACACAATACCCGGGCAGAATTCAATACAGCGTGTATGAATCATTGCGTGAACACTCAACCATCGCGTAAACAAAAAAATTCTATGAAAGAAAAAACAACACCTCTAGAGTGTGCTTTGGTTCTCATTAAGAAAATCTGTTTACGTTATGGTGGAGTATAAACGTATTGTTTTATACTCGCGGTACATTTCATTTGCTTTCAAAGGGAATCGATCGAGTTCGCCAAAAAATACGTCGAGTTTGACTTTTTTTCACTCGACTGATTTTCCGTATGTTAACATCATTACATTTTTTTTTGTGATAAATTGATAAATGATAAAAAAAAAATTCAATCGTTTCGAACCCACATTAAATACCGGCAAAAAGTATTTATTCGTTTTTGCAAATAATAATGAATTGATAACATTTGATTAGATTAAATACATTCTGGAAAAGCGTTCACCGCTTTTTTTTATTGGAAATGAAAATGCTTTTAAAGACCATGCAAGCGTGAGGGCTTGCAGTGAAATGAAAACCTATTGATAAGCTTGTCTGAATTTGACATGAGTAAATAGTGAAAATAACATTTCATATCATTTGATTTCCCAAAAGCATATACCTACATCATATTTGAAAATAAATGAAGATAATTTATTCAATTAGTAATTATTCTACCTTAATTCTTAGTAATAATCCAATAAATTCTATCGATAAAAAAGACAACGACGTTTTTCTTAGTAATAATGTGAAGAAGAGTGCTATTCACAAAGTCATTTCTTTCAGGCCTGGAATAGGTTTTTATGTTTAAAAATTTAAATAACAATTATGGTCATCGGGAGTTTTGTATGGGATTAAAAAAAGTATTTTACAAACAATGTTGAATAGAAGAACGGGTTTTTCAATGTTTTATAATCGATGTCATCAGAAAATGTGCTCCTTCTTGGACCAAAAAATGGTTCATCTCTTCAACATCTATAATAATAATCTATAATCTAAGTTGCGAGGATATATTCATTCAAAGCTCTCAGATGTATGCCCACAAAAAAACATGGTTCGTATTATCGATTTAAAATTAAATACAAAATGATACATATTTTTATTAAATAATTAATTTCCTAACTTATGGGTTAGTTTAAGCCTGACCACCTATACTGGCAAACGATTCACTTTGTCAATATCACCCCCGTCTCAGGAAAAGTCGATAGAAGTTGCAGGGCTTGTGTTCATTTGTGGTTTGGATTTTAATTTGTAAGAACACATGCAACATTTGTAAGCGCAAACTTATCTATTTGTGGGCATGCATTTATTATGAATTTTAAAATTTAAATACATGTTTTCAACTTAGGTTATAGATTCTATCTATCTATCTATAATCTAAGTTGCAAGGATATATTCATTCAAAGCTCTCAGATGTATGCCCACAAACAAACACGTGTAGTTCGCGCTTACAAATGCTGATTGTGTACTTACAAATAAAATTCAAACCTCAAATGAACATAAGCCCCACAACTTTTGCCGACCTTCCCTGAAACAGGGGTGACACTGGCAAAGTGAACCATTTTTTACAGTATGGGTGGTCAGCCTCATACCAACCTATAAGTCAAGAAATATGAATAATAAATTACATTTCAATATAAAAAATAACAAAACCTTAAAAAGAAATCTATACAAAAAAAGTCAAAAATTTCTTATGCAAATAATGTAGCAAAATAGATTCATATTAGATTATAGATTCATCAATTATATTTTACCACTTATAAATAAATAAACAAAATTATGAAATCTGTCAACTTAAAATATAAACTATAGTCCAGTTAGCTACATGGTCATTAAAATCGTACAATTTACTCAACCCTATTTTAGGTACGCTTTTTATTGTGAAATATGTTTTCCAGCACTAAATTTACGTGTTTTGGTAAGTAAGCATTGTATTCCAGGGAAGCCGTTTTTAAATATTCCGCCTGTTTTCTTGTACCTATTGATATTTCCTTGTATTAAGAATATTATATCCAAAAACGACAAGGAAATTGGCTATTTACTTTGGAAATATCAGTAAATAAAGGACAAGAATTCCTTAAAGTAACGTTTGATTGTTATTCGAGCCATTAAACGACGTTCACATCTACACTACACCGAACTTAAAACATTGCGTTCCAACTCAACCATCAAGTTTCATAAAAAAATGAATACACTCATTAGAGCCGCTGTGTAAGTATCTATACACTATTTGTTGAAAGGCTTTGGTTGAGTTTGAGTGGAAAGTTTTATACTAGGCGATCTAGTCACGGCACTTTAATCTCACCCACCACCGCTGGGTAAACCTTGCCGGTAGTGTCTACCTGAGAGAGACCGTTGCACCGGGCGGGGATAAAACTTAAGTGGTGTTTCGTTTGTGACGATAAAAATAGATAACGGGGATATTGGAGGGAGCGACGCTTGCCCTGAAATATTTACATGAAGGGAAAGTTTTTGTATCGTTAGATATTCAGATTAAATATGTAGATCCAGTATGTAGTTGTGGGTGAGATTAAAGTTGTACAAATACGTTTGAAAAATCAAGTATTGTTATTAATAAAGATTTTATAGAATGAAAATCGTCATAAAAAAACGAAGTCAATGTAATTCTAATATCATGTAGTGTTCTCAATTCCTAGGTGTTCTTGTATTAAGCAGCCAGACTATAAAGAGTCGCCGGTATCTCCGCGAATGATGATGATGATTATGATGATTTCCTTATCAGCGCCGTTTCGTAACTCAATGTCACTCCAACGGCGCAAAAGTTTGCATGAATGTGTTTTACCTTTGTTTTGTCTTTTCACATTTCTTTTATTTTCTCGACATTCATGCATATTTTCCTGTTTTTCTCACCTTGCAAATTCCAGTCATTTCATTGCTCCATCTTTCCTTGGCCTTCACCTTCCACGCTTACCTTTGACATTGTATTTTAAAAATATTTTTGTCAGTTGTCCGTCGTCCATTTTGCATAAATGCAATTTTCTTTTTTGTACTTTCACTGTCATATTCTCGTTTATACCGGACTCATTAAAACCCAACCACTACTGACCCTATCATTTAGAGTCTTACAATTTTCACAGTTTTTCTCTCACACATCAATATTTCAAAAAACACAACGTGAACAATCATTTCAAGCTATTATTATTTAATGTGGGGAAACAAAGACCCATGTAATAAAAATTAAGTCGTGAACAAACAAGAACTTTGAAGATTGGAGGAAAAAAGGATCTCAAAAGGAAGAAACAATTCAAATAGAAGAAACACCATCATCATTGTTTTTTTTATGTAAAATATTATCAGTTTCTAAGTATGATTGTGTAAGAACAAAACGTCTGCAATAGTCTCCCATTGCACTTACATAAATACAGCAACAAAGAGCTATAAAGGCGCTGGATGGGTTTTTCAGTTGTCTTAAGGAAACGTATTCACAGCACTAATTAGTGGTTAATTACACAAGCAGCTTCTTCAAGAGGTCTTACAAAAGCGATTGTCGGGAAGGCACTTAGTTATGGCGGTGCATTATAACGTCGCAAGCCTTTGAGAGCTACAAAATGCTTCGTGGTTTTCCGCTTCTATCAACCCAACGATGTTCTCCACAGATTTTTGGCACCTAAAAAAGTATTCTCTTACAAAAAAAATTACTTTGAGATTGCAGTTTAGCTTATACCACTAGTATATTACAAAAACGTGACAAATGGTACAAAAAATCAAGCAGATTTGTATATAATAATAGTACATTAAATCTTTAGACTTTGGGAATTTTCATGTTTTCCTTGCCGTAATAAAATGGAATCCTTCTATGCATTTCTCAAAGCCAACGAGACAAATTAAATGAGCACAAAACTAATGTTAGAATAATTTATTGGCTAAATCATATAAAACCAATATAAATGTATGTTTTTTTGAGAATCACACCTCAAAAGCCCTCTGCTTGCTGCCAAATAAAATACAAATTAGCACCTTTTAAATGATAAAAGAAAAACAATTTTGTTTTCGATACCTTTTATATGATTTCAGATTTAAAGACAAGATGCTTCAAAGGCGTTAGAAGGCTTTTCCATAAAAAAAGCATTCCTATGCCACAAGAATGTACGAAGGTCTACGTTGTCCAAATTTTGCGACTGAACATTGTAGAGTTAAACTCGATCAAAGCGTTTACCAAACACGTATGAAAACCAATACTCTCACTAGAGGTGCAGCTGTTTTGACTAGACAAATACTATTTCTCTAAAACAATATTTTTGAGTATGAGCGTAGAGCTAAATACTTGGGGTTCTGGTAAATAAGTCGTTACTGCAGAGAAGCAACTCTCATTGTGGGGAAAAACGACGCTAAAGGAAGACAAGTAGGAACTGCTCTCATAATAGTCACGGAACATGGAAACAAGCCACTATTTGTGTTCATATTCATTTGCAACTAACAAAGGAGGTTATTTTTTAAGCTGAAATGTTTTAGTAGACAAAAGACAAGCAAATTATTACATTACATCTAAAGTAAAATATATAAAAAATACCTGGCTTGTATGACTCATGAATGTACGTACGAGTGTAATGTAAATACGTTTCTGAAATGATTTGATACTTTGTCTTGTTTCCATACTATCTTAATCTTCTTTCTTTTTTATTGATTTAAATCTTGCAATATGTACTTATTTCACAAAAAAAAACCTTACCTCATGGATCTTGAGATGATTATGCCAGTACCTCACCACCATTTAGGAAGTCTTCTATCCGGGAATTGATGTTTTTTGCGTCCTACTAGCTACGATGTGTGCGAGTTTTTTTGACTCATTCTAGACACACAATTTCTAACATGATTACCTCCTGAATCCGCTCCATCCCACCATGTCCTGTATTTTACAGACTTTTTGTATGTGATCATTGCAGATGCGATCTTGCAATGTGATCATGGGATGTTTTGAGTAGTCCTTAATTTTGATCCGTAGGTCGTAAAAAAAACTAACACATGTTTTATATTATTTTTTAGTGTTGATCTGTTAACATGTTTTATATGTTAGTATCTTACAGTCGTTACTCATATTTCTCAAACAATACTGAAAATACACATATTTTCTTATAGCTCGGTACAAGGCTGGTTTTAATATTCTAAATAGAGGTACTTTTACATTCATCCCATTGCCAACTGATGACCTTTGTCATAATACCACAGACTTTTGTGTGTTTTGTATAAAGTATCATTTTATGTAATCTGAATAAACACAAAAAAACAGTATAACTTTTCTTCTGAATTAATTAAATGTCATAGCATTTAGACAACAAAATAATGTTAAAAAATGTTGAAAAACAAACATAAAAGTCCTTAAAAAAATAAACATGTTCTCACAAAGTAAAGTAACATAGTAGCTAAAAGCTCTAGAGTACACCAGATAAAAATAGAGTGAGACCTGAAATCACCGATCGGAACAAATCACTTTGCTTTGTATATCTCGGCCGAGCAAATATGTCGAAACTTTGTTAATTCTTCAAGTCCGTAGCACAGAGCGAACGTAGACCGTAGAGAGCGGTTCTCAAAGAAAATGTTATGAAATGTTAGAAAAATGTGAAATGAATGAGATGAAATTGTTGGCAAGGATATGAAAAAGTGGATGCAACCATGCCAAGATTCCGGAGAATTTAAATTAAAGAAATACGAGTATAGATATTAGTATGCTTTCTTGGGTGAGTGCTGATTTTGTATGCATCACACCTCAATCAGCCTTTTGCAAGCTTGGTCATCGCTATAAGAAGTTCCGATTAACAAGCAAAACCCAATTGCTGTAAAACTGGATGAACTTTTGATGACTATTTATTCTTTGCTGCAAAATTTTTTAGCTCAGCGCAGAGGAAATTAAAAGAAAATAAAAGTTTTTTTCCACCTGGAATCTAACTCAGGACCTTTTAATTTACGAGAACGTAACGTTTACCATTAGGCTACAAACCAGTCTATTGATTATAAACTCAATTATTTAACCAAGCTCTCCGTTCATGGAATTACAGTCAGTAATTCTAATTTTTAATTTTAGTTAAAATTTTATTCGGTCATATCCGTACAGTGCCTCAAATCAAAGATAGCTGGTAAAAATAACTTCATCAGATCTTTGTGAAAATTAATTTGTTGCATATCGTTTTTTTATTTGCGTAAATTGGACTTCTTCAATCAGTTTCCTCAATTCTTTTAACTTTTTTTCTCATTCCTATTCACTTCAAAACGTAGACCTTTGCTTTTTTCCTTTAAACTTGCCTATTAAACTTTTTGTTTGACTAGAAAAACAAACCACAAATGCTGACATAGATTACGAGTATGCTCAATACTACAACTTGTTCATTATTTAAGTTCTACAGGTGGACCATGTCTACAAACAGTTTCAGGGCCTCTACCGTAGAGGGTCTGAAAAGGTCTCATTCCTCGCCGCCTCGGAGCACTTAGACCAGTGGCGCAGCTCAGCCATCAATATTTTATTTGCTCCCGTTTGGGTTCCGCCTTGGGAAGGCTTTATGCCAGCAGTTCTCTTTGCAGTACAGCCTCTGTATGTAGCAGGTACCTGTGGTATTTTTTTTACGTAGCTAGTACCTTTGGTATTTTTGTAAGTAGCGTATAGTGCAGTATTTTTTTTATGTTGCGAGTACATTTCATGTACCTTAGGTATTTTTTATTGTATTTTTGTAAGTAGAGTATAACTGCAGTTTTCTTTTTTGTTGCAAGTACATTTCGTTTTTTTGTTAGGAGCAGGTACCTGAGGTATTTTTTTAACTATCTAGTACCTTTGGTATTTTTGTAAATAGCGTATAGCGCAGTATTTTTTTTCTGTTTTCACTTTATTTTGTATTTTTGTTAGTAGCAGGTACCTGAAGTATTTTTTATGTAGTAAAAACCTTCGGTATTTTTTAATGTAGCAAGTACTTCAGGTATGTATTTATTTACGTAGCAGGAAAGTTTCTTCTTTTTTTAGAAAGCTGTTCTCGGAGTATTTTAAGCGTAGCTAGTATCTTTGGTATTTTTGTTTGTAGCAGGTACCAAAGGCAGGTACTAAGCAAAGTAGTTCACGCATTAGAAAAGTAAAGTCTTCGCAGCATTTAATAAATTCACCGAGACTTACTGCATCCACTCCCTGTGTATATTTATTATTGACTGCGTCCATCCACAAGGTTCCCTTCCTGTCCTGCACTGGGCGCATTGCCTTTGCGATAAAGTAAGACTTATGGGACGGAAGGCCGTGGACTTGTAGCTAAGGAGAATTATTGCGCAGGGACACGCGACGCGCTCCGTTGACATTCAGACTCTATGAATGTGAAGAAAGAGAGTAAGGAGGAAGGACACAAGGTAGCAGAAGAAAAATAATGGCTTTCGACCACATTAATGAAAATTTTCAATGCATTGGCTTTCTGTTACTGTTACTGTATCTAGCTGCCATTCAGCTACGGGTGGTCCGTACCTCCATATGTTTTGTTTTTGCACACTTATTTCATGTCCTCAACGTTCACCAACTATACTCTCTTCGTGAATGTCTATAATCTATAATTTCAGCTTCAAAGATATAGTTAAATTTAAAACTCATATCAAAGGTATGTTCACAAATAGACACGTGCTGCTGAATGTGTACTCACAAATTAAAATCAAAACTTCAAATGAATATAGCCCCTGCACCTGAAACTTTTGCCAACCTTCCCTGAAACAGGGGTGACATTGGCTTAGTGAATATTTTTTAACAGGATTAGAAATCAGCCTCATACCAACCTATACGTCAAAGAAGTGGTTCTCTTATTCTCACTCGACAGATTTAACTCACTTGTAACTTTACTTATTTAATCAATTCATTTTTTTCTCGGTCTTCCCCTTTTACGCTTTCTTTTAACATTACTTTTGTTTCTTGCTGTTCCAGTTACAGTGAGGTCTGAATGTGTGCATTATTGAGGAAAATATATTTTTGCAAGTTAGAATAAAAATAACAAAGATACATGATGTTAGAAAATATACGAGTACTCAAAGTACTGTTTACGTTTGAATTCGTGCTTGCATATGAGTTGTGTAGAAACAAAGGGGGTTATCTAACATTGTTGTTGAAAGTAAAATAAATTTATGCCAATTTAAATCAAGCGCCCTTGGAGTGACTACATCACGAAACGGCGATATAAAGAAATCATCAACTCATCATCATCATCAATAGAGGTAAAGTAATTTTCTGTTTTTCCATACATTTATCCTTTTTAAAAAAATGTATACTTAATTTTTTATTCTAAATAGTATTCATATTAAAGATGTATCAGTACTTAAGAGAATTAAAAAAATAAACGAAGAGTAGCTATTGAAACAGAAGAGCTTTTTTAAACATAAAGGTTGTCAGACTCATTCCAACCTATTAGTTAGGGGACTACAATATTACTTTTTAATTAAACACACACAAATTTATTTTAACTGCCCCTCGTTACAGGGAGGGAGATTCAAATTGAATGCACTATTACATTTTCCAAACATCTTTTTTTAAGCACAAAAGCTCCGTAACGTGGGGCCGGGGGGACGAAGCAATAAAGGCTAAATAAACGGTTCAATTATTGTAAAAGTTTGGGACGAGAAAGAGAGAATGCAGTGGTAAGAAATGAGAAACGAAATTTTTCATATATTTATACCAGTATAATATGTAGAAAAAAGTCTTAAATGTCAGAAATGTACTTGATAGATATGCAGATATCTGGTACCTACAGACCTTCTAAACAAATAAAATTTATTTGACATCTTTATTTATGTGAGTCTAACTAACAAACATTGCTCTTGAGGTGGGACTCGCATATAATCAGCGTTAACCAAATAAATAATTGCAGTAGGGGATGAAGGCGTTGGCACTCGAATTTTCATTACTGAAATTAGCACCGGTTCGAGCCCCGCCTGTGCCGTATCGTATCTTATCGACACTAACTTCAAACCTGGTTCAACTGATGTCATTGCATACACACAAACGTTCGCTTTCCCATGAAGGCAAACTGACCAGAATATAGGATGGTAAATTGCATTCATCTTCACAAACCTATCTAAAAAATTAATAGTGAGTTTTGAGAACGAAATGTTTAATCACATTCTCGGATAGATGGCGCATCCGTACCAATGCGTAGCTGAGGTTCATATTTCAAGAATAAAATATCGTGTAAGTAACTTAATCAAGAAAACTTTTGATGGCCATACATATAGTACTTACGTGTAGAGGACTCCAGAATAATCAGAAATGTCTTCGATGGTACCCCTTCTGGTGTTAGATCACATTGACTTCCCAGGATACGATAGGCAGGCAATTTCGAAGCCAACGCGAAAGTCATGAGAGCAAAAGTTGTGGCGTATTTAGTCGTAAGTAAAAAAAAAAAATGAAAAAAATCTTAAAAGGTTCTCCTTAACCATTGTCGGAACAGATTTGTCCTGAGATCCGGCGAATACGGGTATCTATTCAATTACGTGGAAAGGCAGCATGATTGGGAATTGGCTGGGTGGAATTTAATAATAGGAATTGCAGTGGAAGTACTACTGCACTCCATTACACTATTATACTCCTTAAACTCGTAGAGATGGAGCGGGTACGAAATTAAAGAAAAATTGTACAAGCTGTAGAATTCATCTTCAATCGCTGATCAGATTTCTTAACCATACAGCATGTGTAAGAGTGTCTACATGTAAATGTACATAAGGAAATAACCTTCATTTTCTTCTCCTGTAGCGCTGCAGTCAACACGAGCCTTGGCCTCATTCAACTTCTTAGTACAACTTCGTATGTCCTTAAATATGGTTCTCCTGTTTGCAAATTTTCAAAACTGAACTAAATTGTTGAAATATTGTAATACCTAGTTGAAAAATGATGATGAGTTGGTGATTTCATTATAGCGCCGTTTTGTGGTGTAGTCACTCCAAAGGCGCTCATTGGATATCTAAAATGTATTGGATTTATAAGGGGAATAAAAAAGAGGTAGATATTCACACTCGGTAATATTAATGATGATGCATACCTGAAAAGTTAATGAAAATTAAGCAGTGAGTACTTAAATATTCAATCTTAAACTTAGTACGCAGTTTGGTACTATATATAGTAAGTTAAGAACTCAAATTACGTACTAAAAACTGTGACTTAGATTTACACGACTTACGAGGTACTAACTACAGCGACAAATACAAAAAAAAAATGCATTGTTTTTTTTCAAAACTCAAATAAATATTTGTAAGCCTTTCATACACGTTTTTCTTATTTTCTCAGTTTGACCACTATAGTATTTAGATTCTAATGCCTGTACAGAGTCAAAGATTCATCTTTTAAAAGGTGTCATCTTGAAATTAAATTAACATCGCAACACATCAGATTTCCTTCCTTTTGCGACACGAAACAGAAAGTAAAACCATTCCGCTAATGAATAAAGGTCTGCAAAGAAAGATAACCACAGGGAAGAAAGAGAGACGTCAGATCAGACAGAATAAGAAGCAGATAAGACGTCGGAAGAACACTTTGTGAAATTGAAACAGTAGCCCTATACTCTAAGCAAAAAAACTTTCCGTTTTCACTAAAGCAAAGAGATTGAAACAGCGTCTCTATTGAGCGTTTAAATTTATGTACATTTTTTTATTTAACGCTTTAGTTGAGTTTAAAAATTTTTTTTACACTTTGCGTTCTGGTGATCCAATCCAAAGAGTGTCTGCTGACATAGCTTCACTCTTTTCACCTTTCGGAGAATTCTATCTTGGGGTTTTCCTCTGTCCCGCGAAGAAGAGATGCTTTGATCTCGCCCTTGAATTGAATTACACTGAAAGAATCTTCTTGAGATAGCAGCGGGTTGGAATTCCCTGAAAAAGTGTTGGAATGTTTGAATCTGAAATGATAAAGATGTTAATTATTTAATGAATTTGGAAATATTTCAGTTGCGTATAGTTTAATTTTAAAGAGAAACAAAAATATTTTTCAGCGAAATTGTACAAATATTTATACTCCGAATTTGAATATTATCAAGAATTAAAAAAAAACAAGGATTCTAATTTAACTTATAAATATATTAGTAAGTTACTAAGTTACATTTAAAAATATAGTTATTATTTGTTATATATTAATACTTATTTCGTAAATAGAATGATGTATTTGGTAAGCTCTGTTTCTGTGTGTACGAGTATAACACTTCAAAAGCCCTCTGCGAGCTTGGTCTTCACTTTAGAAAGCGCAAATATTCAATAAAAAAGTTGCTGTATGGCTGAATGAACCTTTGGTGGCCGATATTTGGCAAAGGTATATGAGTTTTTCAATCAAGCAAAGTAAATATTTGAAAACATAGAATTGGTATTTTTTGTGTTCCACCGGGATTCGAACTCACAACCATCCGAAGTGTTACCACTAGACTACGGACAGGTCTAATATTGTAAAGAAAGTAATCATGTAAAAAACAATAAACCACGTTCAAGACTCGAAAGAGAAATATCAAGCACTCATTTACCTGATTTTTAAAAAGCGCATTAACAAAAATCTCATAAAATTACCAAAAAAAATACATAAAATTCAAATGTGTATGCGCGAGCATGTAAGCTTCATACAGTCGGCTTTAGGGTCACCAAATTTACATTTCAAATTAACCCCTCGGATATCCGACCCTAACAAATGCAGAGTCCACACACACTGGGGTAGTTATCCTAACAGCGGTATTCATTCTGTGAGAATAACTCAGTAATGCCGTTTTTTGCGCTCATGAAGTGAAAATGCGCGCATTACGACACTTTTGCGCATCCATAATATTTGTTACAATTGCTGTAAAATATTATATTTATTTTAATTTGAAATTTCTACGTAAACAGATGATGTTACATGATAAACAATGGAGACGTTTTTTTACATGTTTAAGGTAACTGATTAGTTTGTTAACCTAACCTAATCTACTCGTATTTATTGGTTGTTATGATATATACTGTAAAAAAATGGTTCACTTGGCCCATGTCACCCTTATTTCAGGCCTTTTTGTCAAAAAGTTCCAGGGCTTATGTTCATTTTAAGTTTGGATTTTAATTTTAAGTACACATACAGCATTTGTACGCGAGCTAAAACATGTGTGTTTGTAAATATACATTTAATGTAAATTTTAAATGTTAATGCGTTGTATACTGTAAGTTCACATGCGGAATGTGTTAGCGCGAACTTATACGTGTCTGCTTGTGAAAATGAATTTAATATGATTCTCAAATGATAAATATCTTTGCAACTTAGATTTAGATTTAATTAAGTCGATACAACTGAGAGATACAAGTTATTGACTATTTTTCATTCTAGATTACTCATGTATTCTCAAGGATTGTTTATGGTTCATCTATTTTATAGATGTTATTTCCATAGAAAATCTGTATAAATCACAAAAATATTCATACAATATTAAAAGGGTTGACCTATCTCAGTGCACCGTACTCAAAAAACTTTGAAAGGGGCTGCCCTTGTTTCATAAATCTTAGGAAAATCTGAACGCCAGCCAACTGAAACAAAATAATACGCAACAACAGCAATTTTTCTATTCACATTTCGTTTATTCGACAGCTCAATCGAGATAACTAACGTCTGTTTATCAAGTACCTAAAAGGTTTTGTTTTAAATTCAGTTCATATATTTTTAAAATGAAAAAAACTGACTCTTTAACAGTAAAAATCAATATATTACACAAACCCGCATTTACCATGACGGTAGTACGGTCGACGGTAATAGACGATTCCTTGATTAATAGGTTGGTATGAGGCTGACCCATACTGTAAAAATGGTTCACTTTGCCAATTTATTCCTGTTTCAGGGACGGTCGGTGAGAGTTGCAGTGCTTATGCTCATTTGAGATTTGGGTTTTTATATTGTAGGTCCACATACCGCATGTGTAAGTGCGAACTTATGCGTGTCTGGTTATGGGAATGCATTTAATATGAATCTTAAATGTGATTTATCATTGCAACTAACATTTTAGATTGTAATAGTCAAAAGTACTTGTTATAAAACATACTCAATTGTGAAAAAACTGGGTTTTTTCATATTTTTTTTTACACTTTCTCATAAAAAAAAAATCTGTGTAAGTGCAAAAACTTTTAAGAATTTACTTTATATAGATTTTGAATTCATAATCTTCACTAATACTATACACAAAACTCTAGTTCTATACAAGCGCTGAAGAAGATTCTAAGGTTGATTGTAGCGTGTCTAGATAACTATATACACTAGCAAGCTCGAGTATGTGCTAGAAAGCTCCAGACATACACGCACTCTCATACTCACCTCGCGTTTATAATTACTACGTATATATTTTAGCTACAAATATCTGCTAACCAATTATAAAGCTCTCACAGTTATTCATTTAACAATATGAAATAGTTTAAAACTATCCATCAGCTGACTGGTCAAATTTATATTTTTCGATTTACATTTTACAATACTTTGTATTTTGTATGTTTTTTTTTACAAAATGAAGAGGTGAACACAGATTATTACTTTATGGTTGGTAGGAATGTACATGTAGGTTTGGGCTTTGGCAGCGTGGTAATGTTTCTGGTTTTGGCCGCTAGGTGACAACGGAAGGAAAGCCAACGGAAATGCTGCGGGTCGTTCGTTATTATATTTTGTCTGCGAGCAACGACCGGCGTTAAAGGCTTCACGGCGTTGGGCAATTTCAGAGTTTTAACAATTTAAATGTTACTTTGTATTAATTACTTTGGAAAATACAACGAGGTTATGTTGAAAAATTATGTATGTATGTGGAGGCATTGGAAAGAGTTAGGACGGTAGGGGCAAGTGGTGTAGCTATGGACACGCCGTTTTTTTTTCGACCTAATATTTTTTTCTCGCAAGTTAAGAAAGGTAGAGAAAAGATTGTTTATGTTATGTATTTATTGTCTAATTGTGCATAACCAACTTATTTTTAGTTTTGTATTATATTGACCTGTTTTGTGTTACGACCTTTCCCCCAAAAATCGCATTTTTGTCCAGAGGTACACTTATGGGTGTGTACCTGTGGACAGGAGTAAGTGTACCTTGGGACAGCATGTGTACCTCTGGACATCAAAAAAAATAAGTTGTTTAAAAATGATTAAACATGGTATTATTTTATATTTTATTGGTCATAAAATTGCACAAACTTATTATTATAAAAATGAGAACAAAACATTTTGATAGCGATTATTAAAAACACGTAATATAAAGATTTATTTTTAAAAAAACAATAAAAATTATTTTCTAAAAATTAAACAAAAAACTTTGTGTAATACCACTTTGAGTACATATTTTAATTCAAGAGTACTTTCGGTGTTATACCATCGTCAGTTGAAAATATACTAAAACTTAAAATTAAAGACATTGCAGACAGTGTGGGGGTGGTAGGAAGGGGTAGGGGAGGAGTCTAATGAGCTAGGTTCTTTAATGAGTGGAAGTCTTCTCCTCTTTTAAATATAATTTGTAAACCCAGAACCAAACCATAAATCATCCTCCTAGCTCCTCCCACTTCCACTCATTAAAGAACCTAGCTCATTAGACTCCTCCCCTACCCCTTCCTAGCTCCCTAGCTTCCTAGCTCATTAGACTCCTCCCCTACCCCTTCCTACCACCCCCACACTGTCTGCAATGTCTTTAATTTTAAGTTTTAGTATATTTTCAACTGACGATGGTATAACACCGAAAGTACTCTTGAATTAAAATATGTACTCAAAGTGGTATTACACAAAGTTTTTTGTTTAATTTTTAGAAAATAATTTTTATTGTTTTTTTAAAAATAAATCTTTATAATGGCTTACCACAGTATTTCACTAAACAAATTTGAACACGTAATATATATTGTTAGAAGAACCTACCTTATAACAACAAATAGTATTAAAAATATTTTTTATTTTCCATGTAGAACTCATTCATCTCTTCGGAATCGTATGAATCTGATCCAAAAACACCTTTATCCAAACGCTGCATTTTATGAAAAGTGTGAGGATGCAAAGTTGAAATGAAAACTATCGATTCTTTTGCTTTTTCGAAAACTTGTATATTTATATGGGAATCGTGGTTATCCATGATTAGGAGAATTTGATCACTTTTTCAAGGTATCACATGAGCAACTTTGATTCGTTTGACCAACTAAAAGATGAATATAAAAATAAATTAGAATAGTCTAACAAGCATTTTATTTTAAGTTGAGTAGGTACCGGTGGACACAAGGCGTGTACCTTTGGACGTCCATAGGTACACGCAAAAATGTGTCCAGAGGTACACAAATGATACTAATTTAAAACATCAACTGATATTTAATTTTGAGGTTCAAAATAAGGCAAATGAATGCTCTATCGTTTTAAGCACTCCCTAAAGCCTAAATTGGTATTATCATTTGACTAAAATATTTCATAATCACACCATGAAAACTGTTTAAAAATGCATAAAAACTAACTTTTTGTTGCTGAAAACTTGAATTGTAAAAAACGGGCACGTGTTATAGGTGATGACAAGTTACACACAATAATATTTAGAGCTATCAAAAATGTAATATCCCCGTTTATGTGATGATTTTTAATCTTCTGTATTTCCAGAGATATGATGGTGTCCAAAGGTACACAGGTCCAGAGGTACACCACTTGCCCCTAGAATTAGCGCCAGAATTGAGTTAAAAAAATATGGAAAAACAGGAAAATTTATGTTACGAGCACTGTTCATCATTATAAATACGAAACACCGTTTTTTATATACTTGGATTGATAAATAACAAAAATCTAATTTCTCACAAAACGAGCGTAAATAAATGATTCTTTTTTAAAATTTCACGTTTACTTTATAAGTAATTTTATGACTAACAGTGTAGAAGCTAGAGAAAATACGAAAACAACCAATGGACTACTCAGAACATCCGGAACGAAAGTTCTTAGAATGATTTCAGGCAGAACATTGCAAGATCGCATCTGCAATAATCACATACAAAAATTCTGTTAAATTAAGGACACAGTGAAATGGACTAGATTCAGCAGAGATCATACCTTGAGAATGAACCACGAAAGACTTGCACACACCGATCATAGCCAATGAGATGCTAATAAGTCAACGCCCAAAATGGAAGACTACATAAAAGGTAAAAAAAATACTCATTGCTGGCTATCTTCATCCCAGGGTTTATGAGCTGATAAGATTTATTTTATGAATTATAGATTGAAAGTCTTTAGAAAAAAAGAAGAAGAAAGCGTTAAAAAACCTTGATGAAGAAAACGGATCACCTTCATTAACACTTTGTAATAACCTGTCGTCTACAGTCTACTCTCAAATGCGTCAACATTGAAAGCGCCGTTAAATTCTGTGTAAAACTATCGATATTTAAATTAAACAAATTTCAGACAAACTTTTCAGCAAAACGGAAGTAATTTCCGTTCACATGCAACCGCCCGTTATCCAATTTTGATCGTAAAGCTAACGTGTGGGATTTCCAAGCATACTTCATACTTTGTATGAGACCCTGGTACATGAGACGGCCAACAAAGGAAGCGGACCAAAGAGGAAAGTTCTCCGGATGACAGGCTGCTACAGGAGGTAATATAATATTGTAGTGTATGTGTGAGCGCCAAGTATACAACTTAACGTTCAAACTCAACCAAGAAATGTATTTTAAGTAAAACGCTTACTAGAGGTGCTGTTTTAGTATCAATACATTTTTTTGCTGAAAGCAAAGGCTGAGTTTTGATGCATGGTTTTTACTTGAGGCACTGTTTACTCCTGTTACCTCTTCATATCTTGTGTACTCTTGATCGCTCGCATGACATCATAATCAAAGAAAGTGAAGCTTTTTTTTACAATCGTTTGAAAATGATAAATGGAGTGGAATAAAAGTGTTATAACGATTGAATGCGTTTTTAGCGACATATTACATAAGACAAAATTGTTTTGATGAAAAGATGGACGAGGAAGTATTTGGTGTGGATGTTTCATATTTGGATTTTTCTTGCCGGGGAAAAGTCACGCGTCCATTGAACAATGGCTTAAAGCAACCAATAACCAAATATAAGTAACAATTTGTTGAAAAAATTCTGACGTAAGACGTAACAGTTTTTATGTCAGTAAAAATGTGTTTACCTTTTATTTTGTATAAAGTTTGAAAAACTAATTTTACGAACTGTGATATAGAACGACGCGATAAAGTGAGGAGAACGGATTTCTCAACATTTCGTTGGAGTTGTTTCGATTTCATTAGGCGACGATTAGGTGGCGATTTCAATGTGATGCGCCTGTTTGGCGCAGAAGAGATACGTCACAAGTAAGAAAAAAATTATGCAATACGTTCTTCTCTACACTATTTTTTAATAAGTCGTTTTGTAGTTAAATCTACAATCTCATTCTTCATTTAAATTATTTACTACAGAATTTAAGGTAAAAGTAAATTTCTACATCTTCGGCTCAGTGGATATATAATCTATAATTTAAGTTGCAAAGATATATTGCATTCAAAATTCATATTACTTATTATAAAAATCTATCCAATTTTCGCCAAAACTAAAAATAACAATGTTTTTAAGTTCACTGCTATCAAAGCGGTTTTAATATAAAATTTCATTATTTCAATTTGAGCTGACGCGGTGCGAATTAAAAGGGAAATTATTTTATTTTCCTCAAATGAAATCTCCCACTGCATTTAAATTGCTTCAATGAGACAAGCTCTCCAATTTTATTCCAGGACCGCAAAAAATGAAACCTTGCAATAAAAATATCCCCGGGCGGCACTTGAAAGAATTTTTATATTTTCTTTCTACCCTTCTCTACCCAAAGCATGAAACATTACGTTTAAACTCATATATTCCGTTTCCCCAAAAAAATATGATAACTTAAACGCTCACTAAGAATGCTGAATATGTTTTTTTGTAAACGCTTTGGTGAAAGTTACATAGGATTGTTTTATACTTTGGGTTGCTGAGGTCCAAACGGGAAGAGACTTTAGTGTCGTTAATACTTAGTGCGACGCAAAAGTAATTTTGGAAAATTTCCCTCCTCGCGACAAATGAGATGGAGGGAACAGTAAACATTATAAGGCAAAAGATTCTGCCCGCTGATAAGGGTTCAGAAAACGAAGAGTTCCTCTGCCTTCTCATCTCGTTTTTGGCTTTAGAGCTGATCTGAAGATACCGCCGCATTGGCGAAAGCTGCTTCTGCGACGAAATTGAATTGAATCTACTTTGTAAGTTTTAAACGCCGAGAGATATAAGTAGAATTGCTTTTATGGTGGTGATTTTTTTCACCTATTCTGTAAAAAAAGGTTTTCAACTGCAAAATGCTTTAATGAATTTGATCAAGTATTTTCAAAGTTTTCTACCTTGGGGTGTAATGAATATTTCAAATATATCCCGAGAGTCAAATATCTAAATTCATTGTATTAAAAAGGGCTTTAAAAATCAACATTGTTGAAAATTACCACATATTTTGTTCTCTTTGCAACCGTTGTATTCTTTTGATCTTAAAATTAACAAATTAATGAACTGATTGAAATAATGCACTGATTAATAAAATTTAAACAAAGCTAGCTCTATGACAGATATATTGGTATGAGGTATATATTGGATGCTCCTTGACTGATAGGTTGGTACGAGGCTGACCACCCGTGCTGTAAAAATCGGTTCACTTTTGCCAATGCCACCCCGGTTCAGGGAACGGCGGCAGGAGTTGCAAGGTTTATGTCCATGTGAGGTTTTCTTTATTTGTATGCACACATGCAGAATGTGTAGGCGCGAACCTACATGTGCCTGTCTGTAGGCATGCATTTCATATGAGCCTTAAATGCTTACATATCCTTGCAGCTTAGATTATAGATTATAGGTTGACCCCTTGTGCGCTAAAAATTGGTCCACTTTAGCCAATGTCACCTCGAGTTCAGGGAAAAGCGGGCGGAGGTTTTGTTTATTTGCATGCACACATGCAGAATGTGTAGGCGAAAACCTACATGTGCCTCTGTGTGGGTATGCATTTAATACGAGCCTTAAATGTTAACATGTCTTTGCAGCTTAGATTATAGATGCAGTTTTGTTCTACATGCCAAGAAAAAAATAAATAAAAAAAGTTAATATATCTGCGCAACTTTGATTAAATGAAAACGCAAAAATGAATCTTGTTAAAAAAACAATACGTATATGATTGAAAGACACGTACTACGTAAGTTAAAACTTTTCGGTTTCTCTAATGTGAAAGCTACTCGAAGACGCGTGGTTTCTTAAAAAAAAAAACGATACGATGTTTGTGAAAAATTCAACGCAAAATTCCAGTCGATAATGCGTCCCGGGTCTCCAGCCTCACGCCACAGGAGGGAGGAGGTGATGGTGCTCCGATAGTGGAATATCACATGTCATCAGCTTTTATGGCGATTCCATAAAGAGCCGCGGGGAGGCGTGCAGGGGTGCATTAGGTATATTAAATGTAGACACGTAGACACGTATATTTTTGCGCTTAAACATGCCGCACATGAACCTACAATAGAAAACCCAATCTCAAATGAACATAAGCCTTGCAACTCTTGCCAAACTTCCCTGAAACAGGGGTGGCATTGGCAAAATGAACCATTCTTTAAAGTATGGGTGGTCAGCCTTATACTAATCAATAAGTCAAGGAAGGCCGTGGCTGAAAAGAGAACCAATTCTCAAACAACACCCAGTTGCCATTATGGACCTAAGTAGGATGGACTTTTGGTGACCACTTTTTGGTAAAGGCAAATTATTTTTTCAGCCCAGCGAAGGGTATCTTTAAATTTTATTTTTATTTTTGCTTTGGCGGGAATCGGACCCGCCACTTTCTTTTTCAAGTCCAAAACATTAACCACTAGACTGCGGACTGGTAGTTATAGGTTAAATATAGTTTTAAGTCTTAAACACATTTTTGTTCAATGAAACCTATTTTGTTCATTGACATTTTGTTCAAATACAATAAGTAACGTACTACGTAAACATGCTTACATCGAGCTATAACTTTTTATCTTAATTATTCAGAAAGCACAAGGATATAATATTGTACGTACGCTCACTTCAGACTATCAGATCTCCGCAAAAACTTTGTAACGCCAGAGTAATGTCAGAGGTTAAAACTAACGCGAGCTCAAGCAGCCTTCCCTTAGTATAACGCGTGCTAAATGATTCTCATTCGGAAGGGTTAAGCCAACGATTAGACTCGAATTATACCGACTTAATCTACCCCTATAAGTGTATATTTGGCTACTTCTTTATAAATTTCCATCTTTCCCCTTCTTCTTCCTTTTATACATACGTTTGTGCTGCTACTTCCTCCTATGATCCAGTGTCATTCCTTGGCGCGTTATTCCCGAAGGGTTTCGCATGTGGCGAGTGGAACCTATGTTATTGGTTGATAAGGACCTGAGTCATATAGAGTTGTGGCTTCACCCTCGTTAGACATTTTAAAGAATGAAAAAAAAACGGATTTTACTGACCGTGCAAAAGAGTAGAACGATTTTCTCTACGTTTCGTCGGAGTCATATCCGACGTCCCAGGAGACGTGTGTCCTCTACAAAGAGGAACCACGAACTGTTGTGCATTATTGTTGTTTGATCGAGGCCGAAGGTTGTAGGTACGATGGTTGTAAACACTATGGATGTATCACCGAAGGTTAATAAAAGTACCTAAAACCTTCGACCTCGATCAAACAACAATAATTCAACAGTTCGTGGTTCCTCTTTGTAGAGGACACACGTCTCCTGAGGACGTCGGATATGACTCCGACGAAACGTAGAGAAAGTTGTTCTTCTCCTTTGCACGGTCAGTAAAATCCGTTTTTTTCATTCTTTAAAAGTGGCATTTACCCGTCGAGAATAAAAACATTTTCAAAATCGTAAGTTGTCACGTTTAATTGTAAGTTTTATGTAATACTTAAAGACTATCCGGTCAATACCTCAGTTGTTGGAACGCTTGCACTTGCCAGAATGATCCTATCGATGAATGAGCCTATTTCGAAATTAATTCCTATAGGAATCATTTTTGAAAAAATAATGCTCTTTGCTGTGGTGTCACAGTATTCATCAAGATCATCTTCATCATTGGACTTTTTCGCTGAAGAAGGTCATAGTTGACATGGGCGAAACGTCCGGAAACTCCAACTTTCATGGACCACGATAACAGATCCCGGAAAAAATCTCTCTAGCATGGATAACAATGGTTTAACTTGGATAACAATAACAAAGTAAACAATGGATACAATGCCTGTTTTCAAGTAAACATAAAATAAAGATCTATAGTTCACTTTGAGCCGTTGAATTGAATGACATGAATGTTTAATATGTTTACAAAGGGCCAAATATTTATTCCACAATAAATTTCTCTACCCTGTACACGCGCCTTCTTTGAATATCTCATTCATTCGCAAACAGTATAAAAGTAATGTCAATTATTTATAATGTGAATATTATATGAAAGGAGAACTTTAAAATTCGCTGTAATAACTCGGGCAAAATAATGAAATATTACCTCTATTACTTTGTTGTACCGAAAATACCACACGCACATTAATCAACCCTTAGATAAATTATTCGCATAGACTTACTCCAAGTACAAAACTTCACACGTAAGCTCAACTGCCAAAAAAATATACAGAAAATGAAACAGCGCCTCTTACACACGCTTAAGTTTTAATGCATGTATGGTAAAACGCTATGAGTGAGTTGAAACATAAAGTTATTTACCGTGTTTCAAAATTTAAGCTCCGACTCTTAAGTGAGACATAATACGCATTTTCGAGGAGATTAACACCCGTATTATAAAACGATGCTATGAGACCTCATAGTTGGCTTCGTTTTCTTGGAAGGGTGGTCTATCGTTTTTCATATTTAACTGGCATGTTCTCACCCATTTAAATGGGTTTTTAGGCGGCAGATACTCAGATCTGCTGAAGATGGAGTAGTGAACTTGGTTCAGCGACACCAGCAGACACGCACTAATTTACGGTACCGAGCTTTCCGGTTTGCGGGCCCATAGAAATGGAACAGACTACAACCTATTGTGACGACGGAAAAAAACTGTCGTCTTTAAAGGAGCACTAAAAACGACTTTTGTGAGAATTCTGATTTATTTGAATTAGTTCACCACCATCGTGCAAAAAAGTTGCTTTCTGAAGATTCTAGCTACAAAAACAACGAAAAACAAAGAAGCCGACAATAATGCGAGTTATCTCTAAAAGGTTTGTCTTATTTTTTTAAAAATCTTTTTTTAACCCTTAACTTGGCAGAGGCAAAAATTCTTATTTTTTTAGTTTTTTTTATAAAATTTGTCTATAAAAAAAATCAAAGATTTCGGGAAAAATAGTTTTAAAAATCCTAGATTTTCACTTTTCTGGAAATCGCATGTATCTAATAGGATACATTGCCAAGCTCCTGGAGAACCACTCGCGCTGTTTTATGTATACAATAGGATACACTGCCAGGCGACTGGAGATTTAGTTCGAAATCAATTTTATGTATATATTATAAAAGGGTTCATTTATTGCGACTTAATTTATTATAAATCAATGATAAATATAATATTACAAATGATATGAAAGAAATAAAACATTTTGTAAGTTTATTTTTATACAAAAAAATCAAAGTTACAAAAAATCAATTGACCGAAAAGTGTCTTGGCCACCATAAACTAAAAAGTCAAGGATAAGACCTGATACTCCGTTTTTATAATTTTGAATGAGTTGATATGGGTGTCGTTAAATTTTGAGAAATGGAAGCTGATACAGATGTAAATGATGATAAGGATGGATGGCAAGGCACTGTAACTGCTAATTGCAGCACTTGGGCTCGGATAAACCCGTGTAATGATGGGAGTTAATTGATTGTTGCAGTAGGTATCATTGATTTTTTCGTCAGTGTTAGAATTTAAAATATTCATTGTTTCCAAGGAGAAATTCAAGGAAGGAGCTGAACTTGTAGACGGTGATAGAGGACGAAGCTCATCTTCGTCTGTGGATTCATCACTCATATCTGATGATGCTTGCATGCGAAGAACTAAGCTCTATATTTTTTCCATTTGTGTATGCGGTTTACTTTCCAAGAAAAAAAGCATTCAGCATCAACAAAGAAACATAAAAAAAAAAATAATAAAGACTAGTTCTATAGAGCATTACCCCAAAATATACTAGGAAAAGGGGAATAATAAATTACATATTCTTAAAAATAAGAAGTACAACACTAAGCAAATAAACGATCAAGATAAGACAAACCATTCAGTATTATTACAAAACACTAAAATTCCATTTTTTCTGGAAATAATTCAAAAAACTTTTTTTCTCAGAACTGGTCAGTTTTTGCTTTTGTATGAAATGCATACAAACAGTCCTTCTCCCAGCGCTTGGCAGCGTATCTAATAATATACATCGCCCGGCAACACTACTTCTCTAGTCCCTTAGCAATGTATCCTATTGGATACAGCGGAATAAACATTGGAATAACAGATTATTGGACCAATAAAAAATAAATTTTACTATACATGTTGAAACATTAATTATTTGAGACTATAAAAATATTTTTTAATTTAAATTTAAAACATTTGAAAAAAATAAATAAACTTATTTAGGTTTTCAGCAGTAACTTTGTGAAAGTTCATCTTTACAATTGTTAAAAATGAAAAACTTTGTTATAATTCACTGTGTGAGCTTTATTTTTAAAAACACTACTAGTTTCGGTGGGTCAATATCCACCATCGACGTGTTTTTAAAAATAAAGCTCACACAGTGAATTATAACAAAGTTTTTCATTTTTAACAATTGTAAAGATGAACTTTCACAAAGTTACTGCTGAAAACCTAAATAAGTTAATAGTGGCCAGTACGGCAAAAAAGGCAGAAATGTACAAAAAACTACATATAAAATACAAAATCACTTCACTTAACCTTTACTAAAATAAATAAAAGTTACTAGAGCGCCCGCGCCACCCTTTGACCTCATTGCCATCTCGTTTGAAAAAAACACACAAAGGCTTTTTACAGACGGTTTATTATTTTTTACCATAAACAATACAACCTAAAGAAAAAGATCCAAATATTTTTAAATATTTAATATTTGTAGTTTTGGTCACAGATTTAAATAAAAACGATGTATCTAATAAGATACGTTGCCAAGTTAAGGGTTAAGAAAGCCAATGCGGGAGACTCCCTAGATTCAAGAGACTCTAACCCCCGTATTCACGATCAAAACTGGCACTTCCTTAAGGGCAAACCAGCGCTTAGATTGGGAAAATTCATTTCAAGAACAATACTTAAGGTAAAATTAGCGCTTAAGCGCTCCAAAAACTAGCACTCAGGTAAGTAAGGTCGACACGTATATTAACCAACGCTTAAGCGCTGTCAAAATATTCCGTCATATTTCATTGTTATCACATTTTTTGTTTGATTGTGAATTTACATGAAAAAATGAATTCTTACTATAAACATGATTTTTACAAGTGTATTAACATTGTTTTGACGAGTTCATTTACATTGCTTGACCATCAGAATTGGGTTTGTTCTCCGGTATGGTCTAGGACCATACTGCAATGACAGATGAACTGTCAAAATATTCCGCCGCATTTCATCAGCACATTTTTTGTTTGGTTGTGAATTATTTACATAAAATAATGAATTATTTCGATACAGTTGACTTCAACGAGAATAATAACATTGTTTTGTTCAAAAATAGTGTCCCAAGAAAATATATCAGAGACTGTAAATTCCCATTTACGTATTACGAAGAGGAAGAATTTAGAAGACGTTTTTGATTGAAAAAATGCGTCGTTCTGTATACAGTTTTGCCGTTGCTCATTGAGGGTTGCAAAGCCAACAATTTCTTCGATCTGTTATTTTATCTTCTATTACAGGTTTTTCTTTAATCAGAGCCACCAGCAGCTCCTTTTCCGCTGGAGAAAACAACATCTTTTTGGCGCTGAAATCGATCAAAACACTTTACATTGGATATTACATAAATGTATTTTTAAAAACTAATAGAAATTGTACACAAACAAATTCGTACTTACGGTTTACTTAAAGTAGTAATTGCGTTATACGTACTTATTTGTTGTCAAGTTTTATGCAAAGTTGATATGACATTGAAATTTGAAAGAGGCGGCAATGATAAGAGTGAAGTACGCCGAATATCGGTCGGAAGGTACTGACCAATTACAGAGCTGGGTTTTTTCGAGAGCCAATGACAAACCCGTACGTCTCCTGGGGGTTGGGCACTACGCTGATTACTGCTTGAGTGTTCTTTGTGAAACAAAACGCTCCAGAATGTCGACCCTTGAGTAAGTGTAGCGCTTGAGTAAGGCACTTAAATCAGTTTTGATCGTGAATACGGGGGTAAGGGTCTATGACACTTGTTATAGTGCCGCAGAGGTGTTGGTGATGTGGCAGTTGTCCATGTCCGGTTGCAGGGCCGTTAGCTGCGCAGTGCTGTGGTGTGTGTGGCGTTGCTTTGTTTTGAGACACTGAGAGGAAATGGCGATTGATATTTGATTTGAAAAGGGCAAGGTTAAATTGGGATGGAAACACAGATATCGGTAACTCCGACGACTAATCTGAAGAGTGATTTATATTTTTAAATTTATCGTAATTTGCCAATCCTAGGATTGTTTTTTTTTCATTTTACTTTTTCCCCATTTCTCGAGTGACGAGTGATCCGACGACTAATCCGAAGAGTGATTAATATTTGTAAATTTATCGTAATTTGCCAGTCCTAGGATTGTTTCTGTGCATTTTACTTTTTCTCCATTTCTCCCCATCCACGGCAATCCGTTTGAACTCCTCGTATGAGGAACAGCACATATGTGGCAATATACCCTGCATAAATTCTCGGCGTAGTCGTCTCCTCGATTATCTCCTCACCTATGCTATGCAAGAGACCTTCCTGGTATTGTATTCCTTGCGTAAGATTGGTTGTTTAAAATGTAAGCTCAAACTCAAAGCTTAGGATTCAAGCACAGCATTGCAAGGTCTCATAGCGTCGTTTTTGAATGCTGATGTACGCGTCCTAGGTCATAAGTTAAGGGTAGCTTTGCGTAGATAAGTGGGGCTTAGTGAATATGCGAGTTTTATGTTAATGCGTAGGACCACCTTGAGAAAAATAAAATAGCTTGTCGAGCCTTTCATGGGTATAACAAGAGACAAGAGCTCTTGAATATCCTGAAAGATTCTTAAATATTATATACTGTAGGTTATCAGGCGTGAAGTTACAGTTGTTATTTTTTTAAAGTTTTGTACGACAAACTATAATATGATTAAAAGTGTTTGAAAATCAGTATTGAATCGTTTCAATTTTACTGTAAATAATAATAATCTTTAATCTAAGTTGCAAGGATATATTCATTCAATGTTCTCAAATGCATGCCCACAAACAAACACGTGTAGTTCGCGCTTACAAATGCTGAATATGTACTTACAAATAAAATCCAACCCTCAAATAAACTTAAGCCCTACAACTTTTGCCAACCTTTCCTGACTCAGAGGTGACATTGGCAATAATAATAATAATAATAAATCTTAAACGAAAAACTGAATTTATCGTAGACGTAGCATTTTAATTCATGTAAAGTTACTAAAAAAGCTTATGCGCTTAAAAATTGCGTCTTTGCGGGTTTTTGAATTGTTATAACTATGTTGTTATTCACATTATTCACATATAGTACGTGTATAACTGTTTGTTTGTTTAATAAAAAAAAAATAAAAAAAAATAAAAAACTTTTATATTCAAGAACTATAGTTTAAAGGGTCGTTATGTTGTAATTCAAAATGTATGCCATGAAATTGAAAAACTCAAGATTGTCTTGACTCACATATTATGAAAAAAATAATCTTTAAATTTATATGAAAGGAATTTCACCCTACATGTAAACATAGAGCTGAATCCAAGGTAGATTACATGAAAAGTGTTGGTGAAACATTTTGAAAAGAAACACGATAAGAAATATGATAAACAAAACATAACGCACAGACATTTGCGTTTACTGCTAAAACAGATCGAAAGATTATTTATTTACATTTTCTCCCAAAAACCTCGAAATGACAGTCTTATCTCCAACATTGATGTCGTCTTTTATGGCGTAAGGTTGCAGCTTGGCTTACACCTCCATAATATGACAAATATGTGAAAAATGATACAGTCATAAAGGCAGATTCGTTTAACACTACGATGTCAGGCAGCTTTTGTACGAAGCTTGGCACATAAAAAAAGTTGCATAGATATATTGATATCTAAGGCTTATATTAAATGCACACCCACAGAAAGGCACCTGTACGTTCGCGCTTACATGTACTGCGTGTGTACTTATAAATAAACACCAAAATTCATATGAACATAAAACTTGTAACTCCTGACGTCCTTCCCTGAAATCGGAATGGCTTTGACAAAATTAAACCAAGATTTATAGCATGAGGTCAGGCTCATACCAATAAATATTAACATTAAAGATTCAAAATATTAAATTCGTGTTTACAAGCAGACACTTGTAAATAACCGCCTACACATGCTCAATGTGAACAAACAAAATAACAAAAACCCAGCTCTTGAATAAACGTAAATAAATCTTGCAGTTTTTATCAACCTTCCCTGAAACAAGATGTGAAGTGGCTCAATGTGATTAATAAAATAAATCATCAGCATCATCACATTTGTATTTACGTTTACGTTTATATTCCTTGACTTATAGGTTGGTATGAGGCTGACCACCCATACTGTAAAAAATGGTTCACTTTGCCAATGTCCCTCCTGTTTCAGGGAAGGTCGGCAAGATTTGCAGGGCTTATGTTCATTTGAGATTGGGTTTTTTATATTGTAGGTCCACATGCGACATGTATGAGCGCAAAATTATACGTGTCTGCTTGTGGGAATGCATTTAATATGAATCTCTAATGATACATATATTTGCAACTTAGATTTAGATTAGATTAGATTAGTGACATTACGTTTATGATTGAGAAACGCCTGAAAATCGCAGAGTTAATTTAACTTATTCATGTATTCATTGGAACAGATAAAAGTTTGGACGTAAATAACGAGATCCTGTCTTGATTTCTTCGCGAACTTGTTCCCACATCTTTTCAGGGATAAACTTTTTCCTTTCATGTTTTATTGCGGTTGATGCGATTTTGTTTTCGCTTTTTGTATTTTGGTTTTTCTTTTTCAACAAGATGGTGCATAAAATCTTACAGCTGTTTGCGTCGTAGTTGAACCAAAAAGAGACATTTCTAAAAAACATATGCTATTTTTTTGCTAGTAGTAATCTATAATGTAGAGACGTTTTCATGGAAAACTTTTGTTCAACTTTCTTATTAAATAATGCAAGGCGTAAACAAACTTATTTTTAAAATCTAACACAAAAATATACACACTCACGCAAACGCTACAAAACTACACAAATAGTGTAATTTCTTGCTTGCCGCTTTCTTTCCAAAGGAGTAGGGTTTGGAAAGTGAACCTATTTCTTTTTTTAAGGGGGCCAGCCTTACGCCAACCCTTTAAGTTGAAATGGAGGTTTCCCAGCTGGTCCTATTTATTGTTAGGGCTGAGTAAACCTTGCCGGTATTTTATTGTGGGCTTGCTATAAACACCAAAACGAATAATATTTGTTGACACCCGCGGTGGGATTCGAATCCGAGCTCTCGGCAAATAACGGAAGCACTCAAATGACATATTGTAACTATTACGTTTTGAAACTTTTTAGAATGAATAAA
This sequence comes from Agapetus fuscipes, assembly GCA_951799405.1. Lineage (NCBI taxonomy): Eukaryota > Metazoa > Arthropoda > Insecta > Trichoptera > Glossosomatidae > Agapetus > Agapetus fuscipes. Next base: position 11,663,047 of record OX637342.1, read on the forward strand.
TTACGACTATTTTTCCAAACATTTTTATAAGCTAGACGCTAGTAAATGTGTATACTCGTATTTCTAGCCTACACAACCAAAACTTAATTATGATGTTGTTAGCTCTCATTGCTTCAGCTACCGCGTTACTTCAAGCGTAGCACGACACAAAGCTTGTCTTGGCGGGCTGTTCTCCTATGAAATGTTGTAGAGAGAACTTGCATTTGTCAACCAAGGCTGAGTCGGGAGTGGTTGGGATGGGTACGCCGAAAATACGGATTCTCATCCCACAGGATTATGCTGTAGAATGTTAACATTCACGCGTCGTTTATTTGTTTTAAACATCAATAATATTACTTGGAACTATCTGCCATTTTCTCAAATTTAGTGTAAATCATTGCATCTTTAATCTTTCATTTAAGTTGTGAATATATATAAGATGGTTTGGGCATATGGAGAGAATGAATGAGGAAAGACTGACGAAGAAAGTATATGTTGGTAGAATAGATGGATGTCGTGGTAGAGGAAGACCGAAAAAGGTATGGATGGACCAAATATCCGAAATTGCGAATGAATGGAATATCCAGAGTCATAATAAAAGAAGAGCTTGTATGAAGAAGGTTATGACTCTGGAGGAAATGAAAGAAGTATGTAAGGATAGAAAGAAATGGCGGTTGATCTGTGATGTTGGCGGCTGGGGTTTGTTAAAGTAAAATTGGTTTTGTGATTTAGTTTTTTATGTCAATGTATAGGTATATTGTTGTTTATTGATTTTAAAAATGTAATTTGTCATGTATGTTCCTTGACTTATAGGTTGTTATGCGGCTGACCACCCATACTGTAAAAAAAATTGGTTCACTTTGCCAATGTCACCCCTGTTTCAGGGAAGGACGGCAAGAGTTGCAAGGCTTATGTTCATTTGAGATTGGGTTTTTATATTGTAGGTCCACATGCGGCATGTGTTAGCGCGAAATTATACATATCTGCTTGTGGGAATGCATTTAATATAAATATTAAATGATATATATCTTTGCAGCTTAGATTAGATTAGATTAGAATATATAAGAATTTAAGATTCCTTTTTAATGCATGCACAAAAACAGACATATGACCACGTATACTGTATGCCAATCAGCAGTTTTTGGTCACTAACTGAAACATGGATAACATTGGAAGAAATGTACCAATTTTTTTACACAATTTTATTTTCTTCATTTACTGTACAAATAACAGATTTTAAACGTTTTTGTTCTTTAGACCATCATCACATAAACAGACTTTTGTTAAATATACTTGTAGTATAATTAATTTTCAGACTGTTAATACAAACTCCGCCATTGCCGGTCCCAAGCCCGGATGCAAAAGGAGGAGGGTTCTATGGCTAGGCCAGCTACCTGCCATAGGTAAAAAAGAAGCTAAGCTAACAGACCGGAAAACCAAGCCTCGGAACACGGTAGATCCCCAAGACTGACCCAAGCAAGGAAAAGGATAAAACGATTACGGAAACAAAACACAATGCGGATAGGATGCTGGAATGTTAGGTCATGGAATGGAAAAAAGCAGGAGGTAATAGAAGAGTTGGAACATCATAAAATAGACATCTGTGGATTATCAGAAACAATAAAGAAGGGCAAAGGAACATCAAAACACTCCAACTATATTCTAATATATAGCGGGAAAGATAAACACCAAAGAGCCAGCTCAGGTGTCGGAATCCTGCTGCATGAGAAGTACGAGAACTCTATCGACAACATTGAATATATCAACCATAGAATATTAAAAGTATCACTTAAAATGGATAATAGCCGCCTGAACCTAATAAATGTGTACGCACCTGACATAACGAAACCGATCGAAGAGTCGGAAGAATTTTATACTCAGCTTCAAGATGCAATATCTCAAACACCACATACAGAAAAACTAATTATGTTCGGTGACTTCAACGCTCGCATTGGAGACACACCTCTAGATGGCACCAAACAACGATTCAATGAATCAACCATAAACCAAAACGGCGAAATGCTAATAGACCTATGTGCTCGAAGTGAGATGAGAATAGGTAACACATATTTCCCACACAAACTACAGCACAAGTATACCTTCGAAAATTCGCGAGGAGATAGGTCTATGATTGATTTCATCATAACAAACAGAAAAATCCATCCTTCTATAATAAATGACATCCGAGTTTTGGCCTCGGCAAACATTGGCTCTGATCATCATCTGGTTCTGTGTAAGATAATTATGAAACAACCAAAATTAAATAAAAAAGAACCCAAATACATTACAAAACAAAATATAAAATCCATCGAAGACGATAGCACAAGAGGACTTTACATAGACCGAGCCACAAATAAAATAACACAATGCGAAATTGAAGAAGATGATAGTGTGGAAGACGCATGGTTAAAAATAAAAAATAACATTAAAAATGCTGCAAACGAAGCACTGGGCCAAAATAAGATAAACATAAACAGTACAAAGAATTCGAAGCCATGGTATGGAGAAGAGGTGAAAACCCTTGCGAAAGAAAAACGAGACAGCTATCTAACATACAGAAGTAACCCTACACCAGAAGAATACAGAAGGTATAAAGAAATACGAAACAAAGTCAACAGCGACATAGATAAAATAAAGAGAGACTATTGGCTGAAATTCACTAAAGATATGGAGAGGGATCTATATGGGGCCCAAAGAAAAGTTTGGAATATGCTCAGAAAACAGAAAAAACCAATCTGTGAGTATACACAAACCAATAAAATTACAATTACTGAATGGGAAAACTATTTTGAAAATCTATTTAGGAATACAACGCAGGCAAGATCAATAACAACAAACAATGACGCAGAATCGGAGATGATTCTTAATACTGCTGAAGTAGCTGCCGCAATTAAAAGACTAAAAAACAGAAAATCCCCAGGTATTGATGAAATCCCCAACGAACTAATTAAATATGGAGGTGCTAATGTGATCACAGAAATTACAAAACTGTTCAATAAAATACTTGAACGTTCAGAGATACCAAACGAGTGGAGACTAAGTGTAACCATACCAATATTCAAGAAAGGAACAAAAACTAACCCGGAAAACTACAGAGGAATATCCTTACTATGCACCACTCAGAAACTATTCACAAGTATCCTAAGGACGAAATTGGAAGAAATCATACAGAATAGAGATGAACAGCAGGGATTCAGAAGAAATCGATCAACAACCGACGCTATATTTGTACTCAAACAAGTAAAAGAAAAATCAATTGAATACAATAAGCCTGCCTATATGTGTTTTGTAGACTTAACCAAAGCCTTCGATAGAGTGCGCCTAGAAGACGTTATAGATATCATGACTCAAAAGAGTATACCAAAACCAATTATAGAATCCATCCACAAACTGAACACACACAATAAAATGAGGATAAAAGTAGACAATGAGCTCTCAAAAGAAATACCAGCTGCAGTCGGCATACGACAGGGAGACAGTTTAAGTCCATTCTTGTTCAACATCATCATGGACAAGATGATTGAAGATATAAAATCATTGGAATTGGGCTACTCTCTCGGAAAAAAGAAAATCGATATTGTATGTTATGCAGACGACGCAGTCCTCATAGCTGATTGTGAAGATGACCTCCAAAGACTCCTACACAAATTCCACATATCGGCGCAACAATTCAACATGAAACTTTCCATAGAAAAGACAAAAAGCATGGTAACTTCAAAACAGCCAGTACGATGCAAACTTGTAGTAGACACTAAGACAATAGAACAAGTGATGCGATTCAAATACCTAGGCGTTGAAGTATCAAGCAGTAGTGACCTTTACGAAGAAGTCTCGGAACAAGCAAATAAAGCTGCCGTTGTAGCTGGATGCTTGCGTACTACTGTATGGAGAAACGAACACAATATGCTGAAAGAAAGTAAAATGAAGATATACAAGACCTGCGTTAGACCGATAATGACATACGGTATCGAAACCAGAGCCGACACCACGAGAACGAAGAGTCTCCTACGAACCACCGAAATGAAAACTCTCCGCCCTATCGCAGGATTGACCATGCGAGACAGAATACGAAATTCCGAAATTCGGAGGATCTGTGATGTCGAGGATGTCGTGCGATGGGGTAGAAACAGAAGACGTTACTGGAGAGATCACGTCGAAAGAATGGATCCGGTGAGAATGGTGAAAATAGCGGGCGAACGAGATACCATCAACCAGCAGACCCCCTGGACGACCACCAAAGAGGTGGAAGGACAGCTGGACATCCGCGTCCCAGGAGTGAAACCCGAGAATAAACAGGACCTAGTCCTAAAACAAGATGAAGAAGAAGAAGAAGAAGACTGTTAATACACAAACCGTTAAAAAAAAACTTCTACATAAACGAGCGTAGAAAGCCTTTGCTGAGTCTCCTCGTCTTATTTTAAAACAGTTTATCATGATAAAAATATGTAAATCTTTCATTGTTTACATATATTGCATAAATTTTAATGTTTTTTTTAATAAAAACACAAGAATAGAGTGAAGAAAGTGTGATTAATATGGTTCAAAGCAATTTCAAGTCAGGTTAAAAAAATCTTTCGCCTCTAAAAAAGGCTGTAAGGTTTCGTTAGTGACGTCAATGATATAATAATGAAACCGAGAAACCTTAAAACAGCGTCAAAGGCTTTCATTACACTTCCAAGGAATCTCTTGTTTGAGTGATTGATTGAAATTGTGAAAAGAAAGGGCTTTGTGTCAAATAAATCAATTCAACTGTATTTACTTCATCAAAAATGATTGTTCTTTTTTCCCACAATACCATAAATTAATAAATGTATTGAAGGAAATTTACATATACAAAACGCATAAATTAGCTACTTGTTTTTATGAAAACCATAATTTTGTTTTTAGAAGTATTGGACTCAAAATATTTATATAAATGTGACGAAAATGTGGGATATCACTAGGCTGGGTTAGAGAAATGACAAAGAGTCATGACTTTAATACAATATTTTGTAGGTAGGTAGTTTGAAAAGAAATCAAAGGAAAAATATTAAACTGCATTAAGTCCGTGCATTCGTTTCACAATGAAAAAAAAACTAATTTTCGGGTATCCATGTTTAATTTACCAAGGGTGACGTCACATAGATGAGGGTTTTTTTATTCGGTGGGGTCAATTATGGTTTTGATGAAAATAATTGTTTTATCTTTTTACACGACGTAAAAGAGAAAACAATCAAATTATTACCAATGTTGCTGGAATTTTTTTATTTTTTTTACTCCGAGAGCAAATGTCAGTCTTATATGGTACTGTCGTCCTTAGCAACCAAGAACAACATATTTGTATGCTTTTACGCTAGCAGTCCGGTCGGCTGTCGACACAATATTGTCTATGCCAATTCACGTGCGGACCTCATTGTAAAAAATAAATTACACGATAGTCATTTGTTGTAAGAAAATAAACACAAGAAAACATTTACAACTTGAAAAATAAATTTGTTACAGCCGATGAATATTTTGTATCCACGTACAAAAAAGCCTTGATAAAATCAAAGTATTTTGCCCCAGTTTCTTAATGCGACTTGTTCACTCTTCTCCTTTATTTAGATGTTTACTTTTTAATATTATTTTTATGCAAATATGTTTATTGTATAAAGTTAAACCATAAAAAAACCTTTTCTGTTACACAGTCTATGATTTTTTACACAGGATTTGCTTTTCCTGCTGGAAAACCTGTTTTTATATCACAAGTCTGAACAACAGGATACGAAAAAAAAGTTTGGATAACAATTTGTTTGTTCTGTGTTTCCATAAAATAATGTTTTCTTAGAAAGTTTTGGAAAAAATGCTGTTTTACAAACTTTGAAAAAACTGTTACAATGAATTGATCTGAAAATGTTACAGATACGTTAATAAATACATAAATATTTTTTTTAATAATAAGTTTTTATAAAATGTAAGTCGTTATACTATTTTAACGTTTAAAATACGCATTGGATGCTTACTTACAAGCAGACACGTATTAGTAAGGAATGTGTGTAAAAACCTTGTAAAGAAGACCCAAAAAGGGGTGATATTGGTAAGAATTGTAAATTTTGTACACAAGAAATGGCCAAACTTACACTTTAAACATTTTAAAAGTGACTTTGAATAAAATAGAAAATCGTGTGTTGATCATTAACCTATTAAAAAATTAAATGGGAAATCTAAAGCATAAAATACAAAAAAATATATTAAATATTCAACAGATTTAGAAGTTGTTTTTTTTTAAATGAAATATTTTTTTTAACTATCTTTGAAATTCTATTCAACTTTGATATTCAGTTGTCTGCCTTGACGTTAATTTTTGCTGTAAAGTTGATAGCATTTCAAACAAAAGTGTCAAAAAAATCTGGGATTGGCTTGTCACTTCAGTCGGAAAACTTCTGACTTGACGTCTTGTGATTGGTTCGCTGGATATTTCTTATAATAAATTAAATTTAAATCTACTCTACCAGTCATTTGAGGTCTACTAAAAATGTTTTCAAATATAATTTATAAATTGGTGTTACTTTAAGACGTCTTGGCTCAGACCTTCTCGTTTATTTGCTACAAGTTGTCCTCTTCGAAATGGTGTCGGATACGACTTCGACAAAACGCTCAAAATTATTATTTTGTCATCACCGGGGGTCCATACATCAAATTGTCTAGTGGTATGAATTCCATTATAACATTTCTTTGTAGTGTATGTTCCTTGATTTAAAGACTGGTATGCGGCTGACCACCAATGCTGTAGAAATGGTTCACTTTACCAATGTCACCCCTGTTTCAGGGAAGGTCGGCAAGAGTTGAAGGTTGTATGGTCATTTCAGATTTGAGTTATTATGCTGTAGGTTCACATGCATGTGCATGCGCGTTCTTAAAAGTGTCTGCTTGTGATAATGCATATAATGTGAATCTCCAATGTAACATATCTTTGCAACTTAAATTAGATTAGATTAGATGGGGTTCAGCTCCCTATCAATTTCTTGGTCAGAGAACTATAAACAATTAATTAAAGAACCATTAACAATATTTTTACATTCTAAGCTCCTGCAATTCTTTTAACCATATAAACTTGAAACCGTTTTCCATATTAGCTTTGCTTATAAGATATTAACATAAAGTGATAAAGCATTGTTTTCGAGCAGCAGATCTTCGTCTGATGAAAGGATCTCCAGACCGACTTCTGTGTCGTGAATGCGTAAGCAGTCTGAGAGAGGAGTCGCTGCTTTGAGGTTATCTAATAACTAATAATACAGTTAGTGAAATTGCGGCGTGGTTCCGCACGCACCAACAGATTTCTATTCCAAGCTAGTCTGAATCACACGCTCTGCCGGGACGATGTCTTTGAAACTGAAATTATATGTCTTCTTCAGGCGCAAACATATATCTCATAAGATCATGGTAAGAACAGAAACAGAATAGTTAGGTGGAGTGATAACGATTGGAATTTAAGACTGAAAAATTTCGGCCTTGAAATATCTACCGATCATTTAGATTTTAGGTGTATAGAAAGAGATAAAGCATTTCCGTGAGTGATTTGTTAACCTTACGGTCATTTGTTGTCTTTATTGTTACGAACTATGAGTTTGTGTGTACATGTACCTGGACACGTAGCTTGCTGGTGTGCGTAACTGAAATAGTGTCAAACAGCTTGTATAATGATGAAATGGATGATAGTAGACTGCTCTGAAACAATCCATTATTTAAGAATCTGGAATACACGAGAAACGTCCATATGCACTGTATAAATATGAGCCTTAATTGAGTGGCGACTCAAGTCACTTGAAACATTGTGACGCGAAGTTGATAAGCTAGAGATAGAAAAGTAATCAGTTAATTGTAAATCGATATTGTGCAAAATAAATCTTGTTTAATAAATAAATCGCAGTTTTATTAAAATAACCCAAGTAAAATCATAACAACATAAAATTTGTATTATTCTATGTACAAAGAACGTTTGAAACCTGATCAGCTGTTTATATGTGGCCATGTTTTATCGCTTTTTGCCAACTATGTGAACGCTGGATACCTCAATACTTCTGGGTCAGATGTTGATGTGGTAAGTTCATAAAAGTAAGCAGATTTTATTCACTGAAACATACTCAACGAATCGAGAATCCAAGTTGATTTGAATAGGACCCAGAAGGATGCAAGACAATGATAAAATCAGACAAAAGTAGATGGAGATAAGGAGTGTCCAGATATAATTGTTGGCAGCGGTTAATGAAGGAGGTTAGAAATTAGAATTCCACACTGGATTTTCTCTCTCTTTTTTGAATAACTTTGAATCATAGTATATTAAAACTAATAAAGTAACGACACAGTTTTTTTAACCTTCAATATAATAAAGATGCACCTTTTGACAACTGGAGGAATTTTTAGATTCAATTAGATGGAATAAAAAAAAATTAAGTAGGTACCAATAAATTTTCATTCAAAACTTAATGAAAAAACTAAATCGGGTTTTCGACAAAAAATAAAGAAAACAATATTTTCTTTCTGTAAAAGTGAATTTGGTGGGTGAACGGGATAAAATGGAATATAACGTATTCTTTGTGAACCTTATGACCTTAATTAAAGTTGATAGAGATAAATGGCGGCGAAATTAAATTCGGGTCGCGCGAGGTGCCGGAGTAAGAAATTATTTTAATTTGGCAAAAAGACGATCGTCGCGTGTGCGACGTACATCTGGAATAAATTCTCAAACTATTTAATTTACGTCCCTTGGGTGTTATTTGCTGAGAGTGCCAGTGCACGCCAGGCAACTTGTAAGCGACTGTAATTTACAGCGCAACTGATTTTTTTTACAGATTTCTGAGTCAGAGACTCCCCAAATTTTAAAGAATCAGAGATCTATGCCACTTGGAGTGCTGCAGAGTTGAAGATGTTGGTAAGGTGGCGGTTGATGTTCTGATTCTCTGTAAAAATGACGATAGCTGCGTAGCGTTGTGTTACTTTTTTTTGAGACACTGAAAGGAAAGTGACTATTAATATTGGTTTTGAAAAGACCAGTATTTAATCGAGGTGGAAACATAGATACCGGTAACTCGTTCCATAATCAGGCAGTTAATAAAAGGAATGAGTCGTCAAAGCACCAAGTTGTCATCTTTTTGATGTATACTGAAAGTGGTGAATGTGAGTGTATTTAATGAGTGTGGATATTTTATAATAAGAGGACCCTGAGTACGAGTTTTTTCACTTTACTCGAAGTATTGCGTATTCGAGAAAAATGTATGTGAACTTGTAAAGCCCCCCGGGCAAAAAAGGTTTTGAAACTTGTTTTGCCAGAGGTGCTTTTCAAGTTCACATACATTTTTCTCGAATACTCAATACTTCAAGTTAAGTGAAAAAACTCGCACTCAGGGTACATATGTCTTTACAGTACCGATAGTAGACGCTGAGAGCAAAAAAAAACAATTGCTTTCTCAAATCTATGTCCTCTAATCAGGTAACGTAACTAACGCAAATAAGTTACACATATCGTGCAATTTTTTGCCGCGTTATCCCCGAAGGGTTTTGCATGAGGTGAGTTGAACCTATTTATTTTACAGGTAAGGGGGGCAGCCTTATGAAAACCACTTCGAGTGGGGGTTTTGCAGCTCCCGAGAGGGCTGGTACTCATTGTTTGTGATAGCTGAGTAAACCTTTCCGATATTTTATTTTGGGGTCTGAAATAAAAATCGAAATGGGAGATCATTTCGGACACCCTCGGTGTGATCCGAACCCAAGCTCACGGCACGTGATAACATTTTTAATATGTAAGATGTGTAATTGAATGTTTCGTCTTAGAGGTCTTGTTAGGGTTTTATGATTTTAAGACTGAAATTAGATGAACAAAACCGCTTCAAATATTAAGTGCGACTTAAACCTCATAAGAAAAACTTGTTACAAAGTATTATTAGGGTTTTTACGAGATGTTATTCAACACAATTGTCAGCAATTTTTCCAGCTCATAAAAGGCATTATGACGTTGCGCAAGTGTGTAGAATGTCGACTTTTAATATCAGTATCGTCAACTAGTGGCCGATCGATGTCCCTTGTTGCCCAGTATGCGCCAACTCTTAATAGTTCTACAGAATATGCTACAATATTATAAGAACGCTTTTGCTTTTATGGGGCCCGAAATAATATGCTAGACCTCTCGTTTTATAAAATTATCCGTAATGGATTTTCCTCTAAGTAAACCCAGAGGTAGAAAAAATAGTAATAGTGCACGCTCTTAGAAGATACTAGAAAAAATCTTAATGGCGGTGTGGAATGTGTTCGTTAAATTTCATTGAAGAGTATAGCTTTTACTTACATACATGCTTGAAGGTGATTATTCATTGAGTGAATGAGCAGTCGATAGCTCAGTTGGTAGAGTGCTTACATTCAATGTCGGCAGCTCGGGTTAAAATCCCACCGAGGGTGTCAGCAATGATTTCCCGTTTCGATATTTATTTCAAACCAAAAATAAAACGTCAACAAGGCTTATTCATTATATTCAACCTTCATAACTCACCATGGATCCCTTCGCGGAAAACGCAGTGAAGAGTTACACTGTATGTGTAGCTAAGTAGCGTTTTTTTTCGTAAGTGCACATACAGCATGTGTAAGAGCGAATTTACAAGTGTCTTGTTGTGAGCATATATTTTATATGTGATTTATTACGTCAATATATCTTTGTTACATAGATTACGTACATGTATTAAGATTTTTGAGAGCACGTTGCTTCCTTTTAGTGAAATCAAAATATGTCTTACCATCTATTAAATGGAAAACTGAAAATCCCATTGTATGCTGTAAACATTGAAAACGTTATATATACATTCATATACTCGTAGGCTTACTTTAAAAATAGCAATCAATAAAAATCTCATTCCCCACAGCTTATATTTTTATGTTCGGTCTCGTAAAGTTATATGAGCTACAGATGTGATCACCTACCCAAGTACACATCTTTAATTTCAAACAAACCAGAGCGTGAATCCCAGAATGTATAAAAACTCAAAATCACGTCCAGTGAGAGTTTTGATTTTCAAACATTTTTTAGAAAACGCTATGGTAAAGTTTGAACGTAAACTTTTATGTGTGGAGTGTAGTAAGGAGACGCCGCTTCGGTTTTTGTAGATAAGCAACACAAGGAGGTTAGCGAAACGTATTATGCCTTTACGACGATATTAAAAATGAACGTTTTTACTTGTAAAACACATAACGACAAACAAAAACGTAACGTTAATATAGAATCTTGAAACAGAAGGATAATTGTTAAGTTTCAATTTTAACACAAAGTTTTTGAAAATTTGCAATTAAGTGTTAAACAGCACAATTATTTAATGCAGATATTAAATAGGCGACGGTAAAGTCAGAAATAAGTAGGTGAATTTGTTTATTAAAAACCAAAAAATTAAAGTACCGACAAGGATTACTCAGCTTTTACAAGTAATAATAACCTGTAATTTTGAGAGCATTGAAACTTTCACTTCAAAGTGCAGAGCTTGGTGCATTCCAGCTCATGTGGAAATAAATAGGTTCCACTTGCAACAACCTGTTGGAAAAAAAACACGGTAACAGTTGACGTAATTTACATACGAGTATGACCAAAGGTTCATGACGGTTGCGTCAACTAGCGTGTTTGAAATTAAAACCATGCTGGATAGAGTCCCGTCAGATTTTTGACGATAACATTGATTGCAGTTCAACAGATGCATCTTTAATCATTAAAGGTCATTGTTAATGAAATTTCATTGCAACAAACATAAAATGATGACTTATTTACCAGTTTCTCGCCGTACAAAAATGGGTTGTGGCTAAAATAGGTAGGTACTCCTCCTAAAAAATTTATGTAACAAATGAAGTTGTACTAAATGTGCAGCTTAGATGCTAAAAACTGCAAGATGTCGTATTCATTTTGAAAATATCTACATCAAAAAATGACCACTTTCATACGTAAGTAAGTAAAAACACGTTCTGTCATCTATAACATAAAATTTGAAAAAAGGATTTGAACAAAAAAATAGAAAATGGTTTCTGAAATTGAAAAATACTGAAAAAAAACATCCACGCGTTTAACAATTGAGATTTACATTTGTGTGACGCGGTGAAACGAGGCGGTCAGATCTCTTTTATGTGTTCGGGGGACCGATCCGGCGAGGACAGCGCCAGGCAGACAGTGGAGGTTCGGCAAGATGGATGACAAACGACCCTGCCAATGCTGGCGATTGAAAAGCCCGCTGAATATTGAATCGCGTCATTTACCACGCTGACAGGTGAAAGGAGATCACCCACCCTTCCCTTGCGATCAAGCCCCGCGCTCCCCCGGGCTCCTCACACATCCATATTTTATGACGTCACGTCGCATATTACATTCCGTAAAAATTGTGCGTAACGGGTTGGTTTTTATTAAACGACATTTAAACACTTACAGTCTTATCCATAAAATATGGAATCCATAGATGATCATCAAATCACTTTAGCCAGCGGTTGAGCTATGGATTTGTTGTTTTTGAGTAAAAAATATGCTTGTGATTTATTGGGTGAGCGCTGTTTTTGTGAATATCACATCTTGAGAGCCCTCTGCAAGCTTGGTCATGTCTAAAGAAAGCGCTTATTCTCAAGCAAGACTGCAACTGCAAGCAATACTGTAAGGCTGGATTGACCTATGGTGACTGCTCTTTTGTAAAGGCAGATTAATTACTTTTCAATACAGCAAAAAGCATTCCCTTTTAAATAATGATTTCGAAAGGGATCACACCTTAGCCTTGTTTCTCCCTTTAAGCACAAGCGTTCCACCAACTGATATATTCCGGAACAGCAACTCTCCAACCATCAACAGCCGGTTTTGTATTTTTTTTTTGCTTTTCTCTAGCAACCCGGCCTTGTGACGCCACAATTTAGTTTGTCTTTGGAATTCATTCTATGTCCATGGTCAGAATGCAAGCTTTCAAAATTTTACGCCAATCTGATATCCAAAATTACGTAGAAGATAAAGCAACTCATAATAAAGAAGACATGATGATCATTTTTAGCGTTAAAATAATATACTTTGACCTGACATGAAAAGTAAGTAATTTTTCCAACGGTCTGTTTTTTGTAATTTTTAATGGAAAAAGTATCTTAAACTATGTTAACCACTTTGAAAGGTAAGAATCCCTTTCATCCCTTAACCATGTCCCTGCCTAGTTACACGCGCTACACCGAGTGTCCCTGCTTTTAGCGTCACAAAGCTTTCCCGCACTTTTCAGCTCGGGCGCGCAAAGTCGCGCTTTTTCCCGCTAAAAGTTCCTTTTAATTACGACTTTTTGTTTCGCGATTGCTTTTTTTTTCATCATAGTGTTTCTAATTTATTATCAGCAAGGGTGCAAAGTTTGCAATTTGTAAGAGACTGCGATTTTTCGCATTTCTTTTTTTGTGCAGCTGGATTCATTAGCGGAAAAATTGTGAATTTATAACCCTTTCGGACAATTTTTATTACTTAGCCTTTGTTGAGGGTGTTTTCACAACACAAGGGGTTATAATAAAATTTCATTTGTTTCAATTTATTTTTAACTTTGGGTAATTCCTGATAAAAATGCACAAAACACTTCCGTACGACAAAAAAACGCAACTAGGTAAGCTGAACAAATAGTGAAATTTCTTGCAGCGTTGTTGTCGAAGAGGTGAACACTGTTAATTGCTGATTAATTGTTTTATATCTCTAATCTGTCATCCATTTCTGAGAGACCTTTGAATGTCATATATAAGACGCACCCACATTCAGACACATAAAAACTTACGCATCTATATGCTGCGTGTGCCAACCTTTAATAAACATACACCCTCTTTCTGCTTCTCTCTGAAATTGCGTGTCATTTTCAAATGTGAACCAAATTTCACGGGATATGTAGGTGTCAAGCTTCAAGCCAATATATAACTCAAAAAAGTTATGAAAAACATCTATACTTTTTGGTCAGTCATAAATGTACTTAAGTAATGAAGACAAATTTGTAAATTTAATACCATAATTTCACACCCTGAAAATGCTTTAAAACACAAAAAAAAATACTAAGCTCTGTATGTGCGTCTTATGCAGAACCTTTGGATGAGGTTTATGTGTAAAAGAGTTAGGAAGTTCATCGAGCATATGAAAAAAAAAAACAGCACTTTCAATAATATGTAAGTAGGTGTTGAACGAAGTCGGAGCAAAAACCCGGTAAAAACCATCGCCTTGCAAACCAATTAGTCAATATTTATTACGCTGGTTAAGGACTGTAGTCGCCTTTATCTGTGACATCACTTGTTGGATAAAAGATGTAATAATCTGCATCTCTTTTTTTACTTACCTACACTTTTATTGATAATTCTGATGCATTACAACTTTTTCTGGTAACATTTTGTTCTAAATAATTTGAGTGCAATAGTATGGTATTTCATGAACTAACATTTGTATAAGTAGGTATGTGCCACTTTTTCCACTGCGCCACGGGGCCACCGCAGTTTAAATGTAAAGTTCGACAAAGAACATAAACTTCCAAATTTTAAGCCGGGATCGAAGACTTGGTTTCGCATCCCACGGGATGCCATCCAAACCCCATCCAGATTTGTAATTTTGAAGGGAATCTATTTAAAACTTTTACTTTATACATACTTTGCTCCAGTTTAGTTCATCATCATTGGTTTAATAGGCAATAAACAACAAATTCCGTGAATTGTTTACATGAAAAGCTTATTTTTTTCAGACTCTTTTTTCAGTTAACTAAAATATTCTATATCCTAAAAGCAGAGAAGACGCTTCTTTCTAAAATCTTAGATGTTAATATTAACCAACATTTTAGATTCATGATTAATGTCATTTTTGATCGAATGTTCCATGAATTGAGCTGTTGGTTTCGGTATAGTCTCAGAAATAATATTTCGATTTAAATTTTCTCTCCTAATGTAGATTGTATGTACCTACACATATTATACTGACATAAACATACACTCTCAAGGTTTTTAAATCATCTGTTACATTTTGAGTCCCTTTTTTACGTAATGATAAATAAAACCTTACAATAGAAAATTTATTACCTCTCTTGTTCATAACTTTACATTTTTTCTCGGCTCTCCTTTCCATATGGACATCTTCATAAGTTCGCTTCGCTGTTAGATGTCTTTTTTACTTCCTTTTCTCCTGTTTTTTGAAAATAAAAATAAAATCATATCAATTGCGGCAAAGATAAGAAAATTTAAAGAGAGGTGGATGCGACACAGCCTATACAAGGTGCGAACAGGAAAACGGCTTAGAAGAACAGGTGAGTGGATGGCAGAAGTTAAAGAAGGTCAAGGTTTGACATGAGCAAATTGTCATTTGAAAGGAAGACAGAATTAATTTTTTTAAGAAATGTATTTTTTTTTAAATTTAAATTGGCTTTAACAAAGCCGTTCTTGTTTGCACCCTCTCTGGGAGTACATAGAGTGACAGAGAGAACACTCAAGTAATGCGTTGCCGTTCAGAACTTAGTTTAGTGGGACATCTGTGCCAATTCCCATCTGCTTCCAAAAGCTCTCACAGCATTTCCCTAGTAGGGCGTCTGTCGCTTAGACGCCTGACACGAGCGCCGTCGTCTAAGTCCGGCTTTCTGCGTACTTACTAAAATTTCAGCAGAAAGCTCGCAAAGCTCAAAAAGCTCAGCTCAGCCGAACGGTGATCGCTTTGTTTCCTGTATCCGGAGCTTTTGTTAGGAATTTCTTATGAAAAGCTGTTTCTTTCAGATATTAAAGCAAATTATCACAATGCCTGAAACAATTTCACTTTTGAGTTCTCAGAGCAACTTTTACGCCGGGTATTTTCTTTCATTAGAAATTCACTGAAGCTGCTTTTATAGGGCTTACGTCTTTATTCTTATAACAAAAAAAAAATGAAACAATAGGGTATGTTTCAATCCATTTTTTATATTTTTAGAAGCCAACCTATTTTTAGGTCTTTCTTTATAACAAGTTGTATGCAAACATAATAATCAATGGTTGTTAGAAAAATATGTATTTGAGAAGGTAAAAAATATACACTGATTCTTCAAAAATTTCTTCTGCGACGCTCTTAGTTTACAATCTAATGGTTTGGTATCTTCTTAGTGCCTTATTCCACAAATTTTTCAATTTTTTATTTACAAAACGGGAGTCAGATTTTCTACCGATAGCTCAGTTGGTAGAGTGCTAGCATTTCATGCCGAGAGCTCGAGCTCGAATCCCAAGGTGAGAGTCAGAAGTGATTACCTGTTTGGGTGTTTATTTCAAACTCCGTATAAAATACCGGCAAGGTTTCACAATAAATAAGAACCAGAAATAAAAGCTTTGGGAGCTGGAAAACCCCCCTTTCAACTGAAGTGGATGGTATAATGCCGGCTCCCTTAACTGTAAAAATAAATTGGTTCACTCGCCACATGCGATGCCTTCGAGAAAACGCGGCAAAAAGTTACACTGTATGTGTAACTTTGTTTGTTTTTAGGTAAACATTACAAAAATGTAACAAAGAGATGAATTATTCTAACACAAAAAAAGTCCCCAGCCGATCGATACAAAAATTGATTCTTTTTTAGAAACTCACTGAATTCCTTTGTCGTAAATCTTGGTATTTACAAACACGAGGGATGAAGTTAACCCTTATAATACGTCTCTAAGTTTCCTCTGAGCATTGCGAGGGGTGTTTTGTATCAGCTGCGCAACGGGGAGCTGAAACAAGTAAACCCAATTTGTAAAGTTAGTCTTGGACCGTACGATACAAAGCCGTCTTACGCTTACATACACTCTCCACTGCCGGACTGCACCGTACTGTACAAATAGCGTTTTGTAGGCAAAGGAAGAGAACTAAAGGGGGGTTTTTAGTGAATCAAGTTAGAGTAAGTATCGGTTCTACCCTCGCTTAAATCATTGCATTGCGCAAGATTTAAGGTGAACGAAAGAAATAAATGTTGAAAAGAGGGGGGAATTTACTTTTAAGGAAAAGGGCTTCAAAAAACGTGACTATTTCATTTTATTTTAATTTTGATACATCAGTTTGACTTGTTTCTTTGAATGGTGTTTGGAATTTTATGTATGAAAAATATAAGATTGATTCAAACAGTCAGACAATTAATCTTCTTCTTCTTTATGGCGAATTCCCGCACACAGCAGAAGCGCCAGTGTTAAGTGATAGTCAGATAACTCAATAATAAAAATGGATATTATGATAAGTTTATAAAACAGTAAGGAAATTTATATTAGATGAATTAAATATGTAATGATAGGCAATTTATTATGGTAGGTAAGTTGAATAATGTATGTGGTGAGTTTAGTCAACATCAATTGTTTATGGTCTGACGTCCAGGTGTTTTATTGGCTGACGTTTGTGGTTGGTCAAGATGAACAGGGTGTTGTTGCATTTTTTAGTGAGGTCGGAATGGCATAATATAAAAGCCAGATCTCTCGTAATTTGTGTGTTCTTTTCTTCTCTTGCATTATATCCTGACTGTTTATAACAAAAGTTCTTCTCTCGCATCATATTCTGAATAAATAAAAGTCATCATTATTCTTGTAAACTCTGTAACAAAATCTACAATAAAATCGCACATTGTCAAACAAGAAACAAGTTTCTCTAATTATTCTACAGTCCATAACCAGCGACCGAAAAATCTCAACATAATGGACCTCCGAACCTGATCGTTTGTCAAAGAATTTGACTGAAGACGCAAGAGAAGAAACCAATCGGCTGTCTTGATCATCAGACGATTGTATTAAAATCCAGCGAATGCGCTAGATTATAGGAGCGTAAGGAACCATCGCGAATCCAGAGGAAACCAAGAGGATCCAGTCCAAGAGGAGTGGAATCCAGAAAAGAAGAGGCAGGCGCCAGAGGATTCAAGAGAACCAGGGGGCTGCCAGCAGAAAGAACCACAACCAGGGGGCTGCCACCGGAGAGTTTGCTGCCAGGACGAATCATCAGCAGCACCAGGAGCCAATCCAGAGGGAGTGGAGTCCAGAGACCAAAAGATGAGTAATTCCGTCATTTTGTTCTTATTGTTGCAAATAGCTTCTGGACCAAACCAATGATGATAAGAGGATCATCTCTGAGGTTTGGTTTGGGTTTTTTTTTAATTGGTTTCAACATAAGGAATTGATTGAAAGTGATTTTGTTAATTGTAAATGTGGGTGCCTGCGATGGGGTATTGTTGCGGATTTAGAAGATTCAGCTGATCCGATTCCTCATTGAATGCGAGCGTTTAGATTCACAAAAGATAATAATTGTAACAGCGGTACTGTGGTGAAAGGCAAGAAGTCGGAATCTGGATGATGATTTGATTTACTTTCATTTTATTTTTATTTTGAATTATTAACCAAATTACATTTATCTGGATGTGCAAATGTTAATTTTTTAAATATGTGCTTACAATATGTGCCTACCCGCTCACAATTAATAGAATTTGGATTTCATTAAAAATTTATTAGACATTTTTAAATATGTGCCTACCCGCTCATAATTGATATAATCTGGTCTTTTAAAAAAAAAAAAGAAGTAATTATACGGATTAAATATCACGTATTAATATTTTTTTTGTAAATTGATTCGAAAGCAAGGTTGAGTTTAGGTTTCCAAGAGTATTGTGACAATTATACGATTTCAGTAAAAATTCAAAATGTCTAAATCTTCAGCGAATTGGTTAGCAACAATCCCTGCTAGAATTAAAAAGTTTACAAATTATGTAGAAGAAGCAAAACAAATTGGGGCTAATTATACAGAACTTAAGCTGAGACTGGATCGCTTAGAGGAACATTTTAGGGAGTTTGATAAAATCCAAACTAGCCTGGAAGCTCGAGATGATTTTGATAAATCAAGTGCACAACTCGACCAAATTGAGAACTTATTTATAAGTGCTATCGTATTAGGGAAGGATGCTTTGAGTAATGATAAAACACAGTCCACTACCAATGTAATTCAAAGTTTGCCGACCCACATAAAAAAAATTGAACTACCCAAGTTCGATGGAAACTATAATAACTGGTTGTCATTCCGTGACATTTTTAAAGCGATGATTCACGAGAATACGAGCATATCCGATATAGAAAAATTAATATATTTGAAAGGTGCCTTGACTGGAAGCGCAGCTTCGGTCCTCAATCAACTAGATACAACAGGCAATAATTATAGTATAGCTTTTGAACTTCTGTCCAGTAGGTATGAGAATAAGAGGGTTCTCATTCATAACCATCTGCAGTCCTTGACCAACGCAAGGATCTGCAAAAGAACTACTTTAGAAATAAGGGAGTTTGTAGACATAGTAAAAGGAGATCTTCGATCCATAAAAACATTAGGCATTAAAATAGAAAACTGGGACAGGATTTTACTATTTAATTTTCAGAGCAACATTGAAAAGACCATATGGTCTGAATGGCAATCATCTCAGACAGAAGATGATAATATTGAACTTTTGTTGCAATTTTTAGAAAAGATTGCAACAAAGGTGGAGGTAGGACATAAGGGAGACTCGTGTCACAAATTGGGTATGCCTCCATCAAAACCAACACAAAAAAAAACACATGCAATGTTCTCTCAAAAGAAATGGGAGATAAAATGTAGGTACTGCAATAAGGCAGGACACGAAATAAACAATTGTTTTTTATTCAAAAAATTGACCTGCAATGAACGACAAGCTCATGCAGGAAAGTTAAAATTATGTTTTAATTGCCTCAAGGCAGGCCATGGGGCCAGTGAGTGCAAAAATGCACAAAGGTGCAAAACATGTGAACGCAAACATCACTGTTTGCTTCACAAAGAAGACAGTACTGCATTGCCAGTAATCTGTTCATTGGCGGGATATGGATCCACTAACGCCGCTGGAAGGAGAAGTATCTCCAAAGAAGTGATCTTACCTACAGCAACTGTCATCATGGTTGGCAGAGACGGTAAGGAGGTACGATGTCGAGCCCTGTTGGACAGCGGTTCACAAAGTAACTTTATCACAAAAGGTTGTGCACAGAGGTTAAATTTGAATTGGAATAAAATTAATATCCCTGTTAGTGCGATAAGCAATCAAGAAATTAACATCAATCACAAATTAACATGTAAAATTAAAAATATTAAGGGTTCATTTTACAGGAACGCAAATTTTCTAATTATTAACAGCATTACTAAACACTTTCCAAATGTCAATTTCAGGGAGAGGAAATTACCATTGGGACTTGAACTTGCTGACACTGAGTGCGGCAGGACCAGTCCAGTGGAAGTGCTGATAGGAGCCGGCCTCTTCTGGGAAGCTCTCAACTTTGGGGAGGAGACAAAGACCGTGGGAAGGACCAAGCTGATACCAACCAAATTTGGATGGGTGATTGGAGGAGTGAGTCCCACAGGAGCCAGTCCAGCCCGGGGTTGTAATCTCTCCACTGGGGGGAGGTCCCAGAGGGGGCAGCGGCAAAGGTACGATACGAATAAATCATTGGAACATTCTCGGATGCGAGAAAATGTGAAGAATGAAAAACATTTGCCTATAATAACTAAGAAGGCATTTGAAGATTTATTTAACAAATCTGTCCAACGGGGGGAAGCCTCAGGCAGATTAGGTGTACCAGATTCTGATATGTCTCCTGCGAGAGATATAAAGAAGAATGATAAAAACAGGGACAAAGATATTTCTTTGTCAAGAAACAAATGGAAGAAACTGAATAACAACTACAATTATTCAGATTCATCACCCAGATGGAAAAGAAATCATTCCGATCGTGATCTTTCTTCGGAAAGAATTAGAAATAATAAAAAGACAAGTAGAGCAAAGAAAGATGATACTAAGTTGAATCTTTCTCCAGTAAGAATGAAAGATAGGTTGGAAGAAAGAAATTTTAGTGAAAGAAAGAAAAATAGATGGGAAAGTTTTGAAAATGCTACAAATAAAAATGGTTCTAGTAATGAAGGAAGTAAAAGTGTTGAAAAGAGGGGATTAAAGTATGATTATTCAAAAATAATGAACAATTCAATGCATGAATGATTAGATAGTAGGAATACAAGAATGTATGCTGAATGAGGTAATAGATGATTTTGCTACGGATTTATTTTGCAAATATTCAACATTAAACAAATTAAAAAGAGTGGTAGCATATTGTCTCAGATTTAAGTATAGAAAAGCGGATTTTCTAACAGTTGAGGAGTTAGATCGGGGAATGGAAGTGGTGACAAAATTGGCTCAAAAACAAATGTTCCCTAAAGAAGTAAAAACATTTAATGATAATGATACAATAGGAAAGAAAAGTCAGCTATATGAATTAAACGTTTTCATGGGTAAAGCAGGAATTATTAGACTGGGAGGTCGGTAAAAATATGCAAAAATACCGGAACAACAAAAATACCCTATTATTTTAGGACAAAAACATAGATTTACAACGCTGATAATAAAGGATTATCATCACAAATTGTTGCACTGCGGACCACAAGCATTGTTGGCAAACATTAGGATGAAGTATTGGCCTATAAGAGGTAGGGTAGCCATAAAAAGGGTGCTGCAAGGTTGTGTAACTTGTTTTAGAGCAAGACCGAATGTAATGAAATGCATTATGTCTGATCTTCCATCATCCAGGATTACACCATCTAAACCGTTTTCACATGTAGGTATAGATTTTGGGGGACCAATACTTATACGAGAACAAAATCCAAGATCAAAAACAAGAATTAAATCGTATTTTGCAGTATTTGTTTGTTTTGTCACAAAGGCAGTACATATTGAATTGGTAGTAAATATGACTACATCAGCATTCTTAAATAGTCTCAAAAGGTTTATCTCACGTAGAGGGATGTGTAGCCATATATATTCAGACAACGGAACGAATTTTATAGGAGCAAAACGGGAACTTCGAGAGTTTCGAGAAATCATGATTTCGAACCAGGTTAATGAATCATTGGAAAACTGGTCAGCAATCAATGTATAAAATGGTCCAATATTACACCACGAGCTCCACACCAAGGTGGATTGTGGGAAGCTGCGGTAAAGTCTATAAAATATCACTTAGCTAGAGTAATGAGGGATGCATGTCTAACTTATGAAGAGTTATATACTATTTTAGTCCAGGTGGAGGCATGTTTAAATTCTCGACCCTTGTTACCAATAACTTGTCATCCAGATGACTTAGAATGTTTAACTCCAGCTCACTTCTTGATCGGAACTGCTATGAACGCAATTCCAGAACCAGATGTGAGGCAAATTCCACTCACCAAATTGAATCGATACCAACTGTTGTCAAAACTTGTATCAGATTTTTGGAAAAAATGGTCAACAGAATATTTGGGCACATTGCAAATACGGTCTAAATGGTTACAAAGCGATAACAACATAATTAAAGAAGGTGATATGGTAATTGTAAAGGAAGATAATATACCACCATTGAAATGGCAGCTAGGCAAGGTATTGAAATTGCATCCAGGGAAGGATAATTGTGTAAGAAATGTAACTTTACAAGTCCAGAATGGAAAAATTCAGCGGCCAATTCAAAGGTTGTGTTTAATGCCTAAACATGATTAGTTGATAAAAATAGATCTGCAACGGTATCTTGATTGTAGGCACCTTAGTTTAAAAGTAATGTAACGCATGAGAAAATTTTAGTGATGTGAAATAGAGTATTTTGTCATTTGTATTTGATGAACTATTTTATGGAAAATATTTCAAGATATAATGTGTATTTCTTTCAGACATTTGTTTGGTATTTATTATGTAAGAATGTTTAATAAAGAAATGATGTAATACAACATTATTAAGATGAAAAAGAAAGGAAATATGTTTCAAGTATTAAACTGTAATTATTTAAAATGTTTTATTTTTTAATATGTATAAGAAAACATTTGTTGGAAAGTTGAAGTCATTTTATTTTATTTTATTTTGTATTCTTTGTAAACCATCTCACTGGAGATATTTCAAGATAAGTATAGTGTAATTTCAAAGTGTTTTATTTGGAATTATTGTGTAACATTGTTTGATTAAGATATGAAAAAAAAACTATTGGAAGGTTTTAGTTATTTTATTTTAAATTTTTTTTGCTTAACAATGTAATATTATAACTTGAATTGTTTGAAATCATAAAACCAGAGCAGTTTCACAAACTTATTCAAATGTTTGAACAATTTATATTTTGGGGGGCAGTGTGTTTGGAATTTTATGTATGAAAAATATAAGATTGATTCAAACAGTCAGACAATTAATCTTCTTCTTCTTTATGGCGAATTCCCGCACACAGCAGAAGCGCCAGTGTTAAGTGATAGTCAGATAACTCAATAATAAAAATGGATATTATGATAAGTTTATAAAACAGTAAGGAAATTTATATTAGATGAATTAAATATGTAATGATAGGCAATTTATTATGGTAGGTAAGTTGAATAATGTATGTGGTGAGTTTAGTCAACATCAATTGTTTATGGTCTGACGTCCAGGTGTTTTATTGGCTGACGTTTGTGGTTGGTCAAGATGAACAGGGTGTTGTTGCATTTTTTAGTGAGGTCGGAATGGCATAATATAAAAGCCAGATCTCTCGTAATTTGTGTGTTCTTTTCTTCTCTTGCATTATATCCTGACTGTTTATAACAAAAGTTCTTCTCTCGCATCATATTCTGAATAAATAAAAGTCATCATTATTCTTGTAAACTCTGTAACAAAATCTACAATAAAATCGCACATTGTCAAACAAGAAACAAGTTTCTCTAATTATTCTACAGTCCATAACCAGCGACCGAAAAATCTCAACAAATGGTATTATGGTCGAAAAGAGCAAATCGTTTATCTTGACTAGCGCATTTGGAATATAATAAAGCTACATAGATTCCCGCTTAGCCCCCTGACCAAAAATTTGACCCAAGTTCAATAGATGTAATTGTGTTGGTTAATAATTATTTATGTTTAATAATTATTTATGTTTTATAGTTAATAATTGTGTATGTTTTTTTTTTTAATATTTCCTGATGATTAAAATGCATGTTTCTGGCCATGCTAAATAGTTTGGATAATTGCATTCCTTTTCAAAAAAAATTGTTTACAAAAAACTGCTTGTCCGGCAATTCTTTTCACATTTTAAGAGGTGTAAAAATGGTAAATTTACTTTTTTATGAACCTTTTAAAAACTAAGTTTTTTGTTAATAAGCGCAAAACTTGGCAATTTAAAAATGAAATCACTTTTGAAAAATATAAATAAATGAAAAAGTCGTTTTCGAAAATAATCACGTTTTCATCAATCAAATACAGACATGCAATTGGAAATCGATTAAGTTTCAACTGTTGTTAAATCTGGGTTGGTTTAAATTTTGTTATGCGGAAGATAAATGAACTCCAATATATTCAATATAATGAAATCGTATTGAAAAGTAAGTAGTAGGTTCCTATATTTTAAACTCATTTTGTAGTCACCATAGACTTTCTTGTAGCGGAACAGTTTCCATTCCTAAATTTTACGTCACGTACCATTCCTTATTCATTCTGAATCGCCCGGACAGTCCATGTAGCTCGGCGCCCCTCAAAGTTGGTCATGTGAAGGAATAGAGGAACGTGAGCTCGCTCATGGCTCAGATGTAAACTATTCTATTCAATGTAATGCTATATCTAATCTAAATCTAAGCTGCAAAGATATGTATCATTTGAGATTCATATTAAATGCATTCCCATAAGCAAACACGCATAATTTCGCGCTCACACATGCCGCAGGTGGACCTACAATATAAAAAAACCCAATCTTAAATGAACATAAGGCCAGCAACTCTTGCCGACCTTCCCTGAAACAGGGGTGACATTGGCAAAGTGAACCATTTTTTACAGTATATATTGCTATATAATAGATATCAAACCATCAATAAAAAAATAATTAAACCTATTTATAAGTCAGCAGACTTCATTGGCTAGGCTACATCCAGCAAATGGACCATTGGAGCCTGAAAAAGATGGTTGTGATGACGGACCTAAAAGGGCGCAGGACAGTGGGAAGACTCTCTTCAAGGTTGCTGGACAGAGTGGTGGCAGATTGCCGAAGTAGCAGAATTAAAGGACTAGATGAAAAAAGGCGTTAGACAGGCAGCGGTGGCTACGATTGATCAAAGAAGCCAAGACCCCGGGTTGCCGTACTTTCTATGATGATGATAACATAATTACTTTAATATTCACATGACTACGTGCAAACTTCATTTGATCTTATAAATATTTAAAAATATAAATGGTAAAACATTGTTTTAATTCACTTTATTTTATTTGCTTATGCTCGAATATTTTCGCCTAATGAGGCATCTTCAAGAGCAGAATGGTTACAATAGTTATTTATGCCACTGCCAAGTAATGATAGTCTTTTTAACACGAGTGCTAGTTTGTGCCATGAGGCGCAGCCGAATGGCACAATAGAAAGCACGAGTGTTACAAAGACTAATTACGTGCAGTGGCATACAATACTTTTTCTACGACCATGAGAGAATTAACAAAATAGTGAATAATAGTCATTATAATGTACTCGTCCATTTGAAGTAATTAAAACCTTACCTTTGTCAAAACGTGTGATTTATCATTCCCTTCGATTATCTAATCTAACCTAAGTTGTACAAATAAATTATATTTAGGTTTCATATTGAATTCATGCCCACAAGCCGACACATATGTATAAGGTCGCGCTTTTACATCCTGCATATAAGCTTAAACATTCAAACCCAAAACTCAAATAAACATATGCCCTGCAGTTGTATTGGCAGGTGAACCAAATTTGTACAGCACAGGTGATCAACCTCATACTCACCTATTAACCAAGTAACTTTTTGAGTTTGTTTATTTTTTGCGGTGTAATTTTTCGTATTGTTTTCCTTTCAAGCCTTTTATTTTCCATTGAAAAAAGGAAAGCTTTATTTGGAGCAATCCGATAAATAAATTCGATAAATTTTAGCACTATTAACAATTTTTATTTGACTCTACACATAAAATATACTTATTTATTTTCATCTGAACAGGGCTGAAAGTCTCATCACCACGGTAATTCCTACCTACCGAATATCACTAATATTGTATGAAGCCTAATCAGCTGATCGCTTGCGGCCATCTTGGATTGACAGGTCTTCATACCCCCATACAAGGTTGACATTTGAAATTAAAAAATGGTTCCAATTCTGACAATGCGCACATGTTCATTTTAACACGGTTACCGGTTGCATAATGTAACATTATGCAACGGGTGTAGAAATGTATGGCATTGTGATTGCGTTAGCCATTTTGTAATTAGTAAATTACCAAATGGGAGTAGAAAAATATATTTTAAAAAAAATATAATATACAACTGCAGGGCATATGTTTATTTGAGTTTTGGGTTTGAATGTTTAAGCTTATATGCAGGATGTAAAAGCGCGACCTTATACATATGTGTCGGCTTGTGGGCATGAATTCAATATGAAACCTAAATATAATTTATTATTACAACTTAGGTTAGATTAGATAATCGAAAGGAATGATAAATCACACGTTTTGACAAAGGTACGGTTTTAATTACTTCAAATGGACGAGTACATTATAATGACTATTATTCACTATTTTGTTAATTCTCTCATGGTCGTAGAAAAAGTATTGTATGCCACTGCACGTAATTAGTCTTTGTAACACTCGTGCTTTCTATTGTGCCATTCGGCTGCGCCTCATGGCACAAACTAGCACTCGTGTTAAAAAGACTATCATTACTTGGCAGTGGCATAAATAACTATTTTCTACTCCCATTTGGTAATTTACTAATTACAAAACGGCTAACGCAATCACAATGCTATACATTTCCACACCCGTTGCGTAATGTTACATTACGCAACTGATAACGGTGTTGAAATGAAAATGTGCGCATGCGCATTGTCAGAAATGGAACCATTTTTGAATTTCGAGTATCAATGTTGTATGAGGCTATCCTTCTAAGCGACCGATAACAAACTATTATTGGCCGTTTCCATAGCAACCACGTTTAAACGTCAGCCATTACATGAATATTTTCAATTTATTGATAGTTCCTCCCAACTATGTTCAATCGTTGTTGAAATGAAAATGAATATATTTTATGCGTAGAGTCAAATAAAAATTGTTAATAGTGTAGTATTTCATCAATGTTATTTATCAAAATACTCCAAATTGTAGCTTTCCTTTTTTCGAACAGAAGGCTTGAAAGGAAAATAATGCAATATTTTCACCGCAAAAAAAAACAAACTTATACAGTTACTTGGCTAATAGGTCGGTATGAGGTTGACCATCTATGCTGTAAAAACTTAGTTCACTTTGCCAATGATACCCCTGCTTCAGTAGTTGCAGGGCTTATGTTTATTTGAGTTTTGGGTTTGAATGTTAAACCTTATATGCGGCATCGGCATGTATAAGCGCAACCTTATATGTGTCTGCTTGTGGGCATAAATTTAAAATGAATCTCAAATGTAATAATATAACTTTGCAGATTAGATTAGATAATCGAGGGGAACGATAAATTACACGGTTTGCCAAAGGTGGTGCTTTAATTACTTCAAATGGACGAGTACAGTATAATGACTATTATTTCCTATTTTGTTATTTACTTGATGGTCGTAGAAAAAGTTTTGTATTCCACTGCACGTAATTAGTCTTTGTTACACTCTTGCTGTCTATTGTGCCATTCGGCTGCGCCTCATGGCACAAACTAGCACTCGTGTTACAAAGACTATCATGACTAGGCAGTGGCATAAATAACTATTTTATAAAATAATTTTCAAAACAATTTTCAAAACAACTTTTTTTCCAAACAAAAGCAAAATTCATAGACAAAATTTTTTTTTAAACACAAATGTAAGATTCAAAAATGCATTATTGTTAGGTATAATGAAATTATACCTAACAAAAGTATCATTTGATCTTCTTTTTCTTAATACTAATCTTTACTTTTCAGTAGCCTACTAACCTCTTCTGAATCCATGTACTCTCTTAAACAACTCTCCAGTAAGACAACTAAGCCAGCAACTAGACTACAGTAGGTGAGGGGACAATACAGTACCTCAAGTACAAAACCTTACGTTTAAACTCAACCATAGCGTTTACTGAAAAATGTAAGTAGACAAACAAATTAAGAGCTTAAATGCAATTGTCAAACTGTTGCCGTTCCACTAGATGCGGCTAGAGCCTACTGATGCCATGCCCTGCTCCTTTCAGAACAGACCATTTAAAAAAAAAAAAAATTAGGGTGATTTATTTGGTGAGCGCTGTTTTTGTGTGTATCACACCTCAAGAGCCCTCTGCGAGCTTGGTCGTCACTGTTTAAAGCGCCAATTCTCAAGCAAGACCCAGTTGTTGTAAGGCTGGATGGACCTTTTGATGACCGGTCTTTGGTAAAGGTTTATGAATTTTTCAACCCAGCGCAGCGAAGAGCAAATTTGAAAATATAAATGGTATATTGTTTGTGCTCCGCAGGAATTTGAACCCACAACCTTCCAGTTACGAGTCCGAAGTGTTACCACCTGGACTACGGACCGGTGGTTAGACCATATTTTACCTTGTCTAATGGCACTTGTTTTGGTATTGCATGAAACTGGCATCCGCTGTTTATATATTTTTAATTTATCTATGATTAATAATGTAAAAATTAAACAAAGTTTTTCTTCACGGGAGAAAAACTCAGTTTAATTTTATCATTATGATTTTTAAAATGAATCTTCACAATGTCAATATACGAACCCTTCAACTTTTGATCTAAGATTCTATCGCTCCAATTACCTACTCTTTTTACCTTGCATACCCTATTTCATTTGAGTTTCTGTACTTTTAGTGAACGCCACGGCTCAGGTTAAGCGTAATGCTTAGCAGTATACTTGCAAAGCAGAACTGACTTGTAAGCAAATCACGGTGCTTTTCCTCTGTCTTATCTCTCCTTAGCTACCCGGCAGAGCTTTGCACCGTTGCTAAGACAAGTTGGTGAGTCTCCTCATTTCGCTCCAATGCGATGAATGGCAGAAACGCTCTGAATCTCCAAACATGTTAATTTGTTTTCCGTGCTGAAGGATTTTCTGCACACAAAACACGACGTGGACTTAAATTTTTGTAGTCGCACTCAAGCAGTTGCACATTTTTTTTGAGAAAAACTGAAAACAGAACATTCCCGTTTATGTAGAATCCAAAACTAGGAATCTTTTTCTTATAAATAAAATTTTCTCATAATAATAGTGCTTACAATACAAAACCTTTCTCAGTCCACTCCTTCGTAGACTTCCTTCGACATGCTTTTCTTCAATCGGCTGCTGTGTTCACCTTGTTTTTTGTTATTCAACATTTAGATGTATATTGGAGGGAGTTGGCAATGAGTTATCACGTTTGTCAGACGGATTGGTGACAATATATTTACCATCAGTACAAGAAAATACAAGAACAAAAAGTCGAACGACTCGATTGATTGTTTTTAGAAATAGTCAGAAAAAGTCGCTACCCTTGAAAATGCGCAAAGAAACGAGAACTTCCACAGTAAAGGCCTAAGTTGCATCCTATGAGTAAAAATAAATAAATTTATTTTTATCCTTGCAGCTCCTCCTACTTGGAGAAGATTGCCTTAGAGCGGGAGAAATGGCGAAAAAGTTGGATGAACAATGAACATTTCTGCACATCAATCCTAGGATTGAAACAGAGGAAAAAAACATTTGAATATTGAGAGTAGATACTTTAATGCTTTTAGTGACGTAATTATATTTTTGGTTACGTTATTTCCTCCCAATACAGTTCCCGGAATGTCGCGTGTTTTTGTTAGCTGAGCGTTGATACCGTTATCGCGACCATACATTACACCAAGTACAAAAAATTACGTTCAAACTGTACCGCAGCGTTCATCTAAAAATAAATCAAAACCAAAACACTCACAAGAGGCACTGCTGAATTTTCATACATTTTTTGCAAAAAAAAAAATGGTTGAGTTTGATTGTAATGTTGTGTGCTCGGGATACAGGACACGTAAAAGGCCGCCTTTCCCTAATCTAGGATTACCTTTTCATACTTCCGGTTCATTTGCATACGCGGCGCTCGGCGAATTGAAAATAAACATTTTTTAATTATTTCTTTTGGTCGCAGCTTTATCTTTACGGGCTGAATATTTTTAAGGATCACTGGAGGGGAAAGATTGTAGCGCTACCGCCCTGACTTTGTACTCGAGTAAACAAAACAGCTATGTATATTGTGTGATACCTACTGTAAAATATACATGGTGGATTAAAAAAAAAACTATTGTATTCTAACTTAGTAAAAAATAAATTGGAGAACATTTTAAGCACAATCAGATTTATCTCCTGTGAGACTAAAATTAACTAAAAAATATCATTATCAACAGCCGGCCGTGTAAGCCTAAAATTCTTTTTTACTCAGAAAAAAAATAGTTTATTTTTTAAATCCGGAGGATGTTTTTAAGAATTTTACTTCGGAAGGAGATAAATATTTTTTGAACTACTACATCAGAGTTAGTGAATACTTTTATTATTCCATGGAATTATTGCATATTGTTGACTTCTAATGTTGCGATTAAAATTTTCTTTACAAATCAAATCTTTAAAAAAAAATCAGAATTAAAAAAATCATTTTACAATTTAAAGTTGTTTTTTTCTTTTATTTTTATTAACAACAAAAAAATCTGGCGCGATTTTAAGTCTTGGTAGCAACCCGTAAAATTTTGGTGAAAAATCCAAAGAAATACTGAAGACTTAGGTTACGGACTAAAACAAAACGGAAAAAAAAAAAAAATACAGCCATTAAGCCTACCTTTTGTACTTTAGTCCTCACGTCCGTACATTAATTATTATTGAGCACACAGACGACTTGTGAAGATTCGACACCACATTTGTATGGATACAGTGCGGTCGTGCAATTTGTTCTCAAGTCTATAATCAAATACCGATGAGAAACTTGCAGGCCTCGCCTGAACTAAAGTCTCCCATGAACACAGCTCTGTGGACTCCGTGATATCGACAGCCCGATGAATTGCTGATCAACTTCTATTGATCCCAACTGCAAAACTTTCATGCCATTCAAATTCCAAGACAGGATATCCGCAGCGCTGATTCTCAAAGTGGTATTTATAGAAAAACAGACATTAATTATGGGTTGTTTTTGTATTGTAATACTTGAGGGTTCCTACTTGTGCCTGGTTAGAAAATGAAGTATTATCAAAAGTTACAAAGCTGCGCGTATGGAGACAACTTCCCGCAACTTTATCCCTCAAGAGGTTGCATGTGGGCTGTGTAACCTATTGATTTTACATGTTAAGGAGCAGGTTTAACGCCAGCCACTTTACTTGTAAGAAAGTGGGGGTTTCCAAAGTCCCGATGGAGCTGGTTCTAAGTTAAATGAGGGCTGAGTAAACCTTTCCAATATTTTGATTTTGGGTTTGATATAAACACTAAAACAGGAAATCTTTACCGACATCCAAGGTGAGGATTGAAGCGTTGCCCTCTGGCTTGGAACGCAAGCACTCTCTAGACTGAGTTGTCGACCGGACTGATGAGCTTAAGAAAATTTAGAAGATAAAAGTTACACATGGGCAAAGTACCACCTGATTGAACTAATATTGATGGGAAAAATCAATCGACAAAAAGATCCCAGTAGGAAACAGTTGATGTCCTAGCTAGGAAATAATAAGAGACCTATACCTACTTGGACCGCCATTCCAAGGCTGGAGGAGCTGTCTTGAACAAAACAGAACAATGATATGTTTGCTGAGGTGATCGCCAACTTTAGCAAGGACTCAGCAGGGTACCATGAAAAAAAAAAAAAGGAGGATGCTTTACAGGTTTATAGGCGAGTTTTATAAGGGTCTACGCGGCCAAAGATTTTGAGAAGCGTCATTCTACACGGATATAATTGCTCGTCTTTGTCCCTCGCATAATAAGATTCAATCTAATATCAGTGTAAGTTATTATTAATGCCAGTATGTAGTTTAATTTGATCTGAATTTTCCACACGTCTCTTGCTCAATGGCTGCTAATGACACGATCCTTTGATGGCTCGTGATAATAATGCCTAATCAAGGAACAATAAATCCAACCAAGTTATGAAATAACACTAATATAACATAAAGGACGTATTTCATGACATTCTAAGTACGTATGTCTCGAAATTGTTTTTTTTTTGTAAATTAAGCATACAAAATTGTCCGTTTGTAAAGTATTTTAGAATATTTATCTAATCTATATCTAAATCAAAGCTGCAAAGATATGTATCATTTGAGATTCATATTAAATGCATTCCCACAAGCAGACATGCATAATTTCGCGCTTACACATGCCGCATGTGGACCTACAATATAAAAAACCCAATCTCAAATAAACATAAGCCCTGCAACTCTTGCCGACCTTCCCTGAAGCAGGGGTTTATGAAGTGTTAAAATTTTGTTAAGAGATGATAGGCGCATTTTTTAAATTTGTGAATTTGCAAAGCGTTGTGACAAAGGAATTTAAATAAATTTTATAATAATGAATTAATTACTAGGAATCCACTTTGAGTTTTGTTTTTATTTTTTGGACTTTGTGTATTTGAGTTTCTAGTTTTTATATTGTCGGACTACATGCGGCACGTTTATTAAATTAACATTGTTTAAGCGCAAACTTATACATGTCTGTTTTGTGAAAATGCATATAATGTGAATCTCTAATGTAGCTTATATTTTGCAACTTAGATTAGATTAGATTAGTACAACTAGAGTTGGTTATGTCGATCGTTTATGTATTGCATAGTGCAACAAGAAATAAAAAAAAAACTCATAATGAATTTGAATAAGGTTAACTTATTTAATAAAATTAACTGGTTATAAAAAGAGTAAGTTACAAGCGTGGATGCGAACCCAACTCTAGTTTTGAACGCAAACGTTTTACCAACTGAGAAATCGATTGGACTAAGAATCAAATAAAGACTAAGAATCAATAAATCATTTCAATAAATAAAACTGTTTTTATTGAAGGAAAAAAGAGCTCGTGTAAGAAATATTAGTAAGGATATACGTAATAAATCTGAACAAACCTTCATTTCTTTTCCAGGAATGGATGCGTCATCAAAGGCTCAGGTGGATTTGGTCTTGAGGTAATTTCATCGCCACAAATTATGCAAGACCTGCCTGACATTTGACACTGACAGCTTTCATGATGGCGGCTGGATTACGCACATATCAAGTGTTAACTTCAACCATGGAAATTGAAACGAAGACTAGAGGCGCTGTTTAAGTTGCCTTGCATTTATGGCTTTACGTTTTGGGTGAGTTTGGATGTGACGTTTAGTACTTGGAGTACAGATATAGATTATGGGTGGCCAGGTACCTGTTGCCACTGGAGACTGCTGCCTCAATTATTACTGTTATTATAAGGCCGAAGCCTGGAGGGGAGCGAATGACGTCTGAAGGAGAGATGGACGAGACTCAAGAAAGATATTCGAGCAAATTTCGAATAATGTTTTCGAAGAATTCGAAAATTTTGGTACAATAAAAAAAACGATGAATTTGAAGGAACTGTTACTGTAACGCTGTCGTCGTTCCTTTATGGGGTGACCAGAATCTCTGCAGGGTCAGCTTCACTTATTCTTATCCTGACATACTTATTTAAGTTTATTTACCACGCCTCCACGCCTGAGACACAGGGTTTCCTAGTTCAGGCACATGTATTATTTTCTTACTTAAGTTAAAAAGCTGCACCTTATGTTAATCTTCTGTAAAACAGTTTTATGAATAAATTATTATTATTATTATTATTATTATTTGTATGTATCAGTTCCTTGACTTATAGGTTGGGATGAGGCTGACCACCCATATTGCAAAAAAATGGCTCATATTGCCAATGTCACTCCTATTTCAGCGAAGCTCGGTAAGAGTTATATTAACTTGAGATTGGGTGTTTATGTTGTAAGTCCACATTCGGCATGTATACACTCGAATTTATACGTATGTGCTAATGGGAATACATTGATATGAATCTTAAATGTGATATCTTTTCAGCTTACGTTAAATTATAGATGATATATTACTTTTTTCATGCATTTACTTCTTTACCAATCACTCTGTAAATCACAAACCTTCACAATTACACTAATTTGATCAAGTCATTATTTACGGTGTCTTTCCTTTTCTTCTTCTTTTTTTTTTTTTTTTTCTGTAAACACTCTTTGCCAAGCTTTTTCTAACTATACTCAAACATCACTAGCAAGTATGTTTTTTTTGTAAATATGTATTCCTTCTGTGTCTATGTATTTAAAAAAAAAATGGATACCTAGTGTATGATATTTGTATGTGTATATTTTGTGTATTTAAATACCTACTAAAACGCGTATTTTAAATAAATAAATAAATATTAAGAAAGCAATTTCTACCTACCTACATACAGTAATTAATTTTATTTTATTTGCCGTCTACTTTTCACTTCTATACATCAAAGCCGGAATAAATAGTATTCGAATATTCGTTGACACCCCTAGTGTGTGAGTGTACATACTCGGTAGGTAATCGTGAGTTATAACTTGCAGCGGGAGGGAGGGTTGCGAACGCGCACCGCCCTAACACCGAAGTTATGTTATTTACCTGCTCATTAACACGCCGTGTGATTTATTAATATTAATATTGCCTCCGCATTGTAAGAAAAGACAGGGAGTTTTGCTTAAGCTCCGGCGATGGGGACGCGGCTAGATAAATTAGGAGGTATTCATCACATTAGGCGATAAATGTGTGAAATATAATCGAATCTAAGTCGCAAGGATATGTTACATTAAGGATTCACATTAAAAGCATTTTCACAAGCAGACACGTATAAGTTCGCGCTAATACATGGCGCATGTGGACCTACAATATAAAAACCCAATCCCAAATTAACATAAGCCCTGCAACTCTTCCTGGAACAGGGGTGACTTTTTGCAAAGTTAACCATCTTTTTACAGTGTGGGTGGTCAGCCTCGTACCAACCTATAAGTCAAGGAATACAAACAATTAATTACAACCAGTAATAAAAAACAAACAAACGCTAAAGATACAACAAAATATCTCATTATAATAAAATACCATAAACATAAAAAGTAAAATTCGTTACTTTCCATTTTTGGAATTCTCGTCAGAAGCTCAGAGATAAAATAGTTATAATCCGTAGACGCAATTTAATTTTTGTATGTTTTATTAAGTAGTTGTTTGTTTTTCACTAGAAATGAGAACCATCTTCTTCGGAAAAAGTATCAATTCATCATTACGTGTCCATCGGGTAGCTAAAACCCTTAACGTGTTAAAATAAACAGATTCTACGCGTAAACATTAAAAAAATCCACTAAGCCACATATAAAGTGGAGCTTTTAGCATCGTTCTCTCTAAAAAGGTCGCATGTGGCGAGTGTAATCTATTTAGATTTACAGGTAAAGGTGCCGGCTCTACGCCAACAATTTCAGATGAAGTGGGGGCTTCTATAAGCTCGCGAGGGGACTGGTTCTCATTTCATGTGAAGACTGAATAAAGGTTGCAGGTATTTATTTTGGACTTGAAATAAATAACGAAACGGAAAATCATTTCTGACACCATCGGCAGGATTCGAGTCATTGCTCTGCATGGTACGTAAACACTGCTTCAAATATGGGTTTGAATCCTCGTTGAATATTTTAAAAGTGCCTTGATTGTAAATTTATTATGCTTAATAGCGTGTATTTACAATTTTATAATATTTACGTTTGGAAAGATCCAGAAACATCTAAATACACACACATTGCAATAAAACTTTTGATTGCTCTACGAGATTCATTCAAATTAATCATCTCAGCCGTGTAGCGTCTCAGCGGTTCAGATTTAACCTTCACACAAGCATAATTTTTAAACCAGATACTTCCTGAATCATAAGTTTTCCGAAAAAAAATATTTCGTCTACAGGTAACAATATTGAAGACTAGATTTTCTCTGTTTGATTCAATCATTCACGATAATATGCAATCATCTTGAGGAGTTCCTTAAGGAGATTGGCTTCAGAAGGCTCGAAATCAGGCGCAACGGATCGCTTGTGCTCTACAATCTAAATAACAAAGAAATATTGACATTCAATGTGAGCGCAAAAACAGGCACATGAGAGTTTGCGCTTACACATGCTGCATGTGTACATACAAAATAAAGCTAACTTCACATGGACATTCACTTTGCAACTCCTGCCGCCTTTCCCTACCACCAAGGGGACATTGGCAAAAGTGCGTCAAGCTTGTATAAGGTAGTTTGTAAACTAACAAACGAGTCATTTCCAGCATGCTGATAGCCGTGAGAGTGCACTGTAATGAGGAAAACTTGTTGTGCAAAAAAACTTTCTTTGGTTGGTCCTTTGATGTCTTTGTCCTCAAACTAGATTTTTTTCTTACAAGTTTCTCATGGTATTTCAAAGCTCTAAATACAAATAATTAAGTAATTTGTCTTTGGAATATAATCAACAGATGGTCTACAATATAGAAAAACTGTAAGCTCAAGACATTTATCTTCAGCTTTGTCCATAAATTGTCAGTAAGCTTCTTCTAGTACGTATTTAAAATGATGGGGTATTCCTGAAGATCCGAACTACATACCTTTTGAACAGAAGTTAAGACTGTAGACAATTTGATAGACCAATTGGAATCGCATTAAACAATTAAAGATCACATATTTTCTACATTACATATTACTAGATACCTATATTCACGAAATATAGGTAGAAAATAAAATATTTTATTCTCACCTTTTACAGCAGGGTTGAACCAAGCAACCCCCAGCGAGTCAGCTTTCAAACAACTTTCCCCATAACATTTTTCACGGCCCAAAGCACCTCAAGTCTGCCTACTTTAGGGCACCTGTAAATTGCACGGAGTCAGGTAGAGTTGCATTTGAATGCACTGCCTTGAAACGGGGCTTACCTTTAGAAAGGGGTTTTCCTTGAGCCGGGGGTTTGCCGTGAAAAGGGGGTTTTCTTTGCCAGTCCTCTAATTTGAGCTTCATTAACCCCTCGTTAGAGGCTCTCGGCTTGTCTTGTAATTTTCTCGTAGCTCGCTCTTTCACTTTTCACGAGGCAAAAATAATAGTATGCATCACTCATAAATATTGCAAAATACATTTTTTTTTTTTTCAATTTTGAAATTGGTTACTCTGTGTTGTGAATAAATAATGAGGCTAACTTTCTGAAACTGAATTGCTATTGCGATATCCCTAGGGGTGGCAAGAATCTCTGCAAATTCTACTCAACTTAGTCCTAGTTTTCAAACAACAATTATTTTTTTAACAAATTCTGAATGGAAAAGTATTTAAAAATGATTTATGCGTTATTTTAGAATAATAAATTATTGTACAAGTATTTTTTTTAACTCGCGCACGTAAAAACAAAACTAAACTTAGTTGCACATCTGGTTGCAACTTCTAACCGCGTTATCCACGAACGGGTCACATCGCACGTTTAATAATAAAGAGCAATAAATAAAAAAATAAGAATGTTGGGAAATCACGTTTGAAGTTCAGACAACCAGTACAACTTGTATGGGATGAAAAAGGCAACCGATGTTTTATCTCGGTCATATTCGTCCAAATTGAGCGGCTGTCGCATTCTACCTATTCTTCTCGCATTGTTCTTGCGTTTTATTACAAAATCTCGATTTTCTAAATTTTTTAGTTATTTCTCTTTATTATTAAACGAGCGACATGTGGTGTATGATATCCATTTTATTACACAGGTAAAGGGCCAACCAACCACTGAATTAGAAGTGTAGATTTGCCAGATCCAGAGGGGGCTGGTCATCATTTCTTTTGAAGGCTAAGTAAACCTTGCGTTGCATGTATTTTAGGTGTACCATAAATACAACAAAAATCACAACACAAATTCGGAAACGATTTCTGTCCCCTTGCTGGGGATTGAACCCTAACCCTTGGCACGGAATGGAAGCATTTTACCAACTGAGCTATTGACCTGACAATCTATTATTTTCAAACTCCCAAGCCATTCCGTTATATTATTGTTTTCTCACATCTTTGAAAAACTTAACGTTATTTTTTAACCAACGAAGTTTGTAAACATCAAAAATATTTATTGCTGAAGTACGTAGGTACAACATGAAAGTAAAAACAACAAAGCAAAACACCGTGGTTCTCCCTTGCACTACGGTAAATAAAACCTTTTTTAGGAATCCTCCCCACAGTCTTTCAAGTCTATCTTGTTACTCTCACACCGCCATCTCACTATAAAGCACTTTGTCCAATTAAAACAGTGAAATGGAGTCTGGAATACCCGCTACAAATCTTCATCCAGACGTGACATTTTTGTATGAATTTTATACTCACTCTCTATAGATACATGTTACACCTAAAATGATAAAAAAATCAGATTGATTTTTTTTACAAAGAAGTGTTCAAGGACTTATTCGATGTTAAATTTAGATTTCCAGGATTCCCTGTTCGTTGACCATCCGAGTATACAGCTCAATTGGTAGAATACTTGAATTCCATGACAGAGGGGTACGGTTCGATTTTCACCAAGAGTAAGCTAAATGATATCTTTTCATATATAATCAAACAAAACCACAATAAAAGCAACCCTTTTGGATGTTAGGAAGTGAAATGGTTGACGTTATAGGTGGGCCGGTGAAAGAGGTAGATTCCACACGCCACGTGCGACTCAATCCGGGACAAAACGATAAGATATATTGCACTATATGTGCAGCTTAGTATTGATAAGTGATTGTATTAATGTCCACCGACCTTTGCCAAATATGACATAAAAATGATGATTATAAATTTCATACCACAGTGAGCCGTTTTCTTCGATAAAAATCGCGCAATCAAAACACATTAATAAATAATCCTTATTTTGGAAGGAATGACACAAAAAAAATATTCAAAAATACCATGCAAAAATGAGCACTTACCTTCGATGAAAGCTTTACATTGAGAAAAAATGTAAAAATTTGGCATAAAAATAAGACATTTAAAAATGACATTCAAGAGTAACTGTCTTCAGCGATTCAAGCAGCCACATGTGAAAACCGAGAGCGGACTCTAAGTTGGAATGTAAGCTCTCCTCACTCTGTCGTATAAAAGTGGAACCCTTCCTCTCACTTATCCAGACTTATCTACCGCCAGCACGCCGAAGGATTTGAATTTCAAAGAGACATTTCCTATGATTAGCTCACAACGGGGAGGGACGCAGGCGTTACCTTAGATACCTTTCACGGGGAATCATTACCCCTAATACCCACTGTCATTCGCGATGGACTATTCGATAAGGATGTAATGATAAATGGAAGGCTGCTCGATCCAAGGGAGGGAGGGACTTAAAGAAAGGTTTTGCGAGGAGTTTTTGAGAAAACTCTGAGGGTGATCTGCAGTTTTTCCTTTGTATTTAAATATCTCCTCTTTGTGTTTAATATCAAAATTAAAAAGATTTCTTTAAAAATTGAAATCAACGTCAAAATTTGTTAAACTTTAAAAATATTTGATGCAAAGATGTAAGACAACGTCTCCAGAAGACCTCTTTGTTTAGTCTTGATATTGTGTTTAATTGTCACATATAAATTTGTAAAAAGTTCATCTTTGATCGTCACAAACAAGAACGTCTCTTGAAGATGATAGCTACGATGAAAATAAGGCAAGTTCTCCCATAAGGTCATGAAGTATTAAAACAACGTAATTAAATTCATTGTCCATTTAATTTGTATACATTTTAAATTACTGTAATTTTGTTTTAAATTAATCTAAAGCTTATAATTTCTTGGGCTATTTTTTTCGAAGTACCTGTACTTAAGCTAATTTCAATAATTTTATACCAGATTAGTTTTGAATGTTTATTTTTATTACTATAGTTATCCTACAAGAAGTGCAGATAATGTGAATCAAAAATATGAAGGCTGAGTTGAAAAATTCAACGATTAAAACATTTAATTTCATACGTCAAATTGTTCAGTTCAGTGAAAGTTTCTACGTGAAACTAATGCATTTTCAAATCTATTCTCTCTACAAATAAAAGTCATTATACTGCATACAGTTTAATGGAATTCCAAAATCAGAATTTCATTCAACTCTGTGTGATGTAAGTGATGCAGATTCCGTCGGTAGTTTCAATTGAATTTTTCCGTTGAGTTCCGTTTGTTACGATCGTCAGTGCCGCTCAGCGTAGGCAACACTCTGACAAGATCTTTCTAATAATGAATCGTTTTTAAAACCTGTAAAATAAAAAAAATAAAAATAAACATTAAGTATCATAATCGTAAGTTAGTTAACTATTTATGAATCTTGGCCTCTTTCATTAACCACCAACAACGCTGCCCACCAAACACTTTTCTTCTCCACAGACTTGCTCAGGCTCGTCAAGAATAATGTAATATTCAAAACGTCAAGAATATTGTAATATTCTTGACGTTTTGTTGGCATTGTAGCCTACGTCATCAATAAGTGTTTTTTTGACTCTGACCTTTTATTTTTTCTACAACTTTCTTCTGATCCAAGTTCCTTTATCTGTTTAGAAACAGTACGCCTGTGATTAAGCGGAGAGTATTCACTTCTTCAATTCTAAATAGGCTCCTTGCCGTTTTTTTTCGAACAAATAGTTTTCATAAAAACCAAGCTTATTACATTTCTAAAATTTGAATTACTTTCTGCTTTACTTACCGTTGCTACAAATATGAATTCTACTGGGTTACAAAAAACAGATTTCCCAGTGCACAGCCTGAAAATTCAATTTTATTCTGATAAACGATTTTCCATTGTGGACCGCGCACAGTAGGCCAGGCTTTCCTATGAATGGACTTTCCTTCATCATCCACCCAGCAATACATAGAAACCACTACTCCAAGTACAAACTATTACGTTTTAACTTAACTAAAGCATTCAACCAAAAAATGGATACAATCTAAAGAAGCACCCCTAGAGCTGTTCACTTTTTGTACATT
Organism: Agapetus fuscipes; assembly: GCA_951799405.1. Lineage (NCBI taxonomy): Eukaryota > Metazoa > Arthropoda > Insecta > Trichoptera > Glossosomatidae > Agapetus > Agapetus fuscipes. The sequence goes on from OX637342.1 coordinate 11,703,843, forward strand.
TTTTGGTAAACGCCAAGAATGAGTTTCAAGTAAAAAACATTACGTTTAAACTCAATCATAGCGTTGAACCAAAAAATGGATAGAATCTAAAAAAAAACACTTTCAAAGCAGTTAAATTTTCATACATTTTTTGGTAAGCGCTTAACTTGAGTTAGAGCATGAAGATAGAATTATCACACATTACGTTTAAACTCAAACATATCCATAAACAAAAATGAAGAGAATCTAAAAAAACGCCTCTAGAGCGTTACGTTTTGTATTCATTTTTCTGTAAACGCTTTAGTCGAGTGTGAGCGCTTTTTTTGTAGCTGTTATATAGTGTTTGTTGTAAAAACTCAGCGTTACAATGGCGTCAAGAAACTACATATTGTAAGACCACAATGAAAAGATCAAACTTGTTCAATAACAGAAGGTGACAGTGTATGTTTTTGACTTTCAAGTGTAGGGGGTTATTTAATAACGTCATCATTGTTGCAGCCCTTTAAAAGGACCCAACCGAAAAAGGTTGGGTTATTGAAAAAAAAGTTTTCTTCTGTGAATTGAGAAAATTGAGAACAATCGATAGATGACTCAAAACATACGATGCAGTAATATGGTCGATTTAACTTTTTTCTCGACGTCTAGTTAGTATCGGACCCAATCTCTTCAGGAGACACCCTTTTTTTCGGTGTACTAAATAATCTATATTCTACGAGTAAGTTGAAAATATATAATTAATATTTAAAATTCACATTAAATGCATGCTCACAAACAGACACGTGTAAGCTCGCGCTAACAAATGCTGTATGTGAACTTACAAATTCAAATGCAAACCGCAAATGAACATAAGTCCTGCAACTTTTGCCGACCTTTCCTGACTGAACAGTTGTGACATTGGCCCAAAATGAACCATTGTTAACAGTTTAGGTGGTCAGTTTCATACCAACCTGTAAGTCGAGAAAGAATTACAAATGATAAACCATAACTCGTGCTTAAATTGTATCTTTAAAACTGATATTTTGACTGATATTTTGACTGATATTTTCACGTTGTGTTGTAGACTTAAATATTTATGTTTCAATGATTAAAAGTAACAATCCATACTTTCAGTTGAGCCTGAAATAACAAAACAACTTACGTACAATTTATAAAAGTTTGCCTGTTTGTTTATAAACATCCCAACTCTCCATTCAGGGCTTGCGTTGGTTTATGAAATGCCTTTTGATTAATTCATTTGCAGAAGTTCCCTCGTCGAGTTGTGCTGGCTTTTAAATGGCTGGCGTCCGTATTGAATACCAGCAAGACTTCACGAGTCAACGTTTAAGTATTAAGCCTTTAACAAGTAAAGGACAGAAAAAACATGGAAGCTACAGCGGGGAAACATTATGTTCTTCATCGCAAACGTGAACTGCGAAATGGTTAAAATTAAAATTGAAACTATATATATTTTTTACCTCTTTTCTTAGGAAGGTATACCGTCAAGAATCTTTGATTTGTTCCTTCACTTAAAGTTTGGAGAATGAAGCTGACCACCCATACTTTAAAATCTGTTTCATTTTTGCCAGTATCTCCCCTCTTCAGGAAAGCTCGGCAAGAGTTGCGGTGTTAAAATTATATGAGCTATTTTTTTAAGTAATCATGTACGAACTTGTATGTGATGCTTGTGAGCGTGCATTGCATATGAATTATAAATGTTCATTTATCTTTGCAAGACAAGTGAAAGTTCACACTTTCACATTCTACATGTGTGCTTACAAAATTACCTAAATCTGAAATTAACAAAACTCCTATTAGCTTCTGTCGTCTTCCCTGAAGCCATGGGGGCATTATCAAAGGTAAAAATCAATTTAAACAGTATGAGTGGAGAGCCACATACAAACATATAAGTGAAGAAACAAAAAATATACAAAATGTGTAAAACAGCAGTGGCGAAGGGTGCCATACAAGCCGATTCTCATCGGTTTCCCGTTTAAAATGAGGCAAAAATGATAATAAAGTAGACTGCATCGTTTCAATGGGGAAAAATACGTATTATTTCTTTGGTTTTAAATGTATTTTTTTTACTTTGTGCGTATATTTTTAAACTATTTTGTTACATCATTTTAAAAGGAAAGCCGATGAAAACCGGCTTGTATGGCACCCTTTGCCACTGTAAAACAGTCAGATCAAAAAAGCTACTATGTAGGTACCTACTGGATTTTAAATTTAAAATGCCTTAAACCCCATTTTTGTCAGTCCTTCTACCATATCATCTTGAGTCGTAACTCAACGCAAACGCAACAAAGCTACACATACAGTGCAATTTTCTGCCACGGCGAGTGAAACTATTTATTTTTACAGTTATCGAAATAAAATGAGCCTTATTAATTATCTAAATCTAAATCTAAATCTAAGCTGCAAAGATATGTATCAATTGAGATTCATATTAAATGCATTCCCAAAAGCAGACATGCATAATTTCGCGCTTACACATGCCGCATGTGGACCTACAATATAAAAAACCCAATCTCAAATGAACATAAGCCCTGCAACTCTTGCCGACCTTCCCTGAAGCAGGGGTGACATTGGCAAAGTGAACCATTTTTTACAGTATGGGTGGTCAGCCGCATACCAACCTATCAGTCAAGGAGTATCTTCAAGCAATTAATACAATCAAATATGTATATAAAACAAATAAACTCTAAACAATTAAACAGTAAAAAATTTAAAAAAAAAAACTACCAAACATATTTTTTTTAAATTTAAAAGCCTCAGCTTTAACCGCCAGCATTACAGATCAACCGCCATTTCTTTCGATCCTTGCATACTTCTTTCATTTCATCCAGAGCCATAACCTTTTTCATACAAGCTTATTAATTAATTAATTATAATATCACAATATCAATACACAAACCCTGAAACTTGAACCATACCTATTGATTTAATATATTTTTCAACACTGTAATTTTCTCCAAAATATTTTATTAAGTTTGAAACCAAGTTGCCAACGCTAGAAGTCATCCACCGCTTCTCCCAGAGCACTGCCATCTCACGGTCGATCATTCCCACCTCTTCCCGGCAATCCTTTAGAATTGCTGCTGGCGCTGTCTCACAATACCTTCTAATTACTCGGAAACCTCTTCCGTCATGTTCGGGAGGCGTCCTCATCCACAGCGGAAAAGAACGACTCATAGAAATCCGAAAGAGGTGGCATGGGATTGAAAGGGTTTGATTAAATCAGTTCTTTTGATTTTGTGTCAAAGGTTAGCGAAAATGGATATTAATAAATACTATGAAGAAATATACTCGAATCTGCAGAGGCTCTGGCAAGGAATGAAAACAGATTTATCAGTCAAGATAGCTTTAAAAAAACAAAGACATCCAATCATCTGATAACAATTTTGTTCAACCTTTATTTTGTGTTCGTTCTGTCGATAGCTCAGTTGGTAGAAAGCTTGTATTCTATGCAAGAGGGCTAGGGTTCGATTTTTACCAAGAGTTTCAGAAATGATATCGCGTTTCGGTGTTTATTTCAAATCTAAAATTTAAATACCAGCACAGCTTACTCAGCCTGTACAATAAAATATGAGAACAGGCCTTCATGGGAGCTGAGAAATCTATGCTTCAATGAAAGCGGTATGCGTTAAAGCCTCTTACATGTAAAAGTAAATAGGTTACACACGTCACATGCAACACTTTTGAGGACAACTTAGTTTTCTGAATACGCAGCTGATTTTCGTTCAAGTTTTTTCAATTGTTTGTAACTTATCAACAATTTTGTATTACATTTATATTTATAAATTTTCTTCTGAATTATTATTAGACCTTCAAAATATTCTACCTTCAATAAAAATTCCTTTACAAATCACTTCAAATTTTCAGCGTATTTTTATTTTTACTAATAAAACTAATAATAATTAAGATCTACAATGATATTCTATATAATTTCTACTATAATTCTACTATAATTTATGAAGGATATTCGTTTGAACTTTTTTTTAATTTTCCTTATTTCAAGAAAATATATTCCTCAGCCTTGATGAAATAGAAATCCTCGAAGTGTATATCCTCGTCCTGTCTCTTTTGTGTAAGTAAAGGGTCATCTTTTGGAGGGACGATGGCTTGATAAGATTGATCTGGCCTTTTTCTGAGGAGAATCACAAAGAGAAGCTAAGAAGCGCCACAATTAGCCTCATTTTATTATACATTTTATCTTACGGAAGGACTCTTAAGATGGGGTTTTGGTATAATTAGAAAAGTGCTTTCTAGTGACATACTGCTAGTAGTCTACTGGTTAACGCTACGAAAGGTTGTGGGTTCGATTCCCAAAGGAGCACTTTTTTTTACAAATATAAATATATATATTTTTTAAATATGCTCTCCACTGTTTTGAAAAATTCATAAACCTCTACTTAAGCATTATCATTGAAAAGATCAAAATCAGGAATACATTTATTGTACATATGTACCTGTATGTGTGACAGCTACGTTTAATGAAAGAATTTAGAATTTTCAGGTAAGAGGCATTATTTTTCAATATTGTCTATTAGCAGTAGAATTGCAAACAATGCTCTCTAGATTGAATGAAGCTTTGTTAGGTAACCATTTGAAGCTGAATGCAAGTAAGACGAAAGTATTGATTTTTGAAAGATATGATGAAAATATGAATTATGAATTTAAAATAAATGGAATGAATGTTGATGTCTTAAATGAGTTTGTATACCTGGGAAGTAAGTTTGACAAAGATGGAAGAATGACCGGTGAATTTGAAAGAAGAATAATGAAAGGCAAGTGCGTACTGGGTGCTACCGCTAGCATCGCCAAGAACCAGAATCTTTCAAAAAAAGTTCGACTCGCGGTGCACGGTGGTATACTAGTGCCCACTCTAATGTATGGAAGTGAAGCCTAGACGGTGAGTGAAAGTGAGATTAGTAAAGTCCATACAGTAGAAATGGACTACTTAAGAAGTATGATTGGAAAAAGACAGATAGGGTGAGGAATGATTTTGTTAGAGAGGAATGTGGTGTAAGAGAAAGTGTGAAAGTAAAGATTAAAAGAAGTATACTTAGATGGTTTGGACATTTGGAGAGAATGAATGAGGAAAGACTGACGAAGAAAGTGTATGCTGCAAGAATTGATGGATGTCGTGGAAGAGGAAGACCGAGAAAGGTATGGATGGACCAAATTTTCAAAATAGCGAGTGAATGGGATATCCAGAGTCATAATAAAAGGAGAGCTTGTATGAAAAAGGTTATGACTCTGGATGAAATGAAAGAAGTATGCAAGGACAGGAAGAAGTGGCGGCTTATCTGCAATGCTGATTTGTAATGTTGGTTTATTAGTTTGCTACATTTTTTGCATAATAAATTTTTGTAATTTTTTTTTAATTGATTTATTTTTAAGATTTTGTTGTTTACTTAAATGTTATTTATTACTCGTATTCCTTGACTTATAGGTTGGTATGAGGCTGACCACCCATACTGTAAAAAATGGTTCACTTTGCCAATGTCACCCCTATTTCAGGGAATGTCGGCAAGAGTTGCAGGGCTTATGTTCCTTTGAGGTTTGGATTTTATTTGTAAGTACACAATCAGCATTTGTAAGCGCGAACTACACGTGTTTGTTTGTGGGCATACATCTGAGAGCTTTGAATGAATATATCCTTGCAACTTAGATTATAGATTATAGTTTCATATCATACAATGTGTTTAAAAATATCATCTACATTTACCGAAGCCTCAATAAACCAGAGCTTAAGCTGAGTAGGTGATTAGCATTCACGTTGATTCTCATGAGAACTGGAGAGTGGGAGTTGGGTTAAATAAAACTCGCTTCATTTTCACCTTTGCCGTTTTTCTCCCAAAATCAAGTCCGCATTTTTACAAAAACAAACGTAGTTTAACATGATTTATTTTTAGTGTTAATAAAATGGTTCTTGGATATTTTCTTCACGCACCGTTTAGTGGATTTAGCCACATCAAGAACCACCATTGTTCTCTTAATGTAAAATATAAAATTCAAATCAATCCCATTTTCTTTGTTTTTGTATACTTCTTTTAATTCATTATGAGTCAACATAAATCATACAGGCTGTTCGTTTCTTATGACTGTGGATATTCCATTTTTAATTTTTTTCAAGACTTCGGTCCATTCACACAATTCTCGCTCTTCCTGTTCTACGACATTCATATATTGCTGCAATGTCAGCCTTCTTCGTTAGTTCATCATCATTTATTCTCTCCGTATGTCCAAACCATATGTATTTATGTTGCTCAATTTCTATTTAAGTGAAACGTGGACGGTTAATGATAGTGGCATGAATAAAGTTGTCAAGGTGAAGATGAAAAACCTGAGAGGAATGACAGGGAAACATTATAAGATATAGTACGGAATGAATCGGTTAACAAATGTTATCTGAAAGAAGATGTGAGGACAAAGGAACAAAATAATACAATGAGATTGTTAAGGCATTTGGAAATCATAGATATCTAATAAACGCTAAGAGTATCTACCGAAGAAATGTAAGAGGTAAAAGAGAAAGAGGAAAACCGAGAAAAAATGCGTTCATCAAAGAAGATAAACTGTGAAGGTATTGGGTGTACTGTGAGTTTAAAAGAAGAAATGCATAAAAAATAGATATAATTGAATTTTTTGATGATATGTATAAGTGAAGAAGACCTTGCGGAGGTTTTGTTACCCCCCATTTGGATGGGCAACAGCGTCACAGTTACAGCATGCATTTTTCAAATTTTGAAAAACACCATAGTGCCGGACCAACATTTATTCTGTGTATTTGTTATTTGCTCTGTTTTCCCTCCCTCGCTTCTGGCCCCAAGGGGTGCGTGTAAATATGTGCGGAGCCGCCCGCAGCCAATGACTGACCGCTGATGTGAATGCCAATGAGGCTGTTCACTCAGACACACCTCACAGCTACGCCAATGTCTCACCTTGTACAACCAGGACAATCAATGTGAGCACACGCTACGAACGCGGTGTATTATTTGGCAGATGCGGTAGTAAATTAAAAGAGTATAAAAACACAATAAATATTTAATTTTGTGTAATAACGTATTACTAGTATTTGAATTGAGAAAAATGTTTCTTAAATGGGCTTGAAACCATATTCTTACTTAATCAGTTGGTACATCTTCGCTTTCTACTTCACAAAAGAAGTTTCACACAGTAAAAATCTGGATGAGGCTGATTTCTAGGTTGGTGTGATCCTGAAAACCTACACTGAATATTTTATGTATTTGCCAATGCCACTCTTTTTTAGAGACGGCTTGCAAAAGTTGCAGGATTGCAGCAGGTTGTACACATGCATAATATGAAAGCGCGAACATATACGTGTCTGCTTGAGAAAATAAATTTACTACGAATCTTAAATGTTAATATATCTTTGCTACTTAGAATTAAGATGGATTATAAATTATAGGCATTGGTAATTAATAGGTAACGTGTAATTCCAATTCATAATTGTACATACTACCATCCTTCTTTTGTTTCTTTTTCAATAAAATTACGAGCTTAATTCACATTTCAAGTAAATGTCCATTTAACAATTGACTCTGAATAAAATTGAAAGTGTTCAGTTAAATAAATTATAATTTAGGTCAAAAATAAAGTTAAGCATCGCATGAGTTATGAGGCGTCCCGCACATTCGCATCCATCACGCGCCTAATCACATAATTAGCGGAATAATTTAATTCACTTATGTGAGATTGGCCCAGTTAATGAGTGCGTCAGTCAGCCAGCGGTGATATAATAGTCATAACCAGGCGACGCGCCTTAAACTGAAAACTATATGAAAGTCTGACATGCGACCTGAAAAATTATAGTGAGCCCACAGCCAAAATGGGAAATCACACGGTTATTAGTTTAAGCGTGAAAATGAAAAATTATATTTTTTTGGGCTTTAAATGAGTCGCTTGTTTGCACTTTCATCACTTTGAGTGAAAAATGGTTTTTTTATATCTTTGTCAAAGGATACATACCTTCAATGCATACCTCTATATGCAAAGAGATAACAAATAATTGTTGTAATCCCGAACATAATAAGTATGGCTGGATCAGATTGGCACAATTGTGAAAGAATGGGATTTACAAAGCGAATGTAAGAGAAAGGAACGTATTAAAAAGGGTTTGGATATGAATGAACTGAAGGAGGTTTGCAAGGATAGGAAAAAATGGAAGCGAATCTGCAGAGGCTCTGACCAGCCCTAGCGCAATGGCGATAGAGTTACAGTATCAGTTATAGTAATAGCCTTCGCTTGAGAGTACATAAAAGTATTAAAAAAATGTGATGTATTAGAATCAATTTACTGTCATACTTTCTCGTGAAGAAAGAGTGGTTTCCGAAATCGTTGGCTACGACGCTAGGGAATCTTGAATAACATAACAAAAATAATGGCCAGTTTTCCAACAATGGTTCATCCAATATCCGAAAAGTGTGATGTATTTTGAAAGTTTATTTTACGCGGAACAAAAATATTTTTTACAACGTAAGTTTTTAATTCCTTCATCACCGACATTTAAGATGTCAATGCCACAAAATCGATAACGTGTTGATATATCAAACATAAGAAACAGATGATGTAGAAAATCATTTGTGTTTCCATTATTTATCATACATTTTCGCATAGTTTTTAATTTTTTTTTTTTATCTTACACCTAGCTGGCAGTAGGAGGAGATCCAAAATTTCCATCCACTTTCCTACTCCTGGCTCCTGGCTCCTGGGTGAATGAACAATTTTATTGAATTTTTATTTTTCTATTTAATGTTATTCCTCGAATCATTACTAATTCTATCGGAAAATATTTCATCATTTAAGTACATAATAACGTTTTGTGGATTTCTTCAGAAAACATTTAATTAAAAATTCTGTAAATAGATTTAACATTAAATTTCCAAAAATTTGTTGCAAGCATATCGATGATTGAAGTCCAGAAACCTGAAAAAATATTTTAACGACCAACCCTCACGAGCGCGTTTTTTCCAACCCCTAATATCGAGGGAAAAAGTATACTCGGTAAAATATTTTTATCGACAAAAAAAAGCACTAATGATATTTTATAAATAGCTATAAATGTCACTATTAAGGGTTTTATGTTTCAAATAATAGCATCAGGGTGAAATGTTAAATTTTCAGGCTTCGTTTTAATTAATTTTTAAGTAGAAATTGTAGACAAAGCTATTCTAAAAATAAATATTTTTTAAATTTAAAATATGAGATTTAATTTTCTTTCGAAAAGAAATAATTCTATTAGAAAATAGAAGTAAAAATGAAAATGTTTTTTTTTGTTAAATCTAAGATGAAACTACTTTTTTAACGAAAAAAGAAATAGAAAAGAGAATTTAATATTACCATTACGGTTTTTTGTAATTTTAGATCCTTTCTTAAATTTTTTTTGCAAAAAGAAACTAAGACTTAATGACTTACAATCTATAATCTAAGTCGCAAAGAAATAGTAAATTTAAGATTTATAATAAATGAATTCCCACAAGTAGACACGTTTACATTCACGCTTAGACATGCCCCATGTGAACCTACAATATAAAACCCAATCTCAAATGAACATCAGCCATGCAACTCTTGCCGACCTTCCTTAAAACAGGGGTGACATTGGCAAAGTGAACCATTTTTTACAGTATGGGTAGTCAGCCATAACCAACTTATAAGTCAAGACACAAAATGTTCTTCACAAAACATTTAATCCGTAACTTATCCTTAGATCATCGGGTGTGAAAGAGAAATTTTAATTTAAGCGACGAATAATAATTTTTGCTAGTTGAAAATAACACTGAAAGTTACTAGCCAAGCAAACAAATGAAAATTAAAGTTGAGATATAAAATGACTTATATTTTTGCCCTTAGGCTTGATCTCTCCATGTAATTTATACGCTTTCCAGAGTATTAACAAACAGTAAGGTTTACCTGCTGTTTGGGTGAACTAGTATTTATTTAAAGTCTAGTGTTTGCTTTGTTCGTTGCTTTTAATGAATTCAAATGAAATGAAACGGGTATATCGCTGTGTTTATTTAATAATGAAAATAAAGGATCAACATTTAGTTGGAAAAGTTCTATTAAATTGAATTTAGCTCAAACATGTCTACAGTTTAGAACTAAAAATGCAAATTTTTGTTTTTAGTTGAAATAATTGTTAAATTCTAACTGGAATTACGGTTGTTCTACATGTTAACTAATTAACTCTTTTTTTGTCTGTAGACACTCGTAGTCAAGGTCACCCCTGTGTCGAGGAAAAGTGACAAAATTTGCAGGGCTTATGTTCATTAATATTTTTGTGGATTTTTATACACATGCAGTATGTATAAAAGCGAACTTAAACGCGTCTGTTTGTAGGAATCCCTTAGTAACAAACCATAATTTTTAATATTTCTTTATTAGACGGTAAGAGAATCGAAGAATTTACTTAATTCTCGACTTTTTTAAGTGTCGCAACCAATGTCTTCATGAAACTGTTGTTGTACTGAGAGCAAGTATGAACTACAAAAAGTTTTTTTTTACTGACAAATACACAAATTTTCTTAATATTTTGTATCTAAATTTTCCAGGAACTATTTATACACGAGTGTTTAAAATCCCGTATTCAGATGAGATCGCAATCGGTCTCTGGTTGCCGCTTTTATCGCCCTTTACATATTAAAAGCGGCCATCTAGCGGTGAAACTGCGGCCGCCATATTACGTATTCATTTCGTCCGCAGTATCTACAAATGTATGCGGTGACGGCGAGGCGAGGGGCGCTGTTCCAAGAGACGTCAACAAATGATATCTCTCGACACATCACCTACAAAAATACAGCAAACAATTTTTATTTTTATTTGCTTAAATCTGCTAAAATATATGTGTATATCGATTGATAATTGCGTACTATTGATTGTTCTTATGTATTGATTTTATCTTTTAATGCTATCAACTTGTTTACTCTTTGGAAACGCTGAAAAATTATTGCAAAATTTTACTGCTTGTATTTGAAATTAAGATTTATCAATTCACTGCGGTGTTAGGTGATACTAAATTTAATGATAACATACTGTATTTGGACAAAATCTCTGTGGACATGGAGTTATATTGCGATTTCAAAATTAACAAAATAATATAATTATGTGTACTTTTTTATTATTTAAGAGTAGAATCGATTTATTGTAATATTCAAGACAATTTGTAGAAAGCTATCTCAGGCAATGGGAAAATAATATTTTTATTCATACATAAAAAAAAGCTTTTCGAGATGTAACGCATAATTTTTATTTTTATTTTTTTCTAGCCTGTCCCCATTCTTTTGTAGATGCAGGCCTTGTATTGTCTTGTCTTGTATCCTGCCGCCATTCCTCTAAGGGTGGCCGGTACCTCCACACAAGTGCCTCCACTTGACTCTGCCCTTGCATACTTCTTTCATCTCATCTAGTTTCATTACTCTTTTCATGCACGCTCTTGTTTCCACTCTGTAGATTACATTCATTCGCAATCTCACTTATCTGATCAATCCATCTGATCAAGGCCTCTTGCGATATTTCCTACGCTTTTCTACTGGATGTTTGACTCACACAACTTTCCCTGCAGTTTGGTGAACACTTTAAGCGGGCCTACACCGGCGTTAAGACAAAGATTGGAGAGTCAGTAACAAGGATAAACACTGTTTTAACAGAGTATGCCTTTGCAGTTGCTGGTCCTCTAGCCCGGAACCACCTGCCTCATCATATGAGAGAAATAGAGGATCATGGGAAAATAGAGTTATAACAAATCAATTCCTGTCATCAAAGAAGTATGTAAGGATAGAAAGAAATGGCGGTTGATCTGTGATGTTGGCGGCTGGGGTTTGTTAAAGTAAAATTGGTTTTGTGATTTAGTTTTTTATGTCAATGTATAGGTATATTGTTGTTTATTGATTTTAAAAATGTAATTTGTCATGTATGTTCCTTGACTTATAGGTTGTTATGCGGCTGACCCCCCATACTGTAAAAAATTGGTTCACTTTGCCAATGTCACCCCTGTTTCAGGGAAGGACGGCAAGAGTTGCAAGGCTTATGTTCATTTGAGATTGGGTTTTTATATTGTAGGTCCACATGCGGCATGTGTTAGCGCGAAATTATACATATCTGCTTGTGGGAATGCATTTAATATAAATATTAAATGATATATATCTTTGCAGCTTAGATTAGATTAGATTAGATTAGATTTGCACGAGTACCCTTGGAGTGACTATATTAGAAAACGGCGTTTATCATCAGCTCATCATAATCAAGCCATCTGTGGTCTCTTCACTCTCCAATTCTTCTTTCCTTCCTTCACTTCACTTCACTTTCTTCTTCTTCTTTTTTAATTAAGATCATAGATCTGCTTTTATTTAGCAGATAGTGAGCTACTCCTAGAAGAAGTCCAGCAATACTTACACCTCTTTGCAATGTGGTCTTAACCTTACACGATCCAGTGCAATAGCAATAATCTGTATATTTCCATAAATCTTTACAGGTGATTTTTATTACCGATCTTATAGAATATACTCCCATAGCTGAACCACTTCCAGGACATGCGAATGTTTCCGCGAAACAATACTCCGGCCAGGCTGTAAATAAAAAGCATTTAACAATTCAGGTCGAGGTGTTGGGCAAAGTCCCTGTGGACAAGGGTCTACCATGAATTATTCAGTATAAACCTTTACGTTTCAACTCTACCAGAGAGGTCTTCCAAAAATGTAACGCTCACAGGAGGCTCTGTTTAATTTTTAAATAAGTATTTTGGTTGAGTTTAGCAGCAATGTTTTATACTACCGCTACAGTCCTAAACGAGCGGACCGTGGTTTGAGGGACTCGAGAGTGCGTCTTAAAATTGGAATGTGTGGACGGATATTAGAATAAAGACAAAATAAGGCATCGGCAATGAAATGTAACAATCTGTTTTCTTTCCTGTTTTATGTATTATTGTAATGCATTTATAAAACCTATGATTAGATATATTTGGCAACGTTTGAGGTACCTAGGTAAGTGCAGAAAATTTAGTCTGTAAATTGTCCCCTCAGTGCTTGTTTTACTTACTTACCATTGGATTCAAGGACGAACTGTCAATGAAATTGTCTTAAAAATCACATTTTAAGCAGTCTGAGCTAAGAATAAAACGTAAAACACGATAATGTGAGAGTTGTTTAAGATATTTTTAAATTTAATTTCCAGTTTTCATAAGACAATTAATTTCACAAGATCTAGATTTAGATTTAGATAAGACACATTGATCCAGTGCAAACATTGCTTATGTGAAATTACCTCTGATGGTCATAAGACAAACAAACATAAAGGGAACGAGATAGGTCCTACACTAGTAACACGTACCCAATGTAGATACAGGAATAAAATCCTGTTGCTTGGATATGAAATAATCGACTAATTCTGGTCCTTCCTTGGGAATAAAATTCATTAGTAAATTCACACTTCTTTCAAAGGAACTGCGTTCAATAAAATCTATGAAAGTATTCTGTAATAAATTTTTAAATAAAAGGGACTTCAACATCAATATTTTCTCATTAAAAACGAAAATCGGAAATATTCATTACTTTACAAATGAAAATATGAGAGTGTATATACAAAGAAATATAATAATATGGGTCGGGTATGTCAAAAAAAAGACGATTTTTAAGTATCAAAAAAACTACCTTCAATAACTAAATTAAAATGGGCAATTTTAAAAATGCCGTTATACAGTATACACCCACCATTTCTGCAATAACAGAACATGCGATTCCCTTTGATGCATCGGAATTTAAAGCAACCAAAATTGTATCGTTTAACAACTAACATAAACCAGAAGGAGAATTCATTTTGGTTTTTACGATTGGTTATTATAAAAAAATACGTGTAGCCTGAAAGGGAGTTCGATTGAAAAAAAAAGTGTAATTTGACATGACGAATCTCGTTTTTATGGCGGTGCCATTTTTATGGTCCCCCAGTGGAAGGGCCATGGCGAGATGGCACCCGGATCCCAGATTATTTACGACATTCCATGACCATCTCTCTTCGGTATCAAAGCTTTAAAGTGTGGCCGTGCTATTTTTTGCGTTTTCGATAGCATTGTGTTACAGCAACGGCCAGTTTACCAAGAATAAAACTTCCCGCTTTTACTCAAAAACAGCGTTTTAAAATAAATATTCAGAGAAAAAAAACGTTCATAATATGTGCTCTTTTAGTTTACATACATTTTTGAAAAACGATACATTTGATGTCAGGATATTTATCAGCTGGATATGAGCGTACTAAGAGTAGAGCGGGGTCAACTGGGACATAAATTCTTACATCTTAGGATTTAAAAAAATTCTCGAGCTTTTACTGGTACAAAACTGTGTATTATGTGTAACTAGTGTGTCATAAAATTGTGATCAAATTGTGATTGTTGTGTGACTACAATTTTACTTGAAAAATCGTAGGTATTTATGCATAGATTTGAAGAAGAAGAATTTAATATGTGTTCGGAATAGGAAAAAAATAGCTATATTTTCCTTATTTACATAAAAATTTATGTTCTTACACAAATTAATTTAATTATCAAAAAAAATCCTTAATAGTCATCACTGTGTTTTCAGGGCTTATAATGTAATAAAGGTTTCTACAAAGTCACGTATTTCCATCGTTTAATCTTCATGTTAGCTTATTTTTTAAATGACAATTGCATACAAAAATACTGATTCTAAAAAAAAAACATGGCAAAAAGTTAATTAATGAAAAAAAACTGAAAAGACTAATGTTCAAGAAAATACTTAAATACTTTGTGCAAGAAAATAGGTTATGTTTTAAAGTTCTTGAATATGTTTTTGTTTGCAGTTGATATTTATGTAAGTATATTAAATTATATTTTTTATTAAAAAATCACAAAGAAGTATTTTTTTAAATAAAATATTATGATATTATGAAAATCTGTACCAGTACCCCCCTGTCTCCTCTTCTCACCCGCATTCATCCGTCAGTCCCAATGTCGTAAATATGTATCCCTTTAGAGTCCACCATAAGAGACTGCCATTCCCTGACTTAATTCATCTCTACAGATGCTATCGCTGCATTGTTAGCTGAATGGAGCGTTAAGTCCAAGACGACGAAAATAAATCGATTCCACATTCTGGAGTATAAAACGTTGCTATTAAACTCCACCATATCGTTTCCGGAAATATGTTTGTAATTCAAAACATATTGATAAAGACATATTCAAAACATATTGAGCTTTCTAGTTTCCATACGTTTTTTTCTATAAAACTAAAAGTTAATTTACCTACTCGAATACGATACTAATTTTTTTAGGACTGTTCTACTAAAGAATAGAAAAATAGCTCTAAACTAACTTAACAATAACTCTTTACTTTTTTTCTTTATAACATTGTATTTATTGAATAATCAGTTAAATTGAAATTCGTATAAATATTTGAAGTTCTGTTCCTTGACTTATAGGTTGGTATGCGGCTGACCACCCATACTGTAAATAATGGTTCACTTTGCCAATGTCATCCCTGTTTCAGGGAAGGACGGCAAGAGTTGCAGGGCTTATGTTCATTTGAGTTGGGTTTTTATATTGTAGGTCCACATGCGGCATGTGTTAGCGCGAAATTATACATGTCTGCTTGTGCGAATGCATTTAATATAAATCTTAAATGATATATATCCTTGCAGCTTAGATTAGATAAGATTAGCTTAGAAGTATGAAATCTACATAAAGTTCGACCGGTCTGTCATTGAGTGTTTAACGCTATAGACTGGTAAACGTAAGGTGGAAGGTGACGTAGCACAAAAAAAAAGTTTTAATTTTCATTATATTTTTTAGGGTGGATTTATTAACACAGTGAAAGTCCATTTTTAATTATTTAAAAAATTCAAATGGAAGCAAAGTTTTAATTCACTTATTTATTTTTGAATCTTACATTTGTGTTTAAATTTTTTTTTATCTATGAATTTTGTTTTTGTTTTGAAAAAAATTGTTTTGAAAATTATTTATTATTTTATAAAAATATATTTGTAACTATTCTGCTCCTGAAGATGCCTCATTAGGCGAAAATATTCGAGCAAAAAAGAAATAAATAAGTGAATTAAAACTTTGTTTCCATTTGAATTTTTTAAATAATAATTAGTTTTAATTTTCGATTATGCTCTGTGCTGGGTTGAACAAATCTAACTCTTTTTCAAAAGGTCGGCTGCCAAACTAAGGTCCATCCAGACTTGCATTAACTGGGTTTTGCTTGAGAATCGGAGTATTTAAGAGCAACGACCATACATGCAGGTTGAAGTATCATATACACAGAAAAAGCGCTCACGAAATAAATCAACTATTTAAATATATATATATATATATACATAATATGATACTTTTAAGTAAAAAATAATTAATAATATGTCCAACCAGTTTTATTAAAAAATATACCAATAAATAAGCGATTGCATTCAAATATTACAATGCTTTTTTAAGACTTTTCAATTACTAAAATAAAACATAATCGAATTTCTTCGACGTCTTCCCCTAAAAAACTAGAATGGACTTTGTACGAATAGTCCTTTTTTATAGCAGTTGTTGACATTCCCACTCTATTCATCCCCCCAAAAATTGTGAAACACTAGCTGTAAACTTTCCCCGGCTAATGGTTCATCACAAGCTCACGAGAATCACCAGCGACACGGAAGGTTGGTGAGTCCTTATCAATAATACGCCTAGCGGGAGCGATAAAAGTGCAAATTAACCAAATAGAAAATTCTTTTGTCTCTCTGCGCTGCCGGCTCGCTCGGGTGGAATTTCGTCGAATGGAGATATATTTTATCCTCGGATAAGGATCTGTTTCCCATGCGGACGGTATGAGCTCAAACATAAAAGAAATTTGAATATAAAAGGCTGAAATGCGTGCAAGAATGCCGGGACGTATTGATGTGATCGGAGATAAGGCCGAGCCTGCCTACTAGGAGTAGAGGCAACGGCGACGACTTTTCAAAAGGTTTAGACCTCTTATTATTTTCATCAAATGGATTTTAAACGCTTGAATTTCGAGAAAAAATTATGTCAGTTTTTTCTCGACGGGCTAGTTCCAAATCTGACCGCCAGAAGCGCTGGTCTCTCACACATACAAATCCGTTTTGATCTGACTGATCCTTTAGAGGCTAGAAATATGTAGTCTGGTTTTTGTGTCGTCTTTAATCTAATTTGCAACTATATATTCACATTTAGGATTCATATTTAATGCATACCCACAAATAAATACGTATAAGCCCACGGATATACATGCCGCATGTGAACTCTCAGCATAAAATACTCAAATCTCAAATGAACATAATCCGTGTGACTCTTGCCAATCTGGCCTGATATAGAGGAGACATTGGCGGAGTGAACCATTTTGTACAACATATGTGGTCATTCTCGAACAAACCTATAAGTCAAGGAACTCATACTAACCTATAAGTTCAAGACTATACGCAAACGCAACACGTAGTATAACATCATTTATAGTGTAACTTTTTGCCGCGTTGTCCTCGAAGAGGTCGCATGTGGTGAGTGAAACTTTTTATTGTTTTTTTTTTTTTTAAGAAATCCTGTGCGGGAGACTCCCTAGATTCTAAAGACCCTAGGGGTCTATGACACTTGTTGTAGTGCCGCAGAGGTGTACGAGCTTGGTCGTCGCTACAAAGCGCCAATACTCAAGCAAGACCCAGTTGCTGTAAGGCTGGGTGGACCTTTGGTGACCGGTCATTGGTAAAGGTTTATGAATTTTTCAACCCAGCGAAGAGCACATTCGAAATATATATGGTATATTTTTGTGCTCCGCCGGGATCCGAATCCACAACCTTCCATTTATGAGTCCGAAGTGTTGCCACTACGGACTACAGACCGGTCCAAGATGCCAACGACACGCGGTGTACCTGAGCGGTTACCCATCCAAGCACTGACCGCGCCCAATGTTGCTTAACTTCGGTGATCTATGGGAACCGGTGCTTTCAACATGGCTAACGTCGTTAACAAATGTTACCTGGTAAGAGGGCTTTTTCGGTTTTTAAGTTGTTTTATAGCTGCTCTAAGTTCGTCTCTGTTTATTTCAGGTATTTTTTCTGAACCCATGTTCCTGATTGGTGTACCTCTTGAGTTTATTTGACTCGGTGCAGGTAATGACTCACTATACAATGTGGAGTAAAATTCTTGTACAATATTCAGGATATCCTGTTTGTCATGGTGGATAATACTGTTTCTGTCCTTCATGCAATGGATTCTACCCCGTGACTTTGCCAGCTTTGATCTTAAAACTTTAAGATTCATATTATCTTGGATAGCTTTTTCAATTGTTTTCGTTTTGTGAGACCTCGAGTCTGTTCGGATAGCCTTCTTTATCTGTTTGTTTATGGTCTTGTAATCATTTGAATCCCTGGGTGTCTGTTTTCTCTTTTCTATCAGTGCCAAGGTACTTACTTTTAACTTAGGGTCGCCTTTCTGTTTCAAATTGCCAACTTTTTTGGCTGCTGTTAATACTTTTTCAGTGATGGATGCACATAAGTCATTCAGGTCATTCCCACAAAGAATGGTCACATTTTGAAAAATCCGAAAATACCCATCAACTAAAAAAGGAAAGTATTCAATGCCTGTGTCCTGCCAGTGTTCACTTATGGTATTGAGACAGTCACAATGTCACAAAAAAGTGCCCACAAGCTAAGAGTCACACAGAGAGCAATGGAGAGAGCCATGTTGGGTGTCAGTTTGCGGGACAGACTCAGAAATGAGGACATGAGAGTCAGGACAAAGGTTTCCGATGTCATCAAGATGGCCGCAACCCTCAAGTGGCGATGGGCGGGACATGTCGCTCGCGATCCAGATGAAAAGTGGACAAAGCGACTGCTGTGCTGGTGCCCAAGGACGGCAAAGCGTGGAGTTGGGCGCCCACAGTTGCGTTGGCGTGACGATGTTCAGAGAAGTGCAGGACTTGCCTGGATGCGGATCGCTCAGGATAGAAACGAATGGAAAATGCGAGAGGAGGCCTACGTCCAGGAGTGGACGATCAATACAGGCTGAAGAAGAAGAAGAAGAATAAGAAGAGGGTTGGCCTTACTTCAACTATTGCAGTTTAAAGTGGGGGTTTTCAGCTGTCGATGCTGGTACTCATTTCTTGTGAATGGTGAGTAAATGTACATATAATTCATAATCTAATTACCCACAAACAGACCCATGTACTTCTTCTTCTTCTTGTGCCACTTCTAACAAAAATCTGCGATCATCATAGCTATTTTGATTTTTGATGCTGCGGCTCGAAACAGGGACTTGGTGCTTCTGCCGAACCACGTCGCAGGTCATGGGTTCACACTATGTCCTTCGGCGTCCCTGAGATCTTCTCCCCTCAATCTAACCCTGTATGATAAGATGAAGGAGACGGTACTTCTCATTTCTCATAATGCGACCGAAGAACATTAGCTTTCTCTGCTCAATGGTAGGCAGGAGCTTCTTTGTAGTGTGCAGACCCGTGTACGTTCGAGTTTAAATCCTGGTCAATTCAAAACTATTATCTCTCTTAAAATTGAGCTGTCTGTTAATTTAGTCAGAAGAAAGTCTTCTTGTCCATACTATGTTTTAAGCAACGCCCTACATAGTTCCATACAGCTGGTATACTCTAGTACTAAGGGTGGACTTACACAAGAGCAGCAATGCGACAAACACACACAAACGTAATTCCAGCAATTCCGCACATCAACTTAACACTTTTTGTTGAGTTTTTACGACTGCCATAAACATCAAACATTCAGTGAAGTTTTGTTTAGGAAAAAAGTGTGAAATTAGCAAAATAAATCTTTAAATCATTTTCAATGTACTGTTTTGTAAAAAACAAAAATATCTAACTGTAAACAAATATGTAAGCTTGTTTCTCAGTACACGCTTTACGATATTAAGTATATTGTAAATGTAGGCGCATCATCATATCGATACCTGAAAGATAAAATTGAATAAGTTATATATTAAGGTAACATAGCTTTGTTAGATAAATGCACCATTTTTCCTATTTTCGTCAACAGAAAAGTCTGAAAATATTGTAATCTAGAAGTTTTCCATGAGCACTTATTTATAGTCAGTTCACTGACCATGAGAAGTAACACTCTATAAAATATTTAATCAACGATTAGGTGGCGATATATTATACGACAGCCCGTGTTGAATCTTGACTTCCTTTATCAATCGCAGCCACCGCTGCCTTATGCAAGCCTTCTTCCTCCAGGTCTTTGCTCCTACAGTTACCTACGACAACCTGCCACAACTTCGTCCAGCCACCTTAATCTGAGTCTTCCCACTGTTCTGCCCCCCTAGAGTTATCACAACCATCTTTTCCAGGTTCCAATGGTCTTTTTACTGGACGTGACCCATACAATACAATCTGATGACTTTCATTGCCTTGATGCAATCAACGTCTTTGCACAGATCATATTATAATTCAGAGTTGTCTCTTCTTTGCCATAAACTCACGTCCTTTATTGGGCAGCAATTACGGGGAAGAATTTTCCTTTAGAAGTTGTTGAAAGCCCTGAAACTTTTACTGACCTACCCTCAAACAGAAGTGAACTGGGTAAAGTGAACCATTTTTTTGAAGCATTTTTTCCGTGTCTTGTGTGAAAGCACACGCTTTTGCTAATAATGTCAACTCCATATCAATTTTACTTCACAACCTTCAAATTTTTTTACGTTTTAAAAACTTGTACACATTGAGACATTGCAGAATGATTAATGCCATCAAATTCCTTTCCCTTCAGCATCTTCTTGAATCACAAAGTATCAACAGACCACGTATTGAATATGTGATATCCTTCTCACCTTGTATGCAGGCATATCCTCATAGGGTCGGACTATCCCTCACGTGTCTGTGACGTCACACCGCCCCCTGCCCCGCCCCCCATTGTGAAGTGACGTCTTCATGCCGAACGTGCGACAACCCGTCATTGTATGGAGAGAGGTGTGGCTGACCCATGTATGAAAAGTGTAGCTTAAACTCAACCACAGCGTTTACCAAAAAATGCACGAAATCTAAAACAGCGTCTCTGCTGAGCTTTTTAGTTTCCGAGCATTTTAGCAAAAAGCTATAGCTGAGTTTGAACGTAGAGTTTGATACTATGAAAAATAGATTCAGAGAACGAACGATGCAATAGAGAAGGTCTGAGCTATACAAAATAAGTCCGATAGAGTTAGAATGTTTTTCACACGGGTATTCAAAAATAGAGTTTTTATTCACTAAAATAATATTAGTAAACTTTTAACTTAGCAACCCGGCAGTGTGTTTTTTTTACGTTTTGTAATGTGCAGATTTCATTTTATAAATTCTACTTATTCAAGCCGACCCACAATATACTATAATCTATTATCTAAGCTGCAAAGATATCGTAACATTTCCGGCTCACATTAAATGCAAGCGCCACAGAGAAGAATATGCAGGTTCGCGCCTACACATTCTACATGTGTGCATACAAATAAAGAAAACCTAACATGGACATAAACCTTGTAACTCCTGCCGCCGTTCCCTGAGCCGGGGTGGCATTGGCAAAAGTGAACCGATTTTTACAGCACGGGTGGTCAGCCTCATAACAACCTATCAGTCAAGGAGCAGTCAGTCAGTTTGAAAAGTAGAATTTAATTTTTAAAGTAACTTAGTTGGATGGAGTGAAGAAAGTACAATAAATAATTTTGTATTTCCATAATATTCACTTCCTCGAAAAGGATTATTTTGTTGTACTTCATAATGTAAGAGTGTACTCCATTTTAATAATCATTTCCTTGAAAAGAATCATTTTCTATTTTTCCTGAACATCAGCTTATAAAGAGATTTATATCTATTAAGACACTTGTAGTAATATTATTCACTATTATTACAGTTTTCGGAATTAATTTTTGCCGGGCAAAATACAAACTTCACTGTAAGATACTTTCGTTTTCAGGACTTACCTATTATAATATTGTAATTACACACTTTCGTATCAAATAAGCCGTCAAGTGTTATTCAAAGTTTCCTTTACCCTTTGAAGTATGGCATCAACCCTTATATACAGAATTTACCCTTACACTCGAGTGGTATTGTGTGACATCGAACTGTTCTCATGAAAATGTTATATTTCGTCTCTTGTTAACTTCTTTTGTGACTTCAGATGATGCTCTGGTAACATTACGTATTAACTTAAGTCAAGCGTTTAATAAAAATGTATAAAAACTGAAACGATCTCTATATTCGTTAGTTTAGTCTACATATATTTTTTTCAGGTGAGTTGTGAGGTAGAGTTATACTTTAAGTACAGAATATGAAAATAATTCCCAGTATAACTCCCCAGTATGGGAGCTTGTTATCTCAAGCTTTGGAGAACTCTCAGAAATAGTTGGAGTTGGTATGAAAATCTCAGAAATAGGAAAATACATTTCGTGGATAATTTCATACCAAATATATAAGAGAAATAAAGTTATATGAAAATTCGCCACCTAAAATGCAAATAAAAGTGAATAAATGGTGATTCACTGATGAGAAATTGTGGATAAAACATTAATTTATTTTGTGTTATTTTCCATGGTATACAAACTCATTATAAGGAAGTGCTGACAAAAAAATACTAAACTTCAGGACTTCCACACTTTTTAAGTGTTTTCTTTCGTAAAAAAAATGGAAAAAATGATATGCATTTATTCGAGAAACCCATGATAGCTTCATGTGTAACTTATATAGTTTTACCTTCAAGGTATCGAAATGAAGGTTGTATTTAAGAGCATGTTAGAGTATATTGTATATTACAAATTGCATGCTTCAATTGAGGTAGCAAATATATGTAAATATTGAAGTTTAATTAAACATGCTAACAAGAAGCCACGTGTATGTGTGTACTTATATATGATGTATGAGTACGAAGTATGCAAGTTACTTGCACAATTTTTAATTAATAACTAAATCCCTGAGCAACATACACCCTGAAAGTTTACACATGCTTCCCAGAATCAGAGGTGAAAGCGGCAAGATAAACCAATTTTTACAATAATTTGATCGAATTGTTACATTCTACGAGTAGGTATATAACAAATAAGAGAAGATGGCAACACGAATAAAGAGTAGTAAGAAAATTCTCGACATTTGTTATTCAAGATACTTGCTTATAAAAAATACATTTCTGAAGAGTATCTTTCAAAATTTGTGCAACTTAAGATCCTTTTGACATATAAATATTTACTACCTATCCGATAAAATACAAACTGAAATCAGTGATTAATTTTGATAGTTTCTACAAATTAATGAAGCTATAAATTGATAATGACTGTCGCAATATTTAATTACACATTGCTTGTTTGCGTATTATTTTGTCATTGGTTGATTATTTCATCGCTCTGGGCGTAGACAGCCGTAAATTTAATAATTCCCATTATGACACATCAATGTGCCGCGGCGCAAAGGTAACGGCGCGAACCTTTTGTTGAGGTGAGCGGTCTTTAAATGCGCGATCATTGTACAATACGTGTCGTAAATAATTAAGACTTTCATTATAAATGTTTCTTAGACAACATCATACACGTACTTGTCTTGTGTCTTGGTTTTGTATTGTGATGTAATGTGATTTTATTAGCATTTACCTGCATTAAGTTTCGAGAAAATGATAGACGTATTACATTATTTTTTGCTCCTCAATATAATTTATATTATTTACTTCATTCATTCGGGGATTGCTGTTTTTGTGGGAATCATAACGCAAGAGGCTTTTGTAAGCTTGGTTATCGCTGTAATAAACGCCAATTTTGAAAGCAATATCCAGTTGCTATAAAGCTAGATTGATCTCTAATGATCAGTGTTTGAGAAAGACAAGGAGATGGATCAATCCAACGAAGGGTATTTTAGAAAATGAAACGATATTTTGTTCTCTCCGTTAGGAATAACGCGTTTTAACTTCTGATTACGTGTGTTTCACCGGAAATCGAACCCTTTACAAGTACTTAAGTCTGCTACCCTTTGCAAGTTATTTTTTACTGTGTTGATATTTACATATATACAAATCTGATGAAAATATTTAACCTTCACTTTTTCAGTTTGAACTTCTATGGTTTTTCATGACATTTTTTTAACCCAAGTGACAAAGATGATTAATGATGCCTAGAGTAGATACTGACTCATAATTTGTCTTCGCATTTTCTAAAAATTTTGAAACAGTGTGTTTAAAATAGAGTCTCTTTTTTACGTTTCTTCTCTTACTTAAAAATATGCATTCTAAAAAAACTGCGTAAGCTCACGGGTAGATGCTTCACGGCCTTTGAGCAAATAGTCACCCCTAGAGAGACAGGGAAGCAAAAGAAAAAAATAGTGTTTCTTTTGAAGTAGCTAGGAATGCGTGTCAATTAAAATCCACCCCTGAGGCTTGTTCATCCCCTGCGCTAGATAAGGGCACGCCTCTGACCTAGATACCCACCCTTAGCAGGCTTAGCTCTATTTTTCCTTATTCCCCGTTCCTCTGAGCTGTAAAATCCACGCGTCGCTCTAACAATGAATGCCAGCAATTACAATTTGTGCCTTTTCCACCCCTTTCTCGCTACGTGGACTCTTGATAGTTTCTGCTGTCGAGCGACAAAGGACAGGGATTCACATAAGCTTAAGCCGTTTTATATTTACAGTATAAGAAATACAGAAATAAGAAAAAGGTTTCATATTTTCTGATTTTCTCGACGTTTTTGTTAGCTCAGTTGTTTTTTTACAATGAAATGAAAGGGCAAGTTTAAATTTTGTATAACTATAATTAAATGTACCTACATATACGACGGGTCGATAGATCAGATAGTTAGATTTTTTGTGCGTTCTGTTCCTGAGAACTAGAGTTTTTCATATAGAAGCTGACCTTACGCCAACTGTTTTATGTGAAGTGTGTGTTTCCCAGCTCTTGATGCGGCTGGTTCTAAATATTTATTTTGGTCTTGAAACACACATTAGAACGGGACATCATTTCTAATATCATTGGTGGAGATCCAACCCTACCATTCTGGCAAAGAACGCAAGCATTCTAAACCAACTAAGCTATTGACCAGATATTTGTGTGCATTTCTTTATGTTGTAATAAATTTACTTTAAAATCTAATGTGATTCGAGCAAATTATTTGAACAACAATCAAATATGATAAAAAGGTATTATTCTGGTCGATAAGTTGCTTGACGAAAAATGCTTCAAGAAAATATGTTTGTTTTTAATTCGATGCTTAAAATTGAAATGGACGCTAGACCATGCCCTGGTCTACATCTTATGACATTTTTGAAACAAGGGCTTCCGAGTTGGCTAAGAATAGGAGAAGTAAAGTGCGGTGAAGGAGAGTGAGAGGGAAAGAGCATTGTTAGCAACCAGGCCAAGAGTACGGAGGGGAAGCTATGAAATACCTACTACCCTTAGAATGGGAAAAACGAAAAAAAAAAGATTTAAATTTCATTTCTCTTAAAAAATATTTTTTCCTATTAACATTAGCTAGAATATAGAAAAATATATCACGTTTCGAAAGATTTTCTACCAAAGCGTCATTGATTCGAATCCCAAAACTGATTTACAAAACCAATAAACGTTTTGCAAGTTTCGTAGAGATAACTTGGTAGCTATGGATTTTTTCTTTTCATTTTATTTACGTTATTTTTAACAGATTTTGGTTGACAAGTATGCCTACAACAAGTGAAAATTGCAAGTGAAAAATATGTATTCGTTTTTATACATAAAAAAAATATAATATCAATTAGTTATTAGTAGGAATACATATAAAAATATTAATAGAGAAAATAACAACTTAGGATTATAAATTTAGGCCGGTCTGCAGTCTTTTTGTAATCGCTATTGACTTTGAAATTGAGGAACACACAAAATATTGATTCGTTTTCAAAATATACTCTTCGTTAGGTTGAAAAAACCGATCTCTTCAGGTTCATCCAGCCTTACAGAACCTGGGGTGTGCTTGAGTAATAAACACGTTTTTCTAGCAACGAGCTAGTCCGCAGAGGACTCATGTGGTGTGATACATATAAGACAACGGCTTACAATATTAATTATCCTCAAATTTTTTATTAGCACTTAAAAAGACAGGTAGGTACTTTTGGTAATTTCAAATTAAAAAAAAACACGTTTTATATTTATTCACGCAGTTAAAAATAGATCATCATTCTTATTAGATTTTAGTCTGATCAAATATAAGTGGCAAAGATATGTAACATTAAGGATATGCATTCTCAGAAGCAGACACGTAAAAGTTCGCGCTTGCACATGCCGCATGTGAACCGAAAACATAAAAACCCGAATCTCAAATAAACTTATACCCTACAACTCTAGCCGACATTCCCTGAACAGGGGAGACATTGGCAAAGTGAACCATGTTCTACAGCGTGGCTGGTCAGCCGCACACCAACCTGTAAGTTAAGGATCATAGACAGTAAATGAAATTTTTACAATTAGTACATACATGTTTTAAACTTTCAAAATTATCACTCATCTTATACAGTCATGTATAAGAGCCGACTTTTCATTTAGCGTCTTTATGCGACGGCGTAACTTTTAATAACGAACTTCTTTCTTTCGATATTAAAATCGATGGGCGCTTCTCCTCCCACCAGGATACTTCTACAGCCTTCTGTTCTTCTTTATTTTCCTTTTCTCGGCACGGAAAGCCATTCCAGACACCTGCGGCAGGAAAGAAAAGCCCTAACTGTCCTCTTCCCCGCCAGATATTAAAAATAAATTGCGTCTGTTCATTCAGAGACAATCCTTACAATTGATTTTCTAAAGTCGATTCAACATTTTTTTTACAATCAATTTTCTGTCTGCGTTATGCCAAAAATGACACAACGCAACTAAGTTAAACATACAGTGTAACTTCTTGCCGCGTTCTCTCCTGAGTCACATGCGGCGAGTGAACCTACCACTTCCGTTGAAGTGGGGATTTTCTAGCTCCTGAGGAATCTGACTCTCATTTCTTGTGAAGGCTGAGTAAGCCTTGCCGGTATGTTATTTAGGGCTTGAAATAAACAACTCGAACCCTAGCTCTCAACATGGAATGCAAGCATTCTACCTAGCTATCGACCGAACGAAAGGTATCGACTCGAAAATATTATTTTTTCTTATTGACAACTCTTTCTTTCCGCTATAAACTTATTTATTTTGTGTGTTTAGCATTTAATCTATCGTTTTCTTCTTCTTCAACAGCCTTTCTCCGTAATGAAATCAAGAAGACAAGACTTCAGCGGACCGGATATGTATGTAGTACGCGCAGAGGACTCCAGGATAATCAAAGAAGTCTTGATGGTGCCCCCTCCGATGTTAGACCACTCAAAAGTCCCAGAATATGGTGAACGGATGATGTTAAGACCAACGTGAACATCCTAGAAGTGAGGTGACTATGGAGAAAAGCGGCACAAGACAGAGAATCGTAGAAGATTGTGGTGCGGGAGGTCCTGAACCTTCAAGTCTTGCAAGACGCATCCAGTAAAGTACATTTATGAAACATAATTTGGTCTCAAAGTGTTAATTAATAATAATTGTAATATTACTCATCACTGTCTTATATGAGATTGTAAACTCATATAGTACCATTATTACATACATGTATGAGCATCCCTCCCTCATCCTTTGTTTTTAGTACCGCGGAAGAGTCGCTGTAATGGGCCATTACTATAATTAAGTAAGTGCTGGTTTAATGTTTGTTTTGAGTAAGCCACACTTAAGTTACGTCTATCCGTGAACAAAGTATACAGCTTTACGTTCAAGCTCAACCGTTGCATTTCGCTCAAAATGTATGCAAGCCAAAACACTCACTAGAGGAGTGTGCATTTTTTTTGGTGAAACGCTATTGTTGAGTTGGAGGGTGAGGTTTTATACTCGGGGTACAGATGCGGCTTTTAAAATATTATATGCGGCAAAACGAAATAGAATACACATTTGAGGAGACTGTAAAAACAATGCCAAATCTGGCGGGCAAACTCAGAAAACAGATGTTGAGTGTGCCTTTATTAATTAGCCGTACAAAATACACGTGTGTAAACATAAGTTAGAAGAAAGATCATTTGAATTCTGCCTCAGAAAGAAGATTATTTTTGTATTTTTTGTTTGTTTGTTACCTTTTAAATAATTTTCGGTTCTGTCTATGCATGTCGCACGTTTAATAATAAAGAGAAATAACTCGAAAATTGGGAAAATCGAGATTTTGTAATAAAACGCAAGAACAATGCGAGAAGAATGCGTAGAATGCAACAGCCGTTCAATTTGGACGAATATGACCGAGATAAAACATCGGCCGCCTTTTTCATCCCATACAAGTTGTACTGGGTGTCTGAACTTCAAACGCGTTTTCCCAACATTCATGTTTTTTGAGTTATTGCTCTTTATTATTAAACGTGCGATGTATCTATCTACCTTTCTGTCTATCTATAATTTAAGTTGAAAATATATATAAAATTTGAGATTCATAGTTATTGCATACCACAAAAAAACACCTCAAAGTTCACGCTTCCACATGCTTATCGTTGCATTTTATTGAAAGTTTATTTAATTTCGATACTAACTATTCCCATTTTATATCTGACTTAATTCTTACATTTCCTTGCCAAGCCGTTTGATTTAAAATAAAAAGTTTAAAGCCATATATTTTCTCGATCACGTTTTGTATTTTTGATTCCTAGGATTCTAATCAATTAATCTTTTATGTCAATTAGTGCTATCATATCACTTGTATTTAATAGGTTTACTTTGAAAATACGAAACAAACGTATAATTTTTTTGATAATTCAAACGAAATGAGGACTAAAAATAAATTAATAAAATCTAAAGGTGTGGTATTTTTTTAATGGCTTATATCAAAAATCAATACGCATCAAAATAAACTTACTGATTCTAAAATAATGAGTTTACTTTAATTTTCAGTAAATATAAAACTTTTTATACAGCTGTATCATTAAGATGAAAAAAATATATTGACATAAAAAAAAATTAAGATAAATTTAAACTTTTCAGTAAATCCAGTTGCTTCAGCATTACACTGCTTCTGATATGAGTTACAGCCTTCAGGTAAATAATTCGGGGAAAGCCTTCCCAGGTATTAGTACCTACAAGGATTAAAAGCTCTGACGAAAGTTTTCCAGAGCTTTGGAGTGTCTAAATTATATTTGAACTTCAAGTGTGCAAATTTGTGTGAAGTTTGAAAACAAGAAGGAGAAGAAATGGAAGACAGGAGGAGATCATCATAATGAGAGGAGGTTTCATTCCTGCGAATAAAGATGATGGGGTAAGATCACGTATGAAGGAGGGATCATTACTCCTCGTTACAGATTTGTGATTTTGATTTATATTGTTAAGTTTTTAGGGTTTTTTTTTCAAGAATTTGTTTTACACAATGTGTTCATTTAAATACAGGCTATGATAATTTTTGGCTTACTGAGTTATCTACGTACTTTCACGTATTACGCAAAACGCCTATATTTAGGTAGGCGCTGTGATGTACCAGAATATTCGATTTTGCGTCTTGTGCTTTCATTTTTAATATTAACCCATGTCCTTATATTATTTTATATCGAATTTTACATTACTAATCATAACAATATTACTAATATTTGGAAGTGAGACATGGACGGGGAAAGAAAGCTGGACAAGTCAAGTTTGTACGGCAGACATTTCTTACATGAGAAGAATGACTGGTAGCACTCTGAATGATGGGGTTCAAATCACTGGGTTATGAATATGAACGGTATAAACAAACACTATAATATGAGAAGGAAAGTATACAAATTTAAACAATGAGATAATGTTGTTCATAGTCAGGAAATAATATTGGTTCGGGCATCCAGAAAAAATGGACGATAAACGACTGAAATGAACGATGATGGAAAGCATGGAAAGGAAAAACCGAGAAAATAATGGATTGATCAAATAAGATAAGTGATTGCAAATAACTGAAATATGTGTAAAATCTGCATACAAGTAAGTTTTTTTATTTAGGAATATTTTATTTAAACTTAAAACGGCTCCCCAAGATGTACTTACTTTTATTTGGTAAAAAATGAACATTTTATCTACAAACTAAAATAAAAATACCCCTAGATAGGACATAGGTTGTATTTTTTATCCCGCATACAATAAAATAGTGCGTTTATCTCCGCACTCGAGTCTTCTTTATTGCAAAATAGTGCTTGCTATCTCGCTTTAAAATACACTGCAATTTCTACATTTCATACAAACATCTCTGCATCATAATACGGCTGTTATCTTGCGTAATAAAAACTCCACTACCCAAGTAAACATTCAGTTTTAACTCAATCATAACGTTTCACTAAAAAAAAAAGTAAACTTACACACTCACTGGAGGTGCTACTGTAATTTGCATACATTTTTTGTGTTATACTTGGAGTGCGAAAAGCATTTTCTCGGCAGCGCTGATACTGCTGCGAAATGACGAGTACTAGGAAGAGTCCCCAAGTGGCGATTTGAGTTTTATCTACCCCCGAATTTGGTTAAGGCAGTCGTTGACAAAGTAAGGTTCGCGAACACACATGCTACTTTTAGCGACATACAAATTCTCCAATTCAGTTTTGATGTGTTACGAAAATATTGATAACTTTCCCTAGTTAATCAAATCTGCCTACTTTTAAAAGAACCAGATTACATTTACAATATTTTGATAATGAATAAAAATATGAAATTGTTTTATTTGCTTTTTTATAGTCAAATGATTCATCAAATAATTATAAAATGAAAAACTTTGAACTTATAAGTGTTTTAAGGCTTTCATGGCCGGCTTCAGATGATGTTGATGATGATGATGTCTCCATCCTTCCGGGCTTGTAGGCCATGTTCAATATTGTAGGCTGCTTATTCTTTTTTCTCTTTTTGCAACGTTTCGTCAGTGACGTGCGACTGACTTCTTCAGGGCTTCTTCTTCGACTGATCGCTTTGATTTGAGCATGCGGTATTTATGTGTCTATGTGGAGTGGGGGGGGCTTGTAAATTTGGCGGGAAAGGCAGTGTTTGAAATTTTAAACTTTCCAGAGCTGGACGCCATATTTTATTTACTTTCGTTCCCTCCTCTTTTCGGTTAAAATTTTTATTTTTGTAAATTTCTATGGCCTCTCTATTTAGACGAGCATAATAACCACCGGTTTTTGCAAGTACTTTTGTATCCTTGAAATTAATGTCGTGGTTATCGAGCAACGCGTGTTCAGCCACCGCTGACTTATCAGTTTGGCCTAGTCTGCAGTAACGGTTATGTTCCTTGAGCCTTGTATTAATAAACCTTTTTGTGGTTCCAATGTATGACAAGCCACAGCTGCAAGGAATTTTATAAACCCCAGGGCAGTCCAATCTGTCCAGACTGTCCTTGGCGGAACGTAGGCTGTGTTGTATTTTCCTTGTGGGTGTGTATACGGTTTTTATTTGGTATCTTTTTAGGATTTTACCAATTTTCTCAGATACATGTTTGATGTATGGAATAAAAACCTTGTGTGTGTGTGTGTCCTGTTGTGTCTTTGTGTTGGTTGAGTGTTTACTATGTGTAGCGCGATTAATTTCTCTTTTTGTGTAACCATTGCTTACGAGAGCTGTTTTTAAATGTTCAATTTCAGTTTTTTGGGCACTGGGTTGACATATTCTCGAAGCACGATCCATTAATGATTTAATCACGCCTCTTTTCTGGCTTGGATGATGATTGGATAATTTATGAAGGTACCGGTCTGTGTGAGTAGGCTTTCTATAAACCTTATGATTCAGTGTACCTCCTTGTGTCCGGGTTATTAATACGTCTAAAAATGGTATAGAATGGTCACTATTTTCTTTTTCAATTGTAAACTTTATATTTTGGTGTATGCTATTCAAATGTGTCAAGAAATTTATTAATTCATTTTCTCCGTGGCTCCAAACGACAAAGGTGTCATCCACATATCGAAACCAATATCGCGGTTTTTTAGGTGCCGTTTCCAAGGCCGACTTTTCAAATGATTCCATCTATAAATTGGCTACGGCTGGACTCAGGCAGTTTCCCATTGCTACTCCTGATGTTTGTTCGTAATATTGTGTGTTCCAAAGGAAATGTGTGGTGGTCAAGCAGTGTTTGAAAAGGTCCAAGTTGTCATTTCCAAGAACTAGTTGTATGCATTTTAGTGCTTCAT
Source organism: Agapetus fuscipes (assembly GCA_951799405.1). Lineage (NCBI taxonomy): Eukaryota > Metazoa > Arthropoda > Insecta > Trichoptera > Glossosomatidae > Agapetus > Agapetus fuscipes. The sequence continues at coordinate 11,735,921 of OX637342.1, forward strand.
CAACAGGAATCATTGTGAAAAGGGACACTATGTCAAAACTGACTAATATATCTGATGGGTCACATCTTATGTTTTTTAGTTTTTGAACAAAGTGGGTTGAGTCTTTTGTGTAGCTACTGGTTTTTCCAATATGTGGTTGTAATAATGATGTGAGGTATTTTGAAAGATTATATGTTGGTGATCCTATGGCACTCACAATCGGACGTAGTGGGATGTTATCTTTGTGTACTTTTGGTAGACAGTACAGTCGAGCTGGTACGGCTTCAGATGAAATAATCTCCTTCTTGATTTCAGTAGGGATATTAGCTGAACTTTTTATTAAGCTGTTTGTCTTTTTAAGTGTACTGGTGGTGGGGTCCTTTTTTAGCATGCGATATGTGGTGGGATCAAGCAGTGTTTGAACTTTGGATTGATAATCTGATGTGTTGAGAATCACTGTCGAGTTGCCTTTGTCTGCTGGTAAAATTAATATGTCTTGATCTGAGTTTAAATCTTTAAGTGCTTTTCATTCTTGAGACGTTATGTTGCTTTTAGGCACTTTTGCTTTCTTTAGGATTCTTGATGATTCAGATCGAATTTCATCTGCAGTTATAGAGGGCAAATTTCTAATTCCAGCTTCGATGTTAGATATTATTTCTTCCACCGGAATTCTTGTTGGAGTAATTGCGAAATTTCCACCTTTCGACAGTAGAGAGAGTTCATGCGTTGACAAAACACGGTTGGATAAGTTGATAACTGTTTTCTTCATGTCAATACTGGATGATTTTGTTGTGTGTGTGTGTTGTAATCGTGTAAACTTCCTCTTTTTAGTATTGGTGCAAGCATCGAAAATAAATTCCATGGTATTGTAACTGATTGAGTCCATCTTGTTCCAATCCTCGTGCCTCACAGTATTGCTGATAAGTAGATGAATGTGAAACAGTTTTGAGTCAATAATAGATATTTCTTTTCTCGTCCATTGGATCCGTTCTCTTAGTAAAGCTGATTCAAGGTGGTTGTATATCCGATGAGCTTGTGCAGTGTATAAATTTCTTTTTGATTTTAGAAATTTTGGTATAATTAACTTGTCCCTGCAGCGTTTGAGAAAGGCCAATGATGTCATTAATCGTGCTTTTTTCTTTCGGTGTTCAGCGAAAATTCGAAAGTTTTTGAATAATTCCTCCCCGTAGAGGCGTATTATAAGTGTTTTAAGGCTTTCATGGCCGGCTTCAGATGATGTTGATGATGATGATGTCTCCATCCTTCCGGGCTTGTAGGCCATGTTCAATATTGTAGGCTGCTTATTCTTTTTTCTCTTTTTGCAACGTTTCGTCAGTGACGTGCGACTGACTTCTTCAGGGCTTCTTCTTCGACTGAACTTATAACTCAAGTCAGACATGGCTTTAAATTATTGTTTTGTCTATTTTACTGCTTCCATTTAAAATTTAGGGTTTCTTGTAAGGTTTTGGGCTGTTGTCGTTTAATAAGGCGAAACCAGAACCTCGGCAGAGTCTTCTACACTTATTCTTCTCCTGATATAATTCTTTCAAATCGAATCCATCGCTTTTTACATTTTCTTCTTTTACATTCACTTTGTATATCCCAAATCATTATGATTTATTTTGTTATCTTTGCTATTCCTTTTTGTTTTTTACATTATTTCTTTAGATACTCTATGACAAGCGTTTCATTCTTTCCAAATTCCCACAACATTTCCTTACGTTATTTTGATCTACGATTTGTTTGTCTTTTAAGCTGACCAGTTTGCCAATCACTGAGTCGGGCGACGGGAATTCTGGTGAAGGAATGTGTGTTGCTGTGAATTTTGTATTACTTTCTAAGTTTGCGAGGGCTTCATGTTGGCAGACTTCCCTGAGGCTACATGAGATGAGGGTGTCTCTAGCAGAGACTTCCTCTGGGAACTTCCACCCCAGCTGGTTTCCAAGCAAGATATTCCGATGCTTGTCAGCGCGGTATCATGTTGGAGATCAGAGCACCAACTTTTCTTGACAATGTATTCTGAATAATATGAGGGGAGTTGAATATTTAATTATTTATTTACCTTTCGGGTTACAAACAACGGAAAAGGGAGTGTAAGAAATATATACCTACATAGGACAAAAGATCTTTTACTTGTACTTGCATCCAGCCACCATCCCATCAAGGGTGTCTAGCATTTTCAAACATGTATCTTCTCTTTTTTCTGTCCTCGCACACATATTTCAACATACAAAATGCTATTATTTTATTTTCACTCTGCAGATTTCAGTCATTTCTAGTCTCGCTTTGATATAATTAATACATTATTTATTTGGTTTTCTTCTTCTACGTTTTTCTTTAAGTAGGTTAATTGTTGGAAATAAAAACCAGATTCTGTAACAATAAAAATTAGTAGTGTATTCATTTATCTTCTCTCTTTTATTTATTCAGTATAGAACGAAAAAAAGTCAATAAAAATATACTTTTATTATCTAGATTTTCAGCAGTAACTTGGTGAAAGTTTCTTCTTAATGTTAAATAAAATATTTTTTTGTGAAAATGAACCTTTTAATTTTATTTTGTACACAACCAGTTTCTGGAGAAGCAGAACTTCACATCTACAAGTGGAAATTTAAACTAACACCCCACACATTTTTGTATTTTTTGTGACGTGTGAGTTTCAATTAACACCTGATGATTGGAGGAAAGTATCTACTGTAACTGTCTCTGTATCTCTGTCACCATTCCACTAGGGGTGGCCAGAGCCTCTGCAGAGTTGCCTCCATTTTTTCCTATCCTTACATATCTCTTTCAATTCATTCACTGCTCCTCCTAAAACTACAAATTGTGTACAAAACAAGTTGTGTATAAAATAAACCCAAAAAAAGAATTTTCACGACACTAAATTTTACTTAAATTTAAAAATAAACTTACCGTATATTGACAGTAATAAGTGAATCAAGTTGAAAGTTTGCCTATGAGAGCGGTAAACTCACCGCAACCATTACCAAGTTTATCAGAAGTAAAACAAAACCTGCACTCAAGTTTCCGGATATTTTTCCTTCACAACTACCCATAAAAAAGTTCCACTATTCAAGGAATTTATTCCATGCATCTTTCATGAGCCTGTTTATACGTTAGTTTTCAATTGCAGCAAAACTAACAAACACATATATATAGTTAAGCGTATGAGACAGAATTATACTTTTGTGAAAAGATTTTCTGAGCGAAATTGAAAATCTTTTCAAATAATTCATGTCTGGACAATGTTTTGGTCGTGCAAACAAATCAAATATTTTGATTTCATTAGTACATGTTTTTTTCATTATTTTGTTGTTGCTTATGTTTTCATTATTTTATTAACTTATTTAAAAAAAAAACTACGGTTCATTGTGAATTAATTGCTTTTAGCTTTCAAGTTTAACGTTGGCTCACAAGTAAATTTTTTGAATACTTGTAGTTTTATTAAAAATAATTGTTTCAAAATTATTTAAATCACACATTTTACAACACTTGCTCAATTAGAAAGCAGACTACATAGAGATCAAAAATACAAAAACACATACTATCATCTCTTCTCTTTCTTTTTTAAACTCCTGAGCCAAAATCTATTTTTCGAAAGAACACCACAATCATTGTGGTTGGTGTCTCCGCTAAAAGTAATAAAAAGTTACCAACGCGGTCGCCAGATGTCAGACTACAATTCAAAACAGTGATTTATTTGCAATTCAGTCTCTGAAATTCCATAGTTTGAGCTTGCACTTTACGCAGGTACAAGTATATTTTACCTGTACCTCACTGTTTGGGATGCAGCATAGAAACAGCTCTCACAGTCCGACGAGTATGAAATAGTCATTCACATAGATTAGTATTTACGTGCAGTCAGCACTGTCTAGGTGTGTTTATCACGTAGACAGATATTTTCACGCAGTCGTGAGTCAGCATTGTCGAGGGGACAGTGGACAGTAGTCAGTGGATAGTAGATAGAGGACAGCACATTTGAATATACACTCGGTGCGCGGGCAAACTACAAAGACTGATCTTTTAATTACAAAATATTTATACTTTATAACAAATTCTTCAATATGTCCCGTCAATGTAAGCACACAAAAACTAGCAATGTGTTCATTGTTTATAGGTTTTTTAGGAAGCTTTCAGGCAAGAAGCTCAGAAAAAAACTTCCTCTGAGCCCCTCATGTTTGGTCAAATCGCTCTTTTATATTGTTTTTGTTGCTTTAGCGAACAAAAAGTGTATTGGTGTAAGGTCGAGATTTAAAAAAAGGAAAATTCACAAAACGATTGAAATGTACTCACAATTTTATCCGAATTAGTTCTGTCGATAGTTCAGTTGTAAGAAAATTTGCGTTCAATGCCAGTGTATTGAAATTAAAATTTTAACAATAATATCAGTTTTGTTTTCTTGCCTTCGTGTTTATTTCAAACCAAAAATAATAACAAAAATATCACTAAAGTTGAAAAGTCTTTCACAAGAAAAAAGAACCAGCAATGCAGTTGGCGTAAGGTTAGGCTGACATCGTTGCCTCTAAATAACTAAGTTCCACACGCCAGATGCTAGCGCGTCAAGGAAAATGAGTTAAGAAATTGCGCTATTAGTGCAGCCAAATTTTAGTTTACCAGGTCATTCTTGAAACCTTGTGAATGCATCGTAAATATCAGGGCTATAAATCCCAACACCATGCTGCTAAGTGAGGGAGCTGTCATAGTCTGCTGGAGCTGTTATTGGCTTGTGGAATACTCGCTGACTAGCACGGCGCCATGATGAAGGGGATTTCACTTTTACTGATGAATATTTCATGCATTCAACCAGCTCATGTCATGTTGTACGTACAAGGAAGTGCATAACTATTGTCATGACTCGAATAAAAAATTCTAACATGCATATCTTCGTGCTTCCACAAATCTTAAAGGCGGATTCCTAAAATTTTGGTCTTAGAACTCATGGATAGATATGAAGATAGAAAATATAGTCAATGAGCAATGTGAAAGCCTAGAAGGTGTCCTAATTCAGACATTTAAAAAGAGAAAAGTGCGCATTGTTGTATTAGATCTTTAAAGGAATGATTACGAGTCGATAAGGTATTGATATTCGACAAATTTCCTTAATAAAGAACATCTAAGCAAGCAGTAACTACAGGTGCCAAGCTGAAGGACAGCAACTTAAGACAGAGACCAATGGAGGCTGAAGATAACGGAGGCTAAGGCTTGAAATGGGCTGTAGAGCCGTTGAAGATAAGATAAATAACATGTTAAACTAGATGGGATTAAAGACTCTAAAAAAACTGTTCAGAGTTTTCCAGGGTGAAAATGTTAAATTTCTTGTAATAGTCGACACTGTAAAGATTTGACATGGTCTGAAATGCTTTTGAATTATTATTTCGTGAAAAATTTGATGTTAAAAGAACACAAGCAATAAGTTATTCATTCTCATGGAAATGACATTACATCTCACGACTTTCTACTCTCTTCTTTTCTTCCCTACAAATTTCTCAAACACTTTTCTTGGCATTTTAGACTGCACAATAATGATAGAAGAATTCGTAGAATTAATGCTAGACTGCAAAGTCTTTGTACAGAGCTCCACAGGGAACCTGCTAATGAAATCCCTTGCATAATTCCCAATTAAGATGGCACGGGGGATTAAAAATATTTGCGAATTAATTTACATACTGTGATGGCATTTGCTTTGACAGAATGTCAGGCAATGAGAAGACTTAAGCGACAAAGTCTGCAGGCTCAAAAGTAAAGCATTTTTCACAAAAAAAATCACAGCTCAGCTACAAATATAGTGTAACTTTTTGCCTGTATTATTCTTGAAGGGGGTTTGTGTGGCGATTCAGGACCTATTTATTTTTACGGATAACGGTCCGGCCTTACACCGACCACTTTTAGTGGAAGAAGGGCTCTCACGGGGTCCCCAGTTCAAGGTGAGGGGGGAGGTGGCTGGTTCTCATTTATTTTGAAGGCTGAGTACACGTTACCGGTATTTATTTTGAGCTTGAAATATGTAGACGCTGAAATGGGAAATCATTTGTGACAGCCTAGGTTGGGGATGTAACTCTTGTTCTCGGCATGGAATGCAAGTATTTTACCAAAGAGCTATCGACCGTACTTTGTAAGAGCTTGGTCGTCACTACCAAGCGCTAATTCTTAAGCTAGACTTAGTTGCTGTATAGCTGGATGGATCTTTGGTGACAGGTCTTTTGTAAAGGTACCTATAATATGAATTTTTCAACGCAAAGAAGAACATATTTGAAAATATAAATGGTATTTTTTTGTGTTCCGCCGGGATTCAAACCCACAACCTTCCATTTACAAGTCAGAAGTGTTACCACTGGACTATAGACCAATCAAACTTAATTTTGAATTTGATACAATGTTTACATAAGTGGGATATCCAGAGTCATAATAAAAGTATAGTTTGCATGAAAAAAGTATGACTCTGGATGACCCACAAAAATGGTGGATGATGTACAATTTTGGTGGTTAAAGCTTTCACATATATATTTTTTCCGTTCCTGGATAATTTTTTCATTATAAAAGCATATTCTTGTTGTAGGTTGGTATCAAAATGACCACTCCAATGTCACCCCTGTTTCAGGGAAGGTCGGCAAGAGTTGCAGGGCTTATGTTCATTTGAGATTGGGTTTTTTATATTGTAGGTCCACATGCGACATGTGTGAGCGTGAAGTTATGCGTGTCTGCTTGTGGGAATGCATTTAATATGAATCTCAAATGATACATACCTTTGCAGCTTAGATTTAGATTTAGATGTATAATCATTTTTGATTTTTATTTTGTAAGTGCACAAACAGCATATATGAGCGCGAACCTACGCGTGTCGGCTTGTGAGAATGCATTTTATATGAACCTTAAATGTAAATATATCGCTGCAACTTAGACTGTACATATCCATTTTAAAATTAATATTATTTGATTGCATTGAAAAGAGTATATGGAGGTAATTCTGCAAAGGGACTAGCCAGCTGTAGTGCTATTTTGAAACAGCTACAGTTACATTATGATAATAGTGCAGTTTGTATGAGATTGTGCCTTGCAGTGCTGTTTGTATGTATATCTATAACATAATATTATACATTCTACAGATCTCAGCTTTTATTTCACTTCTCAAAGTTTTACCTCTAGCTGAGGTCATGAAATTTTACGTTATTGTTTACACACACCTTGTTTTAATTAGTTTCCATAAAGTATTGCATTACTTCTTTTGTTCATTCATCTTCGTAACTTGTGAATAAAGAATCACTTTAAAATACCCCTCGGCCATGTAAAGATCATCCATAGCAAATTCCCGATAATCAGGGATCTTTTTGCTACCTTACATGACTTATAGGTTGGTATGCGGCTGACCACCCATACTGTAAAAAATGGTTCACTGTGCCAATGTCACCCCTGTTTCAGGGAAGTACGGCAAGAGTTGCAGGGCTTATGTTCATTTGAGATTGGGTTTTTATATTGTAGGTCCACATGCGGCATGTGTTAGCGCGAAATTATACATGTCTGCTTGTGGGAATGCATTTAATATAAATCTTAAATGATATATATCTTTGCAGCTTAGATTAGATTAGATTAGATTAGACATCATTTAGTTGATAATGGTGGTTCAAAGATGACACGACCAATGTATTATTTATGTTAAAATATCACAAATAAATCCACACAAATACACATAACTGATATCAATTGTTCAATAATTTATTGTTGAATGCAACATAACTAGGTACTCGTATGTTGCATTTATTGCTAAGCTGAATTTCTTGCATATAAAAATGTGCCCGGATATACGTTAAATGGAAAAAAATGCAATTTGAATAAATATTTATAAGAAATGTTTATTTTTATTTTTATTCCATTCAAAGTTTTAAACTCTTTGAACTATTTCGCAGATTCAATCAATTTACTCACCTCAGTCTTCACCTTCTACTCTAAACTTTGAAAGTTTTTTATACACTTTTTTGTGAGTCTTTTATCATTCATTCTTTCTATGTAGGTACTAGAACCATCCCATTGTCTGTTTTGAAAATATTATATTTCAAATAAAATTAACAAGGGTTACCTTAACTTGATTTGAGTATTCATTTGTAAGTTCAAATGCGGTACTTGTAAGCGCAAACAAGTTTCACTGAAAAGTCATATTTGTATAAAATGGGAGATAAGCCGAACAAGCCCTGAAAGGACGATATAAAGAGAGAAAAACACCATATCGATACCTTATAGGTAAAATCAAATAAATGACATATTAAGCTAACATTGCTTTCTCAGATGAATGCAAACGCAAACGCAACTAAACGCAACTAAGCTACACATATAGTGTAACTTCTTGCCGCGTTATCCCCGAAGGGGTCGCATGTGGCGAGTTGAACCTATTGCACATTATTGCACAATTATTCCTAAATGCACATTATTCCTATTGTCTACGAGAGGAAACCAAAAACTAAAATTCTCTAGTTTACAAGTTTTTCATAAGCGCTTCCTTAAAATTAGGTCCCTGACTATGAAAAGTTATCCCCAATGTAATATTTTATCCACAATTTCTCAAATCAGTTCATCAACACTTACTCAGTGTGACTTTTGCGTATCGATATATTTGCAATAAAAAATACATTAGAGAAAAGGTTTGATAGACTCTGGATTTCAGTACATGATGCACGTTGCATAACACGCTGAAATTCAAATGCGATTTTGGTCCGTGATATATGAAATCAAAGCGCATCTAGCGGTGCCTACATGCAGGCAGAGATATATCGATGCATACGAAACGTCGCGACACCAGCGCCCCTTTGCATTTTATTCAAATCATATCAGCTGCAGTACAACAACAACTATTTTAGACGACATGTGCTATGCGTTTAAGCCGTACTGTTGTGTAATTATTTTAAGATGTAATTGAATATCAGATTTTTTATTTTTATTTTACGTTGCTAGCTTTACTTCGATACATTAAAGGTAAAATGAATAAGTTAAATATTTAGCTTACATGGGTTTCTCAAATAAATGCACAATTTTCCTATTTTTTTACGAAAGAAAAAACTAAAAGTGTCAAATCCAGTTGTTACGCATTTTTTCATGAGCACTTCCTAAGTATAAGTTCACTTACTATGAGAAGTTTCTCGCATAAATATATGTTTTATCTACGATTTCTCAAATCAGTGAATCATAACTTATTCAGTTTACCTTTAAGGTAGCGATTTTAATGTTTACATTCAACGCTAGAGACATACCCTTTTCATAGAGAGTTTAAAAATTATTCCCGAATCACTTAGAACTGGCACATGTGAGACTTAACTAGAACACTCGAGCAATCTGACCAATATGAAATATATACTCATATAAGTACCCACCAGTGGCGAAGCGTGCCATACAAACCGGTTCCCATCGGCTTTCCTTTTAAAATGATGTAACAAAGTAGTTAAAAAATATAGGCACAAAGTAAAAAAATACATTTAAAACCAAAGAAACAAAACGTATTTTTCCCCCATTGAAACCATGCAGTCTTCTTTATTATCATTCTGCTTCATTTTAAACGGGACACCGATAGAAACCGGCTTGCATGGCACCCTTCGCCACTGGTACCTAAAATCTAGAGACTTCACAGACTTTATCACAGATAAAAAAAATACACAATTAAACCTTCGCAACAATATTTTTAAAGTAAATAAGCCCTGCGTAGTAAATAAGTAAGTAACCTCACCATACGTTCAATCAGTATTTCAGTATCGCTGCTAGCAGGACGCACAGATCCCCGCGATTTCCCCCGCACCCGGGACAACAGGTGAAGCAGACGATAACATTTCACGATAAAGTATTGGTAAGGGTCCGCCATTGCGATCTCGCACCAGATATTCAAAAGAAAGCATATTGGTGGATGCGGCCGGGGACTGTAGGAATGCTTTGTGTATTTCCTTCCTTGTGTGATGAAAGATTTTTAATGATTTTTGGCTTGGTTCGTGCAGAAATGCGTGGAGATGGAGGATAGCTGAATTGTAAAGGGAAAAATGAAATTTCGGAAAAATTGGATCATATGGAATATATTTTCCTTGACTTATGTTGGTATGAATTTGAACGCATACTGTAAAAATTGTTCACTTTGCAAAAAATCACCTCTGTTTCAGGGAAGCGCAGAAAAAGCTGCAAATGTAAGCAAGAACTTACATGTGTCTGCTTGTGGGCATGCATTTAATATATATCTTAAATGTTAAATCTATCTTTGGGACTTTAACATTTAACATGTGTTATGTTATTTTATAATAACATTGAAAGAACAATCCCGAAGTGTGCAGTGTATGTTTGTGGGCCGAACGGAGCCGAACGGTCACGGAAGCGGCCGAACTGCACCGTGTGAACTAATCGGGCCGTCGGTCATGAGTTCCCGGCGAGATGTGAAGTGAGTCAGACGTTAGCGACCAAGCACCAAGCGGTGCAAGAGGGGGCACTACGATGGAGCTCCCTCCCCCCCCATCTACTTGGATTTCCTGCCAGCAAGGCACCCGCCTTGTGGACCAGAGGCATAGGAGCGCCCACCCAGGGGCTCCAACGTGTGGAGGCGTCCGCCTTGTGAACCGCCGCTAGCCTGGGGCGCTGCCCCAGGCCTTCCGTTTAGAACTCCAGCCAACGGAATAGGGAGTGTTCTAGTGACAACCTGTAGGTCTGGCCAATCCCTTATTTCCCCTTTTCCCCCCCATATTAGTACAGTAATAAACCCTTATTTGTTCATGTCAAACTTATCTTTTAATTATAAAACCCTTCCCAGGATACAAGTAAGCAATGCCAAAGAAAGAACCCCACGCCCTGAGAGTGATGCTGATGAGAGCTAGCCGGATGTAAGTATCCTGAAGATACCTTTCAATCTAAACATAACACATGCTTACTAGCTTTCCATATAACTTAAGAGAACGTTAAAAAATATATATTGATTAGTCAAAAAGTTTCATATGTATTTTTTTAGAAATAATAATCAACTTTCACATTGTCAAGATACAGACCATTAAAAAATTACGGTGTTATTTTCAAAAAGCAAATCCATGACTCAATCGCAGTGAATGTGATAAGCAGAGATATAAATAAAATATATTTATATATACGGTGATAAGTGAATTTTCCAAACAAAAAATCTATGATCCGTATATTAGCCCTGGATCAATTTTTTTTTGTGAATAATATTGATATAGTTTAATATGATTATTAAAATCCGCAGGTTAGAAAGTTATGAGACCCTTTTTTAAAAAAAACGCAATCAAACTGCACATTTAGTGCAATTTATTACCTCGTTGTCTCCGAAAAGGTCGCATGCGAAATGTGGAAAATATGGATTATTAACAATAAAAACAAACCTTTTGTTAGGTATGGTTTATTTTGAGACTTCATATTCATTGAATGTAAATTTCAAAAAAAACTTTGGATCAATTATGAGGACGAAAGATAGTTATGCATATTTTTAATCAGATTATGAAAGCACAAGTCCATAAAAAAGACAAGAGTTCCCTTCCATTGGCATTCACAATTCCTACCGACATCCTCGTGAACAACAAAACAAGACAATAGAGAGCTTAGTGCCTCAAGTATGCGATATGGTTTACAAAAATATATTTAAAAAATAACAGCGCCTTTATTGAGCGTTTAGGTAAGCATGCATTTTTATGAAAACGATATGGAAGAGTGCTAACGTAATTTTTTTGTACTAACTGGTGGAATTCACTTGTACCGAGCTCTGGGACGAATAAAACTTGGGTCATAACACTTTATTTTATTGCGGAGAGGAACTCAAAACAAGAAGGAATATTTCCATTAAACGCTGCAGAGTTTTCCCGCCATGATTACATAAATTATGCAAATGCTTTTATTGAGATTTTTTACGTCGGCCATGAAATATTTACGTACAAGATTAAAAATTGCATATTCAGCTATTTTACTGCCCATCTTTGTTTTGATGATATATTTTTACAAATATGCAAGATATTAGTAGTTGTGCTTGGTTTTGTCTGTGTTAATTTAATAATAAATCAGTGAAATCTTTGGAAAGAACCTATGATAATTTTATTTTCTTCAAGATAAATTAATTGTGAATCGAATGTTCTGGTGAAATCCAGCAAGGTGGTATGTAACGATTCTCCATGTTTTGAGATTTTTTTTTTAAATCTGTTTAAATTAAGACCAAAATCCCCTGGAGAGACATATATATATATACATAAATCAACCATCGCGACGTAGAAAGCTCCAATTTTCTAGCAAGACCCAATTACCGTAAGGTTGGATAAACCTTGGGTGACTGGTCTTTGATAGAGGTTTGACATACATATAGAAAACACAATCAAAATTAGTGGAGGCGCATCTGCAGAGTTACTGGCCGCACCTAGCCGAATGGCAGTTGGATACATTTAAGCTTACATGACCAAGATTTATCATAATATTCAAAGTGCAGTTTCCCAACACGTTGCTGTAAAGTCCATACGAACTGAATATTGAGAGAACGTTCTAGATAGCAGCTCTCTTTATTGCCAGCCAAGTTGTATGCAGGAGTAGAGGAAGATTGTATCGAGTCTTGTTTAACACCAGTAGGGTGCAAGTAAGGATCGGTAGAGTGTCTCCAGCATATAGCATTCAAGCTCAACCATAGCGTTTACCAGAAAATGTTTAAAAACTAAAGCAGCGCCTTCAACAGGTGTTGTACTTTCCTTATATTTTTTGGTTGAGTTTACACGCATGGTTTTATACTTGGGTGAGCTATAACGCCTGTACGACACACTATTACTTCTGTAAATATTACCAAAGAGCTGATATCAGCTGGTTTATGTATGTTAAACCAGAGACCAGTGAGGTAATGGCTATGCTTTTGAGGAATATTGTGCAGACTGAGGTTGAGTGATAGGGAAATTCAGTGTAAAATTAAAATCTAGTGAAATGACCGCTCATCCGTAGTTTTGGAATCAAATTATGTGAAGTATTATTATTGTCTAAAGTTGATTCATTTGCTGAGCGCTGTTTTTGCGTTAATCATACTTCAAGAACCTTGTTTGAGCTTGGTCGCCAATTTCAGGTGAATGGTCCTGCAACGGCAAACGCACGGTCACCAAACAATGTGGTCAATATTCTAAACCTTAGTATGTTTAATCCTTTAGAAACAGAGTCAAGAGAACCTTATTAGTATTAATTGTAAAATTTCCTTGATTTATAGGTTGGTATGCGGCTGCCCATCCATGCTGTAGAAAATGGTTCACTTTGCCAATGTCACCCCTGTTTCAGGGAAGGTCGGCAAGAGTTGCAGGATGTGTGTTCATTTGAAATTCGGGTTTTCATATTGTAGGTCCACATGCGGCATGTTTAAGCACGAACTTATACGTGTCTGTTTGTGAAAATGCATATAATGTGAATCTTTAATGTTACATATATTTGCAACTTAGATTAGATTAGAAATATGATACAAAACGCATTATAAAAAAATGCTTTTTATACAACTTATAATTCATCCCGGAACATCTTCATTTAAAAAACAAAAATACGAAAATATTAGATTTTGTAGGGGTTGTGTATTCACAGAGTGAAAATTCATTTTATTTAAAATAAAATTATTTTTTCTTAAACGTAGTTTGATTTTCACAATAATATTAAATATCTCGAGCACTTTCGACCGTCAATACTCTTGATAATGACCTGAGTATTGACGGTCGAAAGTGCTCGAGATATTTAATATTATTGTGAAAATTAAACTACGTTTAAGAAAAAAATATTTTATTTTAAATACGAAAATATTTCCCAATATAAGACGGGATACAGGCAGATGTTGGAATATATAATGGGAATGCATGCACGCATCTTATTTGATATGTGAAAATAAAAAAGAGAAATCTCAATAAATCAGGTACAACTGCGTCATTATTTTCCATCACGTTCTGCAAGTGCAGGAATGCCGTACAATTCCACCCCTAACAATCTGCAGATCTGAGTACTGGGGTCGTGGGCGTTAGGGTAGTGGTGAGGGAGACTAGGGTCGTGGTATAAACTTAGGGTCGGAGCAGCTCCGTCAATACATCATCATGCAGATATGAGAGGTCACCCCTGCAAGAAGCATTTACTTCATATAAGTAATGCATTTTCTTCTGTTACCTTATTGTAAATCAACCACACAAAATATCACGTTGTTAAACTTGTTTTTTAAGCTGAAGCGCTATTCTGGTAAACTCCTCAAGACCTTACGATGATGAAACAGCGATTTGTGTTAAAAAATAAGGTGTACCTACTGTGATTTTTATCTATGGAGTTCTTTTGCAAGCGTTAGAAGCTTACATCTTTAATGTGATCGTACCCTAGCTGCTGGGTATAGAATGCAAGCATTTTTCTAAAATAGCTTTTTTCTAATAGCTACAGTCCGGTCGATAGCTCAGGTGGTAGAGTGCTTGCATTCCATGCCGAAAGCTCGGGTTCGAATCCCACCGAGGGTGTCAGAAATGATTTCCCGTTTCGGTGCTTATTTCAAACCAACAAAATAAAATACCGGCAAGGTTTACTCAGCCTTCACAAGAAATGAGTACAAGCACTCTCAGGAGCTGGGAAACCTCCACTTCAACTGAAGTGGTTGGCGTAAGGCCGGCCCCCTTACCTGTAAAAATAAATAGGTTCAACTCGCCACATGCGACCTCTTCGGGAATAACGCGGCAAGAAATTACACTATATGTGTAGCTTAGTTGCGTTGCGTTGCGTACAGACTTAACTTGTAAGATATCTCGATATTTTGTTTAGCCTGCTAATTTTTTCCTGGTGCAGAATAGGGTTTCTGCATTGCAATTTGAGTAGAATCTAGAGAGGCATTGATAAGAGGGCGCCCTCTTATGTGCGGAAATTCTGGATAAGGTTATCATAAAACTGTGAACATACATATGCAGTTTCATTCATTCATATACAAGTGATAAATAAAATATCAAAGTAAGTAGTATAATATAGGATATCTGTACGCCAATCGTTTCGTTGGAAAGAACAGATTTTCGTGATCACAAAAAAAATCCTGGACTAAGAAATTGGTATGAGGCTGACCACCCATAATTTCAGTGTATTGTTTCAGTGTAATCAATGTTTCAGAGAAACGTGACAAGAGTTGCATGGTTGCATGTTCAATCAAACTTTGAGCTTTTATTTGTTTAATGTTTTTCCTTTTTGGCGTGCATTAAATGTGAACTTTTAATAGTAAATATAAAAAATCTGATTTTTTCAAAGGTAGATTAACATTCGTTTTAGGACAAAGGTGTAGCAAATGTAAATTTTCCATTACAATTATATCGTTGAAAGTTAGATTGTCCAGATATCAAAGAAAATCTACGAGTATTACAAACTTGCTTGTATTTTATCTGCTAAAATACAAAACATTTCATCCATTGTTGTAATGAATATATTTACAAGTCTAAAGGTGTGTTTTATTGTAAATAAATACCCCGAGATTTGAATCTGCACCCAAGTACAAAACGTCACGTCCAAACTCAACCGATGCGTTTACTTAAAAAATGCATTAAAAAATAAATAGCGTCCCTAGTGAGTGTTTTGATTTTTATACATTTGGTGTTAAAACGCCATGGTTTAGTTAGCACTTGAGGCGCTGATACCGAGTTCTTTGTCTTTCCGCACAATTTACACGACTTTAAAATACTTACAGGGACATAAATTTCTCCATAATAAATAAAGCAGCCACTTTCTCTCCGTGTTGTGCCTTCAAATAAATAAGTCACTTTAAAATTGAGTGTCCTAGTATCAGAAATAAGCAAACACCGTTTAAGTACTTTACAGGAAACGTGATTTTAAATTTTTAATACAATTTACTATAATAGATTGATATTTTGTAAATTTGGCAGTCATACTTACAAAAACCCATAAAATCAGATGAAACGATCTGCACACTTCTTTAAACCGCATTTTGTTACACGAGCCATAATCATACAAGGATTCAATCATGTACAATAAGAATTAATGAATAAAGAAAAAATGTAAGTTGAAACAGGACGTGAAAGTTAAGGTAAGTACAAAAGAATGTGATGAAATGGTTTGGGCATGTGGAAAGAATGAATGATGATAGATTGTCAATGTATTTATACAGAGAAAATGTGAAAGGAAAAAGAGATAAGGGACGGCTGAGAAAAGTATGAAGTGATCAGATTGAAGAGATTGTGAAAGAATGAGATATACAAAGTGAATATACAAGAAGAAAATGTATGAAAAAGGTGATGGATATGAACGGATTGAAAGAGGAATGTATAGATAGGAAGAAATGAAGTCTCTGGCCACTCCTAGTGGAATGGTGATAGAGTTACAGTTACAGTAGCGTTAAAGTTAGCGTTAACGCTAGCGTTCGCGTTACATACCTCCTTAAAGTTGGTAAGATAGCTGAATATCCTCGCCTAACGATCTATGTCGAGCCAATTTGAAGTTTGTTTCTGAATAACAGATCTGCATCAAGAAAAAGAAGACGAAAGCATAAGTTGCTTTGGGGAAAGGCTTGTCATATTGTGGTTTGTTTTGTATGGACTGGACATAAAGTATTCCGATATCTTTGATATGCAGCGTGAAGAGCGCGACGTTTGTCGTCACGATTGAGGTCCGTGGAATGCGCTCAGACGGACCATGGTCCTACAGACCCGTGACGTGGCAGTGTTTATTTATTGTCGTGGTAGCAATTATCAAGTCAAAGGCACGGAGCCACGGCCATGGATACTCGCGGATAAATAACTGATGATAAAAGCAACAAACACGAGCGCAACGTAATGGATTTAAGGCTTTTGAAAGAAAGTGGAATACTTGTATTATTGGAGCTTTAACTGTTACTCTATCGCCTTTTTATTAGAAAAAGCCAGAGCCAATGTCACCCTTGTTTCAAGGAAAGGCGTAAAAAGTTGCAGTTTGTGTACGAATGTCTATTTTTTTTTCCTATTATTGCACACTTTTTCATCAAATCGACATCAACCTTTCTCTTCACGCTTACTCTTCTATTTTTCTTACTCTGCAGATTCCAGTCATTTGCAATCTCGCTTATTGGATTAATCTATTTTTTCGTCGGTCTTTTTTTGGCATTTTTAATACTTTTTTTGTAAGCCGCCAGTCTTTTATTCTTGCTAGATGCCTGAACCGATTTTTTTTGCTTAAATTTCACCTACGTTTCAAGGAAGGGGTTCAAAAGCTGCAGCTCTTGTGTTTATTTAGGATTTAGGTTATAATTTATTTTTTGCTCATCTAGCATCTGTATTCGTGAACTCACACGTGTCTGCTAGTGGTTAGGTATGCATTAGTTATAAATATTTGCAACTCAGATTCCACATTACACATGTGTAGATGGATTATTTTTTGCCGGCTTAAAGAATGAGGTGTCACAGTCATATTTCGAGAAGCACTTCCCCGCTATGGGAGCTGGTGAGAGTTACTTCCTTGCCGGGTATGTCTGGTTACATAGCCGACTGGATGTTTTAATCTGTCACGACCCATCGCAGTCCGCTGACGACCCGCGCTCTCAGCCGCACCTGCAATACTCCTTCTTACCTCCACCTCCTCTATCCTGCGATACCTCTTCCGCTCCTTCCTCAAATAAGTATTGTAAAATGCGCACCCTATGCAACGAAGAACAAACCGCATAGAAAAGACACAAGAGTCTTATTGGACATCAACATTTTGATGTTTTCAGTTTGACAAACAGTCAGATCATTACCATGTTGAAAACAACCATCGTCTATATTGGTGAAACGTCCGGAAGCTTTAGTTCCGATCTAATCTAATCGAATCTAATCTAAGTTGCAAAGATATGTTACATTGGAGATTCACATTATATGCATTCTCACAACCAGACATGTACAAGTTCGCGCTTGCACATGCATCATGTGAGCCTACAACATAAAAACCAAATCTCAAATGGACATACACTCTGCAACTATTGCCATCCTTCCCTGTTACAGGGGTGACATTAGCAAAGTGAACCATTTTTAAAAGCATGGGTGGTCAGCCGCATACCAACCTATAAGTCAAGGAACATACACGACAAATTACATTTTATACATCACTAAATAATAATATCTATGGACAACAAACAGAAAACCAATTTCAATTTAATAAACCTTAGCCGCCAACATTACAGATCAACCGCCATTTCTTTCTGTCCTTACATACTTTTTTCATTTCCTCCAGAGTCATAACCTTCTTCATACAGGCTCTTCTTTTATTATGACGCTGGACATTCCATTCATTCGCAATTTCGGATATTTTTTTGAAAGGTCCATCCATACCTTTCTCGGTCTTCCTCTACCACGACATCCATCTATTCTACCAACATATACTTTCTTCGTCAGTCTTTCCTCATTCATTCTCTCCATATTCCCAAACCATCTTAACAAACTTCTTTTAATCTTCACTTTCACACTTTCTCTTGCACCACATTCTTCTCTTACAAAATCATTCCTCACCCTGTCACTCCGTTTTTTCCCAATCATACTTCTTTGAAAGTCCATTTCAACAGTATGAACCTTACTAATTTCACTTTCATTCACCGTCCAGGCTTCACTTCCATACATCAAGGTAGGTAAAAGTATGCCACTGTGTACCGCCAATCGAGCATTTTTAGATATGTTTTGATTTTTGGCGATACAAGCTGTGGCACCCAGTACACACCTGCCCTTCATTATTCTTCTTTCAAGTTCACCTGTTCCGATAGACACCAAAAACATATTTTGCCCAACAATTCTCCAGTGTCAGAAATTATTATAACTTGAACTAAAGCATGGTATGAGGCTGACTAAAAATAATGAAAAATTGTTGCACTTTGATAATTTCACCTCTGTTTCAAGGAAAGACGACAAGAGCTACAAGGTATATGTTTATCTATTTTATTTTGAGTTTCAGTAAAATAACCTTTAAGCACCATGTATAGATACATAATTACTCATTTAAAAGTTACCTTCAGGATTCAGTAATATATTTTTTTCAAAGTTTTTTTTAATCAAAATTTACATTTTGCATGCCCACTCTATGTAATTCTTCCGCCGTTTGGTCCCATGAGAACCTGAAGAATCCAATATTCAATAAACAGAGCGGACAATATCAGACAACAAGCACACGGCTCGCATTTAATATTTAAGGCTGGCATTTACTGAGAGTTAGGAGGGCTGGGATGTCTGAGCTATGAGGTCTCAGAATAATGGATGTCCTACAGCTTTATGGCATGAAGCTAAACCAAAGTCAATCAGTGTATTCAATACCATGGAAATGCAGGAAATCTATAATGTTTTATGTACAT
Organism: Agapetus fuscipes; assembly: GCA_951799405.1. Taxonomy (NCBI): domain Eukaryota; kingdom Metazoa; phylum Arthropoda; class Insecta; order Trichoptera; family Glossosomatidae; genus Agapetus; species Agapetus fuscipes. The sequence goes on from OX637342.1 coordinate 11,755,167, forward strand.
CACAGATGTGCATTTTTGTTGTTTTTTTTTTACTGTTATCGTTTCACTATGTGTGGTCAGAGCCTCTGCAAATCTCTTCTCCTTATTCCTTTCCTTACATTCTTCTCTCAATTCATTCACATTCATCATTTTTATCTTTCATTTAACTTTTTTGCATTCACGGTTCACCGTGTATATCCCATATCCTCACAATTCACTAATTTAATCAAGCCTTTGAAAAAATATGTGTAAAAGGGACATAAAGTGCTTCTTAAAGGGAAGATAGAAACAAAATATACAAAGAAAAGGAAGGTACCCAGTGGGACTGCCCACCCGAAAAATGGTTCTATTTGCTAATGTCACCCCTGTTTCAGTAAATGTCAGCCAGAGTTGTAGGGCTATAGATTTGAGTTGTTATGTTGTTTGGTATGAGGTTGACCACCCATACTGTAAAAAATGGTTCACTTTGCCAAAGTCACCCCTGTGTCAGGGAAGGTCGGCAAAAGTTGTAGGGCTTATGTTCATTTGAGGTTTGGATTTTATTTGTAAGTACTTATACATTCAGCAGCTTTAAATGAATACATCCTTGCAACATAGATTATAGATTATTATAGATGTTGTCAATTCATTTGCGGTATGTGTATTGTGTAAGTGCAAATGCAAGTTCGTTCCAGCAGGCAGACATGTATACATGTGGATTTAAATATGAATCTTAAATGTTAATTATTTTTTAAAACTTAGACTAAACATTATTATAATCGAACGAAACAATATGTGAATTGAAGTGTAGACCACAAACGCTGTCATCAGCCATAACAAAGCAGCGCATCGAGATGCATCCCATGAAATCTGTGAGAGATCTTGGCAGGAAGACAAGTCCTAGATGGGAAATATCTGTTCTCCTGGGTTCAAGGATATAGTACAATATAGTGCAGCAGTTCACAGGAATTCAGCTGTGAATATCTTACTGACACTTTGCCTTCCTAGAAATGCCGAGTCGAGTAGAAAGCGTTGAATACGTTGAAATACGTTTTAACTCAACCACAAAGTTGTGTAAAAAATGTAACATTGAGGCTGACCTTTCATGTAGTAAAAAAATGGTTTATTTCTTCAAATGCCATCTAGATTTTCCGGGTGAATGCATCAAGAGTTGCAAGATATGCATGTGCATGTGAAATTTGGTTTATTTTGTAAGCACACACGGAGCGTTTCTAAGCGCGAATTGACATGTGCCTGCTTGTGTGCACGCATTAAAATGAGTCTTAATTGTCAATATATCTTTGCAACTTCGATTACAGATTTGTCGTGTATGTTCCTTGACTTATAGGTGGGTATGCGGCTGACCACCTATGCTGTAAAAATGGTTCACTTTGCCAATGTCACCCCTGTATCAAGGAAGGACGGCAAGAGTTGCAGGGTGTTTGTCCAATTGAGATTTGGTTTTTATGTTGTAGGTTCACATGCGGCATGTGCAAGCGCGAACTTGTACGTGTCTGGTTGTAAAAATGCATGTAATGTGAATCTCCAATGTAACATATCTTTGCAACTTAGATAAGATGAGATTACAGACTGTAGATTTGAAGAAACGGTGACAAAGTTGGCAGGTTTTTTGTTTATTTCAGACTCGGGTTCTTTTTTTTAATACATTTGGAGCATGTGCCAGCGCAAACTTATATTCAATTTGAATCTTAAATGCTTACTTATCCTTGCAACTCAGATTGTATATTCTGATGTATGTAAAATTAATCACTCAATAGAGGCGCTGTTTTAGTTCATTTATATTATTTGTGTATTACTTATAACGCAATGTTTTATACTTGGGGTATAGACTACCTTTTGAAAGGAAATGTCTAAGGAGAGTGGGATGAATCCGAATGAGAACACTTGTTTTCATATCAGAGCTGCAAATGCTGACTGATCGTCTGCTTCAAAATGAGATTTGGATGAAGACTTCAATAATTGAAAAAAAGTGATGCAAATTATTTTTCCCTTTCCAAAAATGATTCCAGAACATTCTATAGTTGTAGAGAATAATATTATGTAGCTTGAATTAAATGGTGTGAGTATTAACACTTGAAATTTTTTTTTCTTTAAAAGAAATTTAAATAAAAATTACATAAGTTTTCCTGATGATAGTCTGATGACCGACTGTTTACATACAAAATAGTGATAATAAATTGTAAAGAGTAACAATTGACTTGTTTTGCGTTAAATCCCTTTCATTAAAATGATTGAACTTAAAAGAGGTTTAATATAGGGGACTTACAGAAAAAAAGATTTCCACAAAAAATCACCGTTTATTTATTTTAATAAATAAATCAAAGGTATGCATTGTAAAAGAAAGAAAATAATTCGTCACTCTTTAATAATTCGTGTTTTTTTTTGCGGTCAGCGACCCCCGTGAAGATTGTCTGCGAAATCTACCACGTAGGGTGTTTTAATATGAAAACAAATTAAAATCGCACAGTAGGGTCCAGATTAAATTTCGCCTCCCACCCTGCATGGGCTGGAAGAGACGGGAGAGTCGTCGAAGGGCACAGAAAATGGCCTGTGGTTGACGTTTTCACAGCTGCTAATAAAATTGTTTTATTACTAGTTAAGAATTTACAATACTTTCAGAAAAAAATGATAATGAAAGACTTCCAACCAGTCCGTAGTCCAGTGGTTCACATTTCGTGATTGGAAGGTACAAGATTCGATTCCCAGTAGAACCTAAAAAAATCTTCCTTTTACCATTCCGGTTACCATAAGGTATTTCCAGTCTTTTCAAGCAAATAGGTCTCTCTTGAGAATTCGCGCTTTGTGCAGAGACGACCAGGTTCACAGAGGGCTTTTGAGGTAGGATGCACTCAAAAACGCTCCCAAATAAATCATGTAATTCATTTTATTAAGAATTTTATTTGTTTTTCTTCCATTCAATAATATTAGTTGCAAAGATAATAGTAAGTTTATGACTCTGGATGAAATGAAAGAAGTATGCAAGGACAGGAAGAAGTGGCGGCTAATCTGCAGTGTTGATTTCTAATGTTGGTGTATTCATTTGCTACATTTTTTGCATAGGAAATTTTTGCCTTTTTTTGTATAGATTTCTTTGTATGGTTTTGTTCTTTTTTATATTTAAATGTAATTTATTATTCATATTCCTTGACTTATAGGTTGGTATGAGGCTGACCACCCATACTGTAAAAAATGGTTCACTTTGCCAATGTCACCTCTGTTTCAGGGAAGGTCGGCAAAAGTTGCGGGGCTTATGTTCATTTGAGGTTTGGATTTTATTTGTAAGTACACATTCAGCATTTGTAAGCGCGAACTACACTTGTTGGTTTGTGGGCATACATCTGAGAGCTTTAAATGAATATATCCTTGCAACTTAGATTATAGATTATAGATAATAGCATTGTAGATTCAATTAAAATGTATGCCCACGAGCAGATACTTATAATCTCGCGCTTACACATTTCAAATGTGTAGTTTCAAAATAAAATAAACTCAATTCTTAAATGGACATAGACCCTGCAACTCAAAAAAAAAAAAAGTTCATGGGTGAAGGGTAAATAGGTTATTGAAGAAAAAACTTCTAGAATAGATTAAAAGATCAGGTGCACAAGTTTTCTATAGAATGAGATGATGTAGAGCAATCCACAACATTAAAATCTAAAAAATATAATGAAAAATCATTTTTCAAAGATTATGGAAATTTTAGTCATAAAAACGTATGAATTATGAAGTCGCAGGTGTATTATTAAGATGAAGTGAAATTACAATTTAATATTCTGCTTCTGGAATATTCATCCTTAGTTAGAGAAAAACTTTGGATGCGTCTTGGATGTTAATTTAGTCTGGATAATAAATAAATTTCCACTAAGGGAAAAGGAAAAAGTCCCCTCGTTTGGAGGAAAAATCCAGTTCGGATTTGTTTTTAATAGGATAATTTAATTAATAGCCAAGATGGTGCGATGAAAAATTTATAAAGTAAGACTTTGTAAAAGTTCATCTTATCTTCATTCAAAAGCTTTTTGTTGAGTTACCATCATTACAAGGTACAAAATAAGGAACAAATAAAAAATTACAGATTAATGTCTGAACAAGTGCATAAGGAAAGAAAAAAGGAAAATAAAGACTAATTTCTTGATTACATTGAAAAACAAATTAATGAATGAGATAAAAAGAGTGAATGTAGAAGAATGCATTGCATTGAAAATGTTGGGTCGAAAGATAAGGCGTTGCCACTCAAATTTGCGTTTTGGAAAATAGTGCAAGTTTTAACCCCACCTGCGACGTGTCTTATCTTCAATAACTTTGACCCAAGTTCAACAGATATGTCATTAGGTGACTATTAACAAAAAGGCATTAAATCATTGTATAATGAATTATTCATTTTTAATGTAAATATATGCTTCTAGCCAGGTAAAACAGGTTGGCGAATTGCATTTCTAATCACAAATATATTTTAAAAACAAAATGGATATGAAAGCAAGATAGACATAAATGAAAGTATCTCCGCAGAGAAGTCCGACCACTTATATGAAATCGTTGACATAGTAAAAGTAACAATTTTAGATGAAACATAAGCTAATAAAAATTTATGATTTAAATTTGTAATTTATGTACAACATTAGTTGGCACTTTCATAAGAATTCACATTCAAAGTTTATTTTGCAAGTCTAGAATACAAACAAACATCTATGGAAACAACTTTTGGAATAATACAAAAGCAAAACGCTTGTATGCTTCAGCACTTGCTAAAGAAACCCTAAAATTCCTTAGCGTTATTGAGTGACGAGGAAATGAAGGCAAAACCTCGTCAGAGCGCAGACGGGCAATGCAGGGTTTGTATGAGTTAATTTGGGGTCTTTAGTGTTACCTGTGGGACACATTACAGAGGTGTTCCCCCATAACTCCGCTAAGTTTATTAGCCAGCCAGGCCCTACCTGGACCCCAAGTGTAAAACATTGTGATCAAATCAAACCATTGCGTTTTACTAAAAATGACTGGAAAGTAAAACGCACCATACACGCGCTGTTTGTACTTTTTTGATTAACGCGATGCTTGAGTTTAAACATAATTTTAGCTGCAATAGGGCGTGGTGAGCTCTATTGGTTAACCACGGTACTTTTGTACAACAAATTAAAAAAAACCTTAACCTCTAACATTGCAGATCAACTTCTAATTTTTAGTGTTTCAATAAAAATATAATACGGCAATTATACAACCAGTTTTACATAAAACTGGTTGTATAATTACCGTATTTTCTTTTATAGTGTTTTACATATTATGCCTTCGAAACCTAAATATTGATCAGACATGACCGAAATTCTCCCATGATCTTTAAAAGGTAAATTCTCTACCGTATTTACGGCCCAATAAAGGACGGGCGCATTTGGAGAAAAAGATACGACTCTGAACTCTGTTCCGGTCATTAAAGTCCGCTGACTGCGTTGGCTGGATCACATCCAACGAATACGCCATCGGGGCCTGGGGAAGATGGTTGTGATGATGGATTCAAAGGTGTAAGACAGAAGAAAGACTCAGATTAAGGTGGTTGGATGAAGTGATGACAGGATATCCAAAAAGCATTGAAAATATAAATTATCTTGCAAGCCATACGAAAAGTAAAACAAGGATATTGGTCGGGTTTTTGCTCGTGGACTGTATGTTCGGTGCTGACTTTAATTTTGAGGTGATGCGGGGTGTGGAGATGACTTGAAAGATGTAGTTAGTTAAACAATTTAATGGTCCTTTATTCCATAAAGATTACAAGGGGTTTTTACAAAGGATTACGTGAATAAAATTAGATGAACAGTTGGGACAAGTTACCAGGGCGACGATTGAGACAGAAGAGACAGAAGGAAGTTAGGTTTTAATGCGCCTGTGACATCTGTCAGAAATGCAATACCAACCCAACAGAATGTACCAAAGACAAAAAGATTACTATTCTTGGTAGGTATATTATTTTAATTAATTTGGTCATATTAAATTTGGACCATACTGGCGGGCCTCAGATTGGCAAATACCGTGTTATAACGGTGAATATTTGGCAATATTACTAGAGAGGTCATCTCCACAATGATGTATGATAGCTCGTTTACATAATGTTACATCGTGGACTGTATTTTTGAGGTTGTCATAATATACTGGTTAACAGTGATTGACTCTAATTTATAATTCTTTTTTGCTTTTCAATAACTGGTACTTGTCTGTAGAAATCAACACTTAGATCTAAGAATCATTGATTATACAAAACAATGGTAGGTGCATACAAACTTAAATAGAATTCTGACTTTGAAAATAATTTATTTGACTTATACACCTTGAAGCAGTTGAAAGTTAAGTATTAATCTTACTTGTTGTATGTATGGTAGTCAATTGTGTTAGCAACAAATGATACTTCAATTAAGTTGATATGGTAAGTTACCCTTGTAGGTAAGCATTTACATACAAATTTACATGGATTCAATAAAGTGTACTTATAATTACTCAGCCTTTTAATTAATTAAATACATAATTTAATGTGATCAGTTCTTGCATAGTAACATAAAACATAAAGTGAAGTTACAGATAACATAAGACAAATAATTATCGGTAAGTACATAATCATTTATCCTGCTAGGAATTACCAAATAGGTAATTTACTTAATTTTTGAATTGGTCTCTTTTTAATACCAGAGTCAGTTTTTATGGATACTACTCTCAGAATACCATCCGTACCAGGATGTAATTCTGTTACTCTTCCCAATCTCCATCTCAAGGGCGGTTGATTATCCTCCCTAAGCACAACTAAATCATTAATTTGTAGTGTAGATGTCGTTAACTGAGTCCATTTCTTGCGAGGTTGCAAAGAATTGAGATATTCATTAGTCCAACGCTTCCAGAAGGTCTGGAATAGTCGACTTAACAGTTGATACCGATTAACTGCATGGATTGGAATATGATTCAGATCTGGTTCGGGAAGAGCGACCAGTGGTCCTCCGATAAGGAAATGACCCGGAGTCAATGGTAACAAGTCATTAGGATCGTCTGATAAGGGTGTCAACGGCCTTGAATTCAGACAAGCTTCGACTTGGATTAATAAAGTAGAACATTCTTCAAAAGTGAGGGTATGATTGCCCACTAACTTTTTAAATAAATGCTTTGCGCTTTTTACAGCAGTTTCCCATAGACCACCGTGATGGGGTCCATCTAAAAGTTTGACTGGCAATCCAGGCAAGTGTTATGCTAGAATCTGTCCACAATGTGGACCTTGTTATCACCAGGTTACTCGTCTCACTAACGCGTTTAAATAATTTAGATAATAATAAGGCTGCGTTCAATTCTAACCGGGGTAAGGAGATTTGTTGCAAAGGTGCTACCTTTGACTTGGCACAAAAAAGTTGAGAGTTAACTTCGGAAGTCAACTCGTTGCGAGTAACTAAATAGATACATGCTCCGAATGCTCGTATAGAGGCATCCGCAAAGCCGTGTAGTTCTACGGAGGATTTATGATCTGTTCCACATACATGCCGTGCTACATGTATGGAGGCTGCTAGGTTGAACTGATGCACAAAATTACACCATTCAGTTTTTGTTGGAGTAGATAACTCATCATCCCATTTACTGCTTTCTTGCCACAGCCGTTGCATAAAGAGTTTGGAAATTATAGTAATGGGAGAGAGCAACCCTAAAGGATCAAACGTTCTGGCTATCGCAGATAAAATTGATCGCTTGGTTAAATTTGCTTCGTTACATTCAATGTGTAAATTGAATATCAACGTGTCAGTACTAGGTTGCCACGTTAATCCTAAAGTTTTATAAGTGTCATGGTTTGCAAAATTTACAGATGAAACACTTTCTTGCAATTGTAGGGAACTATTGGTTGTCCACTTTCTTAATGACATACATGCACTATTAAATATTTCAGTAATTTGGGTTTTAATCAAATTGAGCTGATTAATATCGTCGTGTCCAGTTATCAAGTCGTCCATGTACATGTCTGACTCGATAACTTGACAAGCTTCAGGGTACTTGTCCCTATTTGTTTGAGTGAGTTGCATGATGCATCTCGTAGCTAGGAAGGGGGCTGAAGCGGTTCCGTATGTAACCGTGTTTAACTGATACTGGCAAGGCAAGTGAGTCACACTGTCTCTCCATAGGATTCTTTGAAGAGGTCTGTCCTGTGGCTGAATATCTATTTGTCGATACATTTTCTCCACGTCAGCTGTCATCACCCACCTGGGCGTTCTGAAACGTAACAAAATGTCAAATAGATCTTGTTGCACAGTAGGTCCTATCATTAAAATGTCATTCAACGAAAGCCCAGAGGTAGTTCTGGCGCTCCCATTGAATACTACTCTCAGTTTTGTAGTCGTGGAATGTTCTTTTATTACCGCGTGATGCGGAAAATAATAAGCAATTTGAGTGTTATGTGGGGGCACAAGACTCATGTGTCCTAAAGCTAAATATTCGGATAAAAAGTCATCATACCGCGCCTTGAGCTGAGGATTGCGGTTGAGTTTGGATTCTAGCGAGATCAGACATTTTGATGCTCGCGCTAATGAATCGCCTAATACCCCAGGGTCCGACTTCAGACCTATGCGTGTCTGGAATCTCCCCTGCGGTGATCGGGTTGTGGTTTGGACGAATAGATCTTCCATAGCCTTTTCTTCTAAAGATTGATGTTTAGTATTCTCGATGGTTTCACACTTCCAAAAAGCTTCTACCAGTCCGTGAAGACCGGTTGACGCTCCTCTGCTGGACCCAGACGTCCTTCGGGATCCTCCAGACGCCGCAGTCAGCATCGATGATACGAAGGTAGCTTGCATTGGTGCCAAACCGGTCGCCAACCATCCCAAGTGTGAGGGATAGAACCGGAGCCCTCCCCTTGACAGCGACGTCCGGCTGCAGCGCAGGATTCTCCAAAAGACGTCTGCGCCGAGCAGCATGGAGACTGCGCCAGCCTTGGCAAACTGTGGGTCTGCCAGGTCGCGCAGTGGTACGGGCGCCTCACACCTGAAACTGGTTTGGGGAAGATTTGTAGTTATGGTTTCTACAACAAGGAATGAACATTCAGTTTTAAAACCAGATAATCGAGAAGCTATTGTAGCCGTAACGGCTTCAGATGAATAACTTGTTTGTTGTTGAATACCTTCAATAGGCATTTTTAACGTAGATTTAGGAAGCTTCAATGAGTCAGCTAGTTCCCTTGTTAGGAAGTTTGCCTGCGACCCATTATCTAAAACGGCTCGTACAGCTCTTGACGACCCGTCTGAGTCATACAAGTGTACGCTTACAGTTGTTAACATAGCTTGAACATTATTGGAATTACTAAATGCTGCCAAGGCAATCTTATGGTCTATAGTATGTAACAATGTATGGTGATTGCTTTGACATTTTTTGCATTTGCTTGAGCTACGGCATTTGTATGCTTGGTGCCCAATGCGAAGACAATTGAAGCATAATCTATTACTTTTTGCGGAATCCCGCCTTTGAGAAACATTTAACTGTATGAATTGACTGCATGTGTGAATGTAATGTGGTCCTTTACAGATCGGACACTTGACACCTTCTATTGTAAGCAACGCTTTCTTGGTTGCAGGTTTGCTATTCGTTGGCTCGAGAGTGTATTGATTATACATTTCTAAATGAGATGCCTTTTTTTTTAGAAATGCCAAAAAATCATTAACCGATTTGTAGTCCTTGTGGGACTTCCAATCGCTAATGCTTGGTGGGTCTAATTGCTTCAGAAACTGGTAGATGAGTAATTCATCCCAGTTCGAAGTGTCAACCCCCAAGCTGTTCAGTGCATTTAAATTACTACTAATAGTGTTGGTGAAATTGTGAATCTCATTGAATCTTCTCACATTAAATTTAATACTGTGTATGTTATCTAGATGCGTTTTTATTAAGATCTCCTTGTTGTTGTATCTGGCTTCCAAAATACTATATGCCAGGGGGTAGTTTTTCCCTGATACTTCTAATTGCGCTAAGATTGACTGTACTTGAGGAGATAACGAATTTTTCAGATACATGAATTTCTCTATATTTGAAATGTTTGCATTATTGTCTATTAAGGCCAAAAATAAATCTCTAAATGTTACCCAGTTGTCATATTTTCCATCAAAGATCGGAATTGACAATTTAGGTAAGTTCATGGGGTTACAGAATTCATTATTAACTATATGATTAATTTTTAGGCTATTGGCCTCAGATTGCTCTAAGAACCCTTCATACTTTGCTATTAAATTCACCAGGACCTCTTCCTGGTGTAGCATTGTTCTATGTAGGTCCTCATCATTGGCCAAAGCATCTACATTATGGTTATACAATTCATTAAATTTTGTTATTATTTCTCTGATTTGACATAGTTTTGATTTTACTAGTGAGATTTCTAAATTTTCCTTTAAAATATATTGTTCATAGGTAGCTAATCTAGCTGACAATGTCCTCGTCCAATTTGACAGTCTAGTCGTCATTTTGAAACACAATATACACTAATCACAAATAAATAGATAAATAACACTGGCCTGCCTGTGTGGAGGAATCCTCGGTGATCCCGTGACTCGTACTGGGTCTGGCAGCTCGTGCGGCCCGTGCGTGGTGTCGATCTCAGCTTTGGTCAGCTGATATGGGGCGCCTGCCTGCACCAAGCAGCGCTCCTGGTTCGTCAGAAGGAGAAGCTCCTCCTGCTCGTGGATGATGATGGATGACTCTCGCACTAGGCCTGGGCCTGTGCGCAGTCGATGTGGGGCTCAGTTTGCTTCACAAACTGATGTGGGGACGCCTGCTTGTACAAAGCAGCGCTCCGCATTCGTCAGAAGGAGTGGTTCCCTCTGCCCGGCCCGCTGATGAAGGATGACTCTCGCACTAGGCCATGCGGCCCTTGCGCAGTCGATGATGGGCTCAACTGATGGCAATCAGCTGATGTGGGGGCGGCTGCTTGCACAAAGCAGCGCTCCGCATTCGTCAGAAGGAGAAGCTCCCTCTGCCCGGCCCGATGATGAAGGATGACTCTCGCACTAGGCCATGCGGCCCTTGCGCAGTCGATGTGGGGCTCAGTTTGCTTCACAAACTGATGTGGGGACGCTTGCTTGTACAAAGCAGCGCTCCGCATTCGTCAGAAGGAGTGGTTCCCTCTGCCCGGCCCGCTGATGAATGTGCGCCCGCTGTATGGGGCCACGTGCTCTCCTCTCCGTCGCGCTGCGTAAAAGTCCGCTTTTTGTGAGCACAAAAGGGTCCTCGGTGGACGCAGATGACTCCAGATGCTAGTTCACTGAATAATCCGCTGGTATGGAGCAACAAGGTCGCTCATCCTGCTCGAAGTGACCAAAAATGGTCACGATGCGGCTCGATGGACCAAAAATGGTCGGGTTTTTGCTCGTGGACTGTATGTTCGGTGCTGACTTTAATTTTGAGGTGATGCGGGGTGTGGAGATGACTTGAAAGATGTAGTTAGTTAAACAATTTAATGGTCCTTTATTCCATAAAGATTACAAGGGGTTTTTACAAAGGATTACGTGAATAAAATTAGATGAACAGTTGGGACAAGTTACCAGGGCGACGATTGAGACAGAAGAGACAGAAGGAAGTTAGGTTTTAATGCGCCTGTGACATCTGTCAGAAATGCAATACCAACCCAACAGAATGTACCAAAGACAAAAAGATTACTATTCTTGGTAGGTATATTATTTTAATTAATTTGGTCATATTAAATTTGGACCAGATATTATTAATGCTCAAAATTAATTCGTGCTTAAAATAAATATTCATAAGCATGTACATGAAACATGTTCATTATTAAAAACCAATTACCCTCGAGATGTTCTGAAGCTGTTTCGCGTAAAAAATATTTTAATTAAAAATAACCCCCCCCCCCCATGTAAGGGAGAAAATATACGGGGAGGGGGAGAGATGGAAAAATATTATAAGAATGCGCTTAATTTTGTTTTGTTTACCAAACATCTAATTATCACCCTCTCAGCGTTTCTTTTCCCCCCTCAACGTTCTCTTGCAGATATTCTTCCACTTCGACTTCTTCATCCCTCAGACCAGACGTCTTCAAGAAGCTAGAATCCGAAGGGTGCATAAATTAATGTAGGAATAAGAAAAAAAAAACTTGAAAGAAAAGATGGTCATATTTTCGTTGTATTTTTTTTTCTATTCCTTTGAGCGTCTGTCTCTCGCCAGCCGAAGAATCGGGCGGAAGCGATAAAATTGCTCCAATGATGACTTATTTCATTCGGAAAATGTAACGTCGGTTTTTCATGGTTATCTGCTTCCTCTCTTTACTTATTTTTTCATTTTGTCTCGTCCTATTTCCTTCTGCTGGGATAAATACGACCGCTTGCCTTTGGCGAGCGCTTGTTTTGATTTTTGCAATATTATACGAAGTTTTTGGCAACGGAGACTCTTATCTTTTTTGTGAAATGAAACACGTAAATAAATATTTTCGTAATATTTATCTTAAAATAAGAACGAACTATTATAACAACCTTTTTTATTTTAGTTATTACTTTGGAAAACTCATTTTCATGTAACTCTGGAGGAAATGAAAGAAGTGTGTAAGGACAGAAAGAAATGGCGGTTAATCTGTGATGTTGGCGGTTAGGGTTTTTTAAATTATTATTTGTTTTATGTTAGTTTGTGATGTCCATACATGTTATAATTTGTTGATTCAAAAAATCTAATTTGTTGTGTATGTTTCTTGACTTATAGGTTGGTATGCGGCTGACCACCCATGCTGTAGAAAATGGTTCACTTTGCTAATGTCACCCCTGTAACAGGGAAGGTTGGCAAGAGTTGCAGGGTGTATGTTCATTTGAGATTCGAGTTTTTATATTGTAGGACTACATGCGGCATTTTTAAGCGCGAATTTAAACATGTCTGTTTTGTGAAAATTCATATAATTTGAATCTCTAATGTTACCTACTTATATTTTACAACTTAGATTAGATAAGCTCATTTTTGGTTCTTTATTTTTTTCAATTAACAGCAACAGTGATTTTTTCATATGACACATACCATGAACTAGCATTCGTTTTAAGGCTCTAGAGACAAATACACTTACAAAACTTATGTAATTACAATAAAAATCAAGTTTGGTCAACTATTTAAAAATCTGTTGAAGATATCTGTATCTGGCTTTGTGAAACTATCGTAATGTACCTACGTATATTTTATTGAAAAACAAAGTACCTATCAAAAATGTAATAAAAAATATAATTATACTATTTTTACAGTTCTATTTCAAATCAGCAAATAACTTTTTTTATCAAAAGACATTTCACAAACAAAAAAGTTCCAAAGAAAAATGGACAACAAAAAAGTCAATAAATTTAATCTAATTAAATGAAAACTGTCTTACTTTTCCAAATAAGTATCTATGTAGGTAGGTAGTCTTTTTAATACTTTTTTTCATTTCCAACCTGTAGACGAAACGCAAAAAACAATGGAAAGCGTCTTCTATTATTCATCTTGGATATTTCATACTCGAAGAATTTTACACTTTCGGTAGAAGAAACACAATAAAGGAAACCGCCGCCAGAGGGAGAGAGGCGATAAAATCAGAACAATAAATTTTTATTTCCCGCGTTCTGGAGAGGAAAAAACAGGGAAGGGGAAAATCAGGGAAAACCGCGGTAAACTAGGGAACAATGTGATCGCTCTCGTGTGCTGGAAATATTTCGAGACATAGGAAAATCTTTAGAAAATGATGTTTGAACAATATGTTTACTTTTATATATACGTTAAAGTAACCAAAAAAATCATGATTAATTTCATACAATTTGTATGTACATTTAAGATGTAACTTTATTGCATTTTTACAAGAAATGCCTAAAATTGCTGTACAATTATTATTTATACAAAAAGTTAGCACGGCCGGGCTACTTTAGAAAAGGCTAAATGATATTTTGTGTTTGATTGCTTAGAATCCTAATAAGTACAAATAAGCACAGTGTTCGGAGACCACGCTTTCGCCGTGGCGGGACCGTCCACCTGGAACCAGCTGCCTCCTGAAGAGCGCGCTAAGGAAGGGATCGAGAGCTTTAAGAATGGAATGAAGACCCATTTCTTCACCGCCGCGTCAAGCCTGAAAGCGCCCTTGCAGTGACAGTGGTCACGAAACGGCGCTATAAAAATCATTATCATCATCATCATCATCATGTGATGTTTGCTCGACGACTAAAAATCAAATTTGGAACACCTGTGATAAAAACTTTCCAAATCTTTCATGTACCTACATTACTTACTTTCACGATAATCTTTCATTTACCGGTTTTTATTTACAAATAAATATTATATTCAAGCCATTCATTTTTCAGTATCCGCTTTCTTTCTTTCTTTCCACAAATAGGTATCCTGTTTACTTATAAAATGTATACATCTTCAATCATATACATGTAGTACATTTATACAATAAAAAACACGATTCAAGGATAAAGATGTCTTTATTTTCTGCATTTTCTTCTTTTACGCTCGCTTTGTATATACCTACCATTCTTTTAAAATCTTCTCGAAAACAAATATTAAAATATTTGTATTTAATACAACGAAAAACAAGTTTTAAGGCGACATTCAAATTTAAAAATATTTCCAGTCAAAGAGCTTTCTGGCAATCAGACGCAGTGCATAACGAAAACATCTAAGTAGTTGTAGTGAACTCCTTTGAGACGGCATCTTTTTTAAAATTTAAATCTCATAAAGTTATCTTGAGCTTTGAAGCGGCACATAAAAAAGATCGTGGCCTTTGCAAAGATGAAGGTTCGCGTATGTCTTTCATCACCTCGCAGATTTCCCAGGGTGGAGTTTTCTGGACTTCCGAGGGCTGGTAATTGAAATTTACATAGCAGTGGAAAGATCCGGGAACAGGAAAAAAGGGTCTGCTTGGAAGGGAAGCTTTTAACAGTGAAAGCTTCTTACCTGTATACTTCACGCACACGTAATGCATAGTTCAGACGGGTAGATGTAATGTGTTAAGTAGTAAGTGATTAGTGGGTGTATGACGTGCCAATATGTAGAATATATAAAATTAAATAACCTTAATTACACATTTCCTTGACTTATAGGTTGGAATGAGGCTGACCGCCCATACTGTAAAAATGGTTTACTTAGCCAATGTCACCACTGTTTCACGGAAGGTCGACAAAGGTTGCAGGGCTTATGTTCATTTGAGGTTTGGATTTTAATTTGTAATTACACATGTGCAAGCGAGAACTTATGCGTGTCTGCTTGTGAGAATGCATATAGGTAATGTTTCATATTTTTTTTATAAACTGTAAAAGCATCAATAATTATGTAAACTAAATGTAAAACTATATTTTTTAGGGTTTGATGGTTCACATGGTAAAAGACGATTGAAAATTAATAAATAGTTTTAAAAATCAATTACAATAAAAGTTAATTATCACTGCTCCTGAAACTTTTAAGGCGATAACTGAATACACTAAAATAAATAAATAAAATATTAATAAAAATATTTTGATAAAAAGTATACTCAATTTTTTAGGCATCAATTCATTTTCAATAATCATTTAATGTTCATCCCTACGCGTCATTTATTGACTAAACTTAGGGTTTTCAACACTGGCACTCATCATTCACCAGAAAAATGGAATGAAGTTCTGCACCTGGTCACGCAGACACCCAGCTACTAATGCACCCGCAATCGGCTTGTGTGAACGGCCTGAAAAGTGCTGAAATATTAAGAAGAAACGAGCGATTTACATACCACTCGCAAACAACTCACAGCTCGGCGACGCAGATATATTTCGCTAGAGTGGCGAAAAGTGCAGTATGCGAGATTTCAGTTTGCATGTGTATCAATTTATCTTTGCGACAGTCGCCTAGAAAATTGAACAACTTGAAATGATAAACAAGGTTCTTTTATTGCCATAATATATCAAACTACACTTATTTCGTACAGCTCTTTTTCTTTTCCCATCCAATAAATTTTGTAATGATTGATTTAGTTAGTGCTGTTTTTGTGTGAACCATACTTAAAGAGCCTTCTGCAAGCTTGGTCGTTGTTATAGAAAGCGCCAATTCTTTAGCAAGATCCGGTTGCTGTAAGGCTGAATGCGCTTTTGAAACGGGCTTTGATAAAGGAATATGATTTTTTCAAACCAGCGAAGAAAATATTTGAAAATATAAATGATATGTTTTTTGTGTTTCGCCGAGAATCGTTTCCACGACCTTCCTATTATGAGATCAAAGCGTTAACCACTAGACTACAGGCCAGTCAGCTTCACTAAATCACATGATGAAAACAATGAATCATACCACGAAAGTTCTTTGCAAGCGTGTTGTCGATATAGAAATAACCAATTATTCAATCAAGACCCAGTAGCTAGCTGTAAGGCTGGTTGGATCTTTGGTTGTCATGTATCGGTAAACAATATTAACGACTTCATTTATAAATATAAAGTAACCTATAATGTATCATTTACACACTTTGTTGTTGCTGAATAATATTTTTTTTCATTTTTTATGAGTGACAAAACGTTACCTTGTGCGGTATCATCAGAGTTCCTTTAAACCTCTTCATTGTCTCTTATCATTAAATTATTTACACACTATTAACTCCGCCGTACATTGTTTCATAGAGTTTACATTTTAAAGCTTAAATAGTTCACCCTACGATGTTAAGCAGAAATGCAAAGATTACTGGTTCATGAAAATAACCCTTCTGTACTAACATGATGATGAAATCCTTTCAGTACAATTCAATTTATCTTTTGTAAAATTTCATTTTCCATTTTAAATGTCTTATGAGTGTGAAAATTGTAAAGGGAAAACGTTCATGCTACGATTTTTTTTAATTCGTCAAGGAATCATTGATCCTGCGTAATGACAAAGCTTCTTCTTGACTTATAGGTTGGTATGAGGCTGACTACCCATATTGTAAAAAAATGGTTCACTTTGTCAGTGTTACTTTTATTTCAGGGAAGGTCAGCAGGCATTGTAGGATTTACGAGTATGTTCATTTAAGATTGGATGTTTATGTTGTAAGCCATTATGCGGCATGTGTATGCGCAAACTTATACGTGTCTGCTTGTTAGAATATATGTAATCTGAATCATAAATGCAATACATCCTTGCAGCTTAGATTATTAAAATCCAACATCCATTGCTTCTTCCTTTTAGTGTCTCTAAACCAAGGCAAAACAACATAGAACACTTAATACTTAACCCTAAGCAGCTATCACTAATGCTATCATGTAACATAACTTTAAATGCCATCTCACCAATATCCATTTACTTTTGATTTTGCAAAAACTTTCATAACCCTTCCATCTCACTAAAATCTGCGATGTGTCCGGCATAGGAAAACTTTGAGTATACCTATTTGGTACGTTTATGAAAGAGAAATGTCTGCACATTGTAGAGTTTTTACGGGGTGAATTAGCCAAAAATGTACATAGTTTATTTAGTATCGTTCAACATAAAAGGTTATTATAAATGCCATAAAGCTCTCGAGATAGCTCTGCCCTGCAGCGTTGTATCGTTAAAAGGCGTATCATATCAAGCGTCTATGAAAAAACTATCAAAGTTGCTGTCTAGACTCGTAAAATGGCCGTAAGCAAAGTATTGCTAGACTTTACGGTAGTTTGCCCCGTGGAAACACCGTACTATTTTGTTGCCTAGAATAAAACTCCTAATTGAAGCAAGAACTGAAGTAATAACGCTACTGCCATTAAGCTACACATGTAGTGTAACTTCTATCCTCGTTATCCCCGAGAGCGGCCCACGTGAAGAATGGAACCTGTATATTTTTGCAGACAATAGAGTGAAACCTATTTATTTTTACAGTCGAGGGGACTACTGATGGTGATGATGGTTTGTAGAGCGCCGTTTCGTGACTACTGTTACTGCAAGGGCGCTCATCCGGGCGTACGGGTTATAAAGTTTCACTATGTTTCATTATTTTAAACAAAGCATGGAGTTTGATTAACAGCACTAGGTACCAAAAACGTCTTTGTTATTTTCAAAACTGGTTATAAAACTGCGATGATTGTGGATCTTCACAAAATGCATTAAATACCGCACACGGGAAACAGCTGTTTGTACCAAAATGTATGGCAAAGATTATCGCGTTGTGTGAGCTGCCCAAATAAGATATTTTCTGTTAACCATATCACAGATAAATATAAATCTGATATATATCTTACCTTCTCAAACATTCGACCATGTTTGTACTTTTGACATCTATGGGAGTTAGTTGAGTTTTTTTATTCAACCATTAAAAAAATACAAAAAAGGGTATTTATTAAACTGCCTTTTGACCTTAATTATATCCGTCGATTTCAGTTTTTTTTAATATAGTTAAATTACTATTATCTTTCTTATGATAAACCGTATTTTGACGATCTGCCATTTCCTCTCAGTATTTTAATACCGTTGCATTTAATCGCTTCAATCAAGTTACTGCACGAAAGCTTGTTTTAAAGAGCTTCTTGATTGCTTTAAAAAGTTTTTTTTAGTCTTTCAATTCTCCCCTTAGTGTTTCCATTTCAGGAATTTGATATTAAAAAGTTGCGTCCATCTCTGCAGCCACTCTTGTTTTCCATTATAAAAAAATCACTTATTCAGTGTGCGTACGGTGACTTCTATAAAGTAGACAGGATACTTCCCTATGCTTTGCCAGGTCGTTCTGACAGAGACAGTATAAACGAGAGAATAATTTTTGAATATCTGTTTTGCTCGGGTAAACCCAGAGAAAAATGATGGAATGTGAGTTAAAATGTTGGTAAAAGTCAGTGAACATAAGATAACAGTTGAAAATTAGAGTCATTCAGATTTCAATGACAGTAATTTCATTCTCGAGGAACTGTGTAAGTTTTTACCTTTCAATGCTGTTCAGGAGTCCGGAGATGAGGTCACAATATTACTTCATCCGTCTTGATGTCTCAAAATCTTGGGGATTCCGGCTTGATGCTTCCAAGTTTTCTGGAATCTTCGTTCTTAGTTTGAGGTTAGAAAGATTGCCGATTGATTTAGAATAATGCAGCCCTTTTTTTTTTAAGACGGTACAGACTATTGAATCACTTTACTTGAGAGGAATTTGATTTAGTAAGACAACGAATTTGCTTGTTAACTCGCGTTTTTATATAACGGGCTTTCTATCCATCAAAAAAATGTAATAATACTGCCGTAGACAATTAGGGTTGAGGTTGACTAATTCAAATTCCCGTACATGCATTATGTAAGTATTGAATTTACCTACAATCATTTAAATTTTTGTGTCAATGTTATTTCTTTCTCTCAAAAATCCCAAACAAATGCCATACAATACAATTGGAAAGATGTAGCATCTCACCATTTGCAGATGTAACTCCAATTTCAGGCTTTTGTTGGTGAACATTTTAGTTTTCAATTAAGTTACTCTTGCTAAGAAGTATGACAGGAAAATATCAATGTTATTGAGTTAGGTATGAATCGGTAAAAACACACTGTGGCAACAACTGCTGTCCTAAACAACTTGGATACTGCCTTCCTCTGAAGTTGTCATGAGAGATGTGCGGTAGAGAGATATTTTATGTTCGCACAAGACGTACTATATACATAGTATAGGCATGTATAACATAATATATAATATACCCAGCGCAGGAGGACTAACAGCATTATGTGAGAGTAAAAAAACAGACACCAAACTTTGACGCCTGAGAAAAAAGTAATTTATTAAAGAGTAAAGTATGAAGTGGAATGTATAGTATGAAACAACTTTTTAGTAGAGTGCTGTTGTATGAATCACACCTCAAAGAGCTTCTGTGTAAGTTTGGGTATCACTAGTCAGACAAAAACTAGATCCACTTCTTGTAAGGTTGATTGAAACGTGGCGATTTTATTTTTAGATGAGAAAATGATAAACTAAAATTAAAGGATTGATGTTAATAAGAAGCAGTAGTTTGATGATTTATTTATGAGCGCTGTTTTAAAATCAAAAACAACTCAAATGCTCTGTGCGTGCTTGGTAATGGCTGTAGAAAGCTCATATTCTCAAGCAAAACCCAGTTGGTAACAGCAGATGAATTCTTCAACCCAGTGAAAAAAAATGATCTGCTGGAAATGAAATACACTTCCTTCCCAGTGATCAAATATGAATTCATTGTAGGAATCGTTTTTATTGTTTGATGTTTTAATGTGTCCATAAATGTAGTGAATCCACTTCAACATTTTATTCTCCATTAAAAGGAAACAACTAAAAATACAACCACTTTTAATATCTATATTTTATGTTTCGTCAATAAAAAAAATATTGCTTCTGTAGTAATTCTATATTTTATCCATCATATAAGTATTACTTAACTAATGATATTAATATTGAAGTACCCACTTATGATGGATATACAAATGAAGAAATATAGGAATTTTTTTTTCTAAACAAAAATGTGTCTAATTTTTGGACTCAGCCAAGGAAACATAGAATCAGCAAGACATCATGGTTTGAAAGAAGATATTATGAAGGTAGGAGATCAAACAAATGATTTTATTATTTACATTTTGGAACAGAAAACCTCATATGCAGGGCACTCAATAAGACATAGCAATGGAAAATTAACCAAAAGTCGCCCAAGAACGTTACACTTCCAGGATTTGAAGCGGCTCATGGATGCTTCCTCCTACTCGCAGCTCAAGAAAATGGCAACTAACGCAGAGAGAAGTTTGGCACAACAAGGCACTGCCTTTAGAAGATGATGATCATGGCCTCAATTTTGCATGAGTTTTGAAAATAGTTATTTTTCTCGTCTAGAAAACGTAACATGTCTACGAGTAGAGTAAGTGACTAAGGTCCTTTCATTCAATGACTAAAAAAATGTTTCTCTTTCCCTAGCAAACTGTTTTTGTTTTTAGTGGAATTTGTGTCAAGTCCGTTGTATTGAATGATATTACGATCTTACCAGATTTTTACTTACTTTATTGAGATCCCTTCAATCTAAGAGAAATTATAGGTCTACCTACTTGTTTCTTATTACTTTATTCGTTTTTCATACATAAAAAACTTTATATTTTCTATGAGATCATAAACTTTCCTTCACCGAAGCAACTTTTTACACTTCCCCGTGTAAAAGCATGTAATAATTATACCAGCATGACTACACGAGTACCTCCTTATAACCAAGTAAAGGTAGCTGGCCCGTATTAATAGTTTCTCTGCGTAGTTCTGCTAACAGTATCTACGCATTAGACGCTACCAAACTTTGCCGTGTTGCTACATACTTTCGTACCCTGCTACCTACAAGCTCCCTTACCCTATGAAAAAGTTTTGAGCCCATGTAATGAAGCGCTTGCTACCCCAGGGTTCATGTTACCACTGAAGATACGCTACTGAAGCATGGTAGCATATTCTAGTATACAATGTGAAGTACAACGACTAGTCTGCGACAAAGCGATTGTTGCTTTCAAAGGGTAACAAAAAAAAATCAAAGATGGAAATTAAATAAAAAATACTATGAAGCCTTTTCGATTTCAAATACATTTGAATTGTCAGTGTAGTAAGGTTTTACAAAATTATCAACTAGGTATACACATAGCACAGATTGCAAGGCATTTGTATTAAATATATTTTTATTAAGGAATCCTGAGCGGGAGACACCCTAGATTTCAGATAATAAAGAGGTCTATGATACTCCTTGCAGTGCCGCAGAATGGTTGGTGATGTGGCAGTTGATGTCCTGATCCTTTGTAGCAGGTCTGTTGGCTGTTAGTTAACCTATTGTGAAAAATATGACTTCTCTGTCAAATCCGGCATTATTTTTTTTGGTCTAAAGCAAACTTGAAGATCTGTTAGCTGTGATCCTTATATTCACACCTTCTTATCCTTAAAGAGGGAGCGTAAATTCTGGTATGTTTTTTTTACTACATATGTTATTGACTTTTTTCTATTTGCGGTTTCTATTCAAGCTAATAGATCAATCTAGAAAGCCCGAAACTAGCGCATATTGCTTGTGGAAAACGTTTCTACAAAAATTGCCATGAAAATAGACAATCTCAAATTCTAGCAATTACGTCAAACAATGCAATTAAACAATTATATTATTTCTTTCTATTTTGTTGATCAAAATCGCCTCTCTTAACACCACACGCACAGTATGTGAAGTTTATCTATACTCAAAGTATAAAACGTTACGTTAGCATTATACCATGAATATATGGTAAATAAAACACTCACTAGAGGCACTGTTTTAGTTTCCATAGAAGTTGAGTTAAAGCTCTCTTGGTACCACATGCAGAGTTGTGACGTTCTTCTACACTCCAAGTATAAAACTTAACGTTAGCATTTAATCCAACATGTATCTTAAATAAAACTCTCACTAGTTTCGCTGCTGTAGTTTACCTCCAAAGTTGCGCTTAAAAGAAAAGTTTTATTCCTGGGGGACTGGACAGAAATCAGGAAGACTTGTATGCACGGGGAGACATGCATGGAGAGGGTGCATGACACGTGACACGCGTGCGGCACACAATTTATTATGGCCTCACGTGCGCGTGCGTGCGTGATTGGAGAGATCGTGGAAAACAAAGGGTCAACCGATGTCAAAGTTTTTAACAAGTCGTATAGCTTACGGTTTAATTCTTCAGAGTATACTCACAAACAACTGTATTTTGTACTTAGTTAGAGAAAACGCAGGGGAGGCCGGATTATTGATTTTATTGCGGGAAAAAATCAGAAAACTGAAAAAAAAATGTTGTTTCTAGTATGATCTATAGCTCAGTTGGTAGAGTGCTTGCATTCCATGCCGAAAGCTCGAGTTCGAATCCCACCGAGGGTGTCAAAAATGATTTGCGGCTTTGGTCTTTATTTTAAGCACAAAATAAATACCGGCAAGGATTACTAAGACTTTGCCAGAAATGAGTACCATCCTCATCAAGAGCTGGAAAATCCTCACTTCAACTGATTTGTTGGCGTGAGGCCGGTCCCCTTACGTTTAAAAATAAGAAGGTCCTGAAGCGCCACATGCAACCCCTATATGTATAATAAAATAATTACCGGTGCTATTCACACACAGCAAATCTATGGCTCAACCGCCACAGAATTTTTCAAACGTGTTGTGAATATTCCTGTACGGGTATACATCAACCACAATATTCGTATCCAGTTTTTTTTTATATCTGAACTGAAATTCAGTAGATACTTGTAAAACTTAATACATTTGCCCTTTCAAATAAATACGACCGAAAATGGAAATCATTTCTCGACAATCGTCGGCATACGACCTCTATACATTCTACATGCTAAATCATCATAATTACCATCATAAGTGAATGACTTTTTTGATTGAAATATTTATTCAAGCTAACTCACGAAAAAGAGTTTTTAATCAACAAGATTTTTATATATTTTTGTACATGAAGTCGGATTTATTTTCAATAGTCATATGTATGATGAAATTTTTCTACTCATTGTACAGAGGCGCTGGGAAAAAAACACATGTTTTTGTACACATGAACTGATTCCCAGCATAAAACTTAACGCTAACGCTTAAACAAAAACTGTATTGAAACTAAAACAGCGCATCTATTGAA
Organism: Agapetus fuscipes; assembly: GCA_951799405.1. Taxonomy (NCBI): domain Eukaryota; kingdom Metazoa; phylum Arthropoda; class Insecta; order Trichoptera; family Glossosomatidae; genus Agapetus; species Agapetus fuscipes. The sequence continues at coordinate 11,778,639 of OX637342.1, forward strand.
CGACTGAGTTTCCATGGATTTTTTTGTCAACGCAATGTTTGAGTTGAATGGTATGTTTTTTTACTAGGAAACTGATGCCGATGCTATAATAATATGACTGTCATACTTTGGATATTTTCAAATCAAACAAGGCTTAATGCAGAGTAAAAAATATTAAAAATTCAAATCCCGAATCAACGGGGGAAAATAAACGCTTTTTCTGTATTTTACTTTTTACTGAAATAAATATTTATTTTGAAGTACGGTTGCAATTTTGCATATTGCATTGCAAATATAGTTTGTCGGTTTTTTTTAATTCGGAATGGAAAAACGAATAGTAAACAAATTTTGCGTAGAATCTATGCCACACATTAACACAGTTTTTTCTACTGAATAAGTGAATACCTATTCAAATATCCCAGAATATCTCAAAGGTCCTTACAGGATATGAATTGGCGCTTTCTACAGCGATGACCAAGTTCGCAGAGGGCTCTTGAGGTGTGATACACACAAAAACAGCGCTCACCAAATAAATCATCCTAATATTATTATTATTATTATGAAGGTGTCTCAAACAATACATAGAAAAAAAACGCAAAAAAAAACGCAACTAAGCTACACATATAGTGTAATTTCTTGCCTGCGTTTCCCCGGGGTCGCATGTGGCGCTTCGGGACCCATTTATTTTTACAGGTAAGGGGGCCGGCCTCACACCAACCACTTTCAGTTGAAGTGGGGGTTTCCCAGCTCCCGGGGGGGCTGGTTCTCATTTCTTGTGAAGGCTGAGTAAACCTTGAGATCGAACCCTTGCTCTCGGCATGGAATGCAAGCATTCTACCGATTGAGCTACCGACTTTTTCACGAGCTTGATCGTCGTCGCTACAAAGCGCCAATTCTCAAGCAAGACCCAGTTGTTGTAAGGCTGGATGGACCTTTGGTGACCGGTCAATGGTACAGGTTTTATGAATTTTTCAACCCAGCGAAGAGCAAAGTTGAAATTATAAATTGGATATTTTTTGTGCTCCGCCGGGATTCGAACCCACAACCTTCCAGTTACGAGTCCGAAGTTTTACCACTTGGACTACGGAGTGGTCTTAGAGAAGAAAATTAAATTACTTGACTGTTAGGTAATTACACCTTTCGGATATTAGACGAACCGTTTTGTACACGAATCAGTTCATCTTTAGTCGTCCTGCAGACAGGGTGCCTCCTGAGTACGTTGGCTACGTCAACAACGAAACGTCGAGAATAGTGTAAGTTCTTCCGTAACGCTTCGTCTAATATCCAAAAAAAAAAAAAACCTCACAATGAAGTAATTGTAATTGCAAAAAGTGAATAGTTTTTCAGAATATTATCTATTTATTTAGAATCCAATATATAATTCAATTTCAAAAATGTATTAGAATTCATTCGAATATGATCTGTACATATTCCGTGATCTGTGATCTGTACCTACCTAATATTATGTAGATTTTCGCAGTAGCTTTAGTTAAGTAAATTTAAACAGATTTAAATAAAATTTAATATGATCTGTATAAAAATGGGAAAAAAATGTATGTTTTTTCAATTGGTTAATAATTTGTATAAAATGGACTATAACTACGTGAATTACCAAACCAAAAAAACGAAAATGATCATTTTTGTAATTCATAATATTTAAAAGAATTATCCCTATCCACATGTCCCCCATTCCAACTGAAGCGGTTGGCATAAGGCCGGCCGCCTTACCTGTAAAAATAAATAGTTTTCACTCGCCACGTGTGAAACTCTTCGGAGTTTTAACATTATGTGTGTCGCTAATAGTTGCGTCGTCACGTAGCTTATTATCGTTAATTTTTTTGCAGAATTTAAAAAATCGTTTGCACATTGTGATGTTAGAATGTTTTTTTTTTTCAAAGAGCTGTAAGACAATGGTACGTTTTGTAGGCGATTCACGTACAGAGCTTTACGGGACATTTATCTCACGCGAAAGCAATCAATCTACTTTCCACAATAAAGTAAAGTGAATTCGGCAGTTGGCGCTTTCTCTTTTCCTACGGGGGGCTCCATCATACAATAAAATGAAACCCGAATAAAAAAAAAGTGTTCTCCAATACTAAAATGCTTCAGTTTAAGCTCAACCACAGCGTTAGCAAAAAAATGTGAGGAAACTAAAACGTTCCCTAGAAGTATTTTTTTTTTAATACATTTTTTTGGTTTACGTTATAGATGAGTTTAAACGTTAAGTTTATACTAGGGATACATCCAATACCACTCAGTGGCTGCTTGAAAATTAAATACGTACTCGTACATGAAGGAAAGTCCTAAAACTGAAATAAAACTTCTTTTAAAAAAAGTAAAGTAACTTAAACTCTCACCAGAGTGGCTTTTTAAATTCCACACACTTTTTGGTAAACGTTGAGGATGAGTTGTATATCTGTTTGGAGAATAGAGAGAGAGAGGAAAATGTGGTAAAACTACGCGTTGGGAAACAGCTAGAATACAAACGATTGATCAGTAAATAAATTTGTGATTCGCATTCTCATGTGAAGGATTTTACCGCACAGGAATGCAGCCGTAAACTTTCATAAATATTTTATCATCCCTATCAATATGTAATTCTAGATTTACTTTCACTTATTTTGTTTTTTAAGAACCAATTTGTTTGTTTTGTTTATTTTTAAATCTAATAATAATAAGTTGCAATGATATTTTACATTGGGGATTCACATTATATGAACTCTTACAAGCAGACACGTACAACTTCGTGCTTGCACATGCTGCATGTAAACCTACAACATAAAAACCCAAATCTCAAATGGACATACACCCTGCAATTCTAGCCGTCCTTCTCTGAAACAGGGGTGACATTGGCAAAGTGAATCATTTTCTAGAGCATTGGTGGTCACCCGCATACAAACCTATAAGTCAAGGAACACACAACTAATTACATTTTTTAAATAAACCAATAATAATATGCACAAACATTAAAAACAAATACAATACTCGTTTACCAAATTCTAGTTTAAAATTAAAAAAAATACGTATAGAAAAAACCACAGATCACGAAAAAACCCTCGCCTAAAACCTACTACTTATACATATGCTAACATTAACTTTTACAGATTCATATGTGAGACAGGCTTCATCTTATTTATTTACCCTTATGAGACTGACGGTTTATGAAATCACACTGAGGAAACCCATTGCAGACATGAACAAAACGTCCGATGGACAACGACAACAGCTCCAGGAAAGCAACTCTTGACTCATTGACAAGGGAAAAAGGACTTGACACGATTCACATAGCTACAGCAAAATCTACAGACCACTACAACGTGTAAGTACACTTTATTCTCTGTCTGTGCAACTATAAGGGGGAGAGTGGAGGAGGAAGACACCGACAAACGTGTGTTGAAAGTATTAGCGACCCCAAACAAGAAAACTCAATTTGCAAAGTTGGCCGGCGAACGCTACAATTTGTGGTTAGGTCTCATTGGGCGAATGTTTGTCTGCAAGATACATACGTCAAGTATATGAGATATCACGTTTACACGCAATCAGCGCATTTTGCCAAAATGCATGGAAATTAAGACGTTCAGTAGAGGCACTTTTTTAGTTTCCGTAATATTTTGAACTCCATCACTTAAAATGTTAACTAAACTGTACCATAGTTTTTTGCAAAAGCATGCATGGAGACTTAAATTTTCTTTAGAATCGCTGATTTTGTTACTTTAGATTTTTGGTTTATTTTGCATTCAATCGTTTAAAACTTTTAAAAACATAATGAAGAAGTCATACATACTGGTATATTTATGTGAAAACTAATTCACACGATAGAGACGCTGTTTTAAAATCCATACATGTGTGGTTATACGCTTTGATTGAATTCACATGTATAGTTTGTGTCAAATATTTGACATGTGGTTTTGACATCTGTGTATATTTTTCTTAACCTTTTTGTGTTCTGCCAAATTGTATTGTTTTGTTTATTTTCATATTGGTAGCATTGGACCTTCTTAAGTTTTGTCAAGTTTTCTATACTTCACTTCCTTCCCGACTTCTCAACTAAAACCAGTGTTTCTTGTTTGTGTAAATTTTTAAATCTAAATAATTTTAATCTATACTCTCAATTTTATTTAAATACATCAACAGTGCCTAGTCAGTAAACAAACCAATAGAGCAGAAAAACTTCGAAGCAGCTAACAAAGCCTGTAAAACCAGACCCAGGACATGATCCAGAGACCAAATCTTGGACAGTTTGAAGTACCCACGCAGGTTCGAGAGCATTTGAATTATTTCTTTTATACAATCATAGGTTCAGGGATTATCTATAAAAAATCGTTGAATTAATTTTAAATAAAGATAATATGTTTTTTCTTTTGAATTCGGTTTCTTACTTTTTTCATACTTCTTCCGGCAGGACACATGAAAAAGATGAAGATTCCTTCTCTCTTTGAAGAACTATTATTTAGCTTCTATAATCGATAAATTTACCTGTTTTCGCAAAAAAAAAATCATTTTCGAAACATGAACTTCACAAGTATATTGCCAGCATACATTTGCTTCAGTTTTCATAATCTGACTGTGCCAGTGTTTTCATAAACCACGAGAATGTGTACAAAAGGTGTGCCAGTGTTTTCACAAACCATACGAGAATTTGTGTGAAACGTAGGTTTTGTTTTCTGAAATACTCATATTGCATTTCATTAAAGTTGAGCTGGAATAGTGTTTTAGAGAGGTTTTGGCGAGGAGAGTACTATGTAATAACATAAACTTAGTTTTTAATATTTAGATATTGTCTGACATCCTCTAATCATGCAAATACACCATTTTATTTTTCATTTTATCTTATCTTTCCTTAAGCTAAATGCTTCAATCATAAAATTTAAGAAGTAAATACAAAAGATCTGAAACAAACAACGACAACAAACGATGTACAAGTTTATTTGTAGCTACAATACAGGTACAGAAAGAATGTGTTTATTTGTAAAGTAACAACCTGGATGTAATAATGGCAGACTCTAGCTACTAGGTATCTGAGATTTTTCCTCTCAAAGCCAGAACTTTGTTACCTCGGTGGGGATCGAACTGGGCAACTATTTGCAATCACTCCCAACCCCCTAAGACCCCCTGATCATTATTGCAGAACCCCTTCGTCTGGGATTGCATCTCCACTCTCCGTCTGTGCCCGAAAACATTGAGCAAGGCATCCCAGCAAATCACTTTTAGTTTTTACAATCAATAGAATCACGTTTGCCAATTTCCCCTTTCGGCTGAGACTATCGCTTTCCTCAATACTTTCTTCCACCCCTCCTTTCTCTCTACCCCTTTTCAGGGTTTTTCCTCCCTTCCCTATTTGGTTGGATCCTTCACTTTTCCAGAGCTTTTTTCGATTCTGTTTGGCTGAAACTACAGTTTTCACAGAGGTTTTTCATCATTTTCGTTTTCGATTAGACTTATATATTTTCTCAGCTTTTTCTTCTTTTCTGGTTTTCTTCAGGTTATCGTTTAGGTACTATTATTTAAATTACAAATTATTTTTCTTAGGTTTTCACTATTCCCGGACTATTTCATCTTTTCCTGTAAAAAGTGCAACTTTTTAGGGTTTTTTTTTCATAATTTTATATCATAAATTTTTTAATGTTGGATTTTCTGCCATCCATTCTTTTCCTGAAACTTTTTCATTCTCAACTTTCCTTTTCTTCTTTTTGTATTGGAACTATTACAAGTTTTTTTTTGATTTTCCATTTTCAGATGCTCTCACTTTTTTGAGGACTTTCTTTAAGTTACATTTTCTTATGGAATATATATTTTTCTTTTATCCCTTACCGCAAGGACTATATCTTTTCTAGGGATTTCTCTTCGTCCCTCTTTTGTATGTTACTTTCATTTTCTTCAGGGCTCCCCTGAAAGACTTGGCTATTATTTCTTCCCGTTTATTTACAGCTGGGGACGGCGAGTAGAAGCGTAATGCGATAGTATTGTATCGAATGATGGGAAACAGATGTTCGGGACTGTCCGTGTCTCTTCGAAACGAAAAACGTGCAAGCGCGTCGCTGAGATGGTTTGTGATTGTATGATATAATATTGAATGAGTTTTCATGAATAATATATACAGACCGTCTTCCCAGTGCTTGTTTGGCGTATCTACCAATCGATTTAAAGATGATCTTTCAATTAAATTGCTTTAAGAATCACATTCTACACAATCAGAGGTAAGAAAAAACGTAAAACAGGATAATGTGAGAGTTGTTAAAAACATTTTTTAAATAAATTTCCAGTTTTCATAAGACACATCGGACCAGTAAACATTCAAACATTGTTTATGTTAAATTACCACTGATGGACAAAAGACAAACAAGCACTGAAGGGACGAGATATGTTGAAATAGTAAATTGTTGTTTTATTTCAAGGTGTTAAACGACTATCTATAATCTATTATCTCAGTTGCAAGGATATATTCATTCAAAGCTCTCAGATGTATGCCCACAAACAAACACGTGTAGTTCGCGCTTACAAATGCTGATTGTGTACTTACAAATAAAATCCAAACCTCAAATGAACATAAGCCTTGCAACTCTTGCCGACATTCCCTAAAACAGGGGTGACATTGGCAAAGTGAACCATTTTTTACAGTATGTGTGGTCAACCTCATACCAACCTATAAGTCAAGGAATACGAGTAATAAATAACATTTAAGTATAAGAAAACTACAAAACCTTAAAAATAAATCTATACAAAAAAAGTCAAAAATGTCTTATGCAAAAAATGTAGCAAGCTAATAAACCAACATTACAAATCAGCATTGCAGATTAAACGCCACTATCAAAAGTGAATAAAGACATTTCAATAGGCTGCTGGATTTTTTTCAATGCGACAATTAGTTGTTTAGCTAAAAAGGAGTTTTCAATGTGTCACCACATTTGTCAGACGGGTTGATGACTATCTGTTGGTCTGTGTGGACTTTTTCATTTCATCCCTACCCCTGGGCGAGCTTAGCAAGCTTTTCATTTCCGCCACCTTAGAGACGCGCTATCTAGGGGTAGGGTTTAGTCGGAGGGAGTTGGCAATGAGTCACCACGTTTGCCAGACAGGTTGCTGACGATCTGCTATTCCTGAATCCAGGATTCTCCCTCACTCTTGCCTGCCCATGCTTGCCCGCTACGTATGCATAAAATAAACTGCATGTAGTCTGACATATTTGGCCATCATGTTTGACCTTCCTTATCTAATCTTATCTAATCTATGTTGCAAAAATATGTTAGATTGGAGATTCACATTACATGCATTCTCACAACCAGACACGTACAAGTTCGCGCTTGCACATGCCTCATGCGAACCTACAACATAAAAACCAAATCTCAAATGGACATACACCCTGCAACTCTTGCAGTCCTTCCCTGAGGCAGGGGTGACATTGGCAATGTGAACCATTTTTACAGAATGGGTGGTCAGCCGCATACCAACCTATAAGTCAAGGAACTGCTCCTGAAAAGAATATTTCTAGAACCAAAAAACGCTACCATACTTTTAACGTCTAGCTTTTAAAGACATAAATACCCTTTTTATTCACGAAAATAAACAATATTAATGTGACACAATCTTAAAATTTTTCTCGGGTTGTGTAGCCATGTTCTATCGGAAGTTTGTTACACTTTTTTGTTACACTTTTTTCCGGACGTTTCGCCCATTATCTGCGATGGGCCTCCTCAGCGTATTTTTTCTTTTTCTTCAGGCGTTCTGACTTCCTTAGCACGGAACTGTCAACGGCCTGTGGGTTGGTTATTGTTGTGTTTATGTCATGGTTCATGGTTCATTATGGAAAACTTTGAACGGAAGGCATTGGACACTGCCCCACTTAAGCCCAATGTCTGGTTTCGTTATGTGGACGATACGTTCGTTATCTGGCCGCATGGAAAGGGAGCTCTGGATGTCTTTCTAAACCACCTGAACTCGTTACATCCCAATATAAAATTCACTGTAGAAATAGAAAAGGATAACAAAATCCCATTTCTGGATGTGTTGGTGACCAAAAAATCTGATGGAAAATTAGGACACACGGTGTACCGAAAACATACACACACGGATAGGTACCTACAGTGCAGCTCGAATCATCATCCTGGACAAAAAAGGGGCATCCTCAGGACTCTCACCCAAAGAGCTGAGCGTATTTGTGAGCCTGCTCACTTACCAACTGAAAGACACCACCTCTTGAGAGTGCTTGAAGCCAATGGCTACAAGAGAAAGGACATTGTTAGAGCAGCCAGACCGGGTAAGAAAAAACATCACACTACTACACCTTTACCCACTCTGGGCACTGCATACCTACCATACCTACACAAAGTCACTGATAGAATCGGGAAGATTTTGAATAAACACAAGGTGAAGACCATCTTCAAACCTACCAAGCAACTGGCAGCCTGTCTACGCTCCGCCAAAGACCAGAGAGACATGCTCTCTAACCCTGGTGTATACAAAATACCATGTTCCTGCGGAAAAGTATACATAGGTACAACGCTACGCAGTGTGAAAACGCGCTTGAAAGAGCATAATAGGAACTGTCGGCTAGGACAGGTAGAAAAGTCGGCAGTTGCTGAACATGCACTGCAGGATGGCCATGACATACAGTTTGCCATGACGGAGGTTCTTAACACAACGAGACACTTCTTTACTAGACTAAATCATGAAGCTATAGAAATTTTTAAACACAAAAACAACTTCAACAGGAAAGAAGAGACCTCAAGGATGGATAAAACATGGTACCCTGCACTTCGCCTTTGTTCAAAAAATCCGCCAAAATGCAACAGCACGCACAGAACCAATGAGAGCCCAACGGACACAGTACCCAATCAAGACGAAGTGATTCCGACGAGCACCAATCATGTTCCGTTGACGTCATCGCGGTCCAATAACGACGTTGAGGACGCGCATGCGCTGTTGGGATGCAGTGGCGGCCCCTTCTTCCAGAACCATGACATAAACACAACAATAACCAACCCACAGGCCGTTGACAGTTCCGTGCTAAGGAAGTCAGAACGCCTGAAGAAAAAGAAAAAATACGCTGAGGAGGCCCATCGCAGATAATGGGCGAAACGTCCGGAAAAAAGTGTAACAAAAAAGTGTAACAAACTTCCGATAGAACATGGCTACACAACCCGAGAAAAATTTTAAGATTGTGTCAAGTGCCGGCCGTGAAAGCCTTAATGTACAATATTAATGTGCACTTAGATTGCTTTTGTACACTTTCTAAATGTCTAAAGTAACCCTGAACATATTTAATTCCTTGAAGAAAGCCAGTACAAATGATGTAATTAAAAAGAAGGATGCATCAGCGTGCTGTCAGTTGCTTACGATCTTTCCCCTTTACATAAGAAGTTCCCGAGAGCGAAAAAATGAACTGCAGCCATCGATACTACTCCGACGGAACAAAAGTTGCTTTACGTCTCTGTCAAGTGGCCAGTAACACAAGTTTAAGCCATTAAGTTTAAACCCAATTATAGCGTTGTAACAATTATGTATGAAAACTGAAAATGCATGTCTATTGAGAGTTTGGTTTTCAGTTTATGTTAGTTATAACGCTATGATTGAGTTTAAACGTATGTTACTGTGGACTTGACAAGTCACTCAGCTATAGAGTAGACAAAAAAGGTATGAAATATACAACAGCGCCTCTCAGTGAGACTTCTAGTTTTCCTTGATTTTTTATAAAACGCTACCGGTGAGTTTAAATGTTAAAGGCACTGTGTTAGGAGTTTACAAATCGCTAAGCTGGTGAGTTTGCAAAACAATCTATTAAAAAAAACAGCGCTCCTAGTGAGACTTTTAGTTTCCTGATATTTTTAGTAAAACGCCATGGTTGAGTTTAAACGGAGTGTTTATACTTGTAGGTTAGAGGAAATTAGCTGTCTCCTCTTCGCGACGGGTAAATTTCTTTATTTTCTTGTTCAACAGAATCGAATTAATAGAAACAGGAGTAACTATATATCAATGTAGACAGTTTGAACGATACGTTTGAAACCTTAATTATAACAATTTCTTGTCTATTTTTCAATTATTTGTAGTGTATAGTATTGCATTCAATACCTTTTTGCTAAACAAGTGCATTGTAAAGAGGCAAGCACATTTCATAAGAAATATATATTGTTAGCCTTTTACATAACCTAAAGACGTCAGTCCCATACAAGACTGACGTTTTCTAGCCGTGAAAAAGTTCCAAATTGAAAATATCTATTAAATATTTTGAAATCTCCTTAGTGTCTTATTTAAATCAACCATTGATTTTATCAACTCAAAAATAATGAAGTGCATTTATCTAAAATAGAGATTCTGCAGAATTGAAAAAAAAAATCAAACGAATATTCTTCAGATTTTTACAGGCAAAAGCATAAACAATACAGCAATTAACTGAAAAAAATTTCTGTAAAAACGGTGTTAAACATTAAAAATTCAATGCGCTTGTCTAGAAAGTACTCGTACTTACAAAGTTAACTCACTTCAATTGCGTGCAACAAAAAAATGTATTCAAACTCAATCACTCTGTGGGAGTGCTGTTGCATTTTCGATACATTTCGATTTACGCAATCGAGGTGATATTTACGTGATGATTTGTACTCGGAGTGCAGATGTGGTTTGCGCGCACAGCCCGTCATTTCGCGAAGAATAAAGGGTGGAAGGGGGTAGGCAGTAATTGGAGACCGAATCACTCGATTGTCTGTGATTTCATTCAGCCGGCGTCCCCTTTCAGACATGGCCATCCCGGCTTCAGCTCCGAGGATTGACTACCCCTTAATTAGTTTACTTTAATAGAGAGGGTGGATTGCACGAAGAGTACGAGCGGGAATCCCCTGAAAAAAGGCGTTCATTCACTTTTCAGATTCTGGTGATTATTTATGAAAAAATCAGGTCTCTTTGTGAATCGTTTTTTGTCCTTTAAAAAAATTGTGAACAGATTTCTAATTTATCAATCTTTGTATTTGGTTCTAGCCAGAAACAGATATTTATATTATTGAAGAAATTCAAAGGTAACATCAAATCTGTATTTCAGGAGCTACCTATGGACCCTGCATATGAATTAATAGAAACTGAAATGCTACATCACACGGCAGGGTTGCAAGGGAAAAGGCAATAAAATATTTTTATTGCTCGCCCAGAAAAGAGCCCATTATATTTTGTGCCGTTCAGTCTGGCAGAAGATATTTTTGTTTTTTTAATGAACCATATCTGTCAGATTGTGTGACGTGTGCATAAGAATATTGTTATTATTGTTAAATTATTTTTGCAACGCACGAAAAGAGTGTACCTTATTATTTCAGTACCCGTAGTACGAGTTTTTTTACAATACTCGAACTATTGAATATTCAAACTATTGAGTATTCGAGTATTATGAAAAAACTCGTAGTACTGGTACAGGACACTGTTTTTCAACCAACCATCCTGACTTAAAGACAAGTTTAAGTGCATCCATTTTCCTTTTTCGACTCTTCATTACAATGTCACGGTTCTCAACACTTTTAGATGGATGAAGTGGACCATTGAGTTACAGATATCATAAGTCAATGACGTGGACTGTACGGATAAAAGTAGGATAATTCGGATTGTTGTACACAAGATATCAGACGGCCAGCGTCTACCAGGCCAACTATCCAAAGCGACAGAAGAACAGCTGGTCTTCTCCATCACAAGAGGGGAATTCCAAATAAACAGATCTGCAATAAAAAAAAACAAAGAAAGAGACAAAGGAAGACAATATAATATCACATGAAGATCAGACAGAATATAAAAAAAACAGCACGAAGTTCCTTTGAAAGTGACTCTCTATGTAATTTAATCTTAGGCAATAATGACTTTGTCGCCATCTTATCCTCACTATATTAGCGGCATATTGTCTGCAGAATGTTCAACAAGATGCACTCATACTCTCAGTAAACGACTTTATCCTGGCGTTTACCAAAAATGTACTGAAACTAAAACATTACTTCTCGCGAGCAATTCAATTTACATGTATTTTTGGTAAAACTCTACGGTTGAGTTTAGTCGTTATGCTTTATACTTTGGTAAAGACTCTGGTCTTTCCCAGTTGGAGTTTTGTTCGGAAGATGAATACAGATTAAAATTATGTCTGAGGCCAGACGAGTCGCTTAGAATTTATCTGATAATGACAAATTAATTGAATCTTGGGAAACTGTCAGTTGACTGGTTAGAACTTTTATGAAATACTAAATAATAGGCTGCCTTAATGCAGAAAATATTATTTGTTGCGTAAAGCATTAATAATATTACTTTTGTTATTCTATAGTATTCTTCAATCTCAGCCTGAGAGCGTAAAATAAGAAAATGCATGAAAAAGGTGATGGATATGAATGAATTGAAAGAGTATGTAAGAATAGGAAGAAATGGAAGCAGCCCTACAGAGACTCTGGCCACTCCTGTGGAATGGCAACATAGTTACAGTTACAGTTACAGTCAGCGCTGAAGATATATGAACATTTAGGACACACATTAAATGTTTGCCCACTACAGACACGTTTAAGTTCGCACTTACTTACGTTGACTTAACTTACAGCATAAAACCGAAATCTTAAAATAAAATAATCACCCTGCAACGTTTTCTGGCCTTCTCTGAAACAAGGGTGACGTTGGCAACGTGAATCATTACTTACAGTACGGGTGGTCAGCCTCATATCAACCTTCAAGTCAAGGTACTTAAAAGTAATCTTACTGGTTTATAAACTGCATGCATTACTGTGGTTAACGCTTCTGATTCGATGACGGAAAGGTATGAGTTTGACTCCCGGCGGAGCAAAAAAAAATGTCTGAATATTCTTTCCGTTTTATTAAAAATTCATTTTATTTTCAAAACAATTTTCCTGTTTTGAGATTTCAACATTGATATATTCTTATTGATTTTGCATATGTGTGTACGCTTGCGTTTTGATTCATTTGTACGTTTTAACAATTCATGACAATGTATTTGTATAAAGTCATTATTTAACTATGAAGGAATCTGTAAGCCACATGCTGTAATCTACCGTGAAGGCAGTAATTAAACTGGCATCAAATAGCATGCACTTCCTGGATGGACTCTCCCATCTGGAGTTATCATCACGCGATAGGAAACCAGTTTGGCATGACTCTAGAGGAATTACAGTCAAGATAAAATTACTATGCAAAAATAAGCTGTTCTTATCTATGCGGTGAATGTGCAAACATTAGAAAATTTGATTAAATATCTGTAACCTAAGTTAAATACAGATATTGAATTTGTGGATTTTTTTAAATGGATTCTGTTGAGTCATGCGTGCTTCCAATATTCACCTATGGCTTGAAAACAAAAGAGATCATTTAGTATAGCGCCAACAGACTGAGGATGTGCCCAAAAGCCATTGAAACGAGGATGCTGGGAATCAGTGTCAGAGAAAGGGTTCCAAACCAGGAGATCTTTAGACGCACTGGTGTCCCTGATGTCATAGAGCGAGTGGTCTGCTTTAAGTGGCGCTGAGCTGGTCACGTCGCAAAGTAGGACCATGACAAGAAGCGAAAAAGGATCGTCCAGTGGCGACCCAGGATGTCCAAGCTGGGAACGGAGAGACCTCAACTGAGGTGGCTGCACAACATCAAAAGAACTGCAGGCAGAGGATGGCTGAACATAGCATTCGATAGACAGGAATTGAGAAGGCTGGAAGAGGCCTACGTCCAGGAGGGAACTAAAAAAGGTTGAGCAAGAATAAGAGAAGAATTGATTCTTATGCGGAAAGGGTTGGTCCGTAGGAGCTTGGGTGCAGAAGTTTAGTAGTATAATTATGAAAAGAATTTACAGTCTGTGTGATATGGTTAGTGAACTCAGAAAAATATTTTGGAATCGATTAAAATAAACAACAACAAAAATGGCAAATACACAAAACAACTATATCCTGGTACGTAAACCATCTCCTCTGTTAGCCGTGTTCCCGAAGAAACAATTTCTTAGGAATAACTACACACGCCCTGATGATATTGACTTATGGGAGGAGGGGGATGCAGTAAGCCCTTCCTGCATCCCCCCCCTCCGTCATACTCACACTATGACACCCTCAACGACTGATTTCGTATTTTGACCGTTTAGTATCGATAAGGCCACCTGATGATGCAAACGGTTTGTTGGATCCGGTCGATAGCTCAGGTGGTAGAGTGCTTGCATTCCATGCCGAAAGCTCGGGTTCGAATCGCACCGAGGGTGTCAGAAATGATTTCCCATTTCGGTGTTTATTTCAAACTCCAAAATAAAATACCGGCAAGGCTTACTCAGCCTTCACAAGAAATGAGTACCAGCACTCCCGGGAGCTGGGAAACCTTCACTTCAACTGAAGTGGTTGGCGTAAGGCCGGCCCCCTTACCTCTAAAAATAAATAGGTTCAACTCGCCACATGCGACCCCTTCGGGGATAACGCGGCAAGAAGTTACACTATATGTGTAGCTTAGTTGCGTTTTTTTTTGCGTTGCGAAACCAGTCGAGAAACTTAATATACTCGCAACTAAGCTACACATACCTATATTGTAACTTCTTTCCGCTTTATCCCCAAAAGGGTCGCATGTGGCAATTCAGTTGTTAATTATGTGGGGATTTCCCAGTTTTCGAGGGGGCTGGTTCTCATTTCTTGTGAAGTCTGAATAGACCTGGCGAAAAATCATTTGAGGACTATTCGGTGGGGATTGAACCCCAGTTTTCGGCATGGAATGCAAGGATTCTACCAACTGAACTATTGACCGGACTTTTTACGAGCTTGGTCGTCACTACAAATCGTCAATTCTCTAGCATAACCCAATTGCTGCAAGGCTAGATGGACCTTTTCGTGAACGGTATTTGGTAAAGGTGATGACTTTTTCAACCGAACTTATATAATAGTCTAATATAAACCGACAAGAAGTCTAACGTGTTATCACTAACCCGTGAACTGGTCAAAAAAATCTAACGCAAAATTTATTTAATTTTTTATCTTATACGCAAATAATATATAAAAATTATTTCAACCTTCTCATACAATGTGTGTTTATACAAATTTTGATTGTAACTTTTCCTTGTATGATTCATCTGACTAGTTCCCGGCACTTTGACCTCATTCTTCTCGTATCAGCCATACCATCAAAGAGGCATATCGGGACATCGAAAGGCCTGCTGCGAGGCAATATCCTAAACAAGACAACTCAATTACTCGAAGCGAACGGGCACATCAAGAAAGCAGGCACTTCACGAAAGCGGGCACTTCGCGCGAGCATACAAGCTCCCATCAAACCATTATTTCCTTATTAATCACTCCAAGTGCCTTACAGACTTTATGAGGTAGAATGCTTCACGCTTGTTCACATTTCCCTCTCAAATTATCACTGCAGTTGAATAAACTGCATTGCTGTATGCTTTAATTAAAATGCAGATATTTGATTCTTTTTTTTTTGGTTAATTTTTTTCACAAACCTTTTGGTATACCTTAACTGAGCGATAAAGTCATATGCAGTTCTCTCATAGAAATCCTTGTTATTAAAAATAATTCAATCTCATATAAACCTGTACCCTTAGTACGAGTTGCAAAACTTGAGAAAAGTAAAGTTTACGGAAAATATTAACGCGCGATTTCTCCCAAAATCTGCCGTTTTTGTTTCTTACACTTTGTGGTCTTCGCAAAAGAGTTACAGTGATGAAAAAATCAAGTTCAAACAAACAAAAAAGGCAGATTTTGGGGGAAATCACTCTTTAATAATTGCCGTACACTTATCATTACTCAAATTTTGCAACTCGTACTAAGGGTACTGTACAAAATAAAATAACAAATGTAAATCTCTCACATACAAACATAGACTGCAATTTCGTTCGATTAAAGATTATTTTTTAACGAAGTTACAGAACTTTCTTACAGAAAAAAATGGACGTAGGTATTGAAGTTTTAGGCTTTCACGGCCTGGAGTTGTTTTTTGTTGCCTGGTTCTGTCCTGTTGCCGAGTTCCAGCGAACATGGAGCTTCTGTGCGTTTCGACCATATCTACGATGGGCTTCTTCAGTGTGATGTTGATGTTTATGTTCACATCATGACTTACGCCAACATCATCATTATAACAGTGCGATAAGAAGCTCATCGCAGATAAAGGTGAAACGTACGGAAGCTCCAACTATGATTGACCAATACAAAACCCAGGAAATAACCCTCAAATTGACTTCATTGTATGTTTAACAAATATAATAGCTTAATACGAGCACAACAGAGAAGTTTTCCATTGGGGTCCGCACAGTTATCATACTTCAGCTGCGGCAGTATTACGTCATAGTTGTTAACCTGAGACCCTTGTTGTGGGAGTCGGGAAACATGACACGCTATGCGGTGCACGAGAGAGGGAACACGGCAAGCTAACGCAACTCATCTGCACCCCAGCTATAATATAACGTCTGCACTAAGCTATAGTGGTCACCAATAATTTATGGAAACTGAAACGTTCACTTCAAGCGCTGTTTAAAGTTACATATATTTTTAGGGTGATTTTAAGCTTTGGTGTGGATGGGAAAGGAAGTTTGTGTGGATGTTTTTTTTAAGAAATCCTGTGCGGGAGACTCACTAGATTTCAGAGACTTTAGGGGTCTATGACACTTGTTGTAGTGCCGCAGAGGTGTTTACGGGCTTGGTCGTACAAAGCACCAATACTCAAGCAAGACCCAGTTGCTGTAAGGTTGGATGGACCTTTAGTAACCGGTCTTTTGTAAAGGAATATCTTTTTTTTTCACCCAGCAAAGAGCGTATCTTAAAATATAAATGGTATTTTTTTTGTGCTCCGCCGGGATTCAAACCCACAACCTTCCATTTACGAGTCAGAAGTGTTAACCACTAGACTGCGGACTGGTCGAACCGGTACTTGCGAATAAACATTGTTTTTTGTTGTAAATAATAAAGATTGACCCATTTTCTAAATGCATTTACTCTCTCCATAATTTAAGCATACGCAGGCGCTTACCCATAATTTTATTTATCAGCCGACAACAAAGCATATTAGTCCCTGCAGGTCCGCCACTCGCCGTTCATTTACATTGCAATAAGGAAATTGCATTCTAGTTTGAGGGGAAGTCGTTGCATAAAGCACAACTTGCGAGCTGCTACCTGTAATGTGGTACTTGCACACTAACCTACCTGCTCTGTAGTACTTACTTGCTTACTAACCTACCTGCTCTGTAGTACTTACTTGCTTACTAACCTGCCTGCTATTTGGTACTCGCCTTGTACACTAAGGGTCATCCAGGCAGTAAGAATGAACGAAGTTTCATCTGTTATCTGCAGGTTTTTTTTATTTACCCTATGGTCAAAATCTCTTGTCCATTAGACTAGTGTGTAGAAAAGATTCTAAATTGAGATAATTTTTGAAACATAGTAAAAATGTTAATTTAGGAGCCCAATGAAGATATAATCGAATGACACTATGTCTAGCCTTTGCAAAATCTGACCTGTGATCCATATTTGAGTGAACTGAACAATATTTCTTTTAGACAATGTGAGGGAATGTGATATCTTGGTGTTTCTTTGATAATGATGATGAGTTGATGATTTTTTTATAGCACCGTTTCGTGATGTAGTCACTCCAAGGGCGCTTGTGCTAATGATGCCAGAAAATTGCTTGTCTTCAGTGCATTCCGGAACTTTCCATGGTCCTTTAGCTCTCTCACATGATGTGGCAGGTGGTTCCAAGCCAGAGGACCGGAAACTTGTATTCAAGAATAACAAAAAAATCTTCCATGTATGCTTTTCATCCACCAAAAAGTTTCCGACGAACTTATCAGCGAAGAAATATAGGCATCTGTATTTCGACGCTGAAGATTATTTTGATCTGAGAGGAAACTTGTTTTCACAAACTAGAAAATGTGTCAATCTCAGTAAGAATTTATGGAAAAAATTGTTATTATTTTTTTTAAGCATCCTGATTCTAAAGTAATGTTGTAACCCAACTTTCTGAATGTCCCTGGTAGAGTTGCACACTTGACGCACACCCAGAGTAAACTTTGCATGAGAAATGCGGCTTTTCAAGATCTCATGCTATATTTATTTTCGTAACCAGACTGTGGAACATTAATAAATATTTATTTAACACTCTCATTCTGCTTTATTTTTTATTACCTCCTATTTATTCACGAACCAGTTAATATTATGATTAATGTAATGTTATGTATATGCTACCGCTATTAAAAAAGATCTAGGATTATTTTAAGCCATTAACGTGGGTTCTTCTGTCTTTTGGCGTTCTGTAATCCTTACACCAATTGATCATTTTCTGATTAGAAAAAATGGATTAGACGCTATTTTTCTTTCCTTATAACGTATCCAAAGTGCATTAAGGGTTATTTTTTTTATTGTTCAAAGAATGTCTTTACTGTTATACATGAGTTAAAGGACATCTTTTTCATGTCTTCATTCTTAGACTTATTTAAATCCGGCTCACAAGCCTTGAAGGCTCAGGTCATCTCGCACCACAGTCCTCCAGGATTCTCTGTCTTGTGCCGCTTCCCTCCATGGTCTCTTTACTCACAGAATTTCGGTGTCGGCCTCGGCATTATTTGCCCACCGTATCCTGGGACGTCAGAGTGGTCTGGCACTGGATGGGGCACCATATAAGACATTTCTGATTATCCTGAATTCCTCTACAGTCTTCACGTACTGCATGTCTGGCTCACGAAAATATTGCATGATATCCCAAGTTTATATGAATAGGCATATACAATAAAAATACGTATTACTCGTTAGCATCCAAGTTTTAACTCCCTAAATAGCTTAGTTTAAGTCCACCTGGAGCACATTTGGCGTTGCAAGGATTACCGGTAAAAATTACGGGCTTGCACGTGTAATTAACACGGAAATCTGAGCTGTAAGCGCAAGAATAAGCCAAGCTTTGGCAGAATAAGCTAAACTATGAGAGTAAGTATAACTTATACTAAGAGTAAATGTTTGAGTTAAGCTTTGGCTGAATAAGGTAACCTATGAGTGTATGTGTAACTCTATGATGTCCAGGCGTTTCTCATCATAATTAAACTAACTTAGGCTTTCCAGACGTTAAAGAATTTTGCATGTGTTTATGAATTTAGAAATGCAGTTATTTTTATGGTATGAAAGATAAAATAGTTAAGAATTGTGAAAAATGATTTCTAGGGTACAAAAAATGACATATTTTGTTGAAGAAATTTCAAGAAAAAAAGACATTTAAACAAACCATACTTACTTCAATTATTTGAAACATTAAGTAAATAGTAACATTTTGGTATTATGACACATAACTGCTTTATATTTATCTAAATATTATTTTTCCATACCAAAGACCATTCAACACAGTCACCATTCCACTAGTAACCAGAGCCTATGAAAGAATTGCCTCCAGAACTCTCAAAGAACTTATTCTCGGTTATGATACGTTAAACACATGCGAAGATTTTATTCAATCACTTAAAGAAAAAATGCATTTTTTCATGTGCTTAAAAGTTCATGCGCAGCCTACTTGAACATCTTAGGGTTAAGCTTAGCTTTGGTATTATAAACTAGCGAGTCTCGTAGCAACGGCAACTCATTAAAATGATTCATCCGGCTTAATTGTTGTTTGCGAGGTGAGATGACTGCCAGAGGTTGCGCTACTGGTTTAAAATCTGCTCAACTAAATGTGTCGCATCTCGTTAGTAGTATTTACATAAATTCTCATATAATTAGATGCTTTCAGCCATATGAGTAACATTCACAGTCACATTTTTAATGTAAGTTTTTCAAATCAGGTTTGTGAAAATCATTCACCAAAATAAATTTATATTTACAATTTTTATTTTCTCTGGCTTACTAACCTTAAAGGTTCAACGCCTCCCACACCATAATCCTACAAAATTCTCTGTCTTGTGACGCTTCCCTCTAAGATCCCCTTATTCCCAGGATTTCGGCATGGGCCTCGAAATTGTTTGCCTTCCGTATTTTGAAACGTCCAAGGGGTCTGACACCGGAGCGTAGCACCATAGAAAATATTTCTGATTATCCTGCCTTCTCTATCCTGCCTTCTCTATCCTGGGCCTTCTGTATCAAGCCAACAGCAACTCTCTCAAGACAATCACGTTCGATGTGAAAGGCTATCTATTTAATTTACCCTCACATCGTCTCTCTACTCCACCCTTGGTCGATCTTTGGTCATTGAATCTGGCAACATTCCTTGCACACTATCATTTTTGTTTTGCCAGTCTTTTCCTTCTGTAAACATGTCCTTCACTGAATATATTCTGCATTATTAATTGCAAATGTACATAAACATTGAGAATTCATTATAATACAGCACGTACAAAAAACTATCACGAGTAAATAAAAAAAAAAATACTAAATACTCATTCCCAATTGATAAAAATATTCACAGCCTTACAACAATACATCTGAAAATTTGATATTCCAAAAACGGGAGGATAGGTCAGTATTAAAAGTATTTACTATACACTCAACTTCAACCATAGCTAAATTTTATAGCGCCTCTAGTGAGCGTTTTAATTTATGTACATTTTTGGTAAAATTTTACGATTGAGCTGAAACTTTGGAGAGAGCAGAGCGCCTGCATTCAGAACGGGGTTCTAGGTCCTGAATTATTCACGGAGAGGCCTTACCGCATTGCATTGTTCGCCTGAGGATGTCATATAATACTTTACCGCTTAGCTCCTACTTGCCCTCAAAGTTTGACTTTGTTAACACTACGATATTCAGGTGTTTTTCAATCAAAACATCTACAATTTTTGACCAGATTTTCATTATATATGCTATACTGGCTAATGTACAATAAATATGATTATAATAAAAAATTTTTGATTTTTTTTATGACTGGATGAAATAAAAGAAGTATGCAAAGACTGAAGAATACGGCAGCTGATCTGAAATGCTGGATTTTTAGGCTTTTGAAATTATGATGAAATATTGATAAGAAATGATTTTTTAAGAGCGGAAATGATGATCTTATTTTGATTTCAGAAACTTTGGTCGAAAAGACACAACAATCATGCTAACTAAATCCTTCAAAACAATGTGTTATTACATTGATGAATTTATTGTCCATTATTGCCACTTATTATTTTGTCAGATTTTCGGCAGTGTACGAGTATAACAATTTACAAAGCAATAATTGGTTATAGTGGAAAATAAATTGTACATTTTTGTGTTTACAGTATTTTTCATGTCCTTACATATTAAGTAAATGGAAAGATGTTTTTCTTTCAATTCTGAAAAAAAAACATCTTTCCATTATTAATTATTTTCCACTATTAAGCTGTACCCTGCCATGCCTTGTGGAGGCTCGTCTGGTTACTGTTATCGTGCCGCCACTCTGTTAGGGATGGCCAGTCCCACCGCACTTGTGTCTCTACTGTGGTGTGTCCTTGCCCACTTTCTTTTTTAAGCCTAAAAATCCAATAATGAGGAGAAAATAGCTTTATCACATTTCTGCTCTCATTTCCTTTATTTTACATTTTTTATACAGAAAACTAAGTTGGCATGTAAAGAACTACGTATGCAAGTTTCATCGCTATCTGTTCAATAGTTTAGTAGTCCATACAGGACAAACATACATCCATACAACCGTTTGATTTTATATATTAGAGAAGAAGAATACATAAATGAAATAAATACACTATTTTTCTAGTGATTGCTGTCTGTATAGGCTTACGTGATTTTCTGAGGGTTAACATGGACTTGTCCTGAAAGTTTGTCTGTGCTAAGCCCGGGTTGGCAGGTAGCACAGTGGATAGAGGTCTCGGCTTGCTACGGAAAAGGACGAAGCCGAGTTCGCCTGTACTAATCACCAATCACAGGCAACTTTGTGTTACATGATATCAGCGTTGCTCTCTTTGCTTTTAATGAATGGGAATAAGTTTGGCGTTGTTTCAGACAGTCAAATTTGCACTTGCAATGTGATAGATCTAAGTGGCAAAGATGTATTGACATTTAAGGGTTGTATTTATTCCTATCTTTAAATCTAAATTGCAAAAATATATTAACATGTAAAATTCATATTAAATACATGCCCATAAGCAGACATGTATAAGTTTGCGCTTACAAATAGTGTTTGTGTATATACAAAATAAAATTAAAACCTCAAATTCCCTTAAATCCTACAACTTCTACCGACTTTCCTTGAAACAGGGGTGACATTGGCAAAGTTAACCATTTTTTGCTGACACGTATCAGTTCGCACTTATAAATGACGCATGTGTAATAACAAAATAATCTAAAATAATAATAATAATCTATAATCTAAGTTGCAAGGATATATTCATTCAAAGCTCTCAAATGTATGCCCACAAACAAACACGTGTAGTTCGCGCTTACAAATGCTGATTGTGTACTTACAAATAAAATCCAAGCCTCAAATGAACATAAGCCCTGCAACTCGTGCCAACATTCCCTGAAACAGGGGTGACATTGGCAAAGTGAACCATTCTTTACATTATGGGTCGTCAGCCTCATACCAACCTATAAGTCAAGGAAGAGAAACAAAATAAAAACTAAAATCTCAAATAAGCATTAGCCCCAGAAACTCTTGCCTACCTCCCCTGAAACAGGGATGAGATCAAGGCTGTGAAAAAAAAATACAGTACTGTTGGTCACCTTAATACTAATATTTTTTTATTTAAATGTTTTAAAAAAATACCTTTCACAAAGCTACTAATTTCGCATAAAAATAAGATTTGTCTTAATTAGTTAAAAATTCAAATGGGTAAAACATAGTTTTAATTCACTTATTTATTTATTTTTTGTGCTCAAACATTTTTGCCTAATGAGGCATCTTCAGGAGCAGATTGGTTACTTACTATTAGGTTTGTCTTACATTGACTCACTTAGTAACGTTTGTATTATCAACGACAAAGCTTTTAAAGCAGTACAAACTAGTTTATTGATTTTCCAGGCATAAAGATGTGTCAGCTAGGTGGAATGCACGCGACTCTAGGCTTTACCGACGTTGCCTGCAATTACACCGGCTCAGTATGCAGCATTTGCCTGAGGCTGGCTGTAATTAAAGGTCATAATATCATAACAAGCTCGGTAATAACATGGACTTGCAAATTATAACATGTTGCTAAACGGCGCAGACCAATCTCGTTCAGCTGCTGGCCACCCCTAGCCGATGTACTCGTGGTATTTGCTGACGTAAGAGCTATAATATATAGTATCAGCTCTCTAAGTACATAGCACTAGCATGTGTTACTATGGAAAACCCTAAAGGTGTTTCTAACTCTCAGCGATTTTTGAAAGTCGACACTGAAGAATACACGTTTATGTTAAATTGTACGAAAGTTGAAGTTTTGGATTAATTTAGATACTTAGGAAGTATGTTTGAAGAGAATGGGACGATGACAAGGGAATTTTAGAATAGGGTGTGTAAGGGAAAGCAAGTGGTCGGTGCAATAGGAAGAATAGCAAAGAAAAAGCGGTTGACGATGGATCTGAGAATGGCGGTATACAATGGCATATTGTTACCTACTGTGATGTTTGGAAGTAAAGCATGAACAGTGAGTGACAGTAAAATGAGTCAAGCATGTACGGTGGAAATAAAGAATGAGAAGTATGACAGGAAAAACTCTGAAGTTAGGAGTTAGGAATGAATGGGTAAAAAAATAATGTAAATAAACTGAAAGAGGATGACTCAAGTAACCTTGTAGGTTTTAAAAAGGTTACAAAAAGGTCCCAGAACCTTTTTTAACCTTTTTGTAACCTTTTTAAACCCTAAAAGGTACTTGAGTGTGTAAATGAAGGTACAAAATAATATGATGAGATGGTTTGGGCATGTGGAAATAATGAATGATGATAGACTAACAAAGTGTATGTACAGAAAAAAGTGTGAAAACAAAAAAAAGGTGTTACAAAGTGTATGTACCGAGTAAATGTGGAAAGGAAAAGGGAAGACCGATAAAAGTATGGAGTGAACAGATTGAGGAGATTATGAAAAAATGTGATATACAAGAAGAAAATGCATAAAAAGGGTGATGGATATGAATAATGTGAAAGGGGTATGTAAGGATAGAAAGAAATGAAGGCAGCACTACAGAGGCTCTGGATACTCCTAGCGGAATGACGATAGAGTTACAGTAACTGAAAATTCATGGCTAATCCGCTGCCTAAAATAAATTCACAATACAAAATAACTATGATATGTGGATCATCCATTGATATAATGTTTGTTTTAATAACACAGTAAGAGTTAACGATATCCTACAATTCAAATAAAAATTAATTTAATTTATAGTATTCTGTAAATGGTGTATGACACTTGAAAATGGGAAAACATCAGGAAAGAAATTTATGAACCATATCAAATATACATGAAAAATAAAACGAATATGTTCAATTGGCTGAAAGTTAATTTTTAAACAGAAGTGTTTTAAAATAAATGTTTACAATTGCATTTGCTTTAACCCCAAAGAAACTTCAAATGGAAAAAGAGCAACATTTTTTTTCGCTTGTTGAAAGATTGAATAATTTTACAGGTCATGAAAGCAATTTTTCTCAGCACATCCGTAAAAACCTGGCTGTAAATTTGAAAACAGAACCCTGCATTACACAATACCCCAAGTTTCAGACAAATTGCGTACCCAAGCTAACAAATCGCACAAAAATAACCCGGCGCGATCGCTGCTTGCAACTTCCATCGGTCCTAACTCCAAGTATAAAACTCTACCCTCAAACTAACC
Source organism: Agapetus fuscipes (assembly GCA_951799405.1). NCBI lineage: Eukaryota > Metazoa > Arthropoda > Insecta > Trichoptera > Glossosomatidae > Agapetus > Agapetus fuscipes. Next base: position 11,803,291 of record OX637342.1, read on the forward strand.
CAAAGCGTTTTCAAAAGAAAAGATGCAAATAAATACACTGATTGAAGTTTGTCTTAACAAATAACTTAAATGGTTTGTACACGTGGAAAGAATGAGTGATGAAAGACTGACGAAGAAAGTATACGAGTCTGTCGAGTACGTTGCAAGAATATATGGCTGTCGCGGTAGAGGAAGACCTAGAGAAGTATGGATGGACCAAATTCCTGAAATAGCGATAGATTAGATTAGATTAGAATATCCAGAGTCATAATTAAAAGAGAGCTTGTATGGAAAAGATTATGATTCTGGATAAAATGAAAGAAGCCTGTAAGGACCGAACAAAATGGCGGCTGATCTGTAATGTAGACGGCTAAGGCAAAGACTCAATTTTCATATTTATAAAAGTGTAGATTTTTTTCGTGTTTGTTTGTATTTTATAACTGGATGTAATAAATTGCTTGTATTTCTTGACTTATAGGTTTGTATGAGGCTGTCCACCCATACTGTAAAAAGATGGTTCACTTTGCCAATGTCACCCCTGTTTCAGGGAATGGCGGCAAGAGTTGCAGGACTTATTTTCATTTGAGATTGGATTTTTATACTGTATGTAGGTCCACATGCGGCATGTGTAAGCGCGAACGTATAAGTGTTTGCTTTTGGGAATGCATTTAATATGATCTTAAACGATATACATCTTTGAAAATTAGATTTAGATTTAGATTTTATGTAGACTCTAGTGAATGTTTTTTTACGTATTTTTTTGAGATAACGCTATACTTGAGTTAAGACGTGATGTTTTATGGTTGGAGTGCCGGCTCAGCAAGACGGTGTACTGGAGGTTCTTTAAAAATTCAGGGACATGAAATTTGCAGCTGAAAAAGTACACCTCAGGGAAGTGAAGCTTTGTGGTGAGTCCACGCTCAGAGCTGAAGTTGCTTTTAGCCTTGTTCCGTTGTTCAAGTTTTTTAAACATTAAAAGGTGACCTAATTTTTGGTCAACTTTGAAATGAGACGCTTTAAAAGTGAGTTAATTTTTCATGACTTAGTTTTTGTAAAAAAAAAACTACACTATTATATGAAAAACATGGTTGTACTGCTATTTTCCCAATTCTTTTAATACCTTTTTGGTGATATTGTATCTGTAAAACGAGTTGTTTTGCTTATTTTTACTTGCTCTTGATTGTAAATATAATCACCAAAAAATTTTGTCGTTCAATTATTGTTAATCCACTTTTAAATAGTGTCAAGGAAAATTTGAGTCTAAGTTTGTAAAAACAATCGTCAATGAAAAATTTCTTTATTTTATGGTATGCAATTTTATATGACTATCTTCGAAATAAAAGTGATAAGTATATTCAATTTGCTTAGGATTGGTGTTTTTTTACAGTTAAACGAACATTTTCTCGTCACAAATACTTTCTTCTCGACAATATTTCAGTCATCACATGGCTGTCACAGTCGGGTAATTTGGTCAGCTATGCCGTCAGCTCTGGTCGTCTGTGTTGCAACAATGGACAACAATCAAACATAATTTGGAGGGCTGCTCAGCCGCCATAGCCCCGGACTTCACATTTGTGATTTCCCCAGAGCGCTGGATGGCTGTAATGTATGCACGCGCCATACTTACCCCCCCAGCAGGGTAGAATGTACCAGAAACTCCTATATGCAGGCCGCACTTGCCTCTAGTACCTTGTGAAGTGTTTGCCAAAGTAATATGGATCACTTTTTCTTATTTTGTTTAAACCAAGGACCACTTTGAATGGTTTGCTTTGACCAAAGAAACTTTATAATGTATTGTTTCGACAAAGGATCGCTATGATTGTTTTTGTATCACTAAGAATGTTTTTTTTTTGTAGAGACCACTTTGAATGCTTCGTCTTGACCAAAGATCACTTTGAATTCTTTGTCAAAACAAATTTTGGCAAAGTACCAATTTTACTGTTTGTTACCAAGTACCAGATTAAATGTTTGATCAATGACCACATTTATTGTTTTTAGGGAATCTTTTGCGGAAAACTCTTCAAATTTCAAGAGATTTCAAGGTTTACTGCATTCGTTTGTGAGGGGGCATTGGATGTCCTGCGTGACTAATATCTCCTTGATCAAAATCAACTACCGCTGCTTGTCTAACACCTTCTTCCTGCAGTGCCAGACTCCTTCCACACAACAGTCTGCCAAACACCTCAATCCAGATTCTAGGTCATCCCACTGTTCTGTTCATTGCACATTGTTTTACAAATTAATATTAATTGGCGATTCTTTAATGATTGTATTCATCATGATCCTCTCATATCTTGATCCACGCACCCACATCTGAACCATCTATGATCTGCAGACCACCGTTTGGGAGCTACTGCGCCTTTAGTTGCAGGCAGCACAAACTGCCGCTCTTACCTCACGTCGTATGTTACCTCTGCAATACCTTGTACTAAAACCATGAGGGTCTACGCTCACCTGCAAACGTTAAACATACATCGAATATTATAGAAAATGCTAGTCTCAATTGCATTGTGGAATACTATCCTGTGTTTTATAGAATCTAGATGATGATTTGAATTCAAGTCATATAAAAAAATATATTTTGCTCCTAACAAAGTTTCAACTAAAATAATATTCGTAGGTACATTCAGTGCCTTGACTTGTAGGTTGGTATGCGGCTAGCCACCCATGCTTTCAAAAATGTTTCACTTTGCCAATTCCCTGTTTCAGGGAAGGACGACAAAAGTTTTGCGGGTGTATGTCCATTTAAGATTTGGGTTTTTATGTTGTAGGTTCACATGCAGCATGTGCAAGCGCGAACTTGTACGTGTCTGCTTGTGAGAATGCATATAATGTGGATCCCCAATGTAACATATCTTTTCAACTTAGATTAGAGATAAAAAACATAAAATAATTTTAAAATTTACCGATTTAATATTATTATATCCTTGAATTGTAGGTTGTTATGAAGCTGACCCCCCTTACTGTACAGCTTTGTTCACTTTTTTCAAGGAAAATTTTATTTCAGGGAAGAGTAGCAAGTGATCTGTTTATTTTATATTTTTTGTAAGTGCACATGCGACATTATATTTTCTTGTGGATATGCATTTAACAATAATCTTAAATGCTGATGTATATTTATAAATAAGTCTGATTAAAGATTTCAAATAACCTTTGTGTAAAAAAAAAGGTAATGACATTTTTTTAAATATAGTTATGACAAAAATATAAGTGTTTGCTGCAATGCTTTATTAACATTAAATTTAAACAAGTATTCAAACCACGATACCGCAGTTGTCTGAAGTTGGAGAGATATGTCTTTTTTAGTATAGCGTGAACTGAGTCCTCTTCGTGACAGCTCCGAGCCAAGTGCAGCTCCATCGATCAAACATTCCAGCAATATTTGCGGTCTCAACAAATATGCAAACTTTTGCTGATGTTTCAGTTCTCATTATTTAGGTATCTTGTTTGGTTGCACAATTTGAATCTGAAATTTGTATTATGCATTTTAATTCTGCAAGAGGCAATCAAGACGAATGTGGAAATCTTGGGAGTAAGAAGACCATGGAGGGAAGCGGCACAAGACAGCGAGTCCTGAAGGATTGTGATGCATGAGTCTCTAAGCCTTCAAGACTAGAGTAAATAATGTTATTTAAAGTGTATAGTGCAATGGATATATACCTTTTTTGTATATTTTTCTTTTTCATCCTTGTGGCTTTTTAAGCCTTTCATATTTTCAGCCTTTCTGTGTATCTTTGATAAATTTTAGTGGTTTTTATCACATTTTTTTGTATATCTATCATGTTATCACAAATTGTTTAATATTTAAGTTTGTAAAAGTAATTTTTGCCTTTTGTGTGTAAATAAATATATTTTCTTAATAATTTTCTGTTATTTTAATAATTATAAAACAGACTTTAAAGTAAAATTTAAATTTACACTGAAATCTTTTCGACATTTGTAGTAGCATGTAAAATTTATGAAAAGAAAATACGTGTTTTTAACGCATGAATCCGGGGTAGAATTGGTTCAATAAATATCAAGAGTTTGCTAAAAGTTTTTCGTGGTTTACTCCGAAGTCAGAACACACATTTGTACCTAAAGATTATGTGATAGTGAGCCTCGTATCGACCAATTAGTGAAGTAAGTGCAGTGTAAATTTAAAGTATAAAAAAACGAATGTACATATAATTTTTAAACCTTTTTTTATAATGTTCTTGGCAAAAATTATGAAATAAGATTTTTTTCTCTGCAATCAAGCATTTTCCTAACGAACTGGCAATGTGAGGTCACAATTTTGATGCAAAATTGTGACCTCCTACTCTTCTGTTGGTATACTTAACTTACTTAAACGATGCCTTCATCAACATGAAAAATACATAATTATGTATTTTCAGCAATGAAGTAATTTTTATAAAAATAAAAAAATTTGAAAAATATATACCACAATATTGAGTACTGAATTGTTGTTATTTTTTATTGCTACGTAACTTTTAAAGGCTTCTCAATTTTCAACGTTTCATTCGACAATTTCATTGCAAATTCGAGCATATTTGCAAATAGCCAGCTGTATGTAGGTATGCGTGCACCTACCTGTGATTTATTGCATTTTCGATAGTCCATTCACGTTGCATTTGGATTGAAAAGTGCGCCCGAAAATCTGAAACCGATTGGGGAATGTGTTTGCTTAATGTAATTAAAAACCGAACCGGGGGTTTTTGTCCGTTTGTGGCGAAATTGCAACTCTTCCATGCGTTGGCTTACTCGCCGCGAGTACGTGCTAGTACCAGAGGCGAATAGTGCATGTTTTTTTACAGGGGTGGGGTCTAGAAAAAAAACGTTGAAAAGGAATTATTGTTTTAAAGTTACCTTTTACTTTCTTCGGCTCATAAGCCTTGAAGGCTCAGGGCCTCCCGCACCACAACCCTCCAGGACTTTCTGTCTTGTGCTGCTTTCCTCCTTGGTCCCCTCGCTCCCAGAACTTCGGCGTCGGCTTCAATGTTGTCGGCCCAACGCATCCTGGGACATCCGAGTGGTCTTACACCTGAGGGGGCACCATCCAAGACAGTTCTGATGATCCTGGAGTCCTCTGCCCGCCCGGCTACATGTCCGGCCCACTGGAGTCTTCTTGATCAAGAAGTCTTAAGTTACCTTTTAACCCTTTTAATTCTTTTGGTATCAGATAAAAAAGACAAAATAAATCAATTTCAGGCTGATTTATTTATTGAGGACTGCTTTTCTGTGAATCACTAGTTTGACGCTCAGTTGGTCAGACTTGTGCAGTCTTAAGACAAGATTTCAAACTTGAAGTTTTTTAAAACTTATTTCGAAAAGGAAGCTAATGGGAATTTATTTGTATCGATCCTACGCCACTGGTTAATACAAATATCAAATGTTTCGTGAGTGTTTGGGTGTGTTCGCCTATGTTCGTGTGCGTTCAGATGCGTTCGTGAACGAAACGATACAAATGTATTTGTGAAAAATTCAGTTTTTTATTCTGCAGCGTTGGATTGCAATTAAAAACTAGTTTTCCAAACGGTCCGTCTCTTTTATAACCATATTTATTTTGTTGAACATTTCAAGCATCGATTTAAATTAAACGTTTTTTTCTCTGTTTTCATGGAAAAAAAGAATCCTGGAATCCATTAAAGTGATTTCAAACGATTCGTTTATAATCCGTTTCAAATTTTCTTCTACAAAAACTCTACAGCCCTTCTTGAGCGTTGGCCTCCTCCAACTCTCCTAGTCCTTGACGTCATTTTCTAGTGTCCAAATCGTAGAAATTAATCTGCATCTTTTTCCACTTCATCCCTCCATCTTAGTCTGGGTCTTCCGATTTTTCTTCTTCCTAACGGCTGGCTGGTCATCATTTTTTTTAGAATCCATAGATTTTTTTTATGCCATGAATATTGTTTTCATTTCCTTTCTTATGTTGTTTTTTTTTCCTTAGGGCTGTCCGTACTGAAATTCATAAAACCATACTGAAACTACTCCCATTTGGTAAAATACTAATTACAAAACGGCTAACGCAATCACAATGCCATACATTTCTACACCCGTTGCGTAATGTAACATTACGCAACGGGTGAAATGAAAGTAGTATGCAAGGACAGAAATAAATGGCGGTTGATCTGTAATGCTGGCGTCTGAGGCTTTAAAACAAAATCACTTTTTTATGGAATATGTTTAGTAGCTTTTTAATTTTTTTACTGTTTAATTGTTCAGTGATTATTTGTTTTTTTGTTATACTCAAATGTAATTAATTGCTTATATTCCTTGAGTTATAGGTTAGTATGAGGCTGACCACCCATACTGTAAAAAATAGTTCACTTTGCCAATGTCACCCGTGTTTCAGGGAAGGTCGGCAAGAGTTGCAGGGCTTATGTCCATTTGAGAATTGGGTTTTTATATTGCAGGTCCACATGCGGCATGTGTGAGCGCGAAATTATACGTGTCTGCTTGTGGGAATGCATTTGATATGAATCTCAAATGATACATATCCTTGCAGCTTAGATTTAGATTTAGACGCAACCGGTAACCGTGTTGAAATGAAAATGTGCGCATGCGCATTGTCAGAATTGGAACCATTTTTTAATTTCAAATATCAACCTTGAATGAAGACCTGTCAATCCAAGATGGCCGCAAGCGATCAGCTGATTAGGCTTCATACAATATTACTGATATTTGGTAGGTAGGAATTACTGTGGTGATGAGACTTCCGGCCCTGTTCAGATGAAAATAAATATATATTTTATGTGTAGAGTCAAATAAAAATTGTTAATAGTGCTAAAATTTATCGAATTTATTTATCGGAATGCTCCAAATAAAGCTTTCCTTTTTTCAAAGGAAAATAAAAGGCTTGAAAGAAAAACAATACAAAAAAATTATCCACAAAACATAAACAAACTAAAAAAGTTACTCGGTTAATCGGTGAGTATGAGGTTGATCACCTATGCTGTACAAACTTGGTTCACCTGCCAATACAATTGCAGGTCATATGTATGTTTATTTGAGTTTTGGGTTTAAATGTTTAAGCTTATATGCAGGATGTAAAAGCGCGACCTTATATGTGTCGGCTTGTGGGCATGAATTCAATATGAAACCTAAATATAATTTATCTTTACAACTTAGATTAGATTAGATAATCGAAGGGAATGATAAATCACACGTTTTGACAAAGGTAATGTTTTAATTACTTCAAATGGACGATTACATTTTAATGACTTTTATTCACTATTTTGTTAATTCTCTATGGTCGTAGAAAAAGTATTGTATGCCACTGCACGTAATTAGCCTTTTCAACACTCGTGCTTTCTATTGTGCCATTCGGCTGCGCCTCATGGCACAAACTAGCACTCGTGTTTCAAAGACTGTCATTACTAGGCAGTGGCATAAATAACTATTCTCATTTGCCGAAACCCATCTAGTACAGCTGTAAGACAACCTGTAGGAAAATGACGTATTAATTGCATGGCTTCTGTTCATTTTAAAATCCGAGTTGTATTTATTTCATATACGAATGGCTGTGGTAGTAAATTGAAATGAAGTGTGTGTCTGAAATTAAGTATATAATAATAGGTTGCACTAGTACGCGTGTGTATAGAAGGATTAAGCACCCGCTAAAGTGATCTCTGGAACTTTCACAGCACTTTGTTTATAAGATTATAATATAATAAGGATGATTTTAAATAATATATTAGGATGATTTATTTGTTTAGCTTTGTTTTTGAGTGAATCCCACCTCAACAGCCCTCTGCGAGCTTAATCGTTGCTATAGAAAGCGCCAATAGTCAAGCAAGATCCAGTTGCTGTAAGGTTAGATGGACCTTTGGTGACCAGTCTTTGGTAAACGTATATGAACTTTTCAACCCAGCGTAGAGCATATTTGAAACCACAAATGGTATATTTTGTGTGCTCCGCTGGGATTCAAACCCACAACCTTCCAGATTTACGAGTCCAAAGCGTAACCACTAGACTACGAAACGGTCATTCCTTTGAAGATCTAAGTATTTAGTTCATTAAATAAAAGTGACAAATCTTGCCACACAGAAATAATATCAAGAAATGAACTTAAAAATCTTTTCAAAAAGAAAATAATTTAAAATTAAATTTTACTTCCATAAGCATAAAAAAGCAGTGATTTTATTCAGGGAACGATAAAAATACAAAAGATCACCATGTGAGATGACAACGTGGGAGATATTTTCTATTTTTCAAATGCACCAAAAATATGAGCTGCACCTTTCAAATGCACGGTGACTTTAGTACCGCTTAGTCCTGTTGAATACATTTTATTTTTCGTGGTTAAAAGTGAAGGGAATTTTGTTTATTTTTTCATGATATTTTTGTAGTTGAAAATAGTGAATTTAAAGTCATCCTGCACCTTTAAAGGTAAGCTTAACGTTTTTTACAATTTTTGTTCTTATTTTACAAACATTTGAAAATCAAGATTTCTTTGCACAGATTCAAAGTATTCATGAATGTAAAAAATAGCTTGTCAAGCTAGTCAACACAATGGGATAGAGTTCAGTCGTATTTTGTCGCTCAGCTGGCAATTCTGTATAAATTGACCCTTTTTTTGTCAGTGGTTCATCATCCATTCTTTCTCGTTGCCCAAACCATCTTAGTGACTCCTTTGTACTTTAACTATCATATTCTTGTTCATACCTTATTCTTGTTCATATCCTAATTATTAAGAACTTTAACAGTACCCGTAGTACGAGTTTTTTCACAATACTCGAAGTATTGAGAATTCGAGAAAAAATAATGTGAGCTTGAAAAGCACCTCTGGCGAAACAAGTTTCGCACATACATTTTTCTCGAATACTCAATACTTCGAGTATTGTGAAAAAACTTGTACTACGGGTACAGTTGTTGCCGTATTGTTGTTCAAGTTGTAGTACATAAAAAAACACAACTAAACCAACAAACCCAAACGAATTTGAATGAATTAGAACTGTGATATTTTTCTAAATAAATGGTATATTTTTGGTGCTTCACCGGGATTCGAACCCACAACTTCCATTTAGGAGTCCAAAGTGTTACCACTTGGATCGGTTTAGATTTATAATATTGTTTTGTTATTATTTATGAAATAACTGGAGTGAAAAATTCCTCCCGACATTTGCCGCCTCCCTTTAGGCGCCTGAATGTTTAATGAGAGCTCCTCTAGCGCCCCCTATGTGCCTATGTATTTATTTCCATAGTTGTGAACAAAAAATCGTCACAGAAACAGTCGCCACAACGGCACGCAAGCCGCATAACTTCCTGATAAATAAATAAACGATTCAATAAAGGGGTCGGCTTGTTTTATTGAAACGATAAGGGAAATGCATTGCACTATTTTAAAGAAGTGTAATGTATAATTATGATATGATTATTTAGAGTAGGTAATATCATGTATAAGGTAATGTATTATTGTAATATAATATTATTAGAGATTATTATTGCTTCACTGGTCAGTCTGGTTTTGTCTCTCGCCTTGTAAACACTGAAATGGAATAATACATCACATTGAAACCAAGACTCATCTGTTCGTCTGATTGATATCCCCCATCCACAATAAACATCCCCAAAATACATCACAGTGGCGCAGTCAGGATAAAGAAGAACCATATAAAACGGGATAAAAATTTTTTTTGGAAGAAATAAAATAATATTGTTGCAAGAGCAACATGTGGGAATCTTCGAGAAGGAAGAAGGATCTGAAGACTGAGGATCACGAAGCCAGCTGAGGCGAGGTTGCTGCAGGGAGAACTGGAAGAAGTCTGAAGAGAAGGAGCGGTTTTCTTCAAGAGGAAGAGAACTCACGGAGCCAAGAGGAATCGCTGCAGGGAGTTACTGCAGCGGTTTTCTTTTCAAGAGGAGAGGATCCAACTGGGGCGGAGTGCTGCAGGGAGTACTGCAGGAGCTGGGAGCCTTGAGGGTCATTTTCCTGGAGGTGACTGCTGCAGGGAGTGGAAGCCACTTTCTGAGGGTCACGTAGGCGTTTCCTGGACTGTCGGACGCAGAAGCAGATAAGATTTTTGTTTTCTTTCTTTCTGCCGTTTCAGACTATGGAGGGAACACTGAGGAGTCTAAGTCCTTTTTGCCATAGGACTGGAGATTGGGATGTCTTCAGACTTCGGCTCGACCAAGTCCTCATTTTGTATGATGAGAAGTTTTTAACTGAAGAACGCAGAAGGGCTGTTCTATTATCGTCTCTCACCAAGGAGACTTTTCAGACGGTGTCTGACCTATGTTTTCCGAAAAAGATTTCGGAGGCAAAATTCGAGGAGTTGATTGATATTATTGGGGGTCATTGTGGGGTAAAAAAAAATATATTTGAGTATAGGGAGTCATTTTATTCATGTAAACAGCTCGAAACCGAGTCAATTAAGGATTATATAGTTAGATTGAAAAAAATTGCGGTAGACTGTAAATTTGAGAATAGATTGGAGGCAAATTTGAAGGATATATTTTTAATAGGTATCAGACAGAACAAAATAAAGCAGAGAATATTTTTAAAAGCAATGGAATTGAAATTATCTGAATGTGTAGAATTAGCGAGAACAATGGAACATTTGTGTGGTCAAAACAATTCAGAAAGTATAAATTTAATGAGTTCGTGTAATTCGAGGGATTCCACAGAAACTCGGAAGTCAAGGGATAGACAGCGAAATTCTGAAATCAAGCGAAATAATTCAAATGATAGTAAGAAATCTATTTTTAGACATGCAAGTATTTCAAGTGATAGGAATAATAATTATAAATGCTTTAACTGTGGTAAATTCGGTCATAAACAAAATGCATGCAAGTTTTTAAATAAAAATAATAATAATATTAAATGCTTTAAATGTAACAAATCTGGTCATTATGCAAATAAATGCAAGTTTCGAAGAATAAATACAATAATGGCCATTAATGAGATGGATGGTCCCATTTTTTTAAACGTAAAGGTAAATGATACAGATCTAAAAATGATTTTAGATACGGGTTCTGGGGTGACTATTATTCCTTGGCACATATTTAATGAACATTTTTCAAATATTAAGTTAGAACATTGTGATTTGAAATTATCAAGCTATGATGGTACTCAACTACAAGTAAAAGGTCGTAAGTACATGAGAGTAGAATATCAAGGAAGTAAAGAGTACATAGAAATAATTGTTGTATATAAAGGGTCGTCTTCTTTATTAGGTCGGAATTTTTTGAATACTTTTAAAATAAATTCATTCAATGTTAGCGATAATATTTATTCAGTAGGAAATAATAATACGAATTATAATGCAGATTTTTTTTCTAGTATGAGAAAAAAATATCCAGCTGTTTTTGAGAGTAAAGCAGGTACTTTTAAAAATTTTGAAGCGGAGATAGAAGTTATAAAAGACTTTAAGGCAAAATTTGTTAACCCGAGGCCAATTCCTTTTAATTTGAGAATAAGGGTAGAAAAAGAAATAGATCGCATGTTACAAGAAGGTATTATTGAGAAAGTAGAGACTAGTGAAATGGCAAGTCCAATAGTGATTGTGAAAAAAAAAAATGATGAAATCAGAATATGTGCCGATTTTAAAAATACTTTGAATCCAATGTTAAAAAAAATAAAGTACCCGTTACCTAGAGTAGAAGATTTAATAAATAGAGTAAATGGAGCAAAATTTTATGCAAAATTAGATTTGAGAAATGCTTTTTCTCAAATTAGGTTGTCGGAGGAGTCGAGAAATCTTTGTGTGATTTCGTCACCATTTGGGTTATTTAGGTACAAGGTACTTCCTTTTGGTCTCACGACGTCACCAGCGATATTTAGCAGAGCTTTATATTCGGCAATTCAAGGGTTGGATGCGATAGCATTTATGGATGATTTGTTAATTTATGGGAATACATTGCAAGAATTGGAGAAGGCAACGGAAGAGGTAATTAAGCGTTTAGAACGTAGTGGATTTAGTGTTAATTTACAAAAATGTGAATTTGGGTTGACAGAAGTTGAATATTTGGGATTTCGAATATCAAGGGATGGTGTGAAACCACTTCAACATAAAGTTGTTCCGTCAAAGGATAATAAAGCAGATTTTTTGTCGAGGTTACCAATGAGTAGTACGGATAATGAGGGGGAAGATAATATTGAGATCATAAATGAGATAAACATTGAGGATGTTGAAGGAGAATTTTTAAACTGTATTGCAGTAGAAACAAATTTAAATGTAGAATGCATCAAGGAAGCATCTCGAAATGACAAGGTCATTTGTGAGATAAAGGAGTATTTAAAAACAGGGTGGCCAAATAAATCCAAAATGACAAATGGATTGGTAAAATGGTGGTTTTTAAGAGAAAAGTTAAGCGAATCAAATGATTGTTTATTTTATGAAAACAGATTGGTAATACCATTGGCATTAAGGGAAGATATTTTGAAGTTTATTCACAAATCTCACATGGGAATTGTAAAAACGAAAACTTTGGCTAGAAATTATTTTTTTTGGTTAGGGATGAATACAGAAATTGAGAAAACAGTGAGAGAATGTACACAATGTGCAAGAAATATGGGATCTCCAGATAAAGTCGAGTTGAAAAGTTGGCCGGTAGAACAACATATTTGGAAAAGGATACATTTAGATTTTTTCGGGCCGCTAGCAGGAAAATATTTTTTAGTCGTAGTAGACGCAGCATCAAATTGGATAGATGCTGTAAAAGTTGATAAAATTGATGCAAGGCATACAATTAGAGAGTTGAAGAGAATATTTTCAGTGTTAGGTATTCCAAGTTGCATTGTAACGGATAATGGTACGGCATTTACATCAGTAGATTTTCAAAGGTTTTGCAAAAATTTAAATATTAAGCATTTAACTTCAGCAGTAAATCACCCAGCGTCAAACGGTTTGGCGGAGAATACGGTAAAAACAACAAAAAGTTTTTTAAAAAAAATTATGAAAAATGGTATGTTTCCTAACGATTATGAAGATAAGCTTTTGGAATTTTTAGTAGATCATAGAAATGCACCATCATTAGCAACAGGGATGGAGCCGAGCGTGCTTATGATAGGTAGAAAAATAAGATCCATTTTTGATACAGTAGTGCCTGGGGAGAAATCATTTAAAAAGACGGGGAGAAAGGTATGTGTTTTTAAAAAGAGAAATCAGGAAAATCAACAAAGGAATTACAGGGGAAGAAAGATTAAAGGACTATTCAGAATTGGACAAAAGGTAATGACTAAGGATTTCAGAAATGTAGGGAAGTGGGTTCCATGCATTATATTTAAAACATTGGGAAACAGGATTTACTTGGTAAAAGCTGGAAATCAGATTTGGAAAAGACATCATGATCAGATTTCCGGAAGAAAGGTGTCTTGGGAGGATGAGTCTGACAATGACCTGGGGTTGGGTCAGCTGTTGGATGAGGCAGGACAGATCTCTAATGACTCGGGTGTTTCCAGGTTCCAACCATGGTCGGAGCGCCTGCGTCCGAGGGGGGAGAACCGCCTGCGGTACCCAAGATGAAAGAAGATGAAATTGTATAAGATATAATTTTTATTGATATAATATGTTATAATGATAAGTATGATAAGTATGATATATTGTAATGTAGATTCGTCATTTAGTGAGGGAGGTGTAATGTATAATTATGATATGATTATTTAGAGTAGGTAATATCATGTATAAGGTAATGTATTATTGTAATATAATATTATTAGAGATTATTATTGCTTCACTGGTCAGTCTGGTTTTGTCTCTCGCCTTGTAAACACTGAAATGGAATAATACATCACATTGAAACCAAGACTCATCTGTTCGTCTGATTGATATCCCCCATCCACAATAAACATCCCCAAAATACATCACAAGAAGAAAAATATTTTTCATTGACGGTATTTAAGTTACAATAAAATACAATGCATTGTCATATAATATGCATAATATGTGATGGTACATATTATTATTTCCATTTTTCCAAAAGGTAAGAAAAAAACAGATTTTTCACTGAAAACATACCAAGACTTTGATGTGGCCTCGTCAATAAAATTCGGCAGACTGCATTATCTGGGTTACATGTAGAGGATGGACCATCAGAAATGATGGTTGTGTTGACAAAGGGGCGCAGGACAGTTTGAAGACCTAGATTAAGGTGGTGGTGGAATTGTAAAATCTTAGAATTCCATCTTTTTGTCTAGTGACGCTTGAAAGGTTCTTTCGCGCATGGATACCAGTACCCTTAGTACGAGTTTCAAAACTTGAGAAAAGTAAAGTTTACGGAAAATATTAAAGAGTGATTTCTCCCAAAATCTGCCGTTTTTGTTTCTTACACTTTATGGTCTTGGCAATAGAGTTACAGTAATGAAAAAATTCAATTTTTAAAACTAGTAGTGCATTACAAATTAATAAACTCACAAGTGAATTAAAACAAAGTTTTTTTTTATTTATTTTTTTAATTGTAAGTTTTCACGAAGTTACTGCAAAAAACCTAGAGAAGAAAATCAAGTTCAAACAAACAAAAACGGCAGATTTTGGGGAAAATCGATCTTTAATAATTGCCGTAAACTTTACATTACTCAAGTTTTGCAACTCGCACTAAGGGTACAGAGTCAAACTCTTGATGTTCATCAATAGGTTTATTTCGGCTTCATAATAAGAAAATAAAATATGGACACTACTTTTTATTATACAGGGAAGACAATCTCTCGGTGGAAGGAGAACATTTGTTTCAATAATCTGAGGCAGTGGTTTGGCAGAAGCACAAGTTCCCTTTTTTGTGCCGCAGTTTCAAATCGCTATGATGATTGCCAATCTTCGCTGAAGAGACACGGGAAGAACAAGAACATAAAAATATAACATTAGGGATAGAAAGGGTGTAGAATTTAACACCTCAGCGTTTAAATCAACTTGCACCAAAAGTCCATATCGCACATAAATTACAATTACAACCAGTGGCGTGCATCGCATGCGGCCGCGCCGGACACGCGTGCAGGCGCGAAATGTGACAAAACAATGGATTTATAGCGCGCGGGGCGATCAGATCATTTCCGACGGGGCGATCGTGAAAACGCCCCGCTAATTTGTTATACGCCTCAACTGATATTAAAAATGGTAAACCGGTAAATTAACAGCTTTAGGGAGGTTTTCATAGTCCTGCTGCGTTTTATTTTTTTAAATCCTCTTGTACTAGTGATAAATATTTGGATGACGTTGAATTTTTAATGCATCTAAATCTAAACTAAATCTAAATCTAAGCTGCAAAGATATGTATCATTTGAGATTCATATTAAATGCATTCCCACGAGCAGACATGCATAATTTCGCGCTTAGACATGCTGCATGTGGACCTACAATATAAAAACCCCAATCTCAAATGAACATAAGCCCTGCAACTCTTGCATCGTAATTATTATTGCACGTTGTGGGTTTCCGTTACTTAATCAAAAACGCTTTCTGCAGTTTAATGCTCTGTATTATCAAAAGGACGAATTTTTTTTTTTATTAATTATTTTTCATTTTCGAATTGAATAGATCTTAAGCCTTTGTTGCAAAGATAAATATTGATATCTTTGCAATACAACTTTCATTAAAAATTTAAGACCACAAGCAGACTCGCCAAAGAAAACTTAAAAAAAATTATGATAAATAATAATGAACAAAATTTTTGTAGGTGCAATGATTCCAACCATTTTAAATTTATTTAAAAATTAATAAACACGCTTAATTTTCTTCATTACTGTCACTCATTTAAAAAACAAAACGCAACTAAACTACACATATAGTGTAACTTCTTGCATGCATTATCCCCGAAGGGATCGCAAGTGGCGATTCGGGACCCATTTATTTTCACGCATAAGGAGGCCATTCTAAAATTCACTTAGATCATAAGGCTTAAGAAACAAAAACGAAAGGTACCTATATGCCATAGGGTATATAACACTCTTAATGAAAAAAAAACTATCAATTTGAATAAAAGCAATATCACACAAAATTTCGTTACAGCAATTGACAAAACTGTGACAGCGCAAAACTAGTCCACGATCCCATCGATCTCCACCATACGCAAATGAGAATTGCCTTGGCTCTTCACCCGGTAACCCAGAGCTCGGGAATTTCATTTCGCGTAGTCTGCTCGCTCTCATGTCAGCTGTAATATGGAAGGCAGGAAGAAGCCCGCCAACGCCAACGGTAGAAAGCGCGCAATATTTCGCCATTGTTCCCTCAACAAAACCCACGAGTCGAGAAGCTTGTTCGCCCCTTCAGGTATTCTAACTCTAAGATGTTCAGCCAGGTTATTTTTTGTGTATACAGCATGAATTTGGTTAAATTAAAACAAAAAAAATACATTGTCTACTGGCAGGCATGCATTTAATACAGCGGAATCTTTGCAGAACTCCACTTAAAAAAACATAATGTTTTATTCTTTATCTGAAGATGGTTAAGAGGCGGAAACCGGTAAAAACTCATTATTTGTTTAATTAGCAAGTAAAAAAATATCAGTGCAATACAACAATGTTTTTTTGAAAATTTACTTTTTTTTTTAATCTGTAAAATGTTAAGATTTTTGTATATTTTCAAAACGTAACCATAAAAAATACAAAAACTGTGTGTTTTAAAACATTTTGAAGTGACTTATAATTTTTTAACTTTAAATTTTTACAAATAATTATTAAATACGCTTGATTTTCATCAAGGCTACACTCGTACTAAGACCACCAAGATTCAGAAACAAATTTCAAAGAACGAGATTTTTTGGAAACGCCATCTAAATAAAAATAAATTACTTATATTGTGTGGTTATAATTGAGAAACGCCTGAGCATCGTAGAGTTAAGCTTCTACGGCATGAACGCTCCTGTACAGTAATATCCTTTCACAGTACAAGATTCTTTATGCTCGCCTCTTGTGTTTCAGCCATATGATAATATGTCCCATACGAATCATTTACTCAGAAAGGAACGATATTGTGAAATAAAATTATTTGTTATGAAAATGCGGTCGTAAAATTGTAAGACTTCTCTCTAGAAAGTTGTTACATTTTGTCGTATTTCACTAAACACAGCAGCATTGTTATTTTTTATATTATTTTTGTTGTTAAAAAAAATACCTTAGTCTTTGTCATTTTTTCGAAGAAAAAAAAGCAAAATTGCTGGAAAAAAAAACTGCAATACCTACATAATAAGCATTACTTATCTAGTTATTGAAAATATGAAGCTTCATGTTACATTGAAAGTAAACCAACGTATCTATTGTTATAAAAACATCGAAATACTCTTAGAAAAAAGGTTTATGCTGATACCAATCGTCAAAAAATATTTTTAAAATGTAAAAAAAAAAAATTCGAGCAAAAAAAAAAAAAAAGAATAAAGTGAATTAAAACAATGTTTTACCATTTATATTTTTAAATATTTATAAAAATGGACTTTCACTGTGTTAACAGATCAACACTAAAAAATATTTAAAAAAAATACATTAAAAAAAATCAACATAACATTTTACACATTTCATCAAAATTTACTACTGTTAAAATATAAGAATTAAAAAAAAAATAGTTGTACATTTTTTTAAAGTTGTTATTCATGTAAAATTTATTTTTTCTATATAAAATACAATATTATTTTTATTTTTCATATGAAATGCACGCGCCTTTTTATCTCTCATGTTTCTACTCCCCGCTAGATGTCGTTGCTATGCACTTTTCATACCAAACGTCACACGACAGTCTGCTCAGTAGGGTGGATCGCTATAATATAATATTATTATTATGATGGAAAAAATAAAATCTTGTGTTTTCAAAATGAATTATTACGGAAAAGATGCTCTGTGGGGTAATAAAATTAAATAAAAAAAATCTCAATGCTAATACACAATCCTGCTCCAAGTCGTACACATATTTAAAAATACATAAAATTGATCGTTGTTTTTTCTTATATATGAGAAACAAATACAAAATAAAACTGGACGGAATATAATATCATCGATTCAAAAGACATAAAATAGCTATTATTACTAGTTATTTTTCTTCAATTCAAGGAATAAGATGAGGGGCTCCTTGCAACTATGTGTTTGTATTATTTAATTTTTTGTGTTCTTTGTGACATTATAATATCAGTGAAATCGAACTGCTGTTAATAGGCAAAGGTACAATATAGAAAATATTGGGTGTTATTTGCAATCCTTAATAAGCAAGTAAGATATCCTCTACCAGGGTGTTTTTGTTTTCCCCATGACAAAAAAGTTATTTTTGTATTCTTACGGCGCTTATAGCTTGTATCCTTTGCTTGCAGGGACAGCAGTCACAAAACGGCGCTTTATAAATCATCATCTTCATCATCATCATCATTATCGTAAAAGAGCTTCTTTTCGTAATACGCCGAACTAGAAGTTCTGAATTTAGGATTTCGATCCACCCTACTGTAGGTACAGTCTCTTTACGTCTTATTTTTAAACTTGTAACTGATTATTATGGCTGACGTTGTTAGCAATTCTTGTACGGAAATTCCTTGTGAAGGATCTGACGTCATAACAAAGGGCTTGCTGAAACTTTCAGCAACATTGTTTATTTTTCCGTGTCTTACCTAGTACCTTGTCACTACTGGTTACTTGAATTTTCATATTTCTGCATATTTAAAAACATAGAAAATAATGTTTTGAAATATGCAGTTACAAAACAATCTAAAATAGGACCTAAAAAATTAATTCAAATTAATGTTCACTCTGTAGAAAATAAAGAATTACTCTAAAAGTCTAAAATAATAAAATATATCTTAAAAAATATATGTACAATGTTCGATAAGAGAAGGAAAAAATGTTTAATGATATGAGTTACACTATATGTGTAGCTTAGTAAATAAATAAATATCCAAGGCTAATTTATGTAAAAGTAAAAGCTTAGAACCCAAAAATGCTATTCAAGGAAACAAGGCAACTAAGATGCAAGTATAGTGCAGTTTACTACCGCGTTGCCCCCAAACGGGTCGTGCGTGGGCGTGTGGAACCTTTTAATTTTCACAGGTAAGAGAGCCGGCCGTTCGCCAACCACTTCAATTGTTTTTGTGGTGGTTTCCAAGCTCCCGATCTGCCTCTTTTTTCTTGTGAAGGCTGAGTAAGCCTTGAAATGAACGCCGAAACAGAAAATCATTTCTGACACTATTAGTATTGAATCCTAGTCCTGTGACATGGAACGCAAGCATTCTTCTAACTTAACTCAACCAGATTACACTACAAAATAATCTTCAAAACAAGCTTCGTTATATTTCATCACAAGTTTTGCCCTCTTCAAACTTAGCGTCCACCTTGACAGTTTCCTTTTTACTCGAAAGGAATTTTCCAGAAGAACTCTTGACCCGATGCAGCGCGCAGAGAGACACTCTGCCTGAGAACGTTGTCACCTTAAGAGTGAAGAGAAGAGGAAAGAGCAAAGTAGAGTGAAGCAGAGCAAAGAAGAGTGAGGCTTCCAGGACACTCCTGAAAACTAGCTTTCTCACCCTTTTTAATCAGCTTACAGGAAAAGTTTTCACTACTTGTCTAATTATTCTATAAGCCTCTACCATTTTCAGCAGAAAAGAAAATGGAAATAGTGGCAACTTTAGACAGTATTTTAATTAAATAATTCATGCTGGATTTTGTTAAGGTATTGCTTTGGACATCTATTCAGATTGTTTTTATTTTTTCTGCAACGAAACGATAATTGAAAAAGTTTTGATTTAGGCGTTTCATTTGGAAAGGCTTTTACTTCTACAATAACTACAATTTTTTTGATAATCTACCTACTCGAAACAAAGTAATGATTGCGGTAACATATTCAAAGGAAAACTTCCTGAAGCCTTAAAACAACTAAAATATTTATTTTTAAACCTTTATTTACTTTTTACATTTGCATTTGACCGGTTTGCAGTCTAATGGTTAATTCAACGGGCTCGCAAACGGAATATTGTGAGTTGAATTTCCGTCAAAACACAATTTGATAATATAAAATTAGTCTTTGCATCGACAACAAATATTTTATTTCCTTTTCCAAAAACCGGTCTCTCTTAGCAATTACACCCTTAAAACAATTGGGTTTATTGAGGTTTGACGCTTTTTAACAAAATTGCAAAAGCCTATTCACGTGCGATTCACACAAAAAAAGCTCAAGTAATTTAGAGGTACTTGTACACTTTTTTTTTCTTACTTTTTCCCATTTCTCAATTATATACTGCTCACCTTAATCTCTTGTTTCGCTTCGAAATAAAACACAAATACTTATAAGTACCTACATCATTAGAAGTATTGTTTGCTAAGATGCATTTTGTTCCCGACTCTTAGAGAGGTGCTTTCTTTTAAACGAAAATAAATTGAACCCTAAATACTACCGACGTTTTCTTTCTAATTGGATCTTGTGTTATCCGACTTGATCCCGTCTTGTACGATCCTTAGTCGTCTTTCAGAAACAATTCGATCTAGAACAGTCCACACGCGAAAAAATAACAAGAAACTGCCTTGTACAGTGCGCAAGAAAAAGAGAGTAATTGTAGCGATAGGATGTATTTCAAAGAAATAATGTGAGAATGGAAGTACGTGATTGTATTTTGATACTATGAAAGTTAAATATGAACTCTAAAATATGATTGTGAAATGAATAAATGATTTTATTTTTATTTAGTTACAAACAAAAATAACGAGTTGTGACCGGTTTCGGCCTCTTGGCCATCCTCAGAGAAACTGAAATCTTAAAATAATGGGAGACTATATAAAGCAAAATGAATATTATACACACAGTAGAATTTTTTAATAATTAAAATGGAGTTCTACAATGTTTCCGCTAAAACTTTTCAAAAATTGAATAAATGATTTTAATTTGAGATGAAAGAGCTGCGAAAAATGATAGAAGATACTTTAAAAGAAAGAGAGTGTAAGGTAGGAGAGGATGTGAGGACAAATGTTTAAAATAATTTAATGATATGGTTCACTTTGCCAATGTCACTTCTGTTTCAGGGAAGGACGGCAAGAGTTGCAGGGCTTATGTTCATTTAAGATTTTTTTTTTATGTTGTATGTCCACATGTAAGTGCTTAGAAAGATTATCTATATTTTTTGGGAATTTGGACAAAAATTACGATGAACGCTTGATAAACAGTCTCTACAATGGAAGTTTAAGCAACCTTAAACGTCAATGTATCATTACAAAATAATAATTAGGTATATTAGGATGGTTTTTTTCGTGAGCGTTTTTTGGTGTGAATCACATCTCTCTTGAGATAAATTAATCTTGAAAAAAATAAAGTTTTAAAAGCCTCTTGGTCTCTGCAAGCTTGGTCGTCGCTATAAAAAAGCGGCAATTCTCAAGCAAGACCCACTTACTGCAAGGCAGGAAGGACCTTTGATGACACCGGTATTTGGTAAAAAACTTTTAATCCAGCGAACTCACAACCTTCCATTTACAAGTCCAAAGCGCTACCACTAGACTACGGATCGGTCAACTTATAGATTATAGGATTTCCTTGTTTTCTGACTTGATCTCGTCTTATGCGATTCCAAGTCGTCTTTCCCAAAACACAATTCGATCTAGAAGAGTCTACACGCGCAGAAAAAACAACAAAAAGTTTGGCTCGTTCGAGTACATTTGTGGGAGGATAGAGTGGTCTTTGATGTCCCTTTTGTACATGCTCAGTCATTAATCTGGGCCCCACCCTTACGTACAGCCAGGAAGCCCTAAGGGTGGCTTGAATTTATTTTCCCTTCCTCGAGGCGTTCTCTCTTCCCTCCTCCTCAATATAACAAACACATTATAAAATTGGAAAACATTTTTATTTTTATTTCGTGCACTTTTCGTCTGATGTCGTTTTGTAAGGCCCTGAGAGGTTTCTCAGTTTCCGATCGGTTTTGAATATTTTCCTCTTCGTTTCCATGTATTTATTTCCGTTTAATTTACATAACATTCCCGATACTTTTTCAAGAATAACATGTAAATGTATCCCCAGATATATCATGAGTGCCACTTAAGTCCAATTGGGAAAAATGAGTTTAAAGTTTATTGAAGACTTATCTAATCTAATCTAATCTAAGCTGCAAGGATATATACCATTTAAGATTTATATCAAATGCATTCCCACAAGCAGACATGTATAATTTCGCGCTAACACATGCCGCATGTGGACCTACATTATAAGAACCCATCTCAAATGAACTTAAGCCCTGCAACTCTTGCCGTCCTTCCCTGAGACAGGGGTGACATTGGCAAAGTGAACCATTTTTTCACAGTATGGGTGGTCAGCCGTTACTGCAACTTATAATTGTCACAAAATAAAGCGTCACGTAAATCTTTTATGAATCTTGTTGTTGTGAAAGGTTATCAACATATAGCATATATAAAATATTATAGAATGGCATATTTCTCCATTAACACATATTTTTGACTTGTGGTACCCTAGATCTGAAACAAAGTGTATTTCTTCACTTGTTTGATTTTACAGTTAAATTTGTATTTTTTAAGCATTGGCGTTGCTTAAACATATTCTCAATGCAGATATGTACCTACAAAGCTACAATTTCCATTTACAAATCTGTAAAATAAGACAGATAAAGATTTTCGTTTTCATTTTGAACATCACCTTTTTGTAATTGTTTTCGTCAAACGAACCTATCATAAGAATAAGGCATTTTAGGATTTTTACTCCTACAGCTCATTCGTTGACAAAAAATCTTCAGAGTAAAAAGAAATCGAACTATCTAACAAAAAAAATGTTAAATCTCTACCCTAGCAATCTCGTCATATTTATAAATCATGTAGGTAGATTGAAAGAAATAAAACATAGCCGCGAGTGATCAGCTTATCAGGTTGTAAGAGGTTCTTCATCCAAATAATGAACATTTGATAGAGAAATCAGCTGATAACGCGCAGCCATGTTTTATCGCTTCCCATATGATCGGTAGATACATCGAAACTTCTCACCCTGTTAAAATAATTACTACCTCTCCGAAATACCAATAACATCAAAATGACGCATTACAAGGGCGCTGTAAACTGTGAGTTAGACAATAGACAATTGACTTCAGTAATCGAGCCATCAAATAGCAATACATCTCCGTGTTTCGTAATTACGCATCAAATAGTGAGAATTAATACTTGGTAACGATACATATAACTCCAGGTTAAATGCTTCAATTCTAATACCCGGGTGTTTCAATTTTATCTAAGCGATTTTACACTGAATGTAAAGGACAAACTTATGAGAGTCGTACATTCCTTGACTTATAGGTTGGTATGAGGCTGACCACCCATACTGTAAAAAATGGTTCACTTTGCCAATGTCACCCCTGTTTCAGGGAAGATCGGCAAAAGTTGTAGGGCTTATGTTCATTAGAGGTTTGGATTTTATTTATAAGTACACATTCAGCATTTGTAAGCGCGAACTACACGTGTGTGTTTGTGGGCATGCATTTGAGAGCTTTAAATGAATATACCCTTGCAACTTAGATCATAGATTATAGTATGGGTAATTTTTTTTAATCGAAGCTAAGTTTAAAACACATGGACATAAAATAAGGTTGTTTCGTTTACAGCTTATATTAATAAAGAGCTAAAATTATAACTTTATGTTTCTTCAGTTGAAGTGAGGGTTTCCCAGCTCCCAAAACGATTGTTACTCATTTCTTGTGAAGGCTGTGTAAACCTTGCCAGTATTTTATTTTGGTTTTGAAACAAACATCAACACGGGAAATCATTTCTCACACCCTCTGCAAGATTCGAAACCGAGCTCTCGGCATGGAATGCAGGCACTTTACTAAAAAAATATATGAAATTTGATGTACAGGCAAAGATTCAAATTAAATGTTAACTGGTGGGATAATAGCTATACGTGCTTCTAGGCCTATAATATAATTTAGACTATATATTATAGTCACGGCAGCCCACACCCTCTGCTGTCTTTATGTAACTGGCATTGACGCAACTACAATTACTGTGGCGGAGAGATTAACGGGCACATCTCACCATGAATCTGCTATAGGTGGAGACCAAATCAGCCGGGTGATGCACTCATCCTACGGCCGGGTTCAAAAGGAAAACTGATGGTTGCATTTAACATTGATACATGCGAGAAATGTGTTGAGCAAAAATCATCAAACGCTATTAAAAACAAAGTGATTTTTAGATGTATCTACAATAAGTTTACCAAAGGTTTTACAAATAAGAAGCACAATTATGAGTATAATGTAATGGTTTGTGTTAAACCACTGTGTCAATAAATTAATAATGTTACAAAAACTACAAAGCTATTGTTTTATTCTTTGAAACACAGTTTTATTTTCACCATAATTGACCGGTTTCACCATGACCGGTCCGTAGTCCAGTTGTAACACTTCGGACTCGAAAATGGAGGGTTGTGGGTTCGAATCCCGGCGGAGCACAAAAAATATACCATTTATATTTTCAATTTGCTCTTCGCTGGGTGGAAAATTCATAAACCTTTACCAAAGACCGGTTATCAAAAGTTACATCCAGCCTTACAGCAATTACTGGGTCTTGTTTGATTGCGCTTGAATTGGCGCTTTCTACAGCGACGACTAAGCTCGCAGAAGGCTCTTGAGGTGTGATACACACAAAAACAGCGCTCATCAAATAAATCAGCCTAATTTGGTGTTATTATTTATTATTATAATTGGAAGATTCGCATATTTAAAATGTGGAGAAAAAAAAAAGAGTACTTGAATTATAAAGGTGTAAAAAGAAACAAGTATGAGGTTGACCACCCATACTGTAAAAAAGGTTCACTATGCATCATCCCTGTTTCAGGGAAAGTTGGCAAGAGTTCGGGCTTATGTTTATTTGAGATTGGGTTTCCACACGCGGCATTTGTAAGCGTGAACTTAAACATGCCTACTTATGGAAATGCATTTAATATGAATTTTTAATGTAATTTCTTATCTTTGATACTTAGATTGTACATAGATTATATTATCTTTTACACGGTAAAGGTACATAGTTAGTGAACTTATACGTTTCACAATGCTGTTAACTAGAAATATCGTTGATAATCGGGAAGCCATTTTTTTATTTCCATGGGTAACTCCGAGGGATTTTTATCGTATCAAGTCTATTGCATTAGAATGCACGTAGATATGCATCTGACAGGATGAATGCGGTATTGGAGTCTTCACAACTTTCAGAACATCACCCCCTCTACGGCAAATAAATGGTCGTAGCACAATAAATAGCAATTGGGTAGGTCGCTCTCGGCTGGAACAGGGAAAGGGTTGCAGCACGAGCCCTGGTTGGGATGAGGGAGATGACGATTTATGCCCGATATTAGGCATTCGTTATTTGCTTTATGGGACCACAGAGACCTCTAGTAGGGTCTAGTACAGTTGCATCCCTTCAGCGCACCCTTACGGGAGGGTGGGTTTTTTTCAGCAGTTAGTCAATGTTGGGATTAATAAATAATTAACACATTTGGGATATGGGGTTGTCTAATGCTTATTGACATGATGTGGAAATACTTTGTAGTATGTATTAATTAGCCATGAAGTTGATTTACTTTATAAAATTCCCTTTTAACTCCTTTTCAGGAAAATTTGCTAAGAATTGCAGGGATTAATTTCATTCTGGGTAATGGCCTTTTATGTAAGTACACATGCAGCATGTATGCGCTCGCACTTATATATATTGGCTTGTGGGTGAGCGTCAATATGAATATATATTTGCAAATTCGTAGTCTAGTGATTAACGCTTTGGACGTGCAATCTGAGGGTAGTAAGTTCGTTTCTGAAATAGCACAAAAAATGGCATTTGATTTTTTTAAATTCACGTCGTCAAATTGAAAATTCATAATAGCTTCATCTAACATCACAGCAACTGGGTTTTACTGGAAAATCAAGCTTGTAGAGAGCTGTTGAAAAGTGATTCACACATAAACAGTGCTCACCGATATAAGCCATCCCAAGATTATTATCATTTGCTTGTGTTTTTTTTATGAAACAACGATAGCAAAATCAGCATTTTCAAAACTTTATTACAAATTTAGTATTAAAAACAATATTATGTCGGTAATTAAATCGCAAATCTCTTTTTCAGCTCGCATGCATATAATCCTTTCTTTTAAATACGGTCACTGTCATCCCTTTAAATCTCTTGACCAATGGCTATGTAGGGAGAAATATGTTCGCCCTTTTCTACCCTCCGCACACCCCCACCTATTAATCCCTTTGTGAAAGGGCTCTCCCATTTGTGAGGATATGAACTTTCACGTTTTTCCAAGCTTTGTGTTCGGGCCATTGCTATTCTAATTTTTTACCTAAGCGCTTTGAGCTCTGCGTCCCACTAATTGCAATAATTAATTTGTGTGACCTTTGAAAGTGCATTTTTTTCCTTCCCTTTTATTGAAACTTCTTAGTTAAATGCTCGGTTAGTAGAACACTTGAGTTCAATGACAGTGGTGTTTTTTATTTAGTTAATAATTATATTGTTTTTTTTCTTGATTTAAGGGTAAAACTGACCACCCATTCCGTTAAAAATGTGTTTCATTTTGTCATTGTCACTCCTGTTTCAGGAAAAATGACAACTGTTTCAAGGCCTATATTCATTTGAGATTTTGGTTTTTATTTAGAAAATAAAAACCCAAAAATAACATCTAGATTGAGTTAACGCGAATTAACATAATGTATATTGTCATTTAGATACATTTTTTTTTTTTTGGCGATGACATACATTAGGATACTTAAAATATTTTGAAATTGTTACTATGTAGTCAGTACTACGGCATAGAAAGTTGCCAAATGGCAAAACCCTTATACTATCGCTGGGACTTCATTTGCAAATTATGCAAATCCAGGCCGGGACTACCTGTGTCTCATTATAATAATAGCGCAATTAGACATGAAAGTTACTAGCCAGTTGACTGGGCCAATTATGCCAATTTAAACCTATTTATCTTTGGCCTAAAATATGCAAACACAGCAGGCCAATTATACAATCCATACCGACCTATCGCAATATTTTTCCAGTCGATATAATTTTTTTACTACACTGCGAAAGCTGAACCAAGAACATTTGAAGTGTGTTTATTTACAAATAAAAAATGAAAATATTTTTACTTTGTTTTATTCCACTTTTATTGTTATTTTTTGAGTCGTTACTAACATTTTTGGAGAACCTACTTATATCTCTTATTTTTCAGGAAAAAACAGCACAGTTGTAAGCCTTACATACGTTTAATGGCTCATCTATAATCTATAATCTAAGTTGCAAGGATATATTCATTTAAAGCTCTCAGATGTATGCCCACAAACCAACAAGTGTAGTTCGCGCTTACAAATGCTGAATGTGTACTTACAAATAAAATCCAAACCTCAAATGAACATAAGCCCCACAACTTTTGCCGACCTTCCCTGAAACAGGGGTGACATTGGCAAAGTGAACCATTTTTTACAGTATGGGTGGTCAGCCTCATACCAACCTATAAGTCAAGGAATATGAATAATAAATTACATTTAAATATAAAAAAGAACAAAACCTTACAAAGAAATCTATACAAAAAAAGTCAAAAATTTCCTATGCAAAAAATGTAGCAAATGAATACACCAACATTAGAAATCAACATTGCAGATTAGCCGCCACTTCTTCCTGTCCTTGCATACTTCTTTCATTTCATCCAGAGTCATAACCTTTTTCATACAAGTCCTCCTTTTATTATGACTCTGGATATCCCAGTCATTCGCTATTTCAGAGATTTGATCCTTCCATACTTTTCTCGGTCTTCCTCTACCACGACATCCATCTATTCTAGCAACATATACTTTCTTCGTCAATCTTTCATCACTCATTCTCTCCAAATGCCCGAACCATCTTAACATACTTCTTTTAATCTTCACTTTCACACTTTCCCTTACACCACATTCTTCTCTTACAAAATCATTTCTCACCCTGTCACTTCGTTTTTTCCCAATCATACTTCTTAGATAGTCCATTTCTACTGTATGGACTTTACTAATTTCCCTTTCACTCACCGTCCAGGCTTCACTTCCATACATCAAGGTTGGCACTAGTATACCACCGTGCACCGCCAATCTAACATTTTTTGAGAGATTTTGGTTCCTGGCGATGCAAGCGGTCGCACCCAGTACACACCTGCCTTTCATTATTCTTCTTTCAAATTCACCGGCCATTCTTCCATCTTTTTCAAACTTACTTCCCAAATATACAAACTCATTTACGACATCAACATTCATTCCATTAATTTTAAATTCATAATTCATATTTTCATCATCTCTTTCAAAAATCAAAACTTTCGTCTTTCTTGCATTCAACTTCAAATTATTACCTTTCAAAGCTTCGTTCAATCTAGAGAGCATCATTTGCAATTCCACTGCTGAATCAGATACAAGGACTGCATCATCCGCATACAGTAGAACGCTTACTTTGCTCTCTCCTATCATTAATCCACAATCATCAAGTCTAGCATCTCGAACACACTTGTCCATGACTATGTTAAATAGCCATGGGCTCATCACACATCCTTGCCTTACACCCTTAAAAACTTCAAACCATTCACTATACTCACCATCAATACGAATGCAAGCCATACTATTCTCATAGTTCGCATGCACCGCATTGAGTAGAGCTCCATTCACTCCGTATGCTTTCAAAACATCCCACAACATACCTCTGTCCACTGAGTCAAAAGCCTTTTCCAGATCCAAAAAGGCCGTGAATAGTTTCCCCCTCACCGACAATTGTTTTTCAACAAGTTGTCGTAGAGTGAAAATCTGATCAACACAGCCTCTACCGGCCATAAAGCCGGACTGTATATCGGAAACCCTTTTGCTAGTAGTCAGAATCACATTTTTTATAATCACCTTACAGAAGACTTTTCCTGGTATACTGAGTAGACTGATTGGTCTGAAGTTCTGACAGTCTTTTTTGTCCCCTTTACCTTTGTAAATGGGAACAATGACTGCCTTCCTCCAATCCATCGGTACCACTCCTGCATTCACACAAAGCTTACATAATTCAAACATCCAATCTATCACACATTCACCTCCTGCTTTCAACATTTCACCATTTATACCATCAAACCCAGCAGACTTCCCATTCTTCAGACGTGAAATAGACACTTTCATTTCTTCTTTCAAAATCTTCAATTCATTCTCTTCATCTGTCTGTTCATAAATTCTTCTTTCACCCTGGCCAAAAATTTCTTGAAAATAGTTCTTCCATCTCTTGCATACTTCTTCATTCTCCCATACCATCTCACCGGCAGCACTTTTGACTCCCGGAGTGGTCAATGCAGAAGATTTATTTCTATCCGCATTGATCCACCTCCAAAATTCCTTCTTACTGTCGGTGAAACTTTTGTTAATCCTTTCATCAATCTTTCTTTGTTCATTCATCTTGCTTTCATAAATTATAGTCTTTGCCATTCTCTTAGCTATCTTATATTCGTCTTCTAGCTTTCTATCATTTCTATCATTCAGCCAATTTTCATAACACTTTTTCTTAACTTTCACAGCTTCTTTCACTCTATCATTCCACCAGGCATCTCCTTTCAATTTTCCACCTTTCGTTACCCCACATACTTTTTTAGCACATTCAATCATTCCTTCCTTCAGATCTTTCCACATGCTTTCAATATCTTTTCCACACACATTCTTCTCAAGTTCATTTACACTTAAAATTTTGTGGAGCTCTGATACATACTTCTCTTTCACATTTTCTTCATTCAGCCTTTCTACTTTTATTCTAGTCATTCTTACTTGCTTCTTGCGTTTCTTCTTTCTTACTTCACCAAGCATTATTTTAGCACATAAGAGATAGTGATCACTGCCTATTTCAGGCCCGCGGTAGACACGGCTATCTCTTACGGCTCCTCTCAGTCTTTCATCCACACAGATGTAGTCAATGATTGTGCGACTTCCCACAATCTGCCTCGTGTACAGATGCACATCCTTATGCCGAAACCAAGTATTCGATGCAAAAAGACTGTGCTCCGCACACAAAGCAATCAGATGTCGCCCATTATCATTGACTACACCTCTCCCACCAGGACCAATAATTTTCAAACATTCATCCCTCTGCGCACCTATCCATCCATTCATATCACCTAAAATTACAATGTTTTCATTATTCTTCCTTTCATGCACAACCGCATTCAGCTCATTCCAAAAACTCATTCTCACCTCCATACACTCTGAATCAACAGGAGCATAACAGGTCACCAAGAAAAGTTTCAAACTGTTAATTTTCAATTTAACAACCAAAATCCTGGGAGAAATTCTTTGGTAACCCGCTATGCATCCCTTCACACACTCACTCACAATCACACCTACACCCTGCCTTTCATTCCCATCTTCCACACCTGACCAAATATACAATTCACCATTCGCTAATACTTTCTCACCATTCCCTTTCATTTTTGTTTCTGTCACACCCATTACTTTTATTCGTTTCTCTTTCATTACATTCATAATTTCTTTCTCCTTGCAATCATTCATCTTCCTTACATTCCATGTCCCAAAAACCCATTCATTCTTTCTATGAAAATTAGTGGTGGCATTTCCACAATGTACAGATTTAAAATTATTGTTGGTGGCCATTGCTACAAAACAAAATGTTAAGAACTAAAGTGAGTTTAAAAATACAAATAAAAAATACAGCTATAAAACATAAAAATTAAAACAGAAAAAATATTGTCCATATAAAAGTGTAAATTGTCCATTTCACGTCTTCTGCCATGTTGTTCATCAGGTAGGTATTACAGGTAGGTAGGTAGGTATCCAATTTTGATTTTTTAATTCTTCTTTCCAATAATTTTGTTCTTGTTCCAAATTTTTCAAAAAAAGTTGTAGGTTATGTTTCAAAAATGTTTCTTTAAAAAAATTATCGTAATTATTGTCTTATTAAAAACCTCCCATCCATCCACAAATGTCAATTTCAGTTGTCGAATTTGGACGAAGGCTGCGTGTACAATGTAATTCCCGAAATAATAAATCTTGATAAACTGTGTAGCACTCACGGCCAATTTTACATTTCAATTTTTTCCACAAATAAGAGATTTTTTGTTATAATTTATGGCCAATAATCACAAACACCTTATGTTCCTCAATTTAGAGTGGATTTATGTTAATTTTGTTGACCCCATTGCCGAATTATAAAACTTTAATTCTTGTTGGAAAAAAACGCTTCCTAGTGATTTGACAGAAACAAGTGAAGTCCTCATGCTTGAAGCTCATGCTTGCAAAATTTGCGTTGATAAGCGACAAACAAGCATTCAGAAAACCTATGAAGTGTAAATGACACAAAAAACAGAGCTGACCAAATAAATGATCCTAAAATGTATAACGAAATGATTTGTCCAAGAATGATCGATTAACCATAATTTTTGATCGAAGGAACTCTCAAATAGTCAATATTTTCTCTGAGGTAAAAACATTTCACTTTGAACATGTTTCTTTTTAAGGTTCTTTATTTTGTTATAAAATAATGATGTAGAAAATGCTCTGCAAAATACACTCGCTAATATCCCAGATACCGCACTGTATACTGGAAAGTATGTCACGATATTTTTCTTCATTAAAAACTGCTTTCTGATGCTTCGCCCTTTAAATATCGATACGCAGTTTTCCTTTTGCATACAAAGTACCCCAAGTAAAAATTCCACGTGTAAACTAACCATTGGATTCCACCAAATATGTATGAAAACTCAAAGGTTCACTAGAGACGCAGTTTTAATTTCCATACATTGTTTGTCAAAATATTGAGTTAAACGTGTAAACGTTAAATTTCATACTTGGGAGAGGTTCCAGCGTTCCCCTTTTAGTCATTAGCGTATCGTCATATCGATTAGGGAACACAACGCAACACAGATACGTTCATTAAACAAGCGTCGAAATATTACTGAGGGATGACAAATACAATTAGTATTCGATAATTATCGAAGGGGATTTTAAATAACACATACAGAGCAGCTTTCATGTGTACAGAATGATTGCATTGTATGAATAAAATATTTGCAAATACGAACATACTATTCAGCACTTTAAATCAGGCACTTGCACAGCATTTTAGGCATGAGTAGGCAGCAATACTACTTTTTTCAGTTTACAAAATATAAGATATTAATTTGTTCTAAGAACTGTTCTGTTATGTAATAATTTACCTACTTAGATTGTATTTTTAAGGTCTTCTGATTCTTTAAATAATTTCAGATCAGTTGGAAATGAATGAATAACCTTTTTTTTGTACAAAATCAGTACCTAGAGCAATTATTTCTTAGTATTGATATTTCGCCATTGCTTTACATTTATTCAAGGCTTTTAAACTAGATGCATAAAAGCAAACAACTGAATGATTTGCCTCAATTTTTCAACAGGGTTAATGGAAAAATGAGCCAATTTTCCAGTATGCAAGATCAACTTTATGGTATCAACCTTCTGATTTTCAACCTTTAAGAAAATGTACAATATCTTTTTTTAAATACAATGAAACCAAATATTTATAATTAAAAAACCCAGCTGCCTACATTGCAGATTAAAAGCATTTTTTCTGTCCTTGCATACCTCTTACAAATCATCCAGTCAGACCCTTCACAAGCTCTCCTTTTATCATGACACTAGAAATCCCATTCGTTCGCCATTTCAGGAATTTTGTACATCCAGACATTCCTTGACTTATAGGTTGGTATGAGGCTGACCACCCATACTGTAAAATGTTTCACTTTACCAATGTCATCCCTGTTTTAGGGAAGGTTTTAGTCATTTGAGATTGGGTTTTTATATTGTAGGTCCAGATGCGGCATGTGTGAGCGCAAAATTATGCGTGTCTGCTTGTGGGAATGCATCTCATATGAATCTCAAATGATACATATCTTTGAAACTTAGATTTAGATTAAATTTTTTATACCGTTTCTCAGTATTCCTCTACCACGACATCCAACAATTCAAACAACGTTTACTTTCTTCTTTAGTCTTTCAACATTATTTTCTCTTTAATGCCTTAACCAAAGTAAATGCGGAAGTGATTACTGCGAATCCAGAAAAAGTGCATTATGATCAGTTATTTTTGTCTGTGCACACTAGTATTGGAGTAATATTATGCACCCTTACACACGCTCCCAGGTCACAGATGCCATTATCACAGGGCGCGCAAAGGGCTTATATCCAATTATGATGCACCACCGGGACCCATGTCCAGTCCAGCATAATCTGTGTGAGGGGAACATCAATTACTATTTGTCGAATATCAAACAGGCTTTGCTGTTTGTAGTCTATGGGTAATACCTAGCACAAGGTAACGAGTTTGAGTCATTTCCATCATCATCTTCTTAGGGAGATACCTTGTTGTTTTAGCCATCTGTTTATGTTCGTTGCCATCTTCTTCTAAAGGCATTGTCTTGATGTGCCAACTCTCTATCGGCTGCCATCCTCTAGTAAAGGCAGTGTCTGTATGTGCCAACCATATACCTCTGTTAGCTGCTATTCTCTTGAGCTGCGAATAAAAATTTAGCAAAGAAAACGTGTTTTTGTGTTTATTTGGGTCTGCATTGAAAACTAGCCTAAAAACGTACTTATGGTCTATACCAGGGATGCCCATACTTTTTCTTGAGGAGATCGACTTAGCAAAAATTTATGAATAGTAGATCGACATTTTTGTCCATTTTGGCCATTTGATGTCATCAAGATGGCCGCAACCCTCAAGTGGCGATGGACGGGACATGTCGCTCGCGATCCAGATAAAAAGTGGACAAAGCGACTGCTGTGCTGGTGCCTAAGGAAGGCAAAGCGTGGAGATGGGCGCCCACAGTTGCTTTGGCGTGGCGATGTTCAGAGAAGTGCAGGACTTGCCTGGATGCGGATCGCTCAGGATAGAAACGAATGGAAAATGCGAGAGGAGGCCTACGTCCAGGAGTGGACGATCAATACAGGCTGAAGAAGAAGAAGAAGAAGAAGATCGACACTTTTACTGTTTAGCCCAACAAATATTACTCATAATTCATGATGTATAAATATTTATTAAGATAAAAATGAGCATAAGTAAAATTACATTGAGTGCAAAATGTCAAATCAGTTTTAAGGTCGATCACTGAAATTTTAGCTATCCTCGGCGATCGACCTTAAAACCTCCCGCGATCAACTAGGCGATCGCGATCGACCGTATTGGCATTGGGCACCTCTGGTCTATACTCTATAGAGACCTGTAAATATCATGGCTATAAATCGATGTGTGTATTTTGCTTGTACTCAGTTTAATTTTGTATGTAGCTTTTATTATGAAATTATGGTAAACGTACAATGTGAAAGGGCTGAACCAATGTTGTTTCATTTAAAACTGAATTTCAACTAGAGTCCTCAGGGACTTGGAGCTTTTCATAACAATCATGCCTCCATTACACAAAGTTGCAAATATACTGTGCAAACTAGTGGCCTATCTTCACAGTATCAACATACTGTACACCATTGTTATAGTTGTTTGAAAATTAACTTCCATAAAGACATAATATTACTCTACTCATTTGAATAAAAAATACTAGCGCTTACAATTTATATATTTTTTTTATTAATTCTCTAGACATGTCTATAATCCATAAATTAAGTTGCAATGATATATTACATGTAAGATTCATTTTACATGTATTTTCATAAGCAAACTTGACTGATAGGCTGATATGCGGCTGACCACCCATACTGTAAAAAATGGTTCACTTTGCCAATGTCACCCCTGCTTCAGGGAAGGTCGGCAAGAGTTGCAGGGCTTATGTTCATTTGAGATTGGGTTTTTTATATTGTAGGTCCACATGCGGCATGTGTAAGCGCGAAATTATGCATGTCTGCTTGGGGGAATGCATTTAATATGAATCTCAAATGATACATATCTTTGCAGCTTAGATTTAGATTTAGAAACTCGTATTAGTTCACGCTTACACATGCAACATAAAATAGTTATTTATGCCACTGCCAAGTAATGATAGTCTTTTTAACACGAGTGCTAGTTTGTGCCATGAGGCGCAGCCGAATGGCACAATAGAAAGCACGAGTGTTACAAAGACTAATTACGTGCAGTGGCATACAATACTTTTTCTACGACCATGAGAGAATTAACAAAATAGTGAATAATAGTCATTATAATGTACTCGTCCATTTGAAGTAATTAAAACCTTACCTTTGTCAAAACGTGTGATTTATCATTCCCTTCGATTATCTAATCTAACCTAAGTTGTAAAAATAAATTATATTTAGGTTTCATATTGAATTCATGCCCACAAGCCGACACATATGTATAAGGTCGCGCTTTTACATCCTGCATATAAGCTTAAACATTCAAACCCAAAACTCAAATAAACATATGCCCTGCAGTTGTATTGGCAGGTGAACCAAATTTGTACAGCATAGGTGATCAACCTCATACTCACCTATTAACCAAGTAACTTTTTGAGTTTGTTTATTTTTTGCGGTGAAATTTTTTGTATTGTTTTCCTTTCAAACCTTTTATTTTCCATTGAAAAAAGGAAAGCTTTATTTGGAGCAATCCGATAAATAAATTCGATAAATTTTAGCAATATTAACAATTTTTATTTGACTCTACACATAAAATATACTTATTTATTTTCATCTGAACAGGGCTGAAAGTCTCATCACCACGGTAATTCCTACCTACCGAATATCACTAATATTGTATGAAGCCTAATCAGCTGATCGCTTGCGGCCATCTTGGATTGACAGGTCTTCATACCCCCATACAAGGTTGACATTTGAAATTAAAAAATGGTTCCAATTCTGACAATGCGCATGCGCACATGTTCATTTTAACACGGTTACCGGTTGCATAATGTAACATTATGCAACGGGTGTAGAAATGTATGGCATTGTGATTGCGTTAGCCGTTTTGTAATTAGTAAATTACCAAATGGGAGTAGAAAAACTCATATATGTGATTCACAATGAAACTTGGTTTCAGCAGTAAGCTTATGGATCTTAATATGAGGATGACCAGCTATCTTCCCACCTTTAAGGAGGTCTCCCACTCGGGTGTTTATCTATTGGCATCTCATTAACGATGTGTGCGAGTAGTAGCTCTCTTTCACTTAAAATATTATATGAAAAATGTATTGAGATCTTGCAGATTTAAGATGATTATAATTATGTATATTTTAAAATGTACAGTTTATAACACGACCAGGTTATCATTTCTTGCTACATTTGTTTTTGTTGTTTTTTTATGAACAAAGATCTTGAAAAAAAAACACTTTTTAAAAACACATTTAAATAGTCGAAGTTAACATTTGGAACGAGAAATTGTAAAGTAAAAATAGCTGAGTATAAAACTAACATTTAAATTTCAAAAATAGGTAGGTAATTTTCACGTAGGTTCATACTTTTAATGAAAATGTGTTAACATATAAAAAATATGATTCAAATGAAAAAATGCTTAAAAACATGATTATTTCAAAAAACGAGAATGACAAAACAAATTGTTATTATCAACACAAAGGTGCTTGCGAGCGAATTACCGCGGGGAGCACTGTTATTTTGCTTGAAATAAAAGGCAAATTTATATGGCGGGGCAGAGTTATTATGACAAACATCAAAAGCAAGTCAAATAAAGACATAATGGATTTGGGAGTCGCCCGAGGGACAGGAAGGCCGCGCAGGCAAATCCAATTTTAGGAGCATTTTTCTGTGCACTTAGCTGGAATAGCTCAAAGCGATGTTTAAGCTTACAAAAATACATCTTTCCATTGTGAAAAATAGAAAATATCTTTATAAATTGCACATTTTTCACTTTTTGACTTGTACTTATATTGAAGTGAAAAAAAAAAAAAATGAAAAACTTAAATGTACCTACATACATTTAAGTTTTTAAATTCCATCCAGCCTTACAGCAACTGTATGTTACTTGAAAATTGACGCATTCTATTGCGATGACCAAGCTTGCAGAGGGCTCTTGAGATGTGATCCACGCAAAAAACAGCGCTCATCAAATAAATCATCCTATCATTGTTTTTCTTTATTTGTATTATTGAAAAATTCTATCGGGTTGCAATATATTCTTTACGCAGTTTTTTATTAGCTTCCGACGCGACGTTTCGTTTTCACGATTGGGAAACATTTTCAAGGCTGGAGATTAAAGCGATACGGTTGCTTTTGAGTCCTTTTTCTATTTGTTACTATCTGTAATTGCATTAACGATGTAGTTTTTTTATGTAATGTATTATTAAGAGGGTCTGGAACTCTCCATTTTTCCTTGATTCCACATCAATACATTTGATGTCTTTCATTTCGTGTATGTTTATTTTTCAGGATAAACATGTTACCAATCAGCAATTTCAATAGATTTATGGATTTCACAAATCTTACTCAATTATGCAACAAAAAAATTGAAATAATTCAAGTCGTTTAAGCATTGTTATATTTTTAAACATAAAAGTTTCAGGTTAGAATACATAAATCTCCCATTTGAAGCCACGTCATTCTGACGTCTTTCCAAGCAGCTCTATATTCCGGTCTGTCACCCCGGAAATCAAACCTTCGAACAGTTCCAAAGAGAAGCTTTCTGAGCCCGACTAGAGGCGAGAGCTTTCATAATTCTTCATAGACAGATCCGTCTGTAAGTGGAGATTGAAGCTGTAAAAAAAAAATAGATTGTTAGTAAGAATATCCTATTTTTTCATCCTTCTAATCTAATCTAAGCTACAAAGAAATATATCATTTAAGATTTATATTAAATGCATTCCCACAAGCAGACATGTATAATTTCGCGCTAACACATGCCGCATGTGGACCTACTATATAAAAACCCAACTCAAATGAACATAAGCCCTGCAACTCTTGCCGTCCTTCCTTGAAACAGGGGTGACATTGGCAAAGAGAACCATTTTTTAAAGTATGGGTGGTCAGCCGCATACCAACCTATAAGTCAAGGAACAAAGAACTTAACAACTGTTAAACTATTATTTATAACTATCAATATAAAACTTCAAAGACATTCAATACTTTAAATGTTTTTGACCTTTTATTTTTATTTCAGATGCTTTTATATTGTCAATTATTGGGCTACGGTCAAGACTCGAAAGAAAAATATCAATAATTTATGTTAAATACTATTGGCAAGAAATTCTTTCACTTATATTTTTTAATAGTTGGTGTATTTACACTGTGAAAAGCACTGTTATTCAATATTTTGTTTTAGAACATAATTTATTGTAGCTCACTATAACACCTACTCTGTGACTACTATATTTAATATTTCAAATTATACCTGAAGACGGTCTCAGAACGTTTTTGTTTTGTCTGTATTTTTTATATAGAAAATAGTGAAAATAAACAGAGTGACGAGCCAAGAATACTACAGTTGAATAGTGTCCTTTCAGTGATTTTATCAATAAACGGCACTATAAATATTGCCTTTGTTATTATTATTACTATTATTAAGTATAACCTGTTTTTTTTTAGGTTTCCTTTGGAATTCAAACCAAAATAAAAGCAAAAAAAAACTTATAAAAAATAAAATATACCTACCTACTTCCGCAGTTTTTTTTTTTTCAAATAAATAGTATTCAAAATTTGAAGTTATATAGTTCTTTAATAGCTTGATAATACATGTATACCCACATATTTTGTCGTGTTTTTTACAGTATTAACCACAGATCACTGAATATAAAGTATTAACATATACAGGCGCCACATTCCACCAAAAGGGACGAGTTTACATGTTCTAGTTCTTTCTAACAGTTTTTGTACCTCCACTTTTTGTACCACTATAATCCATACAAGTTTATATTATTGTAGTAATGTTGCCACTTACATCTAGATACTTAATAATTATAATAATAATATCAGGCTAATTTATTTTAAATTATAAATGATAAGAGAGCGCCGTTTTTGTGTGTGTGTCACACCTCAAGCGCCCTCTCCGATCTAAGACTTTCTAAAAAGGTGTGTCTTGAGTGCTCCGCGAAATACACCCTTAGATTTGGAGTTCTTCACTCCGGGTAGCAGTCTGTTCCACTCCACCGGACCCGAAACACGGAAAGCGCGGTCTCCGAAATTTGTACGAATCTGACGGCGTGGCTGAACCAAATTGACTACTTCATCGCCCGCGGATCTGAGTGTCTGCCTCCTTACACCCATTTCAACAGGCAGCATCATGTCAGTCAAATAAGGTGGAGCCAAGCCATTGATGGCTTTATATACCATTACACAAACACGGTAGACCACCCTCTCCGGGAAACGAAGCCAATGTAGTGTTTTTAACAGCGAAGTGATGTGAGCGAATTTGGGTATCCCGAATATGAGTCTTGCTGCCGAATTCAACACAGATTGAAAGCGATAGAACTGCTTCTTTGGCTGACCACTATACAGCGTCGAACAATAGTCAATCCGAGACACCACAAACGCGCCCACTAAGGTCTTGACTGCATCTGACGGTAAACACTTTCTAATAGCCCTAATTTGGCGTAGTGAAAAAAAATAAGAAGCTATTCTGGTATCTATTTGCCTCTCCAGTGTCAGATTCTGATCCAGTAAGACTCCTAGAAGTCTCACTGAATCAGAAATATTAAAAAAAACTAATAATCCCAATAATACACAAAATGCCACTCTATGCCTTACATTTTTCCCTTTTGGATCTCCGCGCTGTTATAAAGCTCTGAGCTGACGCGGCGACACCTTTAATTACAACTCTAAGTTTCCCTTGCTCGGGGACAAGGCCAATTCCAAAAGTGCACAGCGCCATCCGAATGCGCTTGACTTTGCGAATTAGCACATTGATTATTGAAACTCGCGACGAGTCGAGAATACTTCTGCATCAATTAATCACTTGCTTTACATTCGTTTCACTTGCTTCTTCAACTAAAAATTCGTGTTATTAAAAATAAAAATTGAATAGTCGAAAAATACTCTTTGTTTGTGTATATACAAGGATAATTTATTTAGAAGATAGGAACGGGACAGGGTTACAAGGACAACACCTTCTCTCAGGGTCAGTCTCCCCTCCACCGACCCACGCCCTGTATATCCATCCCATCCGGGGATGTGCCACAGGATTCGCATGCAAAAGCTATGTGAGATGCGAGTGGTAGAAGGCCCGTCTGTGACGCTACACTTTCCCAAGTGTTTACACAAAGCAAAGGAGGCTCAGAAATCACTGAAAGATTATAGCCGTGAGGGTTTAGGGCTCGAGGATTTTAAATTTACAAACAAAAATGCAAAGTGATTCTAATACTACTACTACTATTGAGACTGTTCGGGAGGCGCTCTCGAAAAAAGTGGAGACGCTTTTGCGGAGGTACTGGCAAACCCTAGTGGCAGGATACAGTAACAGTAATTCAAAACAAAAACTACTGCCAAGCTAGTTTAAGCTTCCCAATTATATCAATGTTTTTCCTTGGTACATAGTGGCCTGATTAATTGTAACACTGCGCGGAGCACGCCCCGTATCGCTGTAAACGCATTTGAGGTAATGGAATAATTGCATTGGCGTGTAAACGACACACCTGGCCTGAACAAACGTGCAGCGAAATGGTGTGGGTTCGAATCCCACTACTCATAGTATAAAATTTCACGTTTAAACTCAACTATAGGGTTCACTACAAATTATACAAAAAAAAAAACTGGCACGACTATTATGATACGAGTAGAATCCGATGAGACTGGTTAATGAATGAATGCGGTGTAAGGCATCGATTTCAGAGTGTTATAAGCGATTGGCGAGTCGAACAAAGTGTGTCTTAGGGCGTCCTCTTAAAACGAACGAGATCTGTTTATTATCAGTTTTTAGGCAACCGTCAAGGGAAACTGTCAAAAATAAGCTGATATCTTATGTCTTACTTTGTTCGATGTATGTATACCTATTATCGTGTTTCATGGTACGTTTATTGCTATGAAAAGAAACATATATCAGCCATCTATGTATTTGATATTTATCGATTGGTGTAAACGAGAATATTAGGGGCAAAGTACAGAGGAGAACAATGAGATGGTTCGGGAATGTAGAAAGAATTGACAATTAAAGACTGGCATACAAAATGTGCAAGGGAAATTTCAAAGGTAAGCAAAGTGTTAAAGTAAGTGGAAGGGGAAGATCGATGAAATAATGGATTGATATATCAATCACATTAAAGATATATCAGTTGCGAGATTGCAAATGGCTGGAATTTGCAGAGAGAGAGAAATAGACATGCGCATGCATGTAGGGAATGCTAAATGTTGAGGAGATGAAAGAAATTTGCAAGGACACATCTATGAAGGCACTGACCATCCCTAGCGGAATGGTGGCTGGACAAAATAACATCAAATACAACAAAACAACACCTCTAGTGAGCGTTTTAGATTCCATAAGTTGTTGGTAACGCTGTGGTTGAGTTTAAACAATGAGTTGTATACTTTGGGTACAGGATTTGTGGTAATGCTGCAATTATTGTTGATAACTACTTTGTAAAATCCTGGATTAAACATGCAATTAGGAATAAAAGGGAATGCTTAATGTTGTAAACTAGATTTGTGGATTCAAAGTGCATCACATTTTTTTTTATCAATGCTAGGTTAGTTTATTTGCAATATTGGTGGTAAGTTTTTGTAATATAAAATTAAAAATCATTATCCTACTTAAATTACCGTTTTTTCTAAAATTCGTAGTTTATTATTATTGTTCCTTATCTTATAGGTTAGTATGAAACCGACTGAATGGAAAAATAGTTCACTTGTGACAAAGTTACTTCTGTTTCAGCGAAGGCCGGCAACAGTTGCAGGATACCTATTAAATTAAAAAAAAAATAGGCTGATTTATTTGGTGAGCGCTGTTTTTGTGTGTATCACACCTCAAGAGACCTACATGTTCATTTAAAGTTTGGGTTTTTATTTTGTAAGTAATCATGCAGCATGTGTAATGATAAAATTATTCAATGAAAGATTTTCCACATTAGCAATAATTTTAGAAATTGAAATACACTTTTTGGGTATTAGACGAAACATTGTGAGAGAACTTACATAAGTCTCAACGTTTCTATGTTCGACGTAACCAAGGGTTTCAGGAGGCATCGATTTTGCACGACAACTGAATTGAACTCCAATTTCAATTTTACCTTTAATAATGAAAAATCTCTTATCCACATTAAGTGCATTCCCGAAAGTATCATTTTATTTTATAGATTGGTCCGTTTTCAAAAATATCATATTTGATTTTCTCCCGACGTGCTATCAATCGTGCATCAATATTTGTCGGAGCAAAAATGCAAACATTGGCTTTGAAAAAGTGCTTTCCCGTTTAGCATGATTGTCGACTCCAATCAGCGTCCATTTTGTAATTTGGGACCCGTCACAGGACCGTCCTAGGTCCACAGACTGCGGCCCTATCGATCCGGCCTTGTTTGCTAGCTCTTCATATGCGATATCATAATTTACCAACGAGCCGAGGGCTAAATAAACTTGATTTACGAGGGGCAGAAGCTCCCAAGCTTTTGAAGACAAGTTTATTTTTTGGTAGATTTT
This sequence comes from Agapetus fuscipes, assembly GCA_951799405.1. Taxonomy (NCBI): domain Eukaryota; kingdom Metazoa; phylum Arthropoda; class Insecta; order Trichoptera; family Glossosomatidae; genus Agapetus; species Agapetus fuscipes. The sequence continues at coordinate 11,845,645 of OX637342.1, forward strand.
TTTTCCTGCTCTGTTGTTTCTTCCCTTTTCTTCCTTGTTGACGTTTCGTTTTTATATTGTGGGTAATTTCTTCGGAGTTCAGATACTTAATGATTGAATTTGCATTCTTGAAGTCTACTTTTGGTCTTGTTTCAAAATGAAATTTGGTGAAAAATGACTCCTGTTCATATTGACGGCAATTCCTTTTTATTTATTGTTTAAGGGCAACTTGTACCGAAAATCGCCAATCATCAGTTTTTTTATAATATTAGTAAGTTAACAGTTTCTTATGATGAGTTATAGAAAAAAACGTTTTAATATTAATAATAATAAAAATAATAATATGCGTTTATTCCAGCTTAGTCATGTGGAGGGTGCAATACATGACCAGCCATAAAAAATAATACATCAATAGAAAAAGTACATTACAAAAATGTAGAAACATGAAAATATGTGATGAAATATATGAGAAAAAAGAGCAAACAAAATATATAGTTAATAAAAAGTAAAACTTTTCCCCCAATGCACACCCATCAACATGTGTAAATTTAAATCTCGGTTAAACTGTAGATGGGATCAGATACGTCTCCAACGAAATGTTGATTATTGCAATCATCTCTACACCACGGTTCGTAAAATTCGATGTTGATACATACGTTCATATACTCACAAATATGTTTGGTAAAATAAAATTATTTGCTTAGGTCATTATATTGGAAATATGGAGCAATCCCTCACAGAAAAAGGGAAAATCCATCATTTTTTACATTCAAAATAACTGCCAAGAAATATCGCCTACACATTCAATAAAATAAACTTCCAAAAAATGTACAATATGTAAACGCTACAGAACTTATGAAAATATCTTGTTCAGCAAAACGCTTTGCCTGGCGTCCGACTAACCTATGAAAAATGATGCTGTGTATTTTCTGGGCCCCAAGTTTAACAGTTTCATTTAAACTCAAAAATAGAGTTTACAAAAATAAGTATAGAATCTTAAACTGCGACTCTAGTGAACGTTTTTATTCCCGGACGTGTTTTGGTTATTTGATGTGTAAAGTTTTCTACACCGTGCTCTGGTTCTGGCATAACGGTCAAACGATAATATTGACCTCAGTATGAAAAATATCAGTCCTTCCGGGAAAATGCCCGCGCTTGCAAAATATAAAATTCATATTATAATTCTCTTCATCCCTTCTAGTTCATATGAAATATTTGTTATATTTCAAAGTTTACCGAAGGCGTTGAAGACGGTCAAGGTATATTTATAGTGAAACGGCTTTATTTTTTATAGATTTTTTTCATAAAAAATACTTTTGAATGGCAATTTTTTGCTGTTTTACTTTGAAATTCACGTTTGTTTTGAAGTAATAATTTTACGATGGTTTGGCCCTATTTGATGAAAGAATAACTTTGCCAATCTTTAATCAAATGGTAGCTTCGCCACTTTTGAGCAAACGCGTTTTTAACTCTCAAAGCTTTGATTTGATCAAGCTTATTTTTGACAATCTTCTAAGCAATGGTAGTTTTCTTCTTCTTTGTGGCGGATTCCTGCATTCCGCAGGGGTGCCAGTGTCAAGCTGTTCAATGGTAGTTTTGTGACTCTTAAATGCAATAATATCTTCACCACCCTTTCATGTAATGACGAGCTACATCTATATCACTTTATAGACGTCCCGGAATCTTCAACACCCAACGACATCCATGCATTTGCCACTCTAAAACGGTATATTTCACCACCATACCGTACCGGTACATTTACCACTCTATAACCACTAACGTTACCGGTACCTATGCCACTTTTTAATGGTTACTCACTCTACGGTTACGGTACATTTGCCAATCTTTAACGGTATATTTCACCACACAACAGTACCGGCACCTCTGCCACTCTTTAACGGTATACTTCACCATCTACAGTACCGGTACCTCTCCCACTCTATAACGATATATTTCACCCCCATACAGTACCGGCACCTTTGCCACTCAATAGCGCAATTCTCCCTTCACCCTGAATCCCGGCGCGTCACGCCTGACGGTGACCCTCGCCGTCTAATGTCCCGTCAGATCGTTTCGCCGGGCGCAGGTCGCTCTAGAACCCGCGCAATGTGTTCGCCGGGCCAATAAATATTGTTTGAGGGTAATAAAGCCCGCCAGATAGACGGACCCTTACTATTAGCTGGCCCTGTGAAGCATAACACAGCGCTCATTATTATTGTAGGCATAATAACTGACAGCAACTGCATATTGACAGCTGAAATAACAAATTATATTCAATTCACCCAAATTATGCGTTTTAGTGATTTATTTTTAGAGGTTAATGCGTTTTATTATAAAAACTCTTAATCAGAGTTCTGGGGTTCGATCCCCACCAGTGATGTGATATATGTTTTCTCGTTACGGTGTTTATATCAAACCTGAAATCTAAATACTGGCAACGTTTATAGGCCTTCACAAGAAATGAGAATCAGACCACTGGGGAGCTGGAAATAACCACTTCAAATACAGGGGTTGACCAAGCCGTCTCCCTTACATATGAAAATAAATTTATTTCTTGACTTATAGGTTGGTATGCGACTGACCACCCATGCTGTAAAAAATGTTCACTTTGCTAATGTCACCCCTGTTTCAGGGAAGGACGACAAGAGTTGCAGGGTGTGTGTCTATTTGAGATTTGGGGTTTTATGTTGTAGGTTCACATGCGTCATGTGCAAGCGTGAACTTGTACGTGTCTGCTTGTGAGAACGCATATAATTTGAATCCCCAATGTAACATACGAGTATCTTTGCAACTTAGATAAGATTAGATTAGATCAGACATGAGAGTGTGGAACACACGAACAAATTCCCAGCCATTAGATTTACGATAAGTGAAAAAACAAAAAAATGCGACCCCTTGGGGACAACGCTGTTAGCAGTTTCATTATATGTGATTAATTAACTTAATTACGTTTTTTAATAAAATTATGAAAAAAGGGCAAAACAAATCAGAAAGGGACCCATCTGCTGAGGTACTGAGTACTGACCAACTCTAAAGAAACATTGGCAGAAACAGTCCTAAAGTAGTCTCTTCAGCAAATATGGTCTTGGAACATCATCTACTATTAATCCAAAGTGCCCAAGGAAGCTCCAGCTATTATACCTTATGAATAATGCTGCCTGCATTTGGTATGCGGGTCCAGAATGCTCGAAGTTACAGCTCAGGCATGTCCTCAAAGAGACCTTATTACAATTTCTAATCAAACTGTTGGCCATGCAATTACACGCTGGCGAGATCAAGGCAGCCATGCTTCCTGTACTCCGAGTATAAAACGCTGCGTAAATCTCACCGCAACGCAACGCAAAACGAAACTAAGCTACACATATAGTGTTACTTCTTGACGCGTTATCCCCAAAGGGTTTAGCATTTGGCGAGTGTAGCCTATTTATTTTTACAGGTTAGGGGGGCGGCCTTGCGCCAACCACTTCAGTTAGTCTTACTAAAGTCTTCATACGATTTTTCGATTTACGCTATCGAGGTGAGTTTTCGCAGTATTTTATACTCGGGGTATTGAACCTCCTGTGAGACCTGTTAAAACTAAACTGCACTATGCACATGTCATTACACGCTTGAAAACATCATATATGTCGTGTTAGCACTTCAAAGGTATTGAAATGATAAATGGTCAAGCGAGTTTGCAAGCCTGCAATATAAGACATGAAATTCATATAGTTACATGTATGGAAGTCATATGTGTTTAAAAATGTAAAATGTAAGGTTGTGGGCATTATGTTAGGACGAAATAGTCAAGATGGAGTTTCAACAGTGAATGAATTCAAAATGTGGATGTATTTTATCAGGCTAAAATTATTTGATCGATCTTGAATTTGAATTATTATTTATTGCATTTGTCAGTCAATAACTCAATTGGTAGAATGTTTGTATGCCATGCGAGAAGCCTAGAGTTCAATCCTAAATAGTGATGATTACCCTTTTGGATTTTTTTTAAGAAATCTTGTGCGGGAGGCTCCTAAATTCTTGAAAATCTTGGGGGTCTATGTCACCCTGGAAGGGTGCCGCAGAAGTGTTGGTTGAGTTAACAAACTACTGTTACTTCAAACACAGAATCATAATTGCAACAAAGCTTACACAGCCTTCAGAAGAATGGTCATATACGAACTCTCCAGGTACAACGAGTTCAAAAAGTTGCGCTGTATGTGAAGCTGTTAGTATAATCCAGGTTGATATTGAAACTATAGAACGCATTTGTTGGGAGATCGTTTAATTGAGGACATATTAATGGCGGCCCATCACATGTTAAGTGGAAGATGACTATCTAGGCTGGTAGAGGATAAACACATGACGGGGCTCCATGATGAGAGGTAACAGGGTCTGGAGACGATGAAGACATGTCGAGGCGAGATTAGAATCTAATTGAAAATTTGCATTTAATCTAAGGCGTGCTGGTGCATACGCGCGTTGTATAGAGATGCACTTAAAATAATGTATTTTTCATATTTATGAAAACAGTATCGAAAATTCTTTATTTACTAAATCTAAAAAAGTGGTAGCTAATCTGGAGTGTTGGCAACAAAGGCTAACGCTTTCTTAATTTAATTAGTTAATATACTATTTTATAATTTCTGTTCTTTGATGTATAATTTGATGCTGACCACCCATACTGTTAAAAATATTTCACTTTGCCAATCGTCTCTAGTGCATGTCTGTTTTATGTCCATCAGAGGTAATTTCACATGAGAAATGTTTGAATGTGAGCTGAATCAATGTCTTTTGAAAACTGGATTTTTTTTACTAAAAAAAAAATATTTATTATTATTATTTGTTAATTTTTAGGATTCAAATTAAACGCTTTTTTTTTTTTTATATATTATTATGTTTTACGTTTTTTTCTTAGCTTAGATAATGTGGAATGTGATTCTTAGACAATGCCATTAAAAGGTCATTTATAAAACGAATGGTATATAAGCCAAATAAGCACATTTCCTTTAACTTGTACTATTAAAATTGCGTTAATTACTGCAATGCAATTATCAAATTTAAACGTCAATATTGCTTAATAACTATGATGCATTTACCAAGTTTAATACCCTTTACGAGATGATCCATCATGGAAGTGACCCTTGAGGTGCAGCACACTCATACATTGTTCACAAAAGCATTAATAACTTCAGCTTTCATTCTCTCCTCGTGCGAGCGATCCATAGAGGTGAAATGAGACGGGTCTCTCTACGTTCAAGTCTGTCGGTTATTAAATTTTTCACTTAAATTGGCGTGAAGCTTCTGTGTGGAAAGAAAAAAAAAGATCGGAACAAATTTACTATTTTATTAAATTTTTTGGTGAAATGAACGAGAAATGATATTATATATTTGCAAAATATTCATCTGAGCATACTATAAGTCAATGATACTGTATCTTAGCAACTTGAATAATATTCGTAGGAACATATTATTGGTTTTTATTCAAAATTGGCTGTTGGGTCACCTGAATTTTTTTTTTTATAAAAATATATTATCATGGTTTATTTAGTGTGCGCTGTTTTGTGTAAATCATACCTCAAGAGCCCTTTGCAAGCTTGGCCATCGCTGTAGAAAGCGCCAATTCTCAAGCTAGACCCAGTTACTAGAAGGCTGGTCCGACCAAAGTCGCCAGTCTTTGATAAAGGCAGATTAAATATTTTTCAACCCAGCAAAGAGCATATTTGAAAAAAAGTTTTTTAGATCAACTCCACTCACTGCCTTCCATTCACGAGTCAGCAGGGTTAATCACTAGACTGCGGACTGTTCAGATGTAGATATCTATCACAAATTCAACTCTTATGACGAATATACAATTTTTTGTTTTATCTTTGTTTTTATTTTTTATTTTCTACTTATTTTGTTAACTTTTTTGCAATGTATTTCAATTTTTGTTTACCCTCATCTGTGCGTTCTTTTATTTTACCTAAGTTTTAATATTATTACTTGATCATGCTCTTATTGCTCTATATGCTATATGCTCATTGCTCTTATGTTTTTCTTCTTTCTTTTCTCTCTTATGTTTTTCTCTTCATCTTCTTACTTTTTGCATAAATATCTTCTACTTTTATTCTGTAGTAATCTTATTGTAAGCTTTATTTTGTAGTAATCTGTTTTATTTTGATACTGTTATGTCTGTAATGTATTTTTGTTTCTATTTTTGTATACATGTAAAAGGCACAATGTGCCGTTAAAGAATGAATAAATAAATAAATAAAAAAAAAATGCGTTCAGATTGTAACATTCTACCAGGTGACTCGTCTCATATCACCTCTAACAAATATTCTTCTTGCTGTGTCGCTTTTGAATGGCTAATTTAACGCTGCCCCGTGTGCACGCTGACTTTTGATTGACGTATCTCGGCTCCTCCCTCCCACCCCAAGCTCCACCTCCCCCCACTGTAATTAAAATGCAAATTAAAATGTTTATCTGAACGCAACACTGCACGAGACGAAATTAGCACGTCTATTTTTTCAGACACTGAAATTGGCAAAGCGGATTTTATGGAAAGTACATGCAGCACTGTACTTTACATACACTATCTATAATCTATAATCTAAGTTGCAAAGATATATTCATTTAAAGCTCTCAGATGTATGTCCATAAACCAACAAGTGTAGTTCGCGCTTACAAATGCTGAATGTGTACTTACAAATAAAATCCAAACCTCAAATGAACATAAGCCCCACAACTTTTGCCGACCTTCCCTGAAACAGGGGTGACATTGGCAAAGTGAACCATTTTTTACAGTATGGGTGGTCAGCCTCATACCAACCTATAAGTCAAGGAATAAAAAACTCATTCATTCAACTCACTCATTGAATAATAACATAGAGGAGTAGAAAATAAATGAATGCATTGATACTTCCTAAAGCCCACATTTTTCTCAGTCCTGTCAAACGTTGCAGTGGTATAGTCATACGAAATAAGTCCATTTTATCAAAATCCATTTTGTGTTTCGACACTCAATTATAACACACGCCATAATGTCTTAAAATAATGCATTTTTCCTTTAAAATTTGTCAAATTTAGCGATCAAAATATTTATAACGCGTATTATCTGTCAGCTCTAGCTGTGGCAGCCATTATTATTCGCAATAGTACCAACTTTCTAGGAACATTTTTACATTCACCCGAGTTTTTTTGTACCCATGGAAATGCAACAGTGAAGTTCTTTGTTCCCTTTTTTACTGATGATCGTTTTCGTAAGTAAGTTGAAACAGATATATATTTTCTATTCTTGTTAGAATAATTTCTAGCCCACAGGTATCATAAGTCAATGCACATACACCGAATCCTAGATGCAAAAATAACGTTTAAACTTCAATATATCAAGATCAAACCAATTTTGTTTTGTAGCTTGAACTCGCTTTAGAGGGGTGCATTAAGTTTCAATGAATTTATAGTAAAACGCTTTGGTTGAGTTTAAACGTAATGTTTTACACTTGGGGTACTAAGCTGTTTGAATATAGGGTGGTAAAATTATTTCCTTATTTCTGTATATTTGATATTTTGTTTGATGAAATCAGAATTTTTGCAGTTAAAATAGTACAAAATTATTTACTCTAAAGCTTCTGAAATAGATGTTATAAGAGCAGATCCAGAAGTTTATTTTGTAGTGATCATAATAATAATAACATTAGGATGATTTATTTAGTGAGTGCTGTTTTTGTGTGATACACACCTCAAGAGCCCTCCCATTTTGTCTTCAGAATAAGGCATGAAAGACTCGCAGACATCATAGCTAAGTATACGCCAATTCCCTCTGTGTACCATTAAGGTACTGACAGCTGAAAGGTACACACAGCGCACGAACTATGGATTTGTTGTGCGTGAGCCTAGGCACGCTGATTGATGTATGTGTGACGTATCTGGTATAGTGTTGAACAATGCTTTAGTACCATCCATTATGGAAGTATCTACCATGTTCTCGAACATGCAAGAATAGTCTTTGCGGCATATATAAATACGAGCAAAGATTATGTGGACAAAGAGATTTGCTTTGATCTTTGTAACGCAAACTTCTGTAAACAGAGAGTGCATTGTAACCTCTATTGTGAAAAATAAATATTGTGACATAAATTTTAATCGCAATTTAATTAAAAGATACCCAAGTCAAATCATCACAATATAATAGGTTTGTAATTATAAAACAAAACGAATTTTAAATATTTTAATAAAAAGTTGTAGCTCATATTAAAAGCTATTTTCGATGTCTCAAAGTTCAAGCTTTGAATTTTCAATGCTAGTCTTCAGACATTCGCTCAGACGGAAGAGCTGATGAATAAAAAATGCTTTCCCTTCAGACGTTTCCCGCCAGCGCTTGCCAATTGGAGAGCATTATGGAAGCTACAAAAAAAACAGTGCAATCCTTCAGCTCTGCTTCCGCGGTGCTGGGCTCTCTTTGTGGGCCGGAAACGGGCCCAGGACATCCTAAAACTACCCCTGACTCATCCTTGATTTTTTCTGCCTTTAAGTGCTAAATCTATTAGTCGAGTATTTTTTAATGCCTCATCTTTTAATGATGATATAGTGCGTTTGTTACACCGTCAACGTACCTTTAAAAAAATATTGTTTTTTTTAGTAAGTTTCATAAACTCTATTAGTGATCTAAAGATTATCCTTTTTTTGGTATGAAAAATTCGGAAATGTCATTTAATAGCAATGAGAAAAGAAACATGCATGTTCATGACATATTTTTCGATTTAAAGGAGACGACTTTTTTTAATTTGAATTAATAAGTGACACATGTTTTCGATAATTGTGAATAGTTGTTAAAAAAATATATTTTACCAGCTATAATTATGTAATGAATTGTTATAATCTCATGAAAACAGTTTTTTTGGAATATACATAACTCTAGCCCTCTGACTGTAAACGCAAGCATTTTACCTACTAAGCTATAAAAGATTAATAAGAATTATTCAGTATAAAAAACAACAACAGGAGTTTTATTTTACTAAAGGATTGATTTGGTACACCGTCTTTCTTTTAGACTTTTATTGAAAAAAAGGTTATCTTTCAGAAATCCATTTTTCTGCAGTATCACCGTACAGACATACACTCAGTAGGAGGAAATGTTTTCAATGCGTTTAGGTGAATAAGATATGAGAAGGGATGGAGTAGAGAGGTATGGGGTGGGTTTTACAGCAGCCAGAGAGGAAATGAAAACTTCCGAGGATCACGTCTGAGGACCTTCTCTGCAAGCCTCAGTGATTCAGATGGAAAAAAATAAACTTCTTTTTTTCTTTCTTTCTCTGTATAAAACGGACGACGGATGTCTTTTCAATTCCACCGCGGTCATTTGAGCATGCCATAATTTTCTTGCATTCATTTCATTTGACTTTTTCCCCCTTTTTTCTCGTTTACATTTTTTGTTTTCTCTCTGCTTCCCGAGCTTTAAGTCCGATGCATTTTTTTTTTCAATTTTAACATAAAAGCTTGTTTATTTATTTTTTACTGAAAGGACAAAAATGCGCTTACATATATTATAATGTTGTCGCCATAATGTCGGAGAAAAAAAACAAATTGAAGTAAACATTATATTATTATATTTTATTAAAAGATATTTAAAGCGTAAATTTTTGCTATATGTATGTAGATAAAAAAAAATTAAGTGTCCATTTAGTCTTACAGAAATTTGGTCTTGCTTGACAATTAGAACTTCCTTCAGGTGTGATTTACACAAAATCAGCGCTCCATAAATACATTATTTGTATTATAAAAACAATCTTAGTTGCAAATATATATTTAAAATTAACGTACATACTAAAGACATACAAAACCTGACGAGTATAATGTTGTGATTACATATGTATGATGCATGGGTATCTATAAAATTAAAATCAATACCTGGAGAATAGAACGGTGAATCTTTAAATCTGTCACTCCAGGTATTGGTCCTAATTTATACAAAATATTAGATCATTCTCGAAACATGGAGAATCGTTAGATATCACCTTGCTGGATTTCACCCGAATATTCGATTCAACACTTGATTAATATAAAAAAAAAACAAATTATTATAACGCACCTATCTAAACTTTGTCTCATTTCTAGAGATTTCATAGACTTATTATTAACAAACACAGACAAACCTAACACAACTACTTTACTATTCGTTACAATAATGAATAATTATTTAATTATTGTTATTTATTTTCAAAAGGAAAAAAAAGAAATTGTAGGTAATGCATCCAACAACTTTGCGTGTTGGTAATTTGAAATATAAACTACAATAAAGACAAAAGTAAAATACAATTAACCAGCAAAGTTGGTTGTCTGGTCTAACTAAATTTGACGAGTTTCGCCCGCATGATGCATTGTACTGTGGAAAACCTTTGTCAGTGTGCTGTGGAAATTGTGAATATGACCGCCGACATGTCCCCACTGTCAGGGTATTCCTGGCTGGCCAAAAACAAGTCGCAAATTGGCTGGCGGACTGCAGTTAGGGGCCCACTGTGAACTCCTTACAGAGTCAAGTGTTGCGGAATATAGGGATGGACTGAAAAAATGTCTAAATGCACTAGAATTTCCTTTTCTGACTACTTATTTTTTCTTTCTATTGAATGTAGTCTTTCTGGTCAGTTGAATACTTGGAATTTAATAAAACGCTGAAAAAGGGAAATCATTTCATTTTAGTTGGTATTGAATCCAAGTATTTTTTTAGATGCATAGCATATTTAATAGGATGGTAGAGAGGACAAACGCCCAAGAATGACCGCGCCAAGAATTTCTACGGGATACATTTACAAATAATAGCTCAATAGCTCAGTTGGTCGGATGCTTGCATTCTATGCAGAGAGATAGAGTTCTATACCTGCAGTGGGTGTCATATTTTTTTCCGGATTTAGTGTTTATTTCCAAACCAAGCCTAAAATATGTACTGCTAATACTTACTTATGTTTTACAAAAAATGTAATCTAGCACCCTCAGAGTTGGTTGTAGTTAAGGTCGTCCTTCTTACATGTAAAAATAAATAGGTTCTATCCGCCACATTTGACGACGCGACGTTGGTAATAACTTTGTAAAAAGTTGTGCAGATTGGTTATTTGGAAAACCGAGATATTTACAAATTTCAAACATAAAAAGAAACTTTTACGAACCGTTGATGTAACCAACATTTGAACAAACATGAACACTTGTTTATTAAAACGATGTAATTGTGCTGTTTTACGACATTTATATGGGATGAAAATGATTAATTTAATTATTTGATTAAAAAAATAAATAAATCAATTTAAGAACACTTAAATGAAAATTTTGTTTTATTGAACTGATGAGTATTTATTTTTGAAAAAATGTTTTCGGAGATAGATACTTCACCATCCTCAGTTTCTTATATCCTAAAAATATTTAAAATTTAATTCCACAATGTTTCACCAAAACAATTTGAAAAGATTTTAATTTAATGTTGTAACAATATTAAAAACACATTTTAAACAGTATGTGGATTGTGGCTTAAGCCAGAATGTCATAAAGAAAACCTCAAATGATAATATTTATTTTCCCAGAGAAGTCTCTGAAATTCCCCTTCTCTAGCCCACAGTACTCGTCAGTACATTCAAAGCCAGCTGACTGGTATTATGACTGAATTGAAAAAGCCATATACGGGCTCCTTCTATAGGAATATCTACGCTTCTTTACCCCTAAGTATAGAACATTAAATAATATTCAAACTCAACCATAGCGCTTACCAAAAGATGCAAGGAATTTAAAACCCTCACTAGAGGTGCCGATTAATTTATGTTTATTTTTAGTAAGACCCTATAGGAGAGTTTAAACATATTTTTTTATACTTGTGGTATACTGTCTTAAGAGTCTACGATTAGCTCTACGCTTGGCGTAGGTGCTTCAACGAAAAGGCTACGATAGTAAATTATGTACGCAAGTTCTAAATACGAACGTATGTACCTACACGATTTACAGAAAAATATACTGTATCGTTATGCACTTAAATACATATTATATTTTCCGTGGAGGTTTTTTTCTGAAGCAAATCAACACCGTGAAGGTATATTCGGTCTCAACAACGAATGTGAACCTGTTCTCTTGGGAATGGGAAAACTTCGACTCCATATTTATTTGTTGGTGTAAAACTGACTACCTTGCGTGAGAAAAAAAAAGTTATCTTGCTTAACGCAATTAAAATCTGCAATAAATGTACAACTAATTTAAGGTCGCTCATATTATGCACAATGGGTCACTGTGGCGGGTAGAATCTATTTATTTTCATATGTGAGGAGACCCATTAACTTTGATTTAATAAAAAGTTTACTTGCCCCCAAGATTTTCATTTTCTCTATTTTTTCTCAGGTTTTTAAGTTTTGAAATACACATGGAAACGGAAAATAGTTTTTTACGCTCTTTGCAGGGATCACACCGAAGCGTTTAGGTTTTGAAATAAAGCGTTCTACCAACTGAACTATCATCCAAACAAGTAAAAGACAGAAAACCTTTTTGCATTCTGTAATCTGATTAAAGTGTATAGTGCCATGAATCTTTCATGTTTATTGTATGAAAAATGCTTGATATTTTAAGGGCAGTAAATATTTCAGGCAATGCCATAGCAAAACACATTTTTTCTTGCAATATCGCCCCTTTCATACAATTGCACATACATGCAGTTTCCCCTATTTTTCATACTGTTTTTACTATGTGTACTGTTTTCACTATTTATACTGTTTTCTGCTATCTTGATATGCGTTACTTAAAGCAATATAGCAACAGTAAATCTCAGAGGGGTGGAATGTTTTGTTCCACAGAATAGAGGGTAAATTCCTGTACTGTGTGTGTTATGTTTATTACAGAATATTAAATCTCAGACCTTAGACTCATATGTATAAACTCATGTTTAATATTGATCTGTGGATATACCTAATGAAAAAAATCCATTTTAATGGCTTTTGTATTCACAGTAAGAAAAATTATTATTATATCAAAAATATATTAAGAAAACAAGAATTTTTTGCTTGATTTTGTAATTCCGGGTTTTGACCGTGGTCCATCTTTTTGCTTCTTTTTTCTTATTTCTTCTTTCTTGCTACTTCTTCAGCTTACTCGTAGAACTGTTCATTTTCATTTTTTTTATGTAAAAAATTACAAACGCTTTCAATCATCACAACAGTATCAGATTTCTTTTCTTTGACATAATATAGTTATATGACTACTTATGTTTTTTTAGAGTTTACCTAATGGTGGTTTGAGGATCGAAAATATTTGTAATTTTATACACAAAAATTTTGAAAACAAGCAGCGCGATGGGTAAAGAATTACTTATATATTTTTAGAATCTATTTAAAAGAAAAAAATAGTAGTTTGACAATGAAGAATCATCAATGATAAATTGTGTGCGTAGAATAATAATTTTTTGATAAAATACAACAATAAAATATTTACACAATAGAAAAAACAAAATTAAAATAAATAAAAAAAACTCTTTTAAATACACCCCGCTTAGATATATACATTATCCAGTCATTTTGGACCCGAAACTAATTATAATATTATATTATTTAGAAACATTTATTTGGTAAGTAATGTTTTGTGTGGATCACAGCTCAAGAGCCTTCTACACGGGTGGTCTACCGTGTTTGTCTGATGGTTTACAAAGCTATCAATGGTATGGCTCCTTCATACTTGTCTGACATGTTCTTACGTGTTGAGATAGATTTGAGACGCCAAACTCTCAGATCTGCGGAGTGTGGGGTGGTTGACTTAGTCCAGCCGTCACGTCAGACACGCACTAATTTTGGGGACCGTGCTTTCCGGTTTGCGGGCCCAATGAAGTGGAACAGACTACCACCTAATGTGAGGAAGGCAGAAACTGTTGGTGTCTTTAAAGGATCACTAAAGACGCATCTTTACAAAAAGTCTTATCCGTGATTTGAGAGGGCCCTTGAGGTGTGACACACACAAAAACGGCGCTCTTTTATTATGTGTACCTTATAAATAAATTATCCTTGTATATATATACAAGAATGGTTGTCGCTATAGAAAGCACTTATTCTAAAGTTGCTCTAACGCTGGATGGGCCTTTGGTAAAAACAAATGATTTGTTCAAGCCAGGGATGTTTTTAAAGTATATTTGATATATTTTTTGGTCTCTACCGGGAATCGAAACCACGACCTTCTAAATGAGAGTCCGAAGACTATGGATTCACCTATATACAAGACTATGGCCGGTCAAATCATCCATCTCATTGTACTTTCCCTCTGAAATTCTTGATTACATTTACAGTACTCACTAATAACCTTGTCATTCCGGACCTTATCATTCATAATTTTTACGATTAAGATTTTTTTTGATTTTGCTAATATTTTAGTAAATGGTATAATCCTCAGCGAAAATGTGAGAGTCGAGTATTAGAAGTATGTATATAATAACGAGATCAGTCTGCTAACCACTGACGAAGATTAATTGTTAGCACACGCGGGGTAATGTGATTAAATCTGGGCCATCATAAAACTCAGCCGAAAATCTCCGCAACTAACTTTTCTCGCAAGTTGAGACGAAATCAAAACAACTGCTCACCACATGGACTGTAACTATTTGCTTGTTTGTCTAATTATATCAAATGAAAAATGGTTTTTCTGATGGTTATTTTTTTGTTGATTTTTGTCTTGATTGAACAAATGATGCACAACTTTTTGCAAAAATTACAGCGTAATGATGATGTTGATTTTGATGATAATGACGATGAAAAAATGCAACTAAGCTGCACATATAGTACAGCTTCTTGCCCCGGGAAACAACGCGGCTACGAGCTGTGAAGAAGTGACTCTCATATAGCATTTGAATCTGGCCATGAACGTCTAATCATATTGTTATGAATCATAATTAATGTATGAGATACATGATTAACTTTGTTTCATTTCATACTGAATGTGTACAAACAAAAAATCCATATCGTAAGACATACACCCTGCAACTCTTGCTGACCTTCCTTGAAATAGGTGTAATATTGGGAAAGGGAAATAATTTGTACAGTACAAGTAGACAGCCTCATATCAACTTTTAGGTCAAGGAACTTTATTTATCATATTTTTTTCCTTTTAACATTCCTTCTAGTGACATTTTCTGAAATATGTACAAAAAAGTTACAACTTAATAAGCTGTGATTGGAATGATGAATTCATTTATCACCCACTTCGTATATATAGCACACATACATCCTTCACAATATAATTATATCAACCTACACCCTTTAGTTAGTTCACTTTCCCTGCGGTTTTGCCTCGTACGAGTACACGCCTCTTCCCCTTCTGGCTACGGCAGAACTTCCCAGCTGGATTCCAACCAGAGCCGCGCATGGGTGTTTCCAAGTTTGGGCGGATTTTCCAGTCGCTGCCTCCGACAAACACTCGGAAACAAAACAACTATCCCACAAAGGTTTCGCCAACTTACATCCATCAAAAATTCCCTCCATCGAGAAGAATAAAGCAACAACCCGCTTCAAGTAATATTTTTTTTTCGCGAAAAACGAAATAATCTCACGTCTGATCTGAGATTTTCCCTTCAAGTTTTTTTTGTTAACTTTGTTTACATATGTGTTTTTTTTTTATTAAAAAATTGTACAAACAACTAAAATTGTACATTTATAATGGTTTTTGTTCATGAACACTATGAATATTGATTATTGTTTTGTTAAAGAAAAATAATGTAAAGAAAGCTTTCTGTGTAACCTATACCGAGTTTTATACGAATAGTTTATAGTCTTGTGAAAAAACTCGTACTACGGGTACTGGATTTTATATTGTCTTTATTATAATTAAACACGTCGCCAAATCGATCCACATTGAAAATACGAATGGAATAATATGTATCTTAATTTATAGATTGGTTTAATGTTGTTGACCCCATACTGTAAAAAAGCGTAAATTTTTGTTCATTTACCCCTACTTGAGAGAAAAGCGGTAAGAGTTGCAAGGTTTCATTTGAGTTTGATGAAAAAATAAAAACAAAAAAATAATTTAAAAAAACGCGTGAGAGAAAAGTGTATTTGAAATTAAAATGACGAAAGCTTGATTGGAAGACTGAAAGATTGTTAAATCATGTAAGAATGAGAAAAAGTCAAGTCTTTTACCGAAAATAAGTTTTGCTAGATACATTTTACAAAATTTACTTTTTTCATTTCGTTGAAATGCGTCTTTGTCATATTTCATGCAAAACTTGGCAAAAAGAAACAACTTGGCAGGCTGAGAAGGGTGCTTTCATTTTAATATGAAAATAGTTTAAGAGCAAACAATAAAATAGAGAATGCAGGCAATGCAAGTAAGTTAATTCTCTTCTTTCGGAGGCGACACATTTTCATGACAGCGCCCTCGTATTTTGTGCAGTACATTTTTATATATTTCGTCTGGCCCGTAGCGTTTGTATTTCCTGTAGGTTTATCCAGACACCATCTTGGGCAAAGGCTTGCATTATTTTTGCGACTTGGAAAACACGTACGAAGGAAAATTTACGGTGCTGTAAAATTTAATTTAATGCAGTACAATCCACACACGTGCAAAATTAGAAAAGGCAGTTTTTCTTTTTACTCACTTACAAAATTTCAATATATTTTTAACAATAACTAAATGTCATCTCAATGACTTTGTTGAAAAAATACTAAAATAATTAATCTGTTGTGGAAAATCTGTCCCCGTTCCCCTTAAGGTTGCCAGAACCTCTGCAGAGTTGCCTCCATTTCTTACTATCCTTTATATCCATTTCATTTTGCGAAGGTACATCTTCTTGTTCACTTATTCACATTTCATTTATGAATTTTTCATTTATATAATTTTTTCAAATTTTCCATAATCTAATCAAGCCATGTTCTCGATCTTTATTTCATTCACTATACACTTTGTCAAAATTTCATAATCCATTTTTTCTACTTGTCCAAACCGTTTCATTACATTATTTCGTACCTAAACTTTTACTTCATCTTTCAACTTGCATTTTTCTTTTAACTGTTTATAATTAACACTATCTTTGAAAAACCTGTGATAAAAGAGCATGAAATCAACCTTAAAGTATTAATTTTCCTGACAGCCATAACGTTGACACCGAGGAAGAGAAAAAATATTATCGTTTACACCAGCTTGTTCTTTAATCTTAGGCCTTTTATCTACAAATATATGTATACAGCTGCCATCACCTGATCGATTCATAGTATAGGAAATCTTCTTTAACATATTAATTCGAGCACATTATTCCACTCCATAATATTCCATATACTATTATTCCACAGCATAATATTCTATACACTATTATTCCACAGCATAATATTCCGTAGCATATTTCAACAACACGAATTCATTTCACAAAATGGCCGTATCATTTGTTTTCACGCACACGCGTTGTTAACGTTGATGAAAATAAATAAGTTTCAACGTACAGGTTGCCGCATGCAACGCTGGCACATCATAATTAGTTTTGTCAACGCTCAAAAACACAACCCCTCGCCATTAGCGACGCACCGATCGGGCATATGTCACGTTTGTTAGGAGCCAAACATTTAAATCTATGTACTTCATGTTAAAAGTTAGGCAGGCATGAGTCAGATTACATAGGTCTAACCCATTTTTTATATGAATTTTATTTTTTACTTGAAAAAAAATGCAAACAAAATTTAAAGTGGATAACTAAAAGACAACGCATAAAGCTACATCTGTAGTGCTAATTTTTACCGTAAGGGTCGCATTTGGCGTCTGGATTATTTTTTAAGTAATCCTGTGCGGACTTTAGGGGTCTATGACACTTGTTGGAGTGCCGCAGAGGTGTTGGTGGCGTCGTGTTATCTTTGTTATGAGAAACTGAAAGGAAATGACGATTGGTTTTGGCTTAAATTTATTTTCACAGATAAGGGGGGGACCTTTCCGAGCTGCTCTCGAGGGTGCTGGCTTAGAAAAAAAACGGGTTTCTTAACCTTTCGTCGTAAATGTATCTTGATGACATCATACAAGACTTCAGTAAGACGTTGAACAACCCGTTATTCTCATCAACATGGTTCGTCAAATCCTAATTTTGAATTTTATAAGAGATTGCAGCAGATTAATTCCATTTGTTTATTGTTTCCTTTTCATATGAAATGAGCAAAATTACATTATGATATTCATTAGAATATAATGTTGACTGTGTATCAATGCAATCCCTATCTAATCTAATCTAAACTGCAAAGATATACATCATTTAAGATTTATATTAAATGCATTCCCACAAGCAGACATGTATAATTTCGCGTGCCGCATGTGGACCTACAATATAAAAACCCAATCTCAAATGAACATAAGTCCTGCAACTCTTGCCGTCCTTCCCTGAAACAGGGGTGACATTGGAAAAGTGAACCATTTTTTACAGTATGGGTGGTCAGCCGCATACCAACCTATAAGTCAAAGAACAAATAAATATAAATATTCATAATTTTTTTCCTTGCATAAGATTGTGGGCTAGAGAGGTATTACAAGACCTGTGAGTCTATTATTTCAATGCTCCCTAGCTTTTCTAGTAAGTATAAAAGTAAAACATAGAGAATATAGCTCACCAAATATGAACTTCGCGTTTACTCACCTCGATCGCGTAAATATAATAATGTATGGAAAGCTCAAAAGCACCCTCAGTGAGTGATTTAGTTTTCATATTTTTTTGTTCATTTACACAATCGAGGGGAGTTTATGTAGCGTTTTATACTAGGGGTACAGGACCCACCTTGCTTTGCAATATCCATAAGCTATTTTTTAAACTCGAAGGGGGAGACTATAGTTTGCTTCGTTATTTCTGGAACAAATAAAAACAAAGTTTGGTATGTAAATCTCTCACTGAAGGAGGGATAGAAATACAGATAGATAGATAGAGACAAAAATAGATAGAAAGAGACAGACCTTGAAAAATGAAATAAATTATTATTTTGCATTCGAGTCGTATAGAACTAAAGGCGGAAATCTAGGGTTTATTTCGAAGATGAGATTAAATATTATGATATTTGACTAATAAGTTGAGTTCCTTGACTAAAAAATATCGTTGACCCTGCAAAATTTTCAAATTATAATAGCACTCTATCTAAAACCCATCTCAAATGAACATCAGTCCTGCAATTCTTGCTAAACTTCCCTGAAACAGAAGTGATTGGCGAAGTTAACCATTTTTTACAGTTTAGGTGGGCAGCCTCTTACCAACCTATTAGTCAAGGAACTAAAGTATGCACTTTTCAAATTGTTATGGTGAAACATTGCGGAATTCCATTTTAAATATTATATTTGATTCAAAAAATATAAATAAATATAGATATATTTTTTTTGAACACTTAAATGAAAAACTTTGTTTTATTAAAAATATTTTTTGAGACAAATATTTAAAGTATGCAGTTTTTAATAGGTTATTACTTATTTGTTACTTATACGTTTTAAGCACTTATTATTTAAGATTTTCTAGAGCTGTTTTCAAGTAACGTTGGAATATAGAATGAAACTGCAAACCTTGATTAAAATTCAGGTGCTTAGTACCTTATTTACATCGTTAAGTTAACGCTTACTTTAAGAAGAATTTTAAAGTATTAGCCGCTATCGCTCATTGTTCTTTCCTTACTTTTCCAGTACTGTAGGTACATTCAGCGTCGGATATCTTTTGTAATGGATCATTTATCTGCCGTTAAAAGCCATCTTTGCTAATGATGTAACTTTTCTCTTTGCATCATCATCGTAATAAATATAAAGGACTTTCATCTTATCAAAAGTTCCCAACTGTTATGTACACGACAGTCTTTTGTATGAAAAATGTATATTTTATTTCTTAAAAATATGATTATATGACTACATTCAGAAAAATATCAATACCTTAAAGGTAAAACTAAATAAGTAATATATTACTCTAACATGGGCTTCTCCTGGATAAATGCACCTTTTTCTGAAATTCTACAAGAGAAAACACTAAACCAAATTGACAATTCTGCAGTGAAGAACTTTTTCATGAGCATTCAAATATAATTAGTTCACTTACTATGGTAATTTACACCCAATAAAATGTTTCATTCACGGAATTCTCAAAAAAGAGAATCAGAACTTATTCACTTTTGCCTTTAAGGTGGTGATATATGAATGGTTTATAAAATAAAGGCACTAACTAACATATTGATCTATAATTCTATAATCTAAGTTGCAAGGATATATTCACGATATATTCATTTCAAGCTCTCAGACGTATGCCCACATACAAAAACGTGTAGTTCGCGCTAACAAATGCTGAATGTGTACTTACAAATAAAATCCAAACCTCAAATGAACATTAGCCCTACAACTTTTGCCGACCTTCCCTGACATTGGCATACTGATCACATTGAGAAAAAGAGAAATACGCATAAGAAAAGATTAGAAATATTGTGTGTACTTACATTTAAAAAATCTTCAATGAATAACAGCGCTGCAACTTGTGTCACCCTTCCATGATACAAGGGTGGCATTAGCAAAGTGAAGTATTCTTATACACAACAAAAATGCATTCTTACCCGTTGCGTGATCTTGAATTAAAAAAAAAAGTTTGAAGCTAAATTTTGCATTATTCCCAATTCCTGAACGGATATGATCAATCATTCAACTCAATCTTTTCAAAGCCTGTTAAATTTTAATTTTTCATTTTGTGAATTAAAAAAAAAATACCATACATCTCGTGAGCATTGTCTGAGTGCAATATCCTTTTAAATTAAGCACGGCTTAAATACAGGAACTCAAGTACAAAAAAAATAACCTTTCACTCAATCGTAGTGTTTATCAAAAAAAATACTGAAATTGAATAAGCACACGTTGTGAGGGTTTTAGTTTCCGTATATTTTTGGTTGAATGTTTCATACTGGAGTAACGGTAGCGTGAGGATATGGCAACAGTATGGGATTAATGGCATGCAGATTTTTTTACCCTGAGGGTTGGATTATCCCCACGCTATACTCGCAGGTTTAAACTAAGCTTATCAAGTAAACGCTCTAACATGCTTCTTCTTTCTACTATAAGTGTTCTATCGAAAACCGGCAGTCATTATGGCTTTTGCAACGTTCTTAGGTTTTTTTGAAGTCGTTATGAGAGCTGTAATTATTTACTTACCTAATTTTAGTTGACAAAAACGTAAACAATTATAATAAATAAGTCATTATTTAAAATCCACATTTTCTATCTTGTCTGAGTTGAAAAGATATATTGACATTTAGCGCTTATATTTTTTACCCTCGCGCTCACAACCAGACGTATGTGAGCTTACGTTTACACATGCTGCATGTGTACTTAAAAAATAAACTTAATCCTTGAAACTCTAGTCGCCTTTCTCTGAAACCGTGCTGGCATTAGCAAAAGTGAACCTTTTTTTACAGTATGGGTGGTCAGCCTCATACCAACCTAAGCACTACACAAGGAATACACTACACTTATTAACTGCGCATTTCTAAAATTAATGAAGGAAATTATTCAAAATTATAAATAAGCTTTTAAAATTAAGCATAACCCATACCGTGGGATTGTCTGTTGTTCTCAGTGTGCATGTGCCTCCCCTTCCCTACTCCCTACTAGTATAAAGTAATAGGTTACACCCTCGAGGGAGCAACTGTCAGTCAGGTTGACAGGCACAATGAAGGGTGAGTCAACCTTGCCGACATGAAATGCTTTGAGCTGTTTGCTACAAAAATTAAACGCACAGATAAGAAGATTAAAAGCTTACGCCAATACAAAATAAGTTATTATTTTCGTTCGTTTAATAGCTCAGTTGGTAGAACACACGCGATTACACTTTTAGTGCTAGGGTTCGATTTCTACCGAAACCTTCACAATCACGTGTACTATATTTAGTTCCTCAATAATAATAATATTAAGATGATTTATTTGGTTTGGCTGTTTTTTGTGTGAAGCACACCTCATGAGCCTTCTGCGTGCTTGGTCGTTCCTATAGAAAGCGCCAAGTTACTGTACGGCTGGATCGACTTTTGAAAGGTATATGAATCTTTCAACCCAGCGAAGAGCATATTTGAAAGTAAAAATTGTATATTTTTTGTGCTCCGCCGGGATTTGAACTCAAGTCTGTAGTATAGTGATAGCCCACTAGACCACAGACCGGTTTTTATTCAGGAATCCTGTGCGGGAGACTTCCTTTATTTCAGAGACTCTAGGGGTCTATGACACATTTGTTATGGTGCCGCAGAGGTGTATTATTTGACTTCACCATTGACGGGACACGTCATATAAGACACCTGGAAAATATTGGTTCAGAATATTGTGGAGGACAGAGAACAAGTCTACGTCTTAGAATTGACTCGAATAGCTGAAGAATAAAAGAAAGAAGACCTCAATACTTCGGATCGTATTCCACACTTGTTCCTTTGCTGCTTTCGTTTCATCTACAGAAAGGGTTATTGTAAAGCGTCTTTTCAGGCTGACTCTATCAGATTATGTGGTTGTGGAGTCGAACCATGTGCGACCAACATCGCTTTCTTTGGCCCTTAACCCAAGTATAAAACTGTGCACTTCGTCCCTATAATACCAAAAATGTATTGAAATTAAAACGCTCACTTTGAGTGCGCTGGTGCTGTTTTAGTTTTTATTAGAATTTCTGGTAGACTCTTTGGTAGAAAACGTAAAGACTACACTGAAATATGGCCTAGGGCAAGACTAGCTGAAGTAGAAACGTGAAACAGCTTCCGAATTGAGTGAAATAACCTCGAAGTATTGTGTTTTGTTAAACATTTTTATTTCATCCATTCTTAAAATAATTTAAGTCCTTCTTTTGTCTGATTTGATTATAAGTAAAATAAAAATATTAGCTCGTATTTCTACCAAAGTATGAAATTTAATTTTTTTTATCAAAACATCCAATTTTCAGCATTTTTGTTTTTTGTTTTTAAAAAAAAACATTTATGTGTTTAATTATGTTCCTCGGCTAAATAAGGCTTATCATCTTAACGGTAATAATCGTTTCAATTTAATCAATGTCACCCTTGTTTCCGTAAAAGTCGGCAACAGTTGTATCAGTTATTATTTTATTACATTTTAACATTCTAAGTACATATGCGGCATGTGTAAGCGCAAACTTACACATCTGGCTAAGACCCACTTTTTTTTTAATTTTTATAATTTGTATTTATAAAAATTGCCACATATATTTTAAATATCTATTTATAATAAGTTTTTAGAATTTTTTCTCACTAATTTTTTTTGTTGTAGAACGTACTGACCAAAGAAGGTAAGTAATATTAATTTCAGTATTTTCAAAGAGATTTTCCGTAACGAAGCGATATAATAACTAAAATACGGGAGGAAAAGGCGGGCAAGTCATTTTAATTAAATAAGGTTCCCATCAGACGTACCTACTTTTCATTAGCCACCTTTGAACGGAAAACCATTTTTTTTTGCGGAGCCTTTTCATGAAAATAAATTACTTATCTGAAAAAGAAAATAGCCGGCTGTCCTTTCGCGTTACTGAAAATCCAATAATTTTTAAACCGACTCGAAATTTAATTTCTGCTTTTTGGAAATTTAATTAAAAAAGTACGTGGTTAATTGCTCGTCTTTTATTACATTCCTATAACTAAGTATGTTTAGCAGGAGCGTGCATTTAGTAGAGGCAAAAAAATCTGGAATAAATACTAGGGAAATTATTTTTTAACGACAATGAAAAATGCAACCAAATTTAATTTCTTGACAGCGCTCTGTCGGTTGCCATTCTCTTGTAAAGGCAGTGCCTTGTTGTGCCTGCCATCTGTCTCTGTTGGTTGCCATCCTCTTGTAAAGGCAGTGCCTTGTTGTGTCAGCCATCTGTCTCTGTTGGTTGCCATCCTCTTGTAAAGGCAGTGCCTTGTTGTGGCTACCATCTGTCTCTGTTGGTTGCCATTCTCTAGTAAAGGCAGTGCCTCGTTGTGCCTGCCATCTGTCTCTGTTGGTTGCATTCTCTTGTAAAGGCAGTGCCTTGTTGTGCCAGCCCTCTGTCTCTGTCGGCTGCCATCCTCTTGTAAAGGCAGTGCCTTGTTGTGCCAGCCCTCTGTCTCTGTCGGCTGCCATCCTCTTGTAAAGGCAGTGCCTTGTTGTGCAAGCCCTCTGTCTCTGTCGGCTGCCATCCTCTTGTAAAGGCAGTGCCTTGTTGTGCCAGCCATCTGTTTCTGCTAAACGCCATCTTTTTGAGCTGCGAATATCCACTTCAAGCCCTGGAAGTATAAAGTTGTTCAACGTCTTGTTCAATTTCCCAATATAATAATAATGATAAAGGTCTTTATTGTTTTTATCAATATGTAAAATAAAATCTAATTACAATAAATACTCCCCAAAGTAAGCATAGCTTGTGTTTCGGGGATTTCATTTAAAAATATTGCAAAGAAGTCATATCGAGTATCCAATTAGATCCTACTTCTTCAAATAAGTCTAAAATGAGGCTTGTAATCTCCCATACTTTTAAAATAAACCAATTTTGGCAATTCCAACTCTATTTTAAGAAAAGGTGACGAATTTCACAGAGCCCATTTTTATTCCAGGTTTAGATTTTACTGCGCAAGTAATTACTTTTTACACATTATTTGTAAGCAAAAATTTAGCTCAGTTATCTGAATAGGGTGAAACATCCAATAAAGTGAAACTGTCGACCGATGGAATCGAACCCTTGACCACATTTTGGCGTAGTGTATGTGGTATCGATCTAATTAGAGTGCGTAATACATTTGGCATCCACGGGTGACCTGAATCGGGTCTGATGTGCCATTATGGTCAAATCATGACCTACCAACTACCATAAACTTACCAAATCATTAGCGAAACCAACGGATTGTGTGAGAAACCAAGCATGAAGTGCAAAATTCGGATTATTCGACAGCACACATTTTGTTTGCCACTATTCTAATAAAAGGGTATAAAGTGTTTTTAAAGAGGAATGCAAGTCCCCAAGCTTTTTAACCTGGCCAGAAAGAGTTAATAATATAATCAATCAATACTAATTTATCAACTTAACTTTTGCAGACCTGTCTCCACATTTTTTGTATTCTGACATATTTGAAATTCTTCTTGTTGCCCGAAGACTGCTCAAGAGATGAAGTGATAGCTGGTGCTCTACTTCCTAAGAGGACAACTTAGTTGAATAACATGATCAAAATTCAAAACCATGTAGAAAAAAGGAAGGAAAAACATGTTTGAGGTAATCACTGGGAGTCAAATCCTAGCATTCTAGCTTGAAATGCAGGCGATCTACAAAAGATCTATCAACCTGACTAATATAAATTTTCCAACAAAGCTCAACATTTTAATAATTAAAGTTTGGTATCTATATCATATTTGACAGGTCATCTTGCGTGACTTTCAAAGCCATTTTGATTGGCAGCAATAGACAGGTGTGGGTGTCCCTTTAGGCTTACTGAATACCAGTATAAAAAACGCAAACTCATCCGCAACGTTAAGCAAAAAATGTATAAAAACGAAAACAAAGTCTCTGGTGAACGTTTCGGTTTTTATATACTTAGGTGCTGTGCGTTTTTTAGTTGGGGGCTTGTAACTAATTGACCATAACCTCCCTTCTGTTCATAGCCAACTGACCATAAAGTTCATAGTTATACAGTGGACTATAACAAACAGTTTCATTTCTATTGATTATGATTCTAGCCACTCTCGTAACGGACGTGATTGGACAAAAAATAATATATGTGATATAAATTAATGTTATAAATAGATGACCAAATATTTGGTAGACCATCCCCATTTCCACGCTATATACGAGTTCATAATTATGTAGTTCCTTTACTTTGAAGATACACGTAGTCACGTACACTATTTTTACACCATTTTTTTATACATGTATACAAAAACAGTTTGAAAGTTATTTTTATTAATGTTTATATTCATTATCACTGTTACGTTTAGGGGCATTTTTTTTTAACTTTAACGCAGATGATTTTGAAACATAATTTTGCATTTACTTCTCTTAAAAACATTTGACACAATAAAGTCAGTTTCACATTGATATTATATTATTTAAAATCATAATTTTAGACAGCTGTTTTGAACTACTAAAAAGGTCGATTTTGCGTGTTTTACTTTATTCTAACTATCTCACGTAGGTACCTTCAACAGCAATTTATATATTCCAGTATATAACGTTTGTTCCACTTTGTTTAGCTCAATTTCTTCCTTTATTTTATATCTAATAATTCTTATACTAATAGTCTTAAAATTACGCATTGAAATTCCTATTTCAAAGCATTTCTCACGATTCATCAAAAAAACGGAAACATTCAAGCGTGTTTTGAGGTTCAATTTTGGTGTCACTCTCCAGCCACCCGCACCAGTGAACTCTGGCGGCAAAAGCGCCTCTGGTCTCATTGTAATCTCGAGTCGACGACCATAAGTGCCAATTCCAGCGTATCGAAAGCCGGTGGCATTTCGCGGGAATCTGCCAATCCAATGATCGAATGGCCGGTGCTAAAGTTGAATTGCCATTTTACTATCTCCCCTTCGGATGGCCCGGGGAAATAACCCAATGTTTAATTTGGATTTAAAGGCTGCGGAATTTGAAATTGTTTCCAACACTCTCAGTAATGATTTTTTTTGGTCTCTAGATACAATGAAAATATCAATTTGAAACGGTTATCAAATAAATGTTGTCCTTTTAGATTTTTTGGGTGTTTCAATATTTGATGAATTCTAAGAAATAAAATAAATCCTTAAAAAACATCAGTGAAATAAAAACGAATTTGAGCGATAGCATGAAAATATTGCGACTAAAAAAATACATTAAGAATACTTGGAATTTGATTGACATAGTAAAAAGTAAAGTTTCCATAAGTTCATGTTCATTTCTCCTGCTCATGCCCCCTAATTTCTCAAGCGGAAAGTGTTAAATATCTAGGTATTAAAATAGATTCCAGAATTAGATGGAAGGAGCATGTAGAAACAACTATTGAAAGACTAAGGAAAATTTACTATGTATTCCGCAAAATTAGAGATATTCTAGAGGTAAAAACTTTGAAGTCTACCTATTTTGCGCTTGGACAGTCATTGATGCAGTATGGAATGGTCGGATGGGGCGGCACATTTAAAACAACACTCGAGCCTCTTAGGGTGGTGCAGAGAATGGTTATCAAAATAATGTTAAAGAAGCCTTTCGACTATTCCACATTGCAATTATATCATGACTTTCCGGTGCTAACAATTGACCAATTGTATAAGAGAGCGGCTCTCTACCAAGTTCATAAGGATTACTTTATCCACGGATATAATCCGGGGGATATTGTAATCCCGAGTGGTAGATCGCGTAGAGAGTCGCTTCTAATCAAAGTTCCTAGAAAGAATACAGCAACCGGCCAACATCACTACGATTATTTGGGTGTAAGGTGGTACAATGCACTTTTTTCCAGGTATAAGCATGATAAGCACGCAGATCCTAGGGCCATTAAGTACATGATCAGCAAATATTTGAAAGAGGTGTAAATAGTTGAGTGTTTATATTTGATTGGTTTTTTTGTATATTATTCTTATCATTATTATTTTTGTTATTTTTTTCATATATCTACATGTGTGTATATATGTATAATTCCTATTTCTGTATTTTCTATTTAAACAATATGTTACCTCTTTATGTTATTTTACTTTATTTTTTGTCTTTCTGTTTTTGCTGAGTAAATGACTAAATGGTGTATATATTATTTTTGTTTTTTATGATTTTTATCTATTAAGTGATTAATTTTAAGTTAAGATAAGTTGGAATCCTCCCCAAAACACAAGCTATGCTTACTTTGGGGAGTATTTATTGTAATTAGATTTTTAAAATTTATTTTTATTGTAATACTTTGTACATATTGATAAAAAACAATAAAGACCTTATGATTATGATTATGATTATGATTTCATATCAATCATATTTGGAACAAAATTATTAATAATTAATGTGTAAGTATTGTTTCTTCCTTAATTTACAGGTTGGCATTAGGGTTATCATCCAGACAGTAAAAATTGGTTATCTAATCTGCAATGCTGATTTTTAATGTTGGTTTATTGGCTTGCTACATTTTTTGCATAAGACATTTTTTACTTTTTTTGTATAGATTTATTTTTAAGGTTTTGTTGTTTTCTTATACTTAAATGTTATTTATTACTCGTATTTCTTGACTTATAGGTTGGTATGAGGCTGACCACCCATACTGTAAAAAATGGTTCACTTTGCCAATGTCACCCCTGTTTCAGGGAATGTCGGTAAGAGTTGCAGGGCTTATGTTCATTTGAGGTTTGGATTTTATTTGTAAGTACACAATCAGCATTTGTAAGCGCGAACTACACGTGTTTGTTTGTGGGCATACATCTGAGAGCTTTGAATGAATATATCCTTGCAACTTAGATTATAGATAATAGATTGTCAATGTCACTCCAGTTTTAAGGAAGGGCAGTAATAGTTACAGGGTTTGTATTCATTTGAGAGCTGAGTCTTTATTTTGTTAGTTAACTAACAATGTTTATACGGAAGAATTTACAACTTAATTTGTTAAATTTGTTCTTGACACTATGTTCACAGATACTTTTGCCTTTTTTGGTAGTACGTCATGTTTTATTTTTACTTTTTTTCTGTGTCACATGATTATGCCATTACAATGGTTTTCTGCGGTCTTTATATCACATATCATGCGTCGTAGACCTCCATCTTCCCGCATATTCTGCGCTGGATGTGCCACGTCAGTTAAAACTCAATTACTCAGAGTGATAACTAACCAGATTGGGTGCGGGGAAGTTTGTTCAAGTGCCCTTAAATTACGCTGCGAGCGCGTTATTTGAAACCGTAACTTTGTCTACGCGTACGTGGCCCGCTCGGTAAATATTCGTACTTAACATACGTGTGGAGATGAGAGTCTCATACGGAAGTGTCTTCTTGCTTTTGAACAGGAGCGCTATTAATTCACTGCAATTAAAATCATCTTAACTGACGCTTTATTACAGACTGTAATTGAAAATGAAAACTTTAAATTGATCAAAATCTGGATAAAAGATTATATTATACTTTTTTATAGCATACAAAGGTACAAAGTACAAAAGGTGCAAAATAATGTGATTAGATGGTGCGAACGTGTATAAAAAATAGGGGATGAAAAACTCTCTCACTATATTTATGGAAGGAGTGTAAAATAAAAAAGGAAGACCGAGAAAGGAATGGCTTGGTCAATCCTATGTTAAAAAGGAAATGCGTGAAAAATGTGATCGATGTAAATGAATTGAAAGCCGTAATCAAGGATAGGATGAAATGGTGGCAAAATTAACAAGGCTCTGGCCACCTCTATCAAAATGGTGACAGACTTACAGTTACAGTTATCGAAGTTAATACTTAACTGAGTCGTGTAGAATCAAATGTTTTTTCCCTAAATAAGATAAATATTTCTATGAAAACACAGAAATGGAAAAAAACTGACCAAATCTTTTAAAGTTAATTTTTCATATGACTGATTGTCATAAAAGTAAGAAACTGGAATAAAAACTGATAAGATAATATTTATAGAGTGTTTATCAGTAAATTGAAAGGAAAACTTTCAGCCGTAAATTACTATTATGAAACCATTTATCAAATTGAAGGTTGCCAAGGGAAGCAGAGATAAAGCACAAGGTTGTCAGTGTTACCATTATATCATCCCTAAACTTTTGCTTCAACATGATAACAAGATCTTAAGAAAAAATAGAAATTAAAAATCTTGAGAATTTTTCACAACATTTTTGTTTAATTTTCCTCAGAATTATTTTCCTCCGGGGAAATTTTAACGAAACTATTTTCCGTCCATGGGAAAAGTTGGCGAGGTAAACGAAGTAAAAATGTTTCTGTTTTTTTTTCTTTTTGAACATTTTCGAGATCAGCAGACTTTAATTAATGCTAAAATAAAAATAACATTTTTTATTAGCTAATTTTCCTGGATTACAAAATTCTTCTTCTTTTTGTGCCAATTCTTGTATAAAGATAGGAGGCCTTCAAAACAATTAGCATCTTCAATACTTCTGTACGAAAAGGGATCGAGAGCTAGCTTGTCATACAAAAAAACAGAAGTGATCGACCATAAATTTATGAAATAAAATTTATTTTAAAAAAATGTACAAATTTTAAAATAAAACAACGGTGTTTTTTCTTACGTAAAATGAATCTTATAAATTAAAAAATATCTTATAAGAAAACTAAACGTTTCATACACATGCCAGTATACATAATACCTGGCACAATTGTGTGATGTTTACATTATTGTATGTGAAAATCGCTTCAGTTACCAAGCAACACTTACAATTAAAACAAACCACTAATGTCTAATATCAGTTGTTTAACTGTAATGAGGAAGATAAGGGGTAACTTTATCGGCTTTGTTCAACTCTATTACATTTTGCATATATTTGTATCTTGATCTCTCTTCTCGTGTTTTTAAAGGAGTAAATTCGAGCTTTATTTCTTTGTCGGTTTTTAAATAGAAGAAGAAGAGCTTGTTATAAAAATGTTATTACTGTGGGCGGAAAAAAATGACCATTGATCTGCAAGGCTGGAGGAAGGTTTTCAATTTTAATATTTAATACTAAAGATATTGTCATTGTGTACACTTGGTTCATTGTTCCTTTTGCTCCTTGACTTAAAATTTCTTTAGAGGCATACTGCAAAGATTGGTTCACTGGCAAATATCACTCCTGTTTCAAAGAAAGATGGCAAGAGTTGTAGGGTGTATGCTCATTTGAAATATTTAAGCGCTAACTTACACGTGTCTTTGTGTTGCCATGTATTTCATAAGTTATGTTAATATAATATCATTGCAAATAAGATAATTGATTTTAAATATGAAGGTTAAACTAAATAAAAATAAAGTTTCATCTACAGCTACTATTTTGCAGTTTTCTTTTTAATATACGAATATAAGAAATTGTGAACAGTACCCCAAGTATCACATTTAACGTGGAAAAAACTGAATCGGAGCGTTTATCAGAATATTTACGTAAACCATTGCAGCGTCTCTAGTGAAAGTTTTAGTTTCTGTATTTTTTTGTTAAACGTTGAGTTTTAAACGTAAAATTTTAGTCTTGTGGTCCTGTTCCCACAAATATATTATTATAGTTCATTGAACAACAAAGCCCGCGCTTTCTGTTGTGAGATATTTTTGGCGGGAAAGCACGTCCATGCTACACTAATGTAGATTGATGAAAAGCCTTTTGGTATCGGCGTATGTCTGCACAATTCAATACGGGACGTGATACCAGATGTATGAGAATGTTCCAGAAACTATACAGTTCACCATATTATAAAAAAAACTATTCGTTTAAAATCTCAAAATTACATGGAAACTTAACATCTCTAGCAAATAATTTAGTTTGCTTCTATTCTTCTGTATCTTTTTCTTGTTTTTCTTTTTCAGGCTCTTTTTCATTCTTCAATTCGAATTTTCGTATTTTAAATTTGATTTTAATGCTTATATTATTTATGTCTAAATTTGTTTATGTCTAAAATGTTATTTGTTGTATTTGTATATATTCTTTGAATTATAGGTTGGTATGCGGCTGACCACCCATGCTGTAGAAAATGGTTCACTTTGCCAATGTCATCTTTATTTCAGGGAAGGCCGGCAAGAGTTGCAGGGTGTATGCCCATTTGTGATTTGTTTTTTATATTGTAGGTTCACATGCGGCATGTGCAAGCGCGAACTTGTACGTGTCTGCTTGTGAGAATGCACGTAATGTGAATCCCCAATGTTACATATCTATGCAACTTAGATTAGATTAGAGACAAAATAAGAAGATTTATTATATTGACTACCTTTATAAAATACCTTGATGAGTTATTTTGTAAAGATGTTTTTTCAAGTTCTGTTTTTATATGCTTACATTTTATTTATCATTTGTATACATTGACTTATATGTAAGTATAAAGCAACTTATACTGTAAAACTACTCATACTTTAAAAAATGGTTCACTTTGCCAATACCAACTCTGTTACAGAGAAGGTCGGCAAAAGTTGTAGGGCTTATGGTCATCTGAAGTTTTGATTTAAAATTGTAAGACTACATACATCATTTATTATGGGCAACTAGCATGTGCATGCAGGCATTTGATGTGAATTGTAAGTGTTAATATGTCTTTGTAACATAGATTATAGATATATAGTTGAAACTATTTAACTATGTAATTGTAATTGTCGGATTTCAAACCGAATCCTTATTAATGAATTTAATTCATGTTAAACAAAAATCACAACATTTTCAATTCAAATGTTGTTAAATAATTTTCCATTTTTATTCTTTATTCTTTCCGAAAACTGACGATAAAAAAAAACATTCCCTAAGAAAATTTAATGAGACCGTAAAATTTAATCGATCAAATAAATTCTGTAGGCTTTTTTTGCTCGGCACGCTTTTTAATTTGAATATATTTCCATAGCGTTAAAAAATAATAAGTCATCGCTTAAAAAAATTATGAAAATATATTTTTGTTTGCTTTAAATTTGTTTGAAAACCGTGGTGAATCGCTGATAAGCCCAGGAATAAGAATCTTCCGAAGTTTGTTGACTTAAATAACGCTGAAAAAAAATCCAAACATTTTTTTAGAAAATTAAAAAAATAAATCGTATTTTCTTCAATTGATTCACATATCTACAAAAATATCTTTAATCTAAGATAAAAAGATGTATTAACATTTAGAATTCATATTAAATTCTGCTCACAAACCCTGCAACTTCGAACCTTCCCTAAAACATTAGCTAAGTGAACTTTTTTGTTTAACAGTATAGGTGATCAGCCTCATACCAATTTGTAAGTCAATGAATTTATTAGAAGTTACGGAAAAGGAGAAAGATTTCATTTTTTAATATATTTAATATTAAGGATAAAAGAAAAACAATTTTGTTTTCGATTACTTTAGTATATATATTAATTTATACCACAACCGGCTTCGCAAACATCCGTTTGCATCGTCAGGTGGTTAAATTAATAGTATTAGTATTAATTAAACCACCTAACGATGCTAACGGATGTTTGCAAAACCGGTTGTGGTATTAAATATATATATGTAGGTACTCAAGTAATCGAAAACAAAATTGTTTTTCTATAATCCTTACGGATGAACGATTACAAAGTTAACGCCTCTACAATCAATAAAATCTTTTAAGAATCGCCGTTTTTTATAAACAATTTTTTGTGAGTCTGACTTTGTTTCCCAAGAAAAGAATACTGTAAATTAATACCCTAAAAAAGAGGTTACTAAATTTTTGAACAAACAAAAAATCCACCGATCGAAGTAATAACTCGTTTGAAAGAAGTCATCAACACCTATAATATTATTTCAATCAGAAAGGACATTTTCAACATTAAAAAAAGTTCTTAAATAGGGGGAAAACAAGTTTTAAAATAGTCCTTTAATTCAATTCACTTATACGAGTATTCTACGTTATACCGTGACATCAATAATTTTATTTCGCAGCCAACATCTCATCTAAAAATTTAACTCTACAGCAATACAGTCAAAACAGACTTGCTTTCAAGTTCCGTGAAGTTGTTTACATTAAACTGTATCCTCTCAGACATCAACGATACTTTATTTGCGCGTAAACAACGATACTGCGGAAACATCCCCCTCCCCCCTTTGAAATAAAGAAACACCCCCCCGGAGATAATCAATAACACATTTGAAATTCAAATTTCTCGTCTCACTTTGCAAGCGGCCGCAACTTCGGCGCTCGCTTGTTTATTTTTTGCTATTCGCACCGCGAAGCTCTTTACGGTTGTAGTCAGAAAAGGGATGCTTAATTAGGGGTGCAACAAAAACAGTTCCATGACAGAACGACACAGTGACAAAATATCACATCGTCATGGTGATGTTTTTTGATGTGCCGTTTATGGTATGTTTTGTTTGGTCATGTGAAGCTTTGTCTTGTGATGTTTTGTCATTTTAATGTACTTTCCTGTAATGTTTTGTCATGTGGTGTTCTACCATTGTGATGTGCTGTCATGTGTTGTTCCGTCATGTGTCTTTCTGTGATGTGTCGCTATGTCATGTGTCATTTTGTAAATTGTAACTGTACCATTCTATCCTGTCACAAACAAAAACCCCGATGCTTTAAAACATTTAATCTTGAGGTGCATATTTGTACAGTTCTTATGGTAAAATTATTATTCCTCTTCTCCTTTTTCTTTGGATCAATGGTCTGTTTGATAAAAAATTGGTGACAATCTTAAGGTAAAGGTGTCCAGCTCTTTCCCGTTACCTTTTTGGGGGATTCCTGGTTCAGTGAATTTTTGGCTTTTTGGAGCCCTCTACGAGTTTGGTCGTTGCACCAATATAAAGCACCAATATTGAATCAACACCCATTTGCTCTAAGGCTGGATGGACTTTTGGTGACTGGTCTTTAGTGAAGGTGTATAAATTTTTAAACCCAGCGAAAAACATATTTGAAAATGGAAATGAAATAATTTTCGTGCTCGGGCGGGATTCGAATCCACAACCATCCATTTACTAGTCCAAAGCGTTACCACTAGACTACGAATCAGTCAATTTAAAAAAAAAAAAAATTCACAAACTCCGATACTTCCTCGAGTAATTAATAAAGATGAATTTTCACAGTGTTAATGCACCAACCATCCAAAATATTATAATAAAGTATCGGTACTTTTATAATGTTTTCCCAGCCTTACTGCCTAATGCTTGCTGTTTCCCTTTAAATATTCAAGGAAGAGTCTTCCTCCCTGCAGTACAACACTTAGGGCTGTCTCTGCATAATACTTGTATCGTTAAGCAGGGAAGATAGGCGGAGACATCGATATAGCTGTACCGACTAGAAAAACTTAAGGCTATATGTAAAACATTTCATCAACTTCTATTTAGAAGTAATGACAAATTATAATGGTTTATTTTTTTATTGGAATACCTAGGCTTATTTGTATCTAGAAGCACGCAATTAAAACAGACCAATACTTTTATGTTAAAAAATATTTGATCTGTAAAATTTACATAAACTGAATAAATAAACCTACAAATTTAAATTTTGAATCTATTTTAAAGGTTAAATGCATTTTTATTGAACCTACCTTATAGGTACAAGTTGGAAGATAAATCAGCAATGCCATAATGATAATAAACCCTACAACTCTTTCCACCCTTTCCTGAAACGGAAGTGACATTAGCAACAGTTTTTTTACAGTAATAGTGTTCAGTGTCATTTGAACCTTTAAATCGATAAAAAAAAAAACATTTCAGTATGTTAACCAAGAATCTTTGAAAACAATCTGATTCTGATACTATATAACAATGCGATCTTCATATAAATTGTCATAGACTGTGACGTTAGATTGCTAGAGAAAAGAAAAGTAAATATTTTGTTATATGTTGCTAAGGCTGCTCATACAAGTGTGACGTTTGCCCGCTGAGAAAACAACTAAATTCAAATGATTTCCGAGTCTGCTCAAATGTATATTTAATATTGAAAAGCCTTAGTCCTTGTACTTGCGAACTTTTTCATTTCATCCTGAAACAACAATGATACGTATTACTATTATTCCAGTATATCTCTTTGTCTCAAAGAGCATATTATTCCTGCAATAACTTGTAGCTACCTATCTTAGGTGGCTTAATAAGATCTTGGATTTTTTCATTAAGGCCTTTGATTGGACAAATTCACAGGCAAGAGATCCAAGCTTATATTCTCCTCCGTTTTTTTTCACAAAGGGAAGATTATGAGCCTCAAAATGACCCTCGCTTACATTGAGCGAAAGACGACAAGTTTAAACTAAGCCAAAACTGTATGTGAAAGTAAAACGTTGAACAGAGGCGCTGTTTTATTTTGTACACATTTATAGTAAGACGCTTTGGTTCAGTTCAAATGGTTAGCTTTATACTTGATGCATAACAGGTCTCAAAAAATCTCTTTGTCGTGATTCTTTTCCTCGGAATTTTCTCTCCTCCTTGTAATTGAATTCTTTGAGTAATACGAAGATATGCCGATAATTCTGTATCTTAGTGCACAAACATTTACTTAATTATTTCTAAGCCAATTCCAGCTCGTGATTTAATAATGCGCATTAAATTTATTTTGTAAAGCGAGAGGAAAAAATCAATACAAAAATTAGTGTCACTTTACAACACATCGTCAAATTGTGGTGGCTTTCTTATTTAAATAAAAACAAACTTATTTTATGGTTTTGCAAGCATCGTAGATTTATTTTATTTTTTGATAAACAAAACGCAACTAAGCTATAGTGTAACTTCTTGCCACATTATCCACGAAGGCTTTCGCATGTGGCGAGTGGAAAGTATTCATTTTTACAGGAAAAAGCGACAAGAAGTTACACTATATGCGTAGCTAAGTATCGTGCCTCTTTCGTTTTTTACCATATAAACTAGAATTTTTTTAGACAGCATTTTTCTCATAAAAAAAAAACACTTTTTTTTAATCAGTGGTACAAACATAAAACTAAATAATTTTAGGTAGTTTTTTTTGTAGAATCCCACCTCAAATATAGCTTACACCCAAGGCTTTGCACCTTTGAATTGCACTCACCGTCAATTCGCCGTACTTTTTATCACCTCTGAACAATGGCAAAGCTAAAAGTTGTACAAAAGCGCGCTTTGAGGGATAGAATGGTTTGTTTTACCGAAAGCTTTTGAGCCTACGAGCTTTCGGGTTGGTCGGACACAGGGCAAGCCAACTTTTGTTCTGGGCTTTTATTGGATTTTACACTTTTACTGAACGATTGCTCAGTCATTTTTTTGTCATGTCATTTTTTGTTATAAATGTTTGTTCTTATTATTTTATACGATTGTAATTTAAAGCAAAACTCACACTAACTTCAAAATGGTAATTATTGTTGCGTTTAGAATCATAATTATCACCTTTGATCGACAGTACATAATGATTTGTAATATTTTTTTCAGTTCATTCTCAATTATTGTACAGAAAGAGTGCCTCCTGAGGACGTTGGTTACGTCACCAAAAAAACATCGTGAATGATGAAAGTTCTCCTATAACCGTTCGTCTAATATTCCAAAAGAGTTATTTGCCTTGTAAAGTTCATATTTGTAATCAAATTTGTAATAATTTGTACATCATATTTGTAACAAAGTTTTTATTTCTTAAATCTTTTTTTATTTTTATTTCTGCAGATCTTTTATCATAACAGATTACAAGATGTAAGAATAATTTATATAAATACGTACAAACATTTGTGTTGAAAGTAAAATAGACAAAATTTACATCAGCAGATTTTTTTTTTTAACATTTCCTATTCGTAGCTTATTTTAATCTGCTGACGTTTTGTTTTCAGAAGCAGTAAAAATTGTCAAGGCTATTTTTCGAAGCGAGCCTTTGCGCAGCTCTACATGAAAAAAAATCATATAAATATTGCAGTTTGATAAATATTTATTGTACGTAGCTCTGTATGAATACAAATACTCCATTAAAAAAGTAATAATGCAGTTTTTGTCGGTAATGGATTATGGCGAGCATTTAGCACACGTGTTGCAAGCTTGGATAAGGCTAGTCCTTCCCCTCCATCTCCCCAGATGCCTTTGAGTCCTTTCACAAAGGTCAGCCATCGTTGAGGGGTAAGATACTCCACACACAAAACTTCACGTTTAAGTTAACCCAGAGAGACTTTCTGAAAATGCTTACATACTGAACCACTACCTCAAGTGAACGTTTTAGTTTCCAGTCAATATTTAGGAAAACGTTTAATGCAACGTTTT
The DNA here is from genome assembly GCA_951799405.1 of Agapetus fuscipes. NCBI lineage: Eukaryota > Metazoa > Arthropoda > Insecta > Trichoptera > Glossosomatidae > Agapetus > Agapetus fuscipes. The sequence continues at coordinate 11,883,293 of OX637342.1, forward strand.
TTAAATTTTTGTGTAGTTCTATGACGCTACGAGGGGAAAATAAGCATGGAGTTCATGCGGAAATGTATCAAAAAATAAACAGTATCTCTATTGAGCGTTAAAATTTCCATTAATTATTTGGGAAAACGCGTACAGTAATGTAATGTATATTTAGTGCAGTTCTACTATTCGTGATGTGGAGAAAAAAACGTATTTAAATCGTTACGTTTAAACTGAAACAAAGTGTATAACTAAAAGTGTATGGAAACAAAAGCAGAACCTTAACAGTGCGTTTTATTTTCTGTAGATTTAAAAAAAAAACGCTGTAGTTTTGAGGAAATGCAAGTTTTTATACTTGGCGTGAAGGGCTACGCCGCTACGAGGGGAGACAAAGAAATACACTAGATGGGTCAGTCGAGCGTATTATTGAGGTGGAAGATAGAAAGGAAGTAAGGGCCTGTAAGACATTGTATTTTGTACTTCTCCTCTTGCGTATATATAGAGTAACACAGAATACTTATGCCGTTTTGTTAAGATATCGCTAAGATGATTTATTTTATGATTGTGTGAATCAATTTCAATCAGTTAAGCAACATTGGGCGTGGTCAGTGCTTGGATGGGTAACCGCTCAGGTACACCGCGTGTCGTTGGCATCTTGGACCGGCCCGTAGTCCGTAGTGGCAGCACTTCGGACTCGTAAATGGAAGGTTGTGGATTCGGATCCCGGCGGAGCACAAAAATATACCATTTATATTTCGAATGTGCTCTTCGCTGGGTTGAAAAATTCATACACCTTTACCAATGACCGGTCACCAAAGGTCCATCCAGCCTCACAGCAACTGGGTCTTGCTTGAGTATTGGCGCTTTGTAGCGACGACCAAGCTCGTACACCTCTGCGGCACTACAACAAGTGTCATAGACCCCTAGAGTCTTTAGAATCTAGGGAGTCTCCCGCACAGGATTTCTTAAAAAAAAAAAATTAAAGGTCATTTGTAATTTTCAAAGATTGTGTTTCGTTACGATGTGTCTACTTCTAGTTGGGCTCACACATTGTAAGGCTGTATGAATCTTTGTACAAATAATTTTAGAAATGCTTTGAAATACGAAAAGGATTTTTTTTCATATTAATATTATTGTGATTTGAATCGTTTTTGGAAAAGTTACTTTATTCTCAACGTTTTGTTATTATCGTTACCTACTTCTTTAAACGATACCCTTGATGGACGTTCAGGTTCAATATTTCTAATATTTTATTTGAATTTGACGTATTTTCAGTCGCTTTTATTGTTTTACTTTAATGAAAATTGGTATCTTGTGTGACGTAATCCATAAGAAAAGAGACATTTTCTTTGAAAAGGATCAATCACTGTCTGTAGGATGATGTTGTAGATTGTCTTAATCTCTTTTGAAATTTGAATAATAAAACGTCACCTTGGTGCTTGTTTGTCTTCTGTCCGTCAGAAATATCATTGAGCAATCATTGTTTAATGTATATGTAGTGAATGTGTCTTATGAAAACTGGATATTTATTTAAAAAATATTTTTAAAAAACTCTCACATTATCGCGTCTTACGTCTTTTTCTTAGCTCGTATTGGGTAAAATGTGATTCTTAAGACAATTTCATTGAAAGGTCATCTTTCAATCAAATGGTAGATAAGCCAAACAAGCGCTGAGGTACGGAAAATCAAGTGGGTACTTTGGTGATATCAAGTTTTAGAAGGAATTTATTTTGAATCAGTTCTTCTTAAAAATATATATTTTACTGATAAAGTATGTTTTAACTACGAACTTCATGCTATTTGTACTTCTACGACTGCATCGCAATAGGGAAGTATTGTTGCAGACCACTTACTTCAAAATTAAACATTAAAATGTCACAGACTTCCTTCCAAGAGTTCCAAGTATATTTTTTTACATCAAATAAAAAACGGTTCCCTTTCCTCTAATGAAGCCCACAAAATATTCCTAGCGGAACACTTCGCCGAGAGGGTAGATTTCTTTCTACGCATAATACAACCGCAATTCCTTTTAGCTTTTTTTTAGGTTTTTTTATGAAAAAAATCGTCTTTGATATAGAAGTACCCACAAGTTAACAAAATATTAAAGAGCGATTTATTAACAGGGAAAAAAACAAGGGGGGATATGCAAAATTATGCATTTTTAATAAAGCTAAGACTAACGGGCTTGCTGATAAAAATCCTCAAAATATGAAAAGTTGATCTGCTTACACATATTGTACGGTAGTCAATACTGAAAGTAGAAGTAAGTACGGAAGAAAATTCCTTTATAATAAATGCTAGCATTAATTAAAACATCACTTAATTAAACAAAAATATTAAATTCAGGATTCACTTTTATTTTACGTGCACAAGCAAAGATATTTATAACTTTCACGGCCAGCCATCAATTGAGGTTTATTTTACAGAATATTTTGCCGTAATTCACTGGAACTGGAGCTTTTGGGCGTTTTACGTATACCTCCAAAGAGCTTCCTCAGCTTTGTGATGTCTACAAAATTTTTGTCAGTGGCCAAAATGTCACGTTTATCTTCCAATTAAGAGACGAGTATGTATGAAGAAAGTGATGAATGTTGAAGAGATGAAAAAGGTATGCAAGGACAGAAAAAAGTAGAGACGCATCTGCGGAGGTACCGACAACCCCTAGTGGAACGGCAGCAGAATACATAAACAGTAACAGTTACACCATTACATTGCTGAATATCCATCGGAGAAAATTCAAAACAACTCAGTAATTTTATTTTTATATTTTTTTTCTTAATCATTCACTCAAGTACCACTTTATTCCAAGGGATAATTGATTGATAATCTTTAAAAAACATAATCTGGATTACAAAATAAACTGCCGTGAGCTGAAGATTAATTTACTGTTTTAATAAACGAGAGCTCAGCAAAAAAGAAAATCCACCTCTCTGGTGAGATTTACTTAGGACAGTCTATTAAGTTTTCCTAATTATTCTTGCCGCGTTTGCTCGTCATAATTTATGAGGGAATATTTTCTCAGCGCAAAGCAACTAAAAGTTATTGCTTCGATGCATATTTTTTGCTTAATTGCTGTTTTTACATTTATAATCAACGTTGAAAAAGTATATAGGCTGGCACACAGAGAGCTGCATTCTGGAATCTCTTGCCGTGGGTTATTGCGGCTGGAGCTTTCGGACGTTTCATCCATGTCTACGTTGGGCTTTTTACGCGTGAAGATGATATAAGAGTCATGATGTTGATGAAACTATTATATTGTGATACTAGTATATCGACTATTCAGTATCGACTATTCTATAAATATGTAAAACGGCTGTAATTCCAACCTAAACCTAACAAAACACTTATTTTCAAATTTTAGAGTGGTTTCTATGTTAAAAATGTCATACATTCAGATGATTTTCTCATATTATAAACCTACCATACGGTAATAAAGATGTCTCAGGACAACACCGAATCTACGGCAAAGTCAACTCGAGAATCCCATATTTCACTTGCGGGATGTCGCCCCCTTTTAAAGCGACTCATGGCTGAATAGAGACAACAATGGTCATATTACAAGCTCGGTTTCTTGGGTGATATTTTGTTGAACTGTCCAGTCAGAGTGTAGTAATACTATCCGGCGTTTTAGTTCTTGTTGATTTATCCGGTTTTGCATGCTTTTTTATGGTCTTTTTACACGATCCGACATCTGGTTTTATGTATGAATATTTTTTATCCGGCGTTTGGTGTATTGTTAAGTTATCCGTCTTTCTTTACTTTACTAACGTTTTGTGATTTGAGACTATCTGAAATTGGCATACATAAATTCTTTCTTCAGTGTTTGGTGTTTTGTTTTTTTTTATAAATTATTCCGTGTTTTGTTACAAAATCAAGCTGTTGGTGTTCACTTAGATTATAAACAGTGTATTGTTATAATTTTTAGAGTTTTATCTTTTCGAGTAGATCTTTTACAGAACTTAGAGCAACATAAACGAGGGCCCAGATAGCGTTTGGCGTTTTTTTTTACTACCCTACATATATTTTTTCCTGTTCTGTGCTATTCAGCGAGTAGTATTGTGTTAAACTATCCGGCATTTGGTGTTTTAATATGCTGTTTATTGTTTATTTTGATCCTTAGTTATGAGGTCAAAAATATGTAGCAGGACCGAATATTGTTCGGTGTTTTGTAAAACTATCCGGCATATGATAAAACAGCTTTTCTGCGGTTTGTACAACTATTCGGTGTTTTGTTATACCATCCTTTGTCTGGTATGTTGCTTGTTCTAGTGGGGTCAGAGATCTGTAACAGGACTTGCAGCAAGATAAACGCAGAACCGGATATTGCATCTGCGGGATTAGCCCGGATACTGTTGCAAAGAAAACATTTCGACTTCTCGGTTCACTTTTTCAAACAGTGAAGTAGCTCCAATTGATTGATGTGTGTAAACAATGGTAATGCCAAACGCTGACCAAAATCAACATATCGTTGACCATACATTAAAAAAATACGAAAGAAGACAATAAATTTAAAAGCAATTTAATTGTTTGATTATCGACTTCGTGTTTTTTCTTATGAAAAGTATGTAATCATAAATTACCCTCAAAATTTTATTGAAAATTTGGAAAGAAAAATCAAGATGGTAAATTAGAAAGCCAAGAATATGTTCATATACATATGAAAATATAAAAAAAGGATGCAATATAGATTTTTTTGTTTAAATTAGATGAAAATATGGAAGAACAGAATATATTTTTTTCATGATTTTTATACAACTTAGATTACTTACCGACTTGAATTCTGTATGCTGTTTAGCAATAAATTAACTAAACAAAAGCGGCAATACAGACGCCATCTTCGTATACTTGTTCCGTTTCCTGTCAAATAAAACGTGCATATTTTTTTTTTATCACTACTAAAAAAATCTACAAGACTAAAATGTAAATTGAAGATAATTTGCTTGGTGATTGCAATATTCCCAACATTTGTTATAGCTTCATATAAATTTTTGATGCAATTTTTTTTCCTCGAATCCTCTAAATCTTCAAATCCACCATAAGTTCGAAACCCTCTCCATATGTTGTGATGGGGGGAGATCTGTTGCCCTCACGACGTCTCGCCTCCCTTCCACTGCGGCCAGCGAGGAGTCTGTACTGAAATAATGAAAGAACAGGGGGCTAATGAATGTAGCGTTGGCCGTACCTTCTCTATATCTCTGTCTGTGTGATGGGATTACATTTTCATTTGCTTTATTAAAAAGTATAAACTTGAATCTAGCAGACGTAAATTTTATGTGCTTTGTTTTTGTTAGCACTTTGAACACACACATGCTGACATATTTAATTTATTTTTAATTAAATTGTAAGCCTTCAAACCTCTGATGTAAAAAATTGAACAGATACAAAATGAAAATAATCAGAACGAATATCCGAAAAAAATTAACGGAATTTGGAATGAAAGTTTTATAATGAAAGCATACAAAAACTATAATGAGATAATGAGATGGAGCAGATTCAGGAGGTGATTTTCTTGAGATCGTGTCTTCAGAATGAGTCGTGAAATGCTAGCATAGTTTGCATCGTAGCTAATGATATGTCAATAGCTGAATGTTGAGCTGGAAGACCATTTGTAAAAAAAATATAGCTGCATATCCTTATGTAAGGATCAATGAGATCTCAAGTTTGCTACTTGCAGACGATGAGCCGCACCTTTCCTCACTTTATCCCTCCTTCACAGTCTGGGTCTTTCCTTTCTTTTTCTTCCTCTTGGCTGCTAATTATTTTTTTGAAAACCCGTATGCCAAGCATTCTAAGATCAGATTATCTCAGTGTTTGTAGTCTTATCAAGGTTGAAATGTTGAGGAGTTTGGTATATGCTGGATAGTTCATTCCGTATTATTAGCCACTCTTCCGTATCCTTAACTGGACCACATATTTGGTGAAGTATTTGCATTTTAAGCATCTCAGCTGATTCAATTCCGTAGATTTAATTCAGGACATTCTAACAAAATCAGCGTAATGAAAGCTTAAAATTAAGAAAAAGTTTCCCTTCTAGTCAAAAAAAAACTGATTAATAGGAATGAAACATAAATTTGTCACTTTATATATATTAAAGATTTAAATGAACTGAGTATTTTATCGTGTATATAATTATCACGTACCCCCTTTATAACACTTCAAAGATTAAAATAGTAGAACTCAGTATCTTAAGGTGTCACAACTTTGCACACTTACAAATGACAAAACTTCCCGGCGCTTATTCCATATCAGTCATTCCCAAAGTGGTTCATAAAGAACCCCCAGAGGTCGATTTCACGAAAACTCCTACCTTTTACTATGTAAACTAGTCGCTCCCCCAGTTCTTGTTTACCGTATACGCCAATCTTGTCAAATATGACTTTTTCATGCAGTTGTCTTATGAATCAAGTTCTACACAATCTGAGCTAAGAAAAACCGTAATACTCGATAATGTGAGAGTTTTTTTAAATATTTTTAAATATATTTCTTGTTTTTATAAGACACATTGGTCCAGTACACATGCAAACATTGCTCATGTAAAATTTTCTCAATGGCGTATACGGTAAACAAGAACTAAGACAGCGTAGTGGTAAGGGTGGTCAAGTTTATTCCAACCAATTCGTCGTGGAATACACATAACAAAATATATTGCGTACTTTTACTAAATCAGCCATTATCGCCTAACCCTGAACATACACCTTCCCTTTATTTCTCCAGGCATTTCTATCCTAGGCCTTCTGCATTCAATCACCAGCAATCCTCTTTATGTCATCTGACCATCGTTTGCGAGGTATTCTTCTACTTGTTTTGTGCTCACAAGGTCTCCACTCGACTATCCTCTTGGTCCATCTTTGGTCATTGAATCTCGCAACATTCCCTGCCAACGACCTTTTCTGTTTTGCCACTTTTTTTATGATATCAGTAACTCTAGACCGTCCACTTATCTGTGTCTTTCGTATTCGATCTGTAAAATACATTATTTGATACATTTAATGAAGAACAAAACACTAAGACACAAGATAACAATGATTTTTTTTTTATTAACTTTCATATCTGCAGAAAATAAAAAACAGTAAGAGAAAAGAGGACAAGGGGAAAACCGAAAAAGGAATGACTCGTTCAAATTAGTGAAATTGTGAAGGCTCTTAGGTAGAATCTCCTTTGGAATTTCTGACTTGATCCATCCATACAATAAAAAATATGTAGTATCTGAACATTTTCAGAAACTTACGGAGTGAATGTAAAACAAGAAAATGTATGAAAAAAGTGATGGATTTGAATGAATTAAGATACATACGTGTGTTAGGATAAAAAATAGTGGAGAAGACTCTGCAGAGGTTTTGGCCACCCTAAGGGAAAAAGTTACAGCGTTACAGTTACAGTTACAATCAGAGAAAGAAAAATACAGAAGAAGAGTTCTACGACACAAAGTAGTTTTGGAACCTCTATTTTAGATAAAGAGAGGGTTGCACTTTTGCATAGTAATCTACCTTACATCACTACCCCGAGAATTCTAATGAGGGAATGTGTCGTCTCACCCCCCGGTGGGATGATGAGGATGATAATTAATTTAGGAGGGGGAGGGGTGTAGAGTACACATTTGCATGCAAGCCGTAAAGCAAGATTCTCCAGGAGTGTAATGGTAATTATTATGGTCCCACAGGGATCCTGTGTGAAGATATCTCGTGTGAATGTATCTTGTGCAACTGAATATATTTATTATAGTCTTGGTGCGAATGAAGTTAAAGTTAATGTCATACTCTCATTTAGTATAAAATCAGCTCATTATCTTCTTGTGCCATTTCAGTGAATATTACTTCAATACTGCTGCACGAGAGAAGGATCTTAAGATCCTGCCTAACCACTGTCTCAGATTCTTAAACTATTATGTTGTGATTCAACCTGGATCTCGTCTTTCTTCTTCTGTTCTTTCCTTTGTGATGAGATATCGGAGGAAATATTTCTCATTTTTCATTGTGTTTCTCAAATTAACAAATTTATGCATTTTGATGGGTATCAAGATATTGACTCTGGGAAATATCTCGACACGGGGAAATATCTCGATATTTGTGACTCGATTCATGCGGGATTTGTTCAACATCCGATGGTAGAACCAAATTTCAAAGCCAGTGATTTTATTCTCGAAGCACTGTATTAGTATCCATCTTTTTATACCACAGAGGACAATGGGAATGATGTAGCGTCTGACCTTTTGCAAACGTAGCTCTAATTTTAAGCTTCTGTTAGTATTATGTTACATAGATTAGTAGACGAATGCAGCTGGATGACTGTATATAGGGAATCAAAGTTTTCTGACGCATAACACCACTGTTGTGTGAGCTCAGTGACTTAAATTATCTGCGCGTTCCATAGCACATTGAGTAATTTTTTTCTTAATTACACATAGGGCACTCTATGAGAAGGGCAGTTTTGTACCTTGAAAAACTTATCAAGCGAACTGGTTTGTGAACGGAATGTCCTGCAGAAAGTGGAGTCCGAACATTGATTAATGAGACTATGCGCAAGTCTGCAACAGTGTTAAGTGCTTTTGCAGTGGCGGCTCCAAAGATATGGAATTGATTGTTACTTGTGGCTCGAGAGATTGCAAACAGCAGTCATATCAAGAGACATTTTAAGATAGATATGTCCACTGAATCTTTTGGGGCGCCATCGGAGTTACAACCTCACAAAACGGCACCAATGACAGAGAACAAACTGATGCACCATTATCTTAGGATGAATAAATAAACTACGGTGTAAAATTTAGAGCAAACATAAGAAAAACCAAAGGACTACTCAGAACATCCGAAATGAAAGTTTTAAGATTGAATACAGGCAGAACATTGCAAGATTTCATCTGCAATGACCATAAGCGAAAAACCTGTAAAACAAATAAATACAAAATTAAAATTCTAAATTTGAATAATTAATTAAGTAGTTTGGAATTTTATTCAGGAAGGTAATGAATTTTCAAACTCTGGTACAAACCTTACCTACTCGCGTTTCACGTACTTTTAGGTGAAACATGAAGCTCAAAGAACCTGACAAACTAGTAACTTTCCGTGCACATTGGGAGAGTGCCACTCGAAGCATGCTATACTTGAAACAGCGCCAAGTTACAAAGGGCACTCGATAGCTTTACACTAACAATAATAATTGCTAACAAAGCGAAATTCCGAAAAGTAAACTATGCGTTTACTGCGAATGTTCGCTCGTTGTATATAAACGGAATGCTCCGTGTTTATTATCCATTTCAAAACAGTTTTTATTTCGTGACTTTCTTTGTCATATAATTTAAAGTACGCAACAAAGCTGCACGTAAAGTGTAGCTTCTTACCACTTTGTCTCCGAAAGCGTCGCATGTGGTGTAGGTATGGTCACCCTTAGGCCAACCACTTTATGTAGTTGAAGTGCTGGTTTCTCAACTCCCAATATAACTAGTTCTAAGGTCTTCTAAAAGCTGAGTACGCCTTGCAGGTATTTTAATTTTGGGCTTGAAGCGATCAACAAAAAGTGAATTAATTTCTGACACACTTGGTGGCGATCGAATCTTAGCTCTCTGGGATATACTGCTAATATTTTACCGACTGAATTATCACCGTATTTGATACATGTAGTTAAAAATCAAAAGCAAAGATAGAAAAAAAATATGAGAATAAAAACACAAAATTAATGGAAAAATCTTTAATGTTTAAATTGAACATTTCAGATTTAAAAGCTTTATCCGCCAACATTGCAGATCAAATGCCTTTTTTTGGTTCTTGCATATATAATTTATTGAAACCATTACTGAAAAGAGGTGTTTAATAAAAAACGGAAAAAGTTACATTGATATTAATAGCAAGCAATAAAGTAACAACAATATTTACCAAGTTTATAATGGCGTTTCTTCAGGCAGATCGTGTTGGAGTTTGCATAAATCGGCTGTATATCATTCCTGGGCTCACTAAAAGCCCCCCCCCCCCTCCCCCCTCGGCGGGTTTTCCGTCAAAACAATAACACCCCTCCGTCGTGGTTCGTTCGGGGGGAAATGGGAACGGAGGGTAAAAATAGAGGAAAAGGGCGGCTGTGGACGCGAAAAGCGAAAATCCTAATCGACGGGAAAATTATGTCCTTGTTGTATAATATAAAAGGAAATCTAGTGAATATTTCTAATCTGAAGTAATAATTTTATTTATTTAACTTTTTTTTTTTTTTTTATTCGACTCCATCTGGAAGGGATGAAGTTTATTTAAATTGTGTTAAATATTTGAGTCAAAAAATAGATTATTAAAATATTTTTGTTTTGTTTTATTCCACTGTCTGTTGTGTTTGCAACTTAGATAATAGATAAAAACGACGCTCTATATATGCAACTCCCAAGAGGATGGGCAATGCAAGCCTCCCTTTTCCACAGCAGCCCTTCGTACCCTTCCGCCTCTAATGTTAATGTTATTTATTTATGCAAATTAATTTTCATCCGGCACTCACTAAGGTTCACTCAGCCGTGAAATTAAGAATACGTAAAAATAACACGGCGCAAAAGGTTTTCCTCTACCTCGCGGAAACTGGTTGGTGGGGGAGAGGGTTGGCGGGAAGCATTTCCCAAGCGGCTGATGGCTTCAAAAAATACAGGTAGATGGACAGACAAAATAAAAGTGAGCCTTGTACATACTATTATGATTTGTTCGGATTCACTTTTAATAAAATTTCAGTTGAATTTATTTTTAACATATCGAGTACAAATGGTTTACTCTTTCACTTCTGTATTGGTGGCTTCACGGCTTCACGGTTTCGGTATCAAAGTGTTAGTACTGATCCTTCACAGAACCGCCGCTCATATTTATATATGACCAATGGCCTAATCTGAGCCAACTCGACCAAACTAGAGGTAAAATCCATATTTTAAGAATTAAACATCGCGTCAGTTGTGAAATAAAAAAAATTACAGGATAATCAGAAATAATAATAATAATATTAGGATGATTTATTTGGTGAGCGCTGTTTTTGTGTGAATCATACCTCAAAAGCTTTCTGCAAGCATGGTCGCCGCTATAAAAAGCGCCAATACTCAAGCAAGAGCCAGTGTCTGAAAGGCTAGATGGACCTTACATAGATGAACGGCCTTTGGTAAAAGCATGTGAACTTTGTAACCCAGCGACTACGGACCGGTCTTAAATATAACATATCTTTCAAACTTAGATTATAGATTATAAACTGAAAAATAAAAATATACATTGTTTTATTTTTTTTTTGCTTGTCAATCTTTATTCATAAACGATAGCGTGCGGTTCGTTTGAACATAATTTCCTACAAATCCTTGATATTTTCACGGTGGATTATAACTTTAACGAGACGTCACAAAATTGGGCTGTCACTTTTCAAAACGCAGTCCATGACAATAATTTACTGTGCCCCAAACATTACAACATAATTTTTAAACTTGCTTACCAAAAAATATATGGAAATTCAAACAGCGCCTCTTGTGAGTGTTTTATATTCGATGCAATTTTGGTTAAACGTTATCGTTTAGTGTAAATGTAAAGTTTTATGCTTGTATAACTGGTTTTAATTTTTCGTGACACTTTAATTATGTTTCAGCGTTAATTACAATATGAAATCAAGCGCAAAAGTCCTTTGTAGCGTTGCTTTGAATATTGTTGCCTATTTTAGAATACACTCGTATTAAACTAAACACGTAAATATTGCATAAAACTTCAATTGGGTAGGCCACCATACAGATTTTTCCGGTTCTTGAAAGACCAGGGACCGTTCTCTCAAAGACTATTGGTCAAATAACCTTGTATATTTTAAGATAGCAAGCAATAATACATCGCGGCGCGTAAACAGCTGATCGTTGTACCATATATTTTGTACGGAAAACATTATATAACACCACTGTGCATGGAGTATAAATTGTATTTAATGACACATAGGACACTCTATGAGAGGACACCTTATAACTCACTAAGCAAAATATTTTGAATAGCAGACAATTGAGTTAGTCTATCTATAATCTATAATCTAAGTTACAAGGATACATTCATTCAAAGCTCTCAGATGTATGCCCACAAACAAACACGTGTAGATCGCGCTTACAAATGCTGATTGTGTACTTACAAATAAAATCAAAACCTCAAATGAATATAAGCCCTGCAACTCTTGCCGACATTCCCTGAAACAGGGGTGACATTGGCAAAGTGAACCATTTTTTACAGTATGGGTGGTCAGCCTCATACCAACCTATAAGTCAAGGAATCAGTGCTCTGCAAAAAAAAGAAAGTGCATTGCCTTTGCGCAAGTCTGCAGTAATGTTTGGTGATTGTACTTCTGCAGTGGTGGCTCTAAGGGTAAGGAACCGACTGCCACCTGTGATTCAAGAGATTGCCGACAGCAGTCACTTCAAGACAGATGTGTTCACCGAATCTTTTGATTGACAGTGTTAAAATCAACTGATTCATCATCATCATCTAGAACAATAAGGCACTGCTTCACGAGATGATGATGATACTTTTTGCACGACTCATTTTTAATCTAATAAAACAAATTGAGCTCTTGGTTAATTGAAGTACACACATACTTGTATGAGAGATTCACTCCACTATCTTTGAGCAACATTTTAAGCAAATAAACTTTATAAACGTCCTACTGTCTTAGGTATAATTACAGGAAACTGGCACAGAAACCTACATTACGTTGCCACAAACCATCATCTAACGCTCAACATTGTTTCGTTTAGCAATTCATAATTTTGAGTCATTTATTTAGAAGATCCTGATTGAGACTAATTACACATTTCAAAACGTCAAAAATGAAAAAAAAAACGTAATCATCACTCTGCCACTCCAGGGTTCAATATTTGTGGACGACTTCAAACAGGGTCTGCTCTGGATAAAGCCGATGTAACTTAAAGTTCCATACATGGAGATCAGCTCTCTCTTGAGGATGTGACTGTGGGGCGGAGAGACTGTTAGGTACAAAGTGGAGAAGTGCCCTACCAAAAGACACCCTCCTGATGGGCTGGTAGTCTCATCACCATGGTAATTCTTACCTACCGAAAATCGGTAATATTTGTATGGAGACCTGTCAATCCAAGATGGGCGAAAGTGAAAAGCTGATTAGTCTTCATTAAAATATTACCAATATTCGGTAGGTAAGATTTACCGTGGTGATGAGATTTCCAGCCTTGGTCTAAAAGACCTCCACAAAGCCACGACAGGAGCAGTGACAATTTAAAAATGTTTGCCTTTGACGCTGCTTAATGGCCAAAAGCTTTCCAACTTTGCCTTTGGATTATATTTTTTTAATACATCTTTTTAATTTAGAGTACGTATAGATAGATTTACTTTTAGCTTGCTAAGCTGTTTGAAGCATTGTTGAACAGCAAGGACATGTTTATGAACAAAATTATGGTGAAACCAAGTTTTACTTCACCGCATGAGATAAAGAGAGAGTTGGTTCCCATTTAGCAAACTGATCAATAGACAAATCTCACAGATTCGCAGATCAGTAGATACCGTTTTGACAAAGACAAAAACTTTCAAAAATGTCAAGCAGGAGTGATTGTCTGTGTGGGCATAACACTATCACCAAAGGCTCGTATTTTCCAAAGTACGAACACGATGCATTGCTTTTAATTACGGGAGGTATATGAGGCCCTTATATTCGCAATAAACTCTCTCCGTCCCGCTCTGGCGAGTAATTTGGCCTAATAGCAGTTCCACTAGGAAACTGGGTGAGGAGGACAATATAATACACCCAGCCCAGGCCTCAAATAGTTTTCTCTTTAATATCACTTATTCGTAAAGTTGTCTAAGCAAATTAAACAATTAAAGGAAAATGGCGGGATAAAATTTTGATTGCGTTTCGTAATTAATTTGTTACTGTTTAAATGTCGTTATAAGGCTGTCTTCTTGTCATATTATTTGCTGTAATTTTTGTTTTGGTTATGAATAATTTTAAAGAGGGATAAAGGGTATAAAGAAAATATCGAGGCAACTCTGCAAAGGATCTAGTGACCCCTAGTGCAGAAACGACAAAGCTAATTAAAGATGGTTCAGATTTGCCAATATTGTCGATTGTTCAGGGAAAGGCGGGAAGAATTAAAGGGTATTAGTCCATTTAAGGTTTTGGCTTATTTTTTTAAGTAGGTACACACTACACATGGAGAGTTTATAACACTTACACACAATAAATGCTATTTTATACGTTTCTACTTGTTGGCGTGCATTCAATATGAATCGTAGGTAATCTTTTTTTTTACTTTTGGTTGCAAAGAGATGTTAACAATCAAGATTCAAAAATATTTTTTACTTTCACTTTTATACTTTGGAATAAATGGTGAAATCTTTAAAGCAGGAGGTGAATGCGTGATAGATTGGATGTACGAATTATGTAAGCTTTGTGTGAATGCAGGAGTAGTACCGATGGATTGGAGGAAGGCAGTCATTGTTCCCATTTACAAAGGTAAAGGGGACAAAAAAGACTGTCAGAACTTCAGACCAATCAGTCTACTCAGTATACCAGGAAAAGTCTTCTGTAAGGTGATTATAAAAAATGTGATTCTGACTACTAGTGAAAGGATTTCCGATATACAGTCCGGCTTTATGGCCGGTAGAGGCTGTGTTGATCAGATTTTTACTCTACGACAACTTGTTGAAAAACAATTGTCGGTGAGGCGGAAGCTGTTCACGGCCTTTGTAGATCTGGAAAAGGCTTTTGACTCAGTAGACAGAGGTATGTTATGGGATGTTTTGAAAGCATACGGAGTGAATGGGGCTCTCCTAGGTGCAGTGCATGCCAACTATGAAAATAGTAAGGCATGTGTTCGTATTGATGGTGAGTATAGCGAGTGGTTTGAAGTTTATAAGGGTGTGAGGCAAGGATGTGTGATGAGTCCATGGCTATTTAACATAGTCATGGACAAGTGTGTCAGAGATGCTAGACTTAATGATTGTGGATTGATGATAGGAGAGAGCAAAGTGAGTGTTCTACTGTATGCAGATGATGCAGTTCTTGTATCTGATTCAGCAGTGGAATTGCAAACAATGCTCTCTAGATTGAATGAAGCTTTGTTAGGTAACCATCTGAAGTTGAATGCAAGTAAGACGAAAGTATTGATTTTTGAAAGAGATGATGAAAGTATGAATTATGAAATTAAAATTAATGGAATGAATGTTGATGTCGTAAATGAGTTTGTATACCTGGGAAGTAAGTTTGAAAAAGATGGAAGAATGACCGGTGAATTTGAAAGAAGAGTAATGAAGGGTAAGTGTGTACTGGGTGCCACAGCTTGTATCGCCAAAAATCAAAACATATCTAAAAATGCTCGATTGGCGGTACGCAGTGGCATACTTTTACCCACCTTGATGTATGGAAGCGAGGCCTGGACGGTGAATGAAAGTGAAATTAGTAAAGTCTATACTGTTGAAATGGACTTTCTATTCTTAGAAAGTCCATTTCAACATGATTGGGAAAAAACGGAGTGACAGGGTGAGGAATGATTTTGTAAGAGAAGAATGTGGTGCAAGAGAAAGTGTGAAAGTGAAGATTAAAAGAAGTTTGTTAAGATGGTTTGGGCATATGGAGAGAATGAATGAGGAAAGACTGACGAAGAAAGTATATGTTGGTAGAATAGATGGATGTCGTGGTAGAGGGAGACCGAGAAAGGTATGGATGGACCAAATATCCGAAATTGCGAATGAATGGAATATCCAGAGTCATAATAAAAGAAGAGCCTGTATGAAGAAAATTATGACTCTGGAGGAAATGAAAGAAGTATGTAAGGACAGAAAGAAATGGCGGTTGATCTGTAATGTTGGCGGCTAGGGTTTATTAAATTGGAATTTGTTTTATTTGTAAATGGATATTTTGTATTTGGATATTATTATTTAGTGATGTATAAAATGTAATTTGTCGTGTGTGTGTGTTCCTTGACTTATAGGTTGGTATGCGGCTGACCACCCATGCTGTAAAAATGGTTCACTTTGCCAATGTCACCCCTGTCTCAGGGAAGGACGGCAAGAGTTGCAGGGTGTATGTCCATTTGAGATTTGGTTTTTATGTTGTAGGTTCACATGAGGCATGTGCAAGCGCGAACTTGTACGTGTCTGGTTGTGAGAATGCATGTAATGTGAATCTCCAATGTAACATATCTTTGCAACTTAGATTAGATTAGATTAGATACTTTCACGCATTGCATTCTTCTCTTTACAAATCATTCCTCACCCCACTTATTTATCTCCGCAACTATGATTATAGTTTCAATACTTTGTACAAAATTTTCAAAATCCAAATCAATTAAACATAATGTTACAACTAATCAAATAATTTAAACACTCTACTTTTTAAATTTCAGCCGCGTTATTTTTCAAGTTTAAGGACTAATTCAATTTTAACTCGCAGCTAAAGCGACCTCTAGGCACGGGACGCGTATTTAGCTTGTCACGGCTGAGTCGTTCTCCTGAATTTGTGGAAAGTCTCATTGGGAAACTGCCACACCAAAGAAGAACGTATTTTTGTTATTACCCCGAAAAGACCTTATTTGTAACACCGTTTTGCAAGAAACACAACATATTTTTAGACTCCCACGGCCGGATTCAGATGCTTGAAATAATTGTTATTCCGGGTTTTGACCGTGATCTATGTATTATATATAAGTAGGTAGGTTTTTCTTTTTTTATATAATCTCATTTTTTTCATGCTTAAGTTTTGTTACTATACTGTGTAATGTACAAATCCAGCAAAAGACTACTAGAGCGCAGTAGAGATGGCTTGTGATGATGCACCCAAAGGGGTGCAAGACAGTGAAATAACCCAGATTAAGGTGGCTGGACAAAATGGTAGTATATTGCGGTACTGTAGGAGTATGGGACTGGAAGAAGAAGGCAGCGTTGGCTGCAGTTCATCATAGACCAAGATCCACATCGGGTTGTCGTACATTGATGATGAGGATTATACAATAAATCAATTAAGTAAAATCATAGGCTGCATAATATATGGAAATGATGAAAAAATTATTGACTGTATTTCCACGACGCAAACATTGGTTAACTTATAAATGTTGTCAAACAATGAGGTTTGTTCGTTAATTGGTTAATTTATAAAGCTCTTAAAGTTTACATATGAAATAACTAAGACAGCAAAGCAAAAATGAATCGCTTTGCGAAATAAAACATTAGTATAGGAAATGTACACGTTTGTACTTTATTATTCCTGAAGAAAGCGGTACCCGATTAAACACCATATCCTAGAAGCCAATAATTCTTTCCTAAACAAAAGACGATTTATTATAATTGTTTCATTCACGTATGTACATACAATTCAGTATTTCTTTTGCGGAACCAATACTAAAGTTTGTTGAATTTACTATTATCGCTGCACTCACAAGCCGTGCTAGCTTTAAATGTGTTAAATCACGCGCGGTGGGTCCTGTGCAAGCCGCTCTCTTCTGTTTCTTCTACGGTCGACGTCATTGTACAATTTAATTTATTCCCGGCCAGGGACAATAGGTGGCGTTCTGAGAAATAAACTCGTTGTCGGATTCGTCGAGGAATTCAATTAGGTTTTAATAAATTGGCAAAGTGATGGGGGAGGGAGAAGCAGTCCCCGCTCCATCTCGTTTCCACCCTTGGCCGCTTCTTCAAATAGACGACGACAGAAGGGTGATTATTTTGTCAAAAAATTGATGACAATCGGTTTTCGCACTCAATCGAGTTTTGCAGGGGTGTCTGGTCCATTGTGCTAAAACGTCTTTCGCAGTACTGGAAAATTGAGAGGTAAGCTTTGCACTCGAAAAAAAAATAAGCGTAAAAATAGTAGACATGAACACAAATTAAGTGGTATATATTTTATTATTATTTAAGTAATGATAAATTGTTAGATTGTGAAAAATGAACACCATGACCTACCATCGAGGTTTCTCTTTTATTTCACATTATTTTCTGTCATCTGTATCTTCTTTTCTTGCACTGCTTCCTTGGGGTCTCTTGAGTCACAGAGGTCAGGTCCATAGTTTAGTAAGTAGAGTGCTCGCATTCCATGCTGAGAGCTCGGGTTCGAATCCCCACAGAAGGTGATAGAAATGATTTCCCGGTTCGGTGTTTATTTCAAAACCTAAAATAAAATACCGGAAAGACTTACTAAGCCTTCAGATGAAATGAGTACCAACTCCCACCTTAAATGTAGTTGTTGGCGTCATGTTGGCCCCCTTACCTGTAAAAATAATTAGGTTCCACTCGCCACTTTCGGAACCCTTAAGGCTACCATACCTTCCATTACAAAAAAAATATTCACGCCTTCCTCCCTACGTTTTATTGTTCAAGATGTATTTATACTAATACTAATATAGACACGTTTTTGGCGCCTCCCCTGGCTAAAACCCGCGCCTCCCACGTTGAAACCCGTTGCCTTAAGGGATAATGTGCCTAGAAGTTGCACTAAATGTGTAGTTTAGTTTTGCTGCGTTATTCTATTACATACACTATATCACAATAATGTTTCATAAGCCGAATGCATGACCAGTCTCAGCGCATAACATTATGCACGTTAGCCATACACAGAGAGAGCTGTTTCCTCTACCAAGTGCCGTATTACAATAATTAATATGATTGTTTGCACAAAGGATTGTGTGTCGTGTGAGAGCAACAAAGAACCTCGTAAATTATATCCAAGACACTTGATCGTAAACAGCTATAAAGTAATTAAGAAAACGAATAGTAAAGAAAACGAATCATAATAGACCGCTGATATGTTTATCTTTTTCTTGCACTAAAAGTAACTATTACATTACGTATTTTATCTAAGTTAATTTATGAAGATGATATTCCTTGACTTATAGGTTGGTATGAGGCTGACCACCCATACTGTAAAAAATGGTTCACTTTGCCAATGTCACCCCTGTTTCAGGGAAGGTCGGCAAAAGTTGTGGGGCTTATGTTCATTTGAGGTTTGGATTTTATTTGTAAGTACACATTCAGCATTTGTAAGCGCGAACTACACTTGTTGGTTTGTGGGCATACATCTGAGAGCTTTAAATGAATATATCTTTGCAACTTAGATTATAGATTATAGATTATGGAATGTAATTCACCAACGTTTATTTGCCTTCCTATATTTATCTGATATGCGTGCATGGTTTGTTAAAAATTATCTACGTGAAAATAAAAAAAAACGCAGCTAGTTAAATGGAAGAGAAAAAGATTAGCAAACAAATTGTTCTGAATTATTTTTTGGTTATTTCTCATCGCTGTTTTTGTCGCAATCTTTAAGAAAATAAATAGGATCAACTTTTTCATTTGCTTGTGAATTTTAAACTTTTTCTTAAGTTAAAAATTGCACCAACCTTACGGCCTTTGTCAGTCGAATTTGTGTTATTGAAACAAGCGCAAGTTCGAACTCCGCTTGCACGGTGTCCTATTGACAATAGTTTTGACCCTAGTTTAACAGATGTCATTGAGAAATTACCAAATAATTAATAATTTATTACAATATTGAACAAAAATATATCGATTGATATTGTGATTGAAGTTGTGAATTGTGTACATTCCTCTTCACAAACTCAAAAAATATTTTTGTTAAATAAAATTATAAAAGAGGGGATTACAACAACGTTGAATTAAATTATAATATTTTATAACGATAGTGTGTACAAAATGATCGCCAAGGAAATAAAAAGTTTCTCTAAAAATGAAGAAGTGCATAATTCACTTGTCTGAGAAGTTCTCATATCTAGTTTTCAGGGGTTTAAAAGGGTGACTTTAGAACGGCACAGTGACAAAACGACACATGCCATAATGACAGATGACAAAACAACACGACAGAAAAACACATTGTATAATAACACATAAATTACGTCACTATGACAAAACAACACAATGACAAAACATCACATGACAAAACATCACATGACAAAACATCACATGACAAAACATCACATGACAAATCATCATATAGGTACCTACAACAGAACACACCATAATCGACACATGTCAGAACGACACAATAATTCAGAACACATGACAGTTCGACACATGACTGAACAACACATGACAGTTCGACACATGACAGAAACACACATGATAGAACATCGCTATGACCAAACATCACATGACAAAACATCACATACCTTAAACAGAACATACCATAAACGGCACATGAGAAAAATAGCACATGACATCATTTTGTGATGTTTTGATACTGCATTGTGATGTTCTGTCATGTGTCGCTCTGTTATTTGTCGTTCTGGCATATGCCATTTTGTCACTGTATTGTTCGTTTATGGAACCGTTTAAAAAAAAAGGCTCTGGACATTTTTATTCGCCCAAGTTAATTCCTTCTATCTTGGCTCCTTTCTCCGAGCAGGGCGTAAGAGGCGATAATTTAATTCTCTCTTTGTGGAAGTTCCTTGGGGGTGAATGGATGCATGCATGCATGGGAGGACCGGGGATAATAGCCGCCCTCTATCTAGCATTTATGAAAACCGCTTACTTGAGGGTTGGGGGGGGGGAAGTTTTTCAAAGTTCTCTCACGCTCCGTTTGGCGCTAGAAAAATAGCCGAAACTTTGACTTTTCCGTATTTTTTGTCGGTGTGATTTCAATTCGAGCTTAATTCTATTACAACAGAGAAGAAAATAGTGCTGTGGTCATAGACTGACAAAGCAATTTAGTGTGAGAAAATTAACAAACATACAGGTATTAGGTACGTTTATATTTCACATTTTCGCGATGTTTGTACATAGATTTGTGAAGAGGGATGCACTTCACCAACCTATTTTACCTAGCCAGAACCAGGAACAAACATTATCAATTAATAATATATAATAATTTAAATAATAAATAATAATTTAATAATTTAATTAATTCAAAACTATCCAATGATATGTATTGAACCAGGGTCAAAGTTATTGTGAAAAGCACACGGCGCAGGCAGGGGTCGCACTTGCAAAAAAAACGCAAAAAACGCAACTAAGCTACACATATAGTGTAACTTCTTGCCGCGTTATCCCCGAAGGGGTCGCATGTGGCGAGTTGAACCTATTTATTTTTACAGGTAAGGGGGCCGGCCTTACGCCAACCACTTCAGTTGAAGTGGGAATTTACCAGCTCCCGAGGGGGCTGGTACTCATTTATTGTAAAGGCTGAGTAAACCTCGCCGGTACTTATATTATGGGGTTCAAAATACACACCGAAATAGGAAATCATTTCTGACACCCTCCTCGGTGGGATTCGAACCCGAGCTCACGGGGTAGAATGCAAGCACTCTACCAACTGAGCTATCGACCGGACCGATTGTTTCAATAAAATAAATTCGTGTGCTAACGCCTTATTCGCTGGACTATACCATATACTACTTAATAGTCCACAAAAGACTATATTTCTGAACTAAAGTGATGGGCTTAATGTCTAAACTAAAATATCTATGAGAGCCTGTTGCTTTGAAAACATCCACTGTCAAGTTGTTGCTATTTCTGATCCTTGGGTACTTCTGTCGTATGTAAATGAAAAATAAATATTTGAATGATGTATGTAGTGAGCGTTGTTTTTAAGGGAATACAACCTACAGAGCCCTTTGCAAGCTATAGAAAACGCAAATTACTTAATAAAAACCATGTAAAACTAGCTGAACCGTTGATAACCGTTTATTTTTTCTAAAATATTTCAACAAACCAACGAGTAGGTATACTTACAAATTCATTTTTAAAATACCGATTCCGATTACGATATTCATATTATAAACCATGTGGTTCAATCTTGTTTACAAAAAGGTATAAATTCCATTTACAAATAAATACCCCTAGAATAAAAAGCATTTGTTTACAAAAACTTTATTTATCTTTAGATGGAAATCTTATTTCGCAAATCATAGAATCAAAACATTTTGAAATAAATTATATGAAAGTAATGTTAGTTAGAAGTTTTTTTTCCAGAACTCATGAATATTTTAAGTTGAAATAAATCCCGGGAAATATTTTACTTTGAAAGTGGAAAGATTCGGAAAAAATGCAATTATCATCAAAGGAAAAAGTTAGCCTGATGAAATGAAAGCTGGAGCAAACTTTTACTTCAGGCAGCTCGCAAAAAAGTTATGGGTATAAGAAAATATTTTTTAGGGAGAAATATTTTCCTCGATATTTCGTGATTTGGAGGAGGTGGCCCTTCCATGTAACTTTTCCTGAAGGACTGACCCAACTCATATGATCGAAACTCCTGAAAAGTAAAGATTATATGCATCGATGTTTATTATTTTGTTTTAAAATATATTTTTATAATATAGAATGGATATTCTCTAAATGTTATTTTGTCAACAAAATGGGCGTAGGTATATATGACGAAAAATTATCGATAAGAATGCTTTTTTTGGAAAATTTACCTGCCTATTTTAAGAAAAGGCGGGCTTTATTATTTTTTTAATCGAAAATTTAGTTTTGTTTTCAAGTATGGAGCGTATTTGCTTAAAAGTAATGCCATTTAAAAGCTTAAAGCTTTACTTTGTTAAGAACTTATATTAGCTCTTCCATCTTTGAAAATTATTAACTTCTCCGTGACAAACTTAAGCCTTTCCTGTATCCGGAACTTCGTAGATAAATATTTTCAGAATAAGGTTGCTTTCAAGAAAATGGGACTTATCCATATGTGAGTTGAAAGAGGCTGACTAAAAAAATAATCCCATTAACAAAATTTATAACAAGATCATTTCAAAGATGAAAAACAGAATGGTATTAAACTTAGATGATTTTTCAACCTAACTTAGTCTTTCAAAAACTCCATGTTGGACTAATCCTTCTTTGGCTTTATGAAAAAAAAAGCAAAACTCGAAAGGCAGTCAGTGTGAATAATTTATTACTTTGTGGTTTTCTCGGTCCTTTATGTTTGATGTTTACTGTATTATGATACACATCCGAGGGTCAGTCTGGCAAATCTGAAGGGTTAGTCAGTACAACGTGGAGCTGCCAGTCATTCCCAAAGATTCCATTTTAGAAACCTAAAGCTCAACTACAAAAAGCATTAATTAATTTTAGTTACATTGGAATCTATTTATTCTTAGAGATGAAGGGGACGGCCTTACGCTAACCACTAGAAGTGGAGGCTTCCCGAGCGTGCTGGCACTCATTTCTTGTTAAGACTGAGTAAACCTTGCCAGCATTGCATTTGCGTTTGAAATTAGCACCAAAGCGGGAAATCATTTTTGGCACTCTCGATGCGATTGGAACCCGAGCTTTCGGCATGGAATGTAAGCACTCTAGCAACTGAGCTATCGACCGGGTTAAATAAAAAAATAAAAACCGTTCATCAAACTATGTTTGCAAATGAAACACACAATTGTCAGGATCTTCATACGATCTGTTCTGTTGTAGCTGTACGGTGTGGAAGCATGGGCTCTCCAATTTAGCGTGTGGTAATGTATGACTGTACCTAACCTTCGAAGAGAGGATTTTTACAACAATCTATGGTACGAAGCTCTATGACATAGTTCCATCAAAGAAGGGCACCTGTAGTAGCCTCGTCACATAATAAGAATTGACAACACCAACACCATCAAGTGACACCACACTCTCAGTGTAAGGCCGAATGAGACAAGGAAGGTAAAAAATACGACGGATGGACGTTGTGAACACAGATGCAGCCAAGGCAAACGTAGGCTACGTGGCTTGAGAGCAAAGGCAATGGGAAGGTGAGAGTGACGGAGAATATTAGATTCAGCTTAAGCTCAACGACAATCTTATGATGATAAACAATGTATGACAGGTTCACAATTTAATGCTTAACGTTTGGGAACCTCTAAGCTTGAAGTACACAAGCCAATAAGGCAAAGATCAGTCGGGCCCAAGTAATGCCGGTGAAGACCATGCCCCAACTTCTTACACTCTGAATCCTAATGATTTCCACATGATGAGAGTCCGCGCAAATAATAATAATACCTCCTCTCAAGGCTCAAAGAGCAATGGTCCAAAATGTTATAACATATTGAGGACTATGGCCGAAAACTCTCTGGTCTGCTTGATCTACAAAGGCTAACAAATCTACGGATATTATTATTCTGTACCGCAAATGCTTTCAAATGTATTGAATTATAAATCTAAAAATGTACGAAAAAAACGTTTAAGACTTATTATAACCTTCGGTGTAGAAGCTAGAGCAAACACGATAAGAACCGAAGGACTAATAATAATAATAATAGGATGACTTATTTGGTGAGAGCTGTTTTTGTGTGAATTACACCTCAAGAGCCGTCTATAGAAAGCGCCAATACTCAAGCAAGAACCAGTTGCTGTAAGGCTGGATGTAACTGTGGTGACCGGGCTTTGGTACAGGTATATGAATTTTTCAACCCAGCAAAAAGCATATATGAAAATATAAATGGTAAATAAGATTTAAATAAGTGAATTAAAACTTTGTTTTCCATTTGAATTTTTTTAATAATTAAAAATGGACTTTCACTGTGTTTATAAATCCACCCTAAAAATATAATATAAATGCTATTTTTTTGTGCTCCGCCGGGTTTCAAACCCACAATCTTTTATTTACGAGCTTAGAACGTTACCACTTAACTCACAATAGTCGAAATAAAAGCTCTTAGAATGAAATCATCAGCAGAACATTGTTAGTATCCAAAATTATCACATCTCAAAACTCTATGTAATAGAAGAAGAAGTTTGATCATGCACAATATCCAGGATGCCAATTTGGAAAGAGCAACTCTTCAAAATGAGTCGTGAAACTTTTAAGTTTGGTCTTAATAAGTCAACTCTTTTTTGACACGATTTTCTTCAATAGATTTCAGCTTTTTTTCACGCAAATAAATGTGGCCATTTGTCACCATCAAATCAGTACAATTTAAAAGTATTCAAATGTAAACCAAGCCCGGGGGCGACAAATCAATCACGCGTGGACATTTCGGACAAGACATTTCAAAACCACGCAATTCGCAGCGATAAATAACCTGATGTTCAGTGACTGGATCATCATGAAGGATTTTTACCCTTTATAGGTTGGTATGAGGCTGACCACCCAAACTGTAAAAAATGGTTCACTTTGCCAGTGTCACCCCTGTTTCAGGGAAGGTCGGCAAAAGTTGCGGGGCTTATGTTCATTTAAGGTTTGAATTTTATTTGTAAGTACACAATCAGCATTTGTAAGCGCGAACTACATGTGTTTGTTTGTGGGCATACATCTGAGAGCTTTGAATGAATATATCCTTGCAACTTAGATTATAGATTATAGATAGGGGGGTCATCATCATCATCATCATCTAATAGCAGAGACTTGTTTTGCCAGGCATTTGTCTTTCCAGACGCTGTTTGCGTCTGTGGAAAAAAAAGAAAAAAAAAATAGTGGTTTTATAGACGTCAGTCCCTTACGAAGCTGGCGTTTGCTCGCCGAAGAAAAAGTTAAGTCAAAGGCGTTCTGGATTTATTAGAACAATTACAGATTACATCCGCAAACGCAACTCTAGTTTTAAATATATGTTCAGTTTTGCCTAAGGTATCAAGTCGCTATTCCTAGCTAACGTATTTGGAACAGAACAACGTTGGTTCGAATGACGTCTGGCCTATTTGACCATAACTTAATTAAATTAAATTAATTTAAATTAACTTCCACGTTGTCCTCTAAGCTGTCCCTCGCTGAACAAAGGGACAAGCAAAATAATTTAGAAATCGTAGGGATCCCTGAGAAGGGCTCCGCAGGCCCTATGGATGCTCTCACCAAGGTAGCAGAGGGGCTGGGGGTGCAACTGGAGAGGGACGATGTGATCTACGTCTCTCGTGCCTCACACGTCGTCAAGAGTTCCAGACCTAGAGCCATTGTCGCAAAATTTAAAAGCAATTTAACGAAGAATAAGCTGATTGCGGCAATCCGAAAGAAGAGAGGATTAACGACGACTGATCTGGGTATGCAGGGGGAATCAAGAGCGATTTATGTCAATGAACACTTAACAGCAGCAACAAAATTTCTGCTAAAAAGGGCCAAAGAAGCTGCAAAACTCAAAAAATTTTCATACGTATGGACGCGAAACTGTTGTATTTATATGAGAAAAAACGATGTTATGCCAGCCATCCGAATCGAATCGGAGCAAGACTTGCTGCGTATAAATTGATGTGGCCAGTTTTCGAATGCTGTTTTTTACGACCACTGTTTTTGTTTTCCTTTATTTTCGACCACTTTGCATATTCAGTGCAACCACTTCCTTTTTATTTTTACTTTTTAATATCCTTCTTTTTCTTCATCCTCTCTCTCCCTTTCTCCCTCTCTCTCTCTCCCTCCCTAAGCTACAGAAAGCTGTTTCTCAGCGTGCTTGATAAGTCTTTTATAAATTATTTGTCATTTTATTACGGTACTCTCTTTCTAATTTATTTTTTGATATACATGTACATGTATATTTTCTTAACTTTTTAATGACATTAAGACTGTTTTATCAAAACGTACGAGGTCTTCGTACAAAAACACACACGTTCCTACAAAATGTTTTATTAAATGATTATGATGTAATTTTAATCTCAGAAAGTTGGTTGAACGATGGCATTTTGAATAAAGAATTGTGTGATGATCGGTACGACATTTTTAGAAGAGATAGAAATGAAGGTAGTGCTGGTATTTTACGCGGTGGTGGTGTCATGATTGCTGCTCGCCAGTCCTTGAATGCCCGACATAGAGTGGATTGGCAGTCGGATTTGGAGTGTGTCTGGATTACTGTATCGGGTAAGTCTCTAAACAGGAACACTGCTGATTTACATATCGCTTGCATATATATGGCTGGTGGCTCTTGTCACGAACATATGGTGCTGTCTTTTGCTTCTGTACTTACTAGTTTGAGAAACCTGTTCCCAGATGATACTTTCCTAGTTATCGGTGACTTTAACTTACCGAATATAACATGGGTAAAGGATGATATTAATGACCATCTCAGCCCACTCATAGCTGATCGTCATACGATGGACTTATTTTTAAATTACTCTGTAATTGGGTTGGACCAATACAATGGCGTTGTTAATGCCAATGATAGGGTTCTAGACTTGATTTTTTCTAATGTCACTATAGAAGCTTCTCGCGCTGATTTTCCGATGGTGGTTGAAGACTCACACCATCCATCTATTGAACTAAATATTAAATTTATCCCCCAAGGATCTATAGTTGAGCCTCCGCGCTTGGTACGTTTCTTTAGGAAAGGCGACTACGCTGGCCTCAAAACATTCTTACTTGACATTGATTGGGAGAAGGTGCTTGATCACAGCAATGTGAATCATTCAGTGGATGAGTTCTACAGGATAATCAATGGCGGTATCGCCACTTACATCCCAAGCAAAACTATTCGATCGGGCACTTACCCATCATGGTTTTCTGCTGCACTTATTAAAATTATTAGAGAAAAGCACAAGTTCCACAAACGTTGGCGGCTGCTCGGTGATCCGTTGGATTATCAAACTTTCTCCCTATTGCGTGCTCGTCAGAAACGAGTTCAACGTGAATGCTACACGAGGTTTATAAAGCGTACAGAGGATTCTGTAGCCAAGGATCCTAAAAAGTTCTGGTCCTTTCTGAAGGGAAAGAAAAATTCTTCTTCTTTGCCTCGGGAGTTGTCCTTTGGGGATCGTGTGGCCTCTAATGCTGCTGATATGGCAGGGTTGCTCTCTGACTACTTTGGATCGGTGTTTGTGAATGGTCACTTGGATGCTTGGGACGAAACTCTTAATGGTGTGTATTCTTCCAAAGCGATGACTAGGGGTCTGACTGTTACACCGGCAATTGTATGCAAATACTTGAACTCGCTTGACTCCAATAAAGGTCCGGGTCATGACGGAATCCCCTCATTTTTGGCTGTTAACTGTGCCAAGGAACTTTCAGTCCCATTGACAATCATATTCAATAGTTCTCTCCTTACAGGTGAGTTTCCTCGTGTGTGGAAGAAGGCACACGTTGTCCCTATACATAAGACTGGATCTAAAAACAAAGCTGAAAACTATAGACCAATATCAATCCTACCAGTTTTTGGGAAACTCTTTGAGAAGATAATTTACAATCACATATATGCTTTGATATCTTCTCAAGTACCTGAATCTCAACATGGTTTTTTAAGGAAGAGATCGGTTGTTTCTAATCTGGCAGTTTTCACTGACTACGTCTTCAAGGAAATGGACAGAGGTGGACAGATTGATGTCGTGTACACGGACTACTCTAAGGCGTTTGACAGAGTCAATCATCGTGTGTTATTACAAAAATTGCATACACTCGGAGTACACGGCAATCTTTTGCGGTGGTTCTCCTCATATTTAAACAGGCGTTCTCAAGCGGTAGTCGTCGGTGGCTGTAGGTCCAATTATTTAACAATTCCCTCTGGGGTCCCCCAGGGTTCCCACTTAGGTCCTCTTTTATTTAATGCATATGTATATGATATTGAGTGTTGTTCTCAACACGTGAAATGCTTGTTGTACGCTGATGATACAAAAGTGTATATGAGGATAGATAATTATCAGGACTGCCTAATGCTGCAAAGCGACCTTCATAGGCTCTCGCATTACTGTATCCTTAATGATTTATCTCTGAATGTAAATAAGTGTCAACAAATAACTTTCACTCGAAAGAAAATTCCCTTAACTTACAACTATCAGATTAATAATAATTATTTGAAGACCGTAACCGGAGTGAGGGACCTTGGAGTTTATATGGACGCTGGACTAATTTTCGATTCACATATCTTTTCCATCACTGAGAGGGCTTACAAAGTGCTAGGATTTGTCTTGAGAGCTTGCAGTGATTTTAAGGATTTGAATGCAGTTAAATCACCGTATTTTGCCTATGTTCGCAGTATTCTTGAATTTGCATCTCCTGTTTGGAACCCCATGTATGATACATATATACGTCGACTAGAAGGTATCCAGAACAAATTTCTTAAGCATCTAAACTTCAGGGCACATGTTTACTTTAATGATCATCGTGCTGCCGCTCATCATCATGGAATGATGCCAATGAAATCCCGTCGGATTCTCCTAGACATGAGTTTTTTATATGGGCTCATTCATGGCTATATTGATTCTAATTCTCTATGTGGGGGGATCACTTATCGTGTACCACACTCTAGACGCACTAGACTTGGTTCTCTATTCTTTTCTAATACATATCATTCAAATTATGCTAAAAATTCAATAATGAACAGATTGCTCAGCACTTACAATGATAATTTTAACGATTTAGACATATTTTTATTATCAAAAAGTAAATTTCTCGACGGTGTGATTGCTGTTTTATCAAGGTAGCTCCCTTCTCATCCCTTTTATCATCCTTCCTCCTTTCCTCAAACATCCTTTCATCTCTCTGTGTATTTGCGCATATATATATATATATATATATATATATATATATATATATATATATATATATATATAAATATGTAGATGTATTTCTCGTTTTTCTTAAACCTGTTCTCTGTTAGTTGTTTTTTTCTGATTATTTGTTGTTAGTTGGTTTTTTTTCTTGTGTTTTATTTTAAACCTTGTTATTTTGTTTATTTTTTTCTCTTCGTATTGCTATTTGTAGATATGGATTGTTTGTATCTTTGAAATTTTTAAGTTAACGAAACCTGTTATTGGCCTTAAAATATTTTTCTTTTCATTTTTTTGCGAGTTTATGCTTTGTATGTGCTGTTGTGTTTCTTTAAAATAAATAAAAAAAAAAAAAAAAAAAAAACTTTGACCTTGGTTCAACAGATGCCATTGCATGCAAACACGCTTTTACTTTTGCATGAAGATAACTGGCCAGGCAAAATAGGTTGCTAGATTGGATTCCTATTCACAAATCATTAAAAAAATGTGTCTGTTAGTCCACATTTATAATCGGAGGTCATCCCGATTGAAAAGTACTCGAATTCCAATGACGAGTGTCAAGTAGGGGGATCGTGGACCAGCGTTTGGTATCACTGTCAGCCCCTATAGGCTCGGACGCAGATGGCAGTCGTCCCACAATTAATTGATTCCCAATACTCAATTGTCCGCCTAGCCCATGTGTACTGCCGCTTCCAATTTGTGGATAATTATTCATTGATACATTATTGCGTGGAATTGGAGAGTGTCGTATGGGTATGAGAACATATCAATGTTTAATGAAATAGCAAGGCTTGGGAATATTTTATGAGTCTGTAAAACACACATGTAGGTATTTTTGACCTTACAGACAATTTCTTTTACAAAATTAGCTATTTTCGATGTTATAACGAGGAATAATAAAATTTCGAATTTTAAAGCCTAAGCTACCAACATCGCAGATGAACTGATATTTTTTGTGTCTTACTATATTTTTTTCATTTTACCTACATACATAAAGTTATAACCTTTCTCAAGCAGTTTTTTCAATGCTGTTTTAATATTCAAAAGTCCTAAATAGCACTGTATAGTGTATATATTCAAAAATACATAATATTAAACTACAACAATCATTAGATTGGAATAAAATCTCCTGATATCAGGTGAGAATCTATAATAATAATAATCTTTAATCTAAGTTGCAAAGATATATTCATTTAAAGCTCTCAGATGTATGCCCACAAACCAACAAGTGTAGTTCGCGCTTACAAATGCTGAATGTGTACTTACAAATAAAATCCAAACCTCAAATGAACGTAAGCCCCACAACTTTTGCCGACCTTCCCTGAAACAGGGGTGACATTGGCAAAGTGAACCATTTTTTACAGTATGGGTAGTCAGCCTCATACCAACCTATAAGTCAAGGAATATGAATAATAAATTACATTTAAATATAAAAAAGAACAAAACCTTACAAAGAAATCTATACAAAAAAAGTCAAAAATTTCCTATGCAAAAAATGTAGCAAATGAATACACCAACATTAGAAATCAACATTGCAGATTAGCCGCCACTTCTTCCTGTCCTTGCATACTTCTTTCATTTCATCCAGAGTCATAACCTTTTTCATACAAGTCCTCCTTTTATTATGACTCTGGATATCCCATTC
The DNA here is from genome assembly GCA_951799405.1 of Agapetus fuscipes. Taxonomy (NCBI): domain Eukaryota; kingdom Metazoa; phylum Arthropoda; class Insecta; order Trichoptera; family Glossosomatidae; genus Agapetus; species Agapetus fuscipes. The sequence goes on from OX637342.1 coordinate 11,914,208, forward strand.
ATTCGCTATTTCAGAGATTTGATCCTTCCATACTTTTCTCGGTCTTCCTCTACCACGACATCCATCTATTCTAGCAACATATACTTTCTTCGTCAATCTTTCATCACTCATTCTCTCCAAGTGCCCGAACCATCTTAACATACTTCTTTTAATCTTCACTTTCACACTTTCCCTTACACCACATTCTTCTCTTACAAAATCATTCCTCACCCTGTCACTTCGTTTTTTCCCAATCATACTTCTTAGATAGTCCATTTCTACTGTATGGACTTTACTAATTTCCCTTTCACTCACCGTCCAGGCTTCACTTCCATACATCAAGGTTGGCACTAGTATACCACCGTGCACCGCCAATCTAACATTTTTTGAGAGATTTTGGTTCCTGGCGATGCAAGCGGTCGCACCCAGTACACACCTGCCTTTCATTATTCTTCTTTCAAATTCACCGGCCATTCTTCCATCTTTTTCAAACTTACATCCCAAATATACAAACTCATTTACAACATCAACATTCATTCCATTAATTTTAAATTCATAATTCATATTTTCATCATCTCTTTCAAAAATCAAAACTTTCGTCTTTCTTGCATTCAACTTCAAATTATTACCTTTCAAAGCTTCGTTCAATCTAGAGAGCATCATTTGCAATTCCACTGCTGAATCAGATACAAGGACTGCATCATCCGCATACAGTAGAACGCTTACTTTGCTCTCTCCTATCATTAATCCACAATCATCAAGTCTAGCATCTCGAACACACTTGTCCATGACTATGTTAAATAGCCATGGGCTCATCACACATCCTTGCCTTACACCCTTAAAAACTTTAAACCATTCACTATACTCACCATCAATACGAATGCAGGCCATACTATTCTCATAGTTCGCATGCACCGCATTGAGTAGAGCTCCATTCACTCCGTATGCTTTCAAAACATCCCACAACATACCTCTGTCCACTGAGTCAAAAGCCTTTTCCAGATCCACAAAGGCCGTGAATAGTTTCCCCCTCACCGACAATTGTTTTTCAACAAGTTGTCGTAGAGTGAAAATCTGATCAACACAGCCTCTACCGGCCATAAAGCCGGACTGTATATCGGAAACCCTTTTGCTAGTAGTCAGAATCACATTTTTTATAATCACCTTACAGAAGACTTTTCCTGGTATACTGAGTAGACTGATTGGTCTGAAGTTCTGACAGTCTTTTTTGTCCCCTTTACCTTTGTAAATGGGAACAATGACTGCCTTCCTCCAATCCATCGGTACTACTCCTGCATTCACACAAAGCTTACATAATTCAAACATCCAATCTATCACACATTCACCTCCTGCTTTCAACATTTCACCATTTATACCATCAAACCCAGCAGACTTCCCATTCTTCAGACGTGAAATAGACACTTTCATTTCTTCTTTCAAAATCTTCAATTCATTCTCTTCATCTGTCTGTTCATAAATTCTTCTTTCACCCTGGCCAAAAATTTCTTGAAAATAGTTTTTCCATCTCTTGCATACTTCTTCATTCTCCCATACCATCTCACCGGCAGCACTTTTGACTCCCGGAGTGGTCAATGCAAAAGATTTATTTCTATCCGCATTGATCCACCTCCAAAATTCCTTCTTACTGTCGGTGAAACTTTTGTTAATCCTTTCATCAATCTTTCTTTGTTCATTCATCTTGCTTTCATAAATTATAGTCTTCGCCATTCTCTTAGCTATCTTATATTCGTCTTCTAGCTTTCTATCATTTCTATCATTCAGCCAATTTTCATAACACTTTTTCTTAACTTTCACAGCTTCTTTCACTCTATCATTCCACCAGGCATCTCCTTTCAATTTTCCACCTTTCGTTACCCCACATACTTTTTTAGCACATTCAATCATTCCTTCCTTCAGATCTTTCCACATGCTTTCAATATCTTTTCCACACACATTCTTCTCAAGTTCATTTACACTTAAAATTTTGTGGAGCTCTGATACATACTTCTCTTTCACATTTTCTTCATTCAGCCTTTCTACTTTTATTCTAGTCATTCTTACTTGCTTCTTGCGTTTCTTCTTTCTTACTTCACCAAGCATTATTTTAGCACATAAGAGATAGTGATCACTGCCTATTTCAGGCCCGCGGTAGACACGGCTATCTCTTACGGCTCCTCTCAATCTTTCATCCACACAGATGCAGTCAATGATTGTGCGACTTCCCACAATCTGCCTTGTGTACAGATGCACATCCTTATGCCGAAACCAAGTATTCGATGCAAAAAGACTGTGCTCCGCACACAAAGCAATCAGATGTCGCCCATTATCATTGACTACACCTCTCCCACCAGGACCAATAATTTTCAAACATTCATCCCTCTGCGCACCTATCCATCCATTCATATCACCTAAAATTACAATGTTTTCATTCTTCTTCCTTTCATGCACAACCGCATTCAGCTCATTCCAAAAACTCATTCTCACCTCCATACACTCTGAATCAACAGGAGCATAACAGGTCACCAAGAAAAGTTTCAAATTGTTAATTTTGAATTTTTGAAGAATGATTTGCAAAAATAAGAAACTTTGTATCTCTTACTTATCTGCAATCAAAAAGGTTTTGCGAGAACAACTGATTCCAGTCAAAACTAACATGCAAAATGTACTTCTATGTTTACGTATGTATATACTTTGGCTTTTTCCAATATCAAATTCATTTAGTGAGCGCTCTTTTTATGTAAATCACATCTCAAGAGCCCTATCAAAAAATCAAAAGCTCTGCGTAAAATGTAACAAATAATTGTTTTTTTTTTTTAAATAGAGCTTGGAAATCATGAAATATATTTTCTTTTTAATCTCATCACATATGAAAAAGTGCACATTTGATCTAATTGATTGTTAACCCCTCATCACACACAGGAGCTTGGTCTCTTTTTTGAGGTATAGCGTATAAACTATTAATGTATCGTGAATTAGAATTAAGAAAATAAATGTATTAAAAATGGTCATTTTTCTCTAGCAGCATTTTCAGCATTAGCAGCGAGTTCAGTAAAATCTTAAAAAGGTTTTTTTTTCATTTTTAGGAAAACAAAATTTACGCTTTATACTTTTAGAAAAAATTGTGGTCTTTGTAAACAATGCCTAGTACGAAATTGAACATAACACAACTCTATGTAATACGAAGAAAAACATGGCGTAAAATGACAGGGAGATTTGTTCCTCATCATTTCTCATCGTCAGTTGATCAGTCCGTCAGTCAGGGAGTTACTTTTATAAATGACTATACAAAGCTCATGAATACTAACAGCACCAAAGTATAAAAAAATTACATTACGTGTACAAAACAGTGTATGGATACTGAAGCAACACGTCTATTGAGCGATTGAGTTTTGAAACATTTTGATAAAACGCAATTGTTGAGTTCAGACTTGAGGTACAGGAGTTGTATGATTGTACGACATGACAGGAGAGGCAAAGCAGTTTGCTTATGTTCGATAAAATGTATTTGATGTGTGGTGGTACCCCGTATTCGGATGCTTTGGGATACGTCCGATTTATGTAAAAACATGTTTAACAGAAACTGTGATCGAATATAATACAGTATTATCACCAGAATTTTCAAAGCTGCAAAGGGTTTGGCAAAGTATAACAATGTTATATCATTAGAGACGTTAATGTTTTCCATTTGCTTATGACCCTCACTCACCCTTACATATCCTGATTTTTTCTTTTTACATATGCTGATAATGATATTTTACAAATTACAAAAAGTTTCTGAATATTTGGGGAAGAATCTAATGATACAAGATTACGCATGGCCCATTCAAAGTTTCCATGATATTTATCCTGCAATACCTTTCCTTTTTAACCTAGACGTTTTTCTTCATTTTTAGAAGATGATGCCTGCTGAAGACGTTGAAAAATTTCATTTGTTATAAATACAAATATTATTCCACCAAACATAGCATTATTAACGATTATAAACTTGTTTTTTTTTTAAGAAAGATTTAGTTTACGATCTATAACATTGATTTCGTTTGTTGAGGTGCTTATTGTTAAACTACTGGTGAGGTATTTTAACACATTGTTTAAGCCTTTAAGGCTGCAAGCTCAGCTGATGACCGATAAGAGAGTTCGGGGAATCCCGTTAATCATCGTGCCGTGTCGGGAATGTGTTTTTTTTTATTTGTACATTTTGACACCGATCAATTACGGAACAATGCAAACATGGCTGAGAAACTCATAAATCTTTACAAAGCATATTGTCAAATAATAATTTTAAAGCTAACTTTTTTTTGTCAATCACACCTCAGGAGCTCTATGAATGCTTTTTCGTCGCTATGCAGCATCAATTTTGCAAGCAAGACGCATTTGATGTAAGGCTAGATGAACATTTGCGACAGCTGTTTGATTAAGTTTTATATGATTTTCAACCCAGCAAAGCAGTAAAGAGCATTTTTTTAAATAAACCAGCCAACTTCTCATCTCCCCTATGCTTCTTTGGCTTTTCTACCATTTTTTCAAAGATAACCTTTTAAATGAAGTTGTCTTAAGAATCAAATTATACACGGTCTGAGCTAAGAAAAACGCGTAAAACACGTTAATTGAGAGTTGTCACATTTCGTTTGGAAAAGCTGTTAACATTTCCAATATCAATTTTTAGTTAACATTGTCTAGTCGATAGCTCAGTAGGTAGAGTTCTTGCATTCCATGCTGGAAGATCGACTTTGAATCCCACCGAGTTTGTCTGAAACGATTTTCCGTTACGATGTTTATTTCAAAACCAAATATTAAAATACCGGCAAGGTTTACTCAGCCTTTACAAGAAATGAGTACTAGCCCCCTCGGGAGCTGGGAAACCCCCACTGAATCCAAGGCAACGAAAGGCAAGTCCGTACCTTATACATAAATCATACATTTTCTTACAGAATTTCCATTCCATGTTTTCACGTAGAGTTTTGATGTGTAGTTTATAATATACTGTTATTACATTTTGGTGCATTTTCTCGTCTGGCCACCTGTGAGTTCGATTTGCGGAAATGTCCCGTGCAAACTGTGTGCGTGCAAAATGTCTGTGTGCAAATGTCTGTGTGCAAATGGAACCGTGAAACACGAGGACAAACACTAAATGCGGTGTAATTTAACGAAATGGACTTTCAAATTACTGAATTGAATAAGGGTAGTGGATTTGTGTGGAGCCATGTTCACAGTCGCTCATGTGGTGAAATGCTTATCAAAATAAACACTGTTTATGAAGAAGAAAAAACACTAATCGCAAGAACAATATTCATAGTTTATGAAGAAGTATTTACATAGTTTTTGTATTTAAAATATTCACAGTCGCGTTGTAACATAATCCCAAATTTTGTTAAAAAATATTCATAGGTAATAAACAGAATGATTCACAAGTTTAATGAAAAGTATTGACAGAGAAACAATATTTTTCAAATCGTTTTTAAGTAACTTTTATGCACATATTTACGTTATTTCCAAAAGTCCATTCTGTTTTTAGATTTCAGACATGTTTTCACAATATTTTGTTTTAAGATATTGATTTTGAAAAATGGAAGATGTAAGACGAATTTCAGGTTAACTTTATCAAATGAAGGCAAATATTGAATACTAACACTTCAACTCTTACCAGCTTTTATGGAATTGTGGTAGATCATTTACTCTCCGTCTTTCTACCTTTATTGAAATAAATGATGGAAGACTGACCACCTTACCTGTAAAATTAGATAGGTTTCACTCGCCACTTATTCAGGGAAAATGCGGCAAGAAGTTATATTATTTGCGATAGGGGTGACATTGTTGAAAATCGGAACCACAAACGACCATTAACACTGCAACTCATGCCACCTTCCCTGAAATAGACAATGATGAAAATCTGCGGCGCAAATGTTCATTTACTCTGCAACTTCTGCCACCTCTCCGGGAAACAGGGGTGGCATTGGTGAAAGTTTTCACCGCAAATTAATATAATGTAATTAAACGTGTTCAAACAACTTCTCCGAGTACTCAATTCTACGTATTATAAATCCAGTAGACCAGTCACCCTAGTATAAACTTCAACAACCTCTACGACGTAACGTAGTCAATGAAGGTTCCAAATTTTGTATGAAAATAATTAGGCGTGCTATCCCATTTTCATACACAATTTGGATTCCAATTGACTTGAAATCTTACGTCGTAAGAGTTTATAGAAGTTTATACTTAAGATATATAGTACGCTTTGTGTGTATTCAAATTACTTATTTGAACATTACTATTGCACGGTAAACATTTGGTCGTCTGTCCCCCGATATGTTTTAATTAATAGAGGACATTGCAAACACTCCTAATGCAGTCTCTTGCACAATGAGAGGACAAATTCAATAGTTGGTGACAGTAGAAATTGTATAATTACAACTTTTAAGGTGTAGGAAGTGTATTTGAAGTGCTGAGGATGTGATAGTAACTTGCAGAGTTTTTGACCGCTAGTTCGCTTCCCCAGTTCTTGTTTACCGTATACGCCAATCTTGTCAAATATGACTTTTTCATGCAGTTGTCTTAAGAATCAAATTCTACACAATCTGAGCTAAGAAAAACTGTAAAACTCGATAATGTGAGAGTTCTTTTAAATATTTTTTAAATAAATTTCTTGTTTTCATAAGACACATTGGTCCAGTACACATGCAAACATTGCTCATGTAAAATTTTCTCAATGGCGTATACGGTAAACAAGAACTAAGGCAGCGAGTTGTTGAATCCATATTCTATCCTTAATCTTGAATGTCAAGATATAAACATGCACCACAATCCAACACGTGCTAGTTTACACAGGGGCGTGCATCCCTGACAGGCACATGCGCCTTATAGGTAGGCATTATAAGGTAAAAAACCTTTTAAGATTAATATTCAGATTTTAAATTCCAATTTTTTGTTCGATTGAAGGCATCGTTAGCACTTCAGTCAATTTCAAATGAATCATTTTAAAGGAATCGGAAAAATATTTATTCTGAAATGTATTTGCCTTATGCCCGCGCCTGAGTTCACGCTTTTTATGTCCTGCAACTGTTGTCAACCTTTCCTGCAACATAGGTGAGATTGTAAAATAATTTTAGATATACATAGCTGGTGATTAACACCGGAGAGGGGTTTTTGGTATAATGTCGCCGTGATCTATCGGAGGTGAAATTTTTGGACGTTTTGCCAATATCTGCGATACGCTCCTATCGTTGTTGACAAAAATGATATGAACAAAATTTGAAAAGTGAACCAATCTATACACTTTCGGTTTCGGTTGTTTGGGTCAATGAGCAAAGTTTGCTAAAAGCTCCCCAAAAAGAAAGTAAATAAAGCAAACCGAAAATGTGAATCGCATTATTAAATTCAAGCGACACATTTTGTCCCCTAACTATTTGACTATCTACTGTTCTTGCTAGACTTGAGGGTACTTTGTGGTTGGAAAAGGGTGCAGGAAGACAGACACCCTGAAGGGGGCAGAAGAAACCTTCGAGGGGGCAACTGAAACCTCGGAGGGAGTAGGGGTGCGCATGACACCCTGGACTCTTCAGGGTGCCTGGCATTAAGCAATCGCAGACTGTGCTTCTGACCACAAGGGAATTCCATCGGCAACTGGTTGAATAAATGTCTCACCACGAGCAAATGAAAACGAATTGTACGTGGAAAAATAGTGTGCAATTGAAAGAACAACTTTTAAATTAGATGTTTTGAAATTAAAAATTCTAAAGAAATTGTTTTTGACTACGGAGAGAGTAAAATTTAATCATGTACGACAAGTTTGTATACAATGTTTACATCTTCAGGTAAACCGGGCGTACATAATTAAATTTTACTTTACCGTAACCACACACAATTTTTTTTTTTTTTTTTTCAAATTAAGAGTTATAAAGTAAATGCCTCGTCAATTACTGATAGATGTTTTGTTTCTATGATTATGTGAGGCTGAACACCTGTAGATACTGTAAAAAATGGTTCAATTTGACAATGTCACCAATGTTACGTGCAACAAGATACACAAGTTTTATTTTTTATTACTATTCGTAAAGTATTTCGGTTTTCGTTTTTTCCTAAAAAAAAAATTCTCTTCTTCAGAAAGGTTCTTGAAATCCGTTTGGACTTCTAAACAACGATTACGATAGCTTATAACAATTTACTATTTTCATTATCATAATAAATTGTCATCATTTTTTTTTTACTTGATGCAGAACCTTACACTTAGAGCCGCAATTAATCTAGAGAGGTGCAGTGTTATTCAGGCATCGCTCTCACAGACTTAATTCCTGTTTTTTTGCTGCGCCGTCTCCTAAGTGCCGCAGATTTGCTCTGGGGTCAGCTCTGGGCACCATTAGCATATATTTAGTGGTGCTCACGTCTAAGGGAGGCCCAGATCCACCCGTACATGAAATCTGTTCAACTCAAGCCGGGTGTTGGATCTCCTTAGAAAAAAAAAACATAGTTTGTTCATTACTCGATGATTTGAACGGTCTTCGGCTTTTTTTATCTTTTCATATTGTCTTCGGATATAACACTTTGTTGGTCTTTCAACATTCATACTTTCCACGTAATATTTAAACTATCTCATCCCATTCTTATATACCTTGTCTCATACTTATTCAGCTTACATTTTTCTCTTGCCATTCTAGAGGAAGATAGTGTAACCAAAATCAAAGATTATTGGACTTTCCATTAGATATAGGTTTTATACACTATAATAGGTACGATGTAGAGAAATCTTACTTACTTAATCAATCTGGCTCAGAAGCATTGAAGACTCAGGACCTACCGCGCCACAATCCTCCAGGACTTGTGAGACGATCTTGTGCTGCTTTCCTCCACGGTCCCCTTACTTCAACCTAAGCCTTGGCATTGTCTGCCTGTCGAATCCTGAGACTTCCGGTGGTCTAACTCAAGAGGTGACAGCATCCCAGATATTTTTGATTATTCTGGAGTCTTCTGCACGTACTACATGCTCAGGCCAAAAATATCTTTGAACTATTTAAGATTTAACATTGCATGGCAAGCTGTGAAAACTGATTCGATAAATTACATTTTTAGTTTTACAATAAAAATGAGCAGAATACACCGAATGGTGTACCAGATCTTCCCTTACAGTTACTTTTCCTTTCATTGTTTTTTCTTCACCCGATGAGAGCACATTGTCATCTGTATTACAAACACAAGGATCCCATGCAAGGCAGAATCTCAAGCCGTTACGAGCCTTCATATGGACGGATAACACAGTTATGGTATAAAACTACTAACAAAAAGATAGACACGAAACCCGAATTCACCGATTCTACTACCACATAAACAAGTCCTCCATCAAACAAAAAACTAATTGTACACAATCAAAATTAGTTCCTCAAAATACAGGATTGAATAAAAACCGGCTTGTTAGTTTATTATGATTTTGATTTTATGCAGTATTAACTTGCAGTAGGTCTACTTACCGGTCCGTAGTCTAATGGTTAACACTTCTGACTCGTAAATGGAAGGTTGTGGGTTTGAATCCCGGCGGAGCGCAAAAAAAGAACATTTATAATTTCAAAATATATGCTCATCGCTGGGTAGAAAAAAAATCATATATCTCTACCAAAGACCGGTCACTGAAGGTCCATTTAGTCTTACAACAACTGGGTCTTACTTGAGAACTGGCGCTTTCTACAGCAAAGACCAAGCTCGAAGAGATCTCTTGAGGTATCTAAAATCTTATCTAAATCTAAGCTGCAAAGATATGTATCATTTGAGATTCATATTAAGTGCATTCCCACAAGCAGACATGCATAATTTCGCGCTTACACATGCTGCATGTGGACCTACAATATAAAAACCCCAATCTCAAATGAACATAAGCCCTGCAACTCTTGCCGACCTTCCCTGAAGCAGGGGTGACATTGGCAAAGTGAACCATTTTTTACAGTATGGGTGGTCAGCCGCATACCAACCTATCAGTCAAGGAGTAGGTACAAGCAATTAATACAATCAAATATATAAAACAAATAAATTCTAAGCAATTAAACAGTAAAAAATTAAAAAAACTACATATTTTTTAAATTTAAAAGCCTTAGCTATAACCGCCAGCATTACAGATCAACCGCCATTTCTTTCGATCCTTGCATACTTCTTTCATTTCATCCAGAGCCATAACCTTTTTCATACAAGCTCTCCTTTTATTATGACTCTGGATATCCCATTCATTCGCTATTTCGAAAATTTGGTCCATCCATACCTTTCTCGGTCTTCCTCTTCCACGACATCCATCAATTCTCGCAGCATATACTTTCTTCGTCAGTCTTTCCTCAGTATGATACACACTTAAACAGCGCTCACCAAATAAATCATCCTAATATTATTTCATTTTTTTTTTTTTTTTTAAATAAAATGAATTTTCTCTGTGTGAATACACAAACCCTACAAAATATAATATTATTACTTCTTGTCTGCACTCTTATGCATCGCCAGCCGCTCCCGTACGGAAACTAAGCTCGCACCGGGAGAAGCACCCCTTGAGTACGTCTCCTCTATATTCCTATATGGCTCTTAATTACACAGTCCTCTAGTATGTAGCTCCCAGCTAACTGCCGGGACAGTCGCCTCTTTGTATATTCTTCAAATTACTATTACGCAAGATAAACCTCGTGGAAGGGCTCTGCGGTAATATTTTCCGTAGACAGTAGTAAGAGAAGTAGGAATTGACGAAGAGAGGTGATCAATTAACTAGCAATACAAAATTCGAGTTACATAAACCATCAAGATTTAATCAAACGGAAGCTTTTTTCAGTCAATTCTATGAAACAAAATTTATCATCCTCTTTCTTATCCTATCTTATGATAGACTATTTTGGTGTGTTTCTTCAGTCATATACTGTCACTGTGATGTAGATTCCTAGCTTCCTATCCACCTTGTAGGAGGTCTTCCACAAGGATGGGTTTCATAAGGCTGATTATGTAGTGTGATATTTGGAATTCAAGAATTTCTTATTATTTGTACATAGCTCTACGACTTCTTCCTTTGCTGTCTGTTCATATCATAAAAAAAACGTCGTCTGCTTCATCCAAAAATTAACTAATTCAATTAAAGTGCCAACATAAAAAAAAAAGTGTTTTAAAATTTATACGATTTTTGGTGAATGGCATTCTTTCAAACCGAAAACTTCCTGGATAATCCATAAGAAAGTCAAAGCAGTGGCTGTTCCAGCACTGTGGAATACCCTGATAATAATGTTGAGTTGGTGATTTGTTTATAGCGCCGTTTCGTGATGTAGTCACTCCAAGGGCGTGCGTGCATGTGATGTCAGAAATTTGCTTGTTTTCAGAGCATTTCTACACTTTCCATGCTCCTCTAGCTCTCTCAAATAAAGGCAGGTGGTTCCAGGCCAGAGGATCAGCAACTGCGAATGCACGCTCTCCAAGCACTGTGTTTACACCCTGCCATAGCAACTACGGGAACTATACGCTGAGACAAGTTTTCACAAAGCGCTAAAGACCCACCTCTCTTAACTTTATCGGCTATTTCCTTTGAAATGGCACAGTTCTATACAACAACAAAAACAGTTGTACAATTAATATTTTCTTGTATTGTATCGTCAACTATACGTTTAAAACAAAAAATCATTGTACGAAATATTTGAATCTCATTTGTTGTCTCATTACTGTCAACTTAAAATCACTCGTTTGTACAAGATAAATACACGCTTATTGCTCGTATCAAATCCACGTGAAGCTAAGCAGCTTGAGCAAGAAAAATTATTGAATTATTTGTTAAGATTATAGAGAAAAGTCGTAGCGTAGGTGTAGCTTGTGTGGCTAATGATAGACTAGTTCAAAATAATCCAGATCAAAAAGGTCCACTCTAACTAGAACTGCTTATTAAAGATTAACTCTGCTTCCTACACGAAATATTTACTTGACACTAAATTATATAGTTAAGTAGATGTGAAGAATTAACATAATTATCATAGATGCAAGATCTATAATGACCAACGGTGTACAAGCTGAAGCGGGCACAAGAAGAATCAAAGGACTATACTAAGATCATTGGGCATTTAAAGTCTTAGAATTATCACAGGCAAAACATTGCGAGATTGGATATGCAATGACCACATACAAAAGCCTGTGAAATAAACGACATCGCAAATCAAGAAGGCAATTTTCCGTCAAAAACGTCTCCAGAAAAAGTTCATTCATGTCTTGAACGAACACCAGCAAGACCTTCTTTAAGGTAGAAAGATAGTGAGACGTCCTCATCTCAAGATCCATAAGTTGATGTATTTGTATGAATTAGAGATTGAAAGATAAAATAATTAGGATCGATAGCTCAGTTGGTAGAATGTCTGCAGTCAAACAGCTAGCGTTTGATCTTTAAGTAGGGTGTATCTAATCTAATCTAATTTAAGTTGCAAAGATATGTTACATTGGAGATTCACATTACATGCATTCTCACAACCAGACATGTACAAGTTTGCGCTTGCACATGCCTCATGTGAGCCAACAACATAAACACCAAATCTCAAATGGACATAATGGACATACACCCTGCAACTCTTGCCGTCCTTCCCTGTAACAGGGGTGACATTGGTAAAGTGAACCAATTTTTACACCATGGGTGGTCAGCCGCATACCAACCTATAAGTCAGGGTATCAGCAATGATATCTGATTTCCATTCTGGAACCTTCAAATGCGACCTCTTCTAGGATGGACAGCGCGGTAAGAAGCTGCGCTGTACATGCAGCTTAGTTGTGTTTTGATATTACTTAATTTCTTCTCACACTTTTGCCTATCCGGCACTAGTATTGTAACCACTCAATCAATCCTAAATATGTCGTTTTAAGGCCAGAACATTTCTTTGGATTCAATTTCTTGTAATTTCAATTTTGTCGCCTTCTCACAAAGCATTGTTCTGTAACCACGGCAACCATATTTTAAAGCTCTGCCAAAGGAAAGAAACGCTTCCAGGAACAACCTCTTAACTTCATTATGTCTGCTAATACATTTCCACCGCAAACTTCGAACAAAAACCCCGTCCAGTAAATTGCGAAACAAAGTATGATTTTTTAGACAGCGAGTCGATAGTAAATAAAGTTGTTTATTAGAGTTGCTGTCAGATCCTTTTATGAACAGAATTCTTGGACGATATTCTTGACTAAAAAACCTCATCAAATAGTGATGTGTTTGGTATATGAAAATAAAGCAATAAAAGTACTAAAAAATGTTCAAATATTGTAATAAGTATCGTAAACTTTGTATGGAATGAAAAAAGGATTTTATGATCCATGGTGTTGAGAAGAAACGGGTTTAAAAGGTCATCATACTGCACACAAATAGTTCACGTTGCAATGTCACGCTTGCTTCAGGAAATGTCGTCAAAGTTGCAGGGATTATGCTCGTCCGAGGTTTGGATTTTAATTTATAAATACCTACAAATGCAGTATTTAAAAGCGAGAAATTACGCGTGCTTGTTTGTGGGCGCATTTAAAATGAATTTCAAATCTTTGCAACTTAGATTATAGATTATAGACCTCAATGTAATCGAAGTTTTGGGTAGGTATGTGAAGTGTCACTGACCTTTTTTGTCAATATCAAATGTGTGGACTTGAGTACAAAAGTCATCGAATTTTCAAAACAAATAGCTTATTTGAAATTAAAGAATTTATAATCCTAGTTGCAAATTTACATTCAATTTAGGAATCAAATCAAATGTATGCCCTCAAGCAGACACGTATGAGTTCGCGCATACAAATGCTGCATGTGAACTAACAACCTAAAACTCAAAACCCAAGTAGGTACACATTAGCCCTGCAACTCTTGCCGAACTTTCGTGAAACAGGGGTAACATTAGAAAAATCAACGTATTTTTGGAGTAAAAGTCATATTTTCACTAGAGGTGCCTTTTGAATTTCTATGCGCATACTTTCTGATCAGTATTCTGATGTACTAACTACTAAATTTTAGGATAACTCACGATGAAAGTCTTAAAAATTAGATTTTTTTGACTAACCTAGATTCTCCTCTAAAAATGACGGTATTTTTCAAACAGCAATTCCATGGCTTAGCTACTACCTAACGTGAATTTTCCTTAAAAAAAGAACGCTGATCCACGAATCAACTACGGATCAAGCGTGTTGTAAATAATCCTGTTTAAGTTTACCATAGTAATCGGTCCTTGCTTACTTTACAGTGCGGTACCTTTCACTTTTATTAATATTTTTATCATCGTCACGAAACAAAGGGCGTTGGGGGGGAATGGTTCGCGTGTCAAACTGCCATCACTCGCGGGTGAGTTTTATGATACGCTCATGGAGATTTACTATTATGGAATAAAATTATTTTCCGTTTAATGTGATCGCGGATAAGATTCAATATCCAGTGCGTCGTTTAAAGTGGTTTCCGTTCATGAACAATGGTTTCTACTATAATGTATTACATTTCAAGCGTCAGTAACTTATTGTCCCCTCAGTGCTTGTCAGGCTTATCGACCATTTTTTCAAAGATGCCCTTTAAATGCAATTGCATTAAAAAGCCCATTTTACACAATCAAAGCTAAGAAAAAGTCATAAAACACGTTAATGCGATATTTGTTTTGATTATTTTCGAAATCAATTTCCAGTGTTCATCAGATACTATGGTGCAGTACATATACAAACATTGCTCATCTGAAATTATCTCTGTTGAAGATAAGACAAACAAGCATTAAGGTGACATTACGTTACCCTTATACAATGTTCATCACAGCACATGTAAGTTTGCGCTCACCCATGCTGCATGTGTACATTATAAATTTAACCAATCCTCACATTAAAATTAACTTTGTAGCTTCTGCAACCTTTCCCTGAAACTGGAGAGTCATTGGTAAAAGTGAGCCAAGTTTTTATAGAAGGGGAGTCAGCCTCATGCCAACCTTTTAGTTAATGTATTGAGCAAAGATGATATTAAACTCAAAATGAATTTCGTAAGAACTGAAATTTTGTAGTACCAAGGCTCTTGAAAAGAGCCTTATGCAATTATCGTTCATGAATTTTGTTATAAATAAAATTAAATGTACTTTCACGAAGTAACTGCCGAAAATCTACATAATATAAAAATGTTATAGGATAATACGTGTTTAACGTAAAATCAGATACAACGTAAAATCAGATAATACAATTTATCAGATATAACATTAAGTCGGATAGGAAATCAAGTACATGAATTTGAATAAATTAAGAGAAAATACAAAAGCATTTATTGACAAAAACCCAATACGCTCATAAAAAAATACTTATCATTTTGTCAAAGTGAATAGTTATATAGATAGAATAGACAACGAAGTGAATAGCTCAATGAATAATTGATTTATTTTTTATGGGTAGTAAAAATTAGAAACAAAAATACACGAGTTAAACCAATCGTATAAATGGTAACATAAATTAACAATAAAAAAAAAAAATAGTGACTTATTATGTGACTGATGTTTTTGTGTGAATCATACCCCATGAAACTAAGTTAGAGTAAGGTAAGGCTCGGTGAAATTTTGGTGACCGAACTTTGCTAAGGCTTGTAAAAAAGCATTACGCTGAGAACATATTTGAACATTGAATGATAATTTGTTTTGGTAATCGAACCCGCGACCTTTTTCTGATGTTTTATTTCAAATAAAAGCTTTTCAAATCATCACCTTCTTGCCCTCTCGCAGTTGCGCTTTCGAATTCATATTGTTTAAATTAAATTTGTTTTAAACCTATAAATGTAGGTATGAATTTCGCCATGTGGGTTCTTCTGACACATACACACAGGACGGGTATGAAGAGGGTTTGAGCATATTTTACCGCAGTATTCGACAGACTGCTTAAAAAGCATAATAAATATAGAAAATCTCATATCAAAGTGGTCTTGAATGCCTTTTGAGCTTTTACGCTTGCGGTCATATCAAACGACTGCCTCTCCACCTATGCCGCATGAGTGATTCAATATTCGCATAAATATTTTGATTTCCCTTATCTCGAGCGCTTGTGCTGGCCTCGTGGCGCAATCGAATTAGACCGCTTCATAAAACCTGACAGCAATACGAGCAGCGTGCATACTTTATAGTGCCAACTCGTAGGCAAAAAATACACGCTGCCTCGATTATCGCATGCCTTGGTCATCGAATGAATAATAATAATAATACACGCATTTGTATTGCGCCTTTTCGTGACTGAGTCATTGCAAAGGCGCTTTGTAAGAGTCTTTGAAAAAGTAGGTTTTAAGCCCTTTGCGAAAAGCTGTCTCAGTTTTCAGCTCCCTGAGGGTCGCAGGAAGAGAATCATAGGCCGTTGGAGCAGCAACACTAAAGGCTCGGTCAACAAACACCGTCCTCGTGGCTCTGCGCGGCAGCTGGAGCAGACTTTTATTTGAGTCCCTGGATCTGACTGTCTGTCCGAATGGGCATGGTTATCTTTTTGAGAACATTTTGACAACTTAAAGGTAGAACTGAATAAGTGACATACTAAGCTAGCATGAGTTTCTCAAAAAAAGGCACATTTTTTCCTATTTCTACAAAAGAAAACACAAAAAAGTGTGAAAATCCTGTAGTTTAGAAGTGTGTCATGAGCACTTTCTTACAATTAGTTCACTTATTATGAGAAGTTACTGCCAATAAAATATTTTATTATATTAAATGAATCAGAACTTATTCAGATATACCTGTAAGGTGGCGATTTATCAATGCATGCAAGGGAATTGCAAAATCTGTAATCGGAAAAGGAGATGGTTCTTTAGGGACCGTGTGGACTGCGTGGAAGAAAGTATATTAACCCGAATCGTGGCACAGGAAATACTAGACGGCCAGCGTCTACCATGCCACCCACCTTAAAAATGGAAGGATGTGGAGCTGGCAGGATCTTAGATCTAAAAGTTACAAAACGAAGATGCAAGAGAATGCTTCTGAACACAAATTTTTTTTACACTGCTGACATTGAGAGTATAGTTGAGAAATGGGGCCTCATTACACATGCATATGCAGATGACTGGCAAATTTACTCTCAGTGTCAGCCACATATGGCACAAACTCTCAGTAACAGGGTGGCAGCTTGCATTGCGGAGATTGGTGAATGGATGACAAGCAATGGCCTAATCCTTAACATGGGTAAGACAGAAGTGATGTGGGCGGCTACAACCAGGCGTGATCATCTTTTGACAACTCGAGTACCACTCTCCATTGGGGGAGAGCTGATTCAGCCCTCCGACTCAGTCAGACTTCTAGGAGTCACACTGGATCGGAACCTCACAATGGGAGAGCAATTGAACTCGACTGTATCTTCCTCATTTTTTGAACTTCGCCAGATAAAGGCGATCAGGAGATGTTTACCGTCGGGAGCAGTCAAGACCCTGGTGAATGCCTTTGTGATGTCACGAGTTGACTATTGCTCAACGCTGTACATAGGTCAGCCGAAAAAGCAGTTCAACCGTCTTCAGTCTGTGCTGAATTCAGCGGCAAGACTCATATTCGGGATGTCTAAATTTACTCGCATTACTCCATTGTTAGGGAAACTGCATTGGCTTCGTTTTCCGGAGAGGGTGGTCTACCGTGTTTGTCTGATGGTGTATAAGGCTGTAAATGGTACAGCTCCTTCATATTTGGCTGACATGTTTACACCCGTTGAGAGGGATTTGAGGCGCCAAACCCTCAGATCTGCAGGGGATGGCGTGGTGGACTTGGTTCAGCCACACCGTCAGACACGCACTAATTTTGGGGACCGTGCTTTCCGGTTTGCGGGACCAATGGAGTGGAACAGACTGCCACCTAATGTGAGGAAGGCAAAGACTGTTGGTGTCTTTAAAGGATCACTAAAGACACATCTTTACAAGAAATCTTATCCATGATTTGAGAGGGCCCTTGAGGTGTGACACACACAAAAACGGCGCTCTTTAATTATGTGTACATTAAAGTAAATTATCCATATATATATATAAAAAGGTTATGCAGTACACACGACGCTCTCATCTCATCAATACATTTTCGTACAAACGTTCCGCAGGTACATTTACTTGCAGCACTTTAACTAGTTTTTAACAAGTACATCTGAAACCTGCATACCTATTTGATTTATCTTAGAAAAAAAATGATGCTTAGTGCCTTAATTAATTGAATAAGTACCGCAATGTTAAAAACAATAAATATTTAGTTGTGCTTGAATTATCTCAATCCTTTATGGACACAAACATTTAAAATGACCGATTGTCGCCTCTACGTCGCGTAGACACAATTAAATTTTACGAAAATAATGTTCTGGCCTTCGTATGATCTCAAACATTTACACGAATATTGAGGCGCAAAAATCTCTTCCACCCGGTCTCGAATATATATTATTCTAAGTCGACGTAAACGTCCGAATGGGGAAACGCTGATTCCGTATTACGAACAAAAAATGTCAACGCATCGTTTTGACGTCGTGAGTTATTGCGAGAGACTCGTAATAAAAAAAAACTAACGCATAATTTTTCACAGATATTTCGGAGGATTTATTTTCATTTCCAGAGCCATTGTTTTATTAAATTTTTGGTTTATGAGACCGAATGCTTTTTGAAATTAAAATATTTTTTACTCTACCCGCAAAATGTTTTGACCTTTTTCATGAATTCTCATATAAATGGAATTCGTTAGTTAAGTTTTAAACTCGCCATATGCTTGTGAGTACCTATTTCCTACGAAATTAACGAGAAACTTGTAAAATTAAAAAAAAAAAAAACAACTTATTCACTCTTTGGAAAGTAAATATTTTTTTTTGTTCTACCAGGAATCGAGCCCATGACCTCCCAATTACCAATTCAGTCATTTACTCGAATGCAGACTTAAATCAATAACAACCATTTGGTTTTGTGTTTTACAAATCTATTTTTTTAAGGGTAATACATACTCTAACCTTCATATAAAATCCAAAATAAAATACCGGAAAGGTTTACTAAGCTTTCGCAAGAAATCATAACCAGCCCTCTAGAGAGCTGTGGAACCTTGTTCTACTGAAGTGCTTAGCGTAAGGCCAGCACCATTATCTGTAAAAATAAATTGATACACACGCCTCATACGATCACTTCGGGGATAACGAGAGTAAAAAGTTGTTCTAAATGCTCAAACTGGTTGTGTATTTTTTTTACCGCCTTTGTATGCATTTGCCTACATGGAGCAACCACCCCTGCATGATATGCAAAACACACTTCAGCATTGATTTCAGTAGGGAGTGCAGTCGGGTACAGAAAAAATAATGATTTTGAATGGTGGCTGCACACGCACTTTTTGCTGTGTAGAGGTACGCTCTTACCCCTGCGCCACTAGCTAGGCGGGACCTCCTTTGAGAGGAAATCAATACAAGACTGGAGCGTGCAGTGGCAAGGCAATGCAGAGAAAAAAATCTCTTCCGACCCCAGAATAGCTAAGAGGAAATATTATTTTTGCATATTTTGATTATTCAATATTTTTGCCCATCTGTCATTGTACCTACATATAATCTAAGTTGCAAAGGTAAATTACATAAAAGGTTCATATTACATTCATTCTCATTAGCAGATATATATTAACTCGCGCTAACATATGCCGCATGTGGATTTACTATATGAAAAATCAATCTCAAAGAAACATAAGTCTTGCAAATCGTTTCGACCTTCCCTGAAACTCGGGTGACGTCGATATATATTGCACAGTATGGGTGGTCAGCCTCATTCCAACTATTAGCCAAGGAATTAGCCTGTACGTACAATTACGTATAAATATTCTCGTACACAAATATGCTTTAATAATACTATGCAAAGATATGTTTAAATATTAATTAAAAAACATACTGTTTCAATTCACTTATTATTTATTTTAAATATGCCAAACGCTTTCGCCTAAAAAGGCTTCCTTAGGACAATGACAATGAGGATGCCTTTTTAGGCGAAAGCGTTTGGCATATTTAAAATAAATAATAAGTGAATTGAAACAGTATGTTTTTTAATTAATATACAATGGACTTTCACTGTGTAAACCACCAAACCCTAAAAAATATTTTTTGATTAATTAAAAACACTGTTTATTTTCACGGATAAATTTATTCAATAAGATTAAAATCTTTAAACAAATTACTAACGTTTTCGACCTAGAAGGTCATCATCAGGTATGATTATTGATTGCATATAGAATCAATCGATCAATAATCATACCTGATGATGACCTTCTATGTATGATTCTAGGTATGATTATTGATTGCATATAGAATCAATCGATCAATAATCATACCTGATGATGACCTTCTAGGTCGAAAACGTTAGTAATTTGTTTAAAGATTTTAATCTTATTGAATAAATTTATCCGTGAAAATAAACAGTGTTTTTAATTAATCAAAAAATTATAAAATTAAACAATATGAATTTTCACAATATTAATACACAAACAATACAAAATACCTAAAAAATATGTTTAAATGTTTACATTTTTTGACGGAGTCAGCACAATCTTCTAGGCCTTAAAAACATTATAATTACGATGAAACACATTTGGTTGAATGCTTGCACTCCATTCCACCAAGGAAGACAGAAATAATTTTCAGTTTCAGTATTTCTTTCAAACCTAAAATAATATACCGGCAATTTTTACTCAGATTTCACAATAAATGAGAACCATCCCCCCTGGGAGAGGGGGCTGGGAAATGCCTACTAAAGTGGTTGGTGTAACATCCTTACCTGTTAATTTAGGTTCCACACGCCATGCTGTATTGGAGACAACGCGCTAAGAAGTTGCACTATATTTGCAGATTAGTTGAGTGAATTTTTGCAATCGCTAAGGATTCTAGTCATAGAAAGCTATGTGACGTTTGAACGCCGAGAAAAAAATCCAATTTTAAATTTTGTGCCGAACCCATTATTACGAGACAAGATTTATCCAGTATTTTTTTTTTTTTTGGATTACAAGGTGATTCATACAAACTTTGTAATAACGTTACACAAAAAACTACATTAAGTAAGAGAAATTCAATAAATTGATAGAAAGTGTGAAATGAGTTCGAGCCCTAGGAAAATCCAAGGTCTCTTTACACTTAAAATCTTCACAGGTGACGTAAGTCTCTTTGTGTGGATTTCTGGTAGATGTTCACAATTCCCAAAGTTTGTTAATAGTCGCGTACTGAGAAATCCCATTTCACGCCAGTTACCACAAAACGTCGTCACTTTATACTGTGGGTGAGGCCTATACCAAATCTCTCATTTCACACGAACTTAGAACTTGCTTTTAGTACTACACACTTGTACTTGTACTTTCTACAAGAGCAGGTGGTAGGCGGGATATTGTTACCGAAATTGATGTATGAAAGTGGGGTGTGGACGCAAAATGAGTAAAGTAAAAAGAGTGGAAATAAAACAGTTGAGGAGTGTGACAGAAAAAACTCTATGAGATATGTAGAGTTGAGAATGAAGAAATGCAACCTAAAGGAGGATGCAAAAGTAACGGTACAAAAGAGTGTGATGTGATTGTTTGAACATAATATAAAAAGAGATTATAACTATTTCTTTTTCACTCTTTATTTTAGGTTATTTCTTGTTTTCTCTTGAAATTTTTCATCTCTATTTTAATGTTCGTTTCAATCAATATTTTGTAGTCGACATCAAAACTATGAAAACTGTATATTTTTACGACTCGTTATTTTGCCAAACTGCCAGTTTATGGTACGAATTACGAGTATCTGTGTTCTTAGCCTAATTTAATCCTTTTCTATGCAAAACCAATATGAATCACCACTTCTATTCAGTGTCAACACAACAAAACACAATGCAGATAACAGCCTTGTTACAAAGAATCAGGACACCAACCGCAACATTCCAATACCCACACCTCTTTGACACTCTTACACTATAGGATTTCCTAAAAAAATACATTCAAAATTTGATTTTTACAATCACTAACATTGTTTGAGCACAGCCTTTATGGCAAATGGTCTACCGTGTCGAATACCACTAATTCCAATAAATGGGTCAGACGAATGGGTAAGTGCGCACATCTCGCATGTACCCTGTATGTGTGTCTCTAGTGGAGGAAACGCTCTCGGCCCACTAGGCAAATTAGTTTCCAGGATCTGAATGGCTGGGTGTAATGATATGTTAACATGCCATAAGGAACCTGTAACACATCGTCTACAACCAAAGATTACGCGCAGAGACAATGTGAAATTAACCGACAATTGGTTCACGAAATCTACATGAAACAATCTGTAATATCGTATACCGCAATATACGCGGTTTTGGCTTTTTGATTTCAAATTATCTAGGCTATAGATATTGTTACGAAATTAGGGTTCAAAAGTCTTTCAAATTAAAATACACAGGTCTTCTTATACAGTTGTTTATTTTATAATTTTAAATAATTTATTTTCACAAAGCTTTCTCGACTATTCCACTTGGTTTCTGTTCACTGATCAAGTTAGTTCTATGTGTTTGTAAATCTCGTATGATACTACTGGCCCTGCAAGCCACTCGCACCCTTCTTATACTCTTTAAAACAGTACAATCTAAACCTATATTTGCTAGACAGTTCCAGAAAGGCATAGTAATTATTATTTCTCGATGCTTCACGTATTTTATTTAATGATTCCTACCCACACAATACAATACAGAATTCCTATAACTAATACCTACTTATTTTAAATATTTATATTTCATACTTACATAACAATATATTTTGTAGAAATATAACGCCAAACGCTGCTAGCTCTACTTAGCAACACATATATATTGTAATTTCTTGACACGTTTTCTCCGAAGGATGCGGTGAGTGCAACCTATTTATTTTTTCAGGTAAGGGGCCTCTTCAGTTGAAGTAGGTGTTTTCCAGCTGCCGATGGAGGCCTGTACTTATTTCTTGTGAAGACTGAGTAAACCTTGCCGGTATTTTAATTTGGGTTTGAAAAAAACGTCGAAACGGGAAATCATTTCTGACATCCTCGCCTGGGCGGGAATCAAACCCGAGCTCTCGGCATAACACACAAGCACTCTGCAATTCAATTTGGGCTACCAAAAGTCCATCCAACCTTGCCGTAGCTGGGTGTTGCTTCAGACGTAGCGCCTTCTAAGCCACGGTCAGGCTCGCAAAGAGCTCTTGAGGTGTGATTCACACAGAAACAGCGCTCACCAAATAAATCATCGTTATACATACATAGTTTCCAAATCGCCACATGCAACACCTTCTTGGATAACACAGTCAAGAAGTTACACTATATGTGTAGCTTGGTTGCTTTAATAATAATATTTTTAACCTTTAAAAATGAAACACAAAAAATTACTGTCTCAAATGCCTCATCAACATGAAAGAACGGATTTCATTTTATACCTCGGCGGTGGTCCCTCTCACGCCAACAATCGCGAGTGCGCATACAGAGAGTCCAATTAGTGTACCGACGACATGCACTTGAAGAGCAAAGCTACCACCATACAACGACAACCCCATCGGTAGAGTAAACAACGGTCTATATAACGTGGGGCTGATGGGAGGTAAAAGTTGCATAAAGGACGAGTAAAGTGCAAATCTCAACTCTTAAATTGTAATACTAATAATGTTAAGAGTTCCTAACAAGTTTTTTGACTAATAAGTTGCTACGAAGATGACCTTTATGCTGTAAAAATTAGGTTCACTTTTCCCAATGCCTCGCCGGTTTTAGAAAATAGCCGTCCAGCATTTGCAAGAAGTTCACGTTTGCACGTTTTACATGTGTGGTTACAAAATTAAAACCTAATCCTCTAAGAAACATGATCTAAGAAACAGGTCTTGCCGTCTAAATCTAATCTTGATCTAAGCTGCAAAGATATGTATCATTTGAGATTCATATTAAATGCATTCCCACAAGCAGACACGCATAATTTCGCGCTCACACATGCCGCATGTGGACCTACAATATAAAAAACTCAATCTTAAATGAACATTAGCCCTGCAACTCTTGCCAACCTTCCCTGAAACAGGGGTGACATTGGCAAAGTGAACCATTTTTTACAGTATGGGTGGTCAACCTCATACCAACATATCAGTCACCGTCCTTCCCTGAAACAGGGGTGACATTGGCAAAAAACTTAATAAATTATTACACTAAAAGGAGTAGTGCTTATGCTAATCTATACTTCAATGACTACATGATTTGAAAATGAACTTTAAAAATGTTAATTTTTTATTTATTTAACAAAATGTGTATAATGAATGACTAAAAGGTTTTTATGAAGCTGACCCCCCATGATGTAAAAACTTGGTTCACCTTTGACGATGCCACCATTGTTTCAGAGCAAAGCGGCAGGAATAGCAAATTTTATGTAGCACTTGCAGCATCTGTAAGTGCAAACTTGCATGTGCCTGATTGTGTTTATGCATTAAACATTACCTTTAAATGTCAAAATATTTTTGCAGTTTAGATCATAAGAAGCATTTTTTACAGTTGATTATATCAATCAGAAACCGAAGGTTCGCGAACTCTGTGCTGTTCTACCCTTCCATTGTTGTACACCACCCTCAGTATAAAAGTGTCGAGTAAATATCGAGGGGTGTATTGTACAATATGAATACTTTAAAGATTTGGGAGATGGCTTTGTTTGAATGTCCTATCAAAACACTTCACAATAATTTGGATACACGAACAGAAAGACGGGGAAATGTTTGAGGTTGCTGCTTGAAAATTAATGGAATGCGAGGTGGAATCAAACCATTATGAGAGCATTAAAAATTAATGGAGGATTTGATGGAAACTTTTATGTAAAAATACATTTTTTTTTATAATTGAAAGTTGTCCGGTCGATAGCTCAGTTGGTAGAGTGCTTGCATTCCATGCGAGAGCTCGGGTTCGAATCCCACCGACCGACGCGACGGTGTCAGAAATGATTTCCAGTTTCGGTGTTTACTTTAAACTCGAAATTAAAATACCGGCAAGGTTTACTCAGCCTTCACAAGAAATGAGTAGCAGTCCCCTTGGGAGCTGGGAAACCCCCACATCAACTGAAGTGGTTGGCATAAGGCCGGCCACCTGTAAAATAAATAGCTTGCACTCGCCTCCTTTGGGCAGAACGTGGTAAGAGGTTGCACAATATGTGTAGCTAAGTCAGATTGTTTTTTGTACAATGTGTCCATCATCAGATTCTTAAAGCCATTTGTCTCTGCTGAACAGCTGAATATGTTGAAAAAGTTTCATATTCAATGAATGCCTACAAGTAGACACATAAGTCCGCACTTACACATTGCATGTGAACTTTCAAAATAAATATCAAAAGAGCAAAAGCCTTGCAATTGTTGCCAACTTTCTCTGAAACAAAGAAGAGGAACAATTTATACAGTACCTATGGGTATTCAGGCTCATACGAACTTAAAAACCAATCATAAAAATTTATAAACACAATAATATTTACTAAAAACAGGATCCATAAAATACAAGATAGGTACCAATGAAAATAAACTTTGAAAATCTACAAGCCTTAGCTGCCAACAATGCAAATTAACCGCCATTACTTTCGGTCCTCGTATTCTTCTTTCATTTCATCCAAAGTAATAATCTTTTTCATATAAGCTTTTATTTTACATTATGACTCACGATATCCTATATACGAGTAGTCGCCACATACTTGAATACTAGTATTACCCCCGTATTCACGATCAAAACTGGCACTTCCTTAAGGGCAAACCAGCGCTTAGATTGGGGAAATTCATTTCAAGAACAATACTTAAGGTAAAATTAGCGCTTAAGCGCTCCAAAAACTAGCACTCAGGTAAGTAAGGTCGACACGTATATTAACCAACGCTTAAGCGCTGTCAAAATATTCCGTCATATTTCATTGTTATCACATTTTTTGTTTGATTGTGAATTTACATGAAAAAATGAATTCTTACTATAAACATGATTTTTACAAGTGTATTAACATTGTTTTGACGAGTTCATTTACATTGCTTGACCATCAGAATTGGGTTTGTTCTCCGGTATGGTCTAGGACCATACTTCAATGACAGATGAACTGTCAAAATATTCCGCCGCATTTCATCAGCACATTTTTTGTTTGGTTGTGAATTATTTACATAAAATAATGAATTCTTTCGATACAGTTGACTTCAACGAGAATAATAACATTGTTTTGTTCAAAAATAGTGTCCCAAGAAAATATATCAGAGACTGTAAAGACCCATTTACGTATTACGAAGAGGAAGAATTTAGAAGACGTTTTTGATTGAAAAAACGCATCGTTCTGTATACAGTTTTGCCGTTGCTCATTGAGGGTTGCAAAGCCAACGATTTCTTCGATCTGTTATTTTATCTTCTATTACAGGTTTTTCTTTAATCAGAGCCACCAGCAGCTCCTTTTCCGCTGGAGAAAACAACATATTTTTGGCGCTGAAATCGATCAAAACACTTTACATTGGATATTACATAAATGTATTTTTAAAAACTAATACAAATTGTAAACAAACAAATTCGTACTTACGGTTTACTTAAAGTAGTAATTGCGTTATACGTACTTATTTGTTGTCAAGTTTTATGCAAAGTTGATATGACATTGAAATTTGAAAGAGGCGGCAATGATAAGAGTGAAGTACGCCGAATATCGGTCGGAAGGTACTGACCAATTACAGAGCTGGGTTTTTTCGAGAGCCAATGACAAACCCGTACGTCTCCTGGGGGTTGGGCACTACGCTGATTACTGCTTGAGTGTTCTTTGTGAAACAAAACGCTCCAGAATGTCGACCCTTGAGTAAGTGTAGCGCTTGAGTAAGGCACTTAAATCAGTTTTGATCGTGAATACGGGGGTTACATTATTTTTAGAGTGTCCAAAATTTCCGCACTGCGTTCAACAAACGTTTCAATATGAAATTATACAAAGCCCGATTGTTTAATAATACAATTATATTGCATTATTTTCACGAAAACAAATATTTAACGTTGTGTTAATGCACTGAGAGTAAATTTTATCCCGAGTATAAAATCTATCACTTAAAGGGTTTCCCAAAAAATATACGAAAAACGAAACAGAGCTTCTATTAAACGTTATATTTTCCATACAAAATTTTTCAGTAAACGGCGTGGTTGAGTTTTAACGTAAAGTTTTATACTTGGGGTATTGGAATACCCTTGGTCTTAGATTAACCCTCAAGGGATGGTCTGTCTTGAGAGATGCACCCTGCATCCCTTGTGATATAATTTTCATATTATTGGCCGCAGGGTTAATAATTATAATACTAGGAAGGTTCTAGCCGCAGCCAGGGTAAGTCATAAAGGAATAGCTCAAGGATTTCCGTAAGAGCTGTTTGCAATACAGAGACTCCATAAAATTAAAATTAGTCTTCGATTAGAGGCGTACCTGTGATTTTAAAAAGAAAACGAAAACATTAAGTCACCAATTCGAAATCAATTTTTATTGTTAGATTTACTAAGTTCCTTGACTTATAGGTTGGTATGCAGCTGACCACCCTTACTGTAAAAAAATGGTTCACTTTGCCAATGTCACCCCTGTTTCAGGGAAGGACGGCAAGAGTTGCAGGGCTTATGTTCATTTGAGATTGGGTTTTTATATTGTAGGTCCACATGCGGCATGTGTTAGCGCGAAATTATACATGTCTGCTTGTGGGAATGCATTTAATATAAATCTTAAATGATATATATCTTTGCAGCTTAGATAAGATTAGATTAGATTAGACTAAGTAAGTTTTACTAGCTGTTGTTGAAACAGTGCGTTTTAGATACCAACTCCTCATTTTATATTTTACTTTGTATTTTTTGTATTCTAACTGACCCGATAGAAGTTGTCCTGTCAAAATTGCAAATAATTTTATTTACAATCGATTTGGCAAATAGGTAGTGTAGAAGAAAAAACTGTAAGAGAATGGCAAAAATGAGTTTTAATAGGCTGTTCTGTTTGTTCTTCGTATGAAAATCTTCCAAGATATTTTTGCGTTTTTTTATGCCTTGTAGATAAGAAAAACATTATTAATACAAAATAGCCGAATTGCCTTAGTCGTTCTCAAGTGATACGGTTACCAACTAACGTGATTTAATTTTTATCGATTCGCGGGTGATTTTTGCCAGCATTGCTGGGCGAATAACTTCAGAACATAGAAACATAAAAAAGGCAACCTTAGCAACTCGGCAAATATTTTTGTCAGTACTCTTTTATTACCAGCAATAACTTATTTCAACTTTGATACATTATCGATCACCCTTTTGGAAATACTCCATGGTTTTCTATGACTAAGTTTCAATGCAGCCTTTGTCCACCCTTTCCCCGCGGCACGGTCCATACTTCAGCACAGCACCCCAATCTGTACACATTTCAGGCTATCCCTTGCATCCAACACACAGGGCACTCTTCATATTTAATTTCCCCCGAACGGCTGGCACAAGGGTGGCACAAAACACAATATCAGAACACCGTGGGCCTATTAAATTGGTATTTGTGCTGGAACAGCCTGCATCCTAGCACAGATCCAGATTTTTTTTTTGTGTTTCCTGAAAAAGGATTTATGTTTTTATTATAATCATGAAATTCTCAGTGGGTCCGTCATCAGAACTATCATTTCTAGGCTCCAATGTTCTATACAATTGATGAATTATTCAGTAATTGTCATTGTATTATTTTAATACATCCCTGCCGTTATCTACTTTTTCTTCAAGTGCCACTTGATCGAAGTGCCAGCTAAGATCACTCATTTATAAAAATCCTTAATCTAAGTTGCAAAGATTTTTCACATTTAAAATTCATGTAAAATGTATACCCACAACAGACGCGTGTAAATTTGCGCTTACAATTAATGCTGCATATGTACTAACAAATTAAAATACAAAAATTATATGAACATGAGCCCTGCATGCTTGGCAGACCTTTCTTGAAACAGGTGTGATGTTGGCAGAGTGAACATTTTTTTACAGTACATATGGTCAGCCTCATACCATCCCATACGTCATGGAATTTGGTTTATCATGGCTATTTTTATTTTATATGCTGCTTCTCAAAAAAAAGACTCTCTAACCAGCTATATTGTCCGTAAGGCGCATCTGCTGTGTATAAATCCTTAACCCTTTCATTCCAATACCCTCAGTTTACGTTTATACTCAACGCACAAGATCTACTAAAGACTATGTATATGAAAACTATTACACTCTGTAGAAGCACTGTTCAAGTTCACATACATTTTTCGTTTAATTGATATAGTTTAGTTTAGATCTTAGGTTTTATTCTTTGGTAAGTGATGTGTCGAGTCACATCAGGACTGTCCGTATCCGAGTCCGAACAACTGCCGCCCTTGCAACCGCAGAGCCCATACCTAGGAAGGGAAATGGGAGAGCAAACTACCCAAGATGTCCTAGGCGGTGCTTAATGTTGTGTAAATATGACAAGTACCCGTATTGCAATTTCAATATTTGATAATTCAGTGTGCAAAGATGGTTAATGCCTATGAGTATAGTTTGAACAAAGATATTCTGAAATAGCAACAATTGAAGATTAATCTATAGAAATGGGGATAAGTACACACGCAGCATTTGTAAGTAAGAACTTACACGTGCCTGTTTGAAGGCATGCATTTAAAATTAATCTTATATATCTTAAAAATAATCAATAATAAACATTCCGTAGTCCAGTGGTAACACTTTAGACTGGTAAATGGAAGTTTGTGGGTTTGAATATTTTCGAATTTGCTCTTCCCTGGGTTGAAAAATTCATAAACCTGTATCAAAGACCGGTCATCAAAATGTCCATCCAGTCTTACAGCAACTGGGTCTTGCTTGAGAATTGGCGCTTTGAAGCGACGACCAAGCTCTTAAAAAGTCTGGTTAATAGCTCAGTTGGTAGAATGCTTGCATTTCATGCCGAGAGCAAGGGTTTGATGCCCACGAGAGTATCAGAAATGATTTTCCGTTTCGGTGTCTATTTCAAACCAATTTTAGTTTTTTTTCTTGTACCGTCTCTCTTTTTCTCTTATTTTTTTCCGCTGGAAAATTTGTAGCATTACTAACAAATGGTAGAAATATAACAGTTTTAATTGCCCACGATTATCTTCTTTAATATTAATGTGTGTGCATAAGTACGTATTTGAGATAACAGATCAACACCCCGAGGCCCGGAAATTTGATCTCTGTCCCCCAATCATTTCATTACTGGGCCGCTTCAATAGAATATACAACATGCCCTCGGGTCTAAATCCCGTTATTAGTTGGAAGGAATCAGAGAAAACTTTACTGTACATTATGTGGTTCAATCGTGCGTTTGACAAGTAGAAGACAATCAATGATTTTAGATATATCAAAATAATATCGTTCGTTTAATAAGTTCCTTGACTTATAGGTTGGTATGCGGCTGACCACCCATGCTGTAAAAATGGTTCACTTTGCCAGTGTCACCCCTGTCTCAGGGAAGGACGGCAAGAGTTGCAGGGTGTATGTCCATTTGAGATTTGGTTTTTATGTTGTAGGTTCACATGAGGCATGCGCAAGCGCGAACTTGTACGTGTCTGGTTGTGAGAATGCATGTAATGTGAATCTCCAATGTAACATATCCTTGCACCTTAGATTAGATTAGATATCGTCCGATAGATGGAGAAATTTCTAAGTATTTTTTATTCAAAAGATCGTAGCTTCAGTTAAGTTCAAACAAATTGTCAGCAAAAACTTCATCGATCAGTAAGATTTTTCTGACTCAAGATATTAAAAAACACGATAACACCCCTGCTTCAGGGAAGGTCGGCAAGAGTTGCGGGGCTTATGTTCATTTGAGATTGGGGTTTTTATATTGTAGGTCCACATGCAGCATGTGTAAGCGCGAAATTTTGCATGTCTGCTTGTGGGAATGCATTTAATATGAATCTCAAATTATACATATCTTTGCAGCTTAGATTTAGATTTAGATAACACCATACATAGAAGTTTAATGCCGTTCTGGTTGGAATCCCACCGAGGGTGTCAGAAATGATTTCCTCTTTCAGTGTTTATTTCAAACGTAAAATATAAAACGGGCAAGGTATACTTCACAAGAAATGAGTAGCAGAAACAGCGGGAGCTGGGAAATCCCCGCTTCAATAGAAGTGAAAAAATATTTTTTTATTAGATATGTTTGACCGGTCCGTAGCTCAGTGGACTCTGAATGAGAAGGTTGTGGGTTCGAATCCCGGTGGAGCACAAAAAATATACCATTTTGTATATACAAATTTGCTCTTCGCTGGGTTGAAAAATTTATAAACCTTCACCAATAACCGGTCACCAAAGGTGGTCCATCCAGCCTTACAGCAACTGGGTGTTGCTGGAGTATTGGCGCTATGTAGCGACGACCAAGCTCGTACACATCTGCGGCACTAAAACAAGTGTCATAGACTCCTAGAGTCTCTAGAATCTAGGAAGTTTCCCGCACATGATTAAAAAAAAAAAATTGTAATAATTGCTTTCAAATATTGAACCAGAAGTCTTTCTCGGGTTTTCAATAAATGTTTTAAGTGGATAAGTGAAAATTGCATTATATAGGAGAAAATTCACAAGTGTAACTGTCACATTGGAGAAAAATTTAATAAAGGGAAATCCCCGTGAACAGGGGTGCGCTTGAAATAATTAAATTTTGGACAGCTAATCCGAAATCGTCTTGGTAACACTCCCGAGATGTTTTGTGTTTCAGATTTTCTTTAATATAAAGAGGGGTCCTTTTCTTCTTCATAATTGCAAAATGAAGAGAGAAAAACTCGTTCCGTTTCCTGGTTACTTGCAATCTTGAAAAATGAGCGTTTACGAGCTTTTTCGTTGACAGAAGATTTTTATTATCTTACGCGTAGAAATCATCTTAAAAATTGATTTTAAAGCAGACTAGTGCACTTAAAAATCTTCATATTAGAACAAAATACGATAAATGCCACCGAATGTGCTTAAATTATAGTAGGGAGTAAAAGAATTCGATAAAAAACGTGCTTTATTGGACGAACTATTTTCTGTGTGTAGAACCATTCAAAGTATTTTTTTTCGAACTGTACAGTATTCATTTGCCACATTTTTTTTAGACTTTTCTCAAAAAAAATAAAAATACAAGGACTCTTACTCACCTCAAAAACAAAATAAATCTTTTATGAAAAATTTAAATCTACCCACAATAATGGTACTATTGCAAGACCTGTTATTGTTACTGTATCCAGTTGTCTCCACTTAGTTCTGTCTGTCTTTGCACATTTCATTCATCTCCTCCCCATTCATCACTCTATTCATGCATGCTCTTCTCTTTTTCTCAGACTGCAGATTCCAGTCAAAGTCAATCCCATAAAATTGTAACTCAGAGCAAATCTGGAACAATAAAATATATCCTAGACGTTGTAAATTTATTTTGTTAAGGGTACTTTTATAGAAGTTAATATCGGGCTTTGTCGTACTTAAAATAACATTTGAAAAGAGTGGAATGGACACTTGGGTCAACATGTCACCACCATCCTTTGTACGGAGCTTGATTGACCAATGAAGCGATATCACTTGTGTCTCATTTTGACTTTGTTGTTTTTTCGGACCCTGTCAAATAGAGACAAAGGGTAAATAGATCAAAATGAAAAAAAACGGACCCCTAGTAGGTAGAGACTTAAAGTAAATAAAATCGTTGTCAGATGAAAAATAAAAATAAGCAGAAGAAGTAACGTATTGTTAATGACAGTTGAAAAGACTTTTCTGTTGGAAAAAAAATGTACGAACACATATCATGCATTTAGGAAACCAAAATTGGAATGAAAAAGAAAACAATTTTTTTTGTTAGGTTTTTTTTTCTAGGTATATTTTATGCCACCTTTTGGTCGGTCCATTAAATTAAAAATCCAAATTAAAATTTTTGACTTTTTTTTATCAAGATTAGGTATCAAGTCCCGGCGGACCATAACAAAAAAGTATGCGTTTCGACAAAACAAAGTCACCAATGGTGATTTTCTATCTCAACCATCAACTTTCCAAAGGGCTCTTGAGGTGGGATTCACACAAAAAAGCCATCACAAAATATATTTTCTTACATTTGTAATACATTCATATTTTATTAAAAATGGATTTCTATTCAATTTATGTGGAAATTTTAAGCATTCAAAGAAAAAAAAAATGTAAATACCCTCAATTTTATATCCATCTGATGTATCAGCTTAGATCGCTTAGAAAAACATCCCGTGGTACAGTCTGAGGGAATTTATATGCAGGAATGACTCACCGAGTGAATAAGTAAATTTGTAACTACACAATTAAACGGCAGTTAAAGATTGAATCGTAGCAAGGGGAAAACTAACTCAAGTATTAAACATCAGGATAACGTTTTACAAAAAAAAAATACTTAAACAATTTAAACAGCTCCTCTTGAATGTGTTTTGGTTTTCATAAATTTCTTAGATTACGCTAAGGTTGCGTTTAAACGCAGTGCAGTAGTACTTGGGGTGAAGTTGTTCCGGGCGAAGAGAATTCGACGTGGATGTATTGTGTGGTTGGCTAACGTCTTTGAGTTGCAAACGGAGGGTAGGGGTTGGATCTTTGGTGGGGTAGGAAGAAATGCGTGATAGGAATTGCACTAGATGTGCGAATAGTGCCTGCGAAAGTGAAAGTATTCGTGTCTATAATCTAAGTTGCAGAGATATATTATCATTTAAGATTCATATTGTCACGGTTTTAATGGGGTTCTCTTTTAATTACACTGCAATTATTTATTTTAACGGAATTCATTTTACACGGTTTCAATAATTGATAATCTCTGCGTATATGGTATTTACGTCCAAATGTTGGACGCAACTTATCCACTGATGCCTTTTGCAGTCCGAAATAAAGGTACAAAAGGGATTATTCTTGCATATTTTAGATCCTTCGATCTCTCGCTCATACCAGACCACCGTTCTATGTACCTTACTACTACCATTATACTAGAGCCATTGTTCTATACACTAGCATATGATCAGGTACGCATGGGTACTTCAAATCCTTAGTTCGTAACAATATTAAATGCACGCCCACAAACAAACACGTGTAAGCTCACGCTTACTAACTTACTCGCTGCCTTAGTTCTTGTTTATCGTACACGCCATTGAGAAAATTTTATATGAGCAATGTTTGCATGTGTACTGGACCAATGTGTCTTATGAAAACAAGAAATTTATTTAAAAAATATTTAAAAGAACTCACACATTATCGAGTTTTACGGTTTTTCTTAGCGCAGATTGTGTAGAATTTGATTCATAAGACAACTGCATGAAAAAGTCATATTTGACAAGATTGGCGTATACGATAAACAAGAACTGGGGGAGCGTACTGTCAAATTAAAATCCAAACCTCAAATGAACATAAGCCCTGCTACTTTTGCCTACCTTCCCTGAAATAGAGGGGGCATTGGCAAAGTAAACCATTGTTATACAATACCTACATGGGTGATTAGCTTCATACGAACTTATAAGTAAAGGAAATAAAGGTATATATTTTAAAACTACGTTTTTTCAAAAAACACTTTCACCGTTAAGATAATTTTATTATCAGCGTAAACCAATTGATCTCTTTCTTTTCATACATCGAATCTGGGGGTGGGTATCGCATGGCTCGGATATTGCATTTAGCCCTCTTTGCAAATAAGGAGAAGGCAGACGCCCTGAGGTAAAGTAGATTACTGTGGACTGGATTAAACTTGTATTCCGTTTGCGGGGAGGTTCCATGTAATAATACCGTCTAACTCACCCCCAGTCAAAGTTTAGGGGATGCTACAAATCGAACGCTGCCGAGAGCGAATGTTTTCTTTTATACTTCCTGTTTCTCCGTAACATTCAATCAGTGTATGCTAAATTTTTATTATCCCTTCTGCTTCTGCCTTACTTGCTTGTTGGTTTTCGTTTTATTTTGCTTAAAGCATCTTGTTTTACGTAGTTGAATTGATGGCGGAAAAAAAGGACAGATTTAAAAAGAAAACATGTTCAAGTTGTAATTTAACTACGTTTAAACATAAAAATCTATTTCACATTTAGTTTATTTAGTTATTTTTGTTTTTTGACTTTGAAGTATTTGATTTATAAATTAGCTAACATACTGCAAAAACTGGTTCACTTTGTTCACATATCACAAAGATGTAAGAGTTGCTTATGTTCATTTGCGATTTGATATCAGCTCAGTCTTCTCTTGACTTATAGGTTAATATATGGCTGAAAAACGATCCTGTAAAAATTTGTTCACTTTGTTCACATGTCACAAGGATTAACAGTTGCAAGGCTTTTGTTTAATTGCGATTGGATTTCATATTTTGTAAGTACGCATGCGGCTTGTGTAAGGTAGAATTTACTCATGTCTGCTTGTGGCTTTTAGACATCAGATATAAATCTTGAATTTGAAATCTTTGAATCTTAAAATATAAATTAATGCGTGAAAATGACAGAAGTACAATTTCTGCGTTTAATTCATTCATTTTTAAAAATCTCCTAGATTGTAATTTTAGATTCTATCTGACTCATTTCTTATTGGATGCATTTATACTTTTCTTCTATTTCATACTATTGTATCATTAAAAGAAATGTTTTGTCTGACTACCTACGTAAATGGCGCTTTCTATCTTTCGAAATCAAGATTGCAGAGAGATTTTAAAGTGTGATTTACACAAAACAGCGCTCATCAAATAAATAATCCACATATCTCACAATTTTCATGTTAAAAATTAAATAAGGCAACAAAAAATATTTTCAACGTTAAACGATTTGAGGGTGAAAATTTCAAAGCCTCGGAGTTCATAAAGCATTAAAAGCTGTTTAGGGTAATGTAAGCACACATACATAAAATAATAGCTCACATGATATATTGCTATATGATTCCACACACACTGCGAATTTTTGATCCGGAAAAGTCCGCGGATTTAAAGGGTAAAGCCTCGTGCAAATGTGTGAGAAGAAACGTTCATTAAATCATCAAGCTTGCTGCACAATTTATTAACGCGAAATATTTATTAAATTTACATAACCCACCAAATGGAAACGAGGCTTTATCGTTTTGTATGGTCTTTACAAAGAGATTGAGATGGTAGCATTGACGTAGGGTGGAAAATTTCAAAAACGACATTAGATTATTTTTTTCAGATTTGGTTTTACTACAACTTTCATAAAGATGTACAATCAATAGCTATGCTGACGTTCTAAAATAATAATGCTAAATAATTTTCTACATCGTTCTCAAACTGTCCTTTCCTTAAAATTTTTTCCTGCAATGAGGAGTAGGTGGTAGTTAAAATTGTTCATACATGTCCAAGAACACTGGTAGGCAGCGGCCGATGACGAGACAAATGGGGACTGAAGATAACGGAGGCCAAGGCTCGGTACGGGCTGTAGAGCCATTGAAGAAGAAGCACAATATATCGAAGAAGAGTTCTTTGACTGCGTTTTCTTAAAAAAATCTTTATAAAACTTCTGAATTAGAGCGATTCAATAACCGTGTATCTAAACAAGAACCCTAGGGTGTGTCAAATCTATTTATTTTTACAGTAAAGGGGATGGCGTTACATCAACCCCAAAATATAATGTGGAGGTTTTCTAGTTTCAGAGAAGGCTGGTTATCACTTCTTTGTCCCTTTAGTGCTCGTTTGTCTTATTTCCATTAGAGGGGATTTCACATGAGTAATATTTGCATGTGAACTGGACTAATGTGTCTTATGAAAACAGGAAATTGGTGTAAAAAATATTTAAAACAACTCTTACATGATCGTGTTATTGGGCTTAAAATAAACAACGTGATGAGAAATCATTACTGATGTATGCATATGTATTTTATTCACACTCTTAAAGAGATATTTATGCTCAAACTCTTCCCACACCCGTCTTGTATGTATGTATCAGAAGAACTTACAGCACATGGAAATCCATACAAAATCATATCCACAGATCACTGAATAAAGTCCATATAATTTATTACACCCTCGGTGGGGATCAAAACCAGGCTCTCGGCATTGAATGGGTAGCATACTACCAACTTCGCTATCTACCGAGCAATATCTTAAAATGCATTGTAATATGTAAGCAACACTGCGTTGTATCTAAAGCCCTACACCACTGTTATGTACATATTGTGTAAGTATGTAGTCTAGATTCTCCTCAAAGGGAGCGCAATTTCATTAATTTCGCGGTAACAATGAGAGGCACAATGAGTGAATGAGACGCCATCATGCCCCTCAGACATCCATCTATCGTTATTTTGTATTTGCTTTTCGAAACCTGAAGTTGCTAACTGAGGCTTGTCAGACCTGGGGGACAGTTTGCGAAAACCTGCAATTATTTGCAATAATTTCAGCGGTTCATTTAGTTTGTTTTCAACTTTCCTATTCAGGATCTCATTTCAAATCTTGAGCGAACTGTTGTTAAAGAAATAGCATAGTGAGTAAACTATGAAAAATCGGCTTCCATTGATTGACAGAGACAGAGAAGTTGCAAATTTTATCGTAATGTTTATAGTTGCAAAGATAGATTGATATTAAAGGCTTATATTTAATGCACGCCTACAAGTAAACGCAAGTTACACACGCTGCATGTGTACTTACAAAATAAACCAAACCCCACATTACAGCTCCTGCCGAAAAAAAATACCAAGTTTGTACAGCATGAGGGATCAGCCTCATACCAACCTTTTTTTTTTTTTTTAAGAAAATCCTGTGCGGGAGACTCCCTAGATTCTGAAGACTCTAGGGGTCTATGGCACTTGTTGTAGTGCCGCAGAGGTGTACGAGCTTGGTCGTCGCTACAAAGCGCCAATACTCAAGCAAGACCCATTTGCTGTAAGGCTGGATGGACCCTTGGTGACCGGTCATTGGTAAAGGCTTATGAATTCTTCAACCCAGCGAAGAGCACATTCGAAATATTAATGGTATTTTTGTGTGCTCCGCCGGGATCTGAATCCACAACCTTCCATTTACGAGTCCGAAGTGTTGCCACTACGGACTACGGACCGGTCCGAGATGCCAACGACACGCGGTGTACCTGAGCGGTCACCCATCCAAGTACTGACCACGCCCAATGTTGCTTAACTCCGGTGATCTATGGGAACCGGTGCTTTCAACATGGCTAACGTCGTTGACAAAAGTTTTAGTCAACGAATAAAAAAAAACTGAAAGGCGTTCTGGGAAGTCCCAAAACCCCACATGCAACTCCTTTGGGGTAACGCAGGCTATAAGTATCACTATATGTGAAGCTTATTTGCGTTTGTGTAGCGCTTACAAATTGTGAATTGTTGTTAGAAAGGTATGCAACAAAATAATTTAGAGAATTGTCTTTGTGTATGCACAACGGTCTGCAGATGAGACAATCCATAATATTGTACCTGTTGCTAAGTAAATACACCCAACTGCGCTTCATTCCTTTATTACATTAAGCCATAAGCTGCGTAATTACAACCCAGGGCGGATGTAATGCGTCTTTATTTGCAAACAAACCAAGCAAAAATGAATCGCATTTTTTTTAATCAAAAGATTTCTACGAGTATTGTTTGGTAACATTGTAAGAATTCTTAATTAAGATTTGACATTTACTTCAAACGTCTCAGTATTAGATTACGAAACAATGGCTTTTCAAAAGACCTACAGGTACCTACTTATGTAAGTTTTTCTCTCTAAACACAACATTTATCAATGGTTGAAGGTTTTTTTTTCGAAAGTGATAGGTTGGGAAAATTTTGGTAGAATCAATGACGGACATTGAAGCTCAAATAAAGATCAAAATTATCATCAATTTGTTTTCAGTTACCTTGTACTTTTGATGATTCTAAAAATTGTACACATAGCTAACTCTGTAACGTTTAATCCGATGACAAGTATCCATGTATCTTCACCACTTATCTAATTACTCCAAGCCCTCTTCTCTTCACTACTTTTTTATTTTTTTGTTATCTCGAGGGAAACGAACTCACTATTTTTCATTCTTAAACATTGAAGGCCTGCATAAATTTTATCAAAAAAATACTTACTAAGTTAAAGCTCACATGTCTTGAAGGCTCAGGGTCTCTCGCACCATAGTCTTCCAGGACTCTCTGTCTTGTTCCGCTTCCCTCCATGACACCCATACTCCCAGGACTTACGCATCGACCTTGAAATTGTCTGCCCTCCAGTTTTTTGGGCGTCCGATTAGTCTGACACCAGAGGGGTACCATCCAAGATTTTGTAGATTATCCTGGAGTCTTTTGCACGTAATAAATGTTAAACATAAGTCTTCTGGATTACATTACTGATCCGATATTTATAAAAAAACGGGAATCCTATTTTTTTTATCAAAAAAATGTATTTTTCTTTGACGTCATTATGACTGTGTGTTATTTTTTTATTTGAATACCTTGGCATTGATTTTATTATCGGAGAAGCTCAACTTAAACCTGAATGACATTGCTGAACGAGAAGTACACAACTCAAACATTGTGATTTACCAAAAATGTATTGTAACTGAGATAACAATTCTAGTGAGCGTTTTGGTATCCATGGATTTCCAGTACAACGTAATGGTTAAGTTTCAATGCAATGTTTGTTACTGAACATTATGGATCCATATCTTGTCATGGTGATTTACCCGTACAATTTACATACATACAGAAACAAAGGCGGTAATCTGGGATATTTTCCGTAAATTAGTTAAATGTATGAAAATTCAAGAAATCATTTTTTCGGCATTTTTATGAATGTACATTATTTTTGAAAAAATACTAGATTGCAGTCTTTGTTGTAAGACTCAAATTTTTTGAACCATTGGTTACCTCTCAGGCTGTTAAAAATGCACATAAGCCTGTAATGTTTTGACATGTTTCGATCCGAACACCGTAATGTAATCATGAATAAATACATGTCAAATTACCAAGGGCGTAACCAAACGGTGAGACTATGAGGAGTGGTAGGAATAAATGAGAAATTTAGAGTCAGAACTGAGTTAAAAAAATACAAGAAAGAAGATCACGTAAAGGCAACGAAAATAGCAAGACTCAGTTGGTGAGTGGTTAAATTGACTTTTGATATTTGTTTATCCAATTGAAGAGTATTTTTGAAAACATTTTTTTTTGTGTTGCACCGGTAATCTAATCCACTACCCTTCAAAAGAATACAGACCATTCCAAATCCAGACCGGTAATAACAACATACCTTTGGCGACTTTTATGGATTGACAACATTTTATACATAAAGGATCACT
This sequence comes from Agapetus fuscipes, assembly GCA_951799405.1. Lineage (NCBI taxonomy): Eukaryota > Metazoa > Arthropoda > Insecta > Trichoptera > Glossosomatidae > Agapetus > Agapetus fuscipes. The sequence continues at coordinate 11,954,281 of OX637342.1, forward strand.
GCATGCCTATTATGTCTTTTAAGGACCCATGAAATGAATCAACATAAGAATTTAGAGCACTTTTAAAGCGTTGATGCCGCAATGTTCGCTGCGATTCACCGTTTTTTGTTGAACGAATACATTATCTACGAGTATCATATCGACCGCCCGTTCTCTCTCTCAGGTCTCATACGCACATTGCTTAGCCAAACTATTGAGCAGCCATTTCTCTTGTGCCTTTTTTGGCTACTGCCCCGTTATCTGTCCCATCCGTTTCTCAAAACAAAGGAAACACAACACGCAACATAACACTAGGCAACTAGTTAGCTACACTTTGGATATCAATCCAAGTTGGAGCTTGCTAGCGCTTATGAAAGAACTCCATAGGTAAAAAAAATCACAGTTCACTTTAATTTTGGACACGAATCGCTATCTCGTCGCCTCAAGGTCGAGTAATTTAGCAGAATAGCGCTTCTAGAGTAGAGCATAGTTTTCCAGTTTTTTAATATGTTCGCGTTTTTCAATATGACCAGAGACTGCGCATTCATACATAATTGTAATAGTCCCTCTTGTGGCCGCTTGTAGTTGAATTGATTTAAATTTAAAATATTGACAAGTATTGAATGTTTGCTGTGGCTATGCAAATGCGCGGAGGTGAAGCTGCCTGCATACATTTGTTACAACACATATTTGTCTCTTGTTGGCTACCGGGCTGTTTTTTCAGTCAATGATTAAATTCAATCTCATTGATTAAATTTGAATAAAACATTGTATTTCATCAACAACAACAAAAACTGTACGATGTAATTATGTACCAATTCAAAAGCATGTGTATTTATAGTAAGCCATTTGTTCTCTTTTGAAAAAACGCTTTTTGATTTAAAATAAGAATGCAATTACCAAACCCATTTTTAAGTTAGAAGCTAAGTATATAATCTCTATAATAAATAATTTCATTTTCAAATATACGTTTATATGTAAAATTCATATTATTTGCATGCCCACAAACAAATGTATACAAATTTTGCATGTCTGATCTAATCTAATCGAATCTAAGATTAGTATAAAAGTATAATTTTGTACTTACAAATTAAAATCCAAACCTCAAATGAGCATAAACCCTGCAACTTTTGCTGAACTTGCTAGAAACTCGCATTAGCAAAAAGTGAGTATTTTTTTACAGTTAGGTGGCCAACCTCTACCAACCTACTTATATGTCAAGGAATTATAGAAGGATATAATCAAACAATATAAAGTCAAGGAAAAGGAACAAAGGAAGGCCTGCCACTATTTTGTTGTCTTTGCGAGGTTTCAAATGAGTTTTTATTACTACCTTCAGAAAACCATGCATTAAAAAGTTAATGTGACATTGAAAAATAATGAACAAAAAAATTTGCTTTTACATGTAGGTACTTTCTCTTTCCACTATTTATTATCAATGTATGTTGGAGAACTTAGTTTTGAATGACTTGGTTTCATTCCACTAATTTTTAATCCCTTGATGGGTCTCTCGCTGTATATTTACATTCCCTGTTAGTGAACGCAGGGAAAGGCGGCATTTAATGTGGCATTTGATTGGCACATGCAGCGGGGCTGGTCGGTCAAACCAACACCGCTTTAAAATTACATCTATTTTAATTGAAGCCTGAGTACCGATATGCATATGCTAGTGTATAGGATACATGTAACCTAGGTAACATAAACTTGCAACTTTCCTGTATGATAAACCCTTGGTGTGCCGTTTTTAAAATATATTTATATAGAAAAATAATTCATAATCAAAGTTGCAAAGATTTATAAAAATATTTCAGTCTCATAAGTAATGCATGCTCTTAAGATGGCATGTGTAAGTTTATGCTTAAACATGCCGCACGTGTACTTACAAAATAAGACCGAAATGTCAAATGAACATTGAACCTTGCAACTCTTCAAGGATGAGTGTCAGGATACAGGGGTAAAATTTGCAAAATATTTTTCAGATGACCAATTTTTACTGAATGGTTTGTAAGCTTCTAACCGACTTAAAACTTAAGGAACAAAAATATTTTATATAAAAACAATTACATTTTACAAAACAAACACAATGGAAAAAAATTGAATACAATACAAAAACTATTTCATTGATGATTAAAAATTTAAAAGCCTTAGCCGCCAACATTGCAACCGCAATTCCTTCGAATCTTTGATAATTCGCAATTTTTTTGGTCCTTGTATTCTTCGTAATTCTATTCAGAGTCATAACAACCGGTCTGTAGTCTAGTGATTAACACTTCAGACTCGTAAATGGAACGTCGTGGGTTCGAATCCCGGCGGAACACAAAAAATATATCATGGTCTTCGCTGGGTTGAAAAATTCATAAACTCTTACAAAAGACCGGTCACCATAGGTCTATCCAGCCTTACAGCAAGTGGGACTTGATGTGAATTGGCGCTTTCTTTATCGACAATTAAGCTCGCTGAGTGTGATTTATACAAAGTTTACGCGCTTGAAATAAATCATACTCATAAAAAAAACTTGTTCAAATTAGATCGCATTGTATTATGACTCTGGATATCCCATTCATTCAAAATAAATAGACAAGGTTACCCTTTCAAGAAGACACAAAAAAAACAAATATTGATGATGAATCCCGTTTCTTGCAGCCAACACGTTATATCGTGAAGTCGCGTATTATAATTTGAAGTTGATCACGTATGAAGTTGATTGGCTGATCATATCAACTGACATATTGACTCGCATCATCTGATACAGGTTGGTGGAGTAAAATGATTGCGTTTTACGCAGCAAGTTAAAGCTACCAGAGGGCAATTTTACCGTTCAAATAGGATGATTAAAATATATATTTGTTATTTAAGCAAATTGTGAGTAGGTAGTTTTGTCTATGGCTGTAGTCCGTTTAATTCCTTACTCTTATAGCCAATTATATAAGCCCTTACCCCTCACCTTGTGACAATAAAACTGTGTCAAATGTTAGTAATTGAATGGTTGTTAATTCTTGAGCGTTTTAAGCGACGTGTCAAGTCTCTTCGGCTGCATCCCAAGTCGCGCGCGTTTGACAGGGAGGAATGAAAAAAAGATCAATCGGTAGTGAGGTGAGTCCTTTCAGATGATTTCAGGCTCCTATTCTTGTTCCCTGATGATCTGCGACTTAAAACAGATTTGCCTGGGATAAGTTTGCTCAATCGCTGTTAAGTGTTGTTTATGTCTTCTACATCACCAAAGGAAGGTCCTTAAAACATAAATCTTCGATTTACTATATCAATGATACAATTTAACACACTCTGCCAATGTCACTTTTGTGGCAGAGAAGGTCGATAAGAGTAGCAGGGTGTATGTTCATATAAATTTGGGATTTTTGCTACTAAATATACGGCATATATATATATATAAGGATAATTTATTTTAATGTACACATAATTAAAGAGCGCCGTTTTTGTGTGTGTCACACCTCAAGGGCCCTCTCAAATCACGGATAAGATTTCTTGTAAAGATGTGTCTTTAGTGCTCCTTTAAAGACACCAACAGTCTTTGCCTTCCTCACATTAGGTGGCAGTCTGTTCCACTCCATTGGTCCCGCAAACCGGAAAGCACGGTCCCCAAAATTAGTGCGTGTCTGACGGTGTGGCTGAACCAAGTCCACCACGCCATCCCCTGCAGATCTGAGCGTTTGGCGCCTCAAATCCCTCTCAACGGGTGTAAACATGTCAGCCAAATATGAAGGAGCTGTACCATTTACAGCCTTATACACCATCAGACAAACACGGTAGACCACCCTCTCCTAATGTGTCCGGCATGTGCATTGTGTAAGCGCAAACATACACGTGCAGACATACAGTTCCTATGAATCGTAAATATAAGCATCTTTGCAACGTAGATTTAAGATTATTATAGACATGGCAATTTTTTTGAGGCACAGTTTTTTAGCATTGCCAAAAAATCGTAAAAATGCATACGTCTCATAAAACAAAAGGGGATGCGGTTGAAAGCTTTTTTTTCATATTCCAATGCAAAAAAAACGCAGGTAAGAAATTCGCCGAGTGCAAATAAGCCGGAATTTGCACACATTAGATATGCCAGGCGCCGAGTTAAGAGCATATTTTGTAGGCTTTTATGAGTCGTGAAAGCTTTTTCATCCGCTACTTTTTTTATTAAGCTCGAGCGTTAAAATGGTCTGCATGGGAATTTTGTTTCTGAAAGCTCCTTTCATGGGGAAATCTCCTCGCTTGGGTATTCAGCCCGCGTATGCTAATCGAGATGAACTTATACTTTCTTTATAATGTATGATGGGATATACCACTCAATGGGCTGCACGTTATATGAGATTATACAAGTAAAAAAGTAAGAATGACATAAAATACGCGTTTTTTACGTAAAATTTTCATATACAATATGACCTAAGAGGCAAAGAAAAAGTATTTTTTTTAGTATTAACTGGAACTTTGGACCGATCCGTAGTCCAGTGGCTACACTTTGGACTCATAAATGGAAGGTTGTGAATTTGAATCCCAGTGGAGCACAAAAATATACCATTTATATTTCCAAATGCGCTCTCCGCTGGGTTGAAAAAATTCATAAACCTTTACCAAAGATCGGTCACTGAAAGGTCCATCTAACCTTACAACAACTGGGTCGTGCTTGAGAATTGGCGCTTTCTACAGTGACGACAAAGCTCGCAGAGGGCTCTTGAAGTGTCTATCTATAATCTATAATCTAAGTTGCAAGGATATATTCATTCAAAGCTCTCAGATGTATGCCCACAAACAAACACGTGTAGTTCGCGCTTACAAATGCTGATTGTGTACTAACAAATAAAATCCAAACCTCAAATGAACATAAGCCCTGCAACTCTTGCCGACATTCCCTGAAACAGGGGTGGCATTGGCAAAGGGAACCATTTTTTACAGTATGGATGGTCAGCCTCATACCAACCTATAAGTCAAGGAATTGTGTGATACACACAAAAACAGCGCTCACCAAATAAATCATCCTAATATTATCATTAGAGCAAATATTTTTTTATTAGTAGCCATTTTTCATTTCACCAAAAAATAGTAAGGTGCTGCTTTAAAAAAGTATAAAAATTGCATGGGTGAGTAAGAAAAGATAATCCACCCAAAGTCACATGCCATACAGGAATCATGGATAATAATGATAAGGAGTCACCAATAATTCCTTGTGATGTCTGGATAAATCTTTTCTTCTACGTTGTTGACTTCTCTGCTTTGTAAAACGCGTTGGTTTTGCATTAGAACGACATTGTATTTGGGCTGAAGGACAATATCGTGGAAGGGAAGAAACAAAGAGTGGAAGCAGTAATTTCTAACGATGGCCATGGAAGTACAAGTGATAGTTTAATTTTTTTTAACGAAGTAGAATTACTGTTCTTTTTTATTTTGTCCTTTTGACTGCAGTTATACGTCATGGACCTGAAAAAATAATTGTTTTAAATCTAGGCTTAAAATAGGAACTCAGTGTTTTTATATCACACCTCTGATAGCCATAAAACTGCCAGGAGTAAGTGCTTTTGAAAATATGTTTATTTGTGATTTATGAGTTTGTAGACATTGTCTTGGATCGTGAAAAAAATCCATATTGAAATTTAAGCGAATAGAAATGAAGAAGCACTTTGACTTCTTTTAGCTTACTACCATTATAAGAATACTCAATGAACCCAGTAGGTTGTTTCACGTTATAATAATCATCATGGCTTACCAATAAAATTCTTCGTCGAAAACTAGTTTTCCAGTTCTTTTGGGGGTATAACTAGATGTAGAAAACATTTCATTTGCCTTTTAATTGTTTTTATTTGATTTTCAGATTATCAATGATTTTTTTTTATTATTGTGACGTGTACTTCTGTCGAAATTAAATCGTTATATATTATTATTACTATTATTTTAAGTAGATTTGTGAAAAGGAATGCAATCCACCAACCTATTTTGCCTGGCCAGTTGTCTTCATGCGAAAGCAGCAGCTTGTGTGCAAGCAACGGCATCTGTTGAACCAGGGTCGAAGTTATGGTCAAGTGAACTAGACGCAAGATTCAAACCAACGTTATCCGGTTCCAAATACGCTAATCAAACACGCACCTCTATCCCTTGGCCATAACACCAGCAAATATTTCCTTTAATTTTTTTGAGAAGTATTTAGTCATTATGCGTAATCAAAAACGGTTTCATATTCATTGCAAAATTATTGTAGATTACCAAATAACACCTACATACATAAAATAATGCAAACTTTTTTTTAAGTACCTATACAAAAAAAAACAAAGACGTAGTAGGTACATACAAATTGTACAATATTTTTTTCAATTTGCCTGAAGCGAAACACATGAAGAGCTCGTACAAAACTAACAACACAATGACTGCCGTTTAAAGAATAACATTCCTGCATGCTGGCGGGGAAGCGTTACTGTTTTACTGTCTGCGTTACAATTTTCTCTTTGGTTACTACCTACATAGTACACACTCTTACAGCGAACTCACATTTGCAATTCTTTTCGCGGGGTTGTACAAGGGGGAGCAAGATATCTGTGTTTTTAAATTAAGATACAAACCATGTTATTGAAGATATTGAAATTACTTGTTTGGAAAAATAACCAATACTTATGGTTTGGAAGTAGGGCTCACTCAGTATAGCGCCAACAGACTGAGGACGTGCTAAAGAGCCATTGAAAGGAGGATGCTTGGAATCAGCCTCAGAGACAGGGTTCAAAATTAGGAGATCTGTAGACGCACTGATGTCATACAGAAAGTGGTCTGCTTAAAGTGGGGCTGGGCTGGTCACGTCACAAGGTAAGACCATGACAGGTAGTCTACTCCTTCTGCAGCGCTACTTCCTTGCGCGAAGTAAGTCTAGATTATTCTAGACTGCCAGCTATCATTCTATCTCTTTGAAAGTCTTACAAGACATCTTCTTTCGGTCAGGTTTCCATGAAGATCGATACGTGGGATCCTATAATTTACCATTCCATGTTTGTACCATGAGATGACTCTAATCTTCTTGTATTTTTGAAAGAAAACTAACTCCTTGCTCCACCTGGTATGTTGTGTCTGTAATAATGCAGCAGGGAGCTGAACGCCGCACAGTCGCCGTAATAATGGTTGTTGGGTATTATCATAAGCCGTGACGCCTCGGGCGGACCAACTCATCCAGCGCAAATATCGTAATGAAATATGCAGCCGAGATGGTATTTATTGACGCTACACGTGTAGTGAAACATATCATGCAGGTCACTTAATTATTGTGCACGGACACACTTGCAATCCCTGGATTTTTAATTTAATATTTCATACTTACAGACACTATACAGATTCGCAAGTTTGTTTTTTTCTAAGTATCTACATTTTTGGCAAAAATTCTTTGTTTCATCTTTGCAAAATTCTGAACCTTAAAATCAACTGGATAGATAACAATATTTTTAGAATACAGTCGCTGGACTGATATTCGTATCGTCAAAATTCTCTTACATCACTCCGCTATTGAAAGAGCTGCATTGGCTTCGTTCTGAGAGACAGTTTTACAGTGTGCGTTTGATGGTGTATAAAACCCTAATTAATATGGCTCAGTCATCTCTGGTATAAATGATTCCTCCGTTTATGTGGGTGTGAACGGGTGGATACTAATGTCGGCGAGGAGTGGTATTATTAGGTTGATACAGTCTCATCATCAAATTCGCACTAATTTTGGAGAGTGTGCTATCCAAATTGCGGGATCAATGGAGTGGGAAAAACTTCCACCCTGCAGAGTAAAGATAGTTTTTACCATGAGTTTCCGGTTCTACTAGAGGGAGAGAACTGGGAGATGGATTGCCAACTTAGTCACATCCAGATTAAGATATTTGGATGAAGTGAAGCAATAGGAAAATGGGTCTGAAGGAAACAAGAGTTGGACAAACAACGCTGGCGGCAATTGCTCATCGTCAGTTACCGTAATGATGAAGATAATTAAGACTTTTGCTGTGAACTTACCAGATTTCTCGATAATCTCAAATTTCGATTGTATTCCAATGTCATTTATTATTATAGTTTTCTGCAACTCCCGCTATTCCTCGTTTTGCTAGCGCTATGAATTTGTACACCGTACCTGCAGTGTGAAAATGCAATGTAAGGATGTTTTGCCGCTGCGTTTGCTCCTGGCCGCGACTCACTCTCAGCAGCTACACGCTCCCGGCCGCGACTCTTATCTTGGCACTTACGCGCAAACAGTTCCCGTCCTACGTCACCCTCGGGGCGGGCATATCACACCGAGTCAATATTCACCCGGAATCTCTGCACATCTTAATAGGAGGGAATTTGCTCAGAGTTTAATGTGCACCCGTGATGGAGGTGCATTTAATGCCGCTTACGTGACGCATTACGCGCTTTGCGTAAATAATGATTCATATTAAAATAATGCGAAATAAATTCAAAACTTTAAATTTTATACATGGTAGGTTTTCATAAGATTTTGCAAAGTATAGGAAAATGGTTAACGAGATCCATAGGAAAAGCATAGACATCGAGAAATCGACAACTGGCCTTCCATATATCTATGTACATAGATTTATAAAGTAAATACCTATGTATAATATTAGTACTCAATGACATCGCTTAGCTCAAAATCAAAGCTTTGGTCAAAAAATCTGATGGGAATTTAACTGGTGACGTTTTTTTTTCATACACGTCAGTGAAAAAACACATTCCAACTTGCTCGGCTTTAGCAGTAACCATATTTTTCCAGACGATTTTTTATTGGATGTGTTTTTCAACGATGCTTTTAAAATATAGTATGTTAAAATAAAATATATTATCTATACTTTAAAGAAGTTAACTTGATGTTTATTCTATCCAGTCGTATTCATCATATAGAGTTTCAATGGCCAATATGCACTTAGTATGTAAGCTTACACTGTTTTCCTGCAGCTTGAATTATAGATATGCAATTAATAACCCTCCACCACATGCATCTAACGTAATTAAACCTTGCAAATTCAAACACACGTTTGTACGAACGAGAACACACAGACGCAGTGTAATTCTATGTACTAAAGCAAGACCATTAATTGTATATGGTAGCTCGATGGACCGCTAGACTGCCGGAGGAAAATTCTTTACATCTCAAGACCAAAGTGCAGCCTTTCATACAAGGCCCTTGGAAATGAGAACTTCTATTTGAAATCACTAATCGCAAAGCAATGATAGCTACTTACACTAAAACGGACTTAGGTATTACTGGTTTGAGTCGGTCAAACGTATGCAAGGCATTCCATGTTTATTAATTAAATGTAGAACTGAAAATAAGGCTTTTGAGGTGTAACACACACAAAAAAACAGTAAGTACCTATATAAATCAGTGAAATATAGTGCTATAGCAAAGCATAGTATTGACGGTAAATATGCTTAAAATGAATGTAACCCTGGTTCGAAGTCCATCGAGCAGTCTTGTCGCTCTTCCCTGCAGCATGGAGGATACTGCCAAAGTGAGCCTTTTTTTTACTTGGGGGGTCAGCCTCATACCAGCTTATATGTATGTAACAATATTTATCAAACCGGTAGGTAAACGTTCTATTTTTCACGTTTCTTTTATCACTCCAATCCGCTGTTTTCATTCTGCTGGAAATACTTTAAATTCTGAGATGAAATTCTATTCCCTTGTTCTACCGTTACACGATTTCGTTGTTGATTGCAATTGTAGACACAAAGCAATCAACTTCTTATGCGCTGTAATTCATTCACAAACAAAGAAGCACATGTATGTTGGCGCATTGGCAATGCAACGATTCGCGCTCTCCCATGCCTGCAGCTCCGCGGGTTAAATGCTATGCCGAGAATGCACAAAATTAACGGAACTATTTGCAACAGAACGCAAAGCTATGGTTATTATTATTTACATTTCTAGCCATTACCATGACAAAATTGTATTGAATGCTCCAAATTTGTTAAGTGTTAGCCAACGCTACTCTTCTTAGCTACACATATAGTATTTATTATTATCGTCTTTTCTCCAAAGGATTTCGCATGTGGCGAGTGGAATTATTTTTACACGTTCAAAAACTTCAGTTGAAGTGTGGAGCTCCCAGCATACTCATTTTTGTGATGGCTGAAAAAAACATTCTGGCATTTTATTTTGGGTTAAAAATAAACGCAAAAAAAGAATTATTTCTGACATCCTCGGGGATTCGAACCCAAGATCTTGATGTGGAATGTATTTATCGTAAAACCGGCCCCCTTACCTGTATAAAGATGTTCTACTCCCCACATACAACCCTTTCGGGGAAATTGTGGCAAGAAGTATCACTATATGTATAACTTAGTATCTGAACTTACTAAATGTCATTTTTCATGATAACAAAAAATAATCGTCAGATATTTGTAACCGTAAAAGATATTCCTGTAGGTTCAAAATACGGTGAAAATAAAAAAATGCACTACATTAAAGTGAATCAGAACTGTGGAATCACTCAAGGTGTAAATGAATGGTTTTCTAGTGCGCAATCGAAGCAAAAATAAACAGAGTTTGATTGATTAAAGAGACTCGAACCAAATACCCCGGGACGTATACGTCATGATGCACTCGCCTATGAATACTTGATGCCTGATTTGCCAGCGTATGATCAATTATAACTGTGCAAGCAATTTGCAGTTTACTTTTCATACGGCGAGGCTTTGAACCGCGATCCCCCGAGGTACGCCGAGTGCCTGGCAAATAGGTAGATAGACAAAGTGTGTGCATTGCCAGAGAAATAGGTTAGCTATCAGCTGGTTTGTGTACGTCGCTTTTGAACTGAAGATCATTCAGTTTTCTGTGTGAATTTTCTAAATTGAAAAAAAAAAAACAGTTTTGTTGTTTCAATAAAAACTTTCGAACAAAAATCGGAAAGGTTATGCTTAAACCCTCTTCATACCCTTCATGAATCCACAGCACATGGACGCTTATAGAAAGCTGTAATTTTTCTTACATGACGCAAGGCCTTCCCGTGAAGTAAAAACAGCGGCACGATAAAATAAAAACCTCAAGGTCAGTCGGTCTATCATCTTTTTGATGACTCTGGGTGGGCCTTGGCTGAATCCAGGATTCTCGTTCAATTCCGTATGTCTATAAATACGTCCAAAATACTGGCAAGGCTTACTCAGCCTTCCCAAGAAATGAGAATCCGCCCCCTCAGGAGCTGAGAAACCCCCACTTCATTTTTTTAAGGAATCCTGTGCGGGAGGCTCCCCAATTTTTTAAAGTCTTGGGGGTCTATGTCACCTTGGAAGGGTGCCGCAGAGGTGTTGATTGCAGTGGTTGGCGTGAGGCCGGCCCCCTTTCACGTAAAACTAAATAGGTCCCAAATCACATGCGACCACTTCGGGGATAACGCAGGTAAGAAGTTATGCTATTTTTGTAGTTGCGTTGCGAGCTTCGTTCAAACAGGAGTATAGATTACAGAGTAAACAGTTGAAATTACAGCAGACTAGTCATTCTCAGAAATTACCGAGTCGACTCATTGTGGGAACAAATACGGAAGTGCCACCGTCTAGCACGTAAATGCAGGCAGTTTGACCTGCTCCAGTTCAGAACACCGTTTCTGTAGTTTTTTTGCCAATTTGTATGCAACCATGACAATAAGTAGACCTAATAAATTCATCAAACAATGCATCTCACTCTACTATAAAATATGTTTTTATTTTCATTCTATGAATAATTGCATTTTCCCAGCAATTTTCATCTCTTCCTTCTTCTTCTTTTTGTTATAGACCCTCCTGTTGGAAAATGTTTCTTCTTGGCAAGCTGAAGATTATTAATCTTTTCGTATCATATTTATAAATTTAATTTACATTAGGAAACGTACTATAAATTTAAGAAAGTAAATATTTAATATTTAAAAATACAAGGACAGAAAAAAAACTGGAGACGCATCTGCGGAGGTACCGGACAACCCTCGTAGAACGACGGCAGGATACAGTAACAGTAAAAATAGATAGTTTTCTCGGTAGGCAAACGTTACACTTCCATGAAACTACTATCCTTTGTAAACGGTAACCAAATGTTTGCTTGTATTTTTGCTATCAACCCGGCTGTGTGACGTCATCTTTTTTTTGTCTTTGCAGTTTGTTTTGAATTCACGGGCACTTTTAATGAATGGAAATATATATTTATTTTACATAATTACTTCAGGCACTATAATATTCGGATATGCACAATAGCAAACATCAACTTCCTTGACTTAAGTTGATACGAGGCTGACCACTATAGTGTGAGAAATTGTTCACTTTGATTTTACCCCCCCACCGACTCCCCACGTCTCCCCCAACCGACCGATGTCGATTTTCATTTAGACATTAGGAGGCGATGAGCTTATCTATTAAGCATAAAGGAGCGATGGGCAAAAAAAGGTTGAGAAACATTAATCTATACTTACCTACTGCATTTTGTAATAAACTAAAAAGGCTTCTAGAAACTTTTTTCGGTTCGCAAATTTGGTTTCTTAAATTTTACATTCCTTTTCGAGCAAAGTGGGACAAAAAGTTGGAAACTTTTATGTATTTTAATGGAGGAAATTTTAACGTGGTCTTGGTTGTTCTTGAACCCAGTTTCTAGAAGTACGCCAACAAAGGCAAGCATTCACCACTAGGTACTCTGTTCAAATGTGCACAGTTTGCAAGACGTCTAGCAAGTGGGTAAGCAGTTGCCTATAACGCCTAGGCTCAAACTATAAGCAAACCATCAATATAACTAAAAAAAACGTGTTATATGCAGCTTATAAAAAAATAATTAAATCAACAAAAATTTACTGTTTTTTTCATCAAAAATAAAAATAATGAGAATACTCCTTATCGTCATCTTTACTTTGCTAAGCAGAAATAATGAATAGTTCCAAATATTAATTATGCCAGTATATTTTCCTCATTTTTTCCCCCCATTTTATGCTTTTACAAATGGCGACACCTAACTTGCTTCAAAACTTCAATAAAAAATAGCATTTTATTCATGAGTTTGAGGTTTGTGGACTCTGACATCATTTTCTTATCAACTGAAGTTAACCTCAGTTCCTTGTGAAAGCTTTAATGTTTTTTGCCTCAGTTGCTCCTCGACAAAATTACATACAAAGCTTAGAAAACATGCATTTAAATATGTACTATAGCATACTGGAGCCCATGGTCTACAAAGTCATTCAAGTCACTAATTATAATTGGAAGGTAGTTGGCTCGATTCCTGATGGAGCTAAAAAAACAAAAAATATTTGTTCTTACTTTTACAATGCCTTTACCAATGAACGATCACTAAAAGACCTTTCAGCCTTACAGCGTTTGAGTCATGATTGTGTTATTTGAACTTTCTATAGCGACAACCAAGCTCACAGAGGGTGATTCTCTTCAAAACCAGCGCTATATATAATCTAAGATGCAAATATATGTTAACATTTAAGATTCATATTAAATGCATGCCCACAAATAGGCAATGAAAGTTTGCCGCACTTACAAATTAAAATCCGAACCTCAAATGGACATAAATTTGTCAACTTTTGTCGCTCTTCCTGAAACAGGGGTGATATTGACAAAATAAACCATTTTTTACAGTATGAGTAGTCAGGTTCAAACCAACTTATAATTCAAAGAAATCGTTAAAAAAAAACGGTCAACAAATAATTATATTATTTCAATGAACTGGCTCGGTCTGAACGTATGCAAGACAGTCTAGAATGTTCATGTCATTGAATAATTAATGCAGTTCTTATGTGAAGTGAAGCCGGGACGGAACGGTTATCGCCTGCGAAAACTAGTTCACTACCCCAAGTTTAAAACATTAAGATCAACCCAATGCACAACGCTTCACCAAAAGTGTATGAAAACGAACTCACTCAATAGAGGCGCTGTTTTTGTTCATGTACGATTTTTGGTTAAAAGGTATGGCTGAGTTTAAACGTCCAATTTTAAACTTGGGTACATAAGTTCTCCGTAATGGCCTGGAAGTATGAGAACGGAAATTTCATAGAAAATCATAACTCCTATTAAACCCATACAAGATTGTTTAATGGCTCTAAAAAACGAGACCATTTTTTAAAACTTTCAATTTTAGGGAGATGTATTTTTTCTTTCTTATTATAAATACTCTTTTTTAGTCTCTATTATTCTTTATTATTATAAATACTCCTTTTTAGTCTCCATTATTGTAAGACTGACTTTGCAGATTAAAAAAAACACACTGAATACCACGTACGGTAGAGGCACATTGCTTAAAAATTACGGCAGAAAATGGAGCATCTCTAGAGCAGCATAAAAAAGTTACTCTGTTGATTTATGTACAAAAGTCTAACACGTTTTTATTTTATTTTTCTTAGTTAGATTTCTGAGCACCCATACTGTGATTATTTTGTTCCCTTTATTTATAAGATTGGCAAGAGTTGCAGTACTTATGTTCATTTGAGATTTGGGTTTTTATATCGTTTGTCCACAGCGGCATGACGTGTAAGCACAAACTAATACGTGTCATATTAAATGCATATGCATGGGAATGCATTTAATATAAATCTAAAATGTAACATATTTGCGACTTTCATTTAATATAATAGATTAAAGTAGGTACATACTTATTAAGTTTTATCCTTTAAAATGGTGATATAGGCGATGTCCGGTCTATAGCTCAGTTCTTAGAGCTCTTGCGTTCCACGTCGAGAGCTCGGGTTCGAATCCATTAAGGGTGTCAGAAATGATTTCCCGTTTTGATGTTTATTTCAAACCTAAAATAAAAATACCGGCAAGGCTTAATCAGCCTTCACAAGAAATAAACACCAGCCTCCTCAGGAACTGGATAACCTCCACTTCAACTAAAGTGGTTGGTGAAAGGCCGGCTCCCTTACCTGTAAAAATAAATAAGTTGTACTCACCACATGTTACTCTTTGGAGAACACTCGGCAAGAAGTTACACTTTATGTGCAGCTTAGTAGCGTAGCGTATATAGGTGAGTGAATGCATGACCTGCGATGACCATCTCATAGACGTTTCAATTTCGCTTCCTCCATACGGAGTAACGGGGAAACATAGAAAATTATACTGCAGACAATTTCATATAATTGTCGACAAGGTGTACCTACTTATAGAGCTGAGGGTCCAGCTTCACATACCGCTGAAGTTCAAAGCCTATTACATACATACCGTGCCCCCAGTGCTTGTCTGGCTTATCTACCATTTGATTCAAAGATGATCTCTCAATGAAACTGTTTTAATAAAAAAATTCTACATAATCTGAGTTAAGAAAAAAACGTCAAACCCGATAGTGAGAGAGGTATTAAAAAACAGAATTCAACAATTTTCAGCGTTCATAAGATATATTGGTGCAGTACATATCGACGGTTAAAAGGCAGTAGGGCGTAATCTTCTTCTTCTTCTTCTTCAGCCTGTATTGATCGTCCACTCCTGGACGTAGGCCTCCTCTCGCATTTTCCATTCGTTTCTATCCTGAGCGATCCGCATCCAGGCAAGTCCTGCACTTCTCTGAACATCGTCACGCCAACGCAACTGTGGGCGCCCAACTCCACGCTTTGCCGTCCTTGGGCACCAGCACAGCAGTCGCTTTGTCCATTTTTCATCTGGATCGCGAGCGACATGTCCCGCCCATCGCCACTTGAGGGTTGTGGCCATCTTGATGACATCGGAAACCTTTGTCCTGACTCTTATGTCCTCATTTCTGAGTCTGTCCCACAAACTGACACCCAACATGGCTCTCTCCATTGCTCTCTGTGTGACTCTTAGCTTGTGGGCACTTTTTTGTGACATTGTGACTGTCTCAATACCATAAGTGAACACTGGCAGGACACAGGCATTGAATACTTTCCTTTTTAAGTTGATGGGTATTTACGGATTTTTCAAAATGTGACCAAGATTTTTGAATGCTGCCCAGCTTAGTCCGACTCTTCTATTTAGGTCTGCTGTCTGGTTATCTCGCCCGAGCTGTATTTTGTGACCCAAATAAATGTACTCATCGACAGATTCAATGCTGGCATTTTCCAGTACAATTTGTGCTGGTTGTGACGTCATCAACTTGGTTTTAGTGAGGTTCATTTTTAGGCCAACTTTTTTAGATGCTTCATTCAACTCCTTTAGCATTTCCGTCAGTTGTGTAGGGTCGTTACTGATGACAATAATATCGTCTGCGAAACGTAGGTGATTAAGGTGAGTGCCATCTATGATTATCCCTTTGGTGTCCCATGGTAGATGTTTTAAGGCATATTCCAATGCTAAAGTAAATAGTTTCGGAGAAATTGGATCTCCTTGTCTCACGCCACGCTTTACTGGTATCAGGTTAGTCTTCCAATCGTCATTTAGAGTCACATGCAATGTAGCGTTCTCATAAATATTCTGTATAAGATTTATGAAACTAGAGTCTATTCCAGCCCTTTTCATCCCCTCCAGGACGGCCCACACTTCAAGAGAATCAAAAGCTTTTTCATAATCTACATAAGCTAGGTACAGAGGAATTTTGTATTATGTGCATCTCTCTATGAGTGTACGCAACGTGTGGATGTGGTCAATGGTGCTATAGCCACTTCGGAAACCTGCTTGCTCTTTTGGTTGATAGAAGTCAAACTTAGGTGTTAATCTTTTTGTGACAATTTTTGTAAATAATTTATATAAGACACTCAGAAGGCTTATAGGTCTATAGTTTCCAATGTTAGCTGCGTCTCCTTTTTTGAAAAGAAGTATAACTTCAGCATTGCGCCATTTTTCTGGTATTCTTTCCTCTTGTAGACAACGATTGAATAGAGCGCATAGTGCATCCTCTAACACTATTCCACCGTTTTTCAACATTTCGGCTGTAATCCTGTCGTCTCCGGGGCTTTTTCGGTTTTTAAGTTGTTTTATAGCTGCTCTAAGTTCGTCTCTGTTTATTTCAGGTATTTTTTCTGAACCCATGTTCCTGATTGGTGTACCTCTTGAGTTTATTTGACTCGGTGCAGGTATTGACTCACTATACAATGTGGAGTAAAATTCTTGTACAATATTCAGGATATCCTGTTTGTCATGGTGGATAATACTGTTTCTGTCCTTCATGCAATGGATTCTACCCCGTAATTTTGCCAGCTTTGATCTTAAAACTTTAAGATTCATATTATCTTGGATAGCTTGTTCAATTGTTTTCGTTTTGTGAGACCTCGAGTCTTTTCGGATAGCCTTCTTTATCTGTTTGTTTAGGGTCTCGTAGTCATTTGAATCCCTGGGTGTCTGTTTTCTCTTTTCTATCAGTGCCAAGGTACTTAATTTTAACTTAGGGTCGCTTTTCTGTTTCAAATTGCCAACTTTTTTGGCTGCTGTTAATACTCCTTCAGTGATGGACGCACATAAGTCATTCAGGTCATTCCCACAAAGATCTGATCTCAATTTGTTTGTGAGGTGTGTTTGGTACTCTTCGTGTCTTTCCTCAAGTACCGAGGCGGATGGTCTTATGACTTCAGAGATCAGTTTTCTCCTTTCTAACTTCGTTTTGATCTGGATTTTGGCCCGTACTATTCTGTGATCACTCCCAGTGTCGAAGCGGTTCAGCACAGACACATCATTACAGATTTCTTTTTTAGAGCATAAAATGTAGTCTATTTCATTTTTCGTAACACCATCTGGACTTTTCCACGTCCATTTCCTCTGTGGGGGTTTTTTGAAAAATGTTGACATGCAGTATAGATCTTCTCTTCAAAGAAATTCAAGTAGAAGTTGTCTTCTATCATTTCTCTGACCTAATCCGAATTGGCCAATATTATCAGGATCCGAGGTAGTTTTTTGGCCAATCTTGGCATTAAAATCTCCCAATACGATTGTAAACTGTGCGTTTATCTGACTTCGTGCTGTAGCTATGTCTTCATACAATTGTTCCACCTCTTCATCATCCGCTGCACTAGTAGGAGCATAGGTTTGTATGATCTGTAGTTTGTATCTTTTGTTGAGTTGAAGAACCATGTAAATTACTCTGTCTGACACTGCCATTGTTTTGGTAACTAGATGTTTTATATTTTTGTTCGCCATCAGTGCGACTCCACCATTCCTGGTTGTATTTGCATTTCTGTGGAAGAGGAGGTGGCCTGATCTCAATGTGACGACAGCTTCTCCTGCTCTTCTAGTCTCACAGATTCCAAGCACGTGCCATTTTATATATGAAAGCTCCTCTTCCAGTGCTGTTAGGTGATCGTCGTTCCTCATAGTGCGAATATTGTATGTTGCTATATAAATATTATGCTTGTCTTTGGGTGTAGTCGAATTTTTGCCCCCCCCAGAATCCAAGGGGCTGACTGTTCCTGTAGGAACAGCACGAGATTCTGAACCATTAGTTCTACTCGCCTGGGGTAATTCCGCTCTTGTTTTTTGTTTCGACATGGTATATACGAAGGGGTTTGGCAATAAATCGCCACGCTTGCCTAGCGGGTTGGCGAGTTTCGCAGTCACACGACCTTTCTGTTGATTCAACTCCGCCCGTGTATGTCTACTTCTTGACCCTTTCGGCAATGTGTCCTCATCAGCTCAAGAGTAGTAGTGATGAAGCTGCTGCCCTTCCTCACAATGGGTCTGGTGGCATTTCCTCCATCCACGGGCCCATCGCCCACCCCAGAGACCTGGGTCCCCGGGGGCGTTGGGTTAATTAACCGCCGCCCAACATTCGGCGTTGAGCCGCAGGCAGCATGGTCTACTCTTTACCATGGCAGGTTACCCTGGCCTGACTTCCCGTAGTAGGGCGTAATAAGCGATATAAACTAAAGTGTTCAGGAAAGCAGTTTAAAGTTTGAAATTGCAGAATAATGTTATTACTTTTTTAATTTTTATCATATCGTTAAAATCAAAAAAGCTTTTAAATTAAAAAAAAAATAAGGCATTTGTTGGCATTCCTATTAATGTGGTTGTATGATTTTTACGATTTTTTTACGTCACAAGCGCCTTTAGGACAAAATCTGGTCGGTTACACTAAAACCAGACTTCGAAAACGTAGCTGTTTGCTTGGGCATAAACAACACAAAAATCATTGTAGAGCCATGGGAGTTAGCGCGTTAGAAAGAACGGAAAATTTTAAGTAGGATAGCATTCATAACTCATATGACGATACATGGGCTGTATTCTAAGTTTCAACTTAACCATAGCGTTTCACCAAAAATGCATGAAAACTGAAACGTTCACTAGATAGGTAGTATAAATAGTAGGTCATCAAGAGTTGTAGGACTTATATTGATTTGAGGATGGCTTTTTGTGTTGTAAGTCCACATGCGGCATGTGCAAGCGTAAACTAACATGTGTCTGCTGGTGGGCTTAAATTAAATATGAATTTCAAATGCTTGTACGTATATTTGCAATTTATATTACAGATTATAGATAGATACAAAATTTATTTAGTACAACAAGGATTGATACAAAAAATATATCATGTTAATAAATTATGCAGCTCTATGAATGGATACGCTCCTGTTATTTTTTTGACAGTCATTTAAATTGGCGCAGTAGCGTAACGAGTTGTCTCCTGTCACTGGTCTCCAAACGCGAGAGATTAATTTCTTGTTAAACGGTCATGTAATCCATTTATAGCTCGATAGTCGAACATTTCGTAATTCGTATACATTTAAATTTAAATTTTCAAAGTCTTTTACTTGCAATCCAATGTTATATCGATTGATTTGTAACTGCCTGAGGTCTTCGGTTTAATCCTCTCCAACGGTGTCAGAAAATATTTTCCTTTCAGTGTTTATTTCAACTCCAAAATTAAGCACCAGCAAGGCTTGCTTAGCCTTTATAAAAAAACAGAGAACAAACCTTCTCAATAACTGGGAAATGCCCCCTTCATGTGAAAAGATTGACGCAAGGTTGGTTCCCTTAATTGTAAAATAAATAAATTTCATACGTCAATGGTAGAACAAAACGGGGTTATAGCCGCGGGGGCCAGGAGGGCTGATCTTTCTAGCGTGTTTCGAATGGAACAACGTTGGTTCGATCCCCGCTTGGATCACTTGACTTTAACTTTGACCCTGGTTCAACAGATGTTATTGGGTAAATAGTATTTAATAATTCATTAATAATAAACAATAATGAATTATTAAATGATGATATTAATACCTGTTTCTGGCCAGGCAGAATAGGTTGGTGAATTGCATTCCTCTTCACAAATCTATTAAAAAAAAAAAAAAGAAAAAAAAAAGCCTTTAGTTGTAGAACAAAGCCTTTAGTTGTTGTACTATAAGTGCAGATTACTTGCGTTTCGCTTGGCCTCAAATTTTATGGTCGGTCTGTTGAATGGTTATGAAAAATTGACAGAGTTTTGAAATGCTAGATACAAAATGTGTACACACAATGATTGTACAATAAGTAAAGATACTTAGTTTAAACTACATAATATTTGATGAACACAAAATGAGTATATTATAAGAAAATTGATACAGTGGACACAATCCGTAAGTGTGTAGCAATGCAAAAATAAGGTGCATGTTAAAAAATGATCAAAAAAAGATGAAGATAATATTGATTTGGATATCGTACATAGTTTTCACTTGATATACATGACTAGAGTTGAGGTTTATAAAATATTAACTACTAGTTTTTCGATAAAAATCTTGCAAAGTGTCTCACCTCATTAAAGCCAATACGCAACCAAAGGCGTAACCCAAATTAGAAAATGTACAATCAATGCGAGCGCACAGATTTTTATCAATTTTTAGATGTCAGCAATTTTTTGATCTGAATATATTTGGGTATGTCGTAATGGTGTGGATTTATCGATTACGCCTTTATTAGAATTGGATATGCTTGGTGTGTTCACAATAATTCAAGAATGATCTAGTATTTGAATAGTTTCTATTTCTGTTTTTTTCTTGGTCTGGAGAACAAAAGCTGTCGCTGGAAGCAATGTCAGGGTTGTAGAAAAGATGCAACGGTAATTCTACGTAAATCAGTCAAAACTTTGAAAGTGGCTTCACTAAACGATTGAGCTGTACCCATGTTTAGATTTTCCATCATTATAATATACCGTCTTACACGCCACTTGCAGCAGCTATTTTTAAAAATTTAACTGTCTCATTTCTACAGCCCCATACTTGCTACCATCATTTTTTTTTCATTGGAAGAACAATCAAATTAGTCGATTCGATTCCAGTATTTACAGAAATCCTTATATTTATAATAATTAAAAAACATACTGTTTCAATTCACTTATTATTTATTTTAAATATGCCAAACGCTTTCGCCTAAAAAGGCATCCTCAGGACAGTGACAATGACAAATCAAAATTAAAATTCAAACCTTATATTTATTGTTAAACGCTGGCAGCAGTAAGTTAATTTCAGGGTCCTACCTCAAAGACTTTTGATTTGCTTGTCAAATAATTCTCATTCCTTCTTTGCACTCGTCAAAACTATGAGAATTTGACGGATTCACGGCTCATTTCTTTGCCCAATTGCTCGTTTGTAGAATGATTATCGTGTATCTGCGTTCCCATTCTAATTTATCCTGATCGATTCAAAACCAGCATCAATTGCCAGTTCCTCTAAGTGTCTCAAAACAAAGGCAACACAACACTATCAGACTAAAACCTAGCTACAAAGGATGGAGACATCAACTGCCACTTCACCAACAACAAAACATCTGCGCACTTACAATTAATGTTATATTTCTGCTTATATCACATGTAATCAGGAGATTATTTTGCACAGGATTCCTTGAAGGAATACTGGAAATTTTTTAAATCATCAGAACTGTCTTGAGATTTTGTGAGTACACTTGTATTTCATAAGCAACCTCGATTCTGTTTTTGATTCTAATCAACAATATGTACGCGACAATTTCAGAGATATTAAATATCGCAATGCCTTATTCATAGAAATGGAGATATCCATGTCGATAAATCAATTATATTTGCGTAATTGGTAATACGAGTACACCTAGTGATTAAATTCCAAAGAAAGAAATACGGAATAAGTTATTTGAAAATATTTATTTCATTTAGAACCCTTAGAAGAATCTACTATCTTCATACATTAGCGCAGTTTTCCTAGTTGGATCTACAATCTTTCATCGAAGACACCAAAATATAGCTTTGATACTTGCGAGTCTTTCTTGACTCATTTTGAAGACATCCATTATCTAAGTTTCAAAGATATATTACATTTAAGATTTTATTACATGCTTTCCGTCAAGTAAGCACGCTCGCGTAAACACATGTGACATGCCAAATGTGGACTTATAACATGAAAATCCAATCTCACATTAACACAAGCCCTGCGACTCTTGCTGACATTCCCTGAAACAGGGGTGCTATTGGCAAAGTGAACCATTTTTCACAGCATTATACAGCATAGGTCAGCCTTATACCAACCTTTAAGTCAAGGAACAAAATGATCTCTCTAAAATTTCCTTTTGAATCTGCTCCGTCTCACTCTGCCATTTTTGCCTTTTTTGATACAACCATTCACGTGACTTCATTCAAAAGGTTTACTTGTAGTCAAATATTATTTTTCGAAATCCGGTATGTAAATTATGAAATGCGAGCACTATAGAGACGCAAAAGGCTAACGCTTATTTTTGTGAATGGGAATAATTTATTCATGGTTCGACAGCTCAGCGAGTGGAATGTTTTGTCATTTTGTTATGACTCGACTCGAACCGCAGGTGTGTTCCATTTAAACCAAATCTGGATGGGTACCAGCTAAGTCAATAAGCATTGTGACTTTTTTAATGCACCATAAAGTTAGTACGGGAATTAAAATACAATGAAGGTACATAATTTTTAAGCTAACAATGTTATTAAAAGACATTCGTATACTAAAGTAATTCATTTTTTTCTACATGGATTATTATCTATAATCTATAATCTATAATCTAAGTTGCAAGGATATATTCATTCAAAGCTCTCAGATGTATGCCCACAAACAAACACGTGTAGTTCGCGCTTACAAATGCTGATTGTGTACTTACAAATAAAATCCAAACCTCAAATGAACATAAGCCCTGCAACTCTTGCCGACATTCCCTGAAACAGGGGTGACATTGGCAAAGTGAACCATTTTTTACAGTATGGGTGGTCAGCCTCATACCAACCTATAAGTCAAGGAATACGAGTAATAAATAACATATAAGTATAAGAAAACAACAAAACCTTAAAAATAAATCTATACAAAAAAAGTAAAAAATGTCTTATGCAAAAAATGTAGCAAGCCAATAAACCAACATTAAAAATCAGCATTGCAGATTAGCCGCCACTTCTTCCTGTCCTTGCATACTTCTTTCATTTCATCCAGAGTCATAACTTTTTTCATACAAGCTCTCCTTTTATTATGACTCTGGATTTCCCATTCACTCGCTATTTCGAAAATTTGGTCCATCCATACCTTTCTCGGTCTTCCTCTTCCACGACATCCATCTATTCTAGCAACATATACTTTCTTCGTCAATCTTTCATCACTCATTCTCTCCATGTGCCCGAACCATCTTAACATACTTCTTTTAATCTTCACTTTCACACTTTCCCTTACACCACATTCTTCTCTTACAAAATCATTCCTCACCCTGTCACTTCGTTTTTTCCCAATCATACTTCTTAGATAGTCCATTTCTACTGTATGGACTTTACTAATTTCCCTTTCACTCACCGTCCAGGCTTCACTTCCATACATCAAGGTGGGCACTAGTATACCACCGTGCACCGCCAATCTAACATTTTTTGAGAGATTTTGGTTCCTGGCGATGCAAGCGGTCGCACCCAGTACACACCTGCCTTTCATTATTCTTCTTTCAAATTCACCGGACATTCTTCCATCTTTTTCAAACTTACTTCCCAGATATACAAACTCATTTACGACATCAACATTCATTCCATTAATTTTAAATTCATAATTCATATTTTCATCATCTCTTTCAAAAATCAATACTTTCGTCTTACTTGCATTCAACTTCAAATGGTTACCTAACAAAGCTTCATTCAATCTAGAGAGCATTGTTTGCAATTCTACTGCTGAATCAGAAACAAGAACTGCATCATCTGCATACAGTAGAACACTCACTTTGCTCTCTCCTATCATCAATCCACAATCATTAAGACTAGCATCTCTGACACACTTGTCCATGACTATGTTAAATAGCCATGGACTCATCACACATCCTTGCCTCACACCCTTATAAACTTCAAACCATTCACTATACTCACCATCAATACGAACACATGCCATACTATTTTCATAGTTCGCATGCACCGCATCTAGGAGAGCCCCATTTACTCCGTATGCTTTCAAAACATCCCATAACATACCTCTGTCTACTGAGTCAAAAGCTTTTTCCAGATCTACAAAGGCTGTGAACAGCTTTCCCCTCACCGACAATTGTTTTTCAACAAGTTGTCGTAGAGTAACAATCTGATCAACACAGCCTCTACCGGCCATAAAGCCGGACTGTATATCGGAAATCCTTTCACTAGTAGTCAGATTATGGTTATTTTTATTTAGAAAAACGCAACAAATAACGCAATAAAACTTCACAAATCGTAAAACTTTTACCGCTTGTCTCCGAAGTGGTCGAATGTGGTGTATGGAATCTATTTTTTTCGCAGGTAAGGAGGCTGGCCTTGCTCCAACTAGTTGTTGAAGTTGAAGTAGGGGTGTCTCAGCTTTTGAGAGGGTTTGTGATAATTTCTTGTGAAAGCTGAGTAAACCTATCGTGAGTTTAGTCATTAAACTAATCTCTTTAGTGTGTTTTTTGGATTAGTTAAAACGTTCTCCTCTCAATCGTACCTTGTATCATAAAATGCAGTAGTCTTTATTTTTCTTAAAGAGATCCAAAATATTTTTACGTCAATTAAATTAAAATAATAGTCCGGTCGGTAGCTCAGTTGGTAGAGTGCTTGCATTCTACCCCGTGAGCTCGGGTTCGAGTCCCACCGAGGAGGTGTCAGAAATGATTTCCTATTTCGGTGTTTATTTCAAACCCCATAATAAAAATACCGGCAAGGTTTACTCAGCCTTCACAAGAAATGAGTACCAGCTCCCTCGGGAGCTGGGAAACCCCCACTTCAACTGAAGTGGTTGGCATAAGGCCAGCCCCCTTACCTGTAAAAATAAATAGGTTCAACTCGCCACATGCGACCCCTTCGGGGATAACGCGGCAAGAAGTTACACTATATGTGTAGCTTAGTTGCGTTTTTTTTTGCGTTTAAAAGCTTTCCAACGTTTCGTCGGAGATGGAATTATCAAGCTATATGTCACTTATATGCCAAAAAGGCACAAATTGCACTGTTATAAAAAAAAATTGTCGCTTGTAATTGAAGATTATGGGTAGGTACTTGAGCTGAACTTTGACAGTGTATCAATAGATGGCGCAGAATCTTAATCTGTCATATTTTGAAGAGTTTGTGTCTTTCCATTCTTCCCCCTTCAAACGTCTGCTATGGAAGCCCATAACATCTTTAATACCAGGCTTTATGTTCCACAATAGTTGCACTTTTGGCAATAATGACTCCTTGCAACTTAGATTACAGTACATCATAAAGATTCGATTGCAGTTTACAGCATTGGCAGTAAAAATGTAATATCTATGAGGAACAACCCAATATGAAGCTTTGTACGTAATGCGGTAGGAGCGCTGCATTTAAAACTTAATGGTTTCAAAGCGGAGCATTGGTTTTGCCATTATTTTATGACCCGATGCAATTCCTTCCCTGTACTGAGGTAATTTTGTTTTTGCTCTAATGGGATGCAATCCTCGAGTATCAAACATTACGATTGTTCATCAAAAAACGTATGAAAACTGTAACAGTGTATCTAGTGAGAGCTTTAGTTTCCATACACTTTTGGTAAACACTGTTTGCACGTAGTTTTATATGTACTTGGGTGCAGTATAAGAGAGAAATGCCTTGAGATCCAACGAACTATTAAGATTTCTCATTCAGAGTCAAATATTTAGTTTAGTTTAGTCTTGGGGGTCAAGATTTGAGTTTTACTCTTAATTTATAAAAATGATTAGAAAAATTCTGAACCTGTAGAATGCCTAGTTTATCGTGAAACTTTTTCGTATTTTTTTACGTACATCTTTTGACCTATGATTCATAAAATAATCAGAAGACTCCCAGCTATTTTCCCACAATTTAGGAGATCATCCAACTGGGCGTTGGCCTATTGGTATCTCATTATCTATGATT
Organism: Agapetus fuscipes; assembly: GCA_951799405.1. Classification (NCBI taxonomy): domain Eukaryota; kingdom Metazoa; phylum Arthropoda; class Insecta; order Trichoptera; family Glossosomatidae; genus Agapetus; species Agapetus fuscipes. The sequence continues at coordinate 11,980,370 of OX637342.1, forward strand.
CTTGCGAGTCTTTCCTGATCAATTCTCTTTAAAATCAATTAACGGATTCTTCAAACCTCTGTGATATCTATTTCACAGGCCTTTATTATGTGGTCATTACAGATGCAATATAACATAGTTCTGCCTGTGATTCTTCTAAACACTTTAATTTCTGATACTCTGAGTAGTCCTTAGTTTCGTTTGACTGCACTGTAGGTCATAATAGGTCTTACACATGTTTCATATATACGTATTTCACTGTAGATTTATATATATATTTATAAATATGTGACTTTAAATTAAATAAGTTAGTGAGCGCTAAGTGTAGCGGTGACTGTGAATAACACACTTTTTGTTTAATGACCTCATTGTGGTACAAGATTACCACGTCAAGTGAATGCAAGAAGGGCCTTAATAACATTGTAGAGTACAAGAGACTTTACTTTGGTAATGACGTTTTATCTAGGTTGAAATGATGGAGAAACGATGTAAAAACTTTGACGCTCCTATCAAACACCACGAATTTTGTCCGGTTTGTCTTTATTTTCGGTTGATATTGCCGGTCAAACGGTGAGAATTTTTTCATACATCCCCATACACTACTAGACTTACGATCCGGCAATTAGGTCTGTGTACAAAAGTCATGAGAATGTCACACAACCGGAAAATGAAACGTTTCCTACAGACACAATAAGGAAAATAAGGAATACATCAACACTAAAAAAAAATTGCGTAGCCCAGAAGTTGCCACATTGTCTTTGTGTTACTCAGCCTTTCTCAGTCCACTACTGGTCGTAGGTCTCCTCTAATCTTCTTCATGTTTGTCTATCGGCTGCTGTGTTTAGACATCGTCTGCCTCCAGTTCCTTTGATGTCGTCCTACCACCTCAGAAGATGGCATATTTTGCGAAAAGAAACAATATGTTTATTTACAGGTACTGAAGGTTGGGATGATGGCATGTTCATCAAATGTTCTTAGTCCCATCAGGCTTCGTAAAAAGTATTTAGATGATTTATTCGGTGAGCGCTATTATTGTGTGAAAACGGAGGTTCACACCTCAGGAACTTCTATGCAGTCTTGGTCGACGTTATTAATATCTCATGAAAAAAATAAGGCTGTATGACCTTTTGCAATCGGTCTTTTGAGGAAAAAACCTAAAGAAGAGCATATTTTGTGCTGCGCTATTTAAATAAAGATGTTTTTTATTTCTCCTAGTATACATAGCTTAATAACATAAGTATTCACAGACTAAAAAACTATGCCCTTGTTGCTTCTGCATGCAAGTTTCTCATGGAATCTCGTGCCAAGTCTCTTTCGCAGAAAGTGCATAGCATAAGAAAGACATCCATCGGGTTCATTTATAACATGTTTAAACTCTACCGTAGCGTTTACCAAAAAATGTATGGAGCTATAACAACGCTTCTAGTGTGTGTTTTAGTTTCCACACATTTTTTGACATCAATATGATTGAGTTTAAACGTACTATTTTATACTATGGTTACTCAACTCTAGTAACAGCTAAACCGGGTCATGTGGTGATCTTGAATAACACTCGCTATTGTATTGTCAAGCTCGCAAGAGGTTAGTATTTATTGTAAGTAAATAGTAGTTTGTAATTAGAGTTGGACGCTGCGGCTCTAAAAAATCTAACCAAGGTCCAAGGCGCAGCACCTAAAGTTTTTTTTTTTAGAAAGCCTGCGCGGGACACTCCCTAGATTCAAGAGACTCTAGGAGTCTATGATACTTGTTATAGTGCCGTAGAAGTGTTGGTGATGTGGCAGTTGTCCTTGTCAGGTTGCAGGGCCGTTATGATGATGGCTGATATTTTTTAGAAGTGGCACTGCAAGGAAGAGAAGAAAAATTAGTTTTGCATTTTCAAATTTAATGATAAGAGCATTTTCTTGCTAAGCATAAAGCCTGGAACTGAGTTCATCAAATCTCAAAATCAATCAAGATTTGCAATTTTGCCTACGAAAATGTTCATAATAGAAAGAATAAAATGAAGTATCTTACTGATTTCAGTATACAATGACTCGTTGTATACGGCATTAAAAACGGATTTCCGAACCGTGTTGAAGAGAAGAACGGGCTTTCCATCGCTTTGTAAAGGTTATTTCTTACGTCATCAGGAAACACGTCTTTTCTTCGTCAAATGCACGACATCCACGATATCTGTTAATGAAACACAAAAGGTTACCTCACGAACATACCTACAATCCTATATCACAAGCAGCATTTTCTCCTCTTTCTACTAACTAGAACCACTAACCTCTTTTAGGCTTCCTATATCACTTAATGGCCCTTGTCTGCACCAGTAACATCAAACAAACGCTCAGTGATGTTTTTTACTTATTTTTCGTATAAATAATCTCAGCGGAGCGTGCGGAACAATGTCTGTGGGTTGCTGTGTCTGCGAACATCACTATGTAAAGCATCACAAAGCACCGTTTGTTTTAATGCTTTCTTGCAAGATAAAAAACAACAACAATGTTCATCATGTATGCGAGAACATTTTTTAAATATCGGTGCTCGAGTCATTTTTTTAGGTCATTTAGGAACTACTAAGTTATCGGTCAATTCTGATGGAGTATCTGTCGTATTTATCATTTACGTTTAGCATTTTTCTTATATAAAAAAACATTGACAGAAACATTTGACTCAAAAACAGGCACTAAGTACCATATTTACAATTATAATCTTTTTTTTTTCAATTCGTTTATTAGATGAAGCGTTATAAGAGAGCTTGCATTATTCTCGACGTTTTCTTAGCGACGTAGCTAACGTCTTCAGGAAATACCCCCTCTTCACGATGTCTGAGAGGGTGTCTTATAAAGACGTTTGCTACGTCACTAACGGAACGTCAAGAATAATGTAAGCTGTTCGTCAAATATGTAAAACGACCATAATTCTTAAACTGTACTAAGTAGGTACCATATCTTAGTGGGTAGCTGCAAGCGTTTTAGAGAAGGTTACAAATATTTTTAATTGATTTTTTTACTCAACAAGAGAACTTTTTGTTTAGCTCGAGCGACATTAATACTCCGATCACAAAAAAAGTTAAAAATATGAATGGAGTCAGACGGATTTAAACACGGATGTTTAAAAATTTGGTTGTATTTTGGTGGGCTTGCGTCGTACGTTTATGTAACTTGAGTCCTAAAGAACCAATACAAAATTATTAGTAAAACTATGCCTTGAAGAAATTATGAAAGTACTATGGGATATACAAATTGGGTGTAAAAGAAGATAATGTATGAAAAAGTTTATGGATATGAATGAATTGAAACTGGTATGTTAGAAAAGGAAAAAATGGAGGCAGGTCTGCAAAAGATCTGGCCACTCCTAGCGGAATGGTGATAGAGTTACGTTTACAGTATTCCTACTCAACCCGGCCGTTGCTTGTAACAATTTTTGTACGTTTTCAAATGTGCTAATCACATTGTAATTTAATTGTTAATGTTTTGTCAAATCCCCAGTAGCCTTTGTATTGCAATTTTGCATTATAGATGCAATTCAAAGTAAATGCCGCAATTAATCTGCGTGCATTTCGCATTGCACGGTGCAGGCCAGAGGTGAGCCCATAAACACTGCAAATTTTGCGTCAGCCGGATCTGACTGTACTGCAATCTGCGAGGATTATCCTGCGAGACCGTGCAGTAGTGCAAATTTAACACAAATCTGCGTGTGTGTATTTGTTTTTGTGTCTGTATGTGTGTGTAACGTAAAATGATATGTATTTGTATTGCTATGGGAACTGTAAAATATAATTATCAGAGGCGTATCAAATACTTAGAAAAAGAGGGATTCATCAAGATTGTAGACGAATTAATTTTGTGATGCGGCTAATTCTATACCTAAACCATTGCATAGGTACTATTAATAAGACCACCAGCTCCCGAGGGGGCTGGTACTCATTTTTTGTGAAGGCCGAGTAAAACTTGCCGGTATTTTATTTTGGGGTTTGAAATAAGCACCGAAACGGAAAACTACTTTGATACCCTCGGTGGGATTCGAACCCGAGCGTATGACATGGAATGCAAGCACTCTACTAACTGAGCTATTGACTGCACTGTGACTAACACAGGATTTTTTTTTTCTAAATAACTAGATGATATTTTGTTTTGCATTCGAGACCATAACAATATCCTAATAAAGATACATTTCGCACGCTTAATAATAAAGAGAAATAACTCGAAAATTGGGAAAATCGAGATTTTGTAATAAAACGCAAGAACAATGCGAGAAGAATAGGTAGAATGCGACAGCCATTCAATTTGGACGAATATGACCGAGATAAAACATCGGCCGCCTTTTTCATCCCATACAAGTTGTACTGGTTGTCTGAACTTCAAACGTGATTTCCCAACAATAATATTTTTTGAGTTATTGCTCTTTATTATAAAACGTGCGATTTGTTTTCCTTGGTCCCCTCTAGTTACGCCACTGTACAACAATTCGCAAATCTGCACATTTCGTTGATTGCTGCAGGTGAGGCTGGGTATTATAATAGTTTATTCACAAAGCCAGCACTGCACGGTGGGCAAATTGCTGTTTACGAAAGACAAGTACTCAAATACGTGCATAATATGTACTAGTAAATTTAATGTTTCTTTGTTACAAATGTTACTTAGATTGTGATTTAAATGGTTCACTTTGCCAATGTCACCCCTGCTTCAGGGTGGAATAAATTGCATATCAGACAAGATGTATATCTGCATGTATAAAATATATTTTTTGTAATAAAATTTATTTTCGACGAGGAATGCAATTTACTGAAATACATTTTAAAATCTATTTTTTTCTTCTTTTTCTTCCTTTTTACATAAATCATAGACATGTTTTGGCAGATAGTGATATCTTCTCTTTTGAGACTGAAGTCATCATTCGCAATTTTCTGCATTTATTGAATTCTCGCAAAAAAAAAAAAAAAACGCAACTAAGCTACACATATAGTGTAACTTCTTGCCGCGTTATTCCCGAAGGGGTCGCATGTGGCGAGTTGAACCTATTTATTTTTACAGGTAAGGGGGCCGGCCTTACGCCGACCACTTCAATTGAAGTGGGGGTTTCCCAGCTCCCGAGGGGGCTGGTACTCATTTCTTGTGAAGGCTGAGTAAACCTTGCCGGTATTTTTATTATGGGGTTTGAAATAAACACCGAAATAGGAAATCATTTCTGACACCCTCCTCGGTGGGATTCGAACCCGAGCTCACGGGGTAGAATGCGAGCACTCTACCAACTGAGCTATCGACCGGACTGATTGAATTCTCAATTAATAATTATCCAATGACATCTCTTCAACCAGATTCAAAGTAATGATAAAGAGGTCCGAAGGGAACCAGCGTTATGTTATTTCACATACGCTAGTCAAGATAAGATAATCTTGACCATAACACCGACATAGTAACGATACAATATTTTTCTGTACTATGCAGAAAACCAAACCCACGACCTTTTGATAATGGTTCCAAAGCGTTAACCACTGGACGATGAACTGGACAAACGCCGCTTAGAGTAAGGGTATATTTTTTTATCGGTGGATTTTATATATAAAAAATAATTCTTATTGTGCGTACGTACAAAGTTTTTTTTTAAATATTTTTTCCAAAGATTAATTACAAATACTTTAAGGAATGATACTAAAAATTCAATGCGTAGATTAAATAGCATATATTCTAAAATGTTGAAATCCCAAACTATTTTGGCACGCAATCCTTCACAACTCGTTAGAGAATTTTCCGGTCATTCATTACAATTAAAAATATATTTTTATACATTCTAATAAATCATTGTATCTTATTCATATGCATATTTAGCAAAACATTCATACCTTACTTCATGTGTGTCAGCTATATATATAAAAATTTGGACGGCAAGACTAAAATGTTGATATCCTTGATTTCATTAAGATAAAAAAACTGTCAACCATACAAAACTATGATGAAATATTAATGGTCGATATTAAGTTGCATTTAAAAAAAAAATAGTAAGGCCATGCACCCACATTGGAAAGCAAATCAAAGGTTTCAGAAAAAAAAGTAACACATATATTTCACACCTTTATATTTTAGTCATCGGAAACCAATTACAAAATTAATCATGCAAATCCAGTTGCCTGTCCTTGAAAACGGGGTGGCATTGGCAAAGGTAAATCAAGTTTATACAACGTGGGGTAGGCGTCATACTAACATATAATGTCCCCGCAGGCCTTCTTTGGCTTATCAACAATTTGATTCAAAGATGAACTCTATGTTAAATTGTCTTTAGAATCACATAGTACCTACACAACCTGAGCTAAGAAAAAAACGTGAACCACGAAGATGTGAGAGTTGTTCATAATATTTTCAATTTCCAGAATTCATAAGACACATTGGTCCAGTACAAAAACAAACGTTGCTCATGTGAAATTACATTTGTAGAAGATAAGACAAACAAGCACTTAAGTGACAATTAGTCAAGGAACATATTTTATTCGCAAAATGACATGATCTTATAATTGTATTAATTTTTTTTTTAATTCTCCTATGGAAAATCCTTTAATAATTATTTTAATCAGTGGCGTAGATATTTTTTCATAACTGAATAAAAAAACTTTTGAATGTAATAAAGTATCCTTATGAAATAAATGATGAAACGTCCATATGTGTTGCTCTTCAGCGTGATATTTATTTTCCCATATTTACCACCCAGCGGATGTAGAAAGCAAGACAGTGTCGCAATAACGGGGTGCAAACGACCGTGTTACGGGCATGCTAGTGCATTATGCACCCATTAGAGCCGCGATACGCCACTGGATTAATAGTCTATTACAAAATACCCAGCCATAAAATTCGATTTTGAAAATAGAGGCGCGCTTAATGGGCTGGAATAATTTGTTTAAATAATAAATCCTGTTTAAAAAATGTAGCCTTTTATTAATATTTTAAAATGAAAATGCATGTATAAAATTGGTTTATTATGATTGAAGCTACAATTAAAAGAACACAAACCTTAAAAAAATAATTCAAAAAAATAATATTATTTATTTTTTAAGATTTTATTCAACAGTAGGTATTTCAAAAATCAAAAGAATGAAATGCCTGGGGTAAAATGTAAATATTTGTCATGTATTTTGTAACCATTATCTATAATCTAAGTTGCAAAGATATGTAAACATTTAAGCTTCATATAAAGGGCATGCCCGCAAACAGACACGTGTAAGTTCGCGCTTACAAGTACTTGCATATTTACATACAAATTGAAATCCAAACCTCAAATGAACATCAACCTTGCAACTTTTGCCGACTTTCCCTGTAACAGGGGTGACATTGGCAAAATTAATATATTTTAAATTATGATTATGGGTCACTTTTCCAATGTCACCCCTATTTCAGGGAAGGTCGGCAAAAGTTGAAGGGCTTATGTTCATTTGAGGTTTGTTTTTAATTTGTAAGTACACATTCAGCATTTGTAAGCGTGAACTTACACGTGTCTGTTTGTGGGCATGCATTTGATATGAGTTTTCAATATTTATGTATCTTTGCAATTTATATTACATTTTATTTTACTGATGTCATTTTAAAGTATTTTAATCAGTGTTTTTTAAAGAGGCATGAATTTACTCGATTTCAAAATGCATTTATCCAAAATAATGATAAGAAAAAAAAAAGATTAATCCCTATGAAATTGCATTTTTATTTTTGCACTTTTTTGGTCTTACATCTTCTTTATTTCTTTTTTTTTTGTATTTTCTTGGAGAAAAATACGGCATTTTATTTGACTTACAATAAAATGTCAATAATTTGGACTGTTTCAATCAAACTACATATAACAATCGAAATATCTTTGCCATTTAATTTGTTTATATATTTTTAAGTAGCCAATAAAATTTATAGTTTTCATAATAACTCTATTACATTTTTATTTAGTTCACACCATAAAAGTGTCGAAACTTAACATTTCAAGCAACTGTACAATATGACTAGAGGCCTGGCATACATTTTTCATACTCTCATATAAGTTTACAACAAACAGATTGGATCAAAATAATTGCTTTGAGTTATTTTATTCTTTCAAAATATTTTTGATGGCTTAATTAGATACATATAAAAAATATCGTCAATAAAATCAATGGAATATGATATTTATGATTATAAATCAACATAGATTTCCTAACAAGTTGGTAAAAAATACTCAAGCTATATCCCTCAAGGGGTTATAGAGACCATATTTTTATTTTTCATTTTCTTCTCGTAATTACTCTTTGGATGAAAAAAACCTGGGCTAGCAACATTGTAAATCAACCGCCACTATTTTCGATTTTTTTTACACTTCATTCAGAGTCATAACCTTTCTCATACAAGTTATCCTTTTATTTTGACTGGATATCCCATTCATCCGCTATTTCATTTGTTCATCCATACTTTTTTAAATAAATTTGTAGGGAAGAATAAATTTCACCAACTTCTTTTTTCAACCTATCCTTCAAGTTTATTTTTCATTTTAATGTATTATCAATCTTTTTAAGATTTTGTTATTTTTTATATTTAAATGTAATTTATTATTCATATTCCTTGACTTATAGGTTGGTATGAGGCTGACCACCCATACTGTAAAAAAATGGTTCACTTTGCCAGTGTCACCCCTGTTTCAGGGAAGGTCGGCAAAAGTTGTGGGGCTTATGTTCATTTGAGGTTTGAATTTTATTTGTAAGTACACAATCAGAATTTGTAAGCGCGAACTACACGTGTTTGTTTGTGGGCATACATCTGAGAGCTTTGAATGAATATATCCTTGCAACTTAGATTATAGATTATAGATTATAGATCAATCAATAATAACCCAATAATATCTATTGGACCAGGGTTAAAGCTATTGTCAAGGGGTCTGACGGGAATTGAACCGGCGTTATTTTATTTCGAACAGGCTTTGTCGAGATTACCATTTTGACCCGCTTGGTCACACTGCCAGTAATGAAAAATATTACACAACTTCGCCGCAGGTGAATTAACAAGTAAATTCAATTCACACCTCTCTTTGTCTATCATAAACATCGAAGTATTATTAAAACTGTGACCTTTAAGTTGTTGTGCTGTACTACCTGACGATAAGGTGATAAATACGATCGCCTTATTCGACGCGTAGCACAAACGAATAAGCAGTTTATCAATTATGACATTTATCTGACAGTTAACGCTTTTGTTAGTCGATAACAAGGTCAGATTAGCCTAAAACAAAATTGTACCCCAGTTAAAAATATTGCATTCAAACTCAGCCATAATAAACATCAAAAAAGATATGCGTAATATAAAAGCTCCTCTTGTGAGCGTTTACGATGTCATTGTTTTTTTGTTCGACTTAAATACAACGTAAATATGTCTGGTCTTGTTAATCGTAAGTTTTCTTTTTGAGAGGTTTTAATTTTCAAATGGTTTGACACACATACGGGCAACAAAGTTTATGGGTCTACCTACTTGGCTTCAAATTCCGATGAAATGATTTTCAATACGACTCATTTCTGTAGGTACTGCTTATTTTACTTTCTTTAAAATTATCTCAGATTTTTTGGATACAACGAGTCACTTGGACATTCAAATTTCATTTTGTGACTTGTTGATCATCGTTGTTGGAGAACTTTATTAATTATTGACGTCACCAACGTCCTCAGGAGATACCGCTCCACTCTCTTATATTTCTCAGCCGCAAAATTTGTCTGCTACCGCATCGTCAACTGCTTTTAATCTTACCCATTGATATGCATAAGTTCAAAAGATTGCATTTTCCCCATTTAGTGCGCGTATGTGAAATCTTTGAAATATTGATATTGCGTCCCCCCGGTGCTTGTTTGGCTTATCTGTCATCGGGTTCAAAGATGAACATTCAATGGCAATGTCTTATGAATCACATTCTACACAATCTGAGCTGAGAAAAAAACGCAAAACACGATATTGAGTTGTTTTAAATGTTTTTAAGCAATTTCCAGTTTTCATTATACACATTGGTCCAGTGCACATACAAACATTGCTCATGTGAATTCACTTTTCATGCACATAAGTCAAACAAGCACTAAAAAAACGATTTGGAAAAATCTCCCTGTCAACTGTAGCTTGCCTCAGGACTTCTGTATCGATTACCATGTGTGTCCAAGGATTTTTTAATTATTGAGCGATAAAGTCGCATGTAAATGCTTGCAGTCTGGCCATTGATTGACTTTAAAGGTCCAAGTTTCACATCCATTTAAAAAAACACGCAAACTTTACATTTAACTAAGCCAAGCATTTGATCATCCTCTGGTGAAGTTTGAAATTTGTCATTGGAAAAGAGTGATTTCATTTTATTAAACACATATTTTTCTGCATCCATTCTTCACATATTATATTAGAAATGTATACCATGTTCATTATCGCATCAAAGCGCAAGCAAGGCAGAACAGATGATCCGTTAGTAATTCATCGTGTGAATGCTCTCTGCAGCTGGAAGTGCACTCGTATGTGCAGAAATTTATCTGTGTTTCCATTGCATTACTGCATTACTGTACGTGCATGTATGCAGGCCCCACATTTGACACTGGCATGCACTATGCATGGCGTATGCATCGAACTAGACTTACATATAACATTTGAGAAAAGATTGACTGGAAAAAAATGAATGATAGTCCGTAATAATTGGTGATGGACGAGAATGTGAGAATGAAAGTACGAAAAAATACTTTGAAATGTCTCGGATTTTTTGAAAGAATGGATGATGAACGACTTACGAAGAAAGTGTACAGAGGAAATGTGAGAAAAAATCGTTGAAGGGAAGACTGCAGAAATGCAGACGCAGGAATGGGTAAACCAAATAGTAAGATTTCGAAAGAATTGAACCTGCAAAGTGAGAATACGAGAAATATTATGTATGTAGAAAGTGACGAATAATGAAGAGATGAAGGAGAAATGCAAAGAGAGAAAAGTGAAGACGCATCTGGGGAAGCTCCGGCCACCCATAGTCAAACGGATATTTAGTAACAGTTGATCAATTCACTTACCTCGCCGTCTCAGTGTAACAGTGAACAAAGAAAACCCAGCAAAAATCGACAAGGATTGCTGAAATGTTTGACATTTTCGTTCGAAAAAAAAAATTGTGTAGAATCTGTGAGCACGTGGAAGATGGAGAACGATGGTACAGCCAAAATAACGATGAGCTGTACATGATATACCAGACACCCAACATCTCCACACACAATATGAAGCTGCAGAGAGTCAGATGGGCATAAGGATGTGTGAAGGAAGTCCTACTTACGGTTTCCTCAAACGCATCATGAATGGGCACCCAGGTGTAATGAGAAGGATTCGAAGACCAAGCAAGGCTGAGGTGAGAAGACGAGGGGAGGAGGGATGCAGAAGGCTATTGCAAGTGCCAAGCTGGAGGATGGCGGCTGAGGACAGAAGTTGATGGAGGTTCAAGATATCGAATGCCAAGGAGAGATAATATATGTTGTGAAAATATTGAACGAGAAGAAAAAAACACACAATATTTTATTGACATAAAATCAACGGGAAAGCAAGAAGTTTTTTTTTCATCGGAAAAACATTCGATTCAATTTAACTAAACAACTCACTTATTTTTGTCTTCGATAAGTGTGAAGCTAAATTTAAAAAATACCTACTCGGAAAATACCGTTTATTTTTCTTCAAGTAAAATAATTCAAAACCTGCAAGCTACGATGTGAATATAAACGAATCCTATTTCTCTGTCGGACACACTCAGCTGAGCTGTCTATAGAGTGTAAATGAAACAAACAGGACTGCAGTATAAAATTTTACGTTCAAACACGACTGCAATGTTTCAACAAAATATGTATGGAAACCAAAACTTTCAACGAATGCGCTGTTTTAGTTTCTATCCAGTTTTGGGTAAACGCTTTGGTTGAGTTTAATCGGATAGTTTTATGTTTGCGAGTGCAGAAGTCTGAACGTACATAGAATAAAAGTGCTGAGAAGAAAATGCGAAAAGCATCGGACTTGCAAAACTATTTTTATTATCAATGCAGTCTCTTCGTTTCACAGTCAATAATGTGAGAATTTGCTATAAGATGAAATGTGGAAAAATAATTGGAAATCTGAATAGTTTCAGATAAGTTTCTTGTAGATATATAATTTTTAAGCCTTCTTTTCTTAAGACCCACTCCTACCAAATGACGGTGATCATCATGCCAATTTTAATTTTATATGCTGCAGCTCTAAATAGGGCATTCTTTATTTTTATCGATAACCTCCTTGACTGATAGGTTGGTATGAGTCTGACCCCCCGTGCTGTAAAAATCGGTTCACTTTTGCCAATGCCACCCCGTTTCAGGGAAAAGTGGCAGGAGTTTCAAGGTTTATGTTCATGTGAGGTTTTATTTATTTGTATGCACGCATGCAGAATGTGTAGGCACGAATCTACATGTGCCTGTCTGTGGGCATGCATTTAATAGGAGCCTTAAATGTTAACATATCTTTGCAGCTTAGATTATAGATTCTAGATTATAGACCAATTACAAATCTAGCATTGTTGCAACGTACAAGATGGAATATGTTGATAAAATATTTCAACTCTGGTACTTCTGCACTTACAAAGTGTTTATACAGAGGACAAAGGGGGAAAAGCAGACCGAAAAAAGTATGGCTTGAACAGATTGGTAAAATTGTCAAACAAAAGGATATACAAAGTGAATGTAAAAGGAGGAAATGTGAAATGATATGAATGAATCAGTATTCAAGAGGATAATAAAAAAGTGAGGCAACTCTGCAGAGGCTCTGGACACTCCTAGCGGAATGGGAATAGAGTTACAGTTACAGTTGCATTTCTACTTTTAAATAACCCTGTACCCTTACTGTACCCCTAGTACGAGTTGCAAAACTTGAGAAAAGTAAAGTTTTCTGAAAATATTAACCCGTGATTTCTCCCAAAATATGCCGTTTTTGTTTCTTACACTTTATGGTCTTAGCAAAACAGTTACAGTGATGAAGAAAATCAAGTTCAAACAAACAAAACCGGCAGATTTTGGGGAAAATCACTCATTACTAATTTCCGTAAACTTTACATTACTCAAGTTTTGCAACTCGTACTAAGGGTACTGCACTGTGAAATATCCTACATTTCTTGACCATAAAGTAAAGATGCTCTTCTGTCAACAAATAGTGTATTTTGTAAATCTCAGACAGCATTTTTCTTTTATTCGGCACGTAAAATTAAGCTAGGAATCTCCATCAATTTATATGTCAGCTATAAAAGCGTAATTGCTGACACTCTGTAGATTCAGTACTCAAACTGCCAGACTTTAAGTTTGCGTTTAAACAAAAAAATATGAGAAATCTTACTCGCTCACTTGTGGTGCTGTTTGAGTTTTCAGAATTTTTTTTCTCGTGAAACTTGTTACACTTGGCGTATTTGAGTATCACGGACAATATCCGTTCTTGTCACATTTCTTCACTGATTCCAAACGTGACAACTGCCTTCTTTTCAAACCCCTGACAGACTTGCCGACACGTATACGTTGCTACTTTGTCCGCCATCAATAAAAATTATAGCTCTACAGTTAGAAAATTTCAACACTACGGTTTCTAGGCGCTTTTCAAACATCGTTATTCTTTTGCTTATATGTTGGCATGAGGTTGACCAACCATAGTGTAAAAATGGTAAACTTTGCCAATGTCACCCCTGTTTCAGGGAAGGCCGGCAAAGGTTTCAGGGTGTATGTTCATTTGAAGTTTGGATTTTAATTTGCGAGTACACATGCATAATTTGTAAGCGACAACTTAGAAGTTTGGTGGCATGCATTTAATAGGAAACTTTAAATATTATTAAATATTTGCAGATTAGATTATAGATTATAAATCTTTACCTCCTTAAGATATTTTCTTGTTACAAATTGTTTTTGAATTGAAGACCTCCAGCATGTAAGTGGGAATTTTAACCATTGATCATTTGTTCACAAATACTCTAAGTTAATACGACGAATAATAATAAAGTATTGATGTGCCAGTCATCTGCGTCTGTTGGTTGCCGCCCTCTTGAGCTGCGAACATAAAAAAAAAAATAGAATGATAACGGTTTTCCTACTAAAAATTGCGCTTTTCGTCAGACCTTTAAAACAGAAACTGATAATACAAATTTTTGCCCATTAAAACCCCGTAAAATAACAAGATGATTTAAAGTGAGAGAAAAAATGATCTTTTGGTGTGAAGAGTCTTTGCTAACGTGGCTGAACACTATAGTGTTAAGTACTGACAAAATAGTGAAAAACTAGATTTAGAATGCTGTAAAAGAGTTAAGTTTTAAGAACAGAAAATAGTGAAAAGCATGCCGTAAAAGTGAATGGAGAAATTTATGTCTCCCGGCGTGGAAGTTTAATGATTTGACACGTTTGCTTTTTCGAATAAAAATCTCTTTTGAGTTTGGTTCTCTTTTGAGAAAAACTGATTTCTCACGTATGAATACTTTTAAAAGAGTAAATGATGGTTTTAAACAATAAATTATGTATGCAAAGTTATAAAAATGACGATTTATATGAAATGTTGGCTGCTGAAGCATTTCTGTCTAATTTGTTCATTTAAATTGTTAGATTGTATTTCCCAGATTTTTATTATTGTTGTATTTAGTTATACGTAATTTATAATTTAGTTAGTATGGAACTGACCAACCATACTAAAAAAAAAAAAAAATTTACCAATGTCACTTCTGTTTTAGGGAAGTAGGTTCGAGAAGAGAATTAAGGTGTGTGTATACATTTTTTATTTTTTGAGTAGGTACATATTCATGTGTAGGCGCTTACTTACAATTAATGTCTACTTCTCGACATGCATCAAATGTGAATCTTCAATCTTCATTTATCTTGGAAAATTTGTATTGAGATTGTTTATAACTTTAGGTTGTTTTATAACAGGGACGAACATAGCATTGAAACATAGGTTAGGAACCTGAGACCAATACTATTGCAAGATATGTCTGGAGCCAAACACAATGTGCCGAATGTATTTAATGGGATCTACCGACTTGTAGCTCATGAATATTAAATAAATAGGTAGACGCTATTAGACTGAACACGGTCTCCATAAGGGTTCGTACAATTATGTAGAATGCTTGCACATAGGAAGTGGAGGCACAGACCACCCATAGTAGAATGATGACATAGCTACAGTTAAAGTAATTTGAATAAAATAAATAAAAGTAAGGTATGTATACCTTCAAAGTTATTTTCTTGAAACTGGGGGGAAGTAAATGAAATAGATTTTGTTTTTAATTTTGTTTTCCGTTCAACTAATACCATCTTCAAGAAACGCAAAAACAATAAAACAAGAAAATAAATTGTACAGAAAACTGCACTCGACTTTTTGCTTCATTAAAACTACAAACTATTTAGACAAAATACAATAATTTACAGGTTTCTAAAGTTTCAGGTCACGTGGTGTGTGCAATACGTGGCAGGCGTATAAATATTATATACATATGAATTTAAATATTACGATTTATTTTTAAGAGTGCTGTTTTTTGTGTGTATTACACATCAATAACCTCTGATAGCCTGGTCATCGCTATAGAAAGCGCTAATTCTCATGAAAAAATAAGTGATTATAAGGCTGGATGGACTTAGGTGACCAGTATTTAGTACACACATATGAATTTCGAAGAGAATATTTTTATTTTTTGTTTGGGAATCAAACCAAAAACATACAATTCTACGAGTTAAACTCTCATCTTTGTTAAAATCATATTGTTTACATACATGTATTCATGCAGAATATAAATCGTAGCATACAGATTTTCAGAGCTGTAAATGAAATCCAATAGTTTTTTTTTCCTTTTTTATTAATGTTGTGGTCAAAGCCGAGGGTGAAATGTACCTACGCTGAAATTTGTTTACCACTATTTACAGCTTTACTTACAGGAAACGAACACGTTATAACCATGTTTCTGAAACTCTAAATGCAGTCTTTACGCCTTTTAAATCCCATGAACGAGACTCGTAAAAAAAAAAGTCGGTTGTTAAACTCAGAGTTAAAATAACCAATATACTTTTAATGGTTTGGTTATTAAAATAATGAAAATTGATTTTTTATTTGTTTTCAGAAGAAATTTTCTTTCATTTGAAAGTAATTTATTTTACCTAGCCATGGTTTTGTTTTTACAAATTATGGATGACGGTTTTTGGACGGAAAACATAAGTTATGTTATAAAATATAATAGTAAAAATAAATAAAGGAAAATTTATGGTTTTCTATAGTTCTTTGAAAAAAAAAAATTAGATATAAGAAGGGAAAACATCAGGACTGAACTAATAGAAAATTTAATTTTTCAAATTAAGTTTGTATTAATACATGGTGGAAATCTCGCTTTATAGAGTTTTTGTTTTACAAAAGTGAAAGATGAGATCAAACCCTAGAGAAAATAATAATAATTTCTTTATTTATACTAAAACACCTCTTAACATTACATTTGTACACATAACGACTTTAACTTAATAAGAAAATAATACATGTGCCTGAACTAGGAAATCCTGTATCTCAGGCGTAGAGAACTTATACACAGTATGTACCTAAATAAATAATAATTATTACAGTAATTCATATTTTAATAGGTACTACCATCTTAAATCTTGGTTCTTAGATAAAAAAATTCTTGACATATATTATATTAATAAGCAATATGTTAATTTGAGATTTGTTTTATTTTACTACTTTTTTAGAATACATGCAATAACGCATATGCATTATGATGTGTTGGTCTAAGAACTCATTTCAATACGTAAATCTACTGGATTTCGTTAAAATCGACTGGAAGTATTTCATTTTAATATTAAAATTTATCTAAAACTTCAAAGCTAGGACTTAAAAATGAATGGCCACTATTAGTCGCCCATCTCAAATCGTCCCCGGCGAGGTGTTGACGGTCTCTCTCTCTCATCGCAAACCAGAATCCAGCGTGCAAGAGTGAGAGAAAAGATTACAACGAGCATTTTCTGGCATCCGGAGATTAAAGCGTCCGACGATACATCCATTCGTCATCGGGTCGTTTCCACATTATGATGCACGTCTTCAGAGGAATGCCGGAAAATACCGAGGCATGCCGAATATCTACGAGGAAAGACAAAGAATAAAAACATATACCTAAAAAATAAGTGCAGAATCAATCGATTGTCTAACTAACAAAGATAAATAATCATCTGAAATTCAAATACAAGGCATACACACAAGCAAAACGGGAAATTCTTCGCTTGAACATGCTGCATGTGTACTTATAAAATTAAAGCAAAACCTAATATTTTTTTATGTTTTCATTTTTTCTTAGAATCGGTGGTCAACCTCTTCCCAACTTATGGGTCAAGTTTTATACGTAAATACAACAATTTAAGCCTCTGAAGATGGACGGATGAAGGCCGATAGCGCTTAGGTCTTGTTAACTCAAAATAAGTGAAAACTATGTTTTAAAAAAGTTTTTTTTATTTAAATTAAATTGAATTTTCACTCTTTGAATGTACTAACCATAGAAATTTTTCACAATGATTTCAACTCAAGCAAAAAAAACAATAAAATACAATGAAACATAAAAAATTAAATCTTAAAAACTAAAAACCTTAACCAACTAACATTGCACATTCATGCATCTTTTTTTCATTCCATTTAGTCATAATCTATTTCATACAAGCTCCATTTTATGATTAATGGATATTCCATCCATTTTCTATTTCAGGAATTTGGTTCATACACACTTTTCATGATGATATTCTACGTTATAATTTGGTGGATATGAAATAAAATATACGACAATAGATTTTGTGAAATCAACTGCTTCGAGGTAAAAAGAAAATCTTCCACATCCCGTCATTTTTTTGATGGACGTTTTCCGAAGAATGTCGGAATATGCCGAAGTTTTCCGAGGAACCACGAGTCATCAGTTATAGGAATACATTCCAGATTTCAGGAGAAGCATGCAACATTCACCGCATCTCCCATTAGAGACGTCAACACTGTGTGGTGATGTATGAAGCTGGATTCCGATATATTAACTTGATTTATGTGTTTTTAAGCTCAAGCCAAAACAACATGCTTTTTAACTTTTTTGTACGGTATCACTATATTACTATTTAGTATTAAATAACAAATATATATTTCACTTTTTTGGTAAAATTGTGCTTTGAAAATCCAGTTGATCAGTTGGAATAGTACTTGCATTCTATGCCAAAAAGCTTGGGTTCGGATCCCACCGAGGGTGTCAGAAATTATCTACCGTTTCGTTGTTTGTTTCAAACCTAAGCTGAAATCCATTTTTTTTCTTTTCGTCTTTGAGTCTTCTCTACATATTTACATACTTCTGTTTTTTTCATACATTTCCTTATTTTACATTTACCTTGTATATTCCATATCTTCACTATTTCACTGATTTGATCAAGCCATCTCTTTCTTAGTTTTCCTTTCC
Organism: Agapetus fuscipes; assembly: GCA_951799405.1. Taxonomy (NCBI): domain Eukaryota; kingdom Metazoa; phylum Arthropoda; class Insecta; order Trichoptera; family Glossosomatidae; genus Agapetus; species Agapetus fuscipes. The sequence goes on from OX637342.1 coordinate 11,998,766, forward strand.
TCCCTGTAGATGCTCTTCGTGAAGCTTCATTATCATTTTTTTCTTAATGAAAAAAAAAAACATTTCTATATATTATTTTGTACCTTTGTCTGTACACCCTCTTCCAGATACCATTCTTTTTTTTTAATTTAGTTACAGATTTGATTTGATGTTGGAAGGTATATTTAAATATTAATTAAATAAACCAAGTTTTAATTTACTTTTATAATTTTATTTCTGTCTAGTACTTTCGCCTACAAGGCATCTTCAGGACAATTAAAAAGTGAATTAAAACTTTGTTAATTTAATTAATATACAATGGACTTTCACTGTGTAAACCACCAAACCCTTAAAAATATGTATATTTAAATAGTTACAAAAATCATTTTGGAAACAGTATTTTAGTAAATTTACACAAATTTCAATTTATCATTACTTCAACACAAAAAAAACACGTACACAATCTTACATCATCCATTTTCATAATTGAAAAATACACCAAAAATACAAGCGAAACTTTTATCAACGATCGGAAGTTACAAAGTGTCCATATTTTATTCATCAATATCGCAAAGCTTTCACCAAAGTTCCAACAGTTCCGTGAAACAAAGTAGAAAGCTCTAAATTCCCGCCATCACTTAGTGATGATTACACATTACTTAAAAACATTGCTTTCAATATTTCAATACGAAACAAAGTGTTTTTGTCGCGTTGACGCCCTTTTTCATTTCGTTGAGTTTCCTTGAAAGTTCCTCTATTCATGCACTGACAGTCTCTTTGAGTTCAATTTTAACTAACACTTGGTGACGGGGAAAAACAATAAAATGCTCCTTCCAAAGTTTTCTGTCACTTTGTATGATATAAAGACTTCCTTACTTGGAAGCAATTTTATTTTAGAATAATGCACTACGTAGTATTACAGGAAAAATATATTTTAGTGACAGATTTGTTTTGAAATAATGTATTTTAGGATTTTTTAGTTCGTCTTAAATCTAAATCAAGTAAAAGACGAGCTTGTTTTCAGGATAATTTTTGCTAAATTATCTAAAAATAACCAGAAAAAATCATAGGTAACAGCTGTCGTAACTGTTGTGGTTGAAAACCAAATTTCAAAATATTACACTCCTGTTGTAAACCCTTCATATAGTAACCATTCCATCGGTATGTAATCTTAGTTGCAAAGATAAATTATTACTTAAACTACATAAATATATTTATAAGTAATGCATGGTCACAAAAAAAAGTATAAATTCGTCTTTACACATACTGCATGTGTACTTGCAAATTAAAATCACAAATCTCAAACGAACATAGACCTCACAATTTTTGCCTCTCTTTCCTGAAACAGGGAAGTGATCTAACTTACATGTGATCATCATCGAAAGAACCTACAAGTCAAGGACCTTAAATAAGAAAATAAGATAAGAAGGACAACACAAAGTAAGAAAAATATATCAAAAGACGTCATACAAAAAAGTACGTACAAAACAACCCTTACGTACTGTAGTACACTTTGTCTTTTCATCGTGCAAAAAGGGAAAAATGGATGGACTTGTGTGCTTGCATTTAACTGTAGTGTTGGCTGTTGACACGAGGCGACTGCTTTTCTTTATGATGATTTGTTGCTTGTTTGAACTGGGCCCGCCCGCCTTTGATGTGTGTGAAATGGTTTCTTTTTTGATGCATTCTCATGTCTAATGAGGGAGGGTGAGTCGTTACAAATGTCGGGGAAGACTGGGTTGTCTATGTGAACTAAAACCGGTATTGCCAACGCTGCAACACTTAAACAAAACATTGAAAATACATTTTCTAAGCTTAAAGAACCCGAAAAAAGTAAATTGATTAAACTCATGAAAGGGAAAATTCAAGGGATATCCAGTCAAATTAAAATAAAAGAACTTGCATTGAAAAGATATCTGGAAAAAATAAAAAAAATATGCAAAGACCATCATTACTCGTGGTGACTAAGGCCTGCAATTTTTTTTTTCGCTTGTTATTGAGAAAGAAAAATCCTTGCAAGTCTTGGAGGAATAAATTCTTTTTTAATTTTTAGGATAAGATGTATCAATACTTTCATTAATTTTCTACCGTTCATTCATTCCTCTAATTAAAAAAATAGAAAAAAATGTAGCCACAATATTTACAGGTAGCTAATACACAGAATTTTTCATTGTTTCATCTCTATATTTATTTATGTACCTTTGCATCAAAATATATGTATATAGTACTCAGGAAAAAATAAAAAAATAACATGATTCCGGACCCAGCAATAAATTAAGTCCAACTAGTGACAAAAATAGAAGTGGATGCATGCTATATGAATACGAAAGACTGAAATGAAAATCGTCTAGTTAGACGCGGGTGGCCCCAGGATCTAAGACCAAACACGCATAGTAGAATTTCCGCGTTGTCCAATTAATACAGAGAAAAGCCATGTCGTCGCTCGTTCAGTGTTGAAAAATCCTCCTCGAACAGTCATTCCTAAAGTGTATATTATGTCCTCCCAGAAATGTTATTTTTTTTAATAGATTTGTGAAGAGAAATGCAATTCACCAACATATTTTTCCAAGCCAGTTGTCTTCATACGAAAGCAAAAGCTTGTGTGTATGCAATGGCATCTGTTGAACCAGGGTCGAAGTTATGGTCAAATGGGCCAAAATAAATTTGAATCAACGTTATTTTGTTCCAAATACGCTAGACGCAAACAAGAACAGCGACATGACTTCCTCGGCCATAACAGCGTTTGCTAGAGATCTACTAAATTAACATCCATTTCTACTTCTTCCTCCTTCAGCTTTTTTTTTTTTTAATTTTTTTAAGAGAATTTTTTTTTCAGAGTCTCCTCCTAGAAGTATCTCTTCTGCAATCTTCTACACGCAATTCTATCGACTTATGTGTTCAGCATCTAGCCCACTTCATTTGAGATATTTCTACTTCTTGCTTGGACAAAACGGGTCGTCATTGGATGATCCTTTTCTGCCACCTATCAAAGTCCGGTCTTTAAACTTGACCTACACGCGCCAATTTATGCAAGCCATGCGTTTTATCACATAAGTGCGTTTGCACATCTCCTGGTTGAGAACCCTGCCCCTGAAACTGATTCCCAGCATCCTCATTGTGATGGATTTTTGGCACATTCTCAGTCTGTTGGCGCTATAATGAGGGAGTATTTTCGTTTCCAGGTCATAAGTGCATACTGCAAGCATGTAATACTCATAGCTCTTGCGTTTCTTAGCGTTTTTGATACAAATACTTGTCCCTGTTTCAAACCGCAGCATTCAAGATCAAAATAGCAATGATAATCACCGATCTTCGATACAAGTGGCGCCAAAAGAAGAAAATAAATACGTTTTTGCATCGTTGTAGATGAACATAGTCTAAGTATTCGAAACACATTGTAAACAAAGATGATTCTGTGGATCTTCTAGTTGTAACTGATTCGAAAGCGTGTCTCATTCTGTACTCTTATTGTACATATATCCGAAATCGTCTAGGAAGCAAGAAAGTTCGAGAAGCTCTATTCTTGAACATTATACTATCCTAATAGCTTGTAGGACAGAATTCCATCGCGCTGAGACACATCTGCGGGACAGGAGGACATGAAACGATCTGTATAAAAAGCGGGCTCTTCTCTTTATAGCGACGCACCATTATCCGTCAACACACCATTTGTATCTGCTGCGCTCCTGTGATCTTTCCCCGAGCACTGAGGACATACTGGAAGTGTGTGGAGTCTCAATAATCTTCAACACATTTATTTTCCATCGATTCATACATTTTTTTATTAAAATATGTTCAAAGATATCAGAATTATATTCTGCCAATTTAAATGAGATAAACGGAGATGAAGACAGACTTTATATTTTTTTAAATATAAATACTCATTTACATACGAGTACAATAATGTTTTTGTGTTCATAAAAAAATAATAATTAAAATTGAAAATAGTATTTTTATGCTATGCTTTGTAATCAGGAGTCGAACATATTACATTCCGATCTCAGTCACATACATACACCATTATATTGTGTTTGTCTACTGTAAAACGATTAAATATCTCTTTTTTTGGATTCACAGAACATCAAGTTTTCGATATTTGTGACAATATTATGTAAAGGAGATAATAGCCGTTCAGTATTTATAGAATGCTAGGAAAAAAATCGCTATCTATCATGATTGGAAACTTTTTACTTATACTTAGATAAATATAATCAGAAACAACATGTGACGTTCGTTCATTGATATGGAGGTGATCATTTCTACGCCTGAATAACATGTTACAAAGGGACGAAATGTTAACATGAAATCGTAATAAAATAATAAAACAAAAACTTTTTACATAGTAAAGTTGCCAAAGAAATATCAAATAACAAACATATTTTTTTTTTGAACCTTTCTCCTATATTAAACGCATGTTATTGTTTTTCTCTTGTTTACAGTTCTAGATACTTTCAGTATACGCCACATAGTTGACGATAGCATTGGCACACTTCCCAAGAAAATACGTATATTATTTATTATGTATCAACCCGGTGGCATTTTTGGTTATTAATATTTGGCTGTGGAAATGTTAAATCTGTTATAATGAATCCATGAAATGATTAAATGTATGATTTGTCTTTAGAAGCTTTCAACAGGATGTTAGCTAATTCTGTCATTTGTTATTTTTCCTGAAAAACAAATTAAATAGTTTTAAAACATAAAATATTAATTATCTGTAGATATGTGAAGTTTGAGTGCACATTTTTATAAAACTAACATCTAAAAAGTTTTTAGCCAAACCAAAAGTTTCAGGACATAAAAAGCTATACACATATATTTTTAAAAGTTACTTTAATTTTGTGTGCGTTTGTACTGCTACTCTAATTGCATCTAGCCATTATTCCACTAAGGGTGGCCAGTGCATCTGCATATGCATCTTCTTTTTTTTGTATTCTTACTTTTTTCCACACCTGGACGTTCATAGCTCTCTTCATGCATGGTCTTCTCTTTTTCTCACTCTACAGACTCCAGTCTTTTGAAATCTTGCTTATTTCCGACATTTTTAAAACTATGTAAGTAAAATCCATTTTTAATTATATCTTATATATAAAAAAGGAGAGGGTATTTGCGTCTGTTTTTTTCGAATTTGCAAAAATGTTTTTCCAACAAGTGTTTCTATTGACGGACTGGACTAAACCTCATATCCAGAATTTTTGGTGTTTGTTTGTTTGTCCGTTTGTCCGTTTGTTTGTTTGTATATTTGTGCCATTATAGGCGCCCAGACCGTTTGCAGCACGATGCTGAAATTTTGCATACCCCCTTAAAATGTTAGTGGCTAAACAACTGTCAGGGTCCGGATGACGTCACATGCATATTTCGCATACCTGCGATACAAGCTGAAAATTAAAATCTTGCCGCTGGCGGCCATTTTGAATTTGCAGACTTGATATTCGAAACGGTCATGCCTATCAGTAATTTTAACAACTTTTGGAAGAATTTTTTTCGCAAAAAGTACATTCTTGAAACAAAGTTTGTAAATACCTACATAGAAAAAAATAAAAAATAATAACTTTCAGGTGGCACAACGGGCGCATGCATAAAGTTGGAACATTGAAATTAGGCATGCTATCTAAAAATAAACAGACTTAAATATTTTTAAAAGAACAACGAAATACATGAAGGATTAAGAGTAGCTGCCATACATTTTTTTTGGTTTCTTCAATATTTAACATTCTCCTGGCGTTCATTTTACAAGTCTGAAGGTTTTTCCTCAATGATCAATTTGGTTTTGCTTATGTCAACATTTTTTTAAAGAAAACTTTTTTCAATGACAAATTTTTTCAAACAAAATTTGGAAAAACCTGATTTTCCCAAAAAAGTCAAATTTATAAGTAAAAAAATCACCTATTTGGATGCTACATTTACAATTTTAATTTTGCAAAGTGTAAAGATATGTAATAGAACAATCACGCCAAGTATAAATTTTGCATACCCGCGATACCAACTAAAAAAATATATTAACCTGCAGGCGGCCATTTTGAATGTATAAGCCTGATACTCGAATTTAAAATGCATTTTTGTAAATCCCATAAATGTTGGAAGAAACTTTTTTTCTGCGGCAAATTTCTTTGAACAAATATTAAAAAAGTAAAATTTCATACAAAGTGTCTTATATATAAAAATAAAAAAAATTAAAAAGATTATTTTTTTAAGTTTACAAAGTCATTTTATTCTCAGAGTTCTGTCGATGGGTCGAACGTTTTCCCATACTTAGATTTTTTGTAGATTGTGAGTTTAGGCATTTTAAGGTATCTTCAGGTACCAAGCAGTATCAGACACTAAAATATCGTGAAAAGTATAACAAGCAGTTTTAAGATGGCAAAAGATAATTCAGAGCAGCACGAGCAGCCTGATGACATTTCATGACAATTTTAGCAGCTTGAACAATCTAAAAACAAAAGCACCAGTACCAACAAAACAATGCCATATAGCAAATGCAGTCATGTTTCATGCCACTGTAAGCAATTGAAAGCAACACAGGTACGCTTAAGATACTATTACCAGCAAAACGACAAAGAGCAGAAAAAACAAACTATACACTTCAATGATAATGAACGTGTCAAGCAAGCATGATACACCATCACCAGAAAAATAATAAGCAGAAATAAAAAGCAGGATAAAGACTTCAGCACCTGCACAACAATAGAAAATAGCACGATCAGGCCTGGGATTCTACCGTAAAACTGTCCACTTTTTGTTGTTGTTGTTGGTCAGTTCTCATGGATCTTTTAAAAATCAGAGCAGGGGTAAAGTGTGCTGGCGAAGCCGGACTTCAAACTGACCGTAGGGCCTAGCAGCCAACCGTGCGAGAGCGCGGTTTGGTCTGCTAGTTTAATATATGTTTGCTAATTCCTTATACACTTTTTCAAAAAATAAATAAAACATAATATTTTGTTGTATTTCTCCATGCTGACTATATTTTACATATAGCAAAAGAGGAATATTTTGGAGAACACGTTTTTTCCCCCATTGGACACTTACACCACCCATCTATCTATTTTTACGTTCAGACTCAATCCCAGTGTTTCACTAAAAAAGTAAGGAAACTTAATCAGCGTTTCTAGGGAGCATTAAAATTTTCATACATTTTTGGCGTAAAGTTTTATACTTGGGATACTTTTGTGATACATCTCTCCATATTTTGCTCCCCCAAGATGCGACAATCTCTCGCAACGCGTTCTTATGGAAAACAAATGTGTCAATCTCCTTCGTGCAATGAAGTGACGTCACAAAATATTCCACGCGGTTTTTTTGTACGGAAAATAATTTGTTTTTGTAACAAACAATTTTTACGATTTACCTTATAGATCTCTTACCGTTTTTAACTTCTTAGCTTTTCGATTCTTAATTCTACTTCGGTCGATGGCTCAGTTGTTAAAATGCTCACTTTCTTTGCTAGGTAAATAGAGTTCCTGAAAAGAATGAATTCTGTAGCAAACGATTTCTACGATTACGTATAATTCTTTTACTGTTTAACTTCTTAGTTTTTCATTTATAAATTCTACACCGGTCGATAGCTCAGTTGTTGGCATGCTTGCTTTCAATGCAAGATGGCTTGGGTTCCATGTGTCAGAAACCATTTCGCGTTTCGGTGCTTGTTTTCAAGATAAAATTAAAATACCAGCAAAGTGTACTCAGACTTAACAAGAAACGAGAACCAATCCCTCAGGAGCTGGGTACTCTCATTTGAAGCGAAATGGTCAGCCCACTTACATGTGATCCCTTTGGGTACAACCCGGTAAGAAGTTGCTCTGTATGTGCACTTTATTCAAGATAAGTAACGCTTTAAAACTTCAGTTTCATACCAACCTTGACTACAAATAAGTATTATGGTCGAATTTTGAAAATCCAGCTTCATCTTAATATAAGTTCCTTGACTTATAGGTTGGTATGCGGCTGACCACCCATGCTGTAAAAATGGTTCACTTTGCCAATGTCACCCCTGTCTCAGGGAAGGACGGCAAGAGTTGCAGGGTGTATGTCCATTTGAGATTTGGTTTTTATGTTGTAGGTTCACATGAGGCATGTGCAAGCGCGAACTTGTACGTGTCTGGTTGTGAGAATGCATGTAATGTGAATCTCCAATGTAACATATCTTTGCAACTTAGATTAGATTAGATTAGATTAGACCTTATAGATATACATATTTGTAAGATTATTTCTTATGAGATTATAATATTTGATAATAAAAGTAGCGCCTATGGTTGTATATTTGTACGTTGCCATCTGAAACAGAATCTCTCAACCTTTGGTCCATGAACTGACGCCAATTTTTTCACTTATTTTTCTAGCTATAAATTATTTTCCAGGCCATAATGAAAGTAGGTAAATTGACATGAATATTTTAAATAGTGTTATAGCCGAGAGGGCCAAGAGAGCTGATCTTTCTAGTGTGATTGTAATAGAACAACGTTGGTTCGATCCCCGCCTGGGTCATTTGTCTATAACTTTGACCCTAGTTCAACAGATGTTATTGCGTAATTATTAATGATAATTCATTAAAATAAAAAAATAATGAATTATTAATTAATGATATTAATACCTGTTTCTGGCCAGGCAGAATAGGTTGGTGAATTGCATTTCTCTTCACAAATCTATTTGAAAAAAAAATCAAATTCAAATAAATGACAATGCGGTACAAAGTTGCATCTATGTGCACTGTGCAGTTTGGCAGATTTTTTCTTCGTTTATGTAGCAGCACTTCAATTTATTTATTTTTACATGAACAGCATCAAAAGCTTATTTCAAATCTGTACTAAAATTATAATTTGGTAAAAATACGAGTTTAACTGAGCTACTGAGTTTATTTTGGGTAAAAGATGAAGCAGAAAGAACAAAAATAAAACACAAAAATATTTTTTTTTTTGAAAAGTTTTAGCGGAAACATTGTAGAACTCCATTTTAATTATTAAAAAATGATAACACGCTTTGTTTAGTTCTACTTTATTATAAAGTAGAACTAAACAAAGTTTGTTATCATTTTTTGATAAAAAAAATATTACAACACCGACACACACAAAAAAAAAAAAAAAAAAAAAATTTCAATGCTTCAATAGTGCAGTACGGAAATTTCAAAATGTAACGTTTTTTTCTGCGGTCAAAGTATGCGACTTGAGTATTTAGCAACCAATAATTAAATGTTTGCTCACCTTTTCCCTAGCAACTCGATCGTGTGAAGTCACTTTTTTTGTGACGTCACACTTGTTCCTTGACACCAATGTCACCCGTGTTTCAGGGAAGGACGGCAAGAGTTGCAGGGTGTATGTCCATTTCAGATTTGGGTTTTTAAATTGTAGGTTTACATGCGGCATGTGCAAGCGCAAACTTGAACGTGTCTGCTTGTGAAAATGCACATAATGTGAATCACCAATGTAACATATCTTTGCAACTTGGATTAGATTAGATTAAACCCGATTGGGTTGCTATGGAAAATTGTTCAAATTGCAGAAAGGTTCAAGACAGCTCCCCAAAGTGATGCTTATTTCAATATCTCATTTCGTCCCACTGGCAGTCTTGGCCCGAGCCTTTGATGTCGCGAAACAATACGAGAGGAATTGCTTTCGCGAACGTCTAACATATAAAAATCCCGCGCCAGAAAAGGCGCGCCCGCCTCTCATACATTTCATACGTTTTTTCCCGCCGTTTCCCGGAGCATTTCCAGATTGTTATGAATATTCATGAATGCTTTGAGCCTAACTCAACAAGAAGGAAATACGTATTGTTTCTTTCATATTTCATATTTTTTGTGTTCTCGTTTTTTTTTTTTTTCTGAAAGCTACTATATTTTTTATTGTTTACGACCTCTGAATTTAAAAGAAAAGAAATATTGCTTTTTTTAAAAATGTTATCAAAAGAAAAACTTAATTTTTAATGTAAGTACATTTTTTTTTCATATCGCTGCCTAGTTGCTGTAAGATTTGATTCACAACTGTGTGACCGGTATTTGATAACACAAGATAATTCAGTAGTACATACTTTTGAAAATTGAACTATTTGCTTGTGTTTTTTTGATTTTCTGAAAATCAAAACTACTATTTCAAGACTATAGGCTCGAATCGATGACCACTAGACTCCAGACCGGAATAATGCTTTAACATGACATGTTATGAAAATATCTAGCTGACTAGTAAGAACATAAAGATGGAGAAGAACGTTTGTACCAAAATCATAATTTTTTGACGCTTATTTACTCCTATAATTCATATTCTCGTTTGTTACATACAAAAACAAAAATTATTCGTCATGTTAAATTGGGTGATGTGTTCAAAAGAAATATTCAAAGACATTGAAGCATGACTTTTTATACCCAATAAGGGATAAGGCAAAATACAAGCACTGTATGACTTCACTAAAGCCTTATATGAAGCCATCTTCCCGTTCTTTACAAAATATAGAACCAGCCACTCTGTTAAGGCTTCAAATCCCACTATAAACAGTCACAAGCCATATTACAACAAGAATCGTTAGAACAATGAAAAACTGGTGCAAAAATTGGTTCGTTTAAGCCATTGCCACCACTGTTTAAGAAAATGACGACAAGGTAGCATAGCTTGAATATTAATTTGAGTTGTTAATAATTTGTTTATATGCCAATAAGCAGACATGTGTAATTTGACTAAGTTTGCGCTTACACGTGCTGCATGTGCAAAACCCAAACGCCAAAGGCATCACTCGCCCTGAAACATGGGTGACATTGTAAAAATGAACCAGTTTTTACAGCATGAGGGCTAGTCTAATACAAACCTTCATTTTAGTCAAGGAACTAAAAATATTTAATACCCTCTAAACTATGTATATGAAAAATATATCAATATAATTTAAAACCTTATTCGTCAACATTACAGATCAATCGCCATTCTTTTCATCGATAATGCAAAAAAAATTCGTGAATCTAATGGTATGACCAGAGGCAAAATATTGCTTTCTAGGGCGTACGAAATCCTCAGACAGTTCCTTTTAAAAGGCGATTGTTGGCATTTTTGCTTGAACTCAACTTTCTGCCAGTTGCAAGAGTATCGATCCAAAAAGGAATTTAGTTCGCACGATTCCTACAACATCATATTATTATGTATGCCATGCCATCCCGAAATATTTACATATTTAAAAGTGTGGGTTCCTGACTAAACAGGTCATAAATGTGGAAATGCTGAGAAGAGCAGGAATGGATACAAAATCGTGTTAAATGTGAAGTTACGTTAAATATCATACCTGGAGCATATATTGCACGGGACACACTACCACATTCTGCAACTGATAATGTCAGCCAAGATAGAGGGAGGCCAGGGAGCTGGCAGGAGGCAGACGTCATGGCTGTGCAATGTAAGAGACTGAAGCGAAAGAGGTGTGGAGGAGTTGTTCTAGATAGTGGAGGATCGCAAAACCTTTGCCACAGCCATTGACGAAGATGATCACCGAAAAAGACTGTTTCTGAATCCATCAACTAGGGATGCCCAGTACCTTGTCATAAGCGTCTCCACTTTGTATTGTCTTGCACACTACTTTCATCTTTCGATGTGCATCACTCCTTTCATGCATTCACTTCCCTATTTTTCTCTATGCGAATTCCGGTCATTTGCAATCTCACTTATTGGATCCATCCCATCTTTCCCGGTTTTCTTTTCCACGTTTACCTTTTCCTTCCCACATTGCATGTTTGGATTATCTATTATTTGGTTAAAAAATGACCCTTTAATTAAATTGTCTTAAAAGTCGTATTCTACACAATCTAAGCTAAGAAAAATACATAAATCACGATAATTTTAGAGTTGTTTTTAATATAATATTTTCAAAATCAATATCCAGCATTCATTAGTCAAATAGGTTCAGTATCTACACCGACTAACATAGCTCATGTAAATTTACCTCTGATGGACATACATAAAACAAGAAAGAACTAGGGGACGTTTTTTACGGTTTTTGTTTTTATTTATGACATGTTGTTTACTTTATCGCATAAGATAATTCAGAATTTATTCAATTATCACTGCATCTGAAATCGAAATGCATTTTAATATTTTCCATTACGCCACGAGTCAAATACAATCAGAGCCAAGATGCGGCGAATAAAAAATATAAATAAAATGCAGTGAATGCAAGCGGAGATGCAAAATGAAATGCAAAGCCGGTGAAATAAATAATGCATTGAAACGAACGTTCAATCCGACACATTTTCAATATTTTTCCCGGCATCTCGTTTTCATATTATGGCCGTATCAATTGGAGCGTGCAATCAAAATGAACATAAAAATGTTGATTTGAAAATTTGTCGGTCACATCGGGTTTGGGAATTTCAATTTTTTGATGCCATTAGTTAATTTGACGTGTGACAAATGAGTCGTATGGCACCATATACTGTAATTTTGGACTGTTTTCTAAAATTGATATACAATATATTTAAAAATAAAACAGAAAAAAATGTTGAAATGAATTCATTATCAACTCCTTCATATCCACCGTACATTTTGGTACAAACTGTCGTTTACCGTGTGTGGCATTTTCGAAATTCCTCTTACTGCGTTTAAACAGTGTTTAACACGTGAAAATTCTGTTAACATCGTTTAAATTCAAATTTTGCCGTTTGTACATCATTTTTTCATCAGTCAGGTCGATAGCTTATTCGGTAAAATGCTTGCATTTCATTCCGAGAACTCAGGTTCGATTCCCATCAGGGGTGTCAGAAACGATTTCCCATTTAGATCTAAATCTAAATCTGTGTAAATCTAAGCTGCAAAGATATGTATCATTTGAGATTCATATTAAATGCATTCCCACAAGCAGACACGCATAATTTCGCGCTTACACATGCCGCATGTGGACCTACAATATATAAAACCCAATCTCAAATTTTTAATTGTGTTTTATATTCAGCTACTTACTATTTATACATTGATAGACTGTCTTTTCTCTTGTTTTTTTTATCTCATCTCTCTATTTTTAAAGTATTAATACCTACTTATGTAATCATTATTTTGTTTTATGTTACTTTTTTATCCCAGATAGTTTTGTTGTAGTTCTGATATATTTGTTTCTGATAATTGTAGTTCTGATATATTTGTTGTTTCATTTTATACTTTTTACTTGCTCTTGTATTTATAACACTATTTTTAGTATGTTTTTTAAAAGGCACAATGTGTCGTGAAGTTATAAATAAATAAACATAAGCCTTGCAACTCTTGCCGACCTTCCCTGAAGCAGGGGTGACATTGGCAAAGTGAACCATTTTTTACAGTATGGGTGGTCAGCCGCATACCAACCTATCAGTCAAGGAATACAAGCAATCAATACATTCAAATATATAAAACAAATAAACTCTGAACAATTAAACAAAGACATAAAATTAAACATAGATACTTATTTAAATCCCAAAATAAAGGTTTCCTGGGCCTTTGCAATAAATGAGTAGGTACCAGATGGAGCTGGGAAACCCCACTTCAACCGAAGTGGTAGGTGTAAGGCCTGCACCCTTACACGTAAAAAACATTAGCCCCACTCGCCACATTAGACTTATTCGAGGACAACATGGCAAGGAGTTGCAGTATATGTGTAGCTTTGTTGCGTTGCGTCCTTAATTCAAGGTGCATACTAAATGCACTAGAAGTGTCACCATCTTACATTAATTCATTTTTATTGTTCTCCAAAAAAGGAACCGATTTCTCGGTAAACACTCATCAAGATTTCAACACTGGGGATATCGAGGCACCTAAAAAAGCAAGCACATGTGTTGAAATATTAATTAGAGACAATAAAACAACAGTTTGAAGTATGAGGGACTATTAAAAACGCATAATACGTGACACTTTTTAATGAGTCTATACGAAAGCACTTAACTTTTATGATCACAAAGTCTCTACAAATATTTATTTTTAAGCTATCTCATTGAAAAGATACACTAAACTTTTTTTTTTTTTTTCTATCTTTTATTGCGTCAATAGAATTTATTATCCGGAACATATTTTCATCAATTAAAGAGAAAACAGTTATAGGAAAAATCTTTGAAATAAATAAATAATTAATCTCATCACCTAATCTAGGATGAAAGGATTTTTAAATCATTTAAGATCCACATACAATCCATGCCCACAAGCAGACACGCGTAAATTGACGCTAGCGCATACTGCATGTGTACTTGCAAAATGAGAACCGTTAGTGCTAAAAATATAATTAAATGTTGAAAAATGGTGTAAATAGTAAGCACTACAATGGATATTGGAAATTTAAAAAAAAATGCAATGAATAACAAGTTTGTACCGATATGATGACGGTGTCGTGTAAGCTCTATAAAAAATGAATGCTTTTTGAACAAAAATCTGATAAATATTTCTAGCCTTCGAATCGAATACGTTTTCCTGATTTCCTACTTTGTCCACTATGATGCCCAATGCCCTTTTGAATCAAACATTCATTTTTATTTATGTTATCATAATAATTCAATAAATGTGTTTTCATGTCGTATCAAATTCCTAAAAATGTACTAGATGTGTTATTGAATAAAAACGTACGTGGGCGAAATCGACGTTAAGATTAGAAACATGTGGCATTTAAATGAATGGAGTAAAATTTATTTATGAAGATGCGCCTATCGTTTCAAAAAGGTTATTGCCTTTGTCTATGGGTGCATATGAATCATAGCTAGTACGTAAGCAGGCCTGGTTTACGGGCGGCTTGAGAGGTTCCAGGCTTGAGGTTGAGAGGCTCCAAAGGGCCCCAAAATACCCCAAATGTATGAATTTTGAAAACAAACGAGTGTATCTATGTAGAGCGTTATTGCTCAAAATAATATTAATAAGCAAACAAAAATATATGGGGATATTTACAAATTATTTGTCACAGATGTCAAAAAAGCAAACGCAAGTTGGTTGCGCATGTAGTGCAAACCTTTACCGCAGTGGTCTATTTTGTATAGTCAATGATGGATTTTTTGTGACTGGTCTTTGGAAACAACAATAATTTTTTCAACTCAGCGAATAAAATTTTTAAAAATATATTTTTTGTGCACCATCGGGGATCAATTTCACAACCTTCTGATTGCGAGTCCGTAACGTTGACCACTTAAATATTGATTGGTCATCATTTGTAAAAACTTTTAATAAATTAGGAAAAAATAAACATAAATGACTTTAAGGGCTTGATTTTTTTTTTCATTTCTAAGGGTATGATCGTTGTGGGTCAAAGACTATTAATGAAATTAGTGCATCTTTTGCATTATAAAGTTTATTTTATGGCGTGGCCTAAGTTTTACGCGCGCCAGGACCCCTAGAGGTATGAATCCGGGCCTGTACATAATATATTGTGGGTATGTGTCGTGGAAGGAAATAGGATGTACTTAATTGAATAAATGTGTCCAGGCGACATTAAAGTCGCTACTAACTCACTTCAACAGATAATATTCATTTTCACTTTGTCACATTTTTTTTATCTTACACTTAAAAAGGAAGCAATTGATGGTGTTATATTTATTATACTTTTTTAGAAGTTTCGTTAAGCAATACTCAACTGGAATATCATTCGGATTGGGGTGGCCAGAGCCGCTGCAGAGCGGCCTCAATTTCTTCATACCCTTGCATGCCTATGTATATTCATTCATTTATCCATCAAATGTATAATACCTTTCCTTTTTTACATGAATTTTGAAAATCTCATTTTTTTTACAATTTTTCGAGTCTGATTAAGCCGCAACGTCTCTCTTTTCTTCTTGTTTCTATTACATTTTCTTTGTATAAGCACTTGGTCAGCCTTTCATTATCGATTATTTCTACAAGTCGACACAGTCTCATCACATTATTCTTCTACCTTTACTTTCCCCCCCTCTTTCTACTTGCATTTCTCATTAAACGAAATGAGCAATGTCGAGGCTGACGCGGAAGTTCTGGGAGGAAAGCGGCATGAGAAAGAGAATCCTGGATGATTTTGGTGTGAGAGGCCATGAACTTTCAAGATGTGTGAGCCGGATCAAAGAAATTTCTGACGTAGTATTTTGTGAACATATTTTTTTTTTACTTTGCTACGCTACTTAGCTACAAATATAGTGCAACTGTTTGCCTCATTTTCCCCGAAGGTGTCGAATGTGGCAAATGGGACCAATTTGTTTTTACAGGTAAGGGGTCCGGCCTTTCACCAACCACTTCGGTTGAAGTGAGGATTACCTAGCTCCTGAAGAGGCTGGTACTCATTTCTTGTGAAAATTGAGTACACTTTGCGGTGTTTTATTTTATTTTTAAAATAAACACCGAAATGGGAAATCATTTCCGACACCCTTGGTTGGATTCAAACCCGAGCTCTCGGCATGGAATGCACGCACTCTAGCAACTCAGTTATCGACAGGGATTTAAATCACAAAAGCCAAAATAAACTACGCTCAAGTATTTTTGTTATGAAGTCAATACTACCATTGTCCGGTGCTTCGATAAAAATGTATGTAATCCAATATTTAATAATGAAAGAATGCACCGAAGAGACAAAAACTCCAATGGACGGTACACAAGAACAGTTTTCTATAGTTCTTTAGCGGATGATCTTAAAGGCAGACCAGCATCGTGTCACATATATCATCTGGATATTCCCATAGTCGCCCACTTGGGCCATTATTATATTGTTCTACAACGCATCATCCCAGTGGGATGTGAGATTATTCTCTTTATGACTATTTCACGTATAAATTACAAGAGACAGCTGGATCTCTTAATGCGTCTGACAATAAAACACGACACCCATTCATAAGCCGTTATTTCGAGGACATAAAAATGTTTACTCCATTGTGAAAGAATAACCCTTTCTAGTGTTTGAAATAGTTGCC
Source organism: Agapetus fuscipes (assembly GCA_951799405.1). Lineage (NCBI taxonomy): Eukaryota > Metazoa > Arthropoda > Insecta > Trichoptera > Glossosomatidae > Agapetus > Agapetus fuscipes. Next base: position 12,015,579 of record OX637342.1, read on the forward strand.
AAAAAATTTCGACAAATAGCTCTGGAGTAAAATGAACTGCTTTACATATGATTATTCTCCGTTGGTTGCCATCCTCTTGTAAAGGCAGTGTCTTGTCGTGCTAGCCAGTTCGTTCCCTTAGTGCTTGTTTGTCTTATGTATATCCATCAGACATAGACCCCCAAGACTTCTGAGCCTCCCGCACAGGATTCCACAAAGGAACCAAATAATAATATCGATTAAAAAATAAATAATCAATAAAAACATGAAGAAATATTATCAATTTAAATGAACACCAAACATGAAATAAAAATACTTTTTCTGCACATCAACCGTCTTTTTTCTGTCTTTGAGTATTGAATTCACAATCAAAAACAAAACATTTTTTTTGGACAAACAAACGTGTATGCACAACAAACTAATTGATAAACCGCTGGGAATTATTCAGCGCTTATTTTTATGGTCTGCGCGATTAAGACTTGCAGAAGGTGATTATTTAGAGTTAGGGCTCTGTGCTGGTGGACGTGGGCGCGCGCACTGAAGCGGCCGCCGCTCTCACAGATCACCCGGCGGGGGGCGCTCCTGTAACGCGGCAATGACGTAACTCAAAAATACAACCAATAGACTTTTCAATACTCTAGATGTAAAACTATTTTCAAAAAAATAAAACCTCAAGTGAATTGGACTGGTTTTGTCATCATCTTAAAGCTCTTGATACGGTACTGGTCTGAATTTAGCCTGACAGATTGTCAAATAAGAAAGAATATAGCTCTAATAGCTATAAAAAGTAAAAATAAAAAAGACGTATTTCCTCGACCATTCCAGCGACGATTTAAAATGTTAATTTTCCCTCTAATTTTTTTTTGAGATTTTTTCAGTTACTGTATTTTTTACACAAGTGTGGAATGCTTTCGTTAGAAAAAAATTTGATGCTAGACATAAAATTGAAAATAAAAAATATATAATATACGTATATTAAGGCCCGGTATATTCTACGTTAGCATATTATGTGACTTTAAACTGATAAAAAAAAAAAAAAAAAAAACGATCCAATAAACAAGCGTCCTTTTCACTCATTATAAAGTCGGTATGCTAACTCAATGTAGAAGATACCGGCTAAGAGAACGAATGATGAAAAACTGACCTTCAGTTTCACCCTCGTTTCAGAGATAGTTTTTAAGTACACACGCAGCATGTGTCAGTGCGAACTTACGGTTGTTTGCTTGTTAACACATACATTTAATAGTATCTTAATTGTCAGTATATCCTTGCAACTTATATTAAAGATAATATACAAAACATAACTCAATAATGGTTCACTTTCCTAATGTCACCCCTTTTTCAAGGAAGGTTGGCAAAAGTTGCAGGGTATATGTTCAATTGAGGTTTAGATTTTTATTTGTAAGTATACATTCAACATTTATAAGCACGAACTTACACGTGTCTGTTTTTGGGCATGCATTTGATATGAGTTTTGAATGTTAAAACATCTTTGCAATTTAGATTATAGATTATATAAAAGGCAACCATAATAATCCATACTTTTTGGGGCTTTGTTCTTGTTCATCTGTTTTTCATGCAGAATATTAATCTGTATTTTTTTGTATGGCAACAAATCGATGAAATGTGAATCAACTTTAAGATTTTTTTGTTCGATGCATTAATTTCTACTTATGAATGGATTGGAGTTGAAAAATTTTAATTACCCATGTTTTGTACACAAAAAAATCGAGCTTCAGAAAAAAATCGATTTGTTTTTTTAAATAATTAATTTGAAGATTCCCGACCTTCATGTTTTTAAAACAGGAGTCCATTTTGTATTCAACATACTCTTTATCGAAACTCTAAAAACTAAGTTGCAAATGTAAATGAACAATTAAGATTCATAATTACTGCACACCCACAGACAGACACGTTAAGGTTCATGTTTACTCTTGCTTCGTGTGTACCTACTTACAAAATAAACACCAAAACCACAAATTAATCTACACCCCACAATTGTAGCCACTTTTTCCTGAAAAAGAGATCACATTGACTGTATACCAAGTTTTTGTAATATGAGTGGTCAGCATCCGACCAAATTTTAAGTCATAGAAACAACCATTAAAAAAACAGTAAATATGTAGATTCAAATTTACAATTTTATCTCAGCGTTCAAACGTCACATGTCTAAGGTCATTAAAACCAATAACTAAATAATATTTGTTTACCTTTTAGATTTTTTTCCCATGTGGAGATCATTCGAGCCAAATATTTCAACGATTTGAAAATTAAAAGAATATGAATGATACGTATTTATGTAAATTGAATTAAAGAAAAAAACAACTGAAAATTGGATCTAATCGTTTTCGGTGCTCAATAAATACCGCCATTATTTACCTGACAGTAAAAGGGTTGAATATTTTTTTTCGATAATTGAAAGTTTAGACCACTAATAAAGGTGAACGTTTATTCCTCTATTCAGAGACATTTTGGGAACCCTAATTATTGCTTGAGCTTCGGGCTATAACAATTATTATGTGTGAGACTACATAACTTGAAACTTCAAACACATTTGGATGTTTTTTTACGTTGTGGTCACACTGTTTGACCGCTATTCATAAAAAATATCAATAGAACAAAAGGTTTCAAATTGTTTGAATCGTTTGGTTTCTGAACAGAAGATGTCAAAATTTGAAAAAAAAACGTTGGATTTAGCTATTAATAAACCCAGATTATAATAATCGGATGAATTAAAATATAACAAAATTTCGTTAAATTAACTTTATGGGTTTATTTTATACACAATCAGTTTCAGAAGAAGCGGTAGGTACCTCTCGAAAATGGCTGTGTACAAATAAACAAACTCAAAAAGTGAGTGTAAAAAAATGAATTTTATTGAAATAAAAAAAAACCTTTCATACAGTTATTGCTGAAAATCTTTATAAATATTTTTTGGTTGATTTGCTATAGAAAGCGCCTATTACCTACTAACTTAGCAAGACCTTGTTTCTGGTAGACTTTTTGATAGCTGGTCTTTTGTAAATTAAAAAAAAAAAATTTTGAGTCCATAGCATAAACCACTAGACAACAGACCGGTGCCGAGAAGTAAGCAAACAACAAAACATAAAATTATCTGCGATTTGTATGCAACTTCGATAAAACGTTGAGGAATCCGCTCTTCTGTACACTACGGTGCGTAAAATCCATGTTTTCATTCTATGCTAAAGTTCTAACCATCGTATCCGGCCGATGGCTCAGTTGGTAGAGTGCTGGCATTCCATGCCGTGAGCTCGGGTTCGAATCCCACCGAGGGTGTCAAAAATGATTTCCCGTTTCGGTGTTTATTTCAAACCCCAAAATAAAAAACCGGCAAGGCTTACTCAGCCTTTACAAGAAATGAGTACCAGCCCTATCGGGTGCTGGGAAACCCCCACTTCAACTGAAGTGGTTGGCGTAAGGCCGGCCCCCTTACCTGTAAAAATAAATAGGTTCAACTCGCCACATGCGACCCCTTCGGGGCAAGAAGTTACACTATATGTGTAGCTTAGTTGCGTTGCGTATTTCTTATTTGAAATCATAAATGTTTAACAGATGTTTGACTTTATCCTTAAAAACTACGTTTTATTTTGTTTATTCCCTTGTTTATCTGTTAAAACACAAAAACAAGTGTAAGCCATCATTTCGTTTCCAGAAAATTAATGATCTAAGTCATGCACTAAGACATATGGTTGATGAGCTAATTTTTCAGTCAGTTTAAATGAAATTACGAGCTTTTAGCTTGCTCGGTCAGTGAGATATTTTGAGGGTGGTACCTTTAAGGGTTGCCCTCGGGGTGGGATGCTTCGAAAGGTCTTGAATAATGATGGGCAGCCCTTAAACGCTGGGTGCTAGACCTACGCTTAGCATAAAGGAAAAAAAATCTTCATAGAAATACGTACATGAAGTCTTGAATGCATTATAATCTTGTCCTGAACTGCTTTAGTGTTTTAACACGAATGAAAATTATGACATAAAATTTGAAAGACTGCAAAAATCCCATATTTCTTAACAAATACTATGAATACAAGAGCCCAACTCCTAATCTCCAACGAAAGTCAAAAGTCGGTTTATTTAGCCACATAATCTGAGAATGGCGGTACACAATGGCATATTGTTATCGACTTTGATGTATGGAAGTGAAGCATGGACAGTGAATGATAGCGAAATGAGTAAAGTATGTACGGTGGAAATGAAGCATTTGAGAAGTATGACAGGAAAAACTTTGAGAGATAGAGTTAGGAATAAATGGGTAAAAAAAGAATGTTATTTGAAAGAGGATGTGAAAGTTAAAGTACAAAAGAATGTGATGAGATGGTTTGGGCATGTGGAAAGAATGAATGATGATAGACTGACAAAGTATATATATATATATATATATCAGGCTTATTTATTTTTAATTGCACATGATAAGAGAGCGCCGTTTTTGTGTGTGTCACACCTCAAGGGCCCTCTCCGATCACGGATAAGACTTTTTGAAAAGGTGCGTCTTGAGAGCTCCGCGAAATATGCCCATAGATTTGGAGTTCTTCACTCCGGGTGGCAGTCTGTTCCACTCCACCGGACCCGAAACACAGAAAGCACGGTCTCCAAAATTTGTACGGATCTGACGGTGCGGCTGAACCAAATTGATCGCACCATCGCCCGCAGATCTGAGTGTCTGCCTCCTCACACCCATCTCAACAGGCGAAATCATGTCAGTCAGATAAGGTGGAGCCACGCCATTGATGGCTTTACGCCATTGATGGCATTGATGCCATTGATTGACGCCATTGATTGACGCCATTGATGGCATTGATGGCTTTAAAGTATGTATACAACGAAAGTGTGAAAGGAAAAAGAGGGAAGGGACGACCGAGAAAAGTATGGAGTGATCAGATTGAGGAGATTGTGAAAGAATGGGATATACAAAGTGAGCGTAAAAGAAGAAAATGCATGAAAAAGGTGATGGATATGAAGGAATTGAAAGAGGTATGTCAGGATAGGAAAAAATGGAGGCAACTCTGCAGAGGCTCTGGCCACCCCTAGCGGAATGGCGACAGAGTTACAGTTACAGTTATAATGAGAAAAGAAATAAATTGGCTCCAACATTTCATCATACCGAGAAGAATTGAGGGACGATGGATTCCTGTCGAAGGATAACACGGTTTACGAACGTTAGACAGTAGTTTTTCAGTAACACAATATTCTTCTTACATGCAGCAGTATAGAAGATATAAATTGTTATGATGATCGACAATCTTCACTGATGGATAAGAAGAAGAACAAGAAAAAGCTTTTGAATATCAATCGGCAATACCTGGAGAAGTAAAATGATAAGAATTTAGGCGGTTGTTAATGAAATAAACGTACCTACCCTATTTTTCGTATGAAAAGCTTATTTTTTGTGTCCCAATTGTACATTATCGATAGGTCCCGCGTCCCTACATGCAACTCGTTCGGGGATAACGCGGGCAAAAAGTTACACCATATGTGTAGTTTAGTTGCGATTGCTGAATTTTATAAAACAAAACTTTTCATGTTTTAAAAATGTTACCATTGATTTCAAATCATGTCACAATACCGACGTAGGTTTTTTTAATAATTAACACGAGTGTAAGAAGTTACTTAAAAACTACGTGTTGGCAATAAAGAGCTTCTCATGCCCTCGGACATTCTTTGTCTCCTTGAATATATTTCAATAATTTAGTAAAGAAACATTATACAACTTTTATTTTGTTTCTTAGATTGAAGAAATTAAGCTTGTAGCAACTGGAATTTATCAATTAACTTTCAGTTATTTATTGGATATTTTAACAAAAATGTATGAGATCTTTTTATATGAAAATAAAATAACGTCTTCAAGTTTGACGAAGTCTTTTAAACAAATTTTACACAAAAGTAATGACTTTTTACCAGTTGTATTTACAAAAAAAAAACGGAAGAAACGGTAGGTAACACAAAAAAACGAAAACGAAATGCCAAAATATATTATTTCATACAGGCAAACGTATTTTGTTTAATAACTGATTTATCGTAATGTTTCTATAATCTAGAATTTAAGTTGCAAGGATATATTCATTTAAAGCTCTCAGATGTATGCCCACAAACCAACAAGTGTAGTTCGCGCTTACAAATGCTGAATGTGTACTTACAAATAAAATCCAAACCTCAAATGAACATAAGCCCCATAACTTTTGCCGACCTTCCCTGAAACAGGGGTGACATTGGCAAAGTGAACCATTTTTTACAGTATGGGTGGTCAGCCTCATACCAACCTATAAGTCAAGGAATATTTGTGTTAATGTTTGATTTGAAAAATACATAAAAATACATCATAGTCAAACTGGAGATAGAAATGTTGCACTAGAAAAAGTGGAGCAAATATAACTTAACAACATATTTTTTAATTCGTGATGATAAAGTCTTCTTTTCAACTAGTATCCATTTATTCCTAGACCGTAGCCTTAATCTTTTGTTACACTACCAAAACTTTTTTTTTGGTAATGAAACTATAAAGTACATTTTATATCCAAGAAAATAAACTCTTATAAACAAATACTAAGCTCAATTAGTTTAACTTTCCGATATCTCTTATTTTTAACGCTTCTTCAATTCCGATAAAGACGAAACCCCAAAGCTAGTTTATGTAAATTTATCCCTAGAAAATAACATAAGATAAGCGACAATTATGTTTTTTTATGGAACAACGCAGGTGCCCGAATATACTATAGCTTATAGTATGCGTATTTTATACTTTAGTTTAGCTTTTTTTTAACTTTACTATACCACATTGCCGGGAGCCATCCCAAAACTTGTTTTTTAATGTTACACTTGCAGGCGTAAGGAACCATCGATGAACGGTAGGGGCAAGTGGTGTACCTCTGGACGCTGTGTACCTTTGGACACCATCATATCTCTGGAAATACAGAAGATTAAAAATCCTCACTTAAACGGGGATATTACATTTTTGATAGCTCTCAATATTATTGTGTCTAACTTGTCATCACCTACAACACGTGCCCGTTTTTTACAATTCAAGTTTTCAACAACAAAAAGTAAATTTTTATGCATTTTTTAAACAGTTTTCATGGTGTGATTATGAAATATTTTAGTCGAATGATAATACCACTGTAGGGTTTAGGGAGTGCTTAAAACGATAGAGCATTCATTTGCCTTATTTTGAACCTCAAAATTAAATGTCAGTTGATGTTTTAATTAAAATCATTTGTGTACCTCTGGACACATTTTTGCGTGTACCTATGGACGTCCAAAGGTAAGGCAAGTTATTGAAAAAGCCAAATAATCCAGAGTTTTCATTTTAACTTTGCATCCTCACACTTTTCATAAAATGCAGCCCTTGGATAAAGGCGTTTTTGGATCAGATTCATTCGATTCCGAAGAGATGTATGAGTTATACATGGAAAATAAAAAATATTTTTAATATTATTTGTTGTTATAACGTCGGTTCTTACAATATATATTACGTGTTTTTAATAACCGCTATCAAGTTTTTGTTGTTGTCATTTTTATAATAATAAGTTTGTGAAATTTTATCACTAATAAAATATAAAATAATACTATTTTTAATCATTTTTAAACTATTTAAATTTTTGATGTCCAGAGGTACACATGCTGTCCCAAGGTACACTTACCCCTGTCCACAGGTACACACCCATAGGTGTACCTCTGGACAAAAATGTGATTTTTGGGGAAAAGGTCGTAACACAAAATAGGTCAATATTATACAAAACTAAAAATAAGTTGTTTATGCACAATTAGACAATGAATACATAACATAAACAATCTTCTCTCTACCTTTCTTAACTTGCGAGAAAAAAAATATTAAGTCGAAAAAAAAAGAGCTTGTCCATAGGTACACCACTTGCCCCTATGGTTAATTTATTTATTTATTTAAAAACAAATTCATTTTGATCCTCAGAAATACACTAGGTGCCACAAATAAAACAGTGTCCAATTTTTTTTTTTTTTGACAGCGTATATAACTCAAAACGCCATTTTTCGAGTAAAGAAACGCTATATCTCGGGATTTGAAGGTAGCGCACAAAAAAAAATTCAATGTTCAAAGGTGCTCTTCTCTTTGTTAAAACAATAATCTATGTCCACTGAATACCGGTCACTAAAGTTTCTGTCAGCCTTACAGTAAGAGAGTCTTACTTGAAAAATTAGCGTTTTCTATAGTGACGACCAAGCTTGATATGGATTTTTGAGGTGTGGTTATTACAATAACAGCGATCACTTAATAAAGCATCTTAATAGAGCTCTGAAAGTTAAAATATGAGTGCGCATCTGAGATTGTAGACATTATTATTTTTTAGTAAATAGGTACTTTGACACACTTCATGGGTATCTATTAACATTTTGTACATGTTTTAAAATTTATACATACTTGTTAAGCAAAGATGGCGTGATCTTAACGTTTTTTTTTCATTACTAAAACTGCTGGTTTCAAACCCCTGATGTATTATTTTAACCCTTTGACTCCATCACGCCCAATTTTAGAATAAAGGGACGGCCGTGCATTTTTTTCGATAAACTTCTAATATCATTTGTCTGGTCAATTAATATATTTTTTGTTGGGTTTGTTAATAATTTTAGGAATGGTATTCCTTTGTATGCAGTAGGTGTTTTAATCATTTTACAAGCGGCACATTTTAACCCATTAATCGATTATTCAACTGACCGGAAAATTGCTATTGGTTAAGGGATGGTTTCATTATTTTAGAAGTTGTATTAAAACTTGCACCTTTCGATGAAACGCAGTAATAACCTACAGTCCTTACTAGGACCTTACTTGCGAGTACTTGCGTTCCATGCCAAAGAGCTAGGGTTCGATCTCCACCAAGGCTATCAGAATTGATATACCGTTCGGGCTTTTATTTCAAATATGAAAAACAAATACAGCCACGGCTTACTCAGCTTTCACAAGAAATGACAACCAGCTCCCTGAGCAGTTGGGAAACCCCCACTATAAGTGAAAGCTGCCCCCTTTACCTGTCAAAATATATAAGTTCTTCCCGCACATCAACGTGGTAAGAGATTGCATGATATGCGCAGCTTAGCTGTGCTTGCGTTTTTTGCGTTAAAGCTTTCATATTTTATGTGGTGGTTTTCGAGATTCAAATAATGGTAGGTTTCTTCAAATTTACTGATATTATTGGCTGGCAGCAATTATAAAAAGATCTTTCAGATCTTAAAAATTATCGACAACAATTTCATGAAACAAGTATTTGTATTAATCCACACACAGTAAGCGAATATCGAAAACACACTCACATTTTTATTGAGTATAAACAAAACATAATTGTTTATTTGATGAGCATTTTTCCTGATGAAGAAATAAAAGGATAATTGCGAAACTGATAATGTCTTACTCGACAGACCAAGATCTGATAAATTAAAATAAATATATGATGAAATTGAAAGAAATATAAAATACAGAATAAGCTGTTTTGTTTGGAGATTACGTTAATAAGTTTGCACTCAAAGGCTGATGGCTACACCGGCTTAAGGTACCACGGCACAGCAAAAATTATTGTGAAATGTCAAAATCATAATCTCCTAAAGGCAGTGCCTTGTTGTGCCAGCCATATCGGCCACTTGGTGGTTGTTTTGTCTTATGTCTATCAGAGGTAATTTCACATGAGCAACGTTTATGTGTGCATTGGACTATTGTGGCTTATGAAAACTGGAAATTTATTAAAAAAATGTTTCAAACAACTCTCACATTATCGTGTTGTACGTTTTTTTCTTAGCTCAGATTGTGTAAAATGTGATTTTTGAGACAATTCCATTGAAAGGTCATCTTTGAATAAAATGGTAGATAAGCCAAACAAGGACTGGGGAGATAATATGTCTCTGTTGGTTGGCATTTTCCTAAGATGCGACATCTATGATCCATTTCAAATCCTGAAAGTATTAACTATGATGTTCTTGGGCAACCTTTCGTTCGTCTTCTTAAGATTTATTCTTCCAACATATTGCTGATAAATGTGCTATGTCTAATTAAGTATCCTATAACTTTGGTTTTACTCTTCAAAACGTGACTGATTGGCTCTTTCCTTTCTTCTCCTATCAAACCTTTCAACGGACTTCTTTTAAACACATGATGTTTGGTCATCATCTTCCAAATTCATATCTCAAATGCTTTTAAGCGGTCTTTTTCGCATTTACAGATGGTTTCGCAATCATACAACTAAATGCTTAAAAAAAAATCATGTTTTCTACCATTACCATTTTTCAATGTGTAGGTATTAGTTAGAAGGTTGATATTGTTCATACATGTTTGCTTTGCTAGCGTTATCCTCTTTTCATTGAACAATATTATATATCAACAAAAACAAGGGGCACTTTCAATAAAAAGTCAGCAGAACTAGAAAGTAGTCCGATGTTTAAGTACAGTGCAGAAATCCATATGACGATCATAAAAAGTTGTTGTACCTACTTTAGACAAAGTACGAAAAACGAAAATTATCGCCTACTCTATTTTGTTTGAGGGAGAAAGCCTCAAGGACGCCAAAGAACATCATCAAAACTGTACATGCGGCATGTTTACAGAACGTAAGGAACAATTGATCCCAAAAAAATGGTGACCAGCCAACTAGCCACCCGGGAGGAGAAGAAGAGTGCAATGGTACGGGCTTGATGAAGGGATGAAGATGGGAAGGATGCGGCTCAGCTTTTACTAGTTGCAAACTGGACATCAGCCTCGGCGGACAGGTGGAGTTAGAGTTTGAAAGAGATCCAGGCTCGAATTGGATTGTAGTTCTATTAAAGAAAAAAGGCAAAGATTATATCGCCAAATATGAATATATTTCGTACAATTTCATGTGCATCGTTGCACCTTAATCTTCGCAAATCAGCACATGCAAATAAGCCAGACTCACTTCTGATCTCAAGCTGCGATCTCATTGTAATCAACTTCATACTTTATTGAATACATTTCAATACACAAAATAAATAATACCGCTCAACAAGGTTCACACAGCGGTAGTCTATTGACTCGGCATGCATGAAAATACCCCGGCGGTGATTTATCTAATTCCACATATTTTATTTCGACAAACATTTTGATTGCAAAACATTTTTTATGTTTATTGTTTTGACTGCTTTAGCTTTGTCCGCTCAGGATAAGTGCAATGGAGCCTTTTTTATTTACATATGAGGTGATTTGGCTTACATCAATGTTGTGTAAAAAAGAACATAATTTTCAACGAACTATTATTTTATTTTCATATTTTCTGGTATGCTTGACAGGTCAGTTGGCAGAATGCTTGCGTTCTTTTATAGTTCGATCCCAACACAGCGTGTCAGCGATGATTTCCCGCTATGGTATTTTATTTCAAACTCAAACTGGCAGTATTTACTGATCTTTCAGAAGAAATGAGAACCTTTAACCTGCCCCCTCAGGAGCAGAAAAACCCTCCATCAACAGAAGTGGTTGGCTGTAGGGATCTAAATCTAAATCTAAATCTAAGCTGCAAAGATATGTATCATTTGAGATTCATATTAAATGCATTCCCACAAGCAGACATGCATAATTTCGCGCTTACACATGCTGCATGTGGACCTACAATATAAAAACCCAAATCTCAAATGAACATAAGCCCTGCAACTCTTGCCGACCTTCCCTGAAGCAGGGGTGACATTGGCAAAGTGAACCATTTTTTACAGTATGGGTGGTCAGCCGCATACCAACCTATCAATCAAGGAGTACATGCAATTGATACAATCAAATATATAAAACAAATAAATTCTAAGCAATTAAACAGTAAAAAATTAAAAAGCTACAACACATATTTTTTAAATTTAAAAGCCTTAGCTTTAACCGCCAGCATTACAGATCAACTGCCATTTCTTTCGATCCTTGCATACTTCTTTCATTTCATCCAGAGCCATAACCTTTTTCATACAAGCTCTCCTTTTATTATGACTCTGGATATCCCATTCATTCGCTATTTCGAAAATTTGGTCCATCCATACCTTTCTCGGTCTTCCTCTTCCACGACATCCATCAATTCTCGCAGCATATACTTTCTTCGTCAGTCTTTCCTCATTCATTCTCTCCAAATGTCCAAACCATCTAAGCATACTTCTTTTAATCTTTACTTTCACACTTTCTCTTACACCACATTCCTCTCTAACAAAATCATTCCTTACCCTATCACTCCGTCTTTTCCCAATCATACTTCTTAAGTAGTCCATTTCTACTGTATGGACTTTACTAATCTCACTTTCACTCACCGTCCAGGCTTCACTTCCATATATCAGAGTGGGCACTAGTATACCACCGTGCACCGCCAGTCGAACATTTTTTGAAAGATTCTGGTTCTTGGCGATGCTAGCGGTAGCACCCAGTACGCACCTGCCTTTCATTATTCTTCTTTCAAATTCACCGATCATTCTTCCATCTTTTTCAAACTTACTTCCCAGGTATACAAACTCATTTACGACATCAACATTCATTCCATTAATTTTAAATTCATAATTCATATTTTCATCATCTCTTTCAAAAATCAATACTTTCGTCTTACTTGCATTCAACTTCAAATGGTTACCTAACAAAGCTTCATTCAATCTAGAGAGCATTGGTTGCAATTCTACTGCAGAATCAGATACAAGAACTGCATCATCTGCATACAGTAGAACACTCACTTTGCTCTCTCCTATCATCAATCCACAATCATTAAGTCTAGCATCTCTGACACACTTGTTCATGACTATGTTAAATAGCCAAGGACTCATCACACATCCTTGCCTCACACCCTTATAAACTTCAAACCATTCACTATACTCACCATCAATACGAACACATGCCTTACTATTTTCATAGTTTGCATGCACCGCACCTAGGAGAGCCCCATTCACTCCGTATGCTTTCAAAACATCCCATAACATACCTCTGTCCACTGAGTCAAAAGCCTTTTCCAGATCTACAAAGGCCGTGAACAGCTTCCGCCTCACCGACAATTGTTTTTCAACAAGTTGTCGTAGAGTAAAAATCTGATCAACACAGCCTCTACCGGCCATAAAGCCGGACTGTACATCGGAAATCCTTTCACTAGTTGTCAGAATCACTTTTTTTATAATCACCTTACAGAAGACTTTTCCTGGTATACTGAGTAGACTGATTGGTCTGAAGTTCTGACAGTCTTTTTTGTCCCCTTTACCTTTCTAAATGGGAACAATGACTGCCTTCCTCCAATCCATCGGTACTACTCCTGCATTCACACAAAGCTTACATAATTCGTACATCCAATCTATCAAGCATTCACCTCCTGCTTTTAACATTTCACCATTTATACCATCAAACCCAGCAGACTTCCCATTCTTCAGACGTGAAATAGACACTTTCATTTCTTCTTTCAAAATATTCAATTCATTTTCTTCATCTATCTGTTCATAAATTCTTCTTTCACCCTGACCAAAAATTTCTTGAAAATAGTTCTTCCATCTCTTGCATACTTCTTCATTCTCCCATACCATCTCACCGGCAGCACTTTTGACTCCCGGAGTGGTCAATGCAGAAGATTTATTTCTATCCGCATTGATCCACCTCCAAAATTCCTTCTTACTGTCGGTGTAACTTCTGTTAATCCTTTCATCAATCTTTCTTTGTTCATTCATCTTGCTTTCATAAATTATAGTCTTCGCCATTCTCTTAGCTATCTTATATTCGTCTTCTAGCTTTCTATCATTTCTATCATTCAGCCAATTTTCATAACACTTTTTCTTAACTTTCACAGCTTCTTTCACTCTATCATTCCACCAGGCATCTCCTTTCAATCTTCCACCTTTCGTTACCCCACATACTTTTTTAGCGCATTCAGTCATTCCTTCTTTCAGATCTTTCCACATACTTTCAATATCTTTTCCACACACGTTCTTCTCAAGTTCATTCACACTTAAAATTTTGTGGAGCTCTGATACATACTTCTCTTTCACATTTTCTTCATTCAGCCTTTCTACTTTTATTCTAGGCATTCTTACTTGCTTCTTACGTATAGATAAAATAATACATTAATTAATTATTCTTTTATCTATGGCTGTAGGCCTGTTTGTACCTGTGAAAATAAATAGGTTCAACACGCCACATGCAACCCCTTCGGAGGTAAGACAGAACAAAATTCCTCTATATGTACAATTTAGTTACTTAAGACTTGATTTTTTAATTAATATATTTCAGCAAAAATAACTTATTATAGTTCAAAAGTTAATAAGTCTATTTTTATGCAGTTACTGTAAAAACAAAGCAAGACTAAAATTACATTCATAGGATAAGTTAGTCTAGACACTCAAGAGCAGGTGTACGCGAAGGAAAAATAAAAAAGCTGAGATTTTTGATCGATATTTTGACCGCAACGCTTCGCCTCCAAATATTTGTATCCCTCACCACCTCTTCACCTATTTAGATCGTCAAATATCACTTTGTTTTATTTCTTTTCAACACCATGGATGTACCTATATAATAACTTGAAATATTTCGGTAGAAATAAAATTAAAATAAACAGTCGGATGATTTCGTCAAAAATATTAAGTGCAATGTTTGCCTGCCGAGAAAAAAATAGATTAAATTTTTTCTATAATAATTATTTAAGGAATCCTATACTTTTTACTAGAAAATATGCTTTAATTAACCAACTTTTAAAAAGTTGGTTGATTGAAGCATATCTTTCTTTTTCAATAAGCGAGAACAATGTTCGATCTGAGAATAATCTATTATAATCTACGTTATGATATATTACATTTAATATTTATAGGAGATGCATGCTCACAACCAGACACATATAAGTTCACGCTTAATCATTCCGTATTTGAGCTTCATAAAAGAAAAGCAACACACAATCCTAAATTGTAAATTAACATAATATGTCCTGCAACTCTTGCCGATCTTTACTGAAACAGGGGTGACATTGGCCAAGTAAGCTAATTTTTAGTGCATCGGAGGTCAGCGTCATATCAACAAATAAGTCAAGGAATTTGTCAAGTAAAATGAGGGTATCTTAAATATTTTCTTTTTATACACCTTCGGGAACAACACGGTAAGAAGTTTCATTATATGAACAGCTTAGTTGCGTTGCGTTATAAGAAGCAAAACAAATTTTAAATAACTTAAAAAAAACCCATACATTATTCAGGCAATATGTCAATATGTTTACAATAAACATGATCAGAAAATAACCAAACAGCAGGTGATGTCGGCCAACAATTTTCAAATCAAGATCAATAATTTTATAATACCCCGAGCGGCCGCGGACCCCACAAACGGTCCAATCTGCCTTTTTACTTCCCGATCTTCTTTTTTGCTCCCAGATATCACAATGACCGGCATTCCTACCAGCATTCCTCTCATATACAAGTAGCCATACATTTATTAGCCCTGTATACTGTATACACATTTACGTTTTAACTCTACTATGGCGTTTAACCAAAAATGAAAATTGCTGTTTACAAAACTTCCTTCAAAGGAAAGCCAAGTTTCTATATATTGAACAATAAAGGTTAGCACCTTCGAACCGATTGTGGACTAACAAAATAACAACACAATATCAAATAAACATAAGCCCTGCCACTCTTGCCGACCTTCCCTGAAACAGGGGTGAAATTGGCGAAGTGATTTTTTTTACAGTATGGGTGTTCAGCCTAATACCAACCTATAAGTCAAGGAACTCATAACATAAAGAATCACAAGAGAAAGATATTTTGTTTCTACCAAACCTTTGTCGATTGATTGATTGTGCGTACTGATCTCCCTGTCTCACCAATATATAAAGCCTCACAGTCATTACATTTAATTTTATACACTCCACCCAAAAATATTCGAGCAAAAAATAAATAAATAAGTGAATTAAAACTTTGTTTCCATTTGAATTTTTTAAATAATTATCGATAAATGTTTAAATTTTTCACTCGTACAGAAAAATTACATCCGTTATACAGCGCCTCTAGAGGCGTTTTAGTTTTCTTACAATTTTTGGTACAAGAGGGAACAAAGCACCCTGGCATGGCATTCTTAGCATTTAGTAAATTAGTATTTCGAACAAGCTTTACAGGACAAAATGCAGTCTTGCCGAACGCACTGAGTTTTATTTTGTTTACACTGATACCTTGGTACTCGTAAGCTTTAAAATAAGAACATTTTTTTAAATCTCGAGCTATATTTAGCTGCGATTACACTAAAAGTGTTTAGTACCTCTATAAATGTGTCTCTATTTAGTTCAGTCTATGCACAACCCTTTTATCTCTTCTGCATGTATAACCCTTTTCAATTATTGACTAAAATCCTTTGAAATTGGAGCTGTAAAAGTGATTTGAAAAACTCATTAACCGTGACTACAAATCTTATAGGAAAGCAACTAAGCCGCACATATAGTGCAACTTCTGACTGCGTTTTCCACGAAGGAGTAACATTTGGCATCTAAAATCTTTATATTTTTACATGTCAGGGAGCTAGCCTTACTTACACCAACACCTTTTATTGAAGTGGATGTTTCCGGGCTCCCAAGGGAGCTGGTTTTTATATTTTGTGAGAAGTGTTAATGACTGTGTTTATTTAAAACCCAAAATAAGAGAAATAATTTCTCATACTCTTGGTGCAGATCGCCTAGTTATGGAAACATTTGGAATGGAGCGCAAGCGTTCTACCAGTTACACTATCTATAATGCTAGAAACTCTATTAAAATATGCGAACACGAAATTAATGAACTTTTAAGTGGTATGAAAAGTTTTTGATTCACGGTAACGTTCGAAAATGAATCAGGTTTGTATACTGAGGTACCCTCGTACTTTGATGGTCGTTTTTTTTAGTTTATTCGAACTTTAGTGATAGCATTGAAACGCATTTTGTGTTTTGATAATGTTCAGCTTGGCAGCGTGTAGTTTAAATGAAATATTTTTTAATCAATGGCTTCTCTTTTAATTGACGTCCCATCGGGATAAAATATTTTGTAGTTTGCTGAAATACTGAGTCAGGCGAATTAGCTTATCTTTTCTCAGCTCAGTTGGTGGAATGCTTGCGTTCCATTTCTGAGGTCTAGGGTTTGATCCCAATTAATGGTTTCGGGAATAAATTTCAATTTAAGTTTTTATTTCAAACTAAGTGTCTTAAAAACATATAAGAGGTAAGTTTCACATACGGTAGTCGATAAGATACGAGATACCAAGATACGTTGAAAATCGGGAGTTCCTGGCATCATAAAAAGAGTGGCAAATCAGAAGTGGCTTCAGGCAGAACATTTTATGAAATAAAAGAACCAATGGTGCATTTTAAAGATAGTGGAGTGGAGAACGTGAGGACAACAAATGAGAGACTTCTACCACGATGGTCAGATGACATAAAAAGGATTACTGGTGACTGGATGCAGAAATCCCAGGGTAAAGATGCCTGGAGAGATATGGGGGAGGTATATATATGTTAAGCAGAGGACGTGGACAACCAACTATATAAAAAAGAAGTAAACAATGTATATTTTCGTCAGAGTGTAGAGCATCATAGATAGGAGTCGATATTGTTCCCATAGTTCGCGTGACAGACCACCATAACGCTATTGGGCTGATTAATATAACCACTGCAACTACCTCAGATTTATTTGCTTGTGAAGCGGCCGCCTTTTAGAACCTAGACCTTTTTGTTTTATAGAATTAGGAGCGTATATTATAGGTGAATTATCATCTACCAAAGAACCAGCACACAAATTATAAAAAGCTGAACACTTCATGTCTATTTAATCGTCAATTTTTTGTACATTTGATCAATAGGCTAAGATTGTAAGCTCTGACAAGGTATGAAAAATGATTGAAACTTAAGCAGTGCTCATCAAATAAACCATCCAGCAATGTATTACAATGAGTCGGGCATGCTTTATAAAAACGTAGGACTCCGAGATTATCCGAAATGTCTTAGATGGTGTCTGCATGGTGGTGATAAGACAAACAAGCACTAAGAGGACGAAGAAATGAGCTACATATGTGTGAATTAAACCTAAAGAAATATGTGCATTTGATTTTCTTTATGTTCTTTCTATTTTTTCTTTGTTATCGAACAATATTTTCTTTTATTTTCAACAAGATAATGCTTTGTTTATCTTTGATGCTTCAGAGCCGATGTTCGCCGATTTTCCCGCTGAAAAACTTGAGCGCAGCATCTGTGTTGTTTTAAATGCAAAAGTTTCAAATCCACTTCCAGCATCAAAGCTCTCATCTCCTTATTAAATAAACATTATGTTATAAGAGCAGCCTGCTGGAGCCCTTGCAGTCTGTAAAGTTTTTTCGATGCCAAAAACACTCATAACTTTTGATGCAATCGTTAGATATATTATGGGAAACGATGTACTACAACATAGACTTCATTCTCTCTAAATACCATCTAATCTAATCTAATCTAATCTAATTTGCAAAGATTAGTTACATTGGAGATTCACATTACATGCATTCTCACAACCAGACATGTACAAGTTTGCGCTTGCACATGCCTCATGTGAGCCTACAACATAAAAACCAAATCTCAAATGGACATACACCCTACAACTCTTGCCGTCCTTTCCTGTAACAGGGGTGACATTGGCAAAGGGAACCATTTTTACAGCATGGGTGGTCAGCCGCATACCAACCTATAAGTCAAGGAACTACTCGAAGTACTCAAAATTCTGTCAGTATCTATATCGTCAAGATTTCTTCTCGTCAAAAAGAAGAAAAGTTTCTACTTTAAAGGCTGTACATTATAAAAATAAATATATTTAAGTAGATACACAATAAGAAAAATGATTTGGAAAATAATCTTTATTAAAAAACGCAGTTTGTTGTATCTGTCACACCTCAAAGGCCCTCTTAAATCACGAATATGGTTGAAAAGAGCACATTTTTAGGTACATATAAGAATTTGTGTTTAATTATAATTCGTTCGAGATTGGTTGAAACGAATGTTCTGGCAAAATCCAGAACGTTGCGATTCTCCATGTTTCGAGAATGATCTTTATTTTTAATATAGAATAGGGATCAAAATGCTCTGGAGCTTGAGAATTTATTTTACCACTGCACTGTGCAAGTGTTAAGTGATTCTTGTGTCCAAACCAAATATGAAATCAATTGTGTAAAATTAATCACCGCAGTTTTAGGTAGAGAGAGCCCGCGTTAAAACTATATTTTCAGAAAAAAACTAAGCTTATTAACAATAATTTCCTATCATAGTGTGTATTCTATGCAAGACAGTGTAGTCTATAGTTATGGGAGGAACTCGAGATGAAAATATATCGGAGATTGGGAATAGTTCCTATATTGTCTGACGGGGAAGGGAAAATCTTGTCGAATAATTGATGGAATTTAAAAGTTCCCCGAGCTTGGAAAACTTTAGCGTTCTTATTGTAATTTTAGCACATTATTAAATACTTTACAAGTTTCTGTTGAATGCTTGTAAATATTTTCTAGTAAAACATGGAAAACTAATTACAAATTTCAGGGAAAAAAAGCTTTCCTTTTTGTTTTCCAAAAAAAAAATTAACTGCAAGTTTTTTCTGATAACCATAAATCTTTTTGCGCTACCACTTGAGCTTTATAAAATATATCAGGTATAGTGTATACAGTAAACAGATTGGAAAAAAACTATTCTACACGAGTAGCACATCAAAAACCGTTCGTGCTACAAAAAGGGTAATTAAAAGGGCTTCGTATGCACACAAGCGGTGGACTGTGGTCATTGTCCGCCTACCACTGGTCAGCTGAGGGCGGGGGCGGACCACAGTAGGCTGGAATACGTGTGCACGTACAAACAATGCAGACATAAATAAGGGCAGCGTGTGGAACAGTCGACAGTGGCGACTCACATAATTATGTGGGTGAGAATAATATTAAAAGCGTTCAGAATAGGGCTTTGCCCATTGGGAAAAAAAATGTATTTTTATAATCTTAATTTGACAGATATTTGCATTCAAGATTCAAATAAAATGTATGCCCACAAGCGGACACAAAGATTGCGCTTACACATGCCGCATGTGAGCTTACAATATAAAAACCCAAATTTCAAATGAAAACATGTCAACATATAAAATGAAAAGGACCGATTGTAGTTTAGGGGTTAACGCTGCGTACGTCGCTCATGTTGACTCGCGTATTTGAGATAAATCAACACTGGTAGGATGTTTGTCCCCTTGACCGTGATTTTTACCCCTGTTATAACAGTGACGTCATCGAGTAATTATTTTATCAATATCACAAGCCGAAATACAACTTTTTTCGTGAACCTAGAAATAGAATAGATCAAGAGTTCTAAACCAAGAAAAATAAGCCCTTGTTTAATGAAAACATCTTAAAGCAGCATTTCCTGTTTCGGTCTTAATATTTCAAACCCAAAATGAAATACCGACAAGGTTTACTCAGCTAATCTAATATAATCTAATCTGAGTTGCAGAGATATGTTACATTGGAGATTCACATTACATGCATTCTCACAACCAGACACGTACAAGTTTTTGTGCGCTTGCACATGACTCACGTGAATCTACAACATAAAAATCAAATCTTAAATGGACATACACCCTGCAACTCTTGCCATCCTTCCCTGTAACAGGGGTGACATTGGCAAAGTGAACCATTTTTACAGCATGGGTGGTCAGCCGCATACCAACCTATAAGTCAAGGAACAGCCTTCACAAGAAATTAGTACAAGCCCTCTCGAGAGCGGGGAAGTGATTGGCATGAGGCCTGCAGCTTACCTGTAAAAATAAATAGGTTCACTCTCCACATACGACCTCCTCGGGAATATCGCGGCAAGAAGTAACACTAAATGTGTAGTATAGTTGCGTTTTATTGTTATTATTTTTAAACAAGCCCTGTAGCAATACTCGGAACTCTATAAGTACGTAAATATCCTTCCGAGTTACTTTGGCTTGCATCATCACAAACATTCCTCACTCCCAGATTGAATAAATACCAGGCAAAAAATTAAACCATTGAAAAATATTCATACTTAATTATATGCTGTTTTTACAGATGAAATTGTCACTCCCACGACTGCATAAAATTATTTTTATTTACATTGAACTGTACCCCGAGTATAAAACATCTCACCTCGATTGCGTGAATAAAAAAATATATGAAAACTAAATCACTCCCCAGGAGTGCCGTCGCATGTTCCATACATTTTTGATTTACTCAATTGAGGTGAGTTTACGCGACGTTTTATACTTGGTGCACTGAATAACGATAAAGCAATACGGAGATAAATAATTATCGACCCATCCTTAAAACTTAGTAATTTTTATGTGTCTGGATTTAAAAAATACATCAAGAAGATAAAAGGAGTACAGTTTTTTTGGGACTTTTAAGGAAAAACTGTGCTTTAGTTTAGATGTTTGTCTTTAGCACTTCCTTTAAATTAGTTCACTTACTGTGAGAAGTTAGACCCAATTAAATCTTTTATCCACGATTTCTCAAATCTGTGAATTAACAATCATTCAGTTTAAAGCATGAATTACCTTTAAAGTGGGGATTTCTATGCTACTAAAGAAAACTATACAATCACATTATCTTAACTCCTCTTCGCAGTACTTACTTACATACTTTTAATGTGTTTTTCAACTTTTTCAATATTTTCTTTTAGAAAATAACATAAATTTAGCGTAGTGAATTTTTTAATATAAGAAAATTTGATATCTTTATCTAAATCTAAATCTAAGCTGCAAGGATGTGTATCATTTGAGATTCATATTGAATGCATTCCCACAAGCAGACACGCATAATTTCGCGCTCACACATGCCGCATGTGGACCTACAATATAAAAACCCAATTCTCAAATGGACATAAGCCCTGCAACTCTTGCCGACCTTCCCTGAAACAGGGGTGACATTGGCAAAGTGAACTATTTTTTACAGTATGGGTGGTCATATCCGTTTTTCTTATTTTTTTAAAGTATTCTAGGTTATCGCCTTAGATTTTAAACTACATAATTTCAAACGATATTTACGAGTTGAAATGGTTATTTAAGCATACTAGAGAATCAAACAAAACATGTCAATAAAAAATGTTCTTTGTTGGATTTTAGTGTAACAGTAAACACCCAAACATTTCTGACTCTACAAAGATTTTTTCTTGCCTTTACTTTATGATTGGTCCACCTTTAAGGCGGGTGTACCGTTGCTTCATTAATTGTTGTTATTATAAGTTATCCGTTGGTGTGGTCAAACGCAGAATGATATCCACCAGATTCCAATCGCAATTATTGATGACCGAAGCCGTTTTGTTCGAGTAACCCACGCAAAAATATCAACGTTTTTTGTATCATCATCTTTTTGTGGCTGCTGGTCTTCTGGCCTGGAACCACCTGCTTCATCATGTGAGAGAAATAGAGGAGTGTCAAATATTTTAAAAGGCACCGAAAGCACGTAAATTTCTGGCATCATATTCCTTGACTTATAGGTTGGTATGAGGCTGACCACCTATACTGTACAAAATGGTTCACTTTGCTAATGTCACCCCTGTTTCAGGGAAGTTCGGCAAAAGTTGCAGGGCTTATGTTCATTTGATATTGGTTTTTTTAATATTGTAGGTCAACATGCGGCATGTGAGAGCGCGAAATTATGCGTGTCTGCATTTCGGAATGCATTTAATATGAATCTCAAATGATACATATCTTTGCAATTCAGATTTAGATTAGATTTAGATCTAAATGAATGCTCTAGGAGTGAAAACATCACGAAACGTAAATAATCAATTGATAAACATATAAAATTGACCAGTCGTAGTCTATTCGTTATTGGTCCTAGTTTTTTATAAAATAGAAATGGTCCAAAAAATCTCAAAATTAAGTATTTATTAGTCAAAAAAAGCTCTAAACGCATGTAGGTAAATATGTATGTATATTTTTCCTAATTATGAAAACCGACTTCGAATTTCCCCCTATCTTTAAAACAAACTAATTCGAATGTACATATTTTTATGGCTTGACTTATATGTTGGTAAAAAGCAGACCACTCAGTGAAAAATAAATGCTTTGCTTTGCCAATGCTACCTCTGTTTCAGGAGAGGACGGGAAGAGAGAATCTTAAATGTTAATTTATTTTTGTATGTTAGATAATAGATAATAGACATAGGTGCACACACGCGCGTTAAAAAACTTTCAGATTTTTCTTGCTATATTTTATTACAATGTCGGCAACAGTAAAGTACATCTAATGGTTTTTTTTCAAATAAAAAGATATTGTACAAGTTAGAAATTCGCTTAAAAGCTTTCGCAAGCACGCGAATATGGACCTTGCCATACTTTCACTTTCCAAGCAATTTGCATGGAAATCATTTATGTGAATAGGGAAACTTTTTCAATATTGCTAAGTAAATTTAGACATTAACCCAAGAAATGCCTATACTCGTATATCATACGCATACACTTAAAATTTGATACTTTAATTGAAATATTTATACAAAAAGCCCTAATCTAAAAATACCTTGATGATAATGAGAATTGGTTGACTTTTTTTGCTAGTACCGTTTCGTGAAATTTTCACTCCAAGAGCGCCCCAAAAGATTCAGTGAACACATTGGTCTTCAGACGTCTCTTGAAATGACTGCTGTTAGCAATCTCTCAAACCAAAGATAGCAGTCTATTCTATGGCCTTGGAGTCGCCACTGAAAATGCACATTTGGTTGCATTCGTTTCTGACGTCATTTGTGATTCTTCATCTATGAAGAGACATGTCTCCTGATGACATCAGATTTGATTTTGACGAAACATTGGAAACCAGTCTACCCTACATTTCGTATTTCTTTTGTACTGCCAATAATATGGTTATGTTATGATTTTACTTGAGCTCTTTTTAATTAAGCTACAATTGATTTAGTTATCAGAATTTATTTTGCACAATATACGGTTACACAGTACCTACTTCTCTAGCTCTATCGATTTCGCTTTACAATATGCCAAGCGTCTCTGGCCCTCTGCACCATTGCGGTTCATATATATAGGTACGAAAGAGATGATTCTTGCATGTTCTAGATTATTCCACATATTTCTATAATGGATTTTTCGAAACATTTCCAAATTGTTCAACACACACCATCGTGTTTAGGCGCACGTACCTAGATACATGTAGGTACACGCAAACTCATTTTTCGTAACAGTTAGTTGGTTTGAGGCGATGCGATGTGATAATTGTATATTAGGTCAAGGCGTTGATGTCTTTAGATTTGACCAAAAACTTCCACCAACGAGTCTTAAAGATGGCATTGGATAATCGATAAAAGAAATTTGTGAACTGCAGTCTTCTTCACAAATTGATTTTGTAAAGAAAATATTTTGCAAAACCGTAATGTTCCGAGTCTTTTGTTGCAGTAAGTTTTAAGTTAACGAAATAATGCGGCCTTATGAATGTCATTGTGACGACAATGGGTAGGTATCTTGTTCTTTACAAGAAAACGATTTACTTTAACAAAGACTACGCATTACATGTTGTAGAGTTTTCTTGAATAAAACTGACGATTTGCGAAGAATTCAAAATGTAATAGAATATCTCTTCTTTCTCTTTGCAGCCCAATTCGAGTCTTGGCCTCCTTCAATATCGCTTCCAACTTCACCTTTCTATCAATGTCATTTTCTAGTTAATAATCTGCAGAAGTACACCAAGCGTGAAAGTCTCAACGACCGCCGGTAGATCTTACCGTATCTGTTTGAAGATACGACGGAAAAAATATGGTGGTGCCTGAGCAGCTGATCGTTGCTCCATATAAAAGGAATCAGCGGTTGATACGCCGCCATGTTTTGTTCCATCCTATGTATCTTCAAATAAACACGGTAAGATCTAAAGACGGTCTTCGAGATTTCCTACCTAGGAAGGTCTCTTGTAGTCCATGATTGAGGGGATAGTGGACAAACGCCCGGCGACGATAACGTCGGCAGTTCATACAGGATATATTGGCAGATATAATGAGTTTAATGAGTTTAACACTCCGAGTTAAAGGATTTTGAGATTTGACGTCAGTGCTACTCATCAGTACATTAAATAAATCATGAGCTCGTCCCCGATTATAGTCATTGGGCACGTACAACCTGAAACCCTCCAACAGGGGGGCGCTGTCTATTAATCCGTTGATGACCTTATGAGAGTGTCCGATATCAAGTTAGATCATAATTACCTTGGTTGAATATTAAAAAAAAACTGCAATATTATATCGTAATTGCAATCTTAACATCCGCTCACTTCATATTTGAATATCACTTTTCGACGACTTGCAATATGCTGGAATGTATATTTTTTGCATCACAGGTACTTGGCAAAGGAAACGCAAAAGCAGACCAAGACTCATTTGAAGATAAATCAAAAATAAAAGCGGGACCCTTTTCTTTTCTCCTTAATAATATTCCTTTTGTCTGATGCGCACTTAGCATATTGGATGTACGCGGGACCATTTAAATACAATGTGCAAATGTATGGCCGGGTCCCGCTTTGTCATATCAAATGGTGACACCATACGCTCAACAAAAAATTTAAATTTAATTAAAATAAACTTACGCGTTTTGTATACACTTATATCATTTGATTGCAGCTGTTTTTAAGAAATTAAACTAAAACTGTTTTTTTTGTTATCAATAAAATGTTATAGATTTTTTTCAGATGTAACTTTATGTATTTTTCTTTTATAAAAGAATGTAAAAAAAATCATAAAAATTGTGATGTCAAATAATCGGTTTGCTAAGTAGGTAGTATGTTTGTTAAAATAATTCCTAATAGTTTGTTATACCACCGAAAAAAGGAGAAAATTTAAGTCATTCATTTTGCTTACAGGACCTTCTCGTCTCCGTCACAGATTTTGTGCTGAAATGGCGTTTACTGTGTGTGGTATTAACTGCCCTTTTCAAATTTCCAAAATTCCAATCGCAGAGTTGTTACCAGTAGTAACAACAATAAGTAATTTTTAGGGACTATGAGGCGTATTTCAGTTTTTTTCTTGAAATACGAGTATGAAAATAAGGGATCTACCAACTTCATTTAGAATTTAATATTTTTGTAATTAGTGCTTTACTTGAAACAACTTTTTCTTGAAAATTGTGTAAACGCTTGGACACCATGCAGCGCATAAAGAATAACTGAAGAAATCTTATCGAAGCCAGTTAATAAAACAATTGGCGGACAAAAAAAACAACAACAAAATATTCACAAACGAGGGATGTCTGCGACCTTAATTATGTTTCATTGTGTGTCCGTTAATTTATGTCTTTCCGCTTACGTGGTTAAAAATTTAATCTTTAGACTAACGAACGGAATTCAGTTATGAAATTTTATCATGACTTTTTCTCATCATCAATGGTACGTCGGAGTTTTGGCGTCCTTGATCAACTGCAGCCTCTCCCAACGCCTTCCTCCTCCAGTACCATATTCCTACCACGCAGCAGTTCGCCATCTTAATCTGGGTCTTCCCACTGTCCTGCGCCACTTTGTGTCCATCATCACAACCATCTTTTCCAGGTTCCGATAGTTTATTTTCTGGATGTAACCAAGCCAATGCAGACCGCTGGTTTTATTGACTGGATAACATCAACGTCATTGTGAAAAGTTCAAAGTTTTATCTTTTTCACCGTGTCTTAATCTAATCTAAATCTAAGCTGCAAAGATATGCATCATTTGAGATTCATATTAAATGCATTCCCACAAGCAAACACGCAAATTTCGCGCTTACACATGCCGCATGTGGACCTATAATATAAAAAAAACCCAATCTCAAATGAACATAAGCCCTGCAACTCTTGCCGACCTTCCCTGAAGCAGGGGTGACATTGGCAAAGTGAACCATTTTTTACAGTATGGGTGGTCAGCCGCATACCAACCATCAGTCAAGGAATGTGCTCGTATATATAATGCTCGTATATATAATGTGCTCGTATATATAATGGATGTAGTAAATACAAAGCAGAATTTTCTTTTCAAAGAACTGCTTTGGTAAATCAAAGGTGGCAATCGAGATTTTTTTTTTGAAAAAGAGGAAAATATATTGAAACACAGAAAACCATATGTTTTGTGTGTGAGCCGTGTAAGCTGAACGTGGTGAAAATCGGATGTATCGCCGCCATATTGCAAACCGACAATTTCGATAGTTCAATGTATGGGTTACCTGATTTTTAGTATTTCGATGACGTATAAAACAAAGCAATGCCCATTGATTATATCAGGCCCTAAAGTTAAATATCTAATTAAAATACTTTTTTAACTTTGTTACAATTCACTTGAGTTTTATTTTTTAAAAAACACAACCAGTTTCGGGAGAAGCAGTACCTCCCATCTTCAAGTGTAAATATCAACTAACATAAAATACAAAATTACCAAATTAAGCAAGGATTTAATTTGTAGTACTGGTGGGGGTAAGTGGGGGGCGGGGCTTAATTGGAAACAAAGAAAGTAATGGCAAACCATTCCTTTCACACTCACACATTAAAACTCCTTCATCCCATCCCCTACAAAGGTAAAATTATGAACAATTTTGAAAATCTAGAAATCCAAAAAAATATTAATTCTGAAAATAACCTCTTAAATAATATCCTCTTTCCCAACACTTCGCCATTACTTTCTTTGTTTCCAATTAAGCCCCGCCCCCCACTTACCCCCACCAGTACTACAAATTAAATCCTTGCTTAATTTGGTAATTTTGGATTTTATGTTAGTTGATATTTACACCTGAAGATGGGAGGTACTGCTTCTCCCGAAACTGGTTGTGTTTTTTAAAAAATTTAAAAAATAAAACTCAAGTGAATTGTAACAAAGTTAAAAAAGTATTTTAATTAATTAAAATGTGCTTTCACAAAGTTACTGCCCAAAATCTAAATAATTAAATATCTATGTTCAGATTAAGCCGTGCAGATCTATATCTCAGTCCCAAAATAACACCATATTGCCGTTTTTAGTTCTATACGAGTCGTACAAAACAAAATTTAATTTATTTAGTTATGATTTACAAATAATAAATTTCATATCATAGAGATACAAACAACGAAGAATGTAAATTTCGTGTGTCATATTATAACAAACCATTAGAAATAAATCTTAGCACATTTGACATTTGCTTCCACGTGAAAAAGTCAATTTTAATTGAAGCAATATCAATGAATAACATATACGAGTACGAGTTTATATAAAATACAATTACTTTATTTGCAATGCCACCAATAAACAGTTCGGATGGCGATAAAATCGTAACGCACGCTTCATATGGTCACTCTTACACGTCATTTTTGACTGAATATATTCCCCGTTTCCTCATCTCATTTTTGAAGATGCTTTACCTAAGCTTGTTTCTTTAAAAACCTAAAAACGACGTTTAACTGTCGATCTCTAAATATTTTTTTTAATTTTAAAGCTCTTACAACGGAAAGATCATGATTTTATGATCGGTCAGTAGTTTAGTGGTTAACGTTTCTGACTCGAAATTGAAAGGTTGTTAGCTTTGTAAAGCACAATAAAATTATAATTTAATTTTCATATTATGTTTCGCTCTGAGTTGAAGAATCCTTCCGCTTTAACCAAAGAGAGATCCATCCAGCCTCGTCAGTAACTAGGTCGTAATTCGTAAACGCAACTAAGCTACACATATGTGTAACTTCTTGCCTACCTTATCTCCGAAGGTGTTGCGTGTGGCGATTCGGGACCTATATAGGTCTTGGTCAAGAATCGGCGCTTTGTACCAAATTTTCCGATGATTTTTTAGCTGTGATTAACACATAAACAACGCTTACCGAATAAATTATTCAAATAGTTGTTTTATTTGTATTTTTCTACTGATTTGGTAGTTTTAGTAGGTACCTACGGTCAATAGCTCAGATAGTAAAGCGTCACTCCTAACAGCACAACAAAGTTTCTTTTCAATTTGAGAGTAGGTAGTTTTCACAAAATAATCTACTATTTGACTGCTATCAATTAACTCAAAAATGATCTTTTTTGCATAACCCAATGGCAGAAATCGTATTGTGAGGCCAAAACTGAAATGGAATAATGAGTGGAAAGGAGTTGGGGGGCTTTGGGTGTTGATATAATTAGCGATGACAGGTGATGGAGAAGTAAAGGTGAAGGCAACTCTTTGAGGAGGCCAAGATTATCACCAAATTGTAGGGACAATGATCATCTATAGACTATACTGTAAGTAGCAAAGACGAATTACCATTTAGGATTCATATCAAATGTCTTTTAAAGACACATGCTCGTGCTTATACGGTGCCAAATGTACACTTACAAAATAAAAAGCCAAATCTCAAATGAACATACATCCTGCAACTCTTGTTGACCTTCCCTGGAACAGGAGTGATGTTGATGAGGATGATGATGAGTTAACTCAAACATGACAAGCATAGATGATCATCTGCAGCACTTCCCTTTAAAATAGATTGCAGTAATCTTGAAGGAATTTATCGATCGCATTTTGCCAAGAGCAGTCCATACATTAAACCAGATGCGCTATCTGGAGAGATTAAGCTATAATTATTATTGTAAGGAGTCTCGTGCGAGGCCATTGTAAGAAGGGAGCTACTCCTTTTCAATAAATTGTGGCAATGTACGTTATAGCAATGCCGCATGCCGTAAAACATTTATGCACTGCTTTTGCATACAGATACTAATTAAAAATTAAAAATACAGATGACGCACGTTAATAAAAATAAATAAATTTAAAATGAAAAACCTTAATTATCATTTACCTATGGTTTAAGAGGTGAAATGAAAGAATTAAATTGACATGTAGGGAAAATAAAGAACATACAAGGGAAATTTTTAAATATGGAATAGAAAGAACAAAAGATGATCGATCGACAAGGAGAAAAAAAAGTATTTGCTTGCCTGGCTTTAGAGCCACAAGCTTGTGTAAAAAATGATTTTAAATATTTGTTTGTGTTTTGTAAACATCCTGATGGTGAATGAAACAAAAGTGTGTAATAAAGATTTGATTGGTTGTCGAGATTCAGTGGCCGAAGAAGTTTCAAGAGGATGGAATTATGTTGGCTAGAAAAAATATCGTGTCTTGATAGTTTTTCACATAGTCTTTAAAATTGTCTATTTTTATGTCACACTCGCATTTCAAAAATATATATCACCACAAGAATACATCAAAACTTTTATTTTCAAACACGCCCTCTGTTATTCCGTTTCAGGAGCTTTCAGACTAGAAGTATAGAGAGAGCGAGAGTTCGGAGTTCACCTGTCTAGGATCTGTGAGTTCTCTCCCCTGTGGACTCCACCCCACTGCCTCCCACCGGAAGTAGCAGCAGCCTTCTGTCATAATGCGACCGGAAATTGCATTGGCAGATGTGAACTGAGAGGTCTGAACAGTTATATTTCCATAATGCATACAAAAATTGTTATTACAGAATCTAGAAGTATTTTCATTATTGATGAAATTTTAATAATTTAAAGTTTTCTGATAATCTACTATCTGTTATTTAAATTGCAAAGATATATTGACATTCAAGGCTCATAAATAATGCATGCTCACTAGCAGGCACTTGAAAGAGTGAAATTATACATGATGCATGAAAACTTACAAAATAAGAAACCAAAAATTCAAATGAACATAATTCCTGCAACTCTTCCCAATCTTTCTTTACCTTAGCAGCGATGACATAGGTCAAGTGAACCAATTTTTACTGAATGTGTGTTCCAACCTACACAAAAGCAACAAAAAATATAGTACATTCGATATAATTGCATTATAGACTTGTTAATCTTTTTTGCCAATTTTTGTGCCACTCCTATCGAAGATTCGCGATTATCTTGCCTTCTTTCTCCTTGGATGCTGTGGCTCAATTTATCTTGGTGATCTTGGTGCTTTTGTTTAACGATTGTCACAGGATTTTCAGTACCTAACAATGTCTTTCGGTGTCCATGAGTTATTTTCTCCTTTGATCTTACCTTGTACAAGTATGGTAAGACGGAAAAAGCCATATAAATCTAACAGTTAATACCTATTCAAAAGTATTCGCTACCAACATTGCAGATCGATATGCATTTTTTTCAGTCTTTGTATACTTGCAAACATCATCACATCATCGTTTTTTACATAAAAAAAGCATTTTAACAGCACTACATGTTTCAAATAATTCAAAGAGGTACTGTTATTTGCACATAAACTCCCTCATACAATAAATCATTTGAAACGCTCACGATGAAATTAAATTTTCCAAATCTTCAGAAGTTAATAAATAATTATGCCTTTCTGATATTAAAATGTTTCACTTTTAATATCCTGCCCTTATTGTATCAAGGGTGAAACAGAGTTGCATGCTGTACCCCAAGTATTCAAATGTATACTTTAACTCAACCAAGTATGGAAACTCAAACAGCACTTCTAGTGAGTGTTTTTGTTTCCGTGCATTTTTTGGTAACACGCAACTTTAGAGCCTTATACGTGGGTTTATGTAACAGATGGTGAAAGTTAAATGAACCATGAAATACTTATTGCCATTATGATAACTGGAAAGGAAATGAATTCTGGAAAGTTTATAGAAGATGCTGCAAAATTTACAGATATGTTTTGCTTATTTGAATAGATTCATAGACAATGATTTTTGAAACAGTTTTTGTAATATTGTGTTATGCACATATTTGTCTCTTAAATCTAAGGTGCAAAGATTCTAATCTAATCTAATCTAAGCTGCAAAGATATATATCATTTAAGATTTATACTAAATGCATTCCCACAAGCAGATATGTATAATTTCGCGCTAACACATGCCGCATGTGGACCTACAATATAAAAACCCAATCTCGAATGAACATAAGCCTTGCAACTCTTGCCGTCCTTCCCTGAAACAGGGGTGACATTGGCAAAGTGAACCAATTTTTATATTATGGGTGGTCAGCCGCATAACAACCTATAAGTCAAGGAACATACATGACAAATTACATTTTTTAAAATCAAAGAATAAAAATAACAATATATACATGGACATAAAAAACTAAATCATAAAACCAAATTCACTTTAACCAAACAACTAACTTTAACAAAGATTCATATTTTTTATTTCTTTCCGACCCAAAGAACGAACAAAGAATGTCTTGTTTGCTTTATTTGGAACCTTGTCACATAGACTTGTGAGGTCACCCTACAAAGAAGATTATAATTAATGTTTACAGAAAAAAACCTGAAATTCTGAAAGTCTCCTTTTTTTCATTTCATCATACGCTTTGTAAAAAAAAAAAAAATTGTGTAGGTACTCTTATTATTTGTGTAGCAACTGAAAATGTGCATTATATAAAATAAAATAAAATACATAAAACTTTAAAGCTACTTTCAGATTGCCAATTATAAAAATAAATAATAAAAAATGAACAATTTAGTTATAAAAGGATGGTAAAGATGACATAAATTATTGACTGATTTAAAAATCTACATGAGACACCGAATTTGGTTCACATTTTCTTCATGTTCACTAATCCAAAAATTCTATTGATAAAAGCAAGCAACAATATTTTTTTTTTCATTTTTAGTAGGAAAACCATTTCAGCATTACAAACGCTTCATTACCCCGACATTCTTTTAATATTAATCCCAGTATACGAATGCGTTTCGCTTATTTAAACGTAACAAAGACTGTCATCCTTCAGTGGGCGAGGGAGGTGAGGGGGTGTTGCAACTCGCTCCAGACCCCCCCCGAGGTACTCCCCCCCCCCCCCCCTACAAGGCCCGACTTTAATATTTCCAAGTGTCAAAACTCCCAAGTTTAATCATAAGTCGGCTGTCTGCGGCTGCACTAACTCCTTAGACCTGACTCTGCCTGCGCCGAGTCAAGGCTTTGCCACTCTAACAGTGCGCACGGGGGCAGCCCAGAAAATACTTGAATTACTTTTATTTTGTTGAAGTTGTTTTATTATTTAGTTCGGCCATGTCTTTCCAATCGCTCTGTGTGACACGGAGAGATGACGCTCCCACAGGCATTGTTGAGCCGAATTGACTCGTTCTGGATGAGTGTGTATTGGAAAATGGTTTGGATTTCTAATCTAATGAGGAAGTCCTCCAACGCATGCATACCCCAAAATAACTTGTGCCAACCATCAAACAGAGAAAACAAAAAAACAAAAATACCGCGAAAAGAACTCACGTACGCCGAAGGGCATCTATAATAATAATCTCTGATCTAAGTTGCAAAGATATATTAACATTAAAGCACATGTCAAATGCATGCCCCCAAACAAACACGTGTAGTTCACGCTTACAAATGCTGAATGTGTACTTGTAAATTAAATCTAAACCTCAAATGAACATACACCCAGCAACTTTTTCCGACCTTCCCTGAAACAAGGGTGACATTGGCCAAGTGAACCAATTTTTACAGTATGGGTGGTCAGCCTCATACCAACCTTTAAGTCAAGGCTGCCCCCGTGCACACTGTTAGAGTGGCAAAGCCTTGTGCTTAAGTGTTTAAGCTGAAAATGCCATCTCGACAGAGCAGAACGGGCTTTGGGGATAGGGCGTTCAGTTCGGCGGGACCGTTGTGCTGGAACCGGCTGCCTTTGAAGCTGAGGACGGAAACCAGCGAGGAGCGCTTCAGGAAGGAGCTGAAGACCACCATCTTCACAAGAAGAGAGTGAGCGGTGGGCGCCCTTGGGGTGGCTGGAGCCACTAAACGGCACCCAAAAGAAGAAAGAAAAAAAGAAGTCATCCAAATATATAAGGAATTTCTCCATGCTGTAAAAACTTGGCTGGTTTATTTATTTAGTAAACACACATGCACGCTTTGTGCGGATATGAATTAAGTATAAGCCACAAATGCCAATATAGATTTGCAACTTAGATTATAGATAAAGACTTTACGTGAGACTGTTTACGCGAAATTCCCAATTATTATTTGGTCTCTCCTCATGCAGCACATGCATACTTCCATACTTTTTTAATCCTACATGGAATCAAGAAACAGAAGTAAGATTTTCTTACAGAACGAGAGTAACTGTAGGATTGTGCAGCTTCTTTGTTAACTATATTTTATGGGTACAGTTCTAAGGATTACGCGTGAGACACGATGCTTTCTCTAAATTTTACATATTTTAAAATGCAAAAACCGTTCTTACAAACACAACGTTAATCTTTTGAGTTTAACAAATAGTATTTGATATTTTCAATTATAATAACTGCACAGTTTTTTTTTTCGGATTTACATGTTTTTTGTCATCACAAATATCAAGAAAGATAAACTTGTAATTATTTGGCTAACACTTTAATCAAAATATATAATACTAGCAGACCAAACCGCGCTCTCGCACGGTTGGCTGCTAGGCCCTCCGGGCTGGTTAGTCTAGCTTCGCCATAATTTTTTGCCCTTATGTTCTTTATTTAATTGAATGCTTCGTTTTTTTTTCATGTTTTTCTATTAGTTATTTTCAAAATTAGTTTTTAATTTTTTTAATTTCCCGTTTCTATTGTTGTAATTTTTTGGTAAGGATGAATTTCATGTTATTTTATTTAAAAAATTTTGATTTCATGTTTTTTTGTATTTTCTGTTTTTTTATGTCTCTAAGTGTTCATTAATTTTTGTTTTTTTTGTTTAATTTTAAAATTCTTTTAAATTCAAGTTTTGGTTCATGTTCATGTTTTTCGGTAATTTTTTTTTAATTTGTTTTTTTTTAAATATTTGATTACGTATTTCTTTATTTTTGTTGTTGTTGTAAGTTTTTTTTAATGTTAGATTTCATGTTATTTTATTTCATTTTTTTTATTAGTTTTTGATTTTGTGGTTTTTTTTTTCAATTTTAAAATTCATTTTTTTTTTCGTTTTTTTTCAAATTTTTTTTATTTTTGAATTCATGTTTTTCGATTATTAATTTGTTTTTTTTTGTAATATTTGATTTCGTGTTTTTTTTTTTTTTTTTGAAAGTTTTTTTTAATGTTAGATTTCATTTTATTTTATTTCATTTTTTTTTATTAATTTTTGATTTTGAGTTTTTTTTTTAATTTTTGATTTCATGTTTTTCGACTATTTATTTTGTTTTTTTTTTTTTTATATTTGATTTCGTGTTTCTTTTTTTTATGTTTAAAGTTTTTTTTAATGATAGATTTCATGTTATTTTATTTCATTTTTTTATTAAATTTTGATTTTGCGTTTTTTTCTGTGTTAAAAGTTTTTTTCTGTAACCCGAAATTCTTTTTGATTTTTGTTTTTTTTTTTTAAGTTGTGTGCATTTTTTATTTTTGACCATTTTTGATTTTTTATTAAAAGAATTATTTTACATTTTTTTTTGGCATATAAATCCACTCTTTAAATTTTCCACGATTACAAAGACGGTAATGTTATGTGATTGGCTGTTGAAGTATATAACATGTCAGTATATAGGTACATATTATATAAGAGATTTTTGTGTTTGATTGGTCGATAGAATTTTTTTTTTTAATTTTCCACCATTTTGTCGCGAAACCAACATTTCATTGGCTGTACAGTACATAAGGCATGTTGGTATAAAACAATTATGGATTTCATTGGTCAAAAGTATACGCCTATTTACCTCACACACAATGTATATAAAACAATAGCCTCAAGAAAGAAAATGACTTTGTGAAGAATTAGGTATTTTAATGTTTTGTTAGAAAAATATTGCCATTGAAAAAAAAAATCTTTCGAAAGTTGTTGACATAATTGAAACAAACTCAAAAATTTAAAAGTTAACCTCCAAAATTCAAAATGGACGCCAGCAGACCTCTGATTATTAGAGAAACCAAAAAAAATGTATAGCAGCTACTCTTAATCCTTCATGTATTTTGTTGTACTTTTGAAAATACTTAAGTCTCTTTATGTTTAAGTGGCACGCTCAATTTCATTGTTCCAACTTAATGCATGCGCCCGTTGTGCCAACTGAAAGATATTGTTTTGTATTTTTTTCTATGTAGGTATTTACAAATTTTGTTTGAAGAATTTACTTTTTGCGAAAAAGTTTCTTCCAAAAGTTGTTAAAATTACTGAGAGGTATGACCGTTTCGAATATCAAGTCTGTAAATTCAAAATGGCCGCCAGCGGCAAGATTTCAATTTTCAGTCTGTATGGCAGGTATGCGAAATATGCATGTGACCTCATCCAGACCCTGACAGTTGTTTAGCCACTAACATTTTATGGGGGTGTGCAAAATTTCAGCATCGTGCTGCGAACGGTCTGGGCGCCTATAATGGTACAAATATACAAACAAACACACAAACAAACAAACAAACAAACAAACAAACAAACACCAAAAATTCTGGAATTGAGCGTTAGTTCAGTTTATTAAGAGGAACACTTTTTAGAAAAACATTTTTGCAAATTCGAAAAAAACAGACGCAAATACCCCTTCCTTTTTTATATATAAGATTCCATGAAAAATTACAAATAATGAAATTACCATGGGATGGACTTTTTCATTACTTGTTGAAGCGCAAAAACCCGATTGCCAAATGACCGATGGATTCGCAATGATCTGTTTTCCAAATATGTTTAAAATCAACCAAAATATGTACGGAAACTTAAAGAGCGCTTAAAGTTAGCGTTTTAATAACCACACATTTTTCTGTAGTTGAGTTGTGTGGTCGATAGTCGATGTCTTCGGCCGGGAGTCGATCAACAGCCGATTAAGATGTCTTCATGCAGGTAGCCAATCGACTATCGTTCGTCATTTCCGCCCAACAAACGAGCCTTATTAGGTAAGGTAAACTGCAAAGCATTTAATGGAAGAGAAATGAGATGTTGGTCAGAGGCAAAGCATATATCGACTGAAGAAAATATTTCCATTATGTTATTTTAATATTCGTAATTTGTTAGAAATACTTTTTTTTACATGTGAGTTTGTTTTGGAAAAGTACGCAACCAGGTTTAAAATTTAGCATTTTAACAGGATGGAATAAGTTCTCAGTTGGAAAAATGCTCGTATTCCATTGCGAGAGCCGGGGCTCGATTTCTACAAAAGTGGTCAGATTGGTGTTTATTTCAAACCCAAAAAAAAAATACCGGTAATATTTAGTCTTCATAAGAAATGAAAACCAACCCTCTCGAGATCTGGGAAACACACAGTTCAATTGACGTGGTTAGCGTAAGGTTGGTCTGCTTACCTATAAAAATAGATAGGTGCTACACGCCCAATGCGATCCTTTTGGGGACAGCGCGATCAAAAGTTTCAATACAAATACAGTTTAGTTGACTATCTATTAATGTACTAGATAACTCGGTTACTGAAATAACTGCAAATGAATAAGTACAATTGATCAGTTCGTGCTTCTTCGCCGAAGAAACAACACATCTTCTATGATGTCGGATGTGACCGATAGAAAAAACCGTTCTTCTTATCAACACGATTCTTAAAATTCGTTTTTGAATTCTTGTTAACAAATCATTTTAAAAACTCACTTTTTACTTATTATAAAATTTAACTTAACAAACTGTTTAGCGATCCAGTGAAACGATAGCTATAGAATGCTTTACTCGTTTTTAACAAATCGCTACGGTCGTCGCTTACCGTTATAAGATAGACTCGTTGATCGATATGCGTATTGAAATGAAACCATCGTGATTGAGAAATAAGGTTCAGCTTTTTACCGTTCTCTGCTTCGGTAGTAATTAATATTCTATACCGACTCCACTGCGGTCTAAATTTTAGGTCATCACATCTACCTAGTGCCATATTTCTGATGATAATGATAAGTTGATGATTTCTTTAGAGCGCCATTTCATGATGTAGTGACTTCAAGGGCGCTCGTGAAAATTATGTCAGAAATTCTCTTATCTTCAGTGCATTTCGGAACTTGCCATGGTCCTCTATCTCTCTTACATGATGAGGTAGGTGGTACTAGGTTAGAGGATTATCAAATGCAGATGCACGCTAACTTCTTGTACTTATTTACAGGAATGTTGGACCCCTTGGACGTTCCAGGATACGGTGAGCAGACAAAGTCGAGGCCGACGCGGAAGTACTGAGAGTGAGGGGCCATGGAGGGAAGCGGCACAAGATAGAGATTCCTCGAGGATTGTGTGAGGGAGGCCCCGACCTTCAAGGCTTGTGAGCCAAAAAAGATAAGTTAGGTTTCAGCCGTCATTCTACTAGGAGTGGCCAGTACCTTCAATATTATTACATTCCTTTTCAATATTATTTCTTGCCAGTCCATTGAAAAATTTCATTGAAGTAAAATGTAGCAGAGCTCCGAAAAAGTAATTCACATTAAATAAACGAAACGCGAGCACGAAAAAAAAGTTGAAATTGAAGAAAAAATCGATGCACCACGGTCAAGACCAAGAACAACAATTTGTAGCATCTCAGATTGGTCTGGTTCTCATTTCTTATGAAGGCTGAGTCTTGCCGCTATTTTATGTTGAATTATAATATTATTATGGTGTTGAAAGTAGCACCGATACCTACGGGAAATTATTCCTGACACCCTTGTTGGGAAACGAACTCTAGCCCTCGGGATGGAATGCAAGTATGTTTCAGACTGATCTATCAACTGAACATAATAAATTCATTTTATTTACAGTGGCGTGTAGACTTTTATTTTCAGAACGGAAAAAACATGAAAAAAAACAGTCTGCTCTGGGATATTTTCACAGAATAATATTTTAATTTCCATGATAATCAATTTTTTTGGCATCGCACGGTTAGTTAACTTTTGCGTTGTGATTTATTGCGGGATTTTCTTAAAATGGTGGCATTCGTTAGTAACGAGAGAAAAAAAACGAAACGTCCAGAGGCCCCATTAATCATCGAAATAAAGTTTTCGCGAGCCGTATTTGCATACAAAGCAATTAAGATGTTAATATCACTTGAAATATATCATTTTAAAATACTTCAAGCATTCTTTTAAGTCTGGAGTATTTGATAACATTTGATTTGTAATTTTACCAAAATATTAAAACGCATGAAAATTCAACATTTTTTTTTGTGATCAGTAGTCACAAGGTTATTCCATTTTGTTGGCGCTATGGCTAAGCGGTTCAAGACGGTAGCTCGGACTAGCGTGCTTGAAATAAAAATTAAAAAAACACTGGTTTTAGTCCCGTTGTGCTCCTTGGCAATAACTTTGATCCTGTTTTAAAAATATATCATCGGGGAAGTACTTATACATCAATAATTCATTAATGTAAAAATGTTGAATTTATTATTGACAATGTTCATACCTTATTCTGGCCAGGCAAAAAACGTTTGTAAATTGCATTATCCTACAAAATTTTATCTTATAACACATTTTTCAAAGGACCAGTCATAATGTAATGGTTAACACCACGGATTCGTTATCAGGAGAAAGTGGGATTGATTCTCAGGGGAGTATAAAAAAATCAAGGTATCTACATACTTTTCACTGGTTGAAAAATATATCTACTTACGAGTTGATACATTTCTCGAGCGCTTTCAATGTTATGACACCATTATCTAGAAAACAACTTAACTTGTAATACCACCGAAAGCTCTCGAGAAAATAATTCAACTCGTGAAGAAAAAGTTGTTTTTATTTTTACGTTATTAATATACGGCTGACCACCCCATACGGCTGACCACCCAGACTGTAAAAAAATGGTTCTCTTTGCCAATGTCACCCCTGTTTCAGGGAAGGACGGCAAGAGTTGCAGGGCTTATGTTCATTTGAGATTAGGTTTTTGTATTGTAGGTCCACATACGGCATGTGGTAGCGCGAAATTATACATGTCTGCTTGTGGGAATGAATTTAATATCAATCTTAAATGATATTTATCTTTGCAGCTTAGATTAGAATATAAAATGAATCTTCGCAATATCAATGCACAAAGCTTTAAACTTTTATATCTCATTACTTTTATCATAGACCGGTCGCATAGGTTCATCCAGCCTTACAGCAACGATGTATAGGGGCAGGAGAGAAATGGCTGTGATACACACAGCTCAACGCTCACCAAATAAATCAGACTGAAATGGACTTATGATTCACATACTCGTAATATCCGTTGTTTTTTTTTGTAGGTACAACTGGTCCGTAGTCTAGTGGTTAGTGTTTTGGACTCGTAAATGGAAGGTCGTTGGTTCAAATCCCAGCGGAGCACAAAAATATACCATATATAAATTTATTTATTCAAATATGCCCTTCGCAGGGTTGAAAAATTCATATACCTTTGCATAGACTGGTCACCAAAGGTCTATCCAGTCTTACAGCAACTGGGTCTTGCTTAAGAATTGGCGTTTTTTATAGCGATGATCAAGCTTGTAGAGGGCTCTTCAGGTGTTATTCACACGAAAACGGCGCTCTATATTACATTCTCAATATTATTATTATTTACGTATATGAATGCGAAGTTTATATGCAATAAGCTGCAATTTATCTCTGCAACTCAGATATAAGATATGTTGAGATACCATGCACTGAATAGCACACGGAAAACAAAGCTTAATTGGATTTTAATCAAAAAACAACTTCGTTATCGTGTTCATATATTTTTTCTACCCATTCGAACAGATAGTCAGTCCGGTGGGTATGTCTTTGTCTCGCTTTATCTGAACATGCCAGCGTGGGTCAATATAATACTAATTAAAAGCGAACAAAATGTTCACAATCCATTAATGAAGCCATCTTTGTCTTACAAACGATCTAAGATAAGACGATTTTCTAAAATTTATGATTTCAACTTTTTTTGTGAGCACACAGAAATCGTCGCGTGGGTGATCCAGTACTTAGTATAAAGCATTACGTTTAAACTAAATCATAGCGTTTACCAAAAAAATACACAGAAACTTAAAAAGCGTATCTAGTGAGTGATTGATTTTCCATATGTTATTGGTTAAATGCTATGCTTTGTTCAAACGTTAAATGTTCGGAATCTAGATCAACAGATTTGGAAGACAGAATGAATTGATTGCTGGCTACTTGTTTATTAATTGCGATCAACTAACGACTTAATGATTGAAAAATCATAATAATCTTCTACGTAAAAGCAAAAGCTTGTTGTAGCAGCCATCTGTCTCTGTAAGTTGCCATCCTCTTGTAAAGGCAGTACCTTATTGTGCTAGACATATGCCTCAGTAAGTTGCCATCCTCTTGTGAAGGCAGTGCCTTATTATGCTAGCCATCTACCTCTGTAAGTTGGCATCCTCTTGTAAAAGCAGTGCCTTATTGTGCAAGCCATCTGCCTCAGTAAGTTGCCATCTTCTTGTGAAGGCAGTGCCTTATTGTGCTAGCCATCTGTCTCTGTAAGTTGCCATCCTCTTGTAAAGGCAGTACCTTATTGTGCTAGACATATGCCTCAGTAAGTTGCCATCCTCTTGTGAAGGCAGTGCCTTATTGTGCTAGCCATCTACCTCTGTAAGTTGGCATCCTCTTGTAAAAGCAGTGCCTTATTGTGCAAGCCATCTGCCTCAGTAAGTTACCATCTTCTTGTGAAGGCAGTGCCTTATTGTGCTAGCCATCTGTCTCTGTAAGTTGCCATCCTCTTGTAAAGGTAGTGCCTTATTGTGCTAGCCATCTGCCTCAGTAAGTTGCCATCTTCTTGTGAAGGCAGTGCCTTATTGTGCTAGCCATCTGTCTCTGTAACTTGCCATCCTCTTGTAAAAGCAGTGCCTTATTGTGCAAGCCATCTGCCTCAGTAAGTTGCCATCCTATTGTGAAGGCAGTGCCTTATTGTGCTAGCCATCTACCTCTGTAAGTTGGCATCCTCTTGTAAAGGTAGTGTCTAAATGTGCTAGCCATCTGCCTCTGTAAGTTGCTATCCTCTTGTAAAGGCAGTGCCTTATTGCGTTAGCCATTTGCCTCTGTAAGTCGCCATCTTCTTGTAAAGGCAGTGCCTTATTGTGCTAGCCATCTGCCTCTGTTAATTGCCATCCTCTTGAGCGGTAAATAGGATGATACGTACATGGACATTATTATGAATATTATTATGGGCTCCTTCAAATCTTAAAATAATTTATTTCTTGGGTGACTTCTTGATA
Organism: Agapetus fuscipes; assembly: GCA_951799405.1. NCBI lineage: Eukaryota > Metazoa > Arthropoda > Insecta > Trichoptera > Glossosomatidae > Agapetus > Agapetus fuscipes. The sequence goes on from OX637342.1 coordinate 12,057,424, forward strand.
GTCTTCAAAAGATGCTACTATATCTAAGCGAGTATCCTCAATTAGGACAATTGATTGAAAAATAGACACGGTGAAAATCTGAGCCCCACCGAGATGAGGACACTAAGGCCCGGTATTTTCAATGTCAGCATAGCGACTTAGTAGTGCCGTACTTTTGTCTATCGTGTGGGTATTTTTTATCAGCTTAAAGTCACTTATGTTAGCGTTGAAAATACAGGGCCTAAGAATCATATCTGGCAAGCCACTGAGAGATCGCGTGATAAACACTAAAAAAAGGGAACATTAGAATAAAAATAAAATGCATTATTCATTTCATATGGTAAACCTGTATCTGACCAGAAAAACAAGGTTGGCGAATTGCGTTCCTCTAAAAAAAGCATTTTTAATATGAAGATACCTGAAGTGCACAGGGTAGTTGGAAGACCCAGATAAAAATGGCTAGACTGCCATGCGGTAGGAGTATGGTACCGGAAGGGGAAAGTGTTGGACAGTCAGCGGTGGCTACGGTTTATCAACGAGGCCAAACCCACCCCAGGTTGTCGTGCCAATGATGATGACAAATAGACTGTTTAAGAATAATTGTTTTTACACTTTATACAACCGTTTACAGTGTGTTCATATTTTATTCATGTACAATATCAATTATTATTTATTTCCATACATTCATGAGCATATTTAAAAGCCCCCCAACCTGTTAATTAGAATAAAAGTCTCGTTAATTATTGGCCGCACCTAGTTGTAATGAAAAATTATTCAACGTTTTGTAATAAATAACATTTCAGTGCAGTTTTTATTGCAAGTCACCTGTGCCCCGAGTGTAAAACATTGTCTGATTACTCTATCAAAGCGTAAACATGAATAATGTATGGAAGATACAACAGCGCCTCTACTGAGTATTGTAGTCTTCATACATTTTTTTTTGTGTACGCGGTGGCTGAGTGCTAACATATTTTGTTATTGCAAGTCACCTGTAGTGATAAAATGTAATATTGCTTTACTTTAGAAAAAAAGGATAAAAATGAATTGTTTCTAGTTTAATTTCACATAAACTGACTTGGAAAGAACAACAACTCTTAGGCCGTTTTTACAAACTACAGCTTATACACAAATACTTGATCTAATTTGTCAACCTATAATCTGTTATATAAGATGCAAATATATATTGCCATATCGGCATTTAAGGCATTCAGTCGCCGATGAGCAAACGCATGTATGTACATGCACATTTACAAAGAAAATAAAAACAGAAATCAAAAATGATCAAAAACCATGCAAAATCTATCGCCTCTATTTGAAACCAAGATGGCGTTGCCAAAAGTGAACCAAGTTTTACAGCATGGGGGGTCTATTTCATCCTTATCTATCTGTCTAGCTTAATCTGAGCTATAATCTTATAAGTTGCAAAGATATTTTGGCATTAAAGGTGCATATTATTATGTTCACAGGCAGACACGTGTTAGTTTACGTGTCCACAAACCTCACATCAACCCAAAATTTGCAACTCGCTAAAACCGCGGTGGCATTGGCAAAAGTGTACCAAGCTTACAACATGGGGTTTAGCATTATATCTACCTATCAGTCCAGTAACAGTCAACTTGATTTGTGATTTGAATTTTAATGTTGTAAATTCACATGCGACAGGTGTAACAGTGAACTTATACGTGTCTGCAAATAAACAAGACTGTTATGAAGAGGTTTAAACGGTCTGATTCTGGGCACACATCAAGGATCGTTCGATAAAGTGAAATAATTAAAGCTCTAATCAATCTAATAACCAACACTCCATTTGGGTAATTCGCTAGTATCAATTTACTTTGCATACAGAACCTATCATTGTTATAGATAATATAATTATTATTTACACTATATTTTATTTACTTTCAGTACACTATACAGTCATTAGAAAATGAGACGCTTCTTAAGGTGCTATAAATTCACTTTAACATCATAAAACGTGCAAAATTCCGGGCGATTTTCGCACATTTTCCCGTACCTCGTGCGTCCCAGAGGGGATTCTCCGATTTCGGTAATAATTCATGAAAAGGGGTGAGAGCAGCCCTTGCGCGGGCAGACGCGATAGCAGACACGACATACTTCATTAATTATAAGTGGAAGTGGATGCCAGAGTCTGCTGCTCCTCCTGAACATCGTCTTACCTCTGCGGTAACAAGAAAGTCCCCAAGGACCAAATAGACCTTACAATCTATCATCTAAACTTAAGAGGTATATATGTTGTAGGTAAGTGTCTTTACCACACGATCCGGTCTCGTGCCGGATAGGAAGTCGCGAAGCTTACAAGGAATATACTTTGAATTTCACACAATCCGGTGTGATTTTTGCACTATCCGGTTCGGTGCTGGATCGCAAGTCGCATAGTGTAAGGGGATGTATGTTAGTGTTTTCACACAATCTGGTGTGGTTTGTCCGATGATCTCACCCATTTTGCGACCGGATCCGGACTGAAACTGAACAATAAATGAGCCGTATAGAAAAAAATAGTATTCATATAGTATTGTGTGGTATAAGCATTTCTCGTCATTTATATTTCAGTTTTGTCGTTTTTATTTGAAATTTACACTTTGCGAAAGCACTGGCCACCCTTAGCGAAATGGCAAAAAAAGTTGTAGTACACATAAAAAAAAATCTATGAAATATAATAACAATCTAAAAAAAATATTTTTTTAAATATATATATATAAATCTATATTGTGAATGTGATGAAATGTTTGGGCTAGACTGACTATCGTGAGAACGTGAAAAATAAAAAGGAATACCGTGAAAATTATGGTTTGATTAAATGGGATTTACACAGCAAACACAGAGTAAAAATAAAATAAATCCACACCACAGAAGACTGAATGGAATTTCATAAACTCCTTTGTTCTTAAAAAAAATGTGCACCATTATTTTCAGACACTCTCGACAACGCTAGATATCTTTCTCTTTCATTATCTGGATTCCCAGATGACACACTTCAACCGCAAATAGGGGTCTCAAATTCAGGCCGCAGAATAAGTTGTCATTCGTCATATTATTCTACACTCTTCCCCAAATTGCAAGTGACGGATCTATTCCGAGCTCCCCTATGCTGTATGACAGATGGTCTATGAGTCAATCCGTCATACAGCGGAGGCAACGGGATCTGTGAACTTAACTTTTGTCTAGAAAGGACAACTAGAAGTCTAAAAAGTGCAACGTATCCATTTATATGAAAATAGGTCTACCTGGCGTGTTTCTAAATATCCTTAATGTGAAATCAATTTTATTTCTGAGGAACAGCCTTACGCAAACTATATTCTGATCGAAATTAAACTTCACACTATCTATCTATCTATAATCTAAGCTGCAAGGATATGTAAGCATTTAAGGCTCATATGAAATGCATGCCTACAGACAGGCACATGTAGGTTCGCGCCTACACATTCTGCATGTGTGCATACAAATAAAGAAAACCGCACATGGACATAAACTTTGCAACTCCTGCCGCCGTTCCCTGAACCGGGGTGGCATTGGCAAAAGTGAACCGATTTTTACAGCACGGGTGGTCAGCCTCGTACCAACCTATCAGTCAAGGAGCACAATCTATTCAAATGATATTCTGTATGTTTTCGAAACATCTAGTCTAATTCTCTTTAGCGGTTCAACAAGATGTGAGAAAAACTTTTTCTATTAATTAAAAATTAAAAATATTAAGTGGTGAAAATCTTTATGATTGTAATTTGATTGACATCAAACTTCACAGAAACAATTGAAAGAATATTTTACACATTTCTTGAAAGTGTTTATGTATCAAGTAACAAGTCAAGATATTTTTTTAGCGTTTTCGTGAAATAACTTGACATCTTCAGCTATAAATTGCCATATCTGTGCATTTTTTTTTTTACCTTTGACGGTTTCTATTTAGCCTCTCTAAATAATGATTGTTAATTATCTCGACGATTTAAATTTTAGATGCTGCAGCTCTAACCACAAATCTTGTCTATACTTTCACTAGTTTATTATGGAATCCGATCCAACACATTTAAAGTGGTTGTGTGAGTATAACAGAACCCACGGCAGGATGGACCTCGTTAACAAAATATTATATTGACACACAAAGAGGCGTGATGCATTAGTGTACTTATAGTAACTAAAAGACATGTTAAATTATTAGATGTTTTATTGTTATTATAACAGCTTACTAAATCACCAATTGCCTCATTTATTCCCATAAAATGTCCGGTCGATGGCTTAGTTAATAGAGTGCTTACATTCTATGCCAAGAGCTAATGTTCAAATCCCACCGAGGCGAGGGTATCAGTAATGAAAACCCGTTTCGGTGTTTATTTCAAAACTCAGCGTTCACAAAAAATAAGTACCAGTCACCTCTGTAGCTGGGAAATCACCATTTCAACTGAATTGGTCAGCGTAAAGCCGGCCCCCATACCTGTAAAAAAAATAGACTCAACAACATAGACGCCCCATGCGGCTTCTTCGAAGAAAACGTCTCAAAAAGTTTCACTATATGTGTAATTCAGTAGCATTAAGGCCCATTTAATCCCATAGAATCTCCTCTATTAAAGAGCATATACTTTTCTCTGTCTTCCTCACCATGTCTGTATTTGTTTGCACGGATATAATTAGTTTACAAGTTTCAGTAACATTTGTACAACTCGCAAGTATGTATAATGTGTTCTGACTCACCCTTTGTTGTGTTGCAGCTAAAACTTTACCAATATCAAACTGCGGTGACATCTGAGACTATCTGTACTCCAAGGCGTTTCAACTCAACCATTGCGTTTTACCAAAGGAGTTTACAAGACAAACTGTGAAGGAACAGATGTATGCTTATAGAAAGACACTACAAGACAAATTTCACGTCAGGTTTATGTCTGATTTTTGGTATCAAAATCAAGGTTGACACAATCAGGACTAAGAACCTTTTTGGGACGTCTGAGATGAGAGTATTGCGGACTATAGAAGGGAAAACTTTCAGCGACAGGGTCAGAAACTCTGAAAAAAGAGAGACATATCAGACAGAGGACAAAGTAAAATTAGGTGGTACTGGAGAGACAACGTGAATAGGACAGACATTTGGAGAATCTCCCATGTATTGTACATTGCCTGCAAGGAAGACCGCTGAACAACTAGACAGCTAGACTGGACAACTGCAATAGATTATATGCAGGCCAACCAAAATGTCAATTGAATAGGCTACAATTGGTCGTCAATGCATGCGCTCGCATGATTGCTGGTCAGTTAAAATCTACTCACATTACTCCTCTTCTCCAGAAGCTTCACTGGCTCCGCATCCCGGAGCGCATCGAGCTTAAAGTGTGCACGATGGTCCACAAAGCTTTATATTGAAAAACACCCAAATATCTCGCTGATTTAATCAAACCAGTCACCCTTGACAAAAAAAAACCTAAGACTGCGCTCGGCTGAAACTGGAGCCAAATCACAGATTGAAGAACCGATAAGAAGAGTTAACACAATGTTTGGAGAGCGTGCATTTGCAGTTGCTGGTCCTCTGGCCTGGAACCACCTACCACATCATGTGAGAGAGCTAGAGGATCATGGGAAGTTCCGAAATGCACTGAAGACAAGCAAATTTTTAGCATCATTTGCACAAGCGCCCTTGGAGTGACTACATCACGAAACGGCGCCATAAATAAATCATCAACTCATCATCATCATACAAAGAGTTGGAGAGATAGTTGGTGCACTACTTCCCAAGAAGACTATTCTCGTACAACATCAGATCATTGATAATAAAAAAAACAAGAAGAAGAAGAAATATATAAACTGAAACACTCACTAGAGGTTCTGACTTAGCTTCCATACATTTCTCGTTAAGTGCTTGAGTTTGAATGTAATGTTGTATACTTGGGGTAGTTTACCAACAATGACAAAGTAAACTGGGAAGAAATTTCATTATGAGCAGTGGAGTTATATGCTTCAACATATCCTGTTACAAATGTGGTGCATTTCAAAGGAGCAGGTTTCATTTATTGTGAAGGTTGAGTTAACCTTGTTAGAGGGTAAAAGCAAGGTGGGATGAAGCATCGAAAAATATTTATTGACACGTTAGAATTCGAATTGAAAGCTTTTACTTAGTATGTAGAAACTTTATAAATGACGCTGGTATAACTAGCAACTGACAATAGAAACGTAACTTGGCTTAAAAATATAAAACAACTTATTAGCGCGTTGTCTCTGAAGAGGTCTAATGTGGCAGCCTTTTGCCAACTATTTCAGTTGAAATGGGGGTTTTCTCGCTCCTCAGAAGGTTGATATTAGTTTATCATGAAGGCTGAGTAAGTTTTAAAACAAACACTGAAACGGGAAATAAATTTCTCTCCTCTGTCTTTGAAAGCAAGCGTTCTACCAACCAAACCATCGACCGGACAATTACATAAAAAAAAATTACCATCATGAAGCCATGAAAATAAAATTTGATGTATGTAGTATGGAAAAAATGACCGACAATAAAGTAACAAAAGAGTAAAGTACAGTGTTGACTATAAATTTAAAAAAAATATCGTTTCCCTTTTTGTTCTCATTTCATAAAAAAATACAACACATCGATCGTACTAAAAAAAATCGTCAGATTATTTTATACTAACCTACAAAAAGCTTAATTCTTAGCTTGTAAAATATCCCCAGTACAAAGAGCTTGTTTATTCGTCCTCATTACAGCTTACAAGGCCGCTGCGCACTAATTATAAATTGCATTATAAGCAGTAAGCTTTAAAATTGATCGCAGAATAATGCTCAACAGCACCAACATCGCTTTGTGCATTTTTTTCGCAATAACTTACATGAAACTGCCCCCTGTGCGTGAGGCTCTCAAACTTGTTTGCTCTGTAGACCTTCAAAATATGATTTTTTACTTAAAGACCCCCAAAAACCCAACTTTATTTAAACAAAGCAGATCGGATTTTGAAAATAGGAAAAAAGGCAGTTTATTTCACGCACAGTTAGCAATAATTGAAAGTAATAAAAAAATAATTCCAATTTAATCCGAAGTTAGCAGAGCTTCATAAAAGTCACAAAATATAATCAGAGAAGAAACAGAAAAAAAAACAAAGAAAAAAGCAATGGACCAAGGTCAACACCTGGAAGAATAACTTAAACTATAACTCTCCATTCCGCTAGGGGTGGTCGGAGCCTCTGCAGATTTTCCTACATTTTTTCCTATCCTTTCAAGCCTTTTTCAATTCATTCATATCCATCACCTTTTCATACATTTCATTATTTATAAACACATTATTTTGGTAAACAATTTATATTTTCTATTTCACCATTCATTTTCCCTGAAGGCACGCTGACACTTTGAGAGTGACTGGTGCAGTAGAATCGATATCATTGGATGTGAACATGAGTCGGCTCATTTGTACGGCGGACTTGTGTAAATTGGATAAAGCCTCTATTAATTATATCCCCGGCGGGATTTACGAGGGAAAAGTATCTCTCCGCCGTAAAGGAGCGACTATTCTTTTTAATCTCCCGGCCAATTACAATGCTCCATTTATGTTATCTATATTAATGACTAATGTACGCGGCAGGGATGGGAAAGATAACTTAAATCACATATAATTGCATTCTTCTTTATCTGTATCCAAATAGTTCAAATCAGATTTATCATTAATATCCTTATGTTTTTTAAGGTTTGGTGGTCCATCCTGCAACATTACAGCAACTAAGAGTAGGTAGGTCTTGTTTGTGTAATTGACGCTTTATTTGGCGATTAATAAGTTCACAAACGTCTGTTGAGGTGCAATTTACACAAAAAAGCGCTCACCACAAAAAAATCGTAATCCTTTATTATATTACCCTACGTAGTCGTCAATCCCTTGTATTTATTAATTTACTTTATAGGGCTTGTGCATGCTTTATCAACTATTCCAAATGAGCTGAAAAGAATATACTCAAGTTCTGTACTATTTTCATATACTCTGACAATTATATTAATTTTAAAACTAAACAAATTTCAAAACTTAATTAATAAACTCGGATATTTCACAAAAATACTCTCTTTTTAAATACTTCACTGTTTCGAGAAATGTTTAATTTTGACATGATAAAAGCCTTTTTGCATTCAAAATAGTATATCTGCAATATTTCAAATCTTGAATGACGTATTAACAAATTGCTACATGTCCTCTTAACTTTTTTTTTGTTCATTGTTTACGAATTATTACATATTAAAAAATATAAATACCTGTCGTTGGATTAACGAGATACAGATAAATTTTTAAAATGTATCAGTTACAGAATATTATGCACGTCCCTGCATGCAGGAACGAGAAGCGGCAATTCTTGCATATACAAGAGAATCTGCGCTAAAGAATGCAATCTGGTAAGGACGACCGTCCTTTCCGTAGAAGCATATCACCACAAGGTAATAATATAGTAGTACCAGAATTAGTTCTTATCAACTACAGTAATAATGTCATTGGAATTCAATGGTATTCCAATGCGATCGATTTTACATGACCAATAATGACCTTTAGTATGCAAACAAGAATACACAGAACGCGAACGAGTCTGATGCTGATTAAAAAATGTTGAGTAACAGAAACCTTAAACTAGAGTTACGTCTGCGCAAGTTGCGATAATAATAATAATAAGAATAATAATATTTGGATGTTTTATTTGGTGAGCGCTGTTTTTGTGTGTATCACACCTCAAGAGCCCTCTGCGAGCTAGGTCATCGCTGTAGAAAGCGCCAATTCTCAAGCAAGACCCAGTTTTTGTAAGGTTGGATGGACCTTTCAGTGACCGGTCTTTGGTAAAGGTTTATGAATTTTTCAACTCAGCGAAGAGCATATTGGAAATATAAATGGTATATTTTTGTGCTCCGCCGGGATCCGAATCCACAACCTTCCATTTACGAGTCCGAAGTGTTGCCACTGGACAACGGACCGGTCCAAGATGCCAACGACACGCGGTGTACCTGAGCGGTAACCCATCAAGTACTATCCGCACCCAATGTTGCTTAACTTCGGTGATCTATGGGAACCGGTGCTTTCAACATGGTAACGTCGTTGACATAAATTAAAGTACGTACATTTTTCCGATTGTATGTAATTTTTGCCCTGGAAGGGTGTTCACTTACACAGACTCTCGAGAGCAAAATCACTGCTTGTGAAATGTGGGTCTCCCGTCAGAAGTTGAAGTTTTCCTGGATGGATCGAGTCACAAATGCCGAGGTTCTTACCGTGTGAATATCATGGCCAAACTCTTGATGTCAATCAAAAGGCAGAAAGAGGTATATTTTGGCCATGTAATGAAAAATAAAAAGTTCGTCTGAAGAAGGACGGATAAAGTTAGGCATTGTAAACTCAAAAAATGTGGAAATAAAACTTGTTATAAAAACCATTTTTTTTTTATTAAAATAAAAATGATTTTTACTCAGTGAATGCACTAACTTTAGAACATTTTAATAAAAAGTGTAAGTCCTGCATCTCATCACACAGGAAAGAATTGAGATAAGACTATCTCCAGGTCGAAGAAGGACATCTTGGTTGAAAAACGTGAGACAGTGGCCTAAAACGTTACACTGGCCTAAAATTTGGCCTAAAACATAAAAAATTGGCCTAAAACGTTACAATTTTATCAGAGGAAAAATCAATCTTGATTCATATTGAAGCTTTTCGGCTGAAAATTTTCATTCTCTAAAAACCCTGTCGCAGCTGATTAACAAGATTCATCAAAACTTTCATAATATTCCGGTAATCTATTCAAAACGGTGACTGGGAAATGATTTCCATCAAAATTGTGCGCTCGTCTTAAAATGTTTAATAACAAATTTGACAGATTAGAATTTTGATTAAACTTAAAATTCAAAATTTGGTTTTCCCAAAAAAAAGTTTTTAATTAAAAAAAACAAGCTTTGAAATATATATTTTTAGAGTTGTTTTAGATATATGTTGTATTTTTTCAGTATCCTCAGGAGTTACCCTTGTTTTTAGAAGTGCGTAAGGACGAGATCAGTTGCTAAAATATCGGTTATTTTTGTTTTCATAATTATATGATAATTATACGACATACATGAGAAATGCATGTTCTGTGGTTTACAAAATAACACCAAAAGTAGATGCATAGGATGATTTATTGTTAGAGCTTTTTGCTAGCTAAGTCGTTGCAATAGAAAGCGACAATACTCAAGCAAGACCCAGTTGAATGTTTAATCCTGTCAAAAGCAAATTTGAAAAACAAGTTATATTTGTACGTACTTCAACGGTAGCCAAACCCACTACTTCTGATAACTAATCCAAAGCGTTTACCACTAGGCCACATACCAGCAGGAATTTTTACAAATATTTATGTATTGAAATAGATTTTTGAATATTTTTTAAGAAAAAAATGCTTACCTATTCAGTTTTTCGTGCGTTCAAGATGATATTTTCTTTTCAAATAGACGATTTTTTAATGTATTTCATACAAATTTAGGCATACTAAGTCCATCGACACGTTTTCTTTCATTCAAGATTGCTTACATTTACTGATTTTGGTTTTTACCGTGGGAAATTCGAAATACTCTTTTGAGATTGGTAAATATATTTGTTACATTATTTTGCAAGTCGTATACAGCATGTGAATACGCAAACATAGAAACTTTTTTAGTTGTAAACATGCAATCTATTATAATGTTGGCATTTCTTTGAAAATTAGATTTTAGAATGTTACAACCCAGAGAGACACATTTTTGGAAAATTTTATGTATTTGTGCTAGAAATCGAATCCACGACATAACGATTCCGAGTCTGACGCCTTAACTACTACTGAAACTGTGAGTGTAATAGTGACATCATTCCGCTAGAACTTTTCAGATAATTAAAGATATAATTCTTCCTATTCTTTCATTTATTTCCGCCGTAAATACGATTGAAATTTTTTCTTCTAACTTTTTTTTTTCACCAATCTGTTTCATATGAATCTTTGACGGATCTGAGAGATCAAAAACAACACAATCAACAATTAATTACTTTTATCCTCTCTAGATCAAAATGCACACTTTGTACAAGTAGGAAGCGATCATGGCATTGTTGAGAAAAACATTGAATCCTCTTCATTAAGGCAACAAAGGACCTTTCATTGATTGATGTCGGTAACAAAAGGCAGACAAAGAAAGCTAGGCCTCCTCCGCAAAGTGTTAAAAGGATTATATAGACGAGAAACAAAGAACTCCGTGACAGGAGCTGTCGAAAGCCACCGAGATCGGAATAAGAAGTGACAGCGGCTTTATGGAAAAATTAAGAATCTGATCTTCTTAGGAAGTCTGGCGTACTTGAGAGTGATTTTTCGTTTAGATAAACAGTTAGCTGTCAATTAACCATATTCAGTATTTTGGAAAATTCATCATTTGCGTACATTTTTGTGTGAAAAATAGGTTTAATTTGTTTAAATTAATTCAACGGTAAATACTATCTGTGTTATTCACACACAGAAAATCCATGGCTCATCGCCCCCTAACGTTAATTTTGGATTCATGGATCAAATGTGCTGTGAATAACCCTGTATAAATGGTTGATGAAAAAGAACATCAAAAATCAAAGTGAAAAAAAAGATGAAAACATGCGTGTATGAAAATTTCGTACGAAAGTCAAGAGAATACCTACTTCACTTGTTTATCCAGTTTCCATGACGCGCTCATCTCCATCATATATTTCAGAACAATTTTTTATTTACCGTGCGTGGTATTCAGTTGTTTTTTTATTCCAAAATCAAACACTTGTTCGTTGACTTATAGGTTGGTATGCGGCTGACCACCCATACTGTAAAAAATGGTTCACTTTGCCAATGTCACCTCTGTTTCAGGGAAGGACGGCAAGAGTTGCAGGGCTTATGTTCATTTGAGAATGGGTATTTATATTGTAGGTCCACATGCGGCATGTGTTGGCGCGAAATTATACATGTCTGCTTGTGAGAATGCATGTAATATAAATCTTAAATGATATATATCTTTGCAGCTTAGATTAGATTAGATTAGGTAAGAACACGAATATCAACTAAGTAGGATTACGGTGGAATGTGAAACCTATGTTTTTTTACATGTAGAAGGGTTGAGCTTATGCCAGCACCTGAAATTATAGATGGGTAACTTTTAAACTTGAAGACAAATTAAAGACAAAAAAACTTATTTTCTTTTTGAATAAATTTAACTTCTCCGTGCATTAAAGCATACAAAATACTATGGAAAGAAATAATGAAGGTGCAAAAAAATGCCGTGAAGCATCCTAACGGTGCATTCTCGACGAAGATATTTGCCTACTCACTTCTGGTCTTCACAAAAGTTGTAGCGTGAAATTACAATGTAAACCGATGTACGTGGCGAGACATTTCAATCACTGCTTTTCTATTATCACAAACTTGTAAAAAATATCCCATAGCAATAAGTGGTACTTCGTCTTCAAACTCAATACAAAATACTATAAAAGTACCAGTTATAAACCGTAAAACATATTTATGATCAATGAAAGCCTCAAATGGTACTTCGTGTATAAGTTTAACAGAAAGTACTATGAAAAGTACCACTTGGTGTAAATCAAACACGTTATAAGATCTATGAAAACTTCAAATGGTACTTACTCGATCTACCGGGCTAAAAATGCAACAGAAAATACCATTTCCGAAAAGAAAAATACATTATAAGTTAAATGAACACTTAAAATGGTACTTTGAAATAAAAGTATTATCAAATAGTCTACAAAGTACCATTTATTACAAGTGAAATAAATATAGTAGAAAGTAAATACGAATACCAAAAGGGTACCTTTTTTATAACCTCTTAAAAAATATCTATTAAAGCCCCCTTACAAAATCAAAAAACATTATACATCAGATGAAAAAACACATCAAATGGTACCTCACGTTTTAAATGAACACAAAACACTCTTGAAAGTACCATTTCTGAAGATTAAAATCATTGTTAGTTGAACCAATGAAAGCTTTCACAAAGTAAAATGTATAAAGAGCGGAATTTCATGCATTCACGTGTTTTTCTGGTATTTCTTTATCAATAGAGTACCGAAATGACGTAATGCGATTGCAATGACTACAATGATTGTCAAAAAATCTAATGCTTTTTTTTGTCTTAAGTAAAAGGCGTAAATTCATTTTAACATTAAACATTCCCATTTTAAATTTTTAAACCTTAGCCGCTAGCATTATAGATCAACCGACATTTTCTTATGTTCTTCGTAAGTAAAAAGTTCAACTAGCCAAAAAGTATTATTTTACTTGCAAACATAAAACAAATAATGTTACATAAAACGAGTCCGTGATTTCTAAAATATGTTTGTTTTATATTGTAAAGTTACACAAAAAAAACTTTTTTCCATGTTACCCAAAACGTGACAACCCTTTTACAGAGGCTTCAAAGGAAGGGGGGGAAATATTAGATGAACATTTTTTTCAAGTTACTATTTCTCACATACGTACGAGTCGTGTAAGACCAAAGCCGGCAATCTGGGATATTTTCGGAATATGAAATAAATGCAGGTATAGAATTGTGGGAAATAATTTTCTCATAATTTATTGAAAAATTTATCGTTTGAAAAAAACTCTAGATTGCCTGGTTTGTTTTTTTAATACTCATTTCTCACATATGCGCGTACTACGTGTCCTTTTGATATTGAACGAATTTGATTTACGACCCAAAAATGTGAAAGTTTTCTTTTGCTGGAAAATTTATGTTGACGTGGAAACTAATAAAAACAAATGGCAGGTATAGAAGGCATAGACAAAAGTCGCGGGAAAACAAGACGATCTTTCCTTTTTAAAAGTAAAATGATGAGTTATACTTGTGAGGAATATAAATCTTGTATGAGTTATGTACTCATGTTAGTACCCGAGAACAGAATCGTCTATGTATACCTAATGTTTCACCCCTGTTCCAGGGAAGGTCGGCAAGAGTTGCAGGGCTTATGTTCATTTGAGATTGGGTTTTCATATTGTAGGTCCACATGCGGCATTTGTGAGCGCGAAATTATGCGTGTCTGCTAGTGGGAATGCATTTAATATGAATCTCAAGTGATACATATTATCTTTGCAACTTAGATTTAGATTTAGAAGTCACGAAACATCTTCAGTGATATAAAATAAATGTATGCAAGACATAAACAAATTTTCTTATTACGTCCAAAGGTTCGAACGTTCCGCTCCAATTGGTAACAAGAAAAAATCATTCATCGATCAATAGCCAACGTCCGTGCCAGAGACAGTTTTTTTTTTGTATTGTTATGTTTCATACATAAAAAAAAGTACCAGCTATTTGAGTCTGTACAGAAAATATGTTGGTGAAGTCAAAGAGATCAAAGCTCGACCGTGAAAATCGGGTCGAAGACGAAAAAATTATAGGGGACATTGAGGGTCAACAGTCACAATTTGTCTTTCAATTTATGAAATATTTTAGCAAAAACTTTGTAACTTTATTTTCATTTTTTTTAATTTAATTTGTCTTTCATTTCTTTGTGCCTATGTAAAGTATATTTTGTTAAGAAATCAATAATAGTCATAAATTTTAATTTCTAAGATTAATGTTCATTTAAGATTACAAAATATAATTATATGAAGCTTGGGCACTCTTTAATTTTTACTAAGTACTTTATTTTGTGTAACAATTACTGTCTCCATTTCCTGAAACAGAGGTTACTTTGACAAAGTTAAGTAAGCTATTTTTTACACTATTGTTGATCAGTGTTACACCCACCTATTAGTCAAGGAACAAAAATTATATTATCTCTCATTTTATTCATTTAAGTTTTTTAAACAAAAAAACGACATATTCATATCAATGGTTAGTTTGGTATACCGTTGTTATTTATTAAAAAAACAAGTATTCTCTGAAACCTTATTAATTAATATAAGTTAGATACTTTTAATTTTTTTTTTTTAAATATGTTTGGTAGTTTTTTTTTTTAAATTGTTTACTGTTTAATCTTAATCTAAATCTAAGCTGCAAAGATATGTATCATTTGAGATTCATATTAAATGCATTCCCACAAGCAGACATCATAATTTCGCGCTTACACATGCTGCATGTGGACCTACAATATAAAAACCCCAATCTCAAATGAACATAAGCCCTGCAACTCTTGCCGACCTTCCCTGAAGCAGGGGTGACATTGGCAAAGTGAACCATTTTTTACAGTTTTAATTGTTTAGAGTTTATTTGTTTTATATATTTGAATGTATTAATTGCTTGTATTCCTTGACTGATAGGTTGGTATGCGACTGACCACCCATACTGTAAAAAATGGTTCCCTTTGCCAATGTCACCCCTGCTTCAGGGAAGGTCGGCAAGAGTTGCAGGGCTTATGTTCATTTGAGATTGGATTTTTTATATTGTAGATCCACATGCGGCATGTGTAAGCGCGAAATTATGCATGTCTGCTTGTGGGAATGCATTTAATATGAATCTCAAATGATACATATCTTTGCAGCTTAGATTTAGCTTTAGATTTACTTCAACTTCGTGAAAAAGAAAAGTAAAAAATAAGTAATCGCGTATGCAATATGTGCGATTTTTTGCAAACTCAAATTAAGTAGGCTGTTCATAATTATTGCTCTTATTTAATGAAGATCATGTAAATAAATGCTTTGATATTTTTCAATCGCTACTACATAAAGCTTCTGAAATAACCATGCCCAGTCTCCCCTACATAAAAAAACAGTATCAAAGTTTTTGGTTCATGTTTTACGACTCAATGTTTGCTCGATCGGCCTTTTGTAAGATCTCCCGAGGTCTTCGTTTCCGTTTAAATAAAATTGGAAAGGTCCGTCTGTTTACAGAATTATGCAAACAGAAGAATAAGGCAAGAAATTATTTAAATGTGAAATTTAAAAGGGACAAAAGGGAGTGAAAATGTGAATTTTTTTATTGTGCCTTTTAGGAATTGATACTTTGAAAAAGGAAATTCTTTAGGAAATATTCAATACAACGTATTTTCTTTGTTTCGAATCCTGAAGTTACTGTTACTGTATCCATCTTATTTTCTGTTAGCGGGGGTCAGTACCTTTTTGCGTTTGAAGCAACTTATGTGACATATTTTCCTCTTCATGCATGGATACCTAAATCATCATCATCTTTTAAGGCAGTGCCTTGTTGCCAGCCATCTATCTCTGTTGGTTGCCATCCTCTTGAACTGCAAATAGAACGAGACATCCATGAGCCGCTTCAATATCTGGAAGTATGAAATATTGGGTGACATCTTCCCAAGATTTTTTCTTCAAAGTTGTTGCTAAGAAAGGTGCTATGTCTTATCGAGTGCTCCGTGTTTCTCTTCGAATGCGACTTATAAGCTTTTCTTCCTGGAACTCTTTTCGTTGGAATTTAATTTCTTGGTCATCTTCCTTCAAATCCACATCACAAAAGCCTATATACCAAAAATAATGATTAATTTGAACCTCAAGCGTAGCAACAAAATTCTTTAAACGATTTTTAAAACACACATTATTTTTTTCAATTTTTCTTACATCTTTAGTATGTCAAAGACCCATAAGTGAGTACTAGATACTTTCACCAGGAAATATTTTAACATTTTTCAAACATTAAAAAACACAAATTTATTTTTCGGCCAAAAGAAGATTACGTGTCTCGTTCAGAACACGTCTGACAAATATTTTTTTAGCATTGGTATTGAGAAAGGTCCCGTTAGTGACGAATAGCTCATGGTGTACATACTATTTTGAATAATGTAGGATGAAGAAAGAGTCCCAAAGGCGGAACAGACGTGCCTACCCGACTGACATACATTATTTTTCAATACACTTTTTTCTGCTCTTCCGTGAAAGCCGCCTTTAGAAATGAGTTATTTCTGGGACGAAGCGCGAAATTTGTTTCCGAAGAAACAGTTTATTTTTTCAATGCGAAATAATTGGAATAACTCTCTTATACGAAATGTGTATGTAGATACAAAAAAGATCAACCTTTTTTAAAACAATATACAATACACACAAGCCATTAGTCTAGTGGTCAACGCTACGGGGACGCAAATGGTAGGTCATGAGTTCGATTTAAAACAAAATCTGTTATGCTTATTGCTTGTAGTTGAGTTGAAAAATTTGTCTTACCAAAGGTCCATCCAGCCTTACAGCAACTGGGTCTTGCTTGAGTATTGACGCTGACTAGCGACACTGCTTTCAAGTTAGTTCTACACTTTTTTATAGCGCCATTTCGTAACTGATGTCACTTCAAAAGCGCTTCGTAGGAGTGTCCAAACAGAAATGTTTTTAATTGCTTTCTAAACCGCTCCTCAACGTGTTGTTCTCTGAGGGTCACTGGGAGGGCATTCCAAGCCATCGGAGCTGCGACACAAAAAGCTCGGTCACCGAACAACGTCCTTGTGGATCTGCCAGGGACCTGGAGCAGACTCGCGTTAGCGTCTCGGGACCTAAGTGTGCGTCCGCGAGTTGAAATCTCCTTCCTTCCAATCATGTCCACAAGGTAAAGCGGCGCCATTCCATGTAATGTCTTGTAGGTGAGCGTGCAGAGCTTGTATTGAATTCTCTCAATGATCCTGAGCCAGTGCAATTCCTGCAGAAGGGGTGTTATGTGGCAGAATTTAGACTTTCCGAAAATCAGCCGTGCTGCCGAGTTCTGCACAGACTGCAGCCTCTTGAGTTGTTTCATCGGCTGAGAGGCAAAAATCGAATTGCAGTAGTCAAGTCTGCTGATAACGAAAGCATTCACTAGGGATTTAATTGCCTCAATGGGAAGACATTTCTTGATGGAGTACAACTGCCGCAATCCAAAAAATCCTGCTCTCACGGTTTTACTGACGTGATTTTCGAAACTCAAACAGCGGTCTATCTCGACTCCAAGTAGCCTCACACTCATTGAAGGATGAATGTCGCTTCCGCAGATACTAATGGGTGTGTGACTGACTGAGTTTATTCTTCTCGCAGTAGCCATTCTGAGAACTTCTGTTTTATTAGGATTTAAAATGAGTCGATTTCTAGACATCCAACTGGAAATTTCATCGATGCAATTCGCTAGTCTTGCTTCGGTTTCATCAGCCTGATCAGGTTTGTAGCTGGTGTAGATCTGACAATCATCAGCATAACAATGTATTTCCAGGTTCCTGCTCTCAACTATTTGCTCCAACTCTTTTGTATAGAGGATGAAAAGTAAGGGTCCCAACACTGATCCCTGTGGTACACCAGTAGTAAGCTGAACAAAACCTGACATATCACTTTGAAGTTGAACAGCTTGGCTCCGATTTTTGAGATAGTCGGAGAACCACAGTAGAGCGTTCCCAGTGATTCCGTATGATCTTTCCAATCTCTTTGTCAGGATATCGTGGTCAACCGTGTCGAACGCCGCGCTCATATCGAGCAAAGTGAGAATGGCATGTTTTCCTTGTTCAATTTCCATAGTAAGGTCAGATATTATTAGCTCAAGTCCAGTTTCTGTTGAATGGTGTCGTCTATAAGCCGACTGCTTCTTGGCAAACAGTCCCTCGGCTTGTAGGTAGCTCGTTAGTCGATTTGCCACAATTCTTTCTATTATTTTGGATGTAAACGACAAATTTGAAATCGGTCGATAATTAGAAAGATCATCTGGGTCCAACTGAGGCTTTTTAAGAATGGGAGTAACGCAAGCCTTTTTAAGCTGGTCAGGCAGAATACCACTCTCAAAGGAGCTGTTTATAATATTTACCAGGACAGGTGCTGCCCTGGTAAATAAGGTGGTTCAAGCCCTCTGCAAGCTTGGTTCGCGTTATGGCTAGCGCTATTTTCACAAGCAATACACATTGACTGACTTTTGGTGGCCGGTTTCGGTAAAAGCTTATGCTTTTTTTACCCCAGCAAAAAGCATAACTTGAAAATTTAATGATAATTGTATTTTTTTCCGTCGGGAAAAAAACCAACGACCCTTCGATTACTATTCCTTAGCGTTATCCACTACAACAAAGAATCCTAGAGTCTTTAGAATCTAGGGAGTCTCCCGCACAGGGTTTCTTAAAAAAAAAAAAAAAAAAAACATGGGCAGGTCAAAACTTTACTTTCACCTAACAAGTTGTTAGCAAATTTTCTCCGTACAGAATTTTATACTGAAACGTTTTTTGTAAATATTTTTGTTCACAAGATGCTTATAACGATTTCAATAGTTTTCAAAATAATATTTTTTTTAGATCCAACAGGGTGTGCTAAAGTAATACTCGTACAAGTTGACCTCCCGTTGTCTTTTACATCTTAGACCCAAATCAACCCATTCCGAAGTACTCCATTGTTCAGACTCTCTCTAATTTACGTACTACGATAGACCGTGATATACCTTCTGAAACTAAACAATACGAGTATGATAGTAGTAAAGTTATACCCAAAATATAAAACATTATGGTATGGCTTTGCCATAGTTTTTCAAAGAAATGTATGGAAAACTAAATGCTCATTGATTTAGGTATAATCTATGTTGCAAAGATATACATTTATATTAAATGCAATCCCGTAAGCAGACAAGAAGTTTGCGCTTACACATGCCACATGTGTATTTACTACATTAAAATCCAATCTCAAATGAACACAAGCCCTACAACCTCATGCCGATCTTCTCTGAAACAGGGGTCACATTGATAATGTAAGTTTTTATATCGTAAGAATGCTTGCGGCATTTGTGAGCGCGAACTTATTCGTGTCTTGATTGTTGGTATACAATTTATTTGTAACGTAAATCGTCTTCATGGTGCTTGTTTGTTTTATGTCCATCAGAGGTACTTTCACGTGAGCAAAAATTATATGTGTACTGGAACAATGCATTTTATGAAAACAGGAAATTGCTTCTCAAAATAACTTTCACATTATCACGTTTTAAGTTTTTTTCTTGGCTCAGTAGAAAATATACAATGTGAAACATATCATTTTTTCGTTTTCTGCAAAATTCCTCAAACGCCATTTTTATTATGTATGAATTCATTTTAATGCGTCGGAAAACACAAAAGAAAAACAAATGTTCCCCATAATATAAAAGTTCCACCAAATTAACGAAACATGGCGCTTACAAAAGATTTCGAATAAATTATGATGTTTCATGTTAAAACGCATGTGAATGCGATATCCTTATACAATTGTGAATATGATATTATCTTGTTATTGAAGTCTTAACAGATAAGCAAATGGTTAGATTACTGCTTTTATATAAAACTGGATGGCTTATTCAAATTCGGCACTAAGTTAACTAAAAAGAAGGCAACCAATATTTTATATCGGTGCCTTAGGTCGGTGTTACGGCCGAGGGGTGAATTGCTTTTCTTGACTAACGTATTTGGAACAGACTAAGCTGATTCAAATCACGCCTGTCCCATTTGACCATTACTTAGACCCTGATTCAATAGATGCCATTACAAGTACACAAGTTTCTGCTTTCTCACGAAGACAACTGGCTAGGCAAAAGAGGTTGGTGAATAGCTTTTGTCTTCACATTTATATTTAAAAAATAAAACATCACGTCTGAATCCAATAAAAAAATTTAAGAACATGTTTTTGTTCATCGTTGAATATGAAAGGCAGACTTGCCTTTCTTTCGAGGTAGTATTATGTCTTTCAACCCTTAAATTAAAATCCACAATGATGGATCACATAATATTTTCACTTGCAATTTTACTTACGAGTTTAACACGAATAAAATGCCATCCATGCTTCAAATTTCAAAATTGGGTAGAGAATACAGGTGTTTGTGATATAACATACTTTCCGTTTTCAATTAGGCATTTACCAATTTGTATGTAATCAAGTCATTAAAAAGAAAAAAAGTATTCCCAGCTCAATATTAGCACTTATATTTAATCACGTTTCCAGTCAAATTACAAATAAATAATGAAGAATTGTACAGACTCCTGGTGGTGGAATTACCATCAAAGTCGTAAATTCTGTAAAAGCATATTGATGACCATTAATTATTTACCCTTGGCGGCAAACAGATGTGGTGTTTAGCTATTCACTTTTTCCCTAAAAATAAACCTTTTGTGTGATGCGATTGCGCTATTCCAGGTGCTTTGGTCCGCTGTAATCAAATAAATTATTTATAATTGACCTAATCCAATCATGGCCGGCCGGGCGATTCAATTGGTTGGAATTTGGTTCTTTTTCGGGGCCAGATTTGTTCCATTCAGCCCTTAGAATTAGTCCGTTTTTCGAAATCGATGTGTGGTTACTCAACTGCTTACATTGACCGGTTTGAAATAATTTTTTGGATGTGTTATTTATTTTTATTTTTTTAATTTGTGTTATTCAGTCTGTTAAATATGTATGGCATTTTATGGATATTTTTAGATTCAAGATGTATGTATGTAAAGATGTATCAAGATGTATGTATATATATATATTTGGATAATATATTTTTTTTAAAAAGCGCCGTTTTCGTGTGTAGCACACCTCAAGGTAAACAGTTTGATTACTTACCTTTAGGCACTTAGTTGAGGCAAAGTTTGTGCTTTTCTGTCAGATAGACCTCAAGATCACTGGTCAATACATCGATTATCTAGATTTGTCACATTTAAAGATCTTTTTCGAGATCCTTTGACCCTTTTTCGAAGTCATATTTGTGCAACTCAATTGATTTTGGTCATTTGTAAAGACCGATATCCAGTACCATTTGCATTCAGAGTCGTCCCCATTTAGAATATTTTTCCAATGGATCCTTTTAATAGTTTAATTGTGTTTGGTCCCTTTTTGAGGTCAAAATTACGTTATTCAGATTTTAGTTTTTTTCGGCTAATTTAAAGTAACGCAACTGCTTAAATTTTGGTATTTTATAGTATTTTTCAAAACCAGATTTAGACAGAAGAATTGGCTGTATTTGGTCCTTTTTTGGTCTATTTTTCGAGACCAATTTTGGTCCTTTTCCCCTAAGCGAGGGCGCGTTTGAGCCCTAGGTATTGGCTCGGCGACCGTACGTTGACCCGGGATGTTTTGACAACCGTGGCGCAGCCAAATCAAAACAAATGGCCCCCCGAGTAATGGGCCCTCTCATAGTCAAAATGAAAGGTATTATTGTCAACTCCGCTCTTTTTCAATTCCTTCTTCTTCTCAAAGACCATTCAACAGTAACTCTTATTATCAGCGAAGAAAAAAAGCTATGCTGCATTGTTTTGATTCCATTAAAGTGAACCAGAAACGCTGGATTTGTTTATCTCACAAAAAATATAAGAGAAATTATTATTCACAAGACAATTGATTATTGAACAATTATGTCTAAGTAAATGATACATTTTTAAACTATTCTTACTTTACTCAGTACTAATTTGACGTAACTAAGCTTCAAGACTTTGCTGAAATATGACACTTGATTTATTATTAAAAACAGATAATACATAAGAAAAAAAATCTGTAAAAAAATCTAACTAATAATCGAATATCTGTCAAAAAAAAGTAAGATTGAAAGAAAATGGATAACTGAATGCATGAAATCGTGAAAGCCTAATAACATTTATAACTGAATGCAGTTTGTGAACTTATTCACTTATTTTTTTGCTATGAAAATGCCATATTGTGCATAATCATCGACAAATTCGGAAACTGTAACAGTGTGGCATAATAAAACCAGTAAATTTACGAAACATTTACAAAAAAATGTGAGAAAGAGGACTTATTGAGTTGAAGTAGATCTAAGAGGTGATTTTGAAACGAATGAATAAGTCATAACAAACATGTCAATTGGTCAACGTCATGCTGGAAGATTTCCTACCTCCTCTTTGTATGTAGTACAGGAAAGAAGAGAAAAATTACACGTATTATTCAAATGTAGCGACGAACAAGCTTGTAAAAAGTCCGTTCGATAGCTCAGTTGGTAGAATGCTTGCACTCCATGCCGAGAGCAAGGGTTCGATCCCCACAGTGTGTGTCAGAAATGATTTCCCGTTTCGGTGTATATTTCAAACCCAACATAAATACCGATAGTATTCAGCCTTCACAAGAAATGAGAACCAGCGCCCCGGGAGCTGGAAACTTCCACCCCCACTTCAACTGAAAGTGGTTGGTGTGAGGCCAGCCCCCTTACCTGTAAAAATAAATATGTTTTACTCGCCACATGTGAACCCTTTCGGGGATAACGCGACAAGAAGTTTTACACTTTATGTGTAGCTTAGTTGCGTTTTAGGTTCAATTCGGTTAACACGTTTCGTTCCGTCTTCCAGCTCTGCCTTAACACTGGGAGCCGGCCCTCTATCGGCCCACGGAATCTCGCCTCGTAACTCTGGCTGGGACCGCCCTTAATTATTGTTCTCCGACATTTTATAAAAAAAACCGGTTCCTCGTGAGCCCCGTCCACTGTTTTATATATCGACCATGCGCCTCTCTCCTCCAGCGCCTGCTAATGATTTTTGAGACAAAATTTGAATTTTAAACATTTACATATTCTTCAAGTTCTGCTTCTATCGAAGATCGACGATCGTAACGAATATTTTAACTTTGGAATTAAGATGCTATAATCTATAGGAATCTATGTTGCGAAGACATTCGTACATTAAAATGCGATTTGTTGAAAATTCGTATGCTTTACGAAATACCAGATTCCTTGTTTAATAGGTTGGTATGAGGCTGATTGCCCAAACTATATAAAATGGTTTACTTTGCCAATATCAATCCTGTTTCAGAAAAGGTCAGCAAAAGTTGCAAGGATTATGTTGATTTGCGGTTTGGATTTTAATTTGTTAGTAAACATGCAGCATTTGTAAGCGCGATCCCACACATGTCTGTGGTATGTATTTATTATGAAGTTTAAATGTTAATGTATATTTGCAACTTGGATTATAGATTATAAACAGGTCCGTGGGTCTTGCCTGTTTGATTGGCACTTTCAATAGCGACGATGTAGCTCAAATACGGAGTGAATTCATAAAAAAACAGCGCTCAACAAATAGATCATCATATTATTTTAACGGAGTAAATATAAGTAAGAGGATTTAAAGCAGCACGTAAGGATAGGAAAATCTGGTGACCAATCATTGGAAGCTCTGGCCACCCCTAAAAAAATTGTGACAGCGTTAATCCCTTTTCACATGATCCATTACGGTGCCGCATCGGAAGTCTAATAGGTTTCACATGGTTTGTCCTGCGATCTCATACATTTCGCGACGAAGGTCGGCAAGAGTTGCAGGGCTTATGTTCATTTGAGATTGGGTTTTTTATATTGTAGGTCCACATGCGGCATGTGTAAGCGCGAAATTATGCATGTCTGCTTGTGGGAATGCATTTAATATGAATCTCAAATGATACATATCTTTGCAACTTAGATTTAGATTTAGATTTAGATATCCAGACTAAAACCGGACCATGTGAACATGGAGCTACAGTACAGAATCACCTGTAAATCATAAAATTATAAATAACCTGCGAACATTTTGTGCGAACAATTTAACCGATTCCAAACTTCCCTCCGTCTCATTCATTATGTTTTATCTGTAAAGAGACATAACAAATCAGCTCGAGCACGAAACAAGCTCCGGACATAACGAGCAACTTATCCCAAACAATGTGTTTGTTTTTTCATTCATTATTTCATAACCGATTGTCTGTGCTCAGAGCCTGTAATCAATCATAAGGAGATCAATATCGGAATATTTCAATGTTATGTGATGAAAGTGTTGAAACGATATGCTCGGCTTACTATGTGGTCGATACATTTGATAGTGTAGTCGATTTGGATGCATTTCTCATACTTGTTATCATCATCGTTCATTTCATCGTGCATTTCTCATATTTGTTATCATTTCCTTGACTTATAGGTTGGTATGAGGCTGACCACCCATACTGTAAAAAATGGTTCACTTTGCCAATGTCACCCCTGTTTCAGGGAATGTCGGCAAGAGTTGCAGGGCTTATGTTCATTTGAGGTTTGGATTTTATTTGTAAGTACACAATCAGCATTTGTAAGCGCGAACTACACGTGTTTGTTTGTGGGCATACAACTTAGATTATAGATTATAGATCGTCATCATTATTATTGTTATGATTGGACTTAGGGTTATTTTAATTAAATTGTGATTTTACTTTACAAGGTTTATTTTTCAAAAAATCATTTACAATATACTCTTCACGCTCTGCTTACGGTGTTTGCGTTACAATTATTTAAGCGACTCTGGTTCTCCGCAGAAGCTTTGCTTGTATTTATATGTGCTGCAGAAACGATTCTTAAATGTATCAAACATGGAAGCTACTTCCACTAGGATTGTACACTATACCAAATCGTTCGACACACCAACCAGCGTGCCAAGGCTTCCGTCCAACGAATCCATAGTTCGTAACATTATCATCATCATCAGTTTCCTAGCGCAAATGAGCAAAATTGACGTGCTTGAAATGTTAAAGCCGCATGTTCCGAGTCCTATGGACAGCTAGACGTTCCAAAGAGTTCATTCATCAGGAACTACGCTTGGATGGCTTGACTCTGGCCGGTGTCTGCACACGATGGATCTTCAGTTCTTCAAACACATTGTCTGTGACAACGAATGAAGCTTGGAACAACTGGTTATAATTGGATAGTCATAATAGCAAGGAGGGCGAAGAATATGCCTCATACGATGGGCCGATTGAGTGAAGACAGCAGCAGGCACTTCGGTTCTTGAAACGCTGCTGGCGGTGAATTCAAGTAAAAAACGAAGTGATTGCTTCCATAAGGGTCACCACTCTCAGTTATGAGAATTAAAATGAAGATAAAGAAAATAAGATAGATAAAGAAACGTTCTCTAAGCTTTTACAATCAGGCATTGAAAAAAAAGTATTTCCTTTGAGATCATTTAAAAGTCTTGGATTTTCATTTCTAGATCAGAACTGAATTGTCTCGAAAGTATTTTTTTATGCCGGATAACATAAATTTTACGCAACAATTGAAAAGCGTAGGAATGTAACTACCAGTATCTAAATCCTGAAAACAATAAGGTGCATGGCCTTTATCAAGGCAACAAATCCATAAATCAGCCCATTGTAAAATTGTCCTTTAGAGAGGACACATATTTCACAAGAAAACCCGGGGAATTTCCTACGTCCCCCACGCACAATTTGGCCCTCTGTCCTCAATTTGGCCCTTTGTAATCTCAATGTAATATACTTATTATTGCGTAGAGTTTTTGATAATCGGGCCAGGTGAAACAATGAACAGGATATTGGGCAAAAGGGACAAGATTGTTTCATTAAAGAACCATAAGGACAAAGCTTACGTTTCATTCTGCTCAAGGGTTGAAACTTATTTCAAAATAACAACAATTTGAATATTTTGTCTGGTCGATAGCTCAGTTGGTAGAGTGATTGCATTCCATATTGAAAGCAAGAGGATCACCACCAAGATTGTCAAAGATGATTTTCCGTTTCGGTATTTATTTCAAACCCAAAATAAATAAAAATACCAGAAAAGTTTATTCAGCCTTCACAAAAAATGAGAACATGCCTCTCGAGAGCTGGAAAATCCCCACTTCTATAATTATCTATAATCTAAGTTGCAAGGATATATTCATTTAAAGCTCTCAGGTGTATGCTCACAAACCAACACGTGTAGTTCGCGCTTACAAATGCTGAATGTGTACTTACAAATAAAATCCAAACCTCAAATGAACAAAAGCCCCACAACTTTTGCCGACCTTCCTGACACAGGGGTGACATTGGCAAGTGAACCATTTTTTTACAGTATGGGTGGTCAGCCTCATACCAACTTATAAGTCAAGGAATAAACTTCAAGAAAAGTAGTTGGCATGAGGCTGCCCCCTTGCCTGTGAAAATAAACACACAGGCATACCACCCTTTTTGAGAACAACTCGGGTTAGGAGTTGCACTACAAGCGCTGTTTGATAGAATATTCTAGATGCTTTCATTCTTTATTTAAAAAAAAAACCTTACATCTACCAATTTTTCATGCCCACTAAAACTGCTGTAGACCAAATGACACAGCATTTAACAGTCGATTTTTCAGGTCACCTTATAATCCGGGTAAAGTGTAAAGCTCTGAATATAAACTGGGTCACTATAGCAGTGTCCTAGCACAATAAGAGCCTTTTCATACGCACCACGTGTATTGTGACCCTATTATGATAATATTTTACACGGGGCTTCACCTTTTCAGACCATTATTGTATTAAATTGCCAAATGACACATTTTTTTCCGTTTACGTCCATCCATATGCTTTGATCAAACGAAGAAATAAGCGAAGTTTTAAAGGACAGCTGGCCAGTAGAAAGCTATATAGAGACACTTTGTTAAAAAAATATGGTAAGCTGAAGCATGATACTTTTTTAAAATAAAATTTGTTTTAACTAACTCACCAACTTAAACTTTGGTTTTGACGTACGATTGGAATGAAAAACAAATTACTTTCCTTGACGTCATAAAAATTGTACTCATGATTTATGGAATGTTAGCATACTGGTCAAATTTATACTACTTGCAATCAAAATCAGCCAGTCAGTTTGGTAAGTACAAGCTTAATAAAATACCAATAATGTGACGTTGTGGGGGACCGTGCTAGTCTAAATCTAAATCTAAGTTGCAAAGATATGCATCATTAAGGATTTATATTAAGCGTATTCCCTCAAGCAGACACGTTTAAGTTCACGCTTAAACATGCCGCATGTGAACCTTCAATATAAAAACCCAATCTCAAACCAACATAAGCCCTGCAACTTTTGCCAACCTTCCCTGAAACAGAGGTGACATTGGCAAAGTAAGCCATTTGTTACAGTATGGGGGGTCATCGTCATACCAACCTACAAGTCAAGGAATGCCTAATAAAATTCACGCAATCCTGCCTTCCACGGGAACCAAAAAAATTTGCCGTCACTTCCTTAAGGGTCCCCCAAATTAATTTTAAAAACTTCAATTACGTTAATATTAGCGGACATTTTAATTAATTTTCAATCTCCGCTTTACTTTTAACTTCGCCAAAGTAACAATACATTGAAGTCAAAAGAAACAAAACCAACACGAGATGATGATCTTGAATCTAGTAATAATAAAAAATAATATTAGGATGATTTATTTGGTGAGCGCTGTTTTTGTGTGTATCACACCTCAAGAGCCCTCTGCAAGCTTGGTCGTCACTGTAGAAAGCGCCAATTCTCAAGCAAGACCCAGTTGTTGTAAGGTTGGATGGACCTTTCAGTGACGGGTCTTTGGTAAAGGTTTATGAATTTTTCAACTCAGCGAAGAGCACATTCGAAATATAAATGGTATATTTTTGTGCTCCGCCGGGATCCAAATCCACAACCTTCCATTTACCAGTCCGAAGTGTTGCCACTACGGACTACGGACCGGTCCAAGATGCCAACGACACGCGGTGTACCTGAGCGGTTACCCATCCAAGTACTGTCCGCGCCCAATGTTGCTTAACTTCGGTGATCTATGGGAACCGGTGCTTTCAACATGGTAACGTCGTTGACTTAGTAGGCGGGATAAGAGATGTAAGTTGCGTAGAATGTACCTCCCGGTGTTACCTTTGTATGAAAGCTGAGCATACCAACTGTCTCTTTTTGAACGCCCTTTATATGACGCTTAGCTGACACAAAAGCATCCATTATACGGTGTAAACTTGATTAATGATATTTTTTTGTATGTTTTGATGGCGCGATTTCATTCTCTCTTTTTTCATACCAATATAGCAACCCACTGAATAAAAAACACCCAGTCAAATTTGCCTAGAGCTTTTGCGGTGTTTTTTTTTTTATTATTTTTAATATGATTTTAACGCGACTTGACAGTTATGTTACATTTAACCCGACAGTGGTATTTTCCGAGTTTTGCGGCGAAAATTTTTGCGTTTTACAATTTTTCATTTTCATGTTTTTTTCTTTGTGTGTGCAAGCTCCAAAGGAGAAAACAAAACACGAGGAAGTGGCTAAAATTTTAGTACAAGTGATGTGGGTACACTTTTTGAATGCACACTTTAAAGCTTTTGTATGGAAAGGAATACAACAATTTATTCATATTTTACACGAAATAATATGAAAAGTTGTTTTACGTATAAATCTGCTTATTCATAACGATTTTTTTATTTTTCAATCCGGCTTAAAGTCAGTTTTTCTCACAAAAAAAAAAAAAGTTTAATTTTTGGTTTATCAAATCGAAAAGCTTTTTTCAATCAGTAAATTTGCCATCGTATTTGCTAAATAAAAGGTATCAGCCATTTTTGACTGAAAATATTACATGATTGGTAAAGAAAATTATATTTTTAATTAAGTTACACATATGAAAAAATTCCGTTCTACAGATGTTCCTTGACACACAGATAGGTTACAGGTCAATTTTGAAATTTCATTATTTTTTCTAATGTCGTCATTGTTTCAGAGAACTGTGGTAAAAGTTGCCAGTTCTTTTGTCAATTGAAAATTAATTCTTAAAAATTGTAAGTGTACATGCCGCATGTGCAAGCACAAACATACAATGTATCGCTTTTGATTAAAGTATGAATTTAAAATGTATGTTTAATAAGATCTTTGCAACCGTATTTTAAAACCATATAAAATCTACAACTTTAACTTTAAAACCCTTCCACTATGCCAAGCTTTTATAAATTTTCTTCCATTCATTATCAATGTTGTTGCACAAGAGAAAAAATAACTTTTCAGCAACATTTTAAATATAATTTAAATGAAAACTTTTGAATGGAAAGATTTTTTTAAATAGGCGAGCTTGAGCAAAAACTCTGGTATGCATGTTAACACCGCGGTTTTTCCTCAGTAAGCAGAATAATTCAAAAGGCTTTGCAATATTTTCATCCAGTCCGCAGTGTCATACAAAATATTACACAGAGGCAAAAATTTCGGGCATGAGAAAGTAACCAACATTGAAAAATATATAAATAGAACATTAATGTTTATGTTAATTTATTTAACCTATCTATGTATATGCAGTGCCTTGTCACAAAAACGGATTAACATTGGTTGGGAACCGCATCACTCGAAATCAGTCAAGTGACATACTTGTTTTTCATTTTAAATAACGATTGTAACCTAGTTAAGGTAACGGATACAAAAAAACTGTTATCGACTGTTCGTCTATCAACTGTTAAAAACTGTTATTAAAAAATTATCGCAAACGATTTTAAGCACCAAAAGTTTTACATGTTTTTTTTTGGGAATTGTTATAACATCTCTAACTTCTTGATTTGCACAACAATAAAAAACTCATGACGTGATGACTTAATCTTCAGGTAACCTTTAGATTATCTTCGAAACGGGTTGCGTGAAGTTCTATATCAGTAAGATTTTTTACTCATTTTCATGACTTTCTAACCAATTTTTCATATATCCATTTGACATAACAAAAAAATCTTTTAAATTTATATTCATACACACTAAAATGTACAGATAATTTTTTCCAGCTTTAGTCACTCCCACAAACCACTTCAGCAACAGTGAGTAGTGAATTCAGTTTTCAGTTTTTACAAGAGCGCTGATATAGTGTACGCGAGATGGTTGCCCTTCCCTTTCACATATCGTCCCCTTAGTGCTTGTGTGTCCTATCCCCATCAGAATAATTTCACATGAACATCGAACAATGTTTTTATGTGTACCGGACCTATGTGATTTGTGAGAACTGGAAATTGATTATAAAAATATTTAATACAACTTCCACATTCTCATGCTTAGCGTTTTTTTTTTATAAGATCAGATTGATAAGAATGTGCTTTTTAAAACAATGATGATGATGATGAGTTGGTGATTTCTTTACAGCGCCGTTTCGTGATATAATTACTCCAAGGGCGCTTGTGCATGTGATCTCTTCAGCAGACAAAGAAGAAGAAGAAGTTTACACAAATGACATTTACACAGTTCGACACTAGCGCGTCTGCTTTTCATCACAAAGAAGAAGAAGAAAGTTAACACAAATGATATTTACATAGTTTACAAAAACAACAAGTCATTCTTAAATTAATCATTCAAGTCTGCAAGTCAATAATAATATCACAAGAAGTGTACTGCAAAAGTCGCCAAAAGCTTAAACAGCACAAAGACAGTAAAATTTAACACAGTAAAAAGGCAAACTTGGCTAAGGTACATAGTGCACCAAGCAACAAAAACGTGAGGCTGCTACAAAGAGCAATCGATTTGTTATTAAAAGGCCATCTTTAAATCAAATGGTAGATAATGTGAGGGTTTTTCTTCTGTCCTGCTGATTGACACAATTAATAATATAACATACACACTTTAATATGTTTACTTTTATTTCTTTCACAATGTATACACAATTAACCACAGCACAATAATATTCTTTATTCTTAATTACACAGGCTTGTGGCTATCCCGCCAGGCAAGCTTTTTTTTCTCCTTCTATATTCTTTTGTTTTCCTTTTCATTCAAATTCAAATCTCATGTTCCATTTTACCTAACAAACAAATCCATCTCGTTACAATACACCTCCTTCCTCTCATAAAAAAAAAAACATTCCCAATTTTTTTTTTTTCTTTTACAATGAGTAAATAATGTATCATAATGCTCAGCCGGCGCCACATATTTTGTTTTATTTTAAGGATAAATTTCAAAAATATGAAAATAAAAAAAAAACCTGTTTCTGATACATTATTCAGTCATTAATACCTTTTTTAACAATACCAATTATTTTCATACTAAAATTAATATAATTTTTTTTTTAACACAAATTTCATATTCAATATTATAAACAAATATTTGTTTTTTTTTAAATACTTAATTCAACAATTCAAAATAATCAAATAACAATACATAATAAACATTCACCAGTTTATTAATCAATTCATTAAAATAACTTTTTTTTTTTTAAACATTCCATCACATCTTTCCCAATATTTAAATTTATTTCAAATTTATTTTTCATTAATAAATTTATCAGTCCATCAATTTTTTTTTTTTAAAAAACTTTACCTTCATATGTAATACTTTGTTTAATTTATGTTTCATACCTTCATTCATGCAATGTTTCATAATTCATTCTTTCACTGATCACTTTTATATCAACTTTCACCGTATCATGCATCACCTCAAATTTTTCATACACATGAAAATATGTTTTTTTTTTTTTTTTTTTTTTTTTTAATCTAATTTGATTATGTCCTTGATGTGATATTTATTTATAACATTTGTGTCTATATCTTTTAATACATAGACTATCTTGCTAACTTTCTTTTCTATTCTGGCTTTGACAAATTTTGGAGCCAACTTTGTACAGAAGTATTTCCCTGCATTTGATTGTATGAAATTTTTACGCCATACAATATCCCCTTGATCATAGACACGATTTGATCTACCTTTATTATAATAACTAGCAGTACCCGGCGTGTTTCACTACGCCATTTGGGCATGTGGTATCAATTTTTTTCTACAGATAAAAGAGGAAACAACAGGATCAAAAAAAAAAGTGTGCTAATCGGAATCAAGCTTTACACAATTTATCTCTAGGTTAATCTTCACGTTTTCTAAAAAAAAAGGTCTAGGTACAACTGTTAAGCAGCAGAGCCAAGCATAGGGAAAATCGATTGCGGTGCTCCATTTATATTTAAGATAAAAAAATCGGCTATGTAACGTCACTCATCTAATCTATTCTAAGTTGCATGGATATAATTGTTACATTTGGAATTCACATTAAGTGCATGCCCACAAGCAGACACGTATAAGTTCACACTTGCACATTCTGCGTGTGAACCTACAACATAAAAACCCAAATCTCAAATGAACATACACCCTGCAACTCTTTGCTGACCTTCCCTGAAACAGGGGTGACATTGGCAGAGTGAACCATTTTCTATTTATAGTTGGTCAGATGCATATTGACCTATACTAATCTAATCTAATCTAATCTAAGCTGCAAAGATATATATCATTTAAGATTTATACTAAATGCATTCCCACAAGCAGATATGTATAATTTCGCGCTAACACATGCCGCATGTGGACCTACAATATAAAAACCCAATCTCAAATGAACATAAGCCTTGCAACTCTTGCCGTCCTTCCCTGAAACAGGGGTGACATTGGCAAAGTGAACCAATTTTTATATTATGGGTGGTCAGCCGCATAACAACCTATAAGTCAAGGAACGAGAAAAGAATATAAAGAAAAGAATATAAACAATACATTAAATTTTATAATCATACAATTAAAGAACTAATCTATAAAATTCACTATACTCTTTGAGCAAAGTGAAGAAATAAATGTATTCCAAACAATCAGGAATATTTTTCAATGTAACCGCACTGTGAAACGTATGCAGTTGGGGAAAATGCTTCATACAATATGATGCACTTAAGTGTTTTTTCAACTATCTCCATGAAAGTGTTTAATTTATGTGGAATTTTTGACTCCCTGTCCTGTCTTTATCCCGGCCAAGTGAATTCACATTTTTTCCCCACATTTAAAATGTGCTCTATCCATTATTTCAATAAGTGAAAGTTTTAGGTAGTGCACACGGAACATTTTCTATTGACAACAAAATTGTAAGTCGCACGGCCGGGTTAGGTAAAAGGCAAACATTTTGTTTATCTTGGTTGCTTTGGACCATTGTCACATAGAAGAAAGACGTTTAACCGCCGAGAAAAAAACGATCTTTAAATTTGTGGTGAGTATATAATTTTACAGAAATGCGTTTTTTGAAAAAACAACTATATTATGTATATTTTAATTAAAAGTATGTTTCAATAAAAGGTTTTCATAATAATAATATATTTCAATATGGTCTTCTAGTTGTGACCTACGAACTTTTGTTTATCGTATTTTTTATAAGTGCGGGATATAAAAGCTTTCTTACATTTCTAAAATTCAACTTGGAATACTTGAATAACATTTTTTAATTTGGAACTTTTGTCTAGGCCAGGGGTCGGCAACCTTTTGAGTCGGAAGAGCCAAAAATTACAATTTACAAATTTCAAAGTTTTTCCTTGACTTATAGGTTGGTATGAGGCTGACCACCCATACTGTAAAAAATGGTTCACTTTGCCAATGTCACCCCTGTTTCAGGGAAGGTCGGCAAGAGTTGCAGGGCTTATGTTCATTGAAGATTGGGTTTTTATATTGTAGTTGGGGGGAGGGTGGGGGGTGAAAAGCGAGTACAAGTAGCGGAGAGATCGTTAATCGATTCAGAACGATTTAGTTTTTTTCGATCAGAAGTATAATTCTGTGTTTTTTTTATATTTGCGTATGAAGCTAAAGAGCCGTAACTTCACACCCAAAGAGCCGCATGTGGCTGGTGAGCCGCAGGTTGCTTACCCCTAACCAAACCGATATCGATCCACCATATTTGTAAAAAGTCCGGTCTATAGCTTAGTTGGTAGAGTAACTGCATTCCATGCCGAGATTTCGAGTTAGAATCCCACTGAAGTTGTCAGAAATTATTTCTCGTTTCAGTGTTTATTTCTAACCCAAAATAAAATACCGGCAAGGCTTACTCAGCCTTCATAAGAAATGAGTGTCAAGCCACTCAGGAGCTGAATAACATCCATTTCAAGTTGGCGTAAAGTAAAAGTTACTGGGTTGTTCATTTTAGATTTGGATTTTAAATTATGAGTAGGTACACATGCAGCATTTGTAAGCGTGAACTTACATGTGTCTACTTGTGAGCATGCATTTTATATGAATCTTTAATTTAAATGTATATTTGCAACTAAGATTATGTATTGTAGTTGAATATAATGGTCTTCTTCTATTGGGTGGTTTCAAAATTTACCGACCTCGTTGCTGAAATATTGAGAATTGAGAACCATTGTTTATTTGATCACCATCAAACTTCACACGATTCATTCTAAAAATATGTTACATGTTTCCTGAAAATTTCGTCAAAATCGGATGAGCGGTTTATGAGTATAGGGAACATACATACATACATACATACATACATACATACATACATACATACATACATACATACATACATACATACATACATACATACATACATACATACATACATACATACATACATACATACATACATACATACATACATACATACATACATACATACATACATACATACATACATACATACATACATACATACATACATACATACATACACACATCCTTCTTTATAGATTGCATTCCATGCCGAGATCTCGAGTTAGAATCCCACCGAAGTTGTCAGAAATTATTTCCCGTTTCAGTGTTTATTTTAAACCCAAAATAAAATACCGGCAAGGCTTACTCAGCCTTCATAAGAAATGAGTGTCAAGCCACTCAGGAGCTGAATAACATCCATTTCAAGTTAAGTAAAGTGGGTAAAGTTAAGTAAAATTTTCCCAACTTTTTTTTTTTCCCCATTTTTAGGTTAGGTTAGGTTTTTCCCGACTTTTGGGGAAAAAAAAAATTCGCCACTTTTGGGGAAATTTTCCCAACTTTTTTTTTTTCCCCCATTTTTAGGTTAGGTTAGGTTTTTCCCGACTTTTGGGGAAAAAAAATTTTCCCAACTTTTTTTTTTTTTCCCAGATTTGAAAGTGGGAACCATGCGCAGGGGGATAAGTGGGAACAATGCGCAGGGGGAAATTTCCCAACTTTTTTTTTTTTCCCATTTTTAGGTTAGGTTAGGTTAGGTTTTTCCCGACTTTTGGGGAAAAAAAAATTTCCCCACTTTTGGGGAAATTTCCCAACTTTTTTTTTTTCCCATTTTTAGGTTAGGTTAGGTTAGGTTTTTCCCGACTTTTGGGGAAAAAATAATTTCCCCACTTTTGGGGAAATTTCCCAACTTTTTTATTTTGTTCCCATTTTTAGGTTAGGTTAGGTTAGGTTTTTCCCGACTTTTGGGGAAAAAATAATTTCCCCACTTTTGGGGAAATTTCCCAACTTTTTTTTTTTTTCCCCATTTTTAGGTTAGGTTAGGTTTTTCCCGACTTTTGGGGAAAAAAAATTTTCCCCACTTTTGGGGAAATTTTCCCAACTTTATTTTTTTTTCCCCATTTTTAGGTTAGGTTAGGTTTTTCCCGACTTTTGGGGAAAAAAATTTTTCCCAACTTTTTTTTTTTTTTTCCCAGATTTGAAAGTGGGAACCTTGCGCAGGGGGATAAGTGGGAACAATGCGCAGGGGGAAATTTCCCAACTTTTTTTTTTTTCCCATTCTTAGGTTAGGTTAGGTTAGGTTAGGTTTTTCCCGACTTTTGGGGAAAAAAAAAATTCCCCACTTTTGGGGAAATTTCCCAACTTTTTTTTTTTTTCCCCATTTTTAGGTTAGGTTAGGTTTTTCCCGACTTTTGGGGAAAAAAAATTTTCCCCACTTTTGGGGAAATTTTCCCAACTTTATTTTTTTTTCCCCATTTTTAGGTTAGGTTAGGTTTTTCCCGACTTTTGGGGAAAAAAATTTTTCCCAACTTTTTTTTTTTTTTTCCCAGATTTGAAAGTGGGAACCTTGCGCAGGGGGATAAGTGGGAACAATGCGCAGGGGGAAATTTCCCAACTTTTTTTTTTTTCCCATTCTTAGGTTAGGTTAGGTTAGGTTAGGTTTTTCCCGACTTTTGGGGAAAAAAAAAATTCCCCACTTTTGGGGAAATTTCCCAACTTTTTTTTTTTTTTCCCATTTTTAGGCGTAAAGTAAAAGTTACTGGGTTGTTCATTTTAGATTTGGATTTTAAATTATGAGTGGGTACACATGCAGCATTTGTAAGCGTGAACTTACATGTGTCTACTTGTGAGCATGCATTTTATATGAATCTTTAATGTAAATGTATATTTGCAACTAAGATTATGTATTGTAGTTGAATATAATGGTCTTCTTCTATTGGGTGGTTTCAAAATTTACCGACCTCGTTGCTGAAATATCGAGAATTGAGAACCACTGTTTATTTGATCACCATCAAACTTCACAGGATTCGTTCTAAGAATATGTTACATGTTTCCTGAAAATTTCGTCAAAATCGGATGAGCGGTTTATGAGTCTATAGGGGACATACATACATACATACATACATACATACATACATACATACATACATACATACATACATACATACATACATACATACACACATCCTTCTTTATAGATATAGATTTGCATTTTTATTATATGCATCCCATAAATTTTCTGTTACAATTTTGTATAATGTGTTTAATTCCTTCATTTTATCTTTATGCATATCTCTATATTTGTCTAAGTCTTCCTTTGATTCTATTTCATCATTTACTATTTCACCATGAATTTCACCATTTAGTACAATCTCCCTACCTCTTGCTAATACATTAGGTGTGTATCCTGTTGCTAAATTGACTGTATTATTTATTATGCTTTGTACTGAATCTAAAAAAGTATCCCATTTTCTTTGTTCATTTTCAACAAAAATAGCTAATGTGTATCCTATTGTTCTATTATATGTCTCTACATTATTGCACATGGGAGTATATAAAGTTGTATAAAATATTTTCTGTACTCCATATGAGTACATAAAATCTTTAAATGCATTTGACTTTAAATTCTTTCCATTATCTGTTATTATCGTTTGCGGTACTCCTTCTGTTAAAAATATTTTATTTTCTATTAATTTTACTATTTCTTCTGTAGTAGCTCTTCTTAAAGGAAATAACCAACAATATTTGGTAAAAACATCTATTATTGATAATATATGTATATAGCCCGTACTTGATTTTGGTAATGGTCCTATCAAATCAATACTCAGCATTTTTAACGGTCTATCCACTCTTTTTCTATTTTCCATTTTTCCTGCTGGAGGTAAATTATTCGGCTTATACATTTTACATTTTTGACATTTATTTATAAAACTTTTTATATCTGCATACATATTTTTCCAATAGTAACATCTTGATATGTATTTATAAGTTTTAAAAATACCTACATGTCCATTATCATGATGATTCTTTATTATAGTTAATCTATTGTCTATAATAGGTATCTCTTTCCAATTATATTCCTCTGTGAAAGGATTATCATCATTTATTAGTTTAAATAATTTATTATCTACCATTTTGAATTTTTTGTATTTGTATGGTGTTTTTGTACATCCTTCTGCGATATTATTATACCAAGGATCTGCAATATTTGAATTTACTACTTCCATTTCTTTAGTACCAGGAATCCTAGATAATACATCTGGCACTGTATGTTCTTTCCCTTTTCTATGCTCAATCTCAAATTCATACTGTGAAAGTCTCATGGCCCATCTTGCTAATCTACCTGTTGGATTTGATATTTTATTCAAGAATTTTAATGCCATATGATCAGTTATTACCTTGAATTTCATCCCATCTAGATAAGATCGAAAATGTTCAATTGACTCTACAATGGCAAGAAGCTCACGTTCTGATGTCGAATAGTTTTGTTCTCTAACTGTCAAACTTCTTGAAAAATATGCTATTGGCTTTTCGGACCCATTGATATTTTGGTTTAATACTGAAGCTACTTGATTTTTACTGGCATCAGTGTGTAAAAAAAAATCTTTTGTGAAATCCGGACATATTAATACAGGGGCTGTGCTTAAGGCTAATTTTAAATTATTAAATGCATCCTCAGATTCTTTTGACCAATTAAAATTGTTCTGACCTTTTTTACCTCTCAATAATTTATTTAGTGGATATGATATCTAAAATATTTTTTAGTGTTGATATGATATCTCACTGCAGTTTCGTATAACTTTTCTATAAAATCCTACCAAACCTAAAAACATTCGTAGTTGTTTTACATTTTTCGGTGAAGGATATTCCTCTATAATCTTGACTTTATTTGAATCTGGCCTTAATCCATTTTCATCAATAATGTATCCCAAATATTTTAAACTATCTTTGCAAAATTCACATTTTGAAAATTTTACCGTTAACCCTGCTTCTTGTAATATATTTTTAACTTGTTTTAATAAATTTAAATGTGAATTGAAATCTTCGTTAATAATAATTAAGTCATCGATATAACAAAATATGTTAGTATCAAATTTAGGTCCAAATAACTTGTCTAATAAACGCTGTGTTTCAGAACTTGAATTTTTTAAACCGAACGGCATTTTTGTGAATTGAAACAACCCTCTATTTGGTACGACGAAGGCAGTTTTTTCTTTGGACGATTCTTCTAGTGGAATTTGCCAAAACGCCTTGCTTAAATCTATTGAAGAGATATATTTGGCATTTCGTAAATTTGCTAAAACTTGATTTAAATTTGGAATAGGATAGTTATCTCGTTTTGTTACTTCATTGAGTCTTCTAGAGTCCAAACAAAATCTAGGCGTTCCATCCTTTTTAATTACAATCACAACAGGACTGGACCACGAAGATTTGGATTGTTCAACTATACCTTCTTTTAACATTTTATCTAACTCTGTGTTAACCTGTCTCTGTCTTGCTGGACTGAGTGGATAATACTTTTGTTTTATTGGAGGACCTTCTGTTTGAATTCTGTGTTCAATGAGGTTTGTGCATCCTAAGCCTATTTTTTCATAAGAGATGTCCTTGAAATCATTTTCTATTATTTTTAATTGCTGTAATTGGTTATCTGTTAATTTAGTTCTATTTGTAACTTTACCTAATTCACTAATATTTTTGCTATTTGAATATGTAATTTTACTTATTAAACTCGGTTCTAATTCAAATTTTATCCAAAAATCTATTCCAAAAATTATGTCTTGTTGTAAACCTTGTAAAACATAAAAATCTACATGTTTTATTTGATTGTCACATTTTACCTCTAAATTT
The DNA here is from genome assembly GCA_951799405.1 of Agapetus fuscipes. Taxonomy (NCBI): domain Eukaryota; kingdom Metazoa; phylum Arthropoda; class Insecta; order Trichoptera; family Glossosomatidae; genus Agapetus; species Agapetus fuscipes. The sequence goes on from OX637342.1 coordinate 12,096,982, forward strand.
ATTTTACCAAGTATTTTTATATTTTTACCATTTGCTAACGAGATATTATCATGGGTTTTTATAATTTTGTAATTTCTTTGTAAAAAATAATCAAATGTTTTTTCATTGATTGCAGAAATAGATGCACCTGAATCTAGTAAACCTGTAAAATTTTTGTTCTCAATATTTACTGTTAAAAATGGTCTTTTATCAAATTGTTTAGCAAAAATGAGTGGTGCAATTTGATAATTTTTATTAAAAATTTGAATGAAATTAAGCCAGCTCTTCATTTCTGATTTTTGTGTTTGTACTGAAGGCCGACTATCTACAAGTTTTTTTGAATTACTATTGTATGTCGTATTTGTTCTGTTTTGTATATTTATATTTCTGTTCATTTTTGTTTTGTCTGTATAATCACTTTTTTTATTTTTAACAAAACAATCTTTTTGTACATGTCCTGTACGCTTACATGAGTAACAGATTACTGTGTTTTTTTTAAAATTTCCATTTTTTATAAAACAATTTCTTTCCACATGTCCTCTTTTATTACAAAAGTGGCATACTATATTATTTGTGAAACTTCTACATTTATTCTGTATGTAATCGAATTTTCTATTTTTAGTCCAACAATCTATTTCATCATGTCCTAATTTATTACAAAAATTGCATTTTTGCATTACATTTTTCTCTTTTATGTCATTCATTACATTTAAATTTTTACATTCATTAAATTTTATAAATGATTCAAACTTGCTACATATTGTAGATAATTCCTCTGTATTTTTAATTTCAGATGTTGTCAGTAAAGTTGCATATTTTTCTGACAATCCATGAATTATTATGTCCATAAGTTCTTTATCATGCATTCTTTTATTTAATAAATTATTTTTTGATTTTACCTTTAAAATATAAACAGATGCATTATCATGACCTTGTACCATATTTAAAATTTCTAACTTAAGATTCCTTTGAAAGTCATATTTTTCAAATTGTTGTAAGAATTTGGTTTTAAAAATTTTCCAATCAAATTCACAGTTAATTGCTCTGTACCAAGTCAACGGAAAATCTGTTAAAAATATAGGCATACACTCTACCAAATAATCTAATTTTAATTTGTAGACTTTGGCTAATTCTTCTAATCTTATTATAAATTCATTTGGTTCACTTTCACCATTAAAAGATATTTTTAATTTGAGAGGATCAAAATTTATGGACTCCATTGTGTTACTTTCTAAATCCTTTTTATTATTTATTTTTTTAGATTTCGTCATTTGCTGTATATTTTTAATTTATGCAATTAAAAAAAAATCAATTATGATGCAAATTATAATGCAATTAAAAATCATTTCATTGAAAAAATTTTTTATACAAATGAAATATAACACCATCTATATATATTTATCTAAACTGATTTGAAACAAACTGGTTCATATCCATTCTTCATTCTCCCGCGACGTTCGATTTTTGAATTTCCATTCTTCTGAACGTAATGTAGGTAGTTTGAATTCTCTCACCTTCAATATTTTCAAACAGCGTTTCAAATCTTGTAATTTCTTGTTGTTAATTGTATAAGTCGATGTCTTCACTAGCTTTTAAACGTGTTGATGCTTTCACAACCATAAATCTGTCTAATTTTAATTATTTCATATATTGTATTGTTTTGAATGTCATTTGTTGAAATCGACTGTCATTTGTTTTTGTTTGTGAAAAATTTTCTTCATAGGAATTTAATTTACAGATTTTTTCTTTTACGTTGGGCGCCAAAATGTGAGGGTTTTTCTTCTGTCCTGCTGATTGACACAATTAATAATATAACATACACACTTTAATATGTTTACTTTTATTTCTTTCACAATGTATACACAATTAACCACAGCACAATAATATTCTTTATTCTTAATTACACAGGCTTGTGGCTATCCCGCCAGGCAAGCTTTTTTTTCTCCTTCTATATTCTTTTGTTTTCCTTTTCATTCAAATTCAAATCTCATGTTCCATTTTACCTAACAAACAAATCCATCTCGTTACAATAAGCTAAACAAGCACTGGGAGGACGATATAGTACACACACAATTCACTCGGGAAAATGCGCTTTTCATAATTTATCGCGGCTTTCCGCTGATGAAAATGCAATTCCAGTTTTCCAGAGCATATTCGCAGCGGCTTGTTGGCGACCTCACTACTCGCCCAGTGCCTTCAGAATGCAGTATAAGCGCGAGGAATGAGGATGTACACCTTACAGGTAAGTATAACATTGAGCTTTCTTCGGTACATTTCAAATGCATAGACTGTACGCCACATACAATTTAAAAACAAAGTTTGAAAATTGTAAGAAGAGTTCAATAAGTTAAAATTCACTGCAACTAGAACATCTTTTTTTTTTTTTTTTTTTTTTTTTTTTTATTCAATTTAAAAATAGGTTACATTAAATATTTACATTTTTTTTTTATTTTTTTTTTATTGTTATTAGAATCTAACCCTCAGGCGAAAGCGAATGCTTGTGTGCCTTGAGGGCGAGAGCTTAAATATTTTATTTTTCATTTACATAACTATTTTTTTTATAAAGGTATAATATGTCTTATTCTATTTATTAACTATTAACTTACATAACTATTAATTTACATAACTATTTTTTTTATAAAGGTATAATATGTCTTATTCTATTTATTAACTATTAACAACTTTATTAATTATTATCAACTTTATTATTATATCATATGTATTACATATTACTATATTATCTACTACTATATTACTATATTATATTACTATAAAATCATGAGGTTAGTTTTCTGTACTGTTTTTTATTCATTTGCGTTGTTTGAGTGAATTGTGAGTAGGTATTTTGTCTATTGTTCTAGGCTGTTGAATTCTTTACTTCTGTAGCCAATTATTAGCCTTGTCTATCAATACCTACTCACCTTGTGGCATAAAATTGTGTCAGTGCTTGTTAATTCTCCCGCGAGAGAAGAGACGCGTCTTGTCTCTTCAGCTGCTTCAAAAGTCGCGCGCGTCCGACAGAGAGAAACATTAAAAAAAATCATGGGTGAATTAGGTGAGTCTTTTCAAATTATTCCAGACTCGTATCACTGTTCCCTGATGGTCTGCGGCTTTGTCAGATTTGCCTTGGATCAGTTTGCTCAAACGCTTATTAAATTTAGAAACGACACTCAATCTCCTTTCTTCTCTCGTACATGACTTGGCTTCATCATATGTTCGAATCAAAGAACTAAAGACTTTAAAGAAAGTAGTTTTCTGGCCATTAGAAATATAATTTTCATTGTTCAAATTAAAAAAAAAATAGTGCTAAACTCATCAACGAAAATCTATCTATTATGACATTTCTTTCATCATTAGTGCCTAGTTGTGTCAGCCATCAGGTGTCTATGGTTACCATCTTCTAGAGCTGCAAATAAGAGGAAACATCTATAAACCACTGTTTATCCTAAAAGTAAGGACTTTTTGGCAAAAGCTTCGTTTTCCCTAGCTTATTCCTCCATAGGTATTTCTGAATAACTATGTCTATTAAATAATGTAGATTTTTTGCATTCACTTTGCGAAAGTCCATTTGTATAAATTAAAAATAAAAGCACAATCTGGTAGACTTTACTTAGGGGTTTATTTTGCGGACAACTAGTTTTTTTTTTACACCTGAAGATGTCTTATCGAGTCTCCCGTTAGTTTGTTTTTACTCTCCCAAATGTGAGCTATTCTTTCGTTTACTTCCTGCAACACCTTTTCATTGGACTCTTTTTGACACAATATGATCGTCATCTTCTAATCCATTCAATAAATGTGCCATTAAAATTGCTCCCTTTATAGTAAGGTTTAATAAATCTTTTTGAAAGAAACGTCATCTTTGTTGGTGGATATCGTAGATGCACAAGACTAAGAGTGTGTTTTGTTGCAATAGCCCGCCTGGGCGTTCCATCCGCATTGCTAAAAGCTATAAACATCATAAACACCGCTGATGCAGCGCATACAAGATAACGCCTAACGTACTACGTGCTGCTCCTATGATAACTGCAAACGAATTCCGTTTCAGCACCTCCTTAGTCTGTTTTAATTAACCATCTTTCAAAATGGTTGGTAAGAATTATGTGAATAGATCCAGCAAATCTAGATGCGGCTGACAATGGATTTGAGGTTCGTATTTTATGCATATTCATAAATAGATACGTGTAATATTTGCACTTGCGATGTATGTCTACTTAGAACTCAAATCTCAAATGTACATGGAACCTGCAACTGTTGCCGCCCGTTCTTAAATAGGGGTGACATTGGCACCAATTTTTAAAGTAAAGATGGTCAGCTGCATATCAACCTAGAAGTTAAGGAACAAGAATCATATTAAATATACATTAAACAGTAAAAGAACAAGCTATCAATAAAAACTTAAATTTAAAAGCTTGAACAACCAAATCAAAGATCATAAGTCAATTTATGTTTTTATACTCTTTTCTTATTTTTTAAAATAACCTTAAAAAGTGCTATCAGAAGAATCTGCAATTCCAAGTACATCTCCAGAGTGGTGGAACGGATAATGTTTGGAGGGTATGAATGAAATAAAATAGTTTCCGCGGACCAAAAGGAAGTCACTAAAACGTCTGGAAAACGTGGTAACTTAATGCCAAATCGATGACAAAATCGATAAACGAAAAAAAAACGAAATGTTGAAAAAAAAAAAGCAACAATAAATTAAAAATTTTGGAAAAGGTTGAAGATGCTCTTCGTCCAGGGGTAGACTAAAAAAAAATACAATCAAAAGAAGGTGATGTTTCTTATAAAAAAATGTTTTGGAACTTAAGGATATGGAGGGAAACAAAGCTGTTCCAGTAATTTTTCATGAACTTTTTCACAGCCATAATCTGACACGACGATGTTCTGAGCTCCATAAAACTTCCCAAGTCCGGCTTGTGGTAAAGTAAGGGCTAAGCTTCACTCAAAACAACGCTTAACTTCATATATACTGACAATCATAATGCTTTTTAAAGGGTAACCCTAAAATTTCAGCAAAAAGTAAAACATTTGTAGGGGCGCTTAAAGTGTTACGTTTGTTTTTTTTATTGCGTTGTAATGAAAAACCTTTCATGAAATTTTTATTGTAATGTAAAAAAACAATGTCTTTGGAAATGGAGAGATGATTTTTTTTTATAAATTGTTTTATTTAAAATTAAATAACACAATTACGCTGCACATGTAGCGCAACTTCATACCGCGTTGTTTCTGATAGGGTTGCATGAAGCGTGTGGGACTTGTTTATTTTCATTGGTATTGGAGTCAACCCTACGCCAACCACTTCAGCTTTCCAGCTTCCAAAGCGGGCCGATACCCATTAATTAAGGCTGCCGGTATTTTTCAATAAGTAACACTGCCTTAACAAGAAACCATATCCCTTGAGAGCTGGGAATTCCCTACATTCATGGAAGTAATTAGACATGTAAGAATCAAATAGGTTCCACACACCCCTTGCTGTCTCTTAGGGGACAATTGCGGAAGTTCCTCTACATGTTCAGCTTACATAGATACTCGTATGTTTATTGTTTACACAGTATGAGATTGTGTGAAGTCAAATACAAACACACAACTTTGTATGAGTTTTATGAAACATGGGGAAATTGCATTCCTGAAGGGATGTCAGTTTGTAGAATTGCAAAAATACAATAATGGTGTGCCTCATACCACTCCGAAGATACACTTTATAAACAGGAATAGAGTTTTTGTATTAAAAATGTAGATTTGTATTTTCGTATTGTATACAGATAAACATTATGAAAACATCAAAAAAATTACCCGAATATAATAAATCTTTAATCTAAAGATAATCGAAGATTAATAGTGATACAAACCTCTGAGATTCTGATTTAATGCACGCTTACAAGCAAACATATGTCAGTTCACGTTTTAAGATTCTGCATGTGTAGTTAGAAAATAAAATTAACATTCGGCCTGCATCTCTTGCCGCTCTTCCCTGAAGGAGGCTTGAAATTGGATAAGTGAATCAATTTTTAGTTTATGACAGGTCAACCGCATATAAAACTTAGAAAACATACAAAACAAAAAAATCTTTGATTATATTTTCCTTTAACTTTTTCTCACCAGGAAAGGTTTGGTTGGTGAAATGCAATCACCTTAAATAAAATATTTTTCATAAAAAAAACACCTTAAGGTTTGTAATTTATGTAAGAGTTTTTGATATCCAACTGAAAAAAACACAAAACAATAGTAAAAGTTCATCTTTGTTAAACATCCCATTTTCGCGAAATGGCATTCTGTCTTCTTTAATATTGAAATGTGCCTACTGCTTTTATACCCTGCCATTCCAGAACAAATATCAGCCTCTTCACATGTCATTACAACATGACAATAACAAAACTGATACGACAGATTTCTGTCTTGCAACATGAGTATCCTGCGTTGTGTACCAACTTCTTCATTTGTGTTGACAATCGAAAAATAGTAATACTTCATGATTCTGACGTTCTGAATTGTGTGCCAGAGTACCACCTCTGATTCAAGCGAATTTAGCTCCAGTTATGAAATACCAGCTGTTGATACTGATTTATTAATTCACTTTTACAGGCTCTTTGAAACTAGGTATACAAAAAAAAATGCCCGTACATTTGTGGCAACTGAAATTAAAAAAAAACTCCGATTGTCAAGAATAAATTGATATCGATTTATTATCGATATTCTGAAAAAAAAGTATGCACCAACACATTTTTGGCAACTTCAATAACCATACTCGTATAATCTAGCATGTTTCATCCTTAAAAAGCTAAATTTGTGAAATATTCATATTTTCAATCAAATTAGATTTTTTTCAAATCATACAATCGATGTATCACATTCCTAAGATACCAGAATAAACTTAATTTCAGAAAAAACATGTTTGTGAAAAAACATCGATAAGGTAGGTTTTCTGATGACGTCAAATACGATTCCGACGAAAGGTTTCACATGATTGTGAACTTTGTTGTGATTAATGAATTCTATGCTACACTTTGAGCACGTTTGAAATAGGTCTGTGGGTAAGAATTGTTGAAAACATTGTAAAAAAAATATATAAACCAGAATGAAAATTAAGAAAAAGTAAAAAATCCATGCCATGGGTGACAATAGACAACGATAAATCCCGGAGAGCAACTTTGAAAAATTGAAAATTGTCGTTAATTTTCATGAAAGGACTGTAAATGTCGTTGTTATGTATGAATCCTGAGTTTCTCTACGCCCTTACATTAGGGGTCTGTCACATAATTTGCGAGGGGAAGGAAATGCAGTGCGCGTGCATCCGCTAATAAAACAATACGAGCGTGAATGAGAGTAGGTGGATGTACCAACAGGGTAGGAGAGCGTATAGGGTAGAAAATTTACAAAGTAAAATAATAGTCTGGAAGAGCTGAAAGGAGTATCGTAAAAGTTTAATTTAAATGGAAGTTATGCTCGATACACGTATTTACAAAATAAAATGAATTCAACTTTTTGGATATTTGATAAACCGACATAGGAGAACTACCATTATTCTCGACGTTCCGCTGTACCGAAGTAAACAAACACGGACAATAAAACTAATGTATCCTTAATCAGAATAGACACCAGTGCTAAAGCTGTTTGCGACGCCATAAGGAGACGTGTCTCTTTTTCGAAAAAGAAGCGCGAATTAAATTGTCAGGAATGATTGTTGTTGCTCGTGATCGAAGATTAAAGGTAGATGTGGTAGACCTTTATGATTTATCAACATATTACGTCGTGATACTTTTATCTCTATGTAGATACTTTACGGTTCATACAATCCGTTTTTTTTCAAATTCTACGCAAAATATCTAACGTCCATTTTTCCAATCGACAATCTGTTCCCTAATTCCTTGTGTCTTGTCTTCATCAGAGGTAATTTCACTTGAGCAACGTTTGTATGTTTACTTGATAAATGTATCTTACGAAAACTGGAAATTGATTTTTAAAATATTTAAAATAACTCTGACCTTATCGTGTGTTCTTTTTTTCTTAGCTCAGATTGTGAAGAATGTGATTTTTAAGACAATTAAAATGAAAAGTCATCTTTGAATCAAATTGTAGATTAGTCCAAAGAAGCACTGAGGGGGCGAATCATAAAAAAACTTTTGCATTTTTTTTTAAATATTTTATATTTCAAAACGAAAACATAACATTTTCAGCAGGCACTCGTTTCAGCTTACATTACCTTCTACAACAATATGCGGTCGACTTCTCAGTTAGTTTTCAGTAGAGAGTTGAGACACTTACCCGCCGTACTTCACCGAAGAGGCTGAGAGCACAAAGCTAACGGTGAGAGGGTGTGGGGACGGGTAAGGCAAGACAGGTGTGGAAGGCGAGAGACACTTATGAGAAATTAAATTTTAATATCGTGTATCAAGCGTAAGGCAAATACACTTCATAGCAGCGTCTTCATTACTGTGGTGAGAGAATTTTAACAAAAATAAGGTTTTCTACCCATTTTCAAGCGTTAAGTATTGCGTAAAATTTTGATTATGTTTTTAACTATCTAATCTATACCTAAATCTAAGTTGCAAAGATATATCTCATTTGAGATTCATATTAAATGCATTCCCACAAGCAGACACGCATAATTTCGCGCTAACACGTGCCGCATGTGGACTTACAGTATAAAAAACCCAATCTGAAATAAACATAAGCCCTGCAACTGTTGCCGACGTTCCCTGAAACAGGGGTGACATTGGCAAAGTTAACCATTTTCTACAACATGGGTGGTCAGCCGCATACCAGCCAACTATAAGATGGTACAAAACTGACAAGCCTATACTTTCCTGCTACGATATACTCAGGTTGGAATTTTTTTTTTTTAAGATTATTTTTGTTACTTTTCTTGTACAAATCCATAGTGCTAACCACAGACTTAGAACCGTTCTCACTAAAGCATTTAGTCAATCATATTGTTACCTTGCAAGTACTCCTAGTGAAAAACATTGCGTGTATTCCACTCGATCGCGTAAGTTTACAAATTTATGGACAGTATAAAAAAAAAATTAGTGACTTACAGTGCTATTCACAAAGCATTTAATTCATAGTCGATCTACGGATCATCAATTTTTGATATGAAAAATTAACTGTAGGCTGCGGATGAGCCATGGCTTTACTGTTTGAGAATAACACTGGCTTTTACAGATGCTTACAGGGATCATTATACGTAATGTTTTCTACTTTCGGGTAAAGGTATCAAATCGTACAAACGAATTGTACAATTATAATTTAAGGAGTAGCCCCGAGTTTCAGCATCTTGGGTGTTGTACAATGAATAACGAGCGTAAGAACACGCCAAACAGCTTGTTAGCCCTGTCGCATAAACAGAAAGATGATGTATGACGTCACAAGCTTTGAAATATAAACTCGGAGACTTATTATATTGTTGTATTATTTAGACAACTACAAGCCCAGAACTCATTATCTGCCTCCTGTTTGTGTTCTACTCGTAAATGTGAAATATATTTTGGGTAAATAATAAATAATGGTCAGAATTACGTGGCACCGTTTAGTGGCACTAACCACCTTAAAAGTGACTCGATTTGTTGATGTTTCTATTGAAAAAAACAACCTCCTGCAATTATTGTAAACATTAGCCTATGTTATCAACTCTAGATTCAGACTGTTCCAGGACGATAGACTAGCTAAAAAAAAATCTCTGTACGCGTAGCCCGTTGTATCTTCTTCCTAAGACTTTCTCAGTCCACTCCTGGACGTAGGCTTCCTCCATCTCTGGAGGGGCAAGGTGTAAATTTTGCCCCTCAGGGGGTATATAAAATACAAAAAAGAACAAATAGAGAAACTGTAACGTATTCTACAATGCGAGATATAAAATACACAGATCTAATGCCTATGGTATTTTCTCTCTCAAACAAAAGCCAACCTTCAATAGGTGGCTTTCAATTTTGGACGACTATCCCGTACCAAAGAAGCGAAAATCACAGGACCGCACTCACCTCAAATTGTGCTCTGTTGGTCCAAGATGATGCTCGTTTCTCAGGATCCTGTGGGGCTGAGCTCTGTTCACAAACTGCTACACTTGCAAGTTATATGTAAAACAATTCCACTCACTCACAGATTTTAACGGTAAATTTCAAATCGGTCGAGAGACATATAAAAACGTGTCTACTTGCGAACACGACGGAAATGGAAGTCCTCAATCCATTGCTAATCTCACGTTGCTCAGATGTCAAAAAAGTTGATACCGACATCTTGCGATTTTTATCCGCACTTTTTTCAGTTTGTACAGACCAACATGAAAATTCGCTTCTTAGACTAATTAATTAAAAATAAAACAGATGACGCTCAATTGTGCGTCACCATACACCCCCCTTTGCAAAGACTTAAAGTTAAAAGCTTTGCAACACAAACCAAATATTCAAAGAAACCATGTCGATTTTTACAAACAGTATTCGAGAAATGATATATAGGTATAATTACAATCAATGTTTGAAAATCTTAAACTAGAGAAGCTTAATATAATTAATATAATAAGTATGCCTACAAGTAAGCAGGTTAGACACAAAAAATACTTAAGCCAATATAATAAGCTAGATTTAACATGTTCTAACAGATAAGCTTAGTAGTAAAGCATAAGATTAATTCTAAACATGGTAAATATGTACAATGGTAGAGATCAACTAACTCAGTAGACGAAATTAAATAGCAATCTATTGTGTCGGCAATGGGTAGAGTTTGACGACCGGACGTTTGTAAAAACCTTGCTCAGTCTTTACTGTGGCTACTCGAATCACGCCATCATCCCCAGGGAAAACCTTGGTGATGATTCCCAGAGGCCAGGACAAAGGAGGAGCGTCCTCTTGCCCAATCAGTACAACAGTCCCTACCTGAATTGCATTAACATCGGTTTGCCATTTTTGTCTGACCTGCAAAGTGTGCAGGTATTCTACCCTCCATCGCTTCCAGTAAGATGACACGATTTGATCCAGGAGATTTTTACGCTGAGTAAGATAAACTGGTGTGTCAGGTAGCTCAGAAGCAGGCAGATGTTTTAAGGGAGTGGACATCAAGAAATGCGCAGGAGTTATAACGTCAGGGTGAGGATCAGAACTGATGACACTTAGTGGTCTAGAATTCATGATACTCTCGATTTGAGTCAACACTGTTTGCATTTCCTCATATGTTAGCAACTGATTCCCTATCACTCGATACAGATGAGTTTTCAAACTCTTAATATTTGATTCCCATAAAGCTCCGAAGTGAGGAGCTCGAGGGGGAATCATTTTCCACTCTATTTTATACGCCTCAAGTTCTCGCTTCATTCGGACATTATGCTGTGAATTTTGTAAAAGATTATATATCTCATCTAATTGGGCACGAGCCCCAACAAAATTTGTGCCGTTGTCCGAATACATAAAGGAAACTGGCCCACGACGAGAGATAAAACGCTTAAATGCAGCTATAAAACAGGCACTCGACAGATCAGTTGCGAGCTCAATATGCACCGCCTTGGTCACTAGACAAACAAACAGGCAGATATATGCCTTTTGAGCATGTTGTCCGCGTCGTCGCGTAAGAAGTATTTTTAAAGGCCCAGCATAATCTACCCCCGTATGCATAAATGCTTTAGCTTCTGTTATATATATGTAAGATTGTAAATTATAGATAAATTAAATAACTTTAATTTTATGAAAACATATATTTGTTTAGAATTTAAGACAGTTGAAGTTGCTTATTATTTATAGGAAACTACAATCACGTCGTTTAATTCTTATGTAATATGGAAGAGATTTGACTCCATTTTTTTATGTCCTGTATTTATTTCATAAATTGAATTTGAAATCTTCTGAGTAATTTGAAATGGACCAACTCTCAGCTCATCTAATTTATTTCTATTTAATTGGTTCCCATTCTCTACATACACCATATCCCCTTCATCAAAATTAAATTGAGTTCTATTTTTATTAAAAATCTGTGTATTGTAATTATGTGACTTTATAGAATTGTTTAATGCTATTTTTCTATCCCTAATCCAATCATCTTTTGTTTTATTTATTTTAAGTTCATTTGGCAAAAGTGAAACATCTGTACCATCCATGAGGTATTTTGGTGCAAACCCCGTAACTGTATGTTCTGTCATATTATATTTATCTACACATTGATGAGCTATGGTTGTCCATGCTGTTCTTTGACTTTTTTCATTGATTTTACATCTGATTTTGTTGACTAATGTTTGATTGAGTCTTTCATTTAAACCGTTAGAAAACGGGGCGTTCACTGCAGTAAAAATCATTGTTATTGAATTTTTATTACAAAAATTTTTGAATTCTTTCGAGTTTATACCCGGATATTGGTCGGTAAGGAGCATTCCAATTGTATTCGAATCTATTACATTATTGACTAGTTTAATAAAATCATTAGCATTTTGTGTTTTAGAGGTAACAATATAAGCGTATCGTGTAAAATGGTCTACTAGAAGATGTAAATATCTTTTAGTTGATCGTGAGCCTCCAAAACCTCCAATCGTGTCTATTGACACTATTTCAAAAGGTTTTGTGGCAGGGCCTAAATGTGACATCAGACCATACTTGTTTTGCCCTCTCTTTTTATTCTTTATACATATCTCACAGCTTTTACAATGTCTTCTAATATTTATTGTTAAATTTTTTTCTGTATAAACTGTACTAATTTTGTTTTGCATTTGTTTTTCTCCTAAATGACACATGTTTTCGTGTACATTTTTAATAAGTTTTTTACTGAAATTCTCTGATAAAATAATTTTTTCACATTTTCTAAGATTTTTATAGTAAACATTGTGTTTTAATAATAGTTTTGTTTTATTTGTTTGTACATGTTCATTGTTTTTCTGATCTGTAACGATATCATTTAAATTGATCATGTTTACAATTTGTAATTGTTTATCAGTATCATTGTCTGCATCCAGTACTGGGTTCCTACTTAAACAGTCTGCTTCTAAATTTTCTTTTCCTGGAGCATATTTTATTTTAAAATCATACTGTGATAAATAATATGTCAAATCTCCTAACTCGTCATCTGTCCTAGCTTTAATATTTAAATTTTCCAATGGTTTATGGTCTGAATATACTGTAAATGATTTACCTATTAACCAGTATTGCCAATATCTTATTGCTTCTTTAATAGCTAAGCATTCTAAATAAACAGCTTTCTTTTTCTTTTGTAGCTGATTCAATTTTTTTGAAAAGTATGCCACTGGTTTGTTTTTTCCATTTGGTTGTGTTTGCTTTAGCACTGCTCCAATACCTTCTAAGGATGCATCGGTGTAAATATTTATTGGCAAATTCTGATCAAATATTTCTAATATTGGCTGAGAGCATAATAAGTTCTTAACTTGTTCAAAAGAATTTTGACAATCTGCAGACCAATTAAATTTCTGATTTTTTCTAAGTAAATTATGAAGAGGTTCTAAAATTACCGCACTTTTAGGTATATATTCATGATAGAAATAAATTTTTCCCAAAAATTGTCTAACATTTTTCTGAGTTTTCGGTGTGGGGAATTCTTTTATAGAAACAAGATTATCTCTTATTGGTCGTACTGTATTATTGTGTATTATGTGACCGAGATATTTCACTGAGTCTGCAGCAAATGTACACTTTGTAAATTTTAATCTAAAACCTTCACTTTTTATAGCTTCTAACAATTGTGTGAGATGGATAATGTGCTCGGAAAAAGTCTTGGAAAATACTAGGATATCATATATGTAGTTAACTGCATAATCAGTAAGCTTATATTTTCTTAAAATGTTACCTAGTATCCTTTGAAAAATAGCTGGTGATGTTTTTAACCCAAAAGGTAAACACGTCCATTGATAATGCCCGTCCTGCGTCACAAATGCAGTTTTTTTCCTGTCTTCAATTTTCAGCGGGATTGACCAAAAGGCTGAATTGATGTCTAGCGTTGTAAAATATGATGAGTTTCTTGTCTTAATCACTAAGTCGTCGATCAGTGGAAATGGTTGCGCTTGAGGTACCACTATTTTGTTTAAATCTCTAAAGTCTATGCATAATCTTGATTTTTTGTTGTCTTCTTTTTTGAAAGCTAACGTTACTGGTGCCGCAAATGGACTATAAGATTCCTCTATAAGCTTTTTGTCTAGTAACTTTGCCACTTGTTCTTCTATTTCTTTTTTGTCTTCAATTGAACATCTGTAGGGCCTTTTACAACAATATTTGTCCATAAGTAGATCAATACGTGCTTCATATTCTCTGACCGTTCCAATGTCATATTTATCTTTTGCAAATATTGATTTGTAAGTATCTATTAGTTTGTATATTTCTGATTTTTGTTCAATGTCTAATTTACTTACTTTGAAATCCCCTTCTTTTATGTGTTCATTGAAATTTATTTCACATTTGTGTATGTGTTTTGTTTCTTGTTCTTCAGAATGTAGAATATGTGATTCTTCTTTTATGCTCATCTTGTCTTCTTCTGATTTGTTAGATTGGATAATTTGTGATTCTTCGTTTTGGATTAATCTGAAATTTTTGATACAATCCAAACCAATTAGAAAATCGTAATCAAAATTTTCATTATCTACTACAAATACATCCATATTTTTTTCTATATTGTAGATTTTTATTTTCAGTGTTATCAAACCTTTTGTTTTCTTCCCACCATTAATAGTCTTCAATTTTACTATTTGCATATTACTTGTAAGTTCCTTTGGCTGTATTTTCAATAAATTTGCATTAATTAATGAAACATTCGACCCAGAATCATATATTCCAGAAACTCTTAAAGTATCATTTAATAGCAAATTAACTTTTATTAATGGTGGTACCTCTAGTTTTTTTTATTATTATCGTTCAATTCAATTTCTAATTTAGAATTATTAACAGTTCTTAAATTTGGTTTTAAATTCTTTTCTTTAAACCAACAATTCTCCTCAGGGTGGTAACGTTTCCCTTTTTTCTCGTTAACGCAGATACGGCATGGTTTTTTTTCTTCAATTTGTTTGGGTCTGGTGTCAGAATACATGGTACTTTTTTTATTATCCTTATTGTTTTCAACAAGTTGTTCCAATTTCCCTATTTCATTGTACAGGCTTGCGGTTGTTTTTACAGTATTTTTATCAATTTTATCCATTACGTTGTCTGGTAATCCCATAACAATCATATTTATCATTGTTTTGATATTAATTTCTTTATTAATCTCCAATAACAACCGCTCTTTCTTTATGGCATATTCCAGCATTGATCCCACTTGAAATTTAAATCTAAATGCATATTTGACACGACACCAACCTTCTCCTCCATAAGTTTCAGTAAAATTTTCTCTCCAGTCTTGCCATTTGGAGCTCAACGTCATTTTTATTAGCATACTGTTGTACCAATCAAGACAATTTTTTTCTAATAGGTATTTTAATACCTGAATTTTTTCTTCATCATCATTAATTTCAAACCTTAGACACTCGTTCTCAAAGTTCGTTATCCATTGATCCGCATTACATGTTTTATTTGAGAATTTGTCCATGAAAAATCTCTCAGCAGTTTTTCCTATATTTTTCTCCTCTGTCGTCTTGATAGCATTGTTAGTATGTGAAGCCTTTGTTTCTTCTGTAATTTCATTTAAATATTGGTCACCAAATTGTAAGTTGTCTCCGTCATCCAGATATACTTTCCTCAACTCTGCATTTACAGGAATCCATATAGAGCGCACTTCATGCCTTTTTTTTTAGTGATTTTTTTATTTTTGTAAATATATCTGAGGAGTATATGGCAGTATGTTTACTTACTGGCTTTAAATCATCTGGGATTTCAAAAACACCTCCGATCGGTGTTTCAATTGAGGTTATGCATATCACATTAGTTTTGCCATCCGTGGACCCCAATACGACAAATTTAAACCGTAGTTTATTCATTTTAATCGAAATTGTAGTTTTGTAAGATTGTAAATTATAGATAAATTAAATAACTTTAATTTTATGAAAACATATATTTGTTTAGAATTTAAGACAGTTGAAGTTGCTTATTATTTATAGGAAACTACAATCACGTCGTTTAATTCTTTTTACAATCTTATCGACTTGCACGCGCACCGTCCGGCAAAATGGCTAATGGCTGTTCACCAGAAAGTAGGTAAATACCTGAGTGCCGACCGAGCGCTACAAATAAACAAGAATACCTATTAAAGGAGCTTAATACGTAGTTGTAGTTCCTTTACATATATATATTATTTTATTTAGCTATTGCTAAGTACAACTTAAGCTATGTTAATAAAAAACAACAAAAGATAAACAAACAAAAATAAAAAAAAAACAAACAAAAATGAACAAATCAAAACTTAATAATAATTATGCTAAGGCCGGTTTGCACATATATATTTTTTTAATTTTACTTTAAATTCATTAATATCCCTACTTTCTTTTATTTCTACAGGTAAATCATTATACAAATCCAATCCTCTGTGCAAAACGCCCTTATCATACTTTACATATTTGAATTTTCGCTTCCTTAAATTATCCTTTTTCCTGGTATTATATTCATGAATGTCTCTGTTCTTAATTAAAAATTTGCTCAAATACTGAGGTAACATGTTTTTTTCTACTTTGTGTATAAAAATAATAGCACTCATTCTTAAATTTTCTTCAATATATAACCAATCTAACGTATCTATCATATAATTTATTTTACAGTCTAGTTTTTTATTCAATATAGTTCTCATACCCCTGTTTTGTAATTTTTGTAATGTATTTATATACTGTTTATTTGCCATAAATAATATTGTTGGGCAGTATGTGTAGTGAGGCTTAATTATGCTATTGTATACAATTATTTTATATTCCTTACTTAACAAGCTCTTCATTCTACTTAATACACCTATTTTCTTGCTTATTTTTTTAATAATATAATCAAAATGTTCTTTGAAATTAAGCTTACTATCAATTATCACTCCTAAGTACTTAATCTTATCAACTACTTCCAATTCTTTATTATTTACCTTAATAATTAATTTACCCTTTTTGACATTATTCAGTACTATTACTTTTGATTTCTCAGTGTTTAACTTTAACTTATTTTTATTTAACCACTTTTCTGTCCTACCCATAACACTATTTAATTCTCTTTCTACCTTCTGTATGTCCTCCCCAACACAATATATCAATGTATCATCCGCAAATAAATGTAACCGACATCCACTGTTACTAATTACGCTTAAAATGTCATTAATATACAATATAAATAAGATTGGTCCTAGCTTGGATCCTTGCGGGACTCCCGTGTTAATTTCCCTTTGGTTAGAACATTGGCTTGAGATTTTCACTTTTTGCTTACGCATCAATAAGTAATTTTTTATCCATTGTATTACTGTTCCTTCAATTCCCATATTTTTCATTTTTTTTACTAATAAATTTCTATCAACTGTTTCAAATGCTCTTTTAAAGTCCAAGAATGCTGCAGCTACAATTTTATTATTATTTATGTCTTCGATCCAATTATTTATTACTAGTTGGATTGCTGTTTCCGTTGAGTGTTTTTCTCTAAATCCTGATTGTTCTTCAATTAATATCCCCTGATTAGCAATAAATCTTTTCAGTTGATTACTTATTATCTCTTCTATTATTTTTTCCAGAAATGGTAACATATTAATAGGTCTATAGTCACTGGCTTCGATTGGATTTTTAATTTTGGCAATTGGGATAATTGTGGCTATTTTTAGTATATTGGGCATTACTCCTTTAATTAATATTACATTAATGAGCTCTACAAGAGTATCTCCAATTTGTTGCCAAATATTGAGAATGTATTTCTTATCTATATTATCAGTACTAGATCCTTTTTTTGTTTTACTAATTATTTCAAATAATTTTTGTTTATCAATTTTTTCAAAATTTTCAAACTTATGATTGCAATTTTCCGTACTTATATTTAGCTCATTTAGGTTTAAGTCAGTTTCCTCATCAATTGATTTGATTATTTCCAATATACTAGAAATATAAAAATTATTTAATTCTTCTGCTATTTCTTCTATATTTTCAATTTTTTTATCATTAACTCTTATTTCATTGATGGTGCTTGCTTTAATTTTTGGATTAACAATTTCTTTAATAATTTTCCACATATTTTTTTGATCTTCTCCTGCTTCACTTATTCTGTTTTGGTACCATTTTATTTTATTTTTTCTTATCACATCGGTAACCATATTTCTATATCTTTTATATTCCATCCAAAATGAATAAACATCTTCTTCGGTATGATAACTTGTAAGTACCTTGGTCATTTTAAATTTATTATAAGCTATATTTCTCTGTAAAGCTAAATTTTTAATGTTCTGATTATACCATGGTTTTGTCTGCCATTTACTGATTATTGTCTTTCTGTTGGTATTCTCCCGTTTAACTCTTATTAGTTTTAATATTATGTCCTCCCAAATGTTGTTAATTTCACCCTCAGTTATATTATTTATATCATAATCTATATCAAAGTTATTGTCATTAAGCCTACTTATTATTCCTTCCATGTCAATTTTAGTTATGTATTGATGCTGATGTTGTATATTCTTATTCCAAACTTCATTGTTGAATTTGATTATAATATTTTGATGGTCTGCGACATAATTTTTATTATCTACTTTGCAAAATATATTAGTCATGTTTGTGAATACCAAGTCAATCATTGTACTTGATGTATTTGTAATTCTTGTTTTTTCCATTACACATTGCTTCAATCCAAATTCTGTTATGCGACAGGCAGGCAAGTCCGCCATCTTTGGCGTAGGGTGCGACGGGTTCACTCGGAAGCAAATATTGCATTTACGAGTTTGTGCTCGTATAACGGTTCTGGCATCCAATATCCAAAACCTTTGTCGTATGATAGACATCAAAAGTCCTGGACCGGTATGACAGTTGGATTCGTGAAAATGTTTAATTATTAAGTTCACCACTGAGTCATGTTTCGGAAGTAAAGCTGGGTGTCTAGCTTCAAAGGGTAAATCAGACCGTGAAAGCCGACCTCCAACTCGTAACGTACCTTCCTGATCCAGAAAAACCGATAAATTACGCAGTTTTTTTTTTTGATGGTAACTTGTTATCTTTTATCAACTTAATGTCGTCCGAGAAATGAACAGTTTGTATTGTCTGTATTAACTTAACTTCAGCATGGGACATGCATTCAATAAAATGCAACAGTAATTTAAATTTATTTATAAAGCGAAGGATGTAAACTGTAATTCGAACTAATTTATTCCACGAAGAAGTTCGTTGTGCTAAGTCATATAAAATCATAGAGTCGACATGTACTACAATGGCTGTCAGTACAGTTGCCTGTTCAGGAATTTCTAACGCATCGGACGAGGAGAATCTTTGAATCGGCCATTCATCCGAAGGGCGTTGAAGCCACAGTGGACCATTCCACCATAAACTATGAGAAATTAATTGAGATGGTAACATACCACGTGAAACACAGTCGCTTGGGTTCTCGTCCCCTGAGATGTGATAAAAGTTCTGAGGGGGTAAATTCTCCTGACACTGAGCGACTCTATTTCCTACAAAAATTGACCAACGATGTGGAGAAGAGCAAATCCAAGCCAACGCAATCGTTGAATCAGAAAAAGCATATACATCAGTTATATGAATCCGATCACGATACATCTCGATCACAAGTTTTAACATCTTTGACAATAAAACAGCAGCGCACAACTCTAAACGTGCTAATGTCGTAATCTTGGTGGGAGATACCTTAGATTTTGAGCACAACAACTTGACAGAAATATTTCCATCCATGTCAGTTGTATGTACATATATAACACAACCGTAACCATTCAGACTAGCATCACAAAAACCTACTAATAATACTTTGGTTGAGCTAGTCACACCGATGTGCCTAGGAATTTTTAAAGTAGCGAGCAACGGAAGTTCTTGTGTTATACTCGAAAAACGTCGAATTATAGCATCAGGCGGAGAGTCATCCCAACCGATATTGGCACGCCATAGCTCTTTGATGAGAAGCTTTGCAGCCAGTATAACCGGTGCGACTAAGCCCAAAACATCGAACAAACGAGCTACAACTGACAAAATAGATCGCTTCGTGCATTTTTGTTGAGAGTCATTCGAAGTAAAGAAAAAAATATCCTTAACTGGATCCCAAGACAACCCTAATACTTTTAAAGTTACGCCTTTATCATCATCAAATTTTATGGAACCTCTATGTGAGTTAGGAAGACTATCTAATAGATAAGATGAATTGCTTGACCATTTTACCAGATCCATGCCACCATACTTGAACAAAGCTACGAGATCTTTTGCCAGAGAAACAGCCGAAGCCTCATCTGCCACAGATTGAACCAGGTCATCCATATAAAACCTAGCTCCAGCTACTTTGGCGGCTTCCGGAAAACGTTCAGCCATGTCCGATGCTAACCACAGATCGCATGGCCAAGAAAGGACTACACTTTAATCCAACTGGAACCCTATTAAATTGAAAGGTTCGAACTTTCTCCTTTTCAGAAAAACGAAATAATATTCTCAAATATCTACGGTGGTCAACAAATACACCAACCTGCAAATACATCTGCTGTACATCTGCTGTCATCGCGACAGGAAACAGCCTAAAATCTAATAAAAGGAGAAACAAATCAGCCTGTAAATTTGGCCCAGAATGTAGTACATCATTGAGTGACAACCCAGTATGCGTTTTCGCACTAGCATCTAAAACAATGCGAGGCATAGGTTTGTCTTGACGCACTACAGCGTGGTGAGGAATATAATATCCATGTTCACCAATATCTGACTCTGCCACTTCAGAGAGATATCCCTTTTGAATGTAGTCATTTATTACCGAATTATAATTCTCCTGCAGACTCGGTAACTGCTTAAACTTTCTTTCTAATAACAAGAAACGCCGAAATGCAGTATTTCGTGAGTTGCCCAAATTTTCAGGATCAGCACAAAAGGGTAGAGCAACAGAGTAACGACCTGCCTCGTCTTTAGTCACAGAAGATACTAAGGAGTTTTCGCACGCTGTCTCATCTGGACTTAAGAACTTTTTCACTGGGATTTCTTCCAACTCCCAGAACTTGTGTAATAATAAATCCGAATCCTTTACAGCCAATGCAGAAAAAGATTCGTGACAACTGTCTGCAGCTGAAACACTCTTTGGACAATCTCCCATCAATACATAGCCAAAGGACGTCAATACTGCAGGTGGCGCTTTCGACTTTGACTCTATCATTTTTCCCAAATAAATGAAAGGGAACAATTGTGCACCCAACACAATGTCCACAACTCCAGGGACATTCCAGGATAAATCAGCCATTGAAATGTCCTTTAAATAAGTCATATCACGGTTATCAATGTACCTAGAAGGTAACTGATCCGTGATCTGATCCACCACTAACGCGTTAACCTTGTAAGTATTTTGAGGATTGTACCTCGATTGTATTTCAAAATTGACACATCCATGTATCGGTCGTGCAGAAAGACCGATTCCTCTAATTACTGAATTATTTAGAGGAACAATATGTAAATTCATATTCCTACAACATTCTAATGTTATCAAATGGTTTTGAGAACCATTATCAACATGACATCTAACTATCATCTTATTTTTCTTGCAATTTGACCAGGCAAAAACCTGTGCCGTAGCCAACAGCACCGTGCTCGCATTCACCCGAGCATTTGCACTTAAAGAAACCGAGGGTACACCCGACCCTTGCATATCATCACCTGAGTGCGACAGCCGATGTCCCTGCTCAGCACCCTTGACTACTCGTCTGGCCTTATTCTCCTTGTCGTCAAAATGCAGAAGGGTATGATGTCCCTTATTACAAATTTGACAAGTTCCTGTCTCAGTACAATGAGACCAGTGGGCAACACTCAAACAACGAACGCAACCCCGTTTTGATTTAATAAATTCATACCTTTCCTTAGGAGAATAGCTCTTAAATTTCACACATTTATGTAATTTATTATGGTCGTTTCGTTTACACAAAACGCAAAAGAGAGTGTCCCCAGTAGACACTCTACCACTTGCGAGGAACGCACGACCACTCACAGATTTTGTCGTATTATTCCTCACGCGTGTATACGAATGGCAAGCTTCAGAAACCGACTTCGATTCATTTACGTGCGATCTTTCCAAAATTTTGACCTGTTGTTGAACAAAACTGATAAGATTCTGACAAGAAGGTATTTCGATGTCTTTCAGCGAAAGCTCGAAGGCCATAACTGTAGACGAATTCAATTTACGCAACGCGCAATTAAATAAAAGAAAATCTCCCACATCTGTAATACCTAATTGTTTTAATGCTGCAATGGAAGCGGCATACTTCTCAATAAAGCCATCAAGACAGGCAGCCGTGTGATCGGCCTTCTTTAAATCAAGGATATTATTTATGTAATATGTTCCTAGCGCACGTTTATCCTGATATTTTTTAACAAGACTGTCCCAGACCACGTTATAGGTTTCCGCTGACGGTACAATTCCCGAAAATATGTTCGCTGCCTTTCCCGTCAAGTTGCCTGTTAAATATTGCACTCTTTGGGCGTCTGACAACCCTGTATTTAGATGGACGTTTGCCTTAAAGGATTCAAAAAATCGTGACCAATTTTCTGGATTCCCATCAAACAAAGGAATTTGTATGGGTGGTAATTTTACCTCATATCTAGGCCCACTTTGAGTCGATACATGTGGTGTTTCGGTTTTTAAAATTCTTTCCCTAACATCCATTATTTTACTATAAAGTTCTTCAAAGGCCATAAGTGATTGATAATTTACCTTTGCCTCTGGGTCTATCTCTAAAGAAAGTGCATTTATTTGATCTATCAAATCTTCGTACTTTTTAACCCAGCTTCCTGCATCCTTGGAAGCCGATAAAAAATTACTATTCTCTCTGGATGCAAAATTAGAAACATTTTTTCCTAGTTTATATAAATTATTTATTCTTTCAAAATAAACCTTTTGTTTCTCTTTCAATATAACCAAAGTTCTTGTTAAAGCATCCGCCATGTTTGCTATTTAAAATAAACAATAAAAAATGAAGAAACGGTAACAAAATCGAAAAAACCTACTTTCAGTTCTGAAAGAAGAAATCGATTTGCCTCAAAGTTGAATTTATTTTATGTCAGTATGTATCACAATATTTACTTTCTCCAGATAGTTTATTTACTAATGGAAAAAAAACAATAACAAACTTGTAATGACATTTATATAAAAATATAAACAAAGGTAGGTAGGTACCTGTAGACAACGCTCAGCTGTATGAATACCTAATGTCTAATGGATAGGTATCATCAGCTATAAAATTCCGCAACCAACAAATATATGTACCTACTGTGTATTCAACACTTATTAAAAAAAATAACTACCTACATACAGCAAAAATATATATGACACTCGTTAATTTTTGTACACAATATAAAATAATGCTAGAATATAGATTCTAATACAAAGGCATTTTACATTATGTTCTTAACAATTAACTATCGACACAGTATCCTTGAATATCCGTTTCATGTCAACCATTCTGGTTTCGATAAGGTTACGAAGGACCAATGGGGTTCGAAGGACCAATGGAGGGGCAAGGTGTAAATTTTGCCCCTCAGGGGGTATATAAAATACAAAAAAGAACAAATAGAGAAACTGTAACGTATTCTCCAATGCGAGATATAAAATACACAGATCTAATGCCTATGGTATTTTCTCTCTCAAACAAAAGCCAACCTTCAATAGGTGGCTTTCAATTTTGGACGACTATCCCGTACCAAAGAAGCGAAAATCACAGGACCGCACTCACCTCAAATTGTGCTCTGTTGGTCCAAGATGATGCTCGTTTCTCAGGATCCTGTGGGGCTGAGCTCTGTTCACAAACTGCTACACTTGCAAGTTATATGTAAAACAATTCCACTCACTCACAGATTTTAACGGTAAATTTCAAATCGGTCGAGAGACATATAAAAACGTGTCTACTTGCGAACACGACGGAAATGGAAGTCCTCAATCCATTGCTAATCTCACGTTGCTCAGATGTCAAAAAAGTTGATACCGACATCTTGCGATTTTTATCCGCACTTTTTTCAGTTTGTACAGACCAACATGAAAATTCGCTTCTTAGACTAATTAATTAAAAATAAAACAGATGACGCTCAATTGTGCGTCACCAATCTCTCCATTCCTGTCTATCGGCTTCTGTGTTCAGCCATCCTCAGCCTGCAGTTCTCTTGTTCTCTGTGTGCTCCTAAAAAAAAGAGAATTAATTACCAAAGTAGGACTTACCCAGCATGGTTCACACGGGATATTATTGATGATATAAAATGCAAACAGCGCTTACATAACAAATACCGGAAGAATAACACACCTCAAATTTTTTCTGAATTCTGTCAAAAGCGCGCTCAATTGAAAAAAGATATCAAGAATGCTCGTAAGTCCTACCTTGATAAAATTCAGTCCGGGATCGGAAGTGGTTCTAGGGAATTTTGGAAGAATGTCACATCGGTTAGAATAGATGGTGACTCGTTCCCTACACTGATGGATGGAGACCTTATAACAACTGATCCTCAATCAGTCTGTGAAAGGTTCTCAGAATACTTTCAATCCGTCTACAGCTCTCAGATCCCCGAATTAGATGTGGAATCCATGCTTAAAATAAACTGCCACTATGCAATACGAATAATATCAGCATAGATCTGTTCACATTGGATGAGGTACAATCTTGTTTAGTTGGCATAAATCCTAACAAAGCAGCAGGTCCTGATAATATTCCACCAAACGTCATCTTGGCAATTTCTAAATCTATAGCAAAACCCTTAACATATATTCTAAATTTATGTATAGAAAAATGCACTTTTCCGCAAATTTGGAAACTCACCAAAGTCATTCCTATACATAAATGTGATTCAAAAACAGATGTTCATAACTATAGACCAATCTCTATACTATCAACATTTGCTAAAATATTTGAAAGTTTGATTCATAAGAATCTACTTGAAAATATTAAATCCCGTATCACTATTCATCAACATGGCTTCCTGCCAAAAAGATCTACTGTCTCTAATCTTCTAATTATTAGTAAAGACGTAGCATCTAATCTGGATTCTCAGCTCCAGACAGATGTAGTGTATACGAATTTCTCTAAAGCATTTAATCAGGTAGATCACGATATTCTTCTTTAGAAAATGCACATACTGGGATTCTCCAAACCCCTGTTATTATTCTTTGCCTCCTATCTAAGGAACAGGCAACAGTACGTCAACATTAATGGTTTTACCTCAAACACCTTTCAACCGTTCTCAGGCGTTCCACAAGGATCAAATTTGGGTCCTTTGGCGTTTATTATTTTCATTAATGACATAATTGATCATATTAAACACAGCTCTTGTCTCCTTTATGCAGACGATCTAAAGATTTATGTGAAATTCGTAGATACTCACGACTGCATAAATCTACAAGAAGATTTAGATGCATTAGCAGCTTGGGCTGAGAAAAACAAGCTCATCTTTAATTCAAAGAAATGTGTCTCAATGTCCTTTAGTAAATCTTTTAGACCCATCTTGCATGAGTACAGTATTGGTGGGCAATTATTGTCTCGTGTAGAATCAATACGGGATCTGGGAGTTGTTTTTGATCCAGGACTGAGCTTTTCTAGCCATATAGCGCAGCTGACTACTAAGTGCTACCAGCTTCTGGGACTGGTGATCAGAGTGTGTAAACTGCTCACTGAGCCCAGAGCGATGGTGGACGTATTTAGCTGCGTTATACGGTCCAAACTGGAATACGCTGTTGAGGTGTGGACGCCTCATCAGCAAAAATATATCAATATGTTGGAACAAATCCAATAGAAATTCCTGAGGTACCTCCTCATGAGGATATGTGGAAATTATCCGCAATATATGCATCATGAGGAGCTACTTCGGGAAACAGGTTTCAGAAGCCTGGAAACCAGGCGCAACGGGTTCCTTATGGTGCTCTCTCATAAAGTCATCAACGGCTTAATAGACAGTCCCACCCTGTTGGAGAGCTATAGGTTCTATGTGCCAGACGACTACAACCGTGGGCGAGGGCATAATTTATTTTATGTACCGAAAAGCCGTACAGATGTCGTCGCACAGCATCCTGTAACTCGGAGTATAAAACTCTTAAATGACTCTAATATAGATATATTCTACTGCAATATAAATAGATTTAAAATTTTAATCAGAGATTTTCTTCCAGCGTGTTGATGGCTAAGAGGGTGCACTATAATTAGGGAAACCTGTTGTGCACAATTAAAAAAAAAAAAAAATAAAAAAAAAAAAAATAAAAAAAAAAAATGTCGTCCTGCGTCCAGTCACCTCACCTAACCCCTTTCCCTGCTTGGACATTTTCAGCCACCTATCATGGTCTGTCTTGTAACGTGGCCAGACCAGCGACACTTTAAGCAGACCACTCACTTTATAACATCAGTGACACTAGTGCGTCTACGGATCTCCTGGTTTGGAACCCTGTCTCTCAAACTGATTCCCAGCGTCCCCCTTTCCATGGTTCTTTAGCACGTTCTAAGTCTGTTGGTGCTAAACTGAGTGAGCCCTTTTTTCCAAGCCATAGGTGGATACTGGAAGCACGCATGACTCAAAGACCCTGTGATTCATGTTAACAGGCGTTTTCGTGTCATTTAGGATGTAGTCTAAATTTTTGAAATTCGCCCATGTCACTGTTTTCCTTCAGAAAAAGTATAGCCCGTTATGTATGGCTAAGAAATTTACTGTAGTGGTTTCATTGCAACACTTAATTTTTGACCCTAATAAGAAATTTCACTATATGTGCTGCTTAATTAGTTTTTTTTTTCAGTAAAATATATTTGAAAGCGTTCAACGAACACGGCATTGTTTTATATTAACAGTTCTTGCTACGTATTCGCGTTTTGCAGTAGTACAAAGCAATAATACCCTTTGTGTACGCTCGCATTCACGGGTATGAAGTCAGTTGAAAATTTGCAACGGTCGTACTTTCAAAATTTTATTGCTCCTTTAACGCAAAACTTTAATTTCGACCACACACATTGGCCCAAGTATGAAAAAAACAATAAAATTAAATCCATGACCACTTTAATTTTTTTTCACAGCCAACTTTCTTTTCTTTTTCTTGTGCTTCTACAGTAAATATATGGGGATAATCGTAGCAATTTGCACAGTTAGATTATTTTAATTATGAATAAAAAATGTAAATTTTAATACACGAACACACTTAAATTTAAACATTTTTCTCGGCGGAAAAACGTCACACTTATATGGAACTACGGAACTTAACAATCAAATACAAAATATTTGTGTATCTTTTCATCAGCAACACGGCCGTGTGACGACAACTTTGCATATTTGAATTAATATGCGCACTGTATCTTTATCTTTAAATCTATAATCTAAATTGCAAAGACATTTTAACATAAAGGATTCCTCTTAAGTTCAGACCTTAAATCCTCCCTCTACTCGGACTTTATGCATGCAGACACGTATAAGTTCGCGCTTTGACATGCTGCATGTGAACTTACAAAATAAATCTCATATTTCTACCATAATTTAATAAGAAAAATCTGTAGTATAATTTTTAACCTTTTTTCTCGGTGGGTAAACGTCACACTTATATGTACCAACGGTTATAACCAATTACAAAATATTTGTGTACCTTTTTCCTAGCAACCCGGCCGAGTGACGTCAATAATGTGCGGTCCTCATAGTAACAATATTATGAAATTAACCTCACGAATTTTGTTTCTTGCCACTGAACCAGTTCCGAACGCGTCGATTTGGGAACCGTTTACCTGGGACAAAGAAAGGGCGTACGTGTAGTTAGTTTTGGGTCGAGATTGGTATCGCGCTCAAACAGAAGTTATTCTTGAATGGGTTAACCCAATTGATTGGTAACGGGCTGTTCCACACGTACGTACCTGACTTACTCTCAGCTGTACGCCCAAACTTAACACGGTTTTAAAAATACCTTCTTTGAATCTCATGTGTGGATATTTGAAAAAAAAATGGCCTTAACTGAGGCTGACCAAATAAATAGCTGTGAAAGTTGGTTCAGTTTGCCAATTTGAAATCTGGTTCTGGGAATGTAAACAATAATCGTAGAGCTTATATTCATTTGAGTTTTCAGCCTTTCTTTAAAAATACACATGCAGAATAAAGTAAGCGTTAACCGACAATAATCATAATATTTACCTTTATTTGTAACTAAGATCACAAATAATAGATAGGTAATTGAATAGATGATTTTAAAAATATAAATAAACAGTTGCACACAAAGAGACAGTGGAAAAAGTATATGAGGATGATGTAGGTAAGTATTTGTAACATTTTTTTTTTGTTTATAGGGGCTTAAAGTGACACAGTGGGCAAGTCAGGGTGCAAGTCAGGACCATGATCACAGCCATGACAAATGGCCGACAAGAATCATTCAGTGGGAGCCCAGAATGTCCAAGCGAGGAGTGGAGAGACCCAAACTGATGTGGCTGGATGACATCAAAGGAACCGCTAGCAGAGGATGGCTGAACACAGCAGCCGATAGACACAAACAAGGAGAAGATTTGAGGAGTACTAAGTAGACAAGTGGACTGAACAAGAAGAAAGAAAGGTCTACAAAATGGATGCCTTATGAATTAATTACTTCGAATGAATTTGTCTATTTTGGGATAAGAGCGTGCTAGAAAGCGTGGTTCTGTTAGCATTAAGGCTTCTATCTTATTAATGGCCTCCTTGGTATAGAGTAGCAGATTAAAATTCTACCGCAGACGTGTCTTGTGTAAATACATTGATTAATAATTATTACCTAAAATCTCTTCAAAATAATATACATCAAGAAGTACCCAGATAACAAAGATGGATGAGTGTACAATATGTGATCGATTCATTAAATTTTCTAGGTTTAAATACGAATGGATTAAATATCATCAGCTGCTTTTAAATACATTGGTTCAGATCTTCTTACAGCTTTTGAGAGAAAATTTGAAGTCGATTTTGCATCAGCTTAAGTACCTATTTACGTTCTGCGACCGGTACGTAGTCAAGTGGTAACGCTTTGGGCTCGTGTAAGGTCGTAGGTTTGAATCCCTGCGGTAGTTATAGCTTTATGATGCCATTTATGTTTACAATATCAAACGGTTAATACATATTTAACGATCAAATAAACTTAAGAGTCCTCTGCAAGCTATACAAAGCACCAATTTTACAGTAAAACCGATTTTTTGTATGGCTGGATTGACCAGAGTGTGGCTGGATGGGCTTAAGAGAACGGTCTAAGGTTAATATATTTTGAACCCAGCGAAGAGCAACTTTTTGAAAACGAAAATTACATTTTTCTGTTCTCCGCCGCGAATCAGACTCAAAACCTTACTGAGTCAGTATCTTTAACCACTAGACTACAAACCGGTCTAAGACAGTAAGGAATAATAATATTGAACACAAAGTCCAGAAGTAGCACTTATAAGGAAGCGTTTTTTTATTAAGTTTATGGGTTGGTTGTTTTTTTCTTAATAGTCTAATAGTATTTTACTGGCCGGGACGAAACAACGTTCAAACCTTTGATTTACATCTTCCAATTAACCATCTTGAGGCTGCTTCATTATTTCTCAAACTGCGCTCACGCAAGTATCTTATGTTTTGCTGGTCAAATCTGAACGCTCCTGTTTTATTTTTTTTTGTACAGAGGCCTTATTTTATTTTCTAGATTATTTTTATGAAGAATACATAAATAGAAGAATATATTCCCTCTTCCTGAGGGTAATACTCCTGATGACGAGTTTACACCTTATAGTGACCCATCTACCTTAATTGTACAAGATTTTATGTCATTTTCTGACCTTAGACAGTTTAACGGGCTTCCAAATGTTAATGGCAGAATTTTAGACCTAGTTTTATGCAACAAGAATGTGACGGTTGACACCCCTTTGTCTCCACTCGTGCCCGAGGATCGTCATCACAAGTCTCTATGTATGCGGGTGACGCATCATAGTGGCATTCTAAGCTCCTTACGTACGAGTACCCCGAGAATGGTGTACGTATACAAAAAGGCCGACTATACAATAATTAACAATTCTTTGTCAATGGTCGATTGGGACTCAATTCTGGATTCGGATGATATTGATGAGATGGTGGATAATTTCTACCGTGTGGTAAATGAAATTATTGATGAATATGTCCCGAAATCTCGATTATGTAGCACCAATACGTAGTACCCTCCTTGGTATTTCAACGCTTTGAAGAAAATCTTAAAAGAAAAACAATTGTTCCATACTAAGTTTAGGCGTTACGGAAATCCGTTGGACTACTCCACATTTTCATTACTAAGAAGTAGATTCAAAGAACAGGAAAAGATATGCAAGCGTAAATATTTGAACCACATGGAGACGTCTATTAGAAATGACCCCAAAAAACTATTTTCCTTTATTAAATCAAAAAAAGGCGAAAGCTGTATTCCAAATGAAATGAAGTATGAAAATGAAATAAAAAATGATGCTGCTGGGATATCTGACTTGTTCCTTAAATACTTTTCCTCCGTTTTCGTGGAAGATGATGGTTTATCGGTTGCACGTCAATCTGGTGATTCATTTAATGATTGCTCCACTATCTCGTCCATAGTCATCAATGAGGATGGGTTATGTGAAAGCATTCGCTCATTAGACGTGAGGAAAGGTTGTGGTCCGGATGGTTTGCCGGTTATTTTCATAAAAAACTGTTGTGATAAATTAATTAAGCCATTAGCAATAATATTTAAAAAATCACTTAGTCTGGGTGTTTTTCCACGTAAATGGAAATATGCGCACATAGTACCAATTTACAAATCTGGAAATAAAGACAATGTTGAAAACTATCGCCTTGTGTCTAAGTTATCTATATTTGGGAAGTTACTCGAAAAAATAGCATATGATCAGATTTTCTCCGCGGTGAAAAATGCAATTGATGTAAATCAACATGGGTTTTTACCAGGCAGGTCCACCGCATCAAATCTGGTACTGTTTACGGAAAAAATTCTAAAGATTATGGACGCAGGATCTCAGGCTGATGTGATCTACACTGATTACTCCAAATGTTTTGATAAGATTAGCCACAAGATCCTAATTGCCAAGCTGGAGTGGCAAGGAATACACGGTGACCTACTCCGGTGGCTCAAATCATACCTGTATGATAGAACAATATCTGTAACGATTGGGGGAATCACCTCCAAACGTGAACGGGTCGTCTCGGGTGTGCCGCAGGGTAGCCATCTGGGTCCTCTTTTATTCTTAATTTTTATAAACGATATAAGACATTGCTTCCTCAATTCAAGCGTCTTACTCTATGCAGACGATATGAAGATTTTTTCAGAGGTGGCATCCGTGAGAGATTGTGTATCTATCCAAAGAGATTTGAAACGCTTTGGTGAATATTGTATCGTAAATAAACTTTCTTTAAATGTTTCTAAATGTTGCATCGTGAGGTTCACTAGGAAAAAGAACCCATTAGTCTTTGAATACGAGATTCAATCGGAGTTCGTGGAACCTGCCGATCAAGTACGTGATCTGGGGCTTGTATTAGACAATAAATTGAGATTCAATTACCACATAGATAGCATCATTAAAAGATCATACAAACTGCTTGGGTTTGTTTTGAGATCTTGTAAGCCATTCCGAAACACTGCAGTGGCATTATGTCTTTATAAAGTTTACGTAAGACCAATACTTGAATATGCTTGCCAAGTTTGGAACCCGCAATATATCATCTATGTCAATAGATTAGAGGCCATCCAAAAACGCCTCATCAGGACACTCTTGTACCGAGACGGTCTCCATCGAGAGCTTGCCGACTATCATACGGCGCTGCAACACTATGGTTTGTTTTCGCTCCAAGCGAGACGGAGTGTTCTGGACCTAATGTTCCTATTCAAACTCATCCGGGGTAACGTGTCTTGCTCCGAACTCCTGTCTGAAGTGGGAATCCGAGTGCCTAGGATGACGTCAAGAAACACCAAAATCCAGCTCTATATTCCGTCTCACAGAACAAATTCATACGGAAACTCATTCCTCTTGAGAGCTTCGCGGTTGTTCAATGAAAAGTTTAGTGAACTGGATATTTTTTACCAATCGACCAATACTTTGAAAAAGTTAACGACGGCCATACTTTGCCCTTAATTCTTGATTAATGATGTAAAATAATAATAATAATAATTGTAATTGTAATAATAATAGATACGTGTTCATGAAATATAATGAATTTTGACTAGAATTTCAGTGTGTAGGTATTAGTGAGTGGGAAAAATTAAAATTATAATTAAAAATATTGGCATGTTCAAGTGAATGTAAGGCTGATTTGATATATGTAATTCTGTTTTTATCTCTTATTGTTTGGTGTCATTACGGTTATCATGATTATTTTCATAGGTTTTTATATTTTATATTTTGTGTTTGAAAAAAAAAAAAAAAATATCTTACTATCATTAGTATTTATATTTATATTCTTTTTTTTTTTATTTCAATACTTATATTTAATGTCAACATTGTATGAAAAAATATCTTACTGTCATTAGTATTTATATTTATATTCTTTTTTATATTCTTTTTATTTTTAATACTTATATTTAATGTCAACATTGTAATTGGGAAGGTACAACATCAATTGTATATATTTTTATTATTGTTTTATATATTTTAATGTATTTTCCTGTTTTGTTGAATAAATTATTTAAAAAAAAAAAAAAAAAAAAATATCAATTTGTTTGAGGTTTTTTAAGGTATAGTGTAGTGGATAGAGCTTAAAGCTTATCGTAGGAAGATTTTGGATTCAATCCACGTTTCTGATCTAACCTAATATAAGTTTCAAAGGTAAATTGACATTTAAATTCATATTACATGCATGCCCACAAACCGATACGCGTAAGTTCGCGTTTACAAATGCTGCAGGTTTACTTACAATTCATTACTTACAATTGTCATCCCTGTTTCAGTAGAGATTGCAGATTAGTATAAAAAAAAAACAATTTTGCTTTATTCCACTTATATTGTTATTGATTTTTATGTTGTAAGTCCACATGCGGCATGTGTAACCGGCTTCTTATACGTGTCTACTTACATTTTATCTTACGAACACACTTTAAGTCTAATTTTTCATCGTATAAAGTTATGTCATCGATTACAAAAAGTGCCCTCTTGATTTTCCCCATGTGCAATAATTTAGCGGGAACTTTTGGCGCTTGCTACAAATCCCAGCCGTACAATGCCGCCACTATTATCTCTAAATGACACCAAATTTGATATGGAGCGCTCGCAAGCGAGCATTTGGGAGTTGAACTTTTCGCTTATCGTCTGAACTCTCAGAGTTCTGCTCCACTCCACTTTTGGCCCTTGCTTTATTATCGAATCTAATATAGAGACATCTATTTTATGCTTGTTCCGCAACCATAATTTTTCCAATTTTTTTTGTATTCTTAAAGGTCCCCATGACGTTGAAGATCATTTGAAGGATTTTTTTTAAAGTAGATATAACTACTCAATCTTTTTTTGTTTTTTAAATGTATTTGTAAAAAGGAGTGCAATTCACTTACCTATTTTGCCTGGCCAGTTGTCTTCTTTCAAAAGCAGAAGTTTGTGTGAATGCAATGGCATCTGTTGAACCAGGGTCGAAGTTATGGTCAAATGGGCCTGGTGTAATTCAACCCAGCGTTACTCTGTTCCAAATACGCTAGACAAGCTTCTTGAGCCTCTCGGCCATAACACCGATCTGGCTCAAAAATTTTGAAGGCTCATTACAAACATCGACCAACATTTGACCCGTCCGTAATCTAGTGGTTAACACTTTGGACTCGTGATTGTTAGGTAGTGGGTTCGAATCCCCAATATTCTTATAACACCAACTGGGTCTTGCTTGAGAATTAGCGCTTTCTGCAGCGACGAACAAGCTCGCAGGGGTCTCTTAATAGTAATAATAAGACAAAAATTGTATGGCGCCTTTTATGACAGTGTGCCTCTACAAAGGCGCTTGTCCATATGATTGGACAAAGAGGTCTTGAGACCTCTTTTAAATGGTCCCTCCAAATCCAGTTCCTTCAGTGAGGCGGGAATAGCATTCCAAGTCATTGGAGCGGCTGCCTTGGATGCCCTGTCTCCAAAAACAGTTCCACAAACAAACTCCACAAACTTCTTGCAGTGATGTCCAGGCAGCTGCTTCTTGATGCAGCTGACCTCAGTGTTTATCCGCGCAAGGTTGTATTTGCTGAAGACACCAGCTCTATCAAGTACCCTGGAGCACTTCCATGCAGTGCTTTAAAGGTGATCCTCTCAGGGATTTTCAGCCAATGCAGAGCTTGAAGGTGAGGAGTGATGTAGCAGGACATGTATGAGTCTAGCTGCGGCGTTCTGCAGGTGTGATCTCTTGAGGTGTGATTCACACAAAAACAGCGCTCACCAAATAAATCAGCCTAATATTATTATCGATAAAACTTTGCAAGAATATCGGCCCGATGAGAGTAATCGATCCTTCCTCTGGTTCGGCGTGGGTAGGTCCAGCACGCGATTCTGCTCTCAGAAGTGTGACGCTGGCCTGATGGTATCTGCTCTGAGGAATGGTCGCCCAAGGCCCGGCCCGCTGATTGGTTCATATTTTATAACCACGGCTTCTTACCGACGTTATTTTTGTTCGTTCCTCTTCCTCGACACCGCTACTGCCTGGGAAAGAATGCCTTGCATTTTGGAGATGCATGAAATGTTACTGGATCGGTCAAATAAAATAAAAATTATAAAAGTCTGATCCAATGTTTTTACTATAAGCAACTTATTCGCAATCATACTATAAATAACAATTTAAATACGATTTGTATTTTTTTAAAGATTCACATTGACCATTAAGCAGAGAAAGCTTATGTACTTCGGTCACATAATGAGAAATGAGAAGTACCGTCTCCTTCATCTTATCATACAGGGTAAGATTGAGGGGAGAAGATCTCAGGGACGCCGAAGGGCATCGTGGCTGAAAATCCTGCGACAGTGGTTTGGCAGAAGCACCAAGTCCTTGTTTCGAGCCGCAGCATCTAAAGTCAAAATAGCCATGATGATCGCCGATCTTCTATAGAAGTGACACAAAAAGAAGAAGAATTGACCATTTTTGTTGTTTGTACATTACACAGTTAATAATTATAGCCAAAGAGATAAGATTTTAAATGTGTGCGTGTGGAGTCTTCAAGTGCTTACCGAAACTTACAGGTAGTACCTAAGCAGTCGACTTTTCTTCAGCGCTTGTACAAAGGAGCTTGTAGCAAGAGAGCATTCACTGGTATCAAACAAACGATAGAACAAGGTTGTGTTTAAATTATGATACATCTATAATTAATCTTGGATACGTACAGATTCATTTCCCTTTTTTTCAGATCCAGCACTTGAATTCTGTAAAAATACTGCCATATCAAGTTTTGTCAAAATTCCTACCAAGCATTGATTATTAAAAAAAATGAAGATGGGGTAAGAAAAACAAGATGTAATAGGATCTTAAATCGCTGAATTGAAAGACAAGAATTCTATATAAGTTTGTAAAATTGTATAAAAATAGCGATTATCACTTCAGAAAACGTTACGTCAATTTTATTTTTGTAGTACCTACAGTTTTTTAAGTAACATAGCTGACAAAGGGGATGATGGTTTTCTTTTGAATTAAATCTTATATTGCAGAAATATAATAAAGCAGATTCACGAGTATGTACTCGTATATACAGCCAGGAAGCCGTTTAAACTGTAACAATATAATACATTAAAAAAAAAACATTTATTAATCATTGATTTGTATCCTGAATATTGATTGAAAATGTGATTACCTTGTTCGTCAGTCACTTATATTTTTTTAATTTTAGAAATATTTAAAAGCTCTCACAGCCCATCTGTATATTAGCTACATCAACTCTATCAACACACCATCGTTCCATGCACTGTTAGTACCTGCGTACGTTTTAACGGGCTGAGACGAGATTGAATTAATAAAATCCAAGTAATAAATATATTTCACAGACGTCACTTTTTGTGTTATGTTTTTCATTTGAGTTATCGCATGGTTAACACACTATGAATTTCATCAAAGTTAAAATTTATGGTATTTCATATAATCTGTAGTCCTTCATTCGATCCTTCAACAAAAACATGTTCATGAGAGATGAGAAGTGGATGCGTACTGAAGAATATTATGCTTGGATAGTAAAAAAGTGGAGGCAACTCTTGGACAGATTCGAGGCAGCCATTTGGGATTGGTGGTAGATATAATGTAGTACCAGGTATTTTTTTGCTATTAGGAAAAAAAACGATTTGTTTCATGTCGCTTTTTCTGTACTTATTTCGAAACATGGAATAAAAAAATGGAATTATATTAGTACTACCTTGTTGTGACAGCCATCTGTCTCTGTTGATTGCAATCCTCTTGATTATGATAGACACTGAGCTGTGAATAGGATGAAACATCCATGAGCCGCTTCAAATCCTGGAAGTATGAAATTCTTGGGCGACTCCTTGTTCGTCTCCCCAGTTTTCTTTTGAAGAGGGTTGCTATGTGTAATCAAGTGTCTTATAAATTTGGTTATCCTCATTAAAATGTGACTCATATCATTTCTTCTTTCTTCTACTTCCTGCAACACTTTTTCGTTAGATTCCTTTTCGAGCCATGATGTCTTGGTCAGTTTTATCCAAACCACATCTTAATTTCCCTGTAAGTATTGTATTTGGTACTTCTTACCAGAATGTCAGGATTTAAAAGAAAATAAGTACGCAAACGTTTTGAAAAATATTTTGTTTATGAAAACTTTACTATATTTTTTATTGATGACGGTGTTTTTATCTGTAGGTACGTTATAAATAACACACATACAAGTTTTTATAAACTAAAAAAATCTTCAATCTATACTATAGATTGAATAGATTCTATAGGAACAAAATAACCCTTTCTTTCTTTTACCCTCATACGGGACAACGTTTATTGCTATTTACGACTGTTTGTATCACAAAAACCTGCCCGCATTTTTTTCCAAACCACAGGTACGATTCAAAAAAATCTTAATTACCCAAGAACGGACCCGCTCAATACTCCAATACCGCAAGTTACAAATTCCTCTTTAGCGTTCACGAAAAATGTATGGAAAGTATAACGCTCACACGGCAGCGCTTCAGGGTAACGAAAATACAATTTTACAATCTATGCAATATTAAGTTCTGTTCAGGAATAGCGATCCTGCCTCATCAAGCTATCGTGTATCTCCTATACCTCACAGTCACACAATTTCTCTTCCTGTTACTTTAATTCTCATAGACTCTTTAAAAAATCTCTTCTTCTAGGAGTTATCGGTTGGGTTCCCTTGAAGAACGATACGTGAGATCCTATTGTGTCCCATCCTATATACACAAGCTCTTACCAGTAGCGCCTTCGGTATCTTCCCCGTCTTACAATGTCTTCCGTTTCGCACATTTTCCTTTCTTCAATGTTTCGAACTCTATCTAAAAGTATGTTTTTCCGTTATGAATCATAATATTTTCTATTTTTATTTCGGAAGTCCTCAGAAGGACTTTTAGCCTCGAGCTATCTGTTCTACTCTCCGTGCCATAAATAAATTTGCATTAAAAAAAATGTTAAAATTCTTAAATAAAATAAAAAATTGGAGCTGTGTAAGTTTTAAGCATTTTTTTCTGAAGTAGGTACTAACGCTGAGTTTAAGCGAAAAGTCTTATACTCGGCTTACCGTGGACCTTTGTACAGGTGAGGGCATAAATTGCCGGTCCAGCTACAATAAAAAGTCTACCCGGGTAAGGTGTCACGTTAATAGGACGGCTCGCCCGCCACAGCTTCCAAACACTTGACAAATGAAATGGTAAAGACAAGAAGTTGGGCTCTATTAAGTTGTTACAAAAAGTATCGATTGATTTTTTAACACTAAAGATACTATTATAGTAATAAAATATAAATAAATAGTTAATGATCTTTTTTTATTTAACTATCTTATCTACGATACTCAAAAGTCATTTGATACTATAGTATACATTTAAATCGAAAAAAAACAGTAGGCATAGTATGAGCTGAATTTTCTTAGATCTCATTTAAAAAAGATTTAAGTTTAAATTTTAAACAATGTGTGACTGGTCCATAGTTTTGTTGTAATGCATTGGATTCGTTAAATGGAAAGTCGTGAGTTCGGAGCACAAAAAAGGTCTCATTTATATTTTCAAATACCTTCATTGCTGCATTGAAAACTTCATGTACCTTCACCAAAGACCGGTCATTAAAGGTTCATCCAGCCTTACAGCAACTGAGCCTTGCTTGAGAATTGACCCTTTCTATAGGGACGCTTGCAGACTGCTCTTGAGGTATGATTCACACAAAACAGCTTTTATGAAATAAATGATACTGAGATAATTTTTATTAATGTATTGTATCTTTTTTATGTATACCAAAGCAAACAGCATATTAAAATGTTCTCAGATATAAATCAGATTGAAAATCTGTAAGTAAAAATTTAATTTTGGATTTACTTTATACAAGTCAAATTGCATGCTCTTTAATTTTTTTCATTTAACCAATTAAGTAGGTTTTATTATTTCCTCTACTCCCGTTCCATTCCGTTTCGTTCGGGTTAACAATTTAAATAACCTCAGCAACATTCCACTCTTCATCAATTGAAATTTGAGACAAGATCAATGCTGAAAGTTCAAATTATTGAGGAGCTTTTGAAAGCTCTGATACTTTAAAACAAAGCACTCTCGCCTCCAGTGCAAAAGCTCCCGCGTATATATGCAACTGCACATGTTTTGTACGTGCTATTTTCACCGAACCGTCGGGTTCTTCCTTATCGTAAAAAAAGTTAATTCAAGGCGAGATGTGCCGCACGCAATGACTTCAGACTCCCACAGGCACAGGACATCACAGTTCGGCGAATAAAACAAGGTCCAGGTTTCAAAAAGAGCTTTAAAATCTGACGATTCTTAAACGAGAAAGCCATTGCTCATTCGAATCCTAGAAGTAGAACCTATGGACCAAATGCTTTGTAAACAACACTTGAAAGCTTTTATATTTACTTATTTCCAAATCATTGCAGTGCGTGTATTATCTATTATTTTTTGGGTGATGGTAAAATTGAATGGATCATCAGAGCTTGAAAAAGAAATTGTGAATGTCTCATGCACGGATATTTTCAACTTGCATTTTTGTAACTAGTGTCCTAAGCAATCAATAATATACGCTGCAAAGATATTTCAACATTTAAGATTCATATTAAATGCATGGCCACAAGCAGACAGTCATAAGTTCTAGCTAACACGTCATGCCGCATGTGAACCTACAACATAAAAACCAAAAATTTCAAACTACATAAGCTCTATCATTTTTTACAGTATGGGTAGTCAGCCTAGATATCAACCTATTGGCCATGGAATTTCATATTATTTTTTCGATTATTTAATTAAGATAATCGTTAAATTGAATGGACCATCTTAGCTGAAAAAAATAGTGGAACGTTTTTCGAACGGATTTTTTTTTCTATGTACATAACTTGGGCCCTCATCTTAAAAAAATGAAATTACTCTCAAAGAGTGCAGTCGTATATTTCATACATTATAATTTAACGAAATCGAGAGGAGTGAAGGTCTTAAACTCGGGTAGAGTTTGAAGAAAAGTCAATTATTTTTCGCATGATGAAATATTTATTTAGCGTTTGACACGTGGCGTGGGGTAAGCGAGCGTTAAGTTAAGCTAAATTAACAAAATAAAGCACATTTTCTTCGCTGGTTATATTAATTAATTTAATTTAACAATCAATAACTTGTATGCTTTATAATTTTCACAGGGCTGGCACAATTTACGAGCGGCGTGAAGTTTAATTAATTTTAATTAGCGCTGAAACTACTTGGAGGTATTAATTTATGTTTTTGTCGCAGCCCTGGCGCGTGACGTCACATAAAAAGGCGACATTTTAATAGTGAGCTCATGTACTTTATGAAAGGATTGTACACCTTCACATATTTTTACTTTTTCGTGTTCGTAAATTTGTAGAATAAACATTGTGGTATAACCTTTAATTCATTATTATTAAATCTACGCTTGAAAGATTGAACTTCATTTGAAAAGTGAATGTAAAAAGAAAGTAAAGGAGCTGGTTCGGGCATTTAGAGTGAATTTAAGGAACGACTAGCAATACTCGTATATAAAAAAATAGTTTTTAAAAAGGTAAACGTATAAAAAAATTAAAATAAATTATATTAAAAGAGGTCTTGGCTTAAACCGTGGGTCCATTCAGCCTTCCCGTAACCGGGTCTTGCTTGAGTATTGTCGCTTATTTGACCAAGCATGCGGAGGACTCGTGAGGTGGGATTCACACAAAAACAGCGCTCAACTTATAAATGATGCTAATATTTATTTATTTATTTATTTACACGGTCTGTGGTTGACACTAGAGAATTACTTTCCGGGATCTAGCTTCAGAACGTTCCGCCCATGTCTAGAACTTCTTCAGCGTGATAATGAAATGATTTGATTTTGATGTAAATGTAATTGGCTGGATTTAGCCATTGGTTTGGTTAGGCTCTGATTTTTGTAGAATTCATCCAAATAATTACTGCACTGCTTGTGGAAGATTGTTTAGAATGTTTATTTATTTAATAAGTTCACAAATTTACCCCCGATTACAAAAAATATAATGGATGAGAGCAAGCGGACATGTTGCTGTTGGAGAGTTCGAGAGAGAAAACGGAAGAAGAACACAGCTGTCAAACATTGACATGAAGCTGTTAGCAAAAAAAACCATAGACAAAAATACAACTGTATCATTGGTTGTTATGTTAAATTCTTAACAGTAATATTTAAATTTTTAATTGGCTATGGGTGTCAGAATTAAAAAAATATTCGATATTTTAGGTGTGAGATGATACATTGTAAGAACAATGGTGATTTCAGCTTAAAATAATGCAAGGGAGTGAATCAAAACCATTCACTAAAGAAGGTGTGAATAAATACAACACAAACAACGCATTAACATACACGTTAACATTTTAACCCTATGAGGTGCAGGCGTTGTTAATTACAAACGTTTCAAATAGATCTGTAAATAAATGAATAAGTTCATTTACATCCATATAAATTATTTATCTGAAAAAATTACAAATAATGGGTCACTGTGTCAATGCCAGCCCTGTTTCAACAAAATGTGTTCATTTGAAATTGGGATTTCCATTTTTTAAGTACACATGCATCTGTAAGCGCAAAGTAACAGATTTCTACCTGCATTTTATATGAATCTGTTTTTTTTTTTATAAATGGATTATAGAAATTAAGTAGAGCGCTGTTTTTGTGTAAATCATACTTCAAGAACCCTCTGCAAGCTTAAATAAATAAATATGAGGACGATTTATTTGGTCAGCGTTGTTTTTTTGTGAGTCACATTTTAAAAGCCCTCTGTAAGCTTAATCGTAGCAATAGAAAGCGCTGATAATCAAGCAAAACCCAGTTTCTGTAAAGACTGAATAGATTTTTCGTTTGGCATAGGTATATTCTCCAAATCTGCAGCCTGATCCTTTTTTTATATTCACTCTGTTCATCCCATTTTTTCACAATTTCTATAATATCATCAAACCCTACTTTTCTCGGTCTTCTGCAGATACATGTTTGAGCTCAAGATCAATTTTCTAAAAACCATTCAAACCAACATGTGAAAATAAATGCAGATTTCAAGCTAGTGTAGACCTGCGGGAACATCGAAGTGTTAATGTTTTATGAGAGGCTTTTTACACTTAAAGCTGGGAAGGCGAAATTGTAATTTATTTGTGAAACTTTTGTTTCGAGTAAATTAAGTGAAAAAAACGACTCCTCCCAGAGTCATAAATATCTTTTTAAATACGTTTTTTGATTTAAATTATTTTTTTATATTTGTTTCATGGAAACATAAAATTGTACAATGTTGCTTAAAAGTGTACATTTTTTGTGAAAATCTAGTTTCTATAATTCCAATTACCAATACCCGTCTTTTTTGTATTTTTTTATTATCATTTTATAGCATTTCAACATGGATGTCATTGGCAAAAGCTTTTTTTACAATATGTCTGATCAGCCTCACACTAACCTGTACATAAGTCACGGAACAAAAATATAAGTAGGTACCTACAAATCAAACTACAATTATAAAATAAGAAAAAGTAAATTAAATGCATCTGTAGAATTTATGCAGTAAATCAAGATAAGAACAAATAGTTTTTAAAAAAGCAGATAAACTGTAATTTTTTTGGTTTACTAAAACTAACCTTTTAGTTAAAAAAAAGCGTAAAAATGGGCTAGTTCGAAATTCGGACTTTTTTCTCAACGGAGAAACGTCACTTTTGTGTGGCACTTGGTCCTCAGCAAACAATAAAAAAAAACATACATATTTGCCTTTCCGTGTGACGTCACAATTTGTCGATGTCATTTCATGTGTGGAGTAGTTTAGATGCTTGTATTACCGTACCGTTGGTATTTTTATCATAGCAATCTTCATGAATACGAGTGTGAATCACCCAAGAGAGGTAATTCGTTAAGTATTTACTTCTCGCAAAAAGGCAAAATGCAGAAGCGTTTGCCAATATATCAATGCGCGGAGGTTAATAATGTTCAGCGGTAGACATGCTGCACTGACAGTGGCCAAAGATAACTCTACTGGCTAATAAAGTGCAGGACAAGCGTGGGTGCTGAAGAAAATACACGAGACAAAGTGGGAAATTATTACTTAAATATACAACTTAACTGTATACAACCGTTGTTTTGCTAGGGGTGCTCAGTACCTCAACAGATGCACCTCCAGTTTTTTTTCTGTCATTGCACACATTTTTTATCTCCTAGATATCCATCACTCTCTTCATGCATGCTCTTTTCTTTTTATAACCCTGCAGATTCCAGTCAATTCCAAGCAAATGAGGAAAACGTATTTTAAAATGTTAGAATATTTATCAGATTTTTCCTTTTTGACGTGTGGGTTGGTATGAGGTTGGACACAAATATTGAAATAAAAACATGTTCCATTACTGTTTTCGTACAAATTAAAAATCATTTTATTGCTCGGAGCTACATAATTTTTATACACCTAAATAATTCATCAGGTGTGTTCTGATGAGGTAAGCTATAAATGTCAGCTAACTAATTACTTGATAAATCATAAAGTAGAGTAAAGTGGGCGGTAAGTTATTTAGTAGTGGTTGTTGTATTGTGTTTGCTGGCAGCTACTGTGGTCTAGTTACACGGCTTGAAACAATCGTTTTATAAAACAGAAGCTAAAATATTTAACTGCAGATCTAACCCTCAAACAACAAACTAATCAAATATATTTATATTTTTGGTGTCGAAATAAAATGTGTTCGTTTAAGGTTTTCATTAGAAAAACAATTTTAAATTGATTATTGAGATATAAATTTTGAGTATATATAGAATAAAAATATAAGAAATTTAAGGTTTGTGTATTGACATTATGAAGATTAATTTTACATTAATAATGTAAGAATAAAATACAAAGTTTATTTTCACGAGTTGATTTTATTTCCTTGAGCGCTTTCGATGTTATCATATCATTATCAAGAGGACAACTGCTGTCCAATCAAAAAAAAATATATATTCTTAATTTTGTACACAAATATGGTCTCCTTGTGTATGTTATTTTTTTTGAGAGGATTATATTCTCATCGTGATTTTTTTCAATTTCAATTTTGGGGTATTTCTTCTCCAGTCGGTTGTAGAAGTGTTAAAATATGGAAATATTGTACTATTGTTTTAAAAATGAGAAATAGTTTTGTACGTGTAACATATTCCCCTCCCAAGCGATGATTTAATAATTGATAATGTTTAGCCTAACGAACGAATCTAAATTTACATACAAATCTGATGGAAAATTTTCATTAAAAATTCCGATGCTAAAAAAATATCTCGTGTGAACACGGCTTTAATATCTTGTGTGAAAATTAATCAGTTTAGAATTTTTTGTTATATATTTTTTAATTTATGTAAAACAGAAAAATGTTAAGAATCATATTTGCTGAAGTTCTATCAAAGTAGGGCGGCTGCACTGGACTGGGCTCGAAGTCTCATCGCCTACCGAATATCGGTAATATTTGTATGTATACCTGTTTATCCAAGATGGCCGCAAGTGAACAGCTTATTAGTCTTCATACAAATATTGCCCATATTCGGAAGGTAAGAATTACCGTGGTGATGCGACTTCCAGCCCTGGTCACATTATAAGAATGGACGACCTAAACCCCATTAAGTGCCTAGCACACTCAGCACCACAAGGCCAAAGGAAACGAAGAAGGTCAAAAATGCTATGAATGGACACTGGACAGTGTTAATGCAGATGCAGCAAAGGTGGAGATAATGTAGCTGGAGAGCAAATTCGATGGAAAGGTGAGACTGGAGGAGAATCCTGAGTTCAGGTAAGCCTCACCCAGGGCTGTCGAGCTCATGATGTTGATCATATGTAGGTACAATGTGAGTTTAAAACAGCATAAAATGGCATTCAGGAGTTTGTCTGGTTATTCGGAGATGGCGGACCACTGGATCGAAAATGATCATTCATTTAATAATGGCTGCGCTAAGGTTCTCCATTCCGGGTGCAAGGGCTGACAAACATTGGAAATTCATGTAAAATTTGTAATTTTTATAGTTTGGGCAATGTTCAGATTCCTGCTGCTTCGCCTTTGTTATAACCTAATTGTATTATACATCATTGCCCTAACTTATCCATCTCATTTCTCTACGGTTTTTGTCTCGTCAATTTTGTCACAGTGTCCTCTTTAAAATGACGCTAAGCAAGTCGAAAGGACTTGAGGGGAAATAAATGTTCAACTTGTGAATATAAAACTCTGGGTTTTTTAAAACACAAAACTTTCTCATATGTACT
Source organism: Agapetus fuscipes (assembly GCA_951799405.1). Classification (NCBI taxonomy): domain Eukaryota; kingdom Metazoa; phylum Arthropoda; class Insecta; order Trichoptera; family Glossosomatidae; genus Agapetus; species Agapetus fuscipes. The sequence goes on from OX637342.1 coordinate 12,141,786, forward strand.
TTAAATCATAAGAAATGAATGAGTTTTCATTTCACGAGTAAATGCCTCTCTCGTTTTATACAAAAGCTAATTAGTCTGCACCTTTCCCAGACAACCCAATAATTCGTCATTTATTCTTTCAAATTGTCAAAACAACTTTCACCTTGTCTGCATTTGTCATTAAGTTGAAGCGTTTCTTTGCAGAACAGCCGTCGTAAATAGCAATTAAATGTCAAGTAAAATGTCGATACCTGAAGGCAAATTGGACGTTGTATCGACTGGCGATCTCAAAAGCACGCTGTGATAATGAAAACAGTATTATTTTGACATTTTTGAATAAGTCGTCATTGTGAAATTAATACACTAACAGTGTAATTCACAAAATATTTAATACGTAGCTGATCTACCGATCATCATTTTTTTGTATGGAAAATTCTCTCTACGCTGCTGATGAGCCAAGTATGTGAGAATAACACAGTAAGAGTACATATTACCTGCATTCATAAGCACTTCGATGAACTGGGCGTAGACATATATTTTACGTTTAGCTTTATTATTATTTTAATTTTTTTGCCAGCAACAGGTTGTTATGTTTAGATTGAAAGGTATCTCTAGGATACTTACATCCAGCTAGCTCTCATCAGCATCACTCTTAGGGCGTGGGGTTCTTTCTTTCGGTTGCTTACTTGTACTTTGGGAAGGGTTTTATAATTAAAAGATAGAGTTAACATGAACAAATAAGGGTTTATTACTGTACTAATGTGGGGGGGAAAAGGGGAAATTTGGGATTGGCCAGACCTACAAGTTGTCACTAGAACACTCCCTATTCCGTTGGCTGGAGTTCTAAACGGAAGGCCTGGGGCAGCGCCCCAGGCTAGCGGCGGTTCACGAGGCGGACGCCTCCGAGCGTGGGAGCCCCTGAGTGTGCGCTCCTATGCACTATGTCTCTGGTCCACAAGGCGGGTGCCTTGTTGGCAGGAAATCCAAGTAGATGGGGAGGAGGGAGCTCCATTGTAGTGCCCCCTCTTGCACCGCTTGGTGCTTGGTCGCTGACGTCTTAATCGGTTGGCATCTTGCCGGGAACTGATGACCGACGGCCCGATCACATCACGCGGCGCAGTTCGGCCGCTTCCGTGACCATTCGGCTCCGTTCGGCCCACAAACACACACTGCACACTTCGGGATTGTTTTTTTTTATATGTTATAAAATAACATAACAAGGTAGGTATCCAAAAAAAATCTGTTGAATCAGGGTAAAAGTTATGATTGAGGAGCCAACTGAGATTTAAACCAGCGTTATTGTATTTCAAATACGCTAGTCAAGATTAGTGACTTGACCTCAATTTCGACTGAATGTCAGGGATCTATTTTTAAATTAATTATAGGTGACAACCCGCGAAAACCGAATCACATACTACTTGTTATTGTACTTCTTAGTATCAAAAAGCCATTCCGCTGCGGGTGACCAATAAGTGTACAGATGTGTCTCCACTTAGTTTTGTCTCTACGGTTTATAGAATTTCTTTTCCTCTTTTTATGCGTGTTCATCTCTTTTTTCTCAACTATATATAGGCCTATTGCACATACCTCCAACAATATTTGATTGACACATTAAATTTGATTAACATATCAAATTTGATTGCTTAATTCTGGTAAGGATCTCGGTTAAATATTTCTCGTAAGTGGAAAATAATATGATGGAATTTGAACAGGAAATATGATGTACATCAGCTTGTGTACGTATATGCAACCAAATGTTTGATTTGATGGGAGAAATCACACTTAATTTTGATTTTTGTCTGATTGGAGCTTGGTGCAAGAGGCCCTACTTTTTCCTTTCATCATCATCATCATCATCATGAATTTGATAACCCTGGGTGGGCTTTGGCTGAATCCAGGACTGTCCGCCACTCTCGACTGTCCATCACCTTTGCTCTCCAGCTACGTATGTCTGCCTTGGCTGCATCTGCATTGACAACGTTCATCCATCTCATTGTTGGTCTCCTTCAGCCCTATGGTGAGAGAGTTTAGGCGTTTAATATTCCAATTATAATTGACGGATAGTTTGAACTCCATTATATTGTTATGATTTGACTTGGGGCTCTTTTAATGAAATCACTTTTTCAATTTATTTCACAAAATTATTTTTTTACAATATATGTTACAATGTACTGTTCACTCTTCACTCTCTGCTTACAGGTCTTCGCGTTACAATGCTCAAAGCGACTCCGTCTGTTCCACATATATGCGCAGCAGAGAAGATCCTTGCTTGTTCGATAACAATATGGTAGATACCTCCATAATGGATTATACTAGAGCATTGTTCCACACTATACCAGAGACGTTAAACCCTATACCTAACTAATTTGTTACAATATTCAAGTAATTTTCTAAGCACAGGGTTCTTACATGAAGTTGTAATGGAAATATTATTTGATCTATTCTTTAATTGTGACCTAGTTTATAACAATGTTATCTTAATTGCAAAGTCAATATCCTACAAACTTAATCTTAAGACATCAAATTAACTGTAAAGCAAAAACAAAAAATGCTCAGTCGTTCTTTGGTTTTCCCAAACTCAAAATAGAAGTCAGATAAAAAAGATAATTATCAACACGGACAAGTCTAGTTCTTACTGTATATAGAGACAGATTAATGAACGAGGTTCGTTAAAACGAAGGTGACTTTTAAAATATCTCAAACTAAGTAGGTACTCTTCGATTTTGAGATTTTTTGTCGAAAATCGTACGGTAATAAGGAATGTAACATTAAAGTTGTGCATTACTGTTTTTTTCAATAGGTTTGTGAAGAGGAATGCAATTCACCATCCTATCAGCTAGAAACAGGCATTGTAATTATTAATTAATTATTAATTATTTTATACTTTAGTGAATTATGTATTAATAATAACCCAATGGCATCTGTTGAACCAGGGTTAAAGTTTTAGTCGACAGGACACGGCGCAGGCGGAGTTCGAACTTGTTTTTGTTTCTATAAAGCAAATTCGAGTGCCCCAACGCCTTATGCACTCGACCATACCAGCGACTTCTTTGAACAAGCCTCTTAGTTTGAGTTACATTTAAATTGCAGGCGAGATGACTTGCATTATATGAAAGTAATTAACTCTCAAGCAATTGGTGCTCATTTCTGATCCGATCAAAACAAAGTAGTTAATGTAGTTTTACAGTGAGTTCTATAGACCCCTTTAAAGCTCATCAAATCGGGTAGGTAAGCCTTGAAAAAAAATCTAGTCCAAAATGATTGGCACTGGGTACCTACTTTTTCTTCTTCTTTTAGTGACACTGTCATGAAGGCTTTTTCCAAAAAAACGCAACTAAAATGCGCACATAGTGCAACTTCTATCCGCATTTAAGACAAGATAGTGCTTTGATAAATAATAAGTGTTTATTTGACTATACGGAAAAATGTTAGGTTTTAAAGAGGAAACGATTTTTGACTTTGAAATTGGTATGAGATGATGATGATGATTATGAGTTTGTGATTTCCTTACAGCGCCGTTTCGTGATGTAGTCACTCCAAGGATGCTTATGCATGTGATGCCAGAAATGTGCTTGTCCTCAGTGCATTTCGGAACTTTCCATGGTCCTCTAGGTCTCTCACATGATGAGGCAGGCGATTACAGGCCAGAGGATCAGCAACTGCAAATGCACGCACTCCAAACACTGTGTTTACTCTTCCGATCGGCTCTTTAATAAAGATGTTCTCCAATGCTTAAAATTTTAATTTATTTAAGAACTCTTTTTAAGGGCTAGACAACAGGATTTGCAGGTTAAATGTTCGTTTGAAATTTAGGTCATTTTAGAGTACTTACGCAGCATGCTCAAACGCGAACGTGTCAGCTTGTAGATGCGCTCTTTATTTTTAATTGTTTATACACCCTTGCCAGTTGCAACTTCGATCATATTTTATCATAAGGCGTAGAAGTATGAGGGAGAAAAGTTCGTTTATGTTTGCGAAGTCAGGATCGCTATTCCTGAGCAGATTTAACCACTATCTGTATAGTTAAAGGCTTTGTATATTTCACGGCCTTGTCCTATCTGTAGGACACATATAAAAGATTAGTACTTCAACAAAAAAAAATTTAAAAAGGAAAAAAATATATATATTATCCTTCAATACGTCAAGCGATTAATAAGTAAATCTCATGTTTCATTCGCATTTCACAACCTCAATATCTGTCACATCGGGTTTCGAAATTGTTATTTTCATTTTGTCTTAATCTCTTCGCTCGTATAATCCGTTAAAAGCTGTCACTCGGATATTAATGCAAAGGACGTCGCTACACCTGCTCATTATGAATGTGTATCTATCGATTATGGAGGTAAAAAAACAATCAGTCGACTGTCAGATTAGTGAGGGATTTTTGTACGTTTTTGTGAGCTTAGTTTTTGAATGCCCCAACATTCGTTTGTTTTGGTTTTATAAAACATTTTTTTTTAGCAGTCAATTGTTTGAGAATGCAATAAAAATGTTGTACGTGCTTTAGCATGCTGTTACTGTAACTCTATCAAAGTTCCGCTAGAGGTGGCCAGAGTTTCTGTAGATGGTTAAAAAAAAATCAATATGCTCTTTCAATTGATTCGTACCCATGATCTTTTTAAAACATTTCTTACTTTCACATTCTCTTTTTTTGACAATTCACACTGATTTCAATCTTTTAATATTATCGGTCTCCGCATTCATCTTTTTTTCTTTTAATCGTCAGTCAGTCGTTCATCATCCATTTTCCCATACTACAAAATAATCTCACATTATTTTGTACCTTTACTTTCAAATCCACTTTCAGCTTGCTCTTCTCTTTCACTTATTCACTCATAGCTCGTTCTCTAGCATGAGCTATATTTTACTTTATTTAAGTTTTTCACAATTCTACACTTTTTATTTGTGGCACTCTAAATCTGACTGTAGTCCAACTTTATAGTCCATGCTTTAATTTTTTTGATTGATTCAATTAACGATTAATTTTCGTCATTGAATACAATACGATTGTCGAGGTTATTTTGAATAGCACACCTGTAGCATTTTGATAATCCTCCTATACATCTCAGCGTTACGGTTGAACCATTTCGATTTACATACATTTATATACTACCTACTTACATTTTTTAAAGTTAAATACTTTTCTAGGATTTATAGTACGACGATTGAGATAACATATTTATGGTTATTTTTCGAGACATTTCAATTTGGATTAAAGAGGATAAAGAATTTTATCTTTTTTTTATGTGTGAGAAAATACAAAAAACTTGTTGTGAGGTCATAATAAATGCGTGATATTTTTTCTAGGATTGATAAACTTTATCATTTGAAGAAAAAATAATTGAATGATTTAATAGTGTTCCGTCCCGGTCGATAGTTCAGTTGGTAGAGTAGTTGCATTCCAAGCCGAGAGCTCGGATTTGAATCCTACCGAGGGGGTGTCAGAAATGATTTTCCGTTTCGGTGCATATTTCAAGCCCAAAGTAAAATACTGGCAAGATTTACTCAGCCTTCACAATAAATGAGGTCTAGCTGCCTCTGGAGATGGAAAACCTTCACTTTGACTGAGGTAGCTAGAGATAAATAGGATCCACCCGCCACATGCGGAACAAGGGATAACGCCCTAAGAAGTTACACTGTGTGTGTAGCTTACCAGCGTTTTAGTAACGATACCGCCAACACTGCAGATCAACCGCCATTTTTTTTAATTTTTGCATACTCCTTTCTTCCCATTCAGAGTCACAAATAAATATGTAAGTTTCAAACAAAAGAAGCAATCGATATTCATCCCTTGCACTCTAGAAAATTCTATAAACCTGTGAAAAATGGGACAGGGAAAATCCCTGTTTCTTTCCCGTCCACGCGTAAACAATTTGTCTCTTTGCGTAGATGTGGCCCCTTTGCAATTATTATGAATGATGGATGCGACGCTTAGGCAACCTGTCACAATGCCCCCTTTTTCATTTGTCTGAATTTATACGATTTTTCAGAGCTTTCAAATGGATTCATCTTGTTTTGATATTGTATTTGTCTTTTGTCTTTTGTATGAAAAGAAACATATTAAATAACAAATTTCACTTGCCTTTTTCCGTTCTTTATTTGAAAAAAAAAATATGACGGTACCACCTACTTTGTTACAAAATATATTGTGTGTCTAAAAAATGTGGAACGATTCATGATTTTTTTATTTTCAATTTTTTATTATTATTATTTAAATTGATATGATGATGATGATGATTTTAAAGCGTCGTTTCGTGACTACTGTCACTGCAAGGTCCCATCCCACACAAAATCCCATTTTTCTTCATGGCACTTGATTTATAGGTTGGTATGAGGCTAAGCACCCATGCTGTCACCCTTGTTTCAGGGAAGCTATGCAAAGGTTGCATGTTTATTTGAGGTTTGGGTTTTAAATTGTAAGTTCACATGCAGCATTTGTAAGCGCAAACTTACAGGTATATTTTTATGGGCATGCACTTAATGTGAATTTTGAATGTTAATATATCTCATATTACAAAAATGTTTGAGCCAGAGATCTAGGGTTCGATTCTCACTAAGAGAGTCAGGTATAACTTCTAAATACATTTTTAAATTTAAATATTATAAATTTTGGTGCGTATTTTGCACTTCAAAATCTACTCAAGGTTTACTCAGCCTTCGCAGGAAACGAAAACTTTTAGCCAAAGGAATAGCGACACCCCAACATCAATTAAAGTCGCTCCTCGTACCTGTGAAAGTAAGTAGGTTTCCCCATTCAAGTGCATTTTTTGTAGGGACAACGAGGTAACAAGTTGCATTAGGTGTTCAGCTTAGTTGCGCATACATTTATCAGTCATATAATATACAGTACCTCTAAAACATTAGTATTTCTACAAATTATATAAGACTTCTTTAATACAATGGCTCAACATTTGCAGTAATTATATAAAGAAGTAATTTCCTATGTCTCCATCAACCCCCCTCTCTCCTCTAGATTTGCTGACGTCATCGCAGAAAGGCAGATACCCTACAAAAAAATATTCCCAAACTTTTCAAGCCCGTCCCTTCTCAATTTATTAATTATTCTTCTCTCTTCAAACTGCATTCTGATATATATCGGCACATGGGTCCTGAGATGAGGACTTCCAGTTATCTTTCCAACTGTTAAGTCTTCTAGCTGGGCGTTGAGCTATTCGCCTCTCATTATCTTGTGTTCGAGTATTTCATAGCTCATTTTGGAGACATGACCTCTTCAAAGTTGCGCATACCATGGGGAGATATGATTCGGTCACTTATATGTGCTTCAGAGAACCAGAACTGAGAGTCAATTGCCGAAAAGTATCAAAGTCAGAAAGGTACAAACGTTTGAATTAGAAAATGAGATGAGAAAATGCAATCATTGGAGGAAATGCTAAGCCTCTACACTACTAAGCTAGACATCTAATGTAACTTGTTGCCGTGTTTTCCCCGACGGAGTCTCATGTGACAGGTGGAGCCTATTTATTTTTACAGGTAAGTGGGTTGAACTTACGAAGCACTTCAGTTGAAGTTGAGGTGTCCCAGCTTCCGATGGAGTTACACCTTTTTGCGAAGGCTCAATAAACTTTGCCGGTATTTTTTTTAGTTTGAAATAAACAACGAAACGGGAAATCATTTCTGACACCCTCAATGGTATTTGAAGTCGAGCTGTCGGCGTGGAATACAAGCACACGACCACCTGAACTATCGACCGGATAATTTATGAAAAAACGAGGTGTCGGCAGGAAGCAGATCCCATGGTATTATGGTCACATACAACATTGAACGAGGGTTAGGAGATCTAAGAACCTATTTCTAGTCGCGAAAGATAGAGAGACATTCTCTCAATTAATTGTCAACTAGGGGCTACGCCCCTGGCTGCTACGCAGCCCAACCCCTTAACATTTGGAGAATGTGTATATTGCGCATAGTTTACTCACGTTAAAATTCGTAATATTAAAAAAACATGTAAAATAAAAACATGCAGTTTTTGTAAAAGAAAATATAAATTTTGTAGGCTTTGATAAAATGAAATTTACGGAAGCTTACCATTCAAAAATTAAACGACACAGGGATTATCCCGCATTGTAAACGGTTGTACATACTGTTATAGATACATCGATAGTGTATGCAAATCTTGATTTAATATCAATCTTTCTTTATTCTCATTTGCCCACCCTATGATCTGTCATTCATCGGGATTATCATGCACCGTAAATCGTTATAGATTTTATCAGAATAAGTTAATCGACACTGTTAGAAAATATCGATTCGATATAGGAAGGCACATCGATGTATGAATCCCATTAAAAATATATCGGAAATCTGATAGATTGGTATGAAACTGAATTCCATGCTGTATACACCTAGTTCACTTTTGACAATGCCACCCTGGCTTCCGGGAAGGGCGTAGGGCGGTTCGTGTGAGGTTTGTTTTTGCAGCAAGTGTGCACATGCAGCAAGTGTAAACACGATCGTGCTTGCTTGTAGGAATGCATGTAATATGAATCTAAAATGTACAATACCTTTGCAACTTTCATTGAATCATATGTTGGCATGAGGTAGTATATCTCTCAAAAAGCTTGTACGTATTTGAAAATATTTGATGAGAAAAATTAATTAAAATATTTTTTAAATATTTATTAGCGAACGCAAAATAGATTGATGAATTGCATTCCTTTCAAATTTATTAAAAAAAGGGACAAAGAAAAAAAAAAAAAAAAACAAAAAAAAACATTTCATCCCCAGGCCCGAACCCGGGTCCTTCTGCATCAAGGACATGGACGCTACCGCTAGCCCATGCCGGCCTTGCGGGGAGGTGAGAAAATTGTCTTACATATTCTTACTTACTTACTGTTATGAATTGAGTTAATGTTTAGCGCCTCTATGTTCTAATTTATGTACATAGTTTTGTATGTACAAAATATTTGTTTAAAAATAGGATAGCGCCTCTATATAATTACAGTTTCTATACATAAAATATGAGGTTTGTATTGTTTAAATAGATTTTATTTTCACACACTGCCGAGCAGCCGGTTTAGCGTAATCGGCTAAACCACCGGGTCTCTCGGCGACTCCGCCCGGGAGATGCGGGTTCAATTCTCGCGGCGAGACATTTTGAATGTTTAAAATTTGAAAGTCGAAGCGATTGACGACGAAGTAGGACATTATAATACAGGATGTTGGGGTACCTGATACTTATGAGGACCTCATACCAAAATAAAAAGTTGGCTCTTCCAAATCCACCTCTTTAGATCTACATAGACCATTTTGGGAACCGCAGCTATGGAGCGTAGAAAGAACGGTCCCCTATGAAGGAGAAGTGGGGTAGAAAAGGAGGGGTCCCCTGTAGAGAGGGGGTGCTGGAAGGACCCCTGTTGCAGTATGAGCTGACACAAGAAAGGTTTTTGCATGATTGATTATCGTTTGATGGCCGAACTTCTGCGTCATTGCATCTGCTGGGTATTGTTGCCTAAAACCATTCAAATACTGTGAACCAAATTTCGAATATCAAGGATAGAAATACAACTGGGAAAAGTGAATTTTTAATGTAATTCTTTTCCTTCTTTTTCAAGGAACCGATGGATTTGTTTGTGCCGCTACTTCCGTCTTCTGTAAACTGGTCTACCTGAGCTACGATTTATGTATACTTTGACGACTCAAAAGGATGCAACCAAGTTGCGCATATAGTGCAACTTTTTACCGCGTTGTTTTCAAAGAAGTCGCAGCAGAACGTGTTCATTTTCACTTATAAGAGGCCACAAAAACGGAAAATCTTAGGAACGTGAGATTTGAACCCATGTTTTGCTTATTTAATTACGGCCTTTAGTAAGGTAAGAAATATACCAAGTACTAATACTTACGTGTTTTTGAGCACTTAAGTATAAAAATTCAAATCCATTTGCAGAAAAATAATTGCAAAACAATCAAAGAAACACAATCTGCCAATAATTTAATTTTTAGACATTAGCATAAATACATTTGGCAATTTCAAATGATAAAAAAAACTAACATGGTTCAATTTTATGCACGCATCAACCATTGAAAATTGTAGCGAATTTTAGTATGGAATCAAAGGCGGTGATCTAGGCTTTTTTCCGAAAATAATATAAATATATGAAATCACTGGAAATCATTTTCTCATCATTTCTATACATTTATTTCGTTTTGGAAAAAACCTAGATTACCGCCTTTGATTTTATTATATTCAGTTTTAATATGCCTAACTTGTACTATGAACTAATTTTTAAAGCGTTCGAATGATAGTTGGTTCTAAGGTATACTTATGTATGCAAATTAAGACTTCGTCCCACAATCACAAAACGCATTTTTTAATAGAACATTCGGATGTATTCACTTATTAGAGGGATTTGCTACTTCAAGACAGAAGTCCAAATTTTACCGAAAAGATAATATCATCGACTTTTTCACTGTCTGGATATAAAATCAGTAGTCCCTTCTTCTGTTTATTGAAAATGAATTCTAGGATTGCTTTTCAGTAATATTTATTCATCTTACTCGCCCTTTCTCCCTATCTAATCACCCCCCTCCAACTGAAGTATGTAATTGGCGTAAGGCTGTCCCCCTTAACATGTACAATTTAAAGATTTCATATGCCATATGAAATTCCGTCAAATGTCACCATTTGCGACCCCGTAAGAAGTTGCAGTAAATGTGCAGTTATGTCAATTATATATATTTTTTTAAAAACACATTTTTTGTTCACAAGTTGAGTATTTACTTCAACTCGACAACTTTTTACTTGCTTACGTCATTTTAAAGAGGACATGTCACATGTGCGTGCAGCTTCATTGCGCTTAGATGGGCTTGCAGCAATGTTTGTCATCTTTTTCGCCATTTCTCTATATCCAAGGCATTATCAAACATTAGGTTAACCATTTACTTTTTTTCAATGAAAGGTTACAAAGCTAATTTCTCATCAATTATTGATATCATAAATATTTAACAACTTTCAAAAATTTGAAATAATGATAAAAGAAATTTGGAGCTTTTGAAAGATATTTTCTTATCTATACTCTACAAAAGTCCATGGATTGAAATCACACACACAAAAACACAATTTGAATAAAACAAACGCGTCTAGACGGGTTTCTGACCAACTTTATTACATCAAATTATACCTTTAAATACTAGAAACGGGTGGACCCCGAAATAATCCTTTCGAATTAAACTGGTTAGTAATTGTCAGTTTTTGGATGGAACTGTTCGGGTCCAAAAAAAGAACAGTGTATACCACAAGTCTAAAAATTCACGTTAGAACTCAACCAAAAATGATTGGAAGATAAAACGCTAACAGAGTGACTTTTGTAGTTACCATAATTTTTTTGTTAAGTATTGAAACGTACAATTTCTATACTTGGGAGTAGGTATGCTTACTAATTTCCATTTGGGGGTGTTTTTGTGTTTTTCCGATCAGCAAAATGAGCATCCATTCGTGAATGATAAAATTTCATTTATTTTTGAAATTCGCTTTAACATGCTATCATATGATTGGTTAAAATGATGCATTCAAATCCAAAAATCATTTCAAATTAAAAAAATCTGACTTTCATGTTAAATGCATTTAGAAATGGATATAAACTAAAAAAACATACAAATGATTTTTTTTTTAATCTTTACAAATATTTGACGTATCACTGACCTTATGTTACTCACGACATTGCATTGGTGTCGTAGCCCCCATCATCAGGAGACACCCGTTCTGCACGAATCCGAAGTTCATTCTAATCGTCAAAGCCGTAATAAAATCATTTTTTCAAGTGAATAGATCTTCACATTTTGTAAATTATTGTAAGGGCATAACCTTCGTGACTTTTCATCTTAATAGATAGATATAAAATAAAATAAATCAATTACTTTTAAGAACATTTAAATATCCAAAACTAGTCCCACAAACATATTGCTTGCATTATCGGGTGTTATATGCATCAAATCATAATTATATCTTGGATTACGGATAAAAATATAACCGCCTTATAATGAACATAAAAAGTCAATCTCCTTTCTGTCTCAAAAAACCCATCAATACGTCAACGGTAGTTTCATGATCGTAGAAAAAAAAACAAATTCACTTTTAATCACTTTTACTGTTTTTAACACCGATTCAAATTCGGGAGCAAGCCTTGGATAATTTAGGTTTAGTGAGCCCGAGCTGTAATGGCCATCTCACGATTTCTCGTCTCTACTGTTATTATTTGGGTGCTTTAGTTTGGCTACCAGACCATACGGTTTTTTTCTTGTTTTGATTTTGTTTAACCTTTTGTTTGCTGCAACTTTATATGTGGTTTATCTGCTATGTAGCTATAGCCAAAACATTAAAATTTAAATAATGTTGTAAAGATGGTCATCAAAGGATGACAACTTATCTACAAATGTATGTGATTTTATAATAATAAAAAAATGTCACATTATGTAGGTAAGCACTGACAATGTTTTTAGTTGACAATCTATTTATTTTGAGAATAAATACCTGAACATTGTAAATGCAACATTTGTACACAAATTGGTGACTACTGATCACCATTATTTTAATAAATTAATGATTCGAACCCCTGATTTTTTTTATACTTCAGATGGCTTATCAAAGTCAGTCTTGAGTTGTTTTTCAAGCTCAAAGAATCTCAAAATCCTTTTTATGTACTTGTTAGATTTATGAGTAGATTTATGCCATAAAGGACGAAATATTTTAGCATTTAAGGTTCATTGTCTTAGACCCGTTACCTCGACTCCGGCATAGTTTTTCTTTCGTGAACAATATGTTACCCTCACTTCAATGCACCAAGCTTCAAGGCACTATTTCGTCAAATTATTAACATTTACTAGAAATACAAGATACGTGGAGTTTATTTCATCTTTAAGATTTTGTGTTTTTTCAACACAATATCGTAACACTAGCATTGGACGGGTTAAAGTTGTATGGTAGGAGGAACTACCGAGGCGGTAGCTTTCCTGTAATTATCGACTGCATGAAGGAGACGGAGAAAAAATAACCAAACGGTAGGTGAGACAATTTGAATTATGTGGGGTAAAGACCAGAGATGATCAACACACTTCTTAATTGAATAAAACAATGATTTCTCAGAATTAAAAATATGAAAGATTCAGAGATTGAATGTCAAAGAATGAGTTGTATTGGATAAGTTCAGAAAAATAAGTTTCTGGATAGGTTATATAAAAGCGGATGGAAACACAGATAGGTATGTATTCAAATATCTGAATTCACATGGCAAAATTACAAGTTAAAACCCGATTTTATGTTTACTTATTATTGCGTTTTTTGCTGTGTACGTTTTATAGCACAAAAATTTAAACAAGAAGCCAAGCTTGAATCTTTACAGGAAATACAAGGTTTTTAACCATAGATACATAATATGTTATATAAGTTGTTCTTATAAAACACAATTGATAAAAAAAATTACCAAAATTTTTGCTTCAGCTTCTATTTGAAGGTATTAAAAAGTTTATCCATCTGGCGCTAGATGTCAATGTTCATGTACAAAATCTTTTATAAATGAATATTTTTATCATAAATGCTACTTTGAACACACTGCTCACACGACCGTTTTACCGCGCTGCCGTGAATAGTCATTTCAAAATGAAACCATCCGTATTACTTTTGTAATGGACACTTTTAGAAAAAATTCAGTATTGAAAAAATCTTCAACATAAGAAATTTTCAAATTGTTTTTTGAGCTCTGTCTAGAGTCGATAGATCAAGTGATCTGGTAATTCTATGCCTGGGGGTCATTATACAGTGAAGGGGTGTGGTGTAGGGCGATGCACTTTTGATTAATATCCTATTCCCGATAGGATTTACCTCTTTTATCGCTACCTAGGCTAGCCTGGGCTAGACCCCGGTAGCCATAAAAATAAACCATTCAAAAATTGTTATCTCCTCCGATCTCGATTATCTTAAATCAAGTGTTGGCTGCGTATTCACATTTTAATTTTTTGTATTTGAAGGAATAATATGAGATTTATTATTATAATTAGGTATTTTAGTAATATAAAATATGTGTAGATAGATTTGAAAACGTTGCTCTATAAGACGCTGGCACAAGTATTCAGTCGGTAAAAGTTTTCCTTACAAGTAACATGTACCCACTGTAGTAGATTACGTTTGATTATATGGTAAGAATAAACTTGTGAACTTAACAATGAAACCCACTGTTAAGTTTTAGGCAATCCGGTGTAGCAGACTCATCAAAAGAGAATCTGGAGGTCTGCGACTCTTGTTGAAGGTGGCGGTTGTTGACCTGATTCATTGTAGCCGGGGTATTAGCTGCTTAGTGATGTGTTGTGTTGCCTTTGTAAATTTTCAACAATAAACAAGATTCAGTTGCAGTGTAACTATGTAAATGGAACTTTAGAAAAGGTCTTTTTTTCAACGCAGCAAAGATCATATTTGGTAAATAAATGTTTCTATTTTTAAATGAAGCAAACTAAAAGAAAAAGAGGTACAAAAGATTGTGGTATGTGTCGGAGGTAATGACCGCTCCTTACCTTCGCAATGTTGTTCGCATTAGGTGGTAACTTGTGGCTTCATTACACCGAGAGCAGATTCGCGAGCAGAAGAGGTGTTAGTCTTGTGTGTGCTACATTATTAGGGCAAACAACATTAATTTACACTTGCAACAAAATTATATCCCAGGGTGGTTCATTTTTGTTGTTGAGTTTTTCAATTATTCCTGGCTCATTTTGTTATTGTTGTTGTTAGTGATTTACTTATTGTTTGTGACTTATTTTTGTTATTGATGGTGGTTCTTTATACGAGTATGTTTTCTTAGTGGTTAATTTTGTTGCTGTTTATACCGGTTAATTTTTTGTTTGGTGACTTTTGTTGTTTTATTTTTTTGTTATTTGTAGACTTTAATCTTTTTTGTTAGCTAATTTTTTTTCACAAAATAGTTCATCTTTGTTGTAAATATGTTGTAAGTTGTGCTTGCTTTTACATTTCTTGTTTCTGAATAGGAGTTTACGGCTTACATAGCTGATGATGCTGGAGAGATGCTTTCCGGGATCTGTTGCCGTGGTCTGTGGGAGCTGAAGCTTGCGCCTTTTGCCTACGATGGTCTTCTTCAGCGTGAAAGTGAAATGATGAAGATGATCTTGATAAAACTGTTTCTTGCTGTTGTTATTGTCGTTCATTCCTTATTTATATTGTGGTTATATCATTTCTCTTCAATATAAAGTAACTATAACCCAACTCTAGCATTGTTCTTTCAGCTTCTGCTTCCAACTCCGCCCATCCTCTGACGTTATTCTCCTATTTCCAACCTGCAAAAGAGAAAAGCATATCAACTATACATTTTTATAATTTATCTGAAAAAAGGGAGTGTGTAGGTATAAAAAACACAATTTTTACTAAATATTTCTTAAACTTTGCAAATATTACATATTTGTCAAGGTATTGCATTATTTGTAAAACTATGATTCATTCTTGATATTCTTCTTCTTCCTTACTTAATGAAACATGTACGACTTTAATTGTTATTGTTTCATTCTACAACCCATCTTATTGAAACCATTTACCTAACTGCTTTATAATATTTTTCGCTTTCAACCCGTTGATTTTGAAATGCCTCCATTTAACGCCCGACTCGGCTGAACTCGGAAGCGTTTAGTCCGCGGCATTACCGGTCGATCACGCCGTATCTCAGTCACGAGCCCGTCCACGTAGTCAGTGATCAGGCCCGGAGTATAAAACATTGCGTAAATCTCACATCGATAGCGAAAATTGAAAGTAATGTATGAAAACTAAGTCACTCTCTAGGAGTGCTTGTATGTTCAATACATATTAGATTTACTGAGTTTCTGCGATATTTTATACTCGTGGTATGGGCCTTAACTCGATACACCGATACGGCGGCATACCGCATGTACGTCAAATTATCTCGCAGTCAAATTCACAGACCGTGCTAAGCGTCCGCTAACGCATGGTGTACTGCTAAGGAAAAGCAATGTTTTATTTTGCACATAAAGAAAAAAAAGGATTACTTTGTAAGCTACGCTTACCGTGAAATTATTTCAAAATTAAGGTCTGGTATCACACAACTGGAGTAACATCAATATTTCGATTCTCCAACCATGTGAATTGTTGATTACATTTAAGAACTAAGTACCATAGTGGTCAACCTGAGGGAAAAAAATGGCTTACGAAAAGTTTATCGGAATTCTGTATATAAATCAACAGAATAGCAGGTTACACGACGCTTGCATTTTGATATGAACTAAACGGTTAACGTACCGTTCGTCGTATTTTCCGAAAGGAATCCTGTGCGGAAGACTCCCTACATTTCAGAGACTCTAGGAGTCCATAGCACTTTTTGTAGTGCCGCGGAAGTGATTGTGATGTGGCGGTTGATGTTTTGATCCTTTGTAGCAGGGCTGCTAGTTTCGCAGTGTTGTGTTGGCATGGTGTGTTCTATAATATTTTCTTTGCTTTCCAAATTACATTTTTAAGGGCTCTAGTAATTTTTGTATAAATTCCTTGCCATTATAAATTGCACAGCATCACATTTTTAGTTTGCTTAGTGTTGTTTGTGAATAAGAGTAAATTAAGACCCATAAGCATGATTCCAACATGTGTGTGTGTAGGTACTACATTTTTTAAATGAACACGTATCGACTATAATTCAATCTATGATTTTTTTTAAATGAAGTGTGTCGTGATTTTACAATCTACTTTCAATTAATTTGATACGTATTCTGCACGCTTTCATCCATAATAAAATAAATTTTGCTCCACTAAAAATCATGCACTTCTATTTATTGGCAATATTTTTTATAAAGCTTAAT
The DNA here is from genome assembly GCA_951799405.1 of Agapetus fuscipes. Lineage (NCBI taxonomy): Eukaryota > Metazoa > Arthropoda > Insecta > Trichoptera > Glossosomatidae > Agapetus > Agapetus fuscipes. The sequence continues at coordinate 12,158,580 of OX637342.1, forward strand.
CTTGCTAGTAATAAGCATTGAGAAATCGTTATTTAAGACTCAAATTAAGGTGGCTAGATGGAAAAGGCAAAATGTCGTGTGGCAGGAGTATACTACGTCTAAAGAAGGAAGGGGTAGGACAGGCAGCGGTGGCTGCGGTTGATCAAGGAGGCTAGGTTTTCGAGCCATTAATGATGATGATGATGATGATGATGGATTTCCTGAAAGAGTGTAAGCGGAGGAAATGCGTGAGAAAGCTGATGGATATGTATAAATTAAAAGAGGTGTACAAGAATTGTAAGCATGGGCTCAGTTCAAAATCGAGAATAGATTATCGTTCATGTGGCGATCGTTTTTACCAACCAATCAAAAGGCCAGCGTTGTTTCTAGAACACCAGATCCTGTAAGAAGATCACAGCGACTAGCCAACCGCTGATAATGCCCATCGGAGCAATGGGCGAAACTGTCCGGAAAGAATCAACCAGGCCGCGGCTACATAGCCCGAAAAAAGTGATTGCTATGTCAACAAAAACCGGCCGTGAAAGCTTCAATGTACAATCAAATATCAATTGTTTGCCCTTTGCTCATTAACCCGGCCATGTGACGTCACAATTGTTTTTATCTCCGGGATTTGTGAAAAATCTCTTGAAGATGAATCTGTTGAGACTCTCTGCAAAAACTGCTATTGGTCAAGGTAGCGAAGGAATCTAGCAACAATCTTACAAGGAGTACCACCCGAGGTATACTATTAGCTTCAGTAACATCGAACCATTTACTTTTAGAGTCATGGGCACGCCTCTAACCTAGAGGAACCTGTTTTTTCGTGCCGTTGCTTTTACTTCACGGGTAGGTCTTGTGCCACTTGAGAAAATATATAGCTTTGTATGAGCGTCCATGTGTTGTGGGTCCTTCTGACACATACATACAGGATGGAAACTAGGAGGGTTTAAGCATATTGGTCAAGGAAGCCAAGACCCACCCCGGTTTTGTCATGCCATCAGTGATAATAATATTAGGATGATTTATTTGGTGAGCGCTGTTTTTGTGTGGATCACACCTCAAGAGCCCTCTAAAATAATAGTGATGATCATGATTTTTTTTTCAGCAAAAAAAATGCAATAAATGATAGCACATTATTGCGAAATAATCTAAGAATTGTGGATGTTTAATTCGCACAATTACCTCGATAAAAAAAATGTACTTATGCACGTAATAAAATATTGCCGAAATTTGTATTACGCCATAGAGTTAATGGGATCTATGAACTTTTAAGTATACTTACAGCAAAAAAATAATCAATTAAAGGTTGCTAATGCATGATAATTGTGTAATCCATTATTATTCTATAAGTAGTTTTGAAACAACAAAGGCGGCAATCTACGATTTAAATTGAAAATGAGATGTGTATGTAAACTATGAGATTGTTTTCCCATTTTTTTCGATGTATTCACTAAATTTTCTTTAAAATCCTAGATTCCCGCGTTTGATTCTATAAGATTATTATGTTAACACGACTTTTCTTCTTCGTAATATGTGAGTATGCTAAGGTAAGGTTAAAATGGCATTGAGTACGCGTTAGATTCAAATTGAATAAGAATTTTAATATTATATTTTACGAATTTGGCATGTATTTGTCGAGCGTTGTTTTTGGTTTAATCACTCCTCGAATGCCCCTTACATGCTTGTTCGTCGCGTACCAGATTTAATTTTGAAACCAAGACCAAGTTGACGTAAGGCTGGATGAATCTTTGTGACCGTTGTTCGATAAAGGTGAAGGTTATTTTAAGCCTAGTGGAGTATATTCTCCGCTAGATATCGAACCCACTGCCTTCCGATTAACAATCTAAAGCATTAACCACTAGAAGACAGGTCATAATCCATACTGGAAAATGAAGAACATGAGTAGTATGACTGGATCAGATTGATAACATTGTGAAGTAAGGCAAAGAGTTAATGTGAAAGAAGGAAATGTATGAAAAAAGTGATTTATACGATTGTATTGAATGACGTATGATAAGATGATTAAACATGGATGCACGTCTACAGAGGCTTTTGCCACCCCTAGCAAAATGGCGAAAAATATACAGTCACATGCTACCTTTATGTTTTTCTAGTAATGAGATTTTATGTAATGGACACAATGATCATTAAATTACTTTTGAACTGATTCCAGTCGTGCATGATTTGGTAATGCATACATTGTAGCATGCAGTGATTACGGCACAGGAAACAAATGGTTTTGTTTTGTAACACTTATTTTACTAACAAATTGTTTCTTAGCTCAAATGGCGTTTTATTATTAAATAAAATACTTTATCGATCTCATATCTAAAATGTAAATTTCAATTTTATTTAAGTATGTGAGCTTTTAGATTTATATTTAATACATGCCTTATACTACATACAGTACTTTCAATGTTTTCATTTTGCACATGAGCAGGGTACAAAATGAAAACACAAATCTCAAATGAAAATAAACAGTTTCAACTCTTGCCCCCCTCACCTGAAACCGGGTCGGCATTGCCGAAGTGAACTAATTTTAACAGTATGGGTGGTCTGCCTCATACCGACGTATATGCCAAGAAACATTTACTCCATAACAAAATGGTTTGGCACTGACAATCCATACTGTAGAAATTCGTTCGGTTTTGTGAGATGCTGGCTAAATTTGTGGAACAAGTTTTTTAAAAGAGTTGATGGTCATTTGAGGTTCAGTTTTTTTTCTTTTGTACACCGAGTTGAAAAAAATACTTAAGATCGGTTACTTAAAGTTCTATCCAGCCGAACTGCATCTGAGTCTTTCTTGTGAATTGTCGCTTTCTATACTGACGACAAGCTCACAAGGGCTCTTGAGGTGTGAATAACACAAAAACACCACTCACTATTAAATCAATGTATTTTTTTTTTAATAAACTCAGCATTTGTGACTCAATCCATTCAGGAGTTTTTTTAGTTTCCAACGGTAGGTATGCTCATATAATACTGTTGAAAATATAAAAATTGCACTGAAAGCATCATTATTCAGAGAGCATGCTATGAGCTCGCATAAAGTAAAACTATCCTTGTTTTCAATAGCCATGTACCTACATAGTTTTAAATACGCTTCGAAAGTAGGTCAATACTGGAATTTCATTCTCACATGATAATATTTGCCCGTAAAATTGTAGTTTCAAACTTAAGCATTGCGTCCACGAAAAAATGTATTGAGATGAAAACAGCGCCTTTATGTGGGCGTTTTAGTTTCCTTGCATTTCATTGGTAAAGTTTATGGTTGAGTTTAAACGTTTTAAACTTGCTCTACGGAACACTCTATGCTTTCATATTGAACGTGAAACATCCTTGAGGGCTTTTGTTGTTCTAGCAAGCCCATAAACATAGTAGACTTCCAATATTTGGTTCACTTTTGATATTAAACGATTATTTTACGTTAATTGCTTTTTATTTTTCTTTATTTAGATATTTTGATCCGTAAGAGTTACTTATGCTTATGTTCATTTGAGGTTTGGATTTTATTTGTAAGTACACTGTAATGAATCTTTGTAATGTAAAGTAATCTGCAATGCTGATTTGTAATGTTAGTTTATTAGTTTGCTACATTTTTTGCATAAGAATTTTTTAACTTTTTTGTGTAGATTTATTTTTAAGGTTTTGTTGTTGTTTTTTTTATACTTAAATGTTATTTATTACTCGTATTCCTTGACTTATAGGTTGGTATGAGGCTGACCACCCATACTGTAAAAAATGGTTCACTTTGCCAATGTCACCCCTGTTTTAGGGAATGTCGGCAAGAGTTGCAGGGCTTATGTTCATTTGAGGTTTGGATTTTATTTGTAAGTACACAATCAGCATTTGTAAGCGCGAACTACACGTGTTTGTTTGTGGGCATACATCTGAGAGCTTTGAATGAATATATCCTTGCAACTTAGATTATAGATTATAGACACAATCAGCATTTGTAAGCGCGAACTATAAGTATTTGTTTGTGGGCATACATCTGAGAGCTTTGAATGAATATATCCTTGCAACTTAGATTATAGATTATAATTAAGAAAAATAAATCATTTTGTCTCATTGATCCTGATACGAGGACGACCAGCTATCTTTCAACCTGTAGAGGGTCTTCTAGCTAGGTGTTGATCTATTGGCATTGGCATAGTCATTCTGGATTATATTTTTAAATGTTCAAAATGGAAGATGAAAATTTGATTTTTTTAAATAATTTGTACCATGGCAGTTATCAATCTGAGAAAGCGATGAAAATCTATTTGAGAAGGTTGGAAATATTTTTTAAACATTTAAAATTGCTTTACTTTCGACTTTGCTTTTTGGTTTCGACATTTACTGCCTTTTTATTATTCTAAAATCTAAATATCAGTGTAAAAACAGCCTTTAATAAAATGATGCACCTAATTTTATATCTTTTCTTCTTCTTCTTCTTAATCCTATTCCTCATTACTGAGGGTTGTGACCCTTGTGGAAGCAACCAATCTTCTCCAGCTCTCCCTCGACTGCGCTGCCCGCAACGCTCCAACTACCGAGGTGCCTGCTGCTGCCTTCACTTGATCGGTCCATCGTGTGGGGGATCTACCTCTTCCTCTCTTCCCCTCCAAGTTACCGATCACAACCAGTCGTTCCAGGCTATCCTCATTGCCACGGACAACGTGTCTGAAGAACTGAAGAATACGGCGTGTACACATGTTGGCCAGAGTCAAGCCATCCAAACGTGGTATTTTGCAACTGATGATGTAAAGATTTTTCATGAAACCGTTTTTACTCACGATGTAGTGAAATATAAATTTATTTTTATTCTATAATTATAGTGACACATTTTAATTATTTTACGTAGTAATTTCCAAAAGGCAACCGATGGGAATCGTGTTACTGTGACCCTGTTTCCTACGCTGTTTCACCGTACACGTGAAGTGCTCTGATCGTAGCACAATGACGCAACGTTACAGGGCTCTATTGTCGCATGTGCGGGGTCGCGTAAGTGTCACATGACGTTAGGGTAAGGGGGGCCTTAGGGTGGGGTAGGAGGGTCTTAGGGTAGGGTAGGTGTCAAATAAGGGCGGGTTATTAATCCTTCACAGATCCCTAACAAGTGCTACGTGTAGGTACACAAAGTGTGTTCACAATGTTGCAAGACAGATCGGATAATTAAAATAACTATTGAACAGTTTATTTAATGCGCTTAATGTCAGTGTTTGCTCCGAATTCTGCAAAATCTATTGTGTAAAGCCACCTGAGCAGCTGCAATTGAGTATTTTTTTTATTTTTTGAAATGTCGCAGTTTGGTCAAAATCTAAGTTGGTAGTCTGCTCGATATAATACTTGCATTTTATGATAGTGCACTCAACCTCCACCGAGCCGCAGGTGTCAAAAAATATTTCGTGTTTCGGTTATTTTAAAATCTAAAATTTAGATACAGAGATCAAAGTCAAACTGATACTATTTTTATGTAATCGTACATACATCAGCCTCAAAAGACAGTTAGAGCCACGACTATTGGCATGAGTTGTAAACCACCCTCTACGGTGTACGTAACACTTATTAAGCTTGTCCTCGCATGAGCCTTCAAAACTTGTACACTGACAAAGTGTGACCAGAGCTTTATCTATACTTTTGAAAGGAAAATAATTTCCTGTCGTATTTACAACCCAATAAAAGACGGAAACACATGTTAAAGAAGATACACCCTGTACCAAGACGTTGATGTACTCCTTTCAATTTTTATTGACTTTTGTTAGTAGACTATATTGGCTGAGTCACTTCAGGCAAATGGATCATCGAAGTCTGGAAAAGATACTCATGATGACCGTGATTGAGATTAAGGTGGCCTGACAGAGTGGTAGCAGACTCCTCAGAAAGGCGTGAGTCATACAACAGTGACTGTGGTTTATCAAGGAGGCTAGACATAGGTACATTGCTAATGTCTATTATCGTATATTTAATTATTTGTCAAAATTTTGAGCAAGTAGATATGTCTCGTAATATTGTGGACACACCTTGTAAGTTGTACGTGCGAGTTATGAAGGTCTCAATATGTTTGGGAGTAAATATTACACATTGTATACAGGTATACATGACAATATGTTATATAGACGGCACCTTACGTTACCTTTCGTGGGCTTACATAGAAACAATATACAGTTATTAATATAGTGATATGTATTATGTTTTGTACAAGGCAAACACAATAGTGAACTTAATTGCTGTGTAAGGAAGGTTATGGCATATATAAAACTTCATTAGAAAGAGTAGGTAATAATCATTTTTCATTCCCAATCAAATTTGGTAAATGGTGAAAAACAGGAAGATGGTTTGAGCATTGCATTAGATTTGACTATGGGGATAATAAAAAGTTGTTCACATAAATCTAGGGTATGAAATGGGAAACCAAGCTGTAAATATAAAACAAGTGTACACATCGTAGCTAAAAGATACTCATAGTTCAAAGTCCAGCAGGAAGACCTCTTAAGAGATGGAAAGATAACTGATAATTCTCATCTCAGGATCAATGAGCCGATATAAAGGTTTTTGGTAAATTACAGATGGACAAAATGAAGAAAAAGAACAATGGAATGTAATGTTTTCACTTTTCAATCGACCTGTTTATTTTTGTTTTTTCAGTTAATTTTGGGTTTTCAACATACATTATTCTAGTTTTCATGTCATTTATTTTCCTATGTGTCAATTTTCCTCTTTTTTTCATCTTATTTGAAGATTCTTTACGTTACTTTTGCCTATTTTATTCTTGGCATACAAAAACACTAAAATATTTATTGATATAATTCACTTCTTACACATGCGATCTCTTAAGGGACAACGCTGTAAAGAGTTGTGCTATATGTGCAACTTAGTTGCATTTTTTAGATGTCACTATAAAAATAGTTTATCGATATGATAAAAAAAAACGCACTTCAGAGGCAAGTCAAGAAATACAAATGTAAAGGTTGCCGATGTTGAGAAATTTGTGAAACGTAGTTATTTATTGAACGTTTTTTGGTCTTTTAAGATGCTAATGTGAGGTTTCGAGGAGAACGTATCAATTTTGGCGTTCCCAGATTCCTATCGTCTGATTTCTCGAATGATATCAAGACTATTCATCACATAATCACACACATTTAGAGTAGACGAACGAAATGCGATTCGCAATTATCCACGATCATATTGGGGCGGCAGAGACTTTCAACTATTTTTTTTTAACCAACATAGTATTATTTAAACCCATTTTTATGTAAATACAATTTTGTACAAAACTTTTGTAGTTTTATTTTTGAAGTTAATTTTCAAATGATGCAAAAGGCTATTTCAGCCGTATCTAAAATATGCATCATCTGTAACTCTGTCGCCATTCCGCTAGGGGTGGCCACAAATAGTATCAATTGCGAAGACATGTTAACATTTGAAATTCGTGTCCACAACCGAACTCGTAACACACGCTCCAGTTGTGACGGTAAAAAAACCTGAACCTTAAATGAGCATTTACTTTTTTTTTTTAACTTTTGCCGGCCTTTCCTGAAAAAGGGATAACTTTGACAAGAAGAATATATTTTTACTGTATTTAGTTTGTAGAAAAAACAACTTATTTTTCAAATCAATTATTGTAAAATAATTACACAATTTTACTTCACTTTTATATTTAAAAATTTGATTTATTGCTCAAATATTTTCGCCTTAAAAGTCATCTTCAGCAGTGATGTTTGTAACAATTTTTTTTTTAAATTAATTGTTGTAACAAATATAACTGCTCCTGGTTTGAGCAATAAACAAAAATTTTAAAATACCAAAGTGAACTGAAACTGTGCATTTTTTTAAAAGAATTGATTTGAAAAATATGTTGATTTTTGTAGAAACTAAATATACAATGGACTTTCACTGTGTGAACAACTAAGCCCTAATAAATATATTTTTTATTGTGTTAGTGGCCTTATACTAACCTATAAACCAAGGAACAAAAATATAATAACACATATTTATGTGTAAGTATAAACAACAGACCGTAAAAGGGGAAAACACTCTAAAACATGTCCAATTTAGCAATGAAAAAGCGCCACCATCATGACAGATCAACCGCTATTTTTTTCGATCCTTGTATAACTTATTATATTCATACATAAAAAAAAAAACAAAGTTTATAATTTCTTTTATTTTTTTTTTTTTTATTGAAAAATAATCAATTTTTTAAAATGAATTTCCACAGTGTTTCACAAAAATCTTTTCAAAATTTATATCCATCACTTTTCGCATGCATTTTCTTCGTATTTCAAAAGTGCAATCAAAAATTAAAATAGACCTTGACTTTCATACCCCTGGAGTTCATCTCCCCATCTTTATATCCTGAGGCCACGGCGGTAGTCACAAATATATTTTGGGCTCCCGATAATGTTATTCATAATAACATGAAATATTCAGTTAGCCCGGGGCTGAGCCGCGCTTAGACGACGACTTATCTACTGATTCAGCGTGGGAACGACCCGAGATCATACGACGATTAAAAAATAAACCAAAGTACAAGTACTAATCTAAAGCGTTTAAATACAATTAAAGTCAGTTAAGAAGAATATCTTTTTCATCCAGAAAGTAAAAAAAAACACTTTGGATTAATTGAAGTTCGAATTACTTTAATGTAAAACGACTGGTCAATAGCTCAGTTGGTAGAATGTTGTGTTTCATGCGAGAGGGTTATGTTTCTAACCCCACCAAGTCCCCAATTGCTTGTTTGGCTTATCTACCACTTGATTCAAAGATGACCTTTCAATGAAATTGTATTAATAATCTCATTCTACACAATCTGAGCTAAGAAAAAAACGTAAAACACGATGATGTGAGAGTTGTTTTAATTATTTTAAAAAAAATCCCGTTTTCATAAAACACATTGGTCAAGTACACAATATACAAACATTGCTCTTATAAAAATACCTTTGATGAACATAAGACAAACAATCACTGAGGGGCGAAGCATGTCAGAAGTGATTTGATATGCATTTCAAACCAAAAGTTAACATACCAGCAAGGTTTACTTTGCTTTCAGAAAGAATTAAATACTAGCCACCTTTGGAGCTGGGAAATCTCTACCTTGTGAAGTGTTATCAAAATGTCGGCCCCCTCACCTAAGAAAATAAATTTATTTCACACGTCACATGAAACTTCCCTGACAACGTGGTGTGGAGTTGCACTATTTGTGCAGCTTCGTTGCCTTTGCGTTTATAATGTATGAATATTAAGTGTTAATATATTTTTGAAACATTCCATATTGTTGTGAGAATGTTGAATTATGAGGGTTTTTTTAAATTTCATGGCATGTTGAAAATACTTGTAAAAATTTCAGTTTGTAAACATAATTTTTTTATATAATTTTTACAATATTCACACTTGGTTGGGTTTTGTAGATTCAGAGCGGCATCTTGTTTGTGTATAAATTAAGGTTCCCCCACTCACACCCCAAATTAGAAAAGAAGAAAAAAATATACCGTACTTCACGTTCAAACGTTAATAATTTAAAGGAAGAAAGTAAAGGGGTAGTGTTTTGACGCGTAAAAGAGTTCACAAGAAGAAAAGCTTTTTGGAGTGAAACTATTTTTTCACCACCATACTAAATTGTTGAACAACCTGTTTTTCAAATATTTGTATACGTTTTTCCAAAGTATTTTACAAAGAAAATATAAATTATTCTATAAATATTTAAAAATATAAATGGTTAAACATTGTTTTAATTCACTTTATTTTATTTGTTTATGCTCGAATATTTTCGCCTAATGAGGCATCTTCAAGAGCAGAATGGTTACAAATATATTTTTATAAAATTATTTTATAAAAATATATTTGTAACCATTCTGCTCTTGAAGATGCCTCATTAGGCGAAAATATTCGAGCATAAACAAATAAAATAAAGTGAATTAAAACAATGTTTAACCATTTATATTTTTAAATATTTATAAAAATGGACTTTCACTGTGTTAACAGATCAACACTAAAAAATATTAAATTATTCTATATTATTCTTTACCTCGAACACTGTTTATTTTTACATTAAATATATTAGCTACACTAATCTAATCTAATCTAAGCTGCAAAGATATTTATCATTTAAGATTTATATTAAATGCATTCCACAAGCAGATATGTATAATTTCGCGCTAACACATGCCGCATGTGGACCTACAATATAAAAACCCAATCTCAAATGAACATAAGCCTTGCAACTCTTGCCGTCCTTCCCTGAAACAGGGGTGACATTGGCAAAGTTAACCATTTTTTACAGTATGGGTGGTCAGCCGCATAACAACCTAGAAGTCAAGGAACATACATGACAAATTACATTTTTCTACTCCCATTTGGTAATTAACTAATTACAAAACGGCTAACGCAATCACAATGCCATACATTTCTACACCCGTTGCATAATGTTACATTATGTTACATTATGTTCATTTGAGGTTTGGATTTTATTTGTAAGTACACATTCAGCATTTGTAAGCGCGAACTACACTTGTTGGTTTGTGGGCATACATCTGAGAGCTTTAAATGAATATATCTTTGCAACTTAGATTATAGATTATATAGATGCAACCGGTAACCGTGTTAAAATGAACATGTGCGCATGCGCATTGTCAGAATTGGAACCATTTTTTAATTTCAAATGTCAACCTTGTATGGGGGTATGAAGACCTGTCAATCCAAGATGGCCGCAAGCGATCAGCTGATTAGGCTTCATACAAAATTAGTGATATTCGGTAGGTAGGAATTACCGTGGTGATGAGACTTTCAGCCCTGTTCAGATGAAAATAAATAAGTATATTTTATGTGTAGAGTCAAATAAAAATTGTTAATAGTGCTAAAATTTATCGAATTTATTTATCGGATTGCTCCAAATAAAGCTTTCCTTTTTTCAATGGAAAATAAAAGGCTTGAAAGGAAAACAATACAAAAAATTTCACCGCAAAAAATAAACAAACTCAAAAAGTTACTTGGTTAATAGGTGAGTATGAGGTTGATCACCTATGCTGTACAAATTTGGTTCACCTGCCAATACAACTGCAGGGCATATGTTTATTTGAGTTTTGGGTTTGAATGTTTAAGCTTATATGCAGGATGTAAAAGCGCGACCTTATACATATGTGTCGGCTTGTGGGCATGAATTCAATATGAAACCTAAATATAATTTATTTTTACAACTTAGGTTAGATTAGATAATCGAAGGGAATGATAAATCACACGTTTTGACAAAGGTAAGGTTTTAATTACTTCAAATGGACGAGTACATTATAATGACTATTATTCACTATTTTGTTAATTCTCTCATGGTCGTAGCAAAAGTATTGTATGCCACTGCACGTAATTAGTCTTTGTAACACTCGTGCTTTCTATTGTGCCATTCGAGTGTGCCACACGAGGACTACCTACCGCCGCTGATTAGCGGGCGGTAGAAGCTCTGTTTATTTTTTGTAATTTTTTTTCTAATTAAAACTGTGTTCTAGTGATTACAATATTTTAAAAGTTAACCAGCAGTTCAGATGCTTACGCAGTGCAATTAAACACAGTGAATGCGCCTACAAATAAACAATTCAAAATAAAATAAAAAATTCCATAACCTCTAATTTTTGACAAGTGACATCGCGGCAAAGTGCTTGCAGTGGGTAGGTACCTACTTACTCGCCTGCATGACAGAAACAGACGCGCCAGTGCTATGTCCAGTGCAGAGGTACTCCCTGCAAGTACTTAAAGATATAATAACTAACACTGTGCCGCGAGTGCAATGTCGAACAAAAGAGTGGCCAAACATTGTGCTGAGGAGGCGCGTGAGGCGCAGAAAACGAGGAGGGCGACGGCTGAACTACTCAGCCCCGCCAGTGACAACTCCTGCTGTTTGTTCAGTGCATTGTGAGGATCTTGCTTCCACATCCAGATCTTCAGTGGCACCTTCATCGCCGAGCTCCCTGCTGACCAGCGGGAGACATCAGCAAATTCTGGAGAGGAAGATCAATCTTGGATGCTGGAATGCGAGATCTATCGCCAATAAAGTGGATGACATTTGTGAATTATGTAAAAGCCATGACCTTGGCATCCTCGCACTGACAGAGACGTGGCATGAGAGCTACCACTCAAGTGCCATGAAGAGACTGCGTGCACTGGGGTTCGCGACATTTGAGGAAGCACGGGCAAGGCCACATCATGGAAAAGGGACAGAGAATATTTCCTGGACCAACCATGGCGGAGTTGCGTTGCTAGTGCGTCCAGGATGTCGTGTGGAGAAGATTAACTTTTTTTCTTTCACGACATTTGAGTGCCTTGTATGTCGGGTATCTTCCGGTGCAACGCTCACAATAGCTATTGTATATCGCCCCGGCTCTAAGCCTGTTACGGCGGCGTTTTTTCATGAATTTCGGGAGCTCTTTGAAGTTTTAGTAACTCGTAATGAGATGTTTCTGATAGTGGGGGATGTTAACGTCAGGCTTGAGCGCAGAGATGACACCAATTGTGTTACTCTCACTGCCTTGCTTGCGGACTATGGCTGCAGACAGTGGGTAGATGCTCCCACTCATGATGCGGGTGGCCTACTGGATGTGGTCATCACTAGACAGGAGGATGCTCCTTTGAAAACAGAGGTAAGAGATGTGGGTTTGTCGGACCACAGGTTGGTGGTGGTACGTTTAAATCTAGGACGACCTGTTCCTGTATACAGGAAAATTACCTCCAGGTCCTGGAACAAATTTAAGATCGATTTCTTCAAAATGGATTTGTCTCTATCGCCGATCTGTTGTCCGGAAACCTACGTCTCAATGCACCCAGACACATTAGTTGGGCTGTACAATGACACCATGAAAAGTTTAATAAATCTGCATGCTCCCATTACAATCAAACATGTTAGGGAGCGGAATAGTGCTATCTGGTTTGATAGTGAATGCAGTGCGCTGAAACGCAAAATGCGACAAGCAGAGCGTAATTTCAGGAGCGGCAAGCCAGGTAGCACTAGAGAAATGTGGATAATTGCACAGGGTCTGTACAGGTCAGCTATCCTCCAGAAAAAGTCCCAGCATTATTGTACCATTATTGCTAGTGAAAAATGTCCACAGCGTTTATGGAGACTTCTGGAGAACGTGTCTGGTGGTGCCCGGGCCGGTGCGGGTCCGGTGACGACTGCTGGTGATCTCGCTGCTTACTTTCAAAGTAAAATACCGACCAGATATTCTCCCCTAGGGGTTAGTCCTGGTTCTCTGGGACTTTTGTGTAATTCACAGCTTGAAGTGCTTGGGCTGACCTCTATTGAAGAGGTGACGCGAGTTGTAGCGGGATCGCCAAATAAGCAGTGTGATCTGGATCCTGTGCCGACGTGGGTACTAAAAGAGTGCATTCTTCTAGTGGCTCCATTTATTGTTAGGTTTATCAATGGATGCCTAATGGATGCCACTATCCCCTCCTTTTTAAAGGAAGCGCAAATAACGCCAATATTAAAAAAGCCAAATCTCGATCCTAACGATCTCTCCAATTTCAGGCCGGTGTCAAACTTACCGTTTCTGTCTAAGGTACTGGAGCGCATTGTCTCTGATCGGCTGGTATCTTATCTGAGTGCTAACGATCTGATGCCTAAGAGGCAATCAGCCTATCGAAAATATCATTCGACTGAAACTGGCTTACTGACGGTGGTCTCAGATCTGATATCGGCAGTGGATTGCGGAGATCTTGCTCTCTTAGCGCTTCTGGACATGAGTGCGGCGTTTGACACCGTATGTCATGATATTCTGATAAGGAGGTTGGAGGGTTCGTACGGCTTGAGGGATAAGGCGCTGGCGTGGTTCTCCTCCTACTTGGCGGATCGCAAGCAGGTAGTGCGTACTTGTGACTGTGTCTCACCTTCCTATTCGCTGATCTCCGGGGTGCCGCAGGGGTCTGTACTGGGACCGATCCTGTTTATTTTATACACTGCTGACATTGAGAGTATAGTTGAGAAATGGGGCCTCATTACACATGCATATGCAGATGACTGGCAAATTTACTCTCAGTGTCAGCCACATATGGCACAAACTCTCAGTAACAGGGTGGCAGCTTGCATTGCGGAGATTGGTGAATGGATGACAAGCAATGGCCTAATCCTTAACATGGGTAAGACAGAAGTGATGTGGGCGGCTACAACCAGGCGTGATCATCTTTTGACAACTCGAGTACCACTCTCCATTGGGGGAGAGCTGATTCAGCCCTCCGACTCAGTCAGACTTCTAGGAGTCACACTGGATCGGAACCTCACAATGGGAGAGCAATTGAACTTGACTGTATCTTCCTCATTTTTTGAACTTCGCCAGATAAAGGCGATCAGGAGATGTTTACCGTCGGGAGCAGTCAAGACCCTGGTTAATGCCTTTGTGATGTCACGAGTTGACTATTGCTCAACGCTGTACATAGGTCAGCCGAAAAAGCAGTTCAACCGTCTTCAGTCTGTGCTGAATTCAGCGGCAAGACTCATATTCGGGATGTCTAAATTTACTCGCATTACTCCATTGTTAGGGAAACTGCATTGGCTTCGTTTTCCGGAGAGGGTGGTCTACCGTGTTTGTCTGATGGTGTATAAGGCTGTAAATGGTACAGCTCCTTCATATTTGGCTGACATGTTTACACCCGTTGAGAGGGATTTGAGGCGCCAAACGCTCAGATCTGCAGGGGATGGCGTGGTGGACTTGGTTCAGCCACACCGTCAGACACGCACTAATTTTGGGGACCGTGCTTTCCGGTTTGCGGGACCAATGGAGTGGAACAGACTGCCACCTAATGTGAGGAAGGCAAAGACTGTTGGTGTCTTTAAAGGAGCACTAAAGACACATCTTTACAAGAAATCTTATCCGTGATTTGAGAGGGCCCTTGAGGTGTGACACACACAAAAACGGCGCTCTTTAATTATGTGTACATTAAAATAAATTATCCTTATATATATATATTCGGCTGCGCCTCATGGCACAAACTAGCACTCGTGTTAAAAAGACTATCGTTACTTGGCAGTGGCATAAATAACTATTTTTTTTTTAAATCAATAAATAACAATATATACATGGACATAAAAAAAATCATAAAACCAATTTCACTTTAACAAACCCTAGCCGCCAACATCACAGATCAACCACCATTTCTTTCTATGCTTACATACTTCTTTCATAACAATACACAGTTAAAATTATTAATCGGATATTAAACGAAGCGTTATAAAAGAAATTACATTGTTCTCAACGTTTCGTTAGCGACGTAGCAAACGTCTTCAGGAGACACCGTCTCTACACGGTGACTGAGGATGAACTGTGTAGTTATAATTTATTGCTAATATGTCAAACGGCTATAATTCCAACCTAAACCTAACAAAACATTTATTTTAAAAATTTTAAATGGTTTAGAATAATAGTAGTTTTACGTTAAGTTTTGTTTCGTCAATACATTTTTAAGTTACTAACAATTATTGATGTAAATATATTAATGATGGTGTGATTATTTCCTTAAATTAATTTTATATCGAGACATTAAAACCTCAAAAGGGGAAGCGTCTTTCGATCTAATTCAAATGCTACAGGATTAAAACAAAAAGAAGGGGGAGGGTAGGGTGGCGCCGGAAACAAAAGTGGTAAAAAGCAAATAAAAAGCAACGCAGAGGGCTGGAAAATAAAAGTTACCCTTTTGGTGATTAAGTCAGGAAGAAGTAATGAAATTGAGCTCTGGGAAAACCTCTGTGTGCGTGAGCGGTCTTTGAAATGTTTCCATACAACAAACATCGATAAGATCAACATGAATACAACAATTATCATCCCTCAGGTTTTAGTTCAAACAAATTTTGTAAAGAGGTGAATCATGAATTATGTATTACTTTTACTTTAACTGTAACCCTCTTGCTACTACGCTGATGGTGGCTAGAGCCTTTGCAGTTTTACCACTTGATGTAAGCTGAAATTTGAATTTGTTAGCTTGTAAGCAACGCAACTAAGCAGAACGTATACTACGGCGAGGGGAAACTTTTTATTTTTACAGGTAACGGGGCGCCTTTATGTTATCTACTCTTCTTGAAGTACAGGTTTCCCAGCTCTCGAGAGGTTGGTACTCATTTATTGTGAAGGCTGAGTAAACCTTGCCAGTATTTTGATTTTATAATTTAAAAAAAACACTGAAACTGGAAAGTATTTTTGACATCCTCATTGGGGTTCAATCTCTAGTCCTTTAGCATGTAACGCAAGCATTCTGCCTCCTTAGCTATTGACCGAACCACGGTAAATGAGATTTGAATGACTTTTATGATTTTAAGCTTTGAAGAACGAATGGAATTTACAGAGTAGAAATAAGGGAAAGCGTGCATGAAAAGAGTGATGAAACTAGATGAGATGAAAGAAGTATATGCAAGGACAGAGTCAAGTGGAGGCACTTGTGTGGAGGTACCGGCCCCCCCTAGAGGAATTTCGGCAGGATACAAGACAAGACAAGAAAAACTTAAGAAAGATCTTCAAATGGATGTTCGATACATCATTATAATATACGTATATATGAACACTTTTTTATATTATTTAATGTGGCGATAATTATGTTATTTGTAACATAATAATTATGTTATTTTAAAAACCTTAAAAAATATGTTGCCTAACTAGTGATGAAATGCTATGAACGTCTCTAAGACACTTGCTCCTTTGTATACCATCAATATGTTAGTATGCATATGAATGCGACCATGACAGTTCACTCTCATCTCCCATCCGGTCACTGCTAGACCCTTTCAAAGTTTCTGAGGGCCTAGGAAGGCTGTTATCCACTTAACTGGCAGTTAGCGAGGGCCCTAGAAGACCTAATCATCATTACAGACCTTATCTCAAGGGTGAGGAAACAAACAAACACTGCGAGAGTAGCGAAAGCTTATTCGGAAGGAACGACACTCGTATGGGATTGTAGTAAACTATTTTATAGGATGCTTTGTATTTTGAAAACTATAAAACCGTTACGATCTTTATCGACTTATCAATGTGTATTAGTTTTAAGGTACATTTTAGTGTAAAAAAAAATATTTCATTATGTATGGATGTAGTGATTATTTAAGTAAATATGTTTACAAGCTCTTCATGCCTGAGGCACAAATTTTCCTAGTTTAAACACACATTTTTTTTATTACTTAAGTTAAAAGCTGTATCAAATTTCTGTTTATTGAATAGTATCTGTTATCTATACATTGTGAGTTTCAATGATAAATGAACATTTAAGTCATATTAAATGCATGCCCACAAACAGACACGTTTAAGTTTGCGTTTACAAATGCTGCATGCGCGCTTACAAATTAAAATCCAAACCTCAAATGAACATAAACCCTGAACTATGCTGACCTTCCCTGAAACAGGGGTGATATCGATAAAGTGAACCAATTTTTACAGTATGGGTGGTCAGCTTCATACTAACCTATTAGTCAAGGAAGCTGTGTATGTTTAATGTAAATCACTTTTTCTTAAAAAATATTTTTTTAATTTTTGTCCGTTCGTTTAACTAATAGGTTAACAGGAGATTAAACATCTTTATTGTAAAAACTAAAAAAGGAAAAACTCTAAGAGAAAGTTTTGGATGGTCGCTGCATTAACACTGTGAAAGTTAATCTTATATTTAAGTTATTAAAACACTGTTTTTATTTTCACTCTTTATTTTTTATTATTTGGACACCAACGTTTTTGACTACACAGTACTCATCAGGATGATGATTCCTGTGTAGTTATTAAAAAATTAAAAGTGAAAATAAAAACAGTGTTGTAACAACTTAATTCTAAGAGAAAGAGATAAGAAGGAATGGATAGAAGAGAAATGCAAGCTAAAGAGGATGTGAAAATACAGATACATAATAATGTTACGAATTGGTATGATTACAAGAACCAACGTTCTGATGTCCAATAAAATTGAGATCCAGGTCAAAGAGAAACATCTTGGTTGAAGAAACTGAGGAAGTGATTTGACAGAAACACAAGATCTCTCTTCAGTGCAGCAGTATCAAAGGTGTAAAATTGCACAAGAAGAATAAGAAGAATGATGGTAAACGAAATTTAAATAGAGTAGAGTACATAGATAGAATGTGTTACATTCTGATGTTTGAGTTTTCCCGTGAGTCGAACTAGGTCATTCAGTTCCTAAGCAACCACGTCTTTCAAAGGGACGAAGAAGTACCTTATACTCCAATACAAACAGCGGTACAGCTTTCAGGTTTCGCAAGATATTTGCTTCAGTTTACCGCCAACAGCGATTTGAATTTGTCCTATTCGTCGTCTAATTCTATCACACAGTCGATAGACCAGTTGGTTAAGTACTTGCGTTTCATGTCCAGAGGGCTTGGGTTTGATCCTAACCACGAGTTTTAACACGATTTCTGGTTCGAAAAATACCAGCAAATTTACTCTCAGTTTTCACAATAAATGAGTAACAGTTCCATAGAAAGCTGGGAAACCTTCACTTTAAGTGAAATGGTTGGCGTAAGGTCGCACCCTTACCTGGGAAAATAAATAAGTTACACACGCCACATATTTAAAACATCATCTCTGCTCATGGATCTAATTTAATCTAATCTAAGTTGCAAGATATAAGTAACATTAGAGATTCATTTTATGTACATGCATTTTCACAAAACAGACATGTTTTTCCGCATGTAGTCCTACAATATAAAAACCAGAATCTCAAATGAACATACACCCTGCAACTCCTGCCAACCTTCCCTGAAACAGAGGTGACATTGGAAAAGTAAACCATTTTCTACAGCATGGGTGGTCAGCCGCATACCAGTGCTCACAAAAAATGAGTAACAGCCCCCTAGAAAGCTGGGAAACCTTCACTTTGAGTGAAATGGTTGGCGTAGTGCCGCACCCTTACCTGTGAAAATAAATAAATTCCATATACCACATATTTAAAACATCATATCAGCTCATGGATACTGGAGGATAAGGACATCCAAATACATGTTCACTCTTCCGGTCTAAGGATATCTTCTAGTTGGACGTTGATGTCTTGGCATCTCATTAGCTACGATGTGTGCGAGTCTTTCATGCCTCATTTTGGAGACATGATCTCTCCAAAATATTTTTTTTGTGCTCTGCCGAGAATCAAACTCTCTCTAATGAAGATCTCTTATGAATAGAATAAACACTAAATGAAGTCATAATCATTTTCTAAAGGCAGTGCCTTGTTGTGCCAGCCATCTGCTGTCTCTGTTGTTTGCTATCTTTTTGAGCTATGAATAGGAGGAAACATCCATGATTTTCTTCAAAATCATTAGAGTATGAAGTTCTTGTGTGACCTCTTTTTTCTTCAAAGATGTTGCTAAGAAAGGTATTATGTTATGTCTGACCGGGAGTCTAAAATAAGTAATGAAATAATTTAAACTGTTAATATGATCAGAAAAAACGAAATTCTATCACACAAAAAAGGCTGTTTAACACAGTTTTAAATCGAGGAAATTTTGACCATTTTTGACGTAGGGGCGCGGTAAGGCTCTGCTCCTTCTACCCTCCCACCCCGCAAAACCAGCTGTAAGTAATGTATTGATTTCTCGAAGCCTCGGTAAGGGTTGGGGAAGTATGAGGGGATGTTGGGGGAAGTTGGAAGGTCAGGGGTGAGCCCAGAGGAATGAGGGGGAGGGTTATATGCAAAGCAGGCACAAATATGCCCGGTTTCGGGTAAACGGACTTTATTAAGGGAAATTATATTGCTTTATGAAATTTCGTAATGCAATCCAAAGACGCTGCAAAGCTTTGCGAGTTTGTAAATCGTGTTATACAGTTGTGTTGGAATGCTTTTGGTTGTTGCAAATGTATTCTGCCAAAGGAAAGCATAACAGCTGATGTCATTTAGTTTTCAATTTGTTTGTAATCACAAAAACGGTTTAAATTTTAATCTCTTTTATTTATTTTTTTAAATAATGAAGTGATCTGAATTTTTAAGGCTGCTTTAGTCACGGAAAGAAAACAATATAATATAGAATAGAGCTTGTAAAGACAAAATTGTTTATTTCTTTAGGTTTGAGTTCATAATTTTGGATTTTAGAAATAAAAAAAACGGTAATACTGAGCGAGGTATAAGGCAGTTTGTACAAAAATATATGGAGTAGATACATGTGCTGTATGAATTGTTGATGATGATGTCTTAAAGGTTCAATCGAATTTATTTTGTAAACCAAATTGAACCGATATTGAAACATATTTACATATTTATAACACACAAAACAAAGGCTTAAATGAGAACAGTTTTGTTTACCATTTCAGTAGGCCAAATAATTAATACGTGCAAAGGACTCTAGGATTATCAGAAATGTCTTAGATGGTGCTCCTTTGGGTGTCAGATCACTCGGACGTCCCAGGATACGGTTGAAAGACAATGCCGAGACCGACGCGGAAATCCTAGGAGTGAGGGGACCATGGAGGGAAGCGGCACAAGATAGAGAGTCTTGAAGGATTGTGGGGCGGGAGGCCCTGAGCCTTCAAGCCTCGGGAGCCAGATCAAGTAAGTAAGCGTTTTAGCAAAAGGCTTTAGAATTCCTTAGCCCTTTAAATGAAATAAAAATAAATGTTTTAAGTTGGGCAATATTTTTTGATAAAGTCAACCATATTAAGTACTGTTGTTCAGCATCTTGATAAAGTAAAATAATCGTTTTCGACGCCAAAACCTACCCCAGTATATAGGGGAAGTAAAAGGCAAAAATATTAAGTGAAACCTAAAGGCCTCTATTTCCTCATATATGTATACTCTTTAGGTTTTAACACGTTGTGTGTAAAGTATAATAGGTACCTACCATCGATACTTAAATACGAAGAACAGAGTTACAGCTTAAATACCATTGTAAAAACAGTCTTATCGATAGCTCAGTTTTTAGAGCGGTTGCATTTTATGCCACAGGTCTACGGTTCAATCCCCACCTACGGTGTCGGAAATGATTTCACGATTCGGAGTTTATATCACCATACATCGGCATGTTTACTTAAAAAATGAAAACTCCTACGTCAAATGTTCAAACACACCGCAATTTTTGTCATTCATCCCTGAAACAGGATTGAAATTGTCACTGTGAACTATGAAGACAGAATGAAAGGTCAGCCTAATACCAACCTCTAATTCAAAGAACAAAAATTAGAAAATACATTCGAAGCCATATAAAAAGAAATTGTAAAAGAAAATTATAATATACACAAAAGTCATAAAAATCAATGTTTAAATTTGAAAGCCATATCTGTCAACATTACAGATCTGCCATTTTATTGGTACGTTCATGGTTTTTTCATATTACTCAGAGTCATGGCATTTTAACGGTACACTTTAGTGTCATTTAAACTACCTACATAATATAGTAGTGAAATAATGACGCCTTCTACTGTCATTAGCCCGGCCATGTGACATCACATTTATTCCCTGCATTTAAAATATTTGAGTCCATAATGTTGGTTCTATGATATTCTAGCCATTTTGCATATACTCCTTGTTTCTACGCATTGAACAGTGGCAGGCAGTTTAACAATTCCAGCAATTTTATTTTTATTGCAAATTGGCATGCGACGCTGGAACTTAATGAGTCA
Source organism: Agapetus fuscipes (assembly GCA_951799405.1). Taxonomy (NCBI): domain Eukaryota; kingdom Metazoa; phylum Arthropoda; class Insecta; order Trichoptera; family Glossosomatidae; genus Agapetus; species Agapetus fuscipes. Next base: position 12,180,104 of record OX637342.1, read on the forward strand.
AAGTAGAATTTTACGGCCCTCTAAGAGACTCGGGGCACAATTAACCATGTCAGGCGGCTGGCAGTGTTATGTCACGTCTAACGGAACGCCAGTTTAAGGTTGTATATTGAAACGTTAGCGTCAAAGTTGCGTGAACTGCGACACAGTGGTTCTACACATTTTTTTTACCCCGAAACCATTTTAAATTTTCAAAATAAAAATAAAATTGTTTTCGATTACGGCTTATTAAGCCACCTGAAGATGCAAATGGATTGTTTGCGAGATTGGTAGTAGAATTTTACAATACTCACCGTAATCGAAACAAAATTGTACTTATTTTTATTTGTTAAGATGAACTATTACAAAGTGAATGCCTCTACAATCAATTCAATAGTAACCATTTTCATTATTTTGGTGTAGTTGTTTCTTGGAGACTTACATTATACTTGACGTTTTGTTGGTGTTCTCACAACATCCTTGCAACAATGATGTCTCGTCTTCCTTTAAAGCCCATCAAAATGATCTCTGGTGAGTTGGAAAGACATGCTCAGTTGGTAGAATGCTTGTGTTCAAAGACAATGGGTGATTTCATTTAAAGGGATTTACATACTTTAGACGAAAAAAATATAAAACCTGCAAGGTTAATCAGTCTTCAGAAGAAATTTGAAACTACACGCGCTCTTTGGCGTAAAACTAACACTTGTGAAAATAAATATATTACCCTCAATGTTAAATTTTAACTAGACTTACGGTTGATTGACACATTTATCAACAAATCATTGAAGGACAATGTAGGTGTAGCATTGAAGGAGATCTTTCATGATCAGTTCTTCCTTTATCATGATGCAAAAAAAGTGCTTTCTGAAAATTATGAAACAAGAGTTGAGAAAAATGCGTAATAAATATATAAAATTTGTAAACGCTCCACGCACCACATGCTACCTTTGAATGGCATTGCTATAAAAAGTTGAATTGCACAATGTGTGCAGCTTAGTTGTGAACCAATTCTAAAGCTCTCTCCGACCTCCGTTTCAGAACCGCTGTTGTAACATGACCTTCTCTTCAAATTTGTAGGGGAAATTTTCATTTCTAGGGTAAAGTTTGATGGCGAGAGGAAGACGTTTCGTAAGGCCTGTTGTTGTGAGGAAAAGATATATTATATAAGGTGTTGTAACATCTCAATAAGGTTACATTAATGCCGTATAATAAATTGTAACAATAATTATTTCAAGCTCAAACACTTTGCACGTAATTTGACATTTGAAATAAGTAATGAAGGGCCCTTACTATTGCGTGTAAATAGGATCGCCTTGAAGATTTTTTCATTATATTTTTAAAAACTCAAATTTTCTTACTCAGTACTACCTACAATCTTTGATCACTGGCAACAACAATCGTTTCAGATAATTAAGCGAATTCGCTGAAAAAGAAGAGACTCGCCCATACGACTTAGACATTACTGTGAGAAACATGTTCTTCTATACAAACTGTTACTTGAAACGTTTTTTATTTCTATGTAGCAATTTTAATCAAGATTATTAATGCATTCGATAGCTCAGTTGGTAGAGTACTTCCATTCCATGGTAGGAGCTCGGGGACGAATCTCACCGATGGTACCCGTTTCGGTGGTTAATTCAAACCCAAAATAAAATTTAGCAAGAATTAAGGTTTATTACAGGTTTAGCAATAATTAAGTACCAGGCTCCTAGGAAGCTGGAAAATTCTCACTTCAACTGAAGTGGTTGGCGTAAGGCTGGTCTCTTCTCTGCTGTGTTGGGTCACGGCAATCGGGAAGGCTCTCCGCTACAAAAAATTATAGCATTGCATGAGCGTTCTTTGATACGCTTCTCCGGATGGAAGTGTACAAACGAAATGGCTATGAGTCTGGGTTTTTACAATGTCTTCCACATTTATCACCATATCTGTCCAATATAAATTTATTTAACTAAAAGGATATATGTTCAAATACTCACAAAACTTGGTACATGCACTGAAATAAAAAGAAGAAGTTTGCATGTAAAGTGCCAAGCGGAATTCCTATAAGACCGCAGCAAAAAGGCATTCCATTCCCTTTATTTTTATGTGATACTACATCGGCCGCAAACTGCACTATGCAAAATTTCACCAGCACTCTGCGTTCGCGTTGCACCAAAAATACACGAAAACTCAAAAACTCAGTTGAGGCTCTCTTGTAGATTTCAAGTATTTCTTGGTAAACGCTATTATTGAGTTGAAATGCAATGTTGTGCGCTTGGGGTTGAGTCGGTTTGGAGAGCCAAAGTGCTCGGTTTCCGAATTGGAGCCGCGCCAAGGCTGGTCGAGGGAAGTTGAAGAATAAATAGGCGTGGCTGTAGACTTCCCGAATGGACAGTAAAGCTGTCATCGGAAGTGGAGGTACGCCCATCAATGTTGGACGCCTAGACGGTTAGTCAGAAATCGTTGTGTTAAAATTAAACAATAATTTAAAAGGAATGAATGGTTAAACACGAATTGTTAAATATGAAGACAGAAAGCCAAGAAAATAATAGGTTCCATTCACCACATGCGACCCGAAAATTTATACTATACTATATGTGTAGATTAGTAGCTAAAATTTTAATATAAGACTTTGTCTAATGTTAATAAATTTAAGTAAAAAATACTTTGATTAAATACACACGAGTTTTATTTGTTAAATGCACGACCAGTTTATATCCACCTACTGTTATAAAAAGAAATCCAATACCTTCCGAAACTACCTACGCCCTAAATTTGTATATTTGCTTTGGCAAGTTGTAAGTGAAGAGGTAATGCTCGTTGAACTTTGCGAAGGAAAAGGGAAAAACAATTTCATTAGCCTAAACTACTTTCGGTAACGCGCCGAAACAAAAGAGTTTCGGCGTAACTCGATCATTTGCCGAACTTTCGACGAAGCGATATCATCATTTTCACGTACTTGGCAATCTGCCTCTCTCAATTTCGGCTGATGTACGGAAACGCCCGAAATCGAATACTTACTTTTTTTGCTTCTGTATGTAGACGCGAAAAAAAAAACGGAAAATTCATCCCCCAAAAAAAACATGATCCATATTATTTTATTTTATTTGGTTTTATTTGGCGGTTTTTTGATACGACATTCAGTCGTCTTTGTTTCTTAGCTTAAATGTTGGTATAAGGCTGGCCACACATTTATAAAAATTGGGTCACTTTCGCCAATGACACCCTGTTTCAAGTAATTGCAACAAGAGTTGCAAGGTGCTTGTTCATTTGGATTTTGGGTTTTTATTATGTGAGTTTATATAAACGTTTGTGATTGTAAACGTGCATCAAGTATGAATCAGATAAGTAAATTTATTCTTTCCACTTAGATGTGATGTTATAAAACCAGATCAAAATCTGGTTCCATTTTCTGTGTGCACTCATACATAACAGCTTTATGTCTGTTTTTGTTTTGACAGGTAAGGAAGGCAGCCTTACACCAAGCACAGTTTTGAGATAGGCACTAACTTTGTCTACGAAGGTTTCTCAATTTTCAATCCCTGTTAAATAGTGAAATAAAAATTAGCTAAGAATAGCAATAAGAAAATGAAATTTCACGACCAAGATCCTTTGATTCGAACTCACGGCTTTTACTTGAAACAATTTACACTTTTCCAACTGTACTATCGACCGCAAAATAACAAAAAAAATTTATTCACCGTTATTGTATCTACTTTATTATCATATTTAAATACTCTTCATTAAATATTCTTTCGGCGCAAAAAATATATCCGCAGAAAACAGAAACGCAATAAACAATGCTTTTATCTTACCATTTATGGATTCCTTCTCAACAGATGCTGCTTATCGCAACAGAGATTTTTTAATTCTTTCATTGTGCGCGAGTTAAAATTTACCGTTTCTGCTCGAGAGTAATTTAAAGATGGCAATAAGTTCACTCCCGATACCAATACCCCGAGTATACAACTTTGCTTAAACTCTCCTCGATGGCGTAAATCAAAAATATGTACAAAAACTATATCACTCACTGGGAGTGCTGTCGTATATTCCATACATTTTATATTTACATGATCGAGGGGAGTTGACGCAAAATGTTATACTCGTAGAACAAGAGAGCACAAAACACGGGAGATTATCGAGTTGAGATCAGCACCCAAGTAAAATGAAATACGCGTATACTCAACCATAACGTTTTACCAAAAATGCTTAGAAAATAAAGCAGAGCTTCAAGCGAGCTTTTTGGTTTTTATACATATTTTGTAAAACGCTATTGGTGAGTTTAGACGTAGAAAAGGTTTAAATAATTGTCGTCGGCCAGATGTGGACAAGAGGCGTGGCAGAAGATTCGAAAGCTTCAAAGAGACAAAGGTGCTCAAAATGAAATGTAGGTATGTTTTTTGTTCAATAAATTTTAAAAGGGGAATGCAACATGCCAATACATTAAAGCATGGCCAGTAACAAGTACATATTAACAACACCAATTAGTTAATTTTGCTTCTTTTTGTCCATTAGATAGCTCAATTGGTGCTTGCGTTCCAAGCTGAGAACTCGGGTTCGAATCCCACCGAAGGTGTCAGAAATAATTTCCAGTTTCGGCGCTAATTTAAAAAACCCAAAATAGAAAATCGGCTAGGTTTATCTTCGCTAGAGGTGGCTAGAGTCTCTCTAAAGTTCCCTTTTTTTTCTTATCCTTGCATACCCTTTTCAATTCGTTCATATCCATCACCTATTTCATACATTTCCTTCTTCAACATTCACTCTGTCTATCCCATTCTCTCACAATACCACCCATTTCCTTATTTAACATTCATTTTTTGTATATATCATTCTTTCACAATACCACCGATATCATCAACAATTAAAAAACATTTAAATACTGCAATATTTTTTG